>CM077660.1:0-1342500 GCA_039707465.1 Rhabdophis nuchalis
CACACCTACCCCTAATAACCCTAACCCTAACCCACCCCCCTAACCCTAACCCTATACCCTAACCCTAACCCTAACCCTAACCCTAACCCTAACCCTAACCCTAACCCTAACCCTAACCCTAACCTAACCCTAACCCTAACCCTAACCCTAACCCTAACCCTAACCCTAACCCTAACCCTAACCCTAACCCTAACCCTAACCCTAACCCTAACCCTAACCCTAACCCTAACCCTAACCCTAACCCTAACCCTAACCCTAACCCTAACCCTAACCCTAACCCTAACCCTAACCCTAACCCTAACCCTAACCCTAACCCTAACCCTAACCCTAACCCTAACCCTAACCCTAACCCTAACCCTAACCCTAACCCTAACCTAACCCTAACCCTAACCCTAACCCTAACCCTAACCCTAACCCTAACCCTAACCCTAACCCTAACCCTAACCCTAACCCTAACCCTAACCCTAACCCTAACCCTAACCCTAACCCTAACCCTAACCCTAACCCTAACCCTAACCCTAACCCTAACCCAAACCCTAACCCTAACCCTAACCCTAACCCTAACCCTAACCCTAACCCTAACCCTAACCCTAACCCTAACCCTAACCCTAACCCTAACCCTAACCCTAACCCTAACCCTAACCCTAACCCTAACCCTAACCCTAACCCTAACCCTAACCCTAACCCTAACCCTAACCCTAACCCTAACCCTAACCCTAACCCTAACCCTAACCCTAACCCTAACCCTAACCCTAACCCTAACCCTAACCCTAACCCTAACCCTAACCCTAACCCTAACCCTAACCCTAACCCTAACCCTAACCCTAACCCTAACCCTAACCCTAACCCTAACCCTAACCCTAACCCTAACCCTAACCCTAACCCTAACCCTAACCCTAACCCTAACCCTAACCCTAACCCTAACCCTAACCCTAACCCTAACCCTAACCCTAACCCTAACCCTAACCCTAACCCTAACCCTAACCCTAACCCTAACCCTAACCCTAACCCTAACCCTAACCCTAACCCTAACTACCTAACCCTAACCCTAACCCTAACCCTAACCCTAACCCTAACCCTAACCCTAACCCTAACCCTAACCCTAACCCTAACCCTAACCCTAACCCTAACCCTAACCCTAACCCTAACCCTAACCCTAACCCTAACCCTAACCCTAACCCTAACCCTAACCCTAACCCTAACCCTAACCCTAACCCTAACCCTAACCCTAACCCTAACCCTAACCCTAACCCTAACCCTAACCCTAACCCTAACCCTAACCCTAACCCTAACCCTAACCCTAACCCTAACCCTAACCCTAACCCTAACCCTAACCCTAACCCTAACCCTAACCCTAACCCTAACCCTAACCCTAACCCTAACCCTAACCCTAACCCTAACCCTAACCCTAACCCTAACCCTAACCCTAACCCTAACCCTAACCCTAACCCTAACCCTAACCCTAACCCTAACCCTAACCCTAACCCTAACCCTAACCCTAACCCTAACCCTAACCCTAACCCTAACCCTAACCCTAACCCTAACCCTAACCCTAACCCTAACCCTAACCCTAACCCTAACCCTAACCCTAACCCTAACCCTAACCCTAACCCTAACCCTAACCCTAACCCTAACCCTAACCCTAACCCTAACCCTAACCCTAACCCTAACCCTAACCCTAACCCTAACCCTAACCCTAACCCTAACCCTAACCCTAACCCTAACCCTAACCCTAACCCTAACCCTAACCCTAACCCTAACCCTAACCCTAACCCTAACCCTAACCCTAACCCTAACCCTAACCCTAACCCTAACCCTAACCCTAACCCTAACCCTAACCCTAACCCTAACCCTAACCCTAACCCTAACCCTAACCCTAACCTAACCCTAACCCTAACCCTAACCCTAACCCTAACCCTAACCCTAACCCTAACCCTAACCCTAACCCTAACCCTAACCCTAACCCTAACCCTAACCCTAACCCTAACCCTAACCCTAACCCTAACCCTAACCCTAACCCTAACCCTAACCCTAACCCTAACCCTAACCCTAACCCTAACCCTAACCCTAACCCTAACCCTAACCCTAACCCTAACCCTAACCCTAACCCTAACCCTAACCCTAACCCTAACCCTAACCCTAACCCTAACCCTAACCCTAACCCTAACCCTAACCCTAACCCTAACCCTAACCCTAACCCTAACCCTAACCCTAACCCTAACCCTAACCCTAACCCTAACCCTAACCCTAACCCTAACCCTAACCCTAACCTAACCCTAACCCTAACCCTAACCCTAACCCTAACCCTAACCCTAACCCTAACCCTAACCCTAACCCTAACCCTAACCCTAACCCTAACCCTAACCCTAACCCTAACCCTAACCCTAACCCTAACCCTAACCCTAACCCTAACCCTAACCCTAACCCTAACCCTAACCCTAACCCTAACCCTAACCCTAACCCTAACCCTAACCCTAACCCTAACCCTAACCCTAACCCTAACCCTAACCCTAACCCTAACCCTAACCCTAACCCTAACCCTAACCCTAACCCTAACCCTAACCCTAACCCTAACCCTAACCCTAACCCTAACCCTAACCCTAACCCTAACCCTAACCCTAACCCTAACCCTAACCCTAACCCTAACCCTAACCCTAACCCTAACCCATAACCCTAACCCTAACCCTAACCCTAACCCTAACCCTAACCCTAACCCTAACCCTAACCCTAACCCTAACCCTAACCCTAACCCTAACCCTAACCCTAACCCAACCCTAACCCTAACCCTAACCCTAACCCTAACCCTAACCCTAACCCTAACCCTAACCCTAACCCTAACCCTAACCCTAACCCTAACCCTAACCCTAACCCTAACCCTAACCCTAACCCTAACCCTAACCCTAACCCTAACCCTAACCCTAACCCTAACCCTAACCCTAACCCTAACCCTAACCCTAACCCTAACCCTAACCCTAACCCTAACCCTAACCCTAACCCTAACCCTAACCCTAACCCTAACCCTAACCCTAACCCTAACCCTAACCCTAACCCTAACCCTAACCCTAACCCTAACCCTAACCCTAACCCTAACCCTAACCCTAACCCTAACCCTAACCCTAACCCTAACCCTAACCCTAACCCTAACCCCTAACCCTAACCCTAACCCTAACCCTAACCCTAACCCTAACCCTAACCCTAACCCTAACCCTAACCCTAACCCTAACCCTAACCCTAACCCTAACCCTAACCCTAACCCTAACCCTAACCCTAACCCTAACCCTAACCCTAACCCTAACCCTAACCCTAACCCTAACCCTAACCCTAACCCTAACCCTAACCCTAACCCTAACCCTAACCCTAACCCTAACCCTAACCCTAACCCTAACCCTAACCCTAACCCTAACCCTAACCCTAACCCTAACCCTAACCCTAACCCTAACCCTAACCCTAACCCTAACCCTAACCCTAACCCTAACCCTAACCCTAACCCTAACCCTAACCCTAACCCTAACCCTAACCCTAACCCTAACCCTAACCCTAACCCTAACCCTAACCCTAACCCTAACCCTAACCCTAACCCTAACCCTAACCCTAACCCTAACCCTAACCCTAACCCTAACCCTAACCCTAACCCTAACCCTAACCCTAACCCTAACCCTAACCCTAACCCTAACCCTAACCCTAACCCTAACCCTAACCCTAACCCTAACCCTAACCCTAACCCTAACCCTAACCCTAACCCTAACCCTAACCCTAACCCTAACCCTAACCCTAACCCTAACCCTAACCCTAACCCTAACCCTAAACGTAACCCTAAACGTAACCCTAAACGTAACCCTAAACCTAACCCTAAACGTAACCCTAAACGTAACCCTAAACGTAACCCTAAACGTAACCCTAAACGTAACCCTAACCCTAACCCTAAACGTAACCCTAACCCTAAACGTAACCCTAACCCTAAACGTAACCCTAGTCTCCCGCTTAATTAACACTACCCGCCCTCCCATTAAAAAGCTTTTTCATGTTGGGCCTGCACTACCGGTTTTCCCCACACGAGGGCACATTTCTCTCCCTGTGAATTTACAGTGGAGGCCCTCCCATTAAAAAGCTTTTTTTCTGCCTGAGGTACCGGCTTTTGCCACAGGAGGGCAGATTTCTCTCCCCGTCAATTCACAGTGGAGACCCTCCTAATAAAACCGTTACCCTAAACCAGGGGTCTGCAAAGTCGGCTCTTTTAAGGCTGGTGGACTTCAACTCCCAGAATTAAAAAACTCCAATTTTTTTTTAATTTTTTTTTCTGCCTGCAGTACCGGCTTTCCGCACAGGAGGGCAGATTTCTCTCACAGTGAATTAACAGTCTGGGTCATCCCAATAAAGATATTTTTTATTTTATTTTTCTACCTGCTTTCCCCACAGGAGGGCAGATTTCTCTCATGGTGAGTTAACAGTGGAGGCCATCCCATTAAAAATATTTTACATTGGCCTGCAGTACCGGATTTCCCCACAGGAGGGCAGATTTCGCTCACAGTGAATTAACAGTCTGGGTCATCCCAATAAAGATAATTTTTATTTTATTTTTCTACCTGCTTTCCCCACAGGAGGGCAGATTTCTCTCATGGTGAGTTAACAGTGGAGGCCATCCCATTAAAAATATTTTACATTGGCCTGCAGTACCGGATTTCCCCACAGGAGGGCAGATTTCGCTCACAGTGAATTAACAAAGGGGGCAATCCCAATATATATTTTTAAATTTTATTTTTCTGCCTGCAGTACCGGCTTTCCCCACATGAGAGTTCTCTCACAGTGAATTAACAGTGGGGATCCTCCCAATAAAGATATTTTTTAATTATTATTTTTTCTCTGCCTGCAGTACCAGCTTTCCCCACAGGAGGGCAGATTTCCCTGCAGGTGAATTAACAATGAGGGCCATCCCTATATATATATATTTTTTCCCAACTCTGGGAGTTGAAGTCCACCAGTCTTAAAAGAGCCGACTTTGCAGACCCCTGCCCTAACCCAATCCCTAAACCTAAACCCTAAACCATAACCCTAGCCCCAACCCTTCACCCTTAACCCTAACTCCAAACCCCATATGCAACCCCACCCCTAACTCTAACCACTAAACCCACCAACCCCCAACAAACACACAACAAACGACCCCCAAGAAACGACACCGGCGTTTTATTTTGTAATTTCTTTATTTCCTTTCGGCCAGAGCAGGGCGGAGAAGACGCCTTGCCAGAGACTGCTGGGCAATTTTCCGAGTGGAGTTTGGAAAAAGGGTGGGCGAGATTGGAACGGGCGGGCTGGCGAGCGCACGTGCTCCCCGGCTGTGTCTTTCCCACTGCTCTGCAATGCAGATTTGCTCTTGCAGAACCTGCATCGTCTTTTTTTAAAGATTTTTTTAAAAAAAACCTTTTAAACATTCTTATTTCTATAGGCAAAAAAAAGGACAGGCTTCCTGGACAACGCAGTGCAGGTGACGTGTGAGGGGAAGGTGGGGTCTGTGTTGCTGAAATTATTCAATCTATCGGGAAATTTGAGGGGGGGAAATCGGTGGGAAGCCTTTGTAAGTCTGAAATTGCTTCCCTTCCTACTGAAATGCAGGTTTCCCTAGCTTAAAGTCCGCTCCCCCGTTTCGAAAGAAAACCTGCAAAAGCAACTTTCCTGGAGAGGAGGGCCGTTGGACTTACCGAAGGCGATTTGAACAGATGAAGACGGAAGGAGATAAAGGGAAAGAACCGTTTGTTACCCGGTCACTCCCCCCCCCTGCCTTCCTCCTTAAAAACAGCTCTTCTCTCCACCCCCCTTAGGAATTTGATTGGGTTTTCATTGGAAATTGGCGGAAGAGGGAGGGGGGTTAGGAGACTGCTTTCTTCTTTTCCCTCCTCCCCATCCCCGATAACCAAAGACGTCGTGTATTAGCTCGCTCAAGAATCCTAAACTCTTAAACCGGTGGTTCTCGACCTGTGGGTCGTGACTCCTTTGGGGCCTTTCGGGGCCGTCGCCTAAGACCGTTGGAAAACACGTATTTTCAAAACAAAAATATGGATAACTTAAAATAATTTTATGGTTGGGGGACACCACGCGTGAGGAACTGTATTGGAGAATCGAGGTGTTAGGAAGGTTGAGACCTGCTTCCCTTTAGTTAAAAACAAGAAAAATAAGTTAAGGAAACAATTGGTCTGTTGCTGGGAGAAAATGGCAAGGTGACGAGCGACGGGGAGAAAGAAGAACTATTTAACTCATTTTTTGCATCTGTCTTGATGCAAAGGGGGGGGGGGGAAATAACCGACCTCAAAAATCAGATTAGGAACGCGAGTTGAAATAGAAAAGAAATGGTAAGTGAGCGCCTGTCTACCCTAGACGAGTTCAAATCGCCAGGACCGGATGGATTATACCCCGGGGTTCTGAAGGAACTGGCAGACGAGATCTCGAAACCGCTGGACTATATCTTTCAGAAATCCTGGAGCGCCGGGAAACTGCCAAAAGACTGAAAAAGAGTTGGTGTGCTTCCCATCTTCAAAAAAGGAAAAAAGTTAGACCTGGGAAACTATAGACCTATCGGCCTGACCTCAATACCGGGGAAGATGCTGGAAAAGATAATCGAGCGACGAATTAGCGAATGCCTAGAAGTAAACAAAGTAATACCCGAAAGCCAACGTGGGTTGGTAAAAACAGATCGTGCCGGACTAATCTTATTGCGTTCTTCGACAAAGTGACAAAATCGGTGGACCGGAGGAATCCTGTCAATATAATTTAATTGGACTTCAGCCAGGTATTTGATAAAGTAGACCGTAACCTACCGCTAGATAAAGGAGATGGATTCGTAACTGGCTGACCGAACGCACGCAACGTGTCTTCCTCAATGGAACTGCATCTACTCTTCAACGTCTTCCTCGATGATCTGGATGAGGGAATAAATGGGAAACTCGTCAAATTTGCAGATGACGCCGAGATGGCAGGCGTAGCCGACGCTCCGGAAGATAGGCTTAAAATACAGGAGGATCTTGACAAACTTGAACATTGGGCGCGATCTAACGAAATGAAATTCAACGGTGAAAAAAAGGAAGGTTCTACATTTAGACGAGAAAAACAAAATGCACGGGTACGGTACGGGTGGTACCTTGCTCGATAGTAGCGACTGTGAGAGGGGTCTTGGAATCCGAGTGGACAACCGTTTAAATATGAGCCGGCAGTGTGCCAACGCGGTTCTAGGCTGCGTAAACAAAGGAATGGAATCGAGATCACGTGAAGGGTTAATACCGCTTTATAATGCCTTGGTGAGGCCACGCTTGGAATACTGCATTCCGTTTTGGTCGCCGCGATGTAAAAAAGAAGTGGAGATTCTAGAAAGAGTGCAGAGAAGAGCAACGAAGGGGATTAGGGGACTGGAGACTAAAACGTATGAAGAACGGTGGCGGGACCTGGATCTGTCCAGTTTAATTAAAAGAAGGACTAGGGGAGACATGATAGCGGTGTTCCGGGATCTCAGGGGTTCCCACAAAGAAGTCAAACTATTCTCCAAGGCACCTGAGAGTGGAACAAGAAGCAATGGATGGAAACTAATCAAGGTGAGAAGCGATCTACAAATATGGAGAAATTTCCTGACAGTGAAAACAATGAGGTGGAACACCTTACCTCCAGAAGTTGTGAATGCCCCGACGCTGGAAGCTTGAAGAAGAGGTTGGACAGCGGTTTGTCTCAAATGGCATAGGGTTCCCTGCCTAGGCAGGGGGTTGGACTAGAAGACCTCCAAGGTCCCTTCCGACTCTGCTATTCTATTGTATTGTATTTGCCACTAAAGTGCGATTAGAAAAGGGGGAGGGGAGGGGGGATTTTAGACAAAGGGGTCTCCTAGCCCTGTGGCACGTGGAGGTCAGCCTTGAGTTTTATACCCCTTTTTGTCATATAACAGAAGTTAGGTGGGGAGAGGTGAGGCGGCCTGGAAATGAAAGGCATACCTTATTTTTGTTTTAAAAGATTTCATTACAAGGAGCACGGAATGGAGGGAGTAAACGTAACGCAAATCTACTCACCTGTAAACTTCGAGCGCTCGCCGTCCCCTCGTGCTCTTCTGCCCCCGCACAGGGACTACCGTGTGAGGGCCGGAGCGGTGAAGCGGAGTCTGCTGCCCTTCCGGACTGGTCCCCGGGACCACCCGCGCAGGAACGCAACTTCGCCCGCTCCCTCCCCCCTCCCGCAGCGCCCTCTGGCCCCCTCCTTTCCCCGCTCACCGTTCCGCAGTTCTGTTCCTGGACGCCGGCTGGGACTCGATCTTCTTCTGCCTGAAGGAGGCGGCGCTGCTGGCGGGAGCGGCGGCCGGTTCTTCCATGTGGACCTGCCGGAGGTGGCCTCCCGCCCAAAGCAGCCCTCGTGGCCGGCTGGGCGGAGCTAAGCGCCTTGGCGGCCGGGGGCGGGTGCGAGTGGGGGGGGAGCAACAAAAGGGAGGGAGAGGAGGGAGTATCTTTATTGTGTAACATGATTCTATATCGATTGACGCTATTATACGCCTTTTCAACTTGGTTTAAGGCTTTTCGATCGGATTCCTCTGTGCCTGTTGTGCACCGCTAACGGGTTAATGAGCGGGAGACCTCCGTTTAAGGCTTTTCGAGCGGGATTCCTTCTTCTGTGCCTGTATGGAAGCCCCCTGGCCCTCCTACGCGTTGAATGAAAATACGGAATAATAAAGATCCTATTCAAAGGTTTTATTGCTTTTTGTGGTTCCTTCTTGGATGGCGGAACAGACTCTCGCTCTAGGACTGCTTATCAAAAAAAGGGAACGTCCCTTTATAGATCGCTAGCGAAGGAAATCTCGTTGCGTTGCTTGCAGGACAGCTGGGACAGAAAGATTGCACGTAAAGGAACGAGGGGGGCGGGCTGCTGCACGGATCAGTCGCGGAGCAATAAACCTCTTCCTTTGCATTGTGGCTTCTGTGCCATTGTGGACAGGTTTCTCGTACTACTGGCAAAAATCGTGCAGACATGGCGTATTGCATTTTTCTGCCTGCAGTACTGGCTTTCCCCACAGGTGGGCAGATTTCTCTCACGGTGAATTAACATTGCAGCCATCTCAATAAAGATTTTTTTTCTCTGCCTGCAGTACCGGGTTTCCCCACAGGAGGGCAGATTTCCCTCCAGGTGAATTAACAGTGGGGGCTATACCAATAATTTATTTTATTTTATTTTTCTGCCTGCAGTACAAAGCCCCCCACAGGAGGGCAGATTTCTCTCACAGTGAACTAACAGTCGCCCCCCCCCAAAAAAATATTTATTTGTTGATGAGGGATTAATTAATCCGGAGAGGTGGGCGAAACGCGGTCTCAGGGGTTTTTTAGTCAGAGCTTTTATTCGTTTAAGGAGTTCCAGGAAGGAGGGCAGGGGAGGGTCTTTTTTGTCAGAACGGGGCCAAGATTTAGGGCCGGCGGACGGAAGCGGAAGTAGGATTAAGGATGGGTCCACTAAAAAGGGGGAACTGGGGGTCGTTCCTACAGAGGACATTTCCATCCGTTCGGTTTGGGGGAGGGGCAGAGGTGGCAGGAGACAGGATGTCCATCATGGGCCGGGAGAACGTGGCCGTTGGTTATGAGAGGTCACTTGTCCCGGCCCCCTGTGCTCCATTCGCGGGCTAGGCGGTCAAGGATCACAGCACCGGGTCCCCCGGCTGATGTTTTGTAATGCCAGGTCCATGGTGAACAAAGCCCCCCTCATTCATGACCTAGTATCAGAGGGGGACCCGGACCTGGTGGGAATCACGGAAACCTGGTTGGGCTCCGAGGGGGGTGCGCCCCTCGTGGATATGTGCCCACCGGGCTACCGTGCATTTCATCAGCCCCGGTCCCTGGGTAGGGGGGGGGGTGGCGGTTATCGTAAAGGAAGATCTTGTGCCGAGGAAGACCACTGTTCCTCAGACGACTGGTGTTGAGTCCCTCTACGTGAAGTGGGGCCTAGGGAGGCAGTTGGGCCTGCTGCTTGTATACCTGGCTCCCCGCTATGTAACAGCAGCCCTGCCCGAGTTGCTCGAGGTGATCGCCGAGATGGCGGTGGAGACCCCCAGACTTATGGTCATGGGGGACTTTAACTTGCCATCGGCAGGAGAAACATCCGAGGCGACTCGGGAGTTCATGGCTTCCATGACGGCTATCGACCTGACCCAATTAGTTCAGGGCCCCACTCACGAGGGAGGACACACACTGGATCTGATTTTTGTCTCTGGACAGTGGAGAAGTGATCTTGGAACAGGGGACTTAGCCATCTTACCCTTGTCATGGACAGATCACTCTCTCCTTCGAATTTTCCCAACCGTCACACCCCACCGCGGGGAGGCGGAACCAGATACACTTAGGTGGTTCCGCCCCAGGCGCCTGATGGACCCAGAAGGATTCCAGAGGGAGCTTGGGCCAATACCTGTGTCCTTGCCCCGCGACTCGACTGAGGACCTAGTGGCCGCATGGTATAGTGCGGCCGCGGGGGCCTTGGACCGAGTTGCGCCCTTGCGGCCTCTCACACGGCATCGACTCACCCAGGCCCCCTGGTTTACCGTGGGGCTGCGGGAGATGAAACGCCGCAAGAGACGCCTAGAGAGTAGATGGAGATCTTCTCGATCCGAAGCTGACCGAACACTAGTGAGAGACCATATTAGGGCTTACTTAGTGGCGATAAGAGTGGCCAAACGGGAGTATTGTGCCACCCTGATCGCGTCCGCAGATAACCGCCCTGCCGCCCTGTTTGGGGTGACCCGCTCCCTCCTTCATCAGAGGCCGCGGGAAGCCCCTTTGCAAGGGCGAGCAGAGGAATTTGGAGCTTATCTGCAGGACAAAATCACTCAGATTCGGAACGAGTTGCCCTCCACTGAAAGTGGCCCAGTCGACCTGTCCAATGCCGGTCTTGTGACAACATCTTGGGAGGAGTTTGACTTTGTTGCTACCGAGGATATGGACAGGTGGTTGAGGAACCTTAGGGCTACCACATGTTTAGTGGACCCGTGCCCCTCCTGGCTTGTACTGGCATCCTGGGAGGTGACACGAGGCTGGCTCCAGGGCATTGTCAACGCATCTTTGAGTGAGGGTTCCTTGCCTGCCGTCTTGAAAGAGGCAGTAGTGAGGCCCCTCCTCAAGAAGCCGTCCCTGGACCCAGCATTATTAGAAAACTATCGTCCAGTCTCCAACCTTCCTTTTTTAGCGAAGGTTGTTGAGAGTGTGGTGGCCCAACAGTTTCCTCGACACCTGCAGGAAGTTGATTATCTAGACCCGTGCTAGTCTGGCTTCCGGCCCGGTCACAGTACCGAGACGGCATTGGTCGCGTTGGTGAATGATCTCTGGAGGGCTCGGGATAGAGATTGCTCCTCTATCCTAGTCCTATTAGACCTCTCAGCGGCTTTCGATACCATCGACCATGGTATCTTATTGCACCGACTGGGGGGGTTGGGGCTGGGAGGCACCGTTTTGCGGTGGTTCTCGTCCTACCTCTCTGGTCGGTCGCAATGGGTGTTGGCAGGAGGGCAGAGGTCGACCCCGAGGTCCCTCACTTGTGGGGCTCCGCAAGGGTCGGTCCTCTCGCCACTTCTGTTCAACACCTATATGAAGCCGCTGGGCGAGATCATCCGTGGTTTTGGGGTGGAATACCATCTGTACGCTGATGATACTCAGTTGTACATATCCACCCCAAACCACCCCAACAATGACGTCGAGGTGCTGTCCCGGTGTCTGGAGGCTGTACGGGGCTGGATGGGTAGCAACAAACTCAGACTCAACCCGTCCAAGACCGAGTGGCTGTGGTTTCCAGCACCCCGGTACAGCCAGATTAATCCAACACTGGCCATTGGGGGCGTCCAACTAGCCCCCGTGGAGAGGGCGCGCAACTTGGGTGTCCTTCTGGATTCCTGGCTGACCATGGAGGACCATGTGTCGGCTGTGGCCAGGGGGGCGTTTTATCAGGTACGCTTGATACGCCAGTTGCGCCCCTTACTGGACCGGGGAGCTCTTCACAAAATCAGTCAGGCATTGGTGACATCTCGGCTGGACTACTGTAACGCTCTCTACATGGGGCTCCCCTTGAGGTGCACTCGAAGGTTACAGCTAGTCCAGAATGCGGCCGCGCGGGTAATTATGGGTGCCGCAAGGCAGGCCCACATAACACCTCTCCTGCGCGAGCTGCACTGGCTGCCTGTGGCCTTTCGGGTGCGCTTCAAGGTGCTGACGACCATGTTCAAAGCGCTCCATGGCTCGGGGCCTAGCTATATCCGCGACCGCCTCTTGCCCCATACATCCTTTCGACCGATCCGCTCCCACAGAGAGGGCCTTCTCAGGGTACCGTCGGCCGGGCAATGCCGGTTGGCGGTGCCCAGGGGAAGAGCCTTCTCTGTGGTGGGCCCTGCCCTCTGGAATGACCTTCCCCCCCAACCTACGCACCATCGTGGACCTCCGCCTCTTCCGCCAACGTCTTAAAACTTACTTATTCCAACAAGCCGGCCTAGCATAACCCCGTTTCTGATTTTATAGGGATAATTTTAAATTTTAGAGTGTTAGTATTTTAGCACAGGGAATTATTTAATTAGTTTTTAAAATTTTGGATTTTGTTCTGTGTATGTTTTTTAATGATGCCTGTGCGCCGCCCTGGGTCCTTTTTTAGGAGAAGGGCGGGGTATAAATTTAATAAAATAAATAAATAAATTTATTATTATCATTTTTTCTGCCTGCAGTACCGGCTTTCTCCACAGGAAGGCAGATTTCCCTGAAGGTGAATTAACAATGGGGGCCATCCCAATATACATTTTTTAAATTTATTTTTCTGCCTGCAGTACCGGCTTTCCCCACAAGAGGGTAGAGTTCTCACAGTGAATTAACAGTGGGGGCCCTCCCAATAAAGATTTTTTTATTTTATTTTTCTGCCTGCAGTACCGGCTTTCCCCACATGAGGGCAGGTTTCTCTCACAGTGAATTAACAGTCCGTGCCCTCCCAAAAAAGATTTTATTATTATTTATTCTGCCTGAAGTACCGGCTTTCCCCACAGGAGGGGAGATTTCCCTGCAGATGAATTAGCAATGGGGGCCATCCCAATATATATTTTTTTAATTTTATTTTTCTGCCTGTAGTACCGGCTTTCCCCACAGGAGGGCAGATTCACCAGGCAGATTTCCCTCCAGGTGAATTAACAGTCCGGGCCCTCCCCAAAAAGATGTTTTTATATTATTTTTCTGCCTGCAGTACCGGCTTTCCCCACAAGAGGGCAGGTTTCTCTCACAGTGAATTAACAGTCCGGGCCCTCCCCAAAAAGATTTTTTTATTATTATTTATTCTGCCTGCAGTACCGGCTTTCCCCACAGGATGGCAGATTTCCCTGCACATGAATTAACATTGGGGCCATCCCAATATTTTTTTTAAATTTTATTTTTCTGCCTGCAGTACCGAATTTCCCCACAGGAGGGCAGATTCACCAGGCGGATTTCCCTCCAGGTGAATTAACAGTCCGAGCCCTCCCAAAAAAGATTTTTTTATTTTATTTTTCAGTCTGCAGTACCGGCTTTCCCCAAAGGAGGGCAGATTTCCCTGCATGTGAATTAACAATGGGGGCCATCCCAATATATATTTGGGCAGATTTCTCTCACAGTGAATTAACAATGGGGCCATCCCAATAAAGATTTTTTTAAATTATTTTTCTGCCTGCAGTACCGGCATTCCCCACAGGAGGGCACAGTTCTCTCACAGTGAATTAACAGTGGGGGCCCTCCCAATAAATATTTTTATTATTATTATTTTTCTGCCTGTAGTACCGGCTTTCCCCACAGGAGGGCAGATTCACCAGGCAGATTTCCCTCCAGGTGAATTAACAGTCCGGGCCCTCCCCAAAAAGATGTTTTTATATTATTTTTCTGCCTGCAGTACCGGCTTTCCCCACAAGAGGGCAGGTTTCTCTCACAGTGAATTAACAGTCCGGGCCCTCCCCAAAAAGATTTTTTTATTATTATTTATTCTGCCTGCAGTACCGGCTTTCCCCACAGGATGGCAGATTTCCCTGCACATGAATTAACATTGGGGCCATCCCAATATTTTTTTTAAATTTTATTTTTCTGCCTGCAGTACCGGATTTCCCCACAGGAGGGAAGATTCACCAGGCGGATTTCCCTCCAGGTGAATTAACAGTCCGGGCCCTCCCAAAAAAGATTTTTTTATTTTATTTTTCAGTCTGCAGTACCGGCTTTCCCCAAAGGAGGGCAGATTTCCCTGCATGTGAATTAACAATGGGGGCCATCCCAATATATATTTGGGCAGATTTCTCTCACAGTGAATTAACAATGGGGCCATCCCAATAAAGATTTTTTTAAATTATTTTTCTGCCTGCAGTACCGGCTTTCCCCACAGGAGGGCACAGTTCTCTCACAGTGAATTAACAGTGGGGGCCCTCCCAATAAATATTTTTATTATTATTATTTTTCTGCCTGCAGTACCGGCTTTCCCCAAAGGAGGGCAGATTTCCCTGCATGTGAATTAACAATGGGGGCCATCCCAATATATATTTGGGCAGAATTCTCTCACAGTGAATTAACAATGGGGCCATCCCAATAAAGATTTTTTTAAATTATTTTTTCTGCCTGCAGTACCGGCTTTCCCCACAGGAGGGCACAGTTCTCTCACAGTGAATTAAGAGTGGGGGCCCTCCCAATAAAGATATTTTTTATTTATTATTTTTTCTCTGCCTGCAGTACCGGCCTTCCCCACAGGAGGGCAGATTTATCTCACGGTGAACTAACAGTGGGGGACATCACAAGAAGTTTTAATTCACTGTGAGAAATCTGCCCTCCTGTGGGGAAAACAGGTACTGCAGGCAAAAAAATAATTAAAAAAATTATTGGGATGGCCCCGTTAATGCACCGAGAGAAATCTGCCCTCCTGTGGGGAAAACCGGTACTGCAGGCAAAAATAATAATAATAATAATAATAATAATAGAACTTTATTGGGAGGGCCCCCACTGTTAATTTACTGGGAGAGAAATCTGCCCTGTGGGGAAAGCCGGTACTGCAGGCAGAAACATAAACAATCTTTTTTTTCTTGTAATGGCCCTCACTGTTAATGCACCGAGAGAGAAATCTGCCCTCCTCTTCCCTTCGGTGAAATCCGGTACTGCAGCCAGAAAAATAATAATAATAAAATTCTTTATTGGGAGGGCCCCCACTGTTAATTCACTTTAAAATGGTATTTCTTACTGTTTTTAAAAATCAAGCTTTTTGCACCCAGAGGAGGAAAACTCTACACAAGGAAGTTGAAGGGATGGCTAAGCAGAATAGACCCAATGTCGGCCATGCCAGGAAGGTCACTGGGGGGAGGATCGCACTGAATTGACAGGAAGTCCGCCTTGCTGTGGTCTCTTGGAGATGACTGGAGTGGAAGAAGCCAGTGGCCACGCAAAGGCCAACGGAACCAGCTCATTGCTTTCGAGGAGCATAGAGTAGCAGTGCCTTTGCTGCCATTCTGCACTTTGGGCCTTCGCTTCTTGGTCTCCATGATTGTGGATGAAAACGGGGGGGGGGGGAGAGTAAGCTATTCTCAGCACATTATCCTCCCTGTTTTGTTTTTCAAAACAATCCTCGAGCTATGTAATGCCTTTGGATCGCTCCACGGTGCCCGTGTCCCTACTGTCAATGCACGTGACCTCAGAGCAAGCCTCCTTTGATGAAGACTTGGCAGCTATGGCAAAAGGACTGTGAGGAGCCACAGGAGCACCGATGGAAGAATCCCACTGAAGGAGTTTGAAGCCTGGTTCCGAAATCGCGTCCGACCCATCGCGACCGCATGGACAACGTTCCTCCAGGCCTTATTACGTTTTCTGTAATGTAGACTAGCGTATAGCTTCGGCGATGATAGGTATGCAAATACGCTGAGATCTGTAATCGGTGGTGTCTTACCTGTGTGTATTGAGATCCACTAGCCTTTGCAAAGCTTCAATAGAATTGTTTTGTTTTCCAACAACTTTGGAGTTGAGATTTTACTCGTGATAACATCCACCCCGAGCCGGCATACAAGCTTCTCCGCTTGCGGGGCAGCACAGCGGACGGACTGCTCCTCCCCACCGGGTTCAGGAAAGACATCAAGCTAGACAGTCGACTTTTTAAAAGGTTTGTTTTTAAACAGACATTTGTACATTTTGTTACAAAATTGCAGTTACAACTTGATTTAAAATCATTTTTTGGTCAGCAAACATTGTGAAATCTGTATTTACATTGCTTTCTGTTAGTGATTCCCGATTTTTCTTTATTTATAACATTACACACTCAAACAAGACATGGCTTAAGATAAATATATTAGTAAATAAATATTCTGAGAACATCTTTCCATAAATGAAATGTGCTGCTATACATACAGAATAGAAACAAGTTGTTTTCTACCATTAAAAACAATACAACTGGTAATGGAGAAGAGCCCTTTAACCATCTTACAAACCTTTACAGTACATTTTATACAAAACAGTTTAAGTGCTACAGAAATTTCATTTTCTTAAAAAAAACAAATTTGAAAATAGTGCCTCACAAGCCCATCATAGTGACAATAATTACTTTGATAAAAGGCCTTTTAGAATAAAAACATATACTGTACTGACCGTTATAAAAATTTGTCATGAAGGGATGCTCAACAGGCAACAGGAAACTACTTTTTCTATAAAAGATAGATAATGAACACGCAAAGAAGTTTAGGGATCAGAGAGAGCTCAAGTTGCTTTTCATCAGCTGAAGGACATTGTGTTGAAGACGCTCTGACTTCTGCCAATAACTTACTTTGCTTTCAGGGATGCTTATCAACCAGGCGGTTAGGGCGAGGTTAGGGCGGGTCATCCAGAAGGGCAGGAAGGTTCTCTGTACTCCTTTGAGTGTCACCTCTGTATCTGTGCAAAGATTTTGGAAGTTGCGTGTGTGTGTGAGGCAGCCTGTCTCCTTCAACAGCAAAGCCTGTGTTGCCGTCTAGTTTTAGGTCTGGATAGAATTAAACATATAGACCCCCCCCAAAAGAGAAGCACGGCTCTTATATTGTGTGCCAGGTATAGCATAAGAGTTAAAATGTAAGTCAGCCGGAAGGACTAAAAAACGCCAGCATCCATCCTGAATATGCACCAAACTTGGTGAGCGATCCAGAGCTTGCAGCCAGCACCACAAGACTGCCCCCAACATTAAGCTACAAAATGGCAGCATTGCAGTAGTGATTTATTTTCCGAAATGAAAAATGAAGGAAGAAATGGGGATTGGAAACACCTGGCAGGTTTTTCTTCAGTCAATCCCCAAAATCTGAAACAGAAATTGGAAGACTTTGCCTCCTCTGCCCATTGCCACTCTTCCCCAGGCAAAGAGGCGGCTTCTCTCCCAGGGAGATCACCTACACTGGATCCAGGAGGCCAGCTATAACTTGCAACCATGTAAAAGCTTCTCTCCCAGGTATCTACAAAGACCAGGCACCGACACTTGGGGAGGTGGGGAGTGCTTAAAAACTCTTGCGTGGTAGGACCAAAGGTGGGAGAAGGCACTGAAGTAGCAAGTGCTGGCTACTAAACTTGAGTGGGGGAAGGGGGTGGGGCACTGAGACCATCAGGATTGAGAAATACCAGCTGTGCCAGAAAAAGCTGGTTAGCGTCTAGGAATCCTTCCCTCCCCTCCAGTTGCAAACCCAAGCAGAAACTGCACAAGGGAACACCCACAGAGCAAATTCTTTAGACACAGGACTCTACCGTGTGAGTTAAAATACTCCATTCTCCAGCCAAGGTGGACTGGAAAACACAATCTCCAGGACAGCTGTTCCATGAGGCAGCCAATTTTGATAATGTAAGTAGGCAACTGGATGGATCTTAAGAATTTGGCCATTTTGGGCCTAGGAACTCACTTCTGGAGGTGCTGCTCCACCTGCTGGAAGATATTTCATGCCCATAACCATAAATGCAACCACTACGATATTTTATGTAGGAGTTGGAGAAAATCTAAAAGCAGGCAGATGTTTTAGAAAATACTTTGGAAAACACTTATGATAGAACTGGAACACATAGAAACTGCTGTCACAAAAGTAAATAACCAGAAAGGGGAGCAGAAATAGAAGTAAACATATTTTACATATTGGTGATGAGAAGAAAGATTTCTGAAGTAGTAAGAGCAGCCTTAATACAAGTGGGACCGGAGGGCTTCCTGCTAGAGGCTACCGCATGAGAAGAAGCCGCAAGGGCAGGGCTGCTGAAAGCACACAATATTAACATGGTCACAAGCACACACCATTCGAATGAGAAGGATCGAAGCTCAGAAAGGAATTTCATCATGTCACTCTAGTACACTAAACTAATAATTATGAAATCTTTTCTTTATAAAATCCCCTTTTTCATAAACTGGGCAGAAATTGAAAAGTTCAGTCAGTACCTTTGCTCATTCGGACTCATTAACAAACTAAACCCGAGGGGAATCTAGGCACCTTCCTTGTTTTAAAGAAAAAAAGCCCTCCACCCAACTCTCCAGCCAGGCATACAGAGGAACAGGAACAGCATCCCAGATGCCGAACGCGGCAACGGTCGTGGTCTCAGCAGCACGGAGGGCAGGAGGCCATCGGGAACCATGTGGCTGTGGCTGCAGCAGCCAGAAGGACTGTTTCCATAGGAAACTATTAACAAGGGGAAGGGTGCCCCAGGGGCGACTGGAAGGGACCGCGACTGAAGGTCTCGACCCAGGGCAGGTTGGCGAGCAGACTGGTGAGCAGGGGGCGGGATAGGGCTTGGGCAGAACCCACAGCATCCGCAGCATCAGGGCAGGCAGAAGGCACTGTTGCAAGTGGGCCTCCGCTCGGGCCTATTCCCACCCACCGCAGTCAGGCTTAAGGAGCGGTCTGCTTTTGCACACAAAGGGGCTCCGTTTACTTCAAACTGCCATTTCTTTTCTAAGGCTGCTGGATCCCCTGGCACTGAAGGAGGGCACCAGGCTGCATAACCGGGCCTCTTATCCCCAGGCTACGTGGTCTGCCAAGGACGCCCTGCACTACAGACAGGGGCACATAGCCCCAGTTTCTCAGGGTCACTCCTGCCGTGTGTCAACACAAGCAAAAGGTGGCTTTGAAGTCCAGCAGAAACACAGCTGCCTCAAGACTCTTCTTCTTAGTTCCCAGCCTGATATCGCCCTGGGGAACAGCAGCCTGAAAAAATGAAACTGCTCTGGAATCTTGTCCAAGCACCCTATACTAGTCCCTCCGGGTCGGAGCTCAGACCTTGTGCCAGTACAACGAGCAGCTGCTCTCCAGGGCTATCCCTGTACAGCCAATACTCTTCTGAGGCTCAAGGGAGCCCAAACCTGGGCAAGGCGAGCTTGAATTGGCCCCCTGCAGTACTCAGGAGGCATTTGGCAAGCTTGGCCGAACAAAGGCGCCACCCTTCCCTCCCTGGCACACCCATCCCGCCTCCAGCCAAGATGGTGCAGCTAACTTACCCAACGTTTGAGGGCCTTCTTCAGCGGCCATGGCCTCCAAACAACCTTGCGAAGGGCTGGAAAAGAACCCACAGGACTCCTCCAGCGGGAAGCCCGCCATTGGCGGACGTGACCCTTCTTGCCATCTCTCTCCTGGCTCGCAAAATGCTCTCGTGGGCCTCCCCTGGGCCTGACTGGGGGCTGCCGTTCCACACGGCCCCTCCCAAGGGCTGCTGCCGCTGTAGCAATCTACCGGCAGGGCCAGCTCGGAATCCCGGACTTCAGGAATGATGGCAACGCACTGGCTCGCCTCACGCAGGCCCGGATAGCAGCCTGGCAAGGGGTCCTCCGCGCACACATACCGAACATTCACCGCACAGTCTTCCGTGAAACGGCCTGGCCAGATGGGGCCATTGCTGGCTACTCGCTGCTCTTCGTAGAAGCAACAGGGCAGCGCTTCATGAGGGACCCCCTGTGTCCTAACGCTGAGCACGCCCTGACTTCTCCTTGTCTGGGGTTCCCGCAAAGAGCCACCCCCTGTCCAAAGTGGCATGCCCTGAAGCAGCACGCTGCTGCCGCCACCAGCTGCCCTACTTGGCAATTCCCGTGGGGCAGCATGTACCTCCAAGCAGCAGCCACATGCTCGCTCACAAGGCTCCCTCCCAGTCTGACCGGTCTCTCCAGTGGTCTCAGGAGGCACTCGGGGGCCTCCTCGCTCAGAGAGGGTGCAGGCAAGTTCCCTCTGCTCCAGCGAAGAGCGGCTGCTGCTGCTGCTGCTGCAATTCATTTCAAGGCTGCAGTCAGACAGCTGGTCCCCTGCTGCGGTGGCTGGCCCCGACTGGCTCTTGCCTGCCACCGGGTGTAGTGCGGAGGAACCTTCCAGAAGCATCACCTCCCCACGAAGGACTCTCCTTTTTTCCCCGCCCCGGCAGGGGCTTTTGCTGCGATAGATGTAGGGGTCGTAGTCACTGCTCAGTGAGCTGCGGAAGGTGGAGCAGCTCCCGTAGATCCCCTGATTGCTGACCTCTGCACAGTCCACCATGGAGTCCCTGGAGGAGCAGTGGCACCGGGCAGAGCGGCCACTGCTGCTGCTGTCACTGCCGGGGCCATCGGCCAGGTAGCCGCTGCAGACTGAGCGGTGACTGTGGTAGCAGCTGAAGCCAGAAGCACTGCCGCTCTCTGGCTGGGTGGGAGGGGTGATGTGGACCGCAGGGGGGAAGAGCCTGTGGCTGCCAAGAGGCTGGAAGGCATGGGAGGGGCCCTTGGCAGCCACGTGGAGGGGGAACGGACCACTCTGCGGGGGCTCAGGGTAGCCGAGGCCTTGGAAGTAGTAGTGCTGAAACATAGCCTCGTACTGGGAGAAGCAAGCTGGTTTGGAGAAAGGGTCCCCGCTGAACTTCGGCCTCTGGAAAGGGTGAGGCATTGGGCAGGACTGGCGCTCGACTGTGCCAGGGTGGGGCTCCAGGTGGAAGATGGGCGGGTAGTTCCGGAAGAAGGCTGGAGCCTCTCCGTGCCGATCGACCGTCAAGACAGTGATGGGATTCCCGTGGGGGTCCATGCTGGTGCGCGTGGGGTAGGCAGTGACGTGACCTCCTCTGTGTGCTCGGCCAGGGAAGTGGACAGGCAGGATCACACGCTGCTGCTGCTGCTGCTGCTGCTGCTGCCGGATGTGTAACTGGTTGGCCATCTCCTCACACACCAGGCTGGAGCTTCCCTTCTTTTGCTCTGCACGTGAAAGAGGAGAAGGATGTGTGTGTGTGTGTGTGTGTGTGTGTGTGTGTGTGTGTGTGTGTGTTTCAACCGAACGTGGAGAGAATCGACTCCAGTTCCCGAGAGGTAAACACTGCCTGCCAGCAAGAAGCCCATCTACCCCTGGCAGGCGGATGAGTTCTGGACACAGAGGCCCTTTCCTTCCAGTTCACAGCCGAGTGAAGCTCTAGCAACTCACCAATGATGTTGTGACGGCAGTGTGGACAGGTGTGATGCTGCAGAAGCCAAGGATCCACACACTTCCTGTGGAACCGGTGGGCGCAGGGAATCACACGCAGCTCCTGCAGAAGCAGCAACACAGGTGAAAGGCTCCTTCCCGCTTACCTCGCACAGCCCGTCGTGAGCTTGCCAGGGAAGTGCTGGCCGGAACACACCCTGCTTCGCTGCCCAGGGGAGAGGAAGGAGCCCAAAGGATGGGAAATAGGCGAGGCCTCTCCTCATACCCAGGCTCTGCTCTGCCTGTGGCGACCCGGGACACCGGCCAACCTACCTGACTGATCTTGCCCAAGCCATCCAGAAATACAGAAAAATCTAAAACGATTTGTACCAATCAGCCTCCTCTAGTGCCTCACCTCCCCATCCATGTACTTCTCCAGGCAAATGGCGCAGTCCGAGGTGGAGCCGCTGCTGAGCGTGTCCAGGGCACCGCAGCTGCCTTCGCAGGGCCCCTTCAACTTGGACGACGTGAACTTCCGAGTCTCCATCTTCTCCAGCGCCTGCACAGCCAGCCTATTCATGGAGCTCTGCAACAGGAGACATCCCGGTGAGGCTGCCGATGGCCAGCGCCAGCAGTTCTTAGCCTCAGGATAAGTGGGAAGCCAGGGGCAGCCTGACTCAGGTGGCCAACTCTCGGTCGCATTCCAGCAAAGAAGGGGAAGGAGGCTATTCCTGGCTGGAATCAGCTAGGGAAGCAACAGCTTTCCCTAGTTGGTGCCTTTCATATGTTTCAGGTTACAATCTGGGTAAGTCATTACATTTTCCAGGTTGCCTGGAGCTAATGGTCCGGCCCCAAATATTCAAGGCTGTCCTGCAGGTCTGTTGCTTAGAAGAGCGTGTAATGCTGTCCCCAAACCTCCAGCTGAGATTTCAGATGGTACCGAAGAGAGAAGGAGAGGTGGAGGAAAAGGAAAAGACAAGGGGGAAGAAGGGGTCTGTCTGGCTCTTACCTGGCTACGACGCTGCTTCAATTTGATCTTGATGAGAAGAACCAGGCAAACCAGAGAGACCACCACAAAAAAGGCAAGGAAAATCCCCATGTCAAAGTATTCGGTGGGTTGCTTTGGAACCGAGGGTGGAGGAAGCAGCAGATTAAAAAAGTCAGATTAGATTTCCTGCCTCAGATTGCTGAATTGGTTACCTGCAACTAGAGCTAGAAGTATCTCGTGCCCAGAGATTGCTCAGCTAATAATCTCTCACAGCAAAGCTGGGTTCCCCAGATGTCTACGCTTCCCACAACAAATACAAAAGCCCTGTGGGTCAATGAGCCCTGGGCAGGAGCTGAACCCGGAGGACTGCATCCCTAGACCAGAGCAGAAGCTTCCTTCGAGACGATGCCAGGCAGCCCATCTAATGCCAGGCCAAATAGATGTGCTTTCCGAAATCTCACTTCCTCCTCTGGGCACATTTGAAAACACACCTCCGTCCGTAGTTAGTTCTCCTCCATTTCAGCTGCTCTTTTCTTCATCAAAGACAGAGAATGGCGCTTTGGTTGACAACCTTTTTGAATAGCCACCATCCTGAGATTTGGTGAATCCTCTGTTCCCCCACCCGACCTTGTACCTATGTGCCTATTGACTCTCAAAATCTGATAAACATCAAACCTCCCTTGGCCGCTTCTGCCGGCTCCAGAGTGGTCACAGCCCCCTTTGGGAATCAAGAGAAGTTCCCACCTGGGTTGTTCTAACTCTTCCCTTGGCCACATTGAGCGATTGCTGATCATTGCCTAGATGCTTCTTGGATTTTCTTAAAAGCACCACGATCTGACTGGTGCCTTAATGGCACTTAGTGAGAAAAGACTCTTTGAAGGGAACGTTCCAGTAGGCCGGAGGCCAGAGAGTCCAGGGGCCCCCAGAGCCTGTCGGCGGAGTTAAAACTGACACTAAGGGCCATCAAATGACTTACAAATAGAGGAGGCTATGACCACAACCTGGGTGTAAAAACGTAAAGTAAGAGGCAGCCTGGTTACTTAACTGGCCCTGCCCTGAGGACTTACTGGTGGTGGACGGTGCTGGATTCTGGCCCGCGCCACTTTCTGTTTGTTAACGATGTTCATCAGCTTGACTGCATCTGCCCCTTTCACATAAACAACTGGTCTTTTCAGTGGGTCCTCCAAGCCCTGATTTAGCTGCAAGAAAGGAGACACCGTGAATGCCATTGTCCCCCACTGTCTTTCTGCTGGGCAGGAATGCAAAGGAGACACACTCTCTAGCCTCACCCCCCCCCCCCCCAGCGCACACATACTCCCACCCAGTCTGCAGAGCCTTTGGGACTGACTGGCACTGCCTTTGGAGATGAGCCAAGAGCTGCACCTGGTATGGAAAGCAAAGCTGGACTCCTGAGAGCTCAGTGCCATCAGGGGTGATCCAAAGTGGGCCAATTCAAACTGCTCCTTATGGCCCAGCAGCAGGAAATCCCAGGCACATGTGCCTGAACAGACTTGCCTGGCCATGCAACCCTGCAGACAAGGGCTGGCTGGTGGTTGCTCTCCCTCCTTTCAAAGTTAGGGAGGATTGGGTAGGGATGGGGGGGGGGGGGGGGACGACAGACCAGAGGCTTCCTCTGTGTCATTTCATGGAGCCCTGACTCTACTCTACAGGCCAAAGTAGGCCCTTGTTATTTAGGGCTTTTTACCCAAGTGGGCACCAACCATATGCAAGAATCTTTTCTGAATATTTTTCATTACTGCTGCTGATGGTTAAGGTGTTGATTTTCCGTGTACCTGCTGCTAGAAATACCAAAATAACAATATATACTGATCCATGCTCATACAGAGAGAGAGAGAGAGAGAGAGAGAGCGCTCACCAACTGCATACCTGATCAATGGCATCTGGGTTTTCTGACACATCAAAAATGACAGCTGTGGCTCCTCTTTGAACTGCCCGCTTGGCCTACAAAGGAGAGATAGGGCCTAAGTTTCCTCTCTCCTTCCTTCCTCCCACCCTTCCTTCCTCATAACATAAAGGCTAGGAGGGGAGAAGAAAAGGATTCAGTGGGAAGGTTGCCTCAGAAGGGATGAAGTGCCCCCAAAGCATAGACTCCCTCCCCATCAGCACATTCTCCGCCTGTTACTGCTTATGGTCACCAGAGGGCAGTCTTGAGCCCAGGGAGCCTTCTTTGCTTTTTCCCCTTCTGCCCCCCCCCCCCCCTGGAAAAGAACAGCTGTCTTACCCTGACCAGGAGAGTTCACCAGCAGGCCAAACATCACTTGGGAGACTAAAAGGCCTCCCATCCACCTGGATCCTGAGCCAGATTCTAGCCTCCCCACCTCCAGCTCTGATCTGCAGAGTTGGTCTCATTCAATGCTGCAGGCCATCGGCCGCCACCACCCCCACCCCCTCCGAAGCCTGCGCACCCCCCCCCCCTCCATTCTGTCTGTGGCTGAAGAGGCCCTGCTTCAAAGGGTGCTGAGCCACTGGGTGTTGTAGGTGCCGAGGGTGGGAGGGGGAACGTCCCAGTCCCTCTCCTTGGTGAGCCCTGTCCAATTCTGACTGCTTCTGGGCTTCCTCTGTCCCTGCCACTAAGAGGGCAGCAACTTTCTTAGCGCCTGCTTCAGGAAATGACACCCACAGTCTGGTGGGTGGGGCTCCGCTCCAGCATTCCCCGGCACTCCGGTCTCCGGAGCTTAGCTGCAGCTTGGCCTGACCTTCCAGGTTTCCCTGGCAGGAGATCAAAGCGGCGGAGCCACAAACATACCAGAGCAGGAGGCAGCCTCCCCGCTCCTCCTTCCCCTCTTCCCCACCAACCCTCCCCCCCTGCCTGCCCCCAAGAGGGAAAGAAGCCCCCCCCCCTCGCAAACAAAACAATTTGAGTCATTAAGCAGAATAATAGAATCAGAGAGTTGGAAGGGAGTTTTGCCAGCTCCGATGCCATTCCAGAAAAATGGCTGCCCAACGTCTTCTGAATCCTCTGAGCCGTCCTCCTCTGCCTCCGCACCAAGGTCTCCCACAGCCCAAGATGGGGAACGGGTGTGGGGCAAGCAGGCGAGGCGGCTCCAACAGCTTAGGAGCCGAGGGGAGCGGCTCATTCTAAACCCAAAGTCTTCCAAAGCCAAGCTGGTCTGGCTCAGCCGTCCTCCAAAGAGGCTTCCTTGAAGCAAACCTTGGTGGTACCCTGAGGTGTCTGGACCCCCCCTCCCCCAGTTCCTTGGCTAGATTGCAAGTATCTTGGGGTGGGGAGCTTTACGTCAAGAGAAAAGGGGAACCCCGAGAGAAAGACTGGGGCGCTCAAGAGCAGGTTTGCAGTTGGGGCTTAAGTGACAGAAGCAGAGCTGTAAGTGGAGCACCAGGAGGGAGGCTGGCAGGGCGGGTGGGGGAGAGACTGCCCCACTCCCAGTGGCAGAGACCAAAGAGGATTTCCTTACAGCAAGCGGTTCCCGTGGTTGAGCCCCATCACTCAGTGCTGCGTCTCCTCTCCTCCAAGTCTCTGGAAGAAATCACTATTTCCTTTCTTCCAAGCCAAACACACCTGGGCTGGGATTCTGTCCATTACTCTGTCTGATTAAATCTATTTTCTTTCACTCCTGATCCATCGACATCATGTGAGGTGGAAGAGCTTCTGCTTTGGGAATGGAGTGGATTTAGGGAGGGTCTTTTCTGGAGTGGTCAGTCAAAGGACGCCCTCCTTTCCCTGCTGGGTCCCCTCTTCCCTGGTCAGCACAGCATGGGGCCTCAGCTAATGCCCAACAGGAGCCTTCTTAAAGAGACAGCCGCCCAGTAGAGCAGGGGCACCGATCCGGCTTTTACAGCACCGGCTTTCTTGAAGTTCCCAGGACAGGTCGAGGCAAACCAGATTCGAGGTTAGCATGTTGATTCACTGTAAAGAGGTCTTATTACAAAGCACAACTGGAACCCTCTTTCCGCACAAGCACAGGCAGGGCCGCAACACAGAGGCCTCGGGGTAAGGATTAAAGGAGAACAAAAACAGAAAGTCTTCGCCTCTAATTAGGGGTCTTCCTTTGCCAAAGAGCCGTTCCGCAGCAGGACAACTTACATTCCAGCCTTTACTCGAGAACGACTCCCAGCAGGGCAGCCCCTTCCTCAGAGCCAACAAGGTCCGGCCTGCAGTCAGAGCGGCAGCCTCAGAGGACCAGGCCCTTGTTCAACGCTGGCAAGGAGAAGCCCCTCACCTCCTTGCAGCCCTGTTTAGAGATCGTGCAGCCTTTTAAAGCTCGACTCTTCCTGGGGAGGCTCCGCATAAAAAGAGGGCAACGCATCACTCCCCAAATGATAATGCCTCCTCCATCAAAGACCCACCTGGCAAATGCTCTGCTATTCCTAGGCAACCGGACTGGAAGAACGGATTTCCTTTTGGCCAAACCCCTCCCCTCCCTTTCCTGAGGAGTCGCCCTATCATCAACTCTGCCTCAAAGCAGACCTTCCGGGGAGCCCCCCAGCCCTGCTACCTTTGTCCCCACTCTATCTGCAGCCCCAGCTGAAGGATGACACGCATGGCTTCTCTTCCCCCACTCCCAAATTCTCCTCTCTCTTCTTTGCTTCATGCACCCCAGTAAAGCCACTGCTTGGGCTGCTTTTCAGATCTTTTTGAATTAACCCGCCTGGCTCCTGATCCATCGGCAGCAACAAGGGAGCCGCATTAAGACCATGGGAGCCGTGCGCGTCATCGTGTGCACACATTGGACAATGAAACAAGTTTAGCAATATCTGAGAAAGTCTTACAGGAAAGGAAGGCTCCGACCCAGTAATTCCCTCTGAAACCCCGATTCAAACAGAAATGTTACCCTGCCCCCAACAGCACAAGCAGATTTGTATTTAAACAATGAACTAGACTTTGGAGAGGCCTGGGGACTCTCTTCTCCTCAGCTGCTATTTTGCAATAATTAAAATTAAATTTCAGTTTTAAGGTTTGGTAAGGAGTGAACGGCTTCCGAAAAAGATGGATGAAATTGCAGAAATATTGAATGTATACCGCCTTGCCTTGATCACACCCACCCACCCATCGATTTCCCGTCAATGATATGCAGTCTGGGTCATCCTCAGGCAAGCAATGCGGCACCATCAGAAATAAGACCTCCGTTCTCTCCCATTGGCTGATATGTCTCACAAGCCTCACGTAGTAAAGCTGCAATTTATGCCTAAGTTGCCTAGCTGCATCTTTCCACCACTATGGCAAGATGTTAGCCAATGGCTAACCGCCCACCAGACAAGACACAAATATCTACTGAGCTAATTACTTTGCATTCCTCTGCTAAGGAGGAGGTTATTCCTGTGTCATGTTGCACATCTTCGTTAAATAAGCTACAACAGTTGCTTATTACTGCAACAAGAGTAGCTCGCTGGCTTTTGGGAAATAAGTATTCTGCCATTTTCCTAAGAGTTTGCATTCTAGGACAGCAAAACAGTGGCAAATGTGCACAGGTTCTACAAGGCTGAAGCTTGGCATGTTGTGACTGGTGCAGAACTGAGTCCCCAGAGACGCTGCGGGGTCAAAAAGAGTAGAAAGCTGCTCTGGAGCAAGTTGCAAACCACCACGCCAGGCTTTCCCCCCGCCCCCGCCCCCCCCAGACGGGACCCTCCTTACCTTGCCCAGAACAGTGAGGCAGGGCTTGGGTTCCAGGTCAGGCTGCTCCAACTTCACAACTCCAACCCAGCCGTATTCGTATAAGTCTTCTTCATCATTGCTGTTGCAGAGTCCCAATGGGTGCATCTAAGAAAGGAGGAGAGAGCTTCTGTGAAAAGGCACCTCAAAACCTCACAGATGGTTTCTGCTTCTGCAACCTTATTTCTCTATACGACGGCCGATTCTTTTCCTCTCTTCTTGTAATTTTGCTTTGCTATCTAAAGCAGCCTTGGGGGGGGGGGGGGGATGACAGCCGGCTGTCCGTCCAGAGGGTTCTTTCTGTTGAATCAGAGCAGCTTCTCCCTTCAGGGCTGCAAAGTTTGTGTGTGCAGCCAACGGACATTCCGTTTCCCTTGACCCTTTGGATCAGCCGATCCTCCCTCCCAGGCTGTTTCCTCTGCACCGCTAGAAGACAAGCTAAACTCTCCTTCTCAGGTTGCCCTTCTCCTTCTCCTTCCTTGGCACAAGGTTGATTCTTGAGGTGCATCTTGAAAACCCCAAACAATTGTTCACCTTCGAACAGCAGTTTGAAGTCACTGCTGACTGCGCTTGCGCGAAGATGGCGGGGTAGCTCTGAAGCTCCGTGTGGGCTGCGGAGGTCGTTGGCATTTTGAGTGCCCCCCTGCCCTCGTTTGTGATCTCGGAGGGCATGGGAGGATGAGGGACCCACCCGGACATCTTAGGGTGGGGTTCGCAACATCGGGGGAAGAGCGGACGGAGCGCCGGCGACTGGAACGCTCGGCGGTGTGAGCGCCGGGCGGGAACTGCCGCAACGGAGGCCGGTGCAGAGGCCGCCGCCCGGACGTTTTAATAGGGCGGAGAGAGGCCGGCTGCACTGAAGAGCTCCGGAAAGCTAAAAGCTGAAAGCAACTTGGTGGCGTGCCGTGGGTGAAGCGGTGGTGAGAGCACCGGTGGCCAGCGGGAATGGTGAGAGAGGCGTGGAGGAAGATGGCGGAGGTGGCGGAGATGCTGGTTTGTTGGAGTGGAGAAGGTGGAGAGAGAGAGCGGAGAGTGTGGAGGGGAGAGGTTGCCGCTGGAGGCCGAGTCGACGGCGGTGGGAGCGCCGGAAGGCGAGCGACGAAGGCGGCGACTGAGGAACTGGTTGGGGAAAGGCGGAAGGTGGTGGCTGTGAGAGAGCCATGTGGTGGTAGCGGAGAGGCGGCTGCTGGAGGCCAGGCTGACGGCGGTGGGAGCGCCGAGAGGCCTTTGGCGAAGGCGGTGACGCGGGATTGCGGCGGTGAGAGCGCCGAGGTGGATGTGGACGACCGCTGACCACTGAAAATTTCATCTTCCCCCCATGGTCACTCTCCCAAGTCTGGGAGAATTACTCCACCAAGGCCTTAACAAGCCCAGAAGAACTGACTGACTGACTGACTGTCTTAAAAAAGAACATGTGACAGCAATCAGTTATGGTCACCCCAATGGTCATCGTTGCGAACTATCTAATTTAATTTAATTACATCTATTTACCAATTGAACCCATCCTGCACTTTATTTCACCTGATTTCATTTTACCATCTAATGAATTGACTTGTGTGAATTGTTTTTAACCAACTGCCAACGACTTTTAACATCTGTGCTTTTTAACATCTGTATTGTTCCCATACCCACCCGAGTTTTATATATGTAATTATTGAATTTTAATTATCTATTTAAAAATATTTAAAAATGTATTCCAGAGCAAGCCTGCTATCGCTGCGAGAGTCCCCGCTCTCGCAGGTATGGCCCCTTGATTTATCTAGGGCACATCTCGATGATGGTATTGTAAATCCGAAGAGATGGGCGAAGCGCGGCCTTAGGGGATTTTTAGTTTTTAACTTATTTAAATTATCTTTTTTAGGGGGTTCAAGGGAGGGGGGTAGATATAGACAGATGGAGATGGAAACAGCAATTAGTAGTAAGGGCCAGGATAGCAGTCGACGGCGGGAAGCGGAAGGCGAAAGGCAGGGGGATATTCGAGTCGTTCCTCAGGAGGGCATACCAATTCAGAGGGTCGTGGGGAGGGGCAGGACCGAGGGGAGACAATTTTCATCCTCCCGGTTGGTGGCACGCAGCCGTTGGTTACAAACGGTCGGGTGCCGCAACCCTCGCAGGCTAGGTGGCCAGGGAATACAGAGCCAGGGTCTGCGGCTGATGTTTTGCAACGCCAGGTCCGTTGTCAACAAAGCCCCCCTCATTAGTGACCTTGTGTCAGAGGGGGAGCCGGACCTGGTAGGAATTGCGGAGACCTGGTTGGGCCACGAGGGAGGTCATCCCCTCGTTGAAATGTGCCCACCAGGTTACCGCGCATTTCATCAGCCGCGGGCCCTAGGCAGGGGTGGTGGGGTAGCGGTCATTATCAAGGAAGGCCTGGAGCCGAGAGAGACCATTGTGCCGCAGACCTCTGGCTGTGAGTCCCTCTGCATGAAGTGGGGCCTAGGGAGGCAGTTGGGCTTGCTGGTTGTATACCTGGCTCCCCGCTATGTAGCAGCAGCCCTGCCCGAGCTCCTGGAGGTGATCGCTACGGTGGCAGTGGAGACCCCCAGACTTATAGTTATGGGGGACTTTAACCTGCCATCGTTGGGCGAATCATCCGTGGTAGCTCGGGAGTTCATGGCTTCCATGACGGCCATGGACCTGACCCAAGTAATTCAAGGCCCCACCCATGAGGGTGGACATACGCCGGACCTCATCTTCGTCTCGGGCCAATGGAAGAGTGATCTGGGTACAGGGGACATAGACATCATACCCTTGTCATGGTCAGACCACTCACTTCTCCGACTCGACTTTCCGACCGCTGCTCCCCTCCGCGGGGAGGCGGAACCAGAGTTACCAATCTGGTACCGCCCCAGGCGCTTGATGGACCCGGATGGGTTCCAGACAGCGCTTGGGCCATTTCCTGTATCCCTGACCCGCGCCCCGATGGAGGACCTCACGGCCGCATGGAATAGTGCGGCCGTGGGAGCCTTGGATCGGGTCGCGCCCTTGCGGCCTCTCTCGCGGCAGCGAACCACCCTGGCTCCTTGGTTTACTGAGGGGCTGCGGGTGATGAAACGCCGCAAGAGATGCCTAGAGAGAAGATGGAGGGCTAGCCGCTCTGAATCTGACCGGACACAGGTAAGAGCCCATTTACGGACTTACATTGTGGCGCTGAGGGTGGCCAAACGTCATCATTGTGCCACCCTCATAGCATCCGCAGAAAACCGCCCTGCCGCCCTGTTTAGGGTGACCCGTTCCCTCCTCCAACAGAGGGAGCGGGAAGCCCCGTTACAGGGTAGGGCAGAGGAATTTGTGATTTTTCTGCAGGAGAAAACCGCCCAGATACAGAGTGAGCTAGCCCCCATTCATGGCCCAGTGGGATGCCACGAGGGAGATCTTGTTTGGGAGGAGTTTGACCCCGTTACTTCCGAGGATATGGACAGGTTACGTGGGCGACTGCGAGCCACCACATGTTCATTGGACCCGTGCCCCTCCTGGCTTGTACTGGCATCCTGGGAGGTGACACGAGGCTGGCTCCAAGAGGTTATCAACGCATCCTTGAGTGAGGGTTCCTTGCCTGCCTCCCTAAAAGAGGCTATGGTGAGGCCCCTCCTCAAGAAGCCCTCTTTGGACCCAGCTATTTTGAACAACTACCGTCCAGTCTCCAACCTTCCCTTCTTGGCGAAGGTTGTTGAGAGTGTGGTGGCACAACAGTTTCCCCGTCACCTGGAGGAAGTTGACTATCTAGATCCGCGCCAGTCCGGCTTTCGGCCCGGGCATAGCACCGAGACGGCATTGGTCGCGTTGGTAGATGATCTCTGGAGGGCCAGAGATGGGGGATGTTCCTCCATCCTGGTCCTATTAGACCTCTCAGCGGCTTTCGATACCATCGACCATGGTATCCTATTGCATCGGCTGGGGGGGTTGGGGGTGGGAGGCACCGTTTTGCGGTGGTTCTCCTCCTACCTCTCTGGCCGATCGCAATTTGTGCGGGCAGGAGAGCAGAGGTCGACCCCGAGACCCCTCACATGCGGGGTGCCTCAGGGGTCGGTCCTCTCGCCTCTCCTGTTTAATGCATATATGAAGCCGTTGGGTGAGATCATCCGTGGTTTTGGGGTAGAGTACCATCTGTACGCTGATGACACCCAGCTGTACATATCTACCCCAAACCACCCCAACGATGCCGTAGCGGTGATGTGCCAGTGCCTGGAAGCCGTGCGGATCTGGATGGGAAGTAACGGACTTAGGCTCAACCCGACCAAGACCGAGTGGCTGTGGTTTCCGGCTGCCCGATTCAACCAGCTTTCTCCAACGCTGGCCATAGGGGGCGAACATCTTGCCCCTGTGGATGGGGCGCGCAATTTGGGTGTCCTCCTGGATACCCGGCTGTCTATGGAAGAGCAAGTGACAGCCGTGGCCAGGAGGGCGTTTTACCAGGTTCGCCTGGTTCGCCAATTGCGCCCCCTATTGGATCGGGACGCCCTTCGCACAGTCACTCATGCCCTCGTGACATCCCGACTGGACTATTGTAACTCTCTCTACATGGGGCTCCCCTTGAGGTGCACCCGGAGGCTTCAGTTAGTTCAGAATGCGGCCGCGCGAGCAATTATGGGCACCTCTAGGTTTGCCCACGTAACACCGCTCTTGCGCGAGCTGCACTGGCTACCTGTCGTCTTCCGGGTGCGCTTCAAGGTGTTAGTTATCATCTTCAAAGCGCTCCATGGCTCGGGACCTAGCTATCTGCGAGATCGGATCCTGCCCCACACATCCTCACGACCGATTCGCTCCCACAGAGAGGGGCTTCTCCGGGTGCCGTCCACTAGACTTTGTCAGCGGGCGACGCCCAGGGGAAGGGCGCTCTCTGTGGCGGGCCCGGCCCTCTGGAACGACCTTCCCCCTGATATTAGAACGACCACCGACCTCCGCTCCTTCCGTGTAAAATTGAAGACCCATCTCTTTCGACTGGCCGGCCTTGAATAGTTCTCTCTGTCTTTTAATTATAAATTTTAATGGGTTTTTAATTTATATTTTTAGCACGGGTAGATTTATTTAATTCTATTTTAAGTAATATTTGTATTATTGTATATTGTTTTTAATTATGCCTGTGCACCGCCCCGGGTCCCTTTGGGGAGAGGGTGCGGTTAATAAATCCCAACTTATTATTATTATTATTATTATCAGAGCCACCCGGCTGAAGTAGAGCAAAGGCCTTGGTTGCCAAGTTTATTCTTTCCCAGCCTGCATTCAGGTTATCGATGCAGCCACCGATCCTCAATTGCGATGATTCTTTTAGCCCATTTAACTGGCAGGTGGCTTTGCATGAAAAGTGAGATAATGGAAGACTTTAATCTCTAGATCAGCAATTCTCCATCATTTTGGAGACTGTGAGCTAGAACTATCAATATTTACTGTTTTAGAAATTAAAGTGAAACATTTAAAAGTATGTATTTATTTGACTTTGCAGATCCCTTGAAAGAGCCTCGGGGACCTCTGGGGGTCCCCCTATGACACCCTGCTCTGGGCAGTGACCTCTAGACCTTCCGAAATTGAAGCCGTGAAATAACTACATTTGAATTCCAAAAGCTACTCAACGGTTCAAATTAATATATTTTCCATATCCTTTTTTTTCAGTCAGCCACTAAAGCTAAGCTGGGAGATAATTTGAAGGAAAGTGGGAAAATGCAGAATTGAACTGCCTTGAAAGCCGTTCTCATCCCTGTCCTCAGTATTAAACAAGGAGGGTCGAACCATCAAAGGCCACCGGTCACTTTGGATTCGAGCTTTCGATTTGGGACAGGCATACAATTCCTTCCTTGCCTTGCTTTACAGATTTATCACATACCCTCACGCACCCCTCCCCAATCTCACCAGTCCTACCGCTGGAGTTGTCCTCTTCCTACGCCTCGCCCACCAAAAACACGACCAAAACATTAGACAAGATGCTTCTAATTCACACCATATCACCCTGTACAATCACATATGTTTTGTCTGCCCATCAGGAAACGGTCATGGAGAATACTGCTCAAAGTCTAAGCCCTCCGAAAACACATTCGGTTAGAAAAAGGAGTGATTTGCTCTGAAAAGGGCATGCTGTACAATTAATCCACAGGCCATCCTGAATTATACAGATCAAAGAGTTTAACTTAATTGAAGATCACAAGATTCCTAAAGGCTTAAAGAACCTTCAGAAAGCATGCACAATTTAGACATCAGCCAAAATCTAGGTCCAGACTACCTTCTCCTTTAGGCGGTGATACCACCAGGCAAATATGCCAGATGTAGGGGGCGGGGATTGCTCTCCTGTGTGATAAGCAAATCTTTGAGGATCAGACTGCAAAAGATGGGGGAAAACCCCTGAATAGGCATCTTCAACCACTGTCCACGCCCCCACACCAGTGGTGGGATTCAAAAAAATTGCTACCCGTTCTGTGGACGTGGCTTGGTGGGTGTGGCAAGTGAAGGTTCCTGCAAAATTCCCATTCCCTACCAATCAGCTGGGACTCGGGAGGCAGAGAATAGATGGGGGCGGGGCCAGCAAGAAGTGGTATTTACCAGTTCTCCGAACTACTCAAACCTTCCACTCCCAGTTCTCCAGAACTGGTCAGAACCTACTGAATCCCACCTCTGCCCCACACCCTTGTTCCCTGATAGCACAGAAGATAGAGTCAGGGTCCAGGAAGGAAGGAAAGGTTACCTGGGCTTCTCAGGTGTCAACAAAGTTTGTTCTTGAACATCTGTTGCTGTTTTTAACATATTCTACAATTTAACTTTAGCACAGGAAACAAACACTTGGGAGATATGGCCTGGCCCTGGTAGATGTTTGTTATTTTTTTCTGTATATTCTGTCTACCAGCCCTCCTGGTAGCATTCCAGAGCATGCACACCTGCTATGACCTGGCCAATGTCCCTTCTCCACAGACAGACAGACAGACAGGCAGGCAGGCAGGCAGGCAGGCAGGCAGACACACACACACACACCTTTCTTTCTTGGGGCACCCTTGCTTCACCTTAGAAACCAGGACTGCAGATGCCCCTGACCTAAGTGAGCCAGAAGCAAACTCAGGGCAGAATGCCACCCACACTGCTCTCTTTCAGGTCCGGTCAGAGTCACAGAAGGAAAAGGCTTCCTCTCCTTGGGCCTGGACGCCTAGCAGGTACTCCCTCCTCCCTGCCACCTCTAAAGCAAACAAGGATGTCTTTGTCTCTCCCTTTCAAAACCCAGAAACCAGTCTCACAAGCTGCTGTGATTGCATCAGGGAGCGCTCTCTGTATCATTCGGCCTACCTGGCTTTGAAGTGCCTCGGCCACAGCGGCGGCCGGCTTTGATCCTTGCAAGGCAAAGAAGTGGGTGGAGAGCGGGTAGCATCTCCTCTGCCTCAGGTACCTTTGGGGCCCTGCACCCCAGGAGCAGCAGCAACAGCACCCATCCATTCCTGTCCAAATCAAGCTTGGACAGGAGCTCATCACCAGGCTTGGACACTCACAGCCCAACTGCGGCCAGAAAACACCTCCCTACCCAGCAGGTCTCTTTCTCTGCCCCCCCCCCCAAGCTCCAGCCGAGATGGGAAGGAAGAAGTGGAGTTCCAGCCCAGAGTTCCAGTCTGTGGGAAGTGCAGGGAAAGTTCCTCAAGAGGTGGGGGTGATGGTGGGGGGTGTCAGATGACTCCACACTTCCAGAATAGCTGTTGAACCAATGAACCAAGAACTGTCCTTCCCCCTGCAAGTAAGGATCGTGGGCCACACAGTGCTTTGGACTCAGTTTAAAGTGACACGCGACCTATTTGGGATGAACCAAAATAGCCACATTTGTTTTCAAGACGGTGCAGCTGAAGCAGGACCTATACAGCGACCGTTCTTCTTTTTTTTTTAATTGAAAAAGTTTTACAAAAACAAATTTCCCCTTTTTCCCCCTCCCCATACATATAATATAAATCAAATACAAGTGCTATTCCCCCCCTCTTCCCAACCCTCATAATATGAATTTCTCACAAAATAGCATTATCCAATTATCCCCATCTTCTAAACTAATTATGCAAATATATTTCCCTCCCCTAACCACCCTAGCCCTCCCCCACCTCCCATTCCAACCCAGCGACCGTTCTTGTAGAGAGATGCTGGTGTCAAGATTTGCAATCCCAAATGCTGGTGTCAAGATTTGCAAGCTCCTCTGGACCAGACCCAAAGAACTAAATGGAAATAAGTACTTATACGCAAACTGCGGAATTACTGAGAAGCCAAGTTTTTCCAGTAGGACAATCCACCTAGGAGCCTTTGAGCTTTAAGCTTTGCATCGCTGATACGTTTCCGTTCTTCGGAGTTTAAACAAGGAGTATTTGAGCTAAGCACAAGGCTCTTCACACACAGCCCGATATGTTCCGCACTCGTTCCTCACATCGGAGGCCTTACAAATTAGATCTGGCCAGCTCGGGAGTTCAAGGATGCCCCCTTCTGATCTCCAGGCAGAGGCAGCTACTGAAAAGACGAGGAAGACCAGCTGCAAGTGCAGTTCCAAATGTGTCTGCATGGGGAAGAAGGCAGACATTCCCTCCAGATGCCCGACTAGAACAGGAGAACCTCTCAGCTACTTAAGGCTTTAATCTCTCCAACGTGGATCCAGATCATGGAGCAGTTTGCTGGTCTTGCTCTGACTTCCCCACAGTGGCTGAAAGGAGACTGAGCCAGCCCTGAGCCACAGTTTCGCTGCTCCTGGCTCCATTTCTCTTTTCCAAAGGAGCTTCAGAGGCAGAAATTGGGCAGCCTCCCTCCCTGGGGACCAATTCGCAGCAGAGACACTCCTCTTACCCACCCACCCGGACCACCCCAGCAAGGGTCCGGGGGGGGGGGAAGACTTTGCTGTTCCACCCAATACTTGCTTTTGTTACCTTCCGAATCAAACCAATCAAACTTGCCTATTATCCTAATCAAACTTTTACTGAAATTCACAAATGAGACGAAGCTTTGATTAAAAATCTAAAAAAGAACTGCGGGACTGCCAAAACCTTGGCCCTCAAAATCAGTTCTTCTCCAACAAAGAACCACAAGCCAGTGTCACTCATGGAAGCCAACAACAGTCGCTGGGAATTTCTCACTATTGTTCTAAGGAACAGAAAGAGGCAAGTCATGAGGGAGCTGAAGTGTCCCAGCCGACGAAGGTCAGTACCGGAAGCCTGGATGATGCCAGCATGTGGGGCGGTCGGATTGAGCCAACAAGCTTGAAGGACGAGGAGGGGGTACACTGACAGGCCAAGCCACCACAAGAGACCCTGCCACCTCTCCCAGCAAAGCCCTGGGGTTTAAACCTCATCAAGAACCAGTGCAGAAGCCAGATCTTCCCCAGAGACCTGCACCCATCAGAAGAAGAGGCAAGCAGGCTGACTACCAGAGGCGCTCCATGCTGCTCCATCCAGGCAGGAGTCTTGCCTCCTCCCACCAATGGACTTCCCTGCCAGTTCAGACACAAGAAGAGAGGGAGCCGGAGGAAGGAAGCTGTTGCTGGCTGTGATGCTTTGGGGTGGCGGCATCTGGCTCAGCCTTGCCATCACATTAGCCAGGACCAAGGGTGGAGGCAGCCGGGAGTCCAGTTCAGTCCAGAGTTTCCCCTTATCCACCTCCGACTACACTTCAAAGCAGGAGTATTTTTGTACAGCCCAGCAAGGAGCGCAATGGGCCAGCTGCTTGCAAAGCACAGGGAGGAGTTAACCCTTTGAACACAGGCATCTTCCAACCCTGACAACACTAGCTAGGGAGAAGGAAAAGTGGAAGGCTGCTGGGAAGCCTCCAAAGAGCCACCCTTGGTGTGTCTGAAAAGCCAAGCTGGCTGCCCACACTCTCACCAGGCTCAGACGCTTGGGGTGGTGGTTTAGGAATTCTGCTTGGTAACTAAGGCGAGACTCGGTTCCTGCAGAAACTCTCTAAATAGCCAGGCTGGAGAACACTCTGCGGGTCCTGTGCCCGAGTCCTTTGTCTGTGCCTTGTGTTGCCCACCTCACCCTCAGATGTGTGGGTGGTGAAGGTTCTGGGATGCCCAGAGCAAGCCAGGAGAGCCCTGTGCGCCAGGCTAATCTTGAAGCTGTGGGGGAAACCCTTCAAGTCCAAAACCAAAGTGGTGCCCTTGCACCGTGGAAGGCAGAGAGAACGCAAGCAAGAGGCCGGGCAGGATTCCTCCTTGACAAGGGGAGGCCACATCTTCTTTTGCTAGAAGGCCGGGTGGTGCGGGTGACCCAGAGGAAGCCCAAGGATCATATACTACGGCCTCATCAGTCCCTACATATGCAGCTCTCCTGGCAACACGCCAAGGACCAGGCTGGCAGCAGAAGATCGCCCAGGAATCAGCTCATCAGTAAGAAGAAGATGCCTTCCTGGAAATTAGAAGCGGGCAGTGCAGGGGGCAAAACTAAGGGCAAAAGCTGGCACCAGAAGAACACCTCTCAGCAGGCTCTGTCCTTCCTTGGCCTCTACTTCCATAGAGAGCTGAGAGGGCTCACTTTCCACCAACTATCTGTGTACTCAGACATTCCTTGTCTTGCCTTCTGGGGCCATGGAGAACAGGGACCGTCTCTGTCAGTGTAACATCCTTTTGAAGCCCACTGCATTTTCCCTTCCGTCTTCCCTTCCCTTTTGCGTACTGGCAAAACCACTTCGCCCCAGAATTTGCAAATCTGTTCACACCATTAGGGAGATTCCACACCCAGGCCCTCAGGGCTCGGTTTAATTAAGACCAGATATTCACCCTTGTGAAAGGGGTAACACTCCCCTCCTCCCTTGCCCGCTATTGAAGGGATTGAAAATGTCCTTTAGCTCGGAGGGTGTGTGTGTGTGTTCACATCTATCAGATAAGTGGCTGTGGGGTAAGGTTCAGGCATGAAGTAGGCTACCACACTGGGCACAGACTTCCCAGAAGCCCTGTACAAGTTTCTCAGGATGCTTACCACTTCATTAGGAAATCCCCCCCCCCTCATGTGTGGAACCACAGTGCATCCAGGGGCTTCAAAGATTCAAGGTAAAGAATTTTATAAATCCCTGCCTTTGGACACAATCCCAGACAAGGTGTTCTACAATTACAGCTGTTCCACAATGTGTGCTCTGGACCTCCAAGCGAAGACACTGCTACTGGCACAGCTGGCTCTCTTACTAGGCATTGCCCATCCGTCTCACTTGCGGAATCAGCACAAGCCCCAATACGAACCTCCGCTACTGTGGCAGAATATTTCCCACTCCAGGTAGCCACACAAGAATTTGAAGAGTCGCTTCTCTCGCGCACATCAGTCTTGGAGGCCCCTCTGAGCGGCTCTGTCATCAGGACGGATGGAAACGGTGACAAGAAGCCAGGAGGAGGTGGAGGGTGGTGGGAGGCAGCACCCTACGCCCCACATCTGCAGCGCCACTTGCAGGAGGCACCTGGGCACTTTCCCTCTTCCCAGAAGTCGGGCAGAGACGTTTTCATTCTCTCCTGCCTTGCAAAGCTCCCCACTTCAATCCTGGAGCTGAACTGCTAACTGACCAAAAATGTCATTTACGTAGGGAATGAAAAAGACACTGGGATCCTTGACCTAAAGGTAAAGAGTGGGAAAGGCTACAGAGTCTAGGCTACACTGGGTTGCTTCTATGATTTCCTGAGCCACAAATTCTGGCTTACAAACAGCAATGGTCGAGTTCACCCAATGTACTAAGCCAAAGACAAACCAACAACATTTGGGCTTAGCTAAAGGCAACTCTGAAGCACGCGCCCAGCCGTGTTTCAACGCTCCTACTGCATGACAACAAGCTAGTAGAAAGCTGAAATTAATTTTTCTCCACATCTGACCTACCTCACAGCTGTTGGGGAAAAGAGATGGATGACTTCCCAGTCCAAGCCACCCTTAAAACTCTCAGAGCAGAAAAAGGCAGGGAAAAGTGCTCTCTCTCCTACCCTACCCCAGAAGGGGTCTCTTCCCTGGCACCTCAATTAGAGCTGTTGCTGCCACCCACCTTCCTTGTATTGGTGCCTATTTAAGGGGGCAGCCTCCATCTCCTGGGCTGGCTCAGTAGCAGAGGGGCCTAGTCTGCAGCCCTCTGCCTCACAGCAGGCCTAGTTAGCCCCAACATTCGCCTTGCCACTGATGCAGCCTCAGGGAAACTCGGGCCAAGCAGTCAGTAACATCAGCTTCGGAAAAGAGACGCACGTGCCCTTCCTTAACCAAGGCAAAAGCTCCAGCAGCCCCTGGTGGGAAAAACAAGGGGCCTTCCGAAAAACCCAGGACTAGATTCAGGCAGCCATGTTACAACTCAGAGGGGCTGAGTATCTTAATACCCCACTGTATTCAAACACAGCCATGTTTGCACTTGCAGAAGATATCGTTTTGAGAAAGCCTTTTGCCTTGTTTTCATCTCTGCCTCTGCTTCCATTTTCCACAGTGCCCAAAATAAACAGCGTATCCACAAAGGCTTCAAGATGAAAGAAAGAACTTCAGTTATAGTATAAAGAAGTACAGGCTGGAGTGATCTGAGGCTGCCTATAAATATGCAAGATCAAAGCTGGTCCTGTTAAATTAAAAATGCTGTCACACAGATAGGAACTAGCCTCTAGCACTGCTGGCTTCAACATGTGAGCCTCTGATCTGAGGCAGAGAGAAAGAAGGGGAGGAGGGGAGCTGAGCACCCCCAGAAGCATTCATCACAAGCGGAGGAGGAGGAGGAGGAGGGTGAAATGGAAAAAAAAAGGTTCACCAGTAGTAGACTAGGTTTAATAAGGCGATTCCACATTTTTCGTGCACATTGTTAGAATTTAACCGGCAGCCTCTGGGCTCTGCGGGGGACACTTCTTCCTAATCCAGAACCTCTCAAAGCTGGAGCAGCCCTTGTGAAGCGGCCTTCCTCTGCAGACCTGAGTTCAACGCGCGCGCGCACGCAGCCCAGGGGAAAAGCTAGATCGCGCGAGGGCAAAGGCTGCCCACCAGCGTTCCATCGCCTCATCAAGGCTTCCACCCTGGCCCGTCCCCCGCGCATCTGCGGGGCTCGCTTCTCTGGAATAGAGCCCGCAAACACACACGCAACTCCCGGGTCCTTGACCCGAAACCCGCGTTCAGCCAGGATGGCTCCCCGAGCAGAGCAGCAACTACCCGCGGGCTGCCCCCGGCCTTCGGCAGCCCCACCGGCCCCATCCCCTTGGCTCCGGGCTCCCGAAGGCGATCCGTGGTTCGAAGGAGTGGGTGGGTCCCAAAGCGGCAGTAGCAGCAGCCCCTGCGATCCCGTCCACGGAGAGGCGCTGCCTTCCTGGATCGGGCTCCGGGTCTCCTGCCGGACCCCCGAGGGCGGCCGAGCGAGCCGAGACCGTCGCTCCCAGGCAGCCTGGGTGATTCTCGGCGGCCCACGAGCCGCCTTCTCCCGAAACGAAAGTCGGCGGAAAGGGCCAGGGAGGTCGCCGAGGAGCTGCCGTTCCTGCCCGGGCGCCATGTGGATCCCGGGCGCTCTGCAGATGCTCAGGGGGCTCCGCCGTTTTTCCACCCGGAGCCATTTTGCGCCGCCACCGCTCACCTGCACGATCTCGCCCTCGGCGCTGAGCGTGGCCCCGGCTCGGGAGAAGCGGCCCTGCAGCCCCGTGGTGTAGGTGGTGTAGTCGCCGCCGAGGCTGGACTCGAAGAGCACCACTTCTACGAAGGCCGCCTCCCGGCCCAGCGCCGCCGCCGCCGCCGCCGCCAGCGCCACCACCAGCAGCGGCCCCGGGCCCGGCCTCATCGCGCCGCCGGGCCCCCCGCGCCGGCCCCGGGCAGCGGTGGCGAGGGGGGCGCTCGGCCGGGGTCGCGCATCGCGTCGCGGGCGCCGCCGGGCCTCTGCGGCTTCCCCTTCTGCCCGGCCTCCGCCTCGGCCTAGCGTCGTCTCCCGGCGGCGGCGGCGGGCTGGCGGCAGCTCCCTCCTCCTTCTCCTCCTCCTCCCGGCCCAGCCGCCGCGTCCCTTTCATCCGCTCCACGTGACGGGGCTGCGGCTGTCCCCGCCTCCGGCCGGGCCCGGCCCGCCTCGCCGCCGCCGCCTCCTGGCCGGGCAGCGCGGGACCTGACGGGTGGCTTCGTCTGGGCGGGGCTGGGGGAGCCGAAGCTTCGGCCGGCCCGAAAAGGGTGGACGTGGGGGTTCCGCCTCCGGGCAGGGGTGCTCCAGAGAGGCCCCCGGCGGTGGAATCCCGAGTGGCTGGCTAGAGAGCCGGGTCCCCGCCTCCTCCTGCCAAGGCGCTGTGGTCCCCAACCCCCGTTGGAGGAAGGACCCCCGCTCTTCTTCCACAACACGAGAGGAAGAGGGGCTTGCTCGCCGCAGGTGCGGCCCGCGGACATTCAAGGGGAGCCACTTCAAGGGTTTGGGCGAAGCAAACATGGATTGTCAGAAAACGGGGGGCAGGGAGGGGAAGGAAGTGCCCTGACGGGCGGGCTTTCTTAACCAGTTTGCCCAGCGGCCGACTTAAGCGCGAGGCGGGGCCCCGGTGCAGTTCTCGGCTCTTAGCAGCCGAATATGCAGGCTCCCGGTAGGGCCCCTCGCAGCACCCCTTATCCGTCCAGCAAGCAGGAAGCTGGGCTGCAGGCCCCCTGAGACCGAAGGCCCCGGAGGCGAAAGCCTATCCCCTTCCAGCGGGGGACCCGCAGACTCCTCCGGGCGTCAGAAGAGCGCTGGCCATCAAACCCGAAGGAAGTTGAGAGGAAGGAAGGTCTGCGGGCGGCTTGTGGTCTTACACCAATTCTATTTGCTGCCCGAGTCATCTGCTCCCTCTGCTGGTGGCTAAAAAGGGAGACCTGCCGGCAGAAAGCGGCTCAGGTTGCGTGTCAGATACGGCTCCGTAGCCCTCTTGCTCTGCCCTGTTCCCTCGAGGAGCCCTGTATGCTCCCGCCCGCAGTCCACTAACACGTGGAGGAAATATTGGATAGATAGGCGGATAGCCTACCAGGGAACAATGACTCTTTCTACAGAAGACTGGTTGTGCCCGCGAAGGGGAGAAGTGCCATTAGCCGTGTTCAACTGCTTCAAGCAACCACCATTGGCTGTACAGTGGCTTCTGCTCTGGGGCTGCAAGATCGCTAGGCAGTTTTCCCGGTCCTTTTAGATTTTGCAAATTTTAAACTTTCTTTGAAACACCATAAATGGCGGCTCAAGTGCAGCAAACCAGAGCTCATAGGAATACGGGAGGTGTTTCAGTAAAATACAGTCTGAAACCGCTGGCATAGAATTCAGTATGACTTTAAAGCGGGGACAATACAATACAATACAATACAATACAATACAATACAATAGCAGAGTTGGAAGGGACCTTGTAGGTCTTCTAGTCCAACCCCCCGCGTGGGCAGGAACCTTATACCATTTCAGACAAATGGCTATCTAACATCTTTTTAAAGACTTCCAGGGTTGGGGCATTCACAATTTCTGGAGGCAAGCTGTTCCAGAAGTTAATTGTTCTGTCAGGAAATTTCTCCTTAGTTCTAAGTTGCTTCTCTCCTTGATTAGTTTCCACCCATTGCTTCTTGTCCTGCCCCCAGGTGCCTTGGAGAATAGTTTGACTCCCTCTTCTTTGTGGCACCCTCTGAGATATCGGAACACTGCTATCATGTCTCCCCTGGTCCTTCTCTTCATCAAACTAGACATACCCAGCTCCTGCAACCATTCTTCATATGTTTTAGTCTCCAGTCCCCTAATCATCTTGGTTGCTCTTCTCTGCACTCTTTCCAGAGTCTCCACGTCTTTTCTACATCGTGGCGACCAAAACTGCATGCAGTATTCCAAGTGTGGCCTTACCAAGGCACTATACAGTGGCATTAACACTTCACGTGATCTAGATTCTATCCCTCTGTTTATGCAGCCTAGAACTGTGTTGGCTTTTTTGGCAGCTGCTGCACACTGCTGGCTCATATTTAAATGGTTGTCCACTAGGATTCCAAGATCCCTCTCACAGTTGCTACTATTGAGCAAGGTACCACCTATACTGTACCGGTGCAGTTTGTTTTTCTTGCCTAAATGTAGAACCTTACTTTTTTCACAATTGAATTTCATTTTATTAGATAGTGCCCAATGTTCAAGTTTGTCTAGATCCTTCTGTATCTTAAGCCTATCTTCTGGAGTGTTGGCTATTCCTGCAAGCTTGGTGTCATCTGCAAATTTGATGAGTTCCCCATTTATCCCCTCATCCAAATCATTGATGAAGATGTTGAAGAGTACTGGGCCTAAAACAGAGCCTTGGGGGACTCCACTGCATACTTCCTTCCATGTAGATGCAGTTCCATTGAGGACTACACATTGAGTGCGGTTGGTCAGCCAGTTGCGAATCCATTTGGTCGTGATGCTGTCTAACCCACATTTTTCTACTTTATCTAATAGTAGGTTATGGTCTACTTTATCAAATGCCTTACTGAAGTCCAAGTAAATTATATCGACAGCATTCCTCTGGTCCACTAATTTTGTCATTTTGTCAAAGAATGCAATTAGATTAGTCTGGCATGATCTGTTTTTGACAAACCCATGTTGGCTTTTGGCTATTACTTTGTTTGCTTCTAGGTGTTCACTTATTTGTTGCTTAATTATCTTTTCCAGAATCTTTCCTGGTATTGAGGTCAGGCTGATGGGTCTATAGTTTCCTGGATCTATTTTTTTTCCTTTTTTGAAGATGGGAACCACTAATCTCCAAGGATCCGCCGCCCATTTCAGACAAAGCCCAGCAGCGGCATCCGGCGGCTGAGGACCAGAAACTGGCGATGCTAAGGCCCCTGCCACTGTTCTGTCACTCACCCGTCGGAACCTACTGAGCGCGGAAAGATCCCGGCGCCCACCCACCGCAGAAATCAGGATCAAGCGCTCCCGGGGGCGCAGACTGCGGGCTCAGCCCGAGTCACGGCCTGCACAAGGCCACATCCGGGGACCCCTCCCGCGAGGGACACGTGGTTGCGCTCTTCACTGCGCTGCACTTTTTTTCCTCGCGCGCTTAATTTGGGGCTCTCCTTCTTGCTACGCATCGGGAACTGCGAAAAGTCCTCGGTGCGCAACGTGCTGGAATTCCCCGGACTAAGCCCGGTCTCGTCGCTGGCTACAGGGAACCCCGCCCAGTCAGGATGTGCGGAGAGCGCCGCTTCCTCGAAGGAACCGGTCCCGCAGGTTCCACCCGACTCGAGCCCTGCTCCACGCAGGAGGAAACGCTCACTCGCACCTACGGAACACCCCCCCTCCCTCGCCGGCGTCATTCTGCGGCTGCGCGGATGCGGGCGGCCAGCGTGGCGCTCAGCGAAGGCCAGAGGCTTGCGTCAGGCGCCCCTGACGCAATCGCGCCCCGCCCCTGCCTGCCAGAGGCCAATCGGCAAGTGCCGCCGTGGAGGTGTCTCCTGGCGGCACCCAATCAATGAGAGCCACGACGTGAGATATGCGCGGGAGCCGCGGCGGACCGCAAGCGCAGACGCCTCGACGCACCGTCGGAGCCGGTCGTTTCGGGGGCTGGTCGGTGGTGGAGGAGGAGGCCGAGGCCGCCATCGCCGGGGGGATGACTCCGCTGCCGGGCCCTGCGGTGCCGCCGCGGCTCCTCCTGCTGCCGGCCGCATCGACGGCTCCGGCGGCCGCTCTAGAGGCTCCCTCGCCTTCCCCGCCGCCCCGTAAGCGGCAGCGCCTGGCGCACCTCAGCCCGGAAGAGAAGGCCCTACGCCGGTGAGCCCGGGACCCGGGACCGGGCGCTGCGCGGCGCCACGCGAGCACCTCTCAACCGCCTCTCTGTCTCCTCCCCAGGAAGCTGAAGAACCGCGTGGCGGCACAGAGCGCTCGCGACCGCAAGAAGGCGCGCATGGGCGAGCTAGAGCGGCAGGCCATCGAGCTGGAGGCCGAGGTGGGGTGGGGCGGGGAAGGCTGCCGGGTGGGGCGGGGAGGGCGGCTGGCCGGCCGGCGCCCTCTCACCGTCTCTCTCTCTCTCTCTCTCTCGCAGAACCAGAAACTGCTGGCCGAGAACCGGCGTCTGCGGGAGCGCGCCCATAGTTTGGCGCGCGAGAATCGCGATCTGCGCCTCCGTCTCGGACTTCCCGCGCTAAAGGTAAGGGTCGGCAGGCCGAGGGGCCCCGCCGGGGCGCCTGCCGCCGCCCGTCTCATCAAGGACCCTTCCCCGCAGGTGGAAACGCAGGAGGAGACATCAAGCATCGCCCCTGGGGGGGCAGAGACCGGGTCTTCTGAGTCCGCAGCACTTAGACTACGTGTTCCTCCGCAGAAGGGGCAGGCCCAGCAGTCTTCTGCCTCCACAGTGGGGGAGAGGAGGAGGAAGAGGACGAAGGTGGCCTCCCTCTGGGCACAGACAGCCTGGTTTCTTCAGATGCTGAGGTGGGTGAAAGTAGCTGCTGCCCTTCCTGTTAACGTCCAGCTAGGAGCAAATGTCAGGGGGATCCTTTGAATCACTTGTCCTAACCAGCAAAGTGGGGTGGGGTGTATCTGTTCTCTTACAGTCTGATCTCCTCCTGGGCATTTTGGACAGTCTGGACCCAGACATGTTCCTGCACTGCAGCAACTCCCAGGCAACCTTCTTTGAGAAGCTGCAGCAGGAAGTGTGTGGAGAAGCAGCTGTTCCCTTTCCTGCCTCCACCAGTCCCTCCTTGGGGCCTGCACCACTCAAGCAAGACGCCATTAATGAACTGATCCGCTTTGATCATGAATACACCAAGCCATTCTTCCTGGAGATCATATCGGAATCGGCCACCCAGACCAGTGCACTCCTGGAGGAAGTGGTGGCTTCTCCTCCCCTGCCAGCCCCCATCTGTGTGAAGGAGGAGCCTGCAGATACCCTTTTGCCTGACCTGGGCCTCTCCCATCTGCTCTCTTCAGACCAGAGGCCTCCCTCTCTGCTGGATGCAGCCAGTGACTCGGGCTATGAAGGCTCACCCTCCCCGTTCAGTGACCTGTCCTCTCCTGTGGACACAGATTGCAGCTGGGAGGAGGCCTTTGCCAAGGAGCTGTTTCCTCAGCTGATCAGTGTGTGATACCTGCTTAGATAATGGACAGGTGGTTTGGAAGAATGTTCCTCTTGAAAGTGTTTCATCAGATTCCTAAGTATTGCTTTTTTTTTGTATGTCTCCTCTGCCTGGCACCTCCTCAGCCCTGTCCCATGGCCCTTCTAAGAAATGAAACCGCCACTCAAGTCAGCTTTGTTGGAAAGAAGGGATCCTACTTGGGGAGAAATCACTAATCCCACTCAGTAGTTTCTCTTCAATGTGTAAATAAAGGCGGTGGGGTGGGGTCAGATATTATGTAAATATACACATACTGCTTTTTTTGAAAGTTATTTTCCTGCAGCATATTTAAACTTGCTGTAATTAAAATGCAGAGCAAGTAATATCTTTTTCATACCTTTGTTCTAAAGCAGGAGGGAGGTAACAGTGGAAGATCATTCAAAAAGAAAGGGAAATGTATTGGTCCATTTAAGGTTCTGCACAAACTCTGCCATTCATATTAATTTGGCAAACTAGTTCAATTAGCCATAAGTAAATGCACATGCATCCTTTGTCCTATTTCAAGTAATGGTTTATATGGCTACCTAACCCAGTGTGTGCAAAATCCTTGGCTAGCCGTCACACAAAAATAGCAGCTGTGTAGAGCATACAAAGTTTGGTTCTTCCTGTCCTGCTGCTACTAGTTCCTGAGTGGTCGTCTCTGAATGCTTGCTGCCCAATTGTATACTCGAATGTCGTGGTTCAAGTCTTCGCTGAGGGAATGCTAGTTACAGACCTGCCAAATATTACAGAAGCAGGAAGGAAAGTTCTCATTTGAATCAGGGAACCATAGGAAGAATCCAGCTAAAGCTTCCACAAGCTGAGCAACAGAAGGCTACAGTGCAAAGTTGTCATTCCTGCATAAGGACGTTTGTGTGGCCTTTATCTGCATGAAAAAGTGTTAGCTGAAATCATTTTTGGATTTCCATGGAGGGTCTCTCTGAACTACTACTCGGTGGCTATAGACTAAAATGCTCGATTACCTCAGAACCTTCTGTAAGTGTCACTCTGGCAGCTCACAATGTGCCAAACATCCCCAAAAGTAATCTTAAAACCACAGAGTTAAATTGATTACAACAAAGTAAAAGGTATTGACAAATCTTTAGTACTTGTTAGCAATATGCACCATTTTACAAATGCTTTTTTTAAAAAAAAAAAATGTTTATTGACATACAAATTGTGATTTGGCCCAATGGCAGACAGACCACAATGCAGTGTTGCTGGCTTCTATATTAACTATCCAACAAAAACACTCCCAGAATTCCCATCTCTTAAGCCCATGATGGTGAACTTATGGCACAAGTGCCACAGGAGCCATTTCTATGGGCATGCAAGCTGTTGATCTATGTCAGCTCCAGCGAGCATGCACGCCAGCCAGCTGATTTTCGGCCTCTCTGGAGAACCGAGGAAGGCTGTTTTTGCCCTCTCCAGGCTCCAGGAAAGCCTCCGGAGCCAAGGGAGGACAAAAAATGGAACTTCCTGGCCTACAGGAAGTTCAGAAACAGACTCTTTTCCAGCTTCTGGAGGGCCTCCGGGGACAGTCCATTTCCAAACTTCTGCTAGAAGTTGCGGTTTCCCCCCTCTCCAGGCTCTGGAAGCTTTCTTCGCACAATTTCGGCACGCGACGACAGAAAGGTTCGTCAGCACTTTCTTAAGCAATTCTTGTTCCACCAATGGGTGCCCATCTATCCCTCAAACTTAACACTTTTGGATACACTCAAAAATATTTTTTTACCCCTCCATGAGTGAGAGGGTGTGTAATTTCAAGGCCAATTCAACAGCTGGGGAGGTTACTTTATGTACAGTTGAAGAAACAGGTGTCCTTTTTTCCTTTCTTACACCAGAGCAAAATCTAACCAACATGAACCTGAAACAGCTCTGATAAAAGTCAGATTTGGGTTTTGCAGTTTGTAGGCAAAGCCAATTCCCACCCTGTGATTGCTTGGCACTTGCTATGCTCTCTCTGGGAGAGCTGGTTTCTGATCTCTGCACACATAAGGGCTGACTGGCTCCTTCCCTAATTTAAGATTACAAGCTTTTAAGAGAGACACCAGCTTGCTACCCAAACAAAAGAGAGGCACTTTTGCTAAATGAAAAGATTACTTAAAAGCAGAGGCAACTTCACAAAGTAGTAATATAAAGAATTGAGTTGTAAACAGAATAGATTTGTTGAGATCTGCACAATGTTAAGTTCAAACAAGATTATTAGCTATGAAAGCTAATATATTTTTGAACCAAGAAAGTATCTGCAGAAAACTGAAAATAGAACTCAAAATGCACAAGCTACTTTCAATTGTCCTTCACAGGGGAAAAAATGGAGGTTGCCTTTCCTGGATTTCTCGTAGGCAGTGTGTAAAGCTTGAGCTTTTCCTAGAAAAACTATTTCCTATACATAAAAATTCCTGCAATAATTTTCAGAGTGGTGCTGCAAGAATTTCAGAGTGCTACACTGCCAATTGGCTCCTTGAACACAAGAAGCTAAAAAGTGCATAATATGACAGCTTAGGGAGTCTGATGTTTAACTGGCACGTTATCTACCAATGGCTGTGCTCAGCTAGGTTGCCACAACCATGATCTATTTCTATCAATGCTACTAGTGCCCACTGAGATTCTTAAGAAAGAAACCACAGGGCACAGAGGGCTTTTTGTGACTCAATGGTTCATGTGTTCTGTTCATACATCAGTCTGCAAGTCAATGCCACCAACTGATCTTGAGTTGGTGAAGACGAATCTGTATCCACATGCCTGAACAGACATTTCTTGCCAATAGCTAAAACACAGGAACTTCAGACTTGCCTACTCAAATTTTGAAAGGCTGTAGCAGTATTTGTCACAAGCAATCAAATTTCTTAATCAAAAAGACCCAAACTCTAGACTGAAAACAAGGCTTCAGGCTTAATGAGCATAAAGGATGGGACATAAGGTTTGGCATCTCACTGTATTTTCAGGAGCTCCAAGTGCCTTCCCCACACCCTCGATTTATAATTAAGCCCCTGGATTCCTATAGAATGACACCTTTCAATCTGCTTGTCCCGAAAGTAAAGGTAAAGCAACTTGCTTCGTTCCATTCTTCTACAGCTCCATCTCTTCTTCCGCAGGCCCACTTGAGCCAACTGTCCCAAAGTGGGCTAAGGGCATTTCTGCTTGCTGAGACTGTGTCAGGAATTTGTCTGTTTGTGAGGGAAAGGCAGTTTCCAAGGCTACTAGCTTTCCAAGGTGTTTTTGTGTGACCGACGGCTTGTAGCTCTTAACACAAGCCGGACCTTCTTTTTCAGGGAGAAATTCAGGGAGAGGCTTCCAAAGCACCAACTCCATTGATGGACGGCTCCTGAGAGAGAGAAAGCACCAAGGTCAAAATCAATCTCTGGGGAGCAGCTGTTGCCCAGGCTGCTCCTGGCCTCTCCTCTGGGGCAGGGATGTTACCACACCCAAGGGGGCAGCTGGTAAGATGGCTGGGATGCCATTCCCCCCTTCCCTGTTGGAGCCACTGCTAAACGTACATGGACTCAATGATCTTCTTGGTCAAGATTCCTTCGTAGTCTTGCTTCAGTCCGGTTTGCAGCGTGTGGGACAGGACCAGGGTGGGCAGGTGGCCCTCGGGCCGGCCTAAAAGTCCCTCCTCCTCCTCCTCTTCCTCCTCCGCGGTGATCCTGGCGGGGAAAGGAGGAAGCCCCGTGAGAGGGGCGCGGGTGGAGGGCGGCCTCTATGGCGGACGGGCGGGCGGCTCACCTGTCCTCGATCTCCTGCAGCCTCCGACGGGCAGCTTCGCACGGCTGCTCCCCCCCGACCTGCTCCATTTCCTCGCAGGGCGCTTCCGGCGGGCCGGGGGTCGCCCCCGAGCAGCACGGCCACGCCGCCGCCGCCTTCTTGCCCGGGGGGCACCTGGAGAGGAAAAAGCGAAGAGGCTGGCACCCGGCGCCGCGGCGGACACCCCGCCTGCCTGCCTGCCTGCCTGGGGCCCGACCCCGCTCACCCCTCTGGCTCTTCCTCCATCCGGTGCTTCCTCCAGAGGCGAGGCGGGGCGCCGCCCGGGCTGACCGACGAGGCCCGCGCGCCGAGCGCAGGCCTGGCCAGCCCCAGGGCGGCAAGGCGGCGGCCGCGGGGCCGCGGGGCTAGCGGCGGCCGCGGGAAGGCGCTGGACAACGGCCCGGAGGCCATGGCGCTGCCGGCCGCTACGCTCTGGGCGTGTGAGGGGGAGGGGGCGCCGCCAGGCGGGCTCGGGCACGTGACCCAGGCGCACCGCAGACGCCGGCTGGTGACGGAGCCGCGCGCGAGGCTTGCCGGGAGTCGTAGGCGCTGCGCAGGGGGGCGGGGGGGAGGCGGCATAAAGCGCGCTGCTCCCCCGGCTGCCTCTGCGTAGCCCGGGCGGCTCGGAGGGTGAACATGGAGCGGCAGCCGCTGGTCAGCGGGGCCGAAGCCCGACGGAATCCCCGGCGCCAGGTGAGGGCGGGAAAGACGCCTAGTTGCTTTCCGTCGCTGGGAGAGCCTCCCTGTCCTTTGGCTGCGGGTCGCTGGGAGCGTCCAGCAGCCCCGTTGTCCGGCCGGCATCGGAGCCGTCCAGAGGCTGCGGCATTGGGGTTTCGGGCGACCCGCAGCCAAGTCTTAACCGAGGCTGGGGGCTTTTTGGAGGGCGGTGGGCTGGTCACAGCTGCTCGCTCTGTCCCCTTACCTGATTTTTACCTCGCCTTTATGACTTTGTAAGGAAGTCAAGGCAGCGAGCTTACCTGATACTCCTTGCTCCTCTTTTCCCCACCACAACAACCCTGTGAGGTGTGCTGGGGCCGAGAGAGAGGCGCTGTCCCAACATCACCCCAGCCTCTTTGGACAGTGCTGGATTTAAAAACGGAGATGAGCATCGCCCCCTAGAGTCAGAAACGACTAGCATGCATGTGCAGGGGAACCTTTATCTTTAATGTCTTTTAAGAAGTCACTTTCTTATTGGCTTTCTACTTCGTAGTTCACACCCGGAGCTGTTACTGATGGTCCATCCTCAAACTGTGATTTTCTTCTCCTGGTGCTTCTTCCTTGGCTGGGGAAATCAACAGCTCAGAAGCAAAACGAAACCCCGTCCCACCCACGGCTCCCAATGGGTCTGGCAATCTTATGCTCTGCCAAACCCAAAGGTCTCTTGTTTGAGCCAGAATGGGGCGCTCACAGTTGCCAGTAGTCCAGCCCTCTTTGACCATGTCATTTGGGACTTCCTCTTTGTATAGCTCCCAACCTGGACCCTCCTTGGTACCGTGTGCGCAGCTGGCATCGGAGGAACTTTTCAGTACGGATACAACGTTTCCGTCATCAGTGCTCCCACTCAGGTAAGACCTCCAAAGCATCTTGAAGGGCTGTTTGTGGCTGCTCTGCTGTAGATTCTTCTCTTCGACTCAGAGGAAGCCGGGTGGAAGGGTGCTGAACCAGCATAGACTTCCCATTATCTGTGATTTATTTGAAGAAGGCCCCATGTCCAGCTGAAAATGCCCAAGGTCCTTTGCCTGATGATGAAGGAAATGGCAGGAGGTATGCAATGGCTACCAGGACCCACATAAGTGAAGGTCTGCTCGGATGCAAATGACATGTGGTCCCCGAAGGCTTGGGCGCAAATATCTGCCACATTGTGAGGAATACTATGTGGGCATCACTAGCAGGGCAACTGAACCCCCTTCTGTAATGGTCCCCCATTCTGGTTCATCTAGCCGTTTTGGGGGAGAAATGCCAAGCCCATGGGATGCCATCCTTTCGTGGAGTAACACCTACTCCCCCAGCCCCAGCACTACTTGACAGGCCTCCCTGGAGTAAAGATCAGATCAACAAAGCCAACTGGGTCGGGTGCCAAGGCAGCTGACTCTTCCTGTCTCAGCTGATTCCCTCACTAATTAAACTGTGCAAGATTGATTTAATGCAGCGTTTTATGCTTCCTAAGACAATTAAAAACCAAAGTAACCATGGCGGGACGACAGCATGTGCTAAACACATGCGTATGCATAGTTCACACTGAGCTGGAGGGAGACTGACAGGCTGAGCTGCAGTTCAGGAGACCAATCATAATACAGCTGGATGGGAGCTTGGAAGTCTTCTAGTCCAACCCTCTGCTTAAGCAGGAGAGCCTACATCATTTCAGGCAGGTAGCTAATAAAGACAATTCACAAAACGGCGTTGAAATCCAGAGGCTGCCTCCCAGCTCTTTCTGTGAAAGAGATCTAGCAAACCCAGGAAATGCAAGAAGAAAGAGGAGCCCTGCAGCCAGGGCCTCTGGAGGAAGGCGTCCATGGCCATTCTCTACCCACTGGGCGCATAGCATGCTAGATCTTTTGGTAGCAGCTGACTGTTCTCTGAACATGTTTGCAGCCATCTCTAGCCCAGTGTTTCTCAACCTCGGCCATTAAGGAATTTGGGGACTCCACCTCCCAGAATGTCCCAGCCAGAAGGCAGGGCAGGTCAAAGGTTAGGTGATGGGGAAGGAAGCAAAGAGACGGATTCCTAGCAAATATTTGGCCTCTTTCTGACAAAAGAGTTGTGCTGCTCTGCTTCTGAGGGTGTGTGTGTGTGTGTCTCCCAGGCAGCCTCTGTAAAACCCTTAGCTGAGGAGGCTGAAAGGCTTGCCCCATATTGCCGATGGGAAGTAGGCAGCGCCACCATTATCATCCCCCACATTATTATTGTCCTTTTGGGTTTTCAGCACATCCACAAGTTCCTCAATGATACCTGGCTGAGCCGTTACCAGACCAAGCTGAGTCCCAGCATGCTGACTCTTCTCTGGTCCACCATTGCTTCTATTTTTTCCCTAGGCGGGTTCTTTGGGGCTCACCTTGGGGGCATCATGGCTGGTTGGCTGGGCAGGTGAGCATAATCATTCCTAGAGGCATGCTTCCTTCACTCTTGGGCAATCCCTCCTCCTCCAAAGAGTCGAAGGAAGGACGTGGACAGGCCCCTGTCTCTCCTTGGTCTTTGCCAGGCCTGGCTTGACATACCCTGGGAACTGCCCTGTCCTGGGAGGGAAGAGACATTGCAGGGATTGGCTCTGTGCTGTGGCTGGAGGGGAGGGCAGCCTGAGCAAATGGCAGCCATGCACCAGCCCCTGCAGGGAGGAAACCTCTCTTTGGAAACCCCGAGTCGCCATCCGCTGTTTCTACTGGACGACCTTCTCGCAGCTCCCTTCTCCAGTGGCTCTTCTGACTCCCTTCTCTTTCGGCAGGAAAGGAGCTCTGCTGATAAACAACCTCCTTGCCCTCTTTGCTGCTGCCCTGATGGGGGCCAGCTTCCCAACGGGGCTCTTCGAATTGCTGATCGTTGGGAGGTTGCTGATTGGAATGAATACAGGTAAAGCCTTTGGATTTGGTCTCCGGATCCATCCCTAGTTAATGAATGGGAGGCTTCCTGGGAGAGACCGACCTGCACCAGGTATACAGTTCATTGGGAACGCTGGCTCTTTCCTTCTATCGGCGGCAGCCTCTCCGCTACAGGTCCCTTCGGAATTGCATGGGAGAAACCCTCTTCTGTTTTCAGGCATCGGGCTCTGTGTGCAGCCGCTCTATATAGGTGAAGCTGCCCCCAGACACCTTCGAGGGGCCATGGCAATGGGCAGTTCCATCTTCCTGACAGGAGGTATTTTGACAGGGCAAGTGATGGGTCTAAGGTAAGTGTCGAATTCTGGATCACTGGGGCCCCAGGGTAGGGGGGGTCAGCTGGCTGCCTGGGGGCCTGAAGAGCTGCCTTTGTGCTGCTTCCCACAGGGAGCTGCTGGGGGGAGAGGACTGCTGGCCCTTCCTGCTCTCAAGCTGTGGCCTGCCTGCCATAATCCAACTCCTGAGCCTTCCCTGGTTTCCAGAGAGTCCCCGTTTCACATTACTAGACCAAGGGGATGAGGCCAAAGGTGTGAAAGGTACAGCTGGCTGTGGCCTTTGGCAACCGTACCTCCCAAACCTCCAGGAGGGAACGGGGCACCAGGGAGCAGCTCCAAGCCAGCTGCTCCTTCTGCCCACTGGGGTTTTAGCCAGAAAGAAAGGCTCTCAAATCTCGCCCTTGTCTGCAGGATAAACTAGGGGTGGGAGAGCTCTGGGCAAATCAATCCCTGTCCATCTCAGCAGAGTCACAGCCAGGGAGGAGAGTAGCAGCTGCAGAAGGTGATCTCAGTCAGAGGTTCCAGATGCTTCGCCTCCTGCTGGACCTGCCAAGTGGCCTCAGGTGGGCCTGAACCTCTCCCCCACCCCCACCCCAGAGGCTGAATCCTGTTTTCCTCCCAGCACTGAAGCGCTTCCATGGCCCTCTCCGCTACCACAAGGAGCTGGAGGACATCCAGAGAGAGAACTTTGCCCTCGGAGGGGAGAAGGCAAAGAAGCCCTGGGAGCTCTTTGCCGACCGTAGCATCCGCTGGCAGCTGATTGCAGTCATCTGTCTAACCATGGGCCAGCAGCTCAGTGGGATCAACGCAGTGAGTGCCAGGGCGCCCTTTGGCAGGAGCCTCCGCCCAGCTCTTGCCACAGGCAGGCAGATTCCCCCGACAGCTTGGAACCAAGAGCAGGATGGGAATTGGCCACGTCCCAGTTGGGTGCTCAGTTCTTCCATGCAACAGCATCTCTCCGAGCAGCTCTGGCCAAGATAACTGGAGGCATGTAGCAGGTGTGGGAGTTGGATCTTTTCCTGACCATTGCAGCAAAGTTCAAAGGCAGAGCTGAGGCTGTGCCGTTTAGTGTTTGGCACGCTGCAATCCAGAGCTGGTTCTGTGGACTTGGACAGAGCTGTTCCCTGCTGGTGGCCCCATTGGCAAGCGAAACGGGTGCCCTCTTGCAGTGCCTTCCCTTCCTCAAGGAGTTTTTTGTACTTTCAGATTTACTTTTATGCCAGTTACGTCTTTGCAGAGACAGGGATTTCCCCGGAGAAGATCCCCTATGTAACTTTAGGTACAGGAATGTGTGAATGCCTCACTGCCCTCACCTGTGTAAGTAGAATTCAGGCTTTCTGCGTGGCCACAAAGGGGCTCTTTTCTCACTGACTGAGCAAGTGGCTTTACTCTCCTCCTCCTCCTCTTCCTGCAGGGCTTGCTAGTTGAATCCTTGGGAAGGCGAGCTTTGATCCTGGGAGGCTACTGCCTTATGATGCTTTGGTGCATCATCCTGACCATCTCCCTGACCTTCCAGGTAAATGGGGAATGTCCCCTTTTCCAGCTAAGGGGGTAAGCATGTCCATTGCTCACTGTACCCACCTGCAGGAGTTTTTGCAGCAGTGGCTGTAAATGCTGAGCATCATTTGCTACTGGCATAGACTCACACACTGTTTCCACTAGTTAGGAAATAGGTAACCTGTCCTATGCTTTCTCCTCAGGTGTATGCATGGGCCCCATATTTGAGCATGGCTTGCATATTTGCCTTCATCTTGAGCTTTGGCCTTGGACCAGGTACTTTATGATTACAGTGAAATTCACACTTGCAAGCCTGCAGGGTCACACAGTTGACTGTAGAGGCTGAGGAGGCCTACCTTAAGGAAGCCATGTTTGCAAGGGGTGGTGGGGGAAACCAAACCAGGGCTCTTGCTTGGTGTTTTTTCAGCCCAGATAACACATCTGTCTTATATAATCTTGGAATCCCCAACCTGGAGGTACTGCATGCATCCATTTATGCTGGTCTGACTATAATATTTGCTTTTGCATGCTTGCCTAAGGAGTTAAGAGATGGGTAGGGAGTGACCTTCCAAGGTGTTTGCTGGCCAGATGGATTTACACAAGGTGTCTTCAGACATCTCCATTCAAAACATTTTCTGACAAGGAGCCCAAAATGGCAACTATTGAAGTTCTTTGCTCTGAGCGTCAACTTTCTGTATAGAGCTGAAGTCAACTTCCCTCAACAGGCAAATCCATAATCTATTAGCTTTCTGCTTTATGTTCCATCATGCCTGCCAGGTGGTTTGAACTGGCCTACGTTCTCTGCACCGTGCCTCTTACATAATTCACCATGTCCACTTCCTCTGTCTAACAAGGACTCCTTCCTTCAGGTGGCGTGACAAACATTTTGACGACCGAATTGTTCATGCAGTCCTCACGCCCTGCCGCTTACATCATTGCAGGATCAGTGAGCTGGCTGAGCTTCTTCACTGTTGGCATGCTCTTCCCCTTTGTTGTGGTAGGTTGGTCCTTTCACGAGACTGGTTCCAGCCTTGTCCTTTGGATTATCGTGATTGACTTCACGACCAGCTGAAGCTTGCTAGGGGCGTGAGGGGCTGACATGATCAAAACACTTCCTCAGCATACCTTCGGAGGAAAGGACACTAGGACAGCGGGCTGGACTAAAAGACCTTCAAGGTTCTTTCCACCCTATGATTCTATACTTTGTGGAGATGATTTTAGATCATCAGGAGGTGGTCCAAGTTTAAATAATAGTCAGCCTACAATCATTCGCTTTGCAAAGTCGGGCATAAAGCAAATTGAAGTTTGACACCCGAAAAAAAGGATCTGCTTTGGTCCTTATCTCTTTCAAGGGAAGTGTTGCACCTGCCACAAACCTCTAAATAGAACTGATCCTTGGCTCCATTTGTTGCAAAAGGTATATAGGTTATTAAAAGTGTATTGCAGTAATGCAAAGCCAGAACTTTAAATATCATGCCAAAATCTAGATTTTTCTCTCCTTTAACTGTCTCTCATTGCTCACCCCAGTGCAACCAATCTGGTTTAGGCAAAATGTTTTCCTAATGGCCAATCCAAGCATAGTTTGGTAGGTGGACCACTCCTTCCAAGTTGGTGACCTTGAGGCAGTACTTACTTTCGGTTCCCCAAGCATTCGCCCTCCCCACAGTTCATGGCAGTCTGTCACTGCATAGCAGCAAACTACAAGGAAGCATAAGGTGGCAGCTGACAGTAGGCCTAAAAAAGGCTACGGTGGAAATGGTGCCATCTGTAGGCATCTCTGACCAGAAAGGTTTTGGTTGTGGGAAAGCCACCTCTTCCTTCTGCCCTGTTAGAAGCCGCTCTTAAATTCAGTATAGAAGTTTGACAAGGTCAATGAAAACATATTTGTGAAATACTACTGCAGAAATATGATGCCTCTACATCTTGAGGTGATGCCTTGGACCAAGACGGGAGGCCTGACTGGCTGTAGTCAAAGACTACAGTTAACACTAGTCCAACTTGCCTAGAGGGGGTTGGGTAAAAGGGAGTCTCTCCATTTCTTTGTGGTCATTCACGTTTTGCTTTTTTGCTTTTTTCAGAAAGGCCTGAAGCAGTACTGCTTCATTGTGTTTTTGCTAGAATGCAGCGCAGTGGCCACTTTCATTTTCTGTGTTATTCCCGAGACAAAGAACAAAACCTTTCTAGAAATTAAGAGGGAATTTCACAAGCTCAACTTCAGGAGAGCCAAAGAGCCGGATGAAGAATCGCACGAGAGACAGCAGTTTTGCCTAGAGGTCTAAGAGCTGGCTTGGAGTTGGGCAATCAAGATGCCACTCCGAGGCTCTCCTGCTATCCAGGCAGACCCTGGCCGAAGGCAGGGGAGTCTGTGCATCGAGCATATCCCTCCCCCCTTCTAGAGAGCAGGGCCTGCTCAATAAAGGGCTGCTTTTCATCTGGCTCCTGTCTTCACATTGAGAACATAGCTGAGCCATGCCAGTCAAGGGGATGAATGCAGGAAGAGCCACCGGGAGTAATGTTGGCAGGACCGGCATGGCAGTTGGCCTCCAAAACACCATTCACCGATCAGGTTTGTTGCACACAGTAGGGACATGCTAGAAACTTGGACAGTTGGAGATAAAATCAAGAGGGAGAGGCTCACATTGGAGAATACATGTTAGAGAAATAGCACTCCGTGTATAATATGTTATTTATAATATGGGGAGCTCTTGGGTAGTTCTCTGGGCATAATTAAATCTCACAGCATTTTTATTAGGAAATCGTGAAGGAAATAGAGGCTTATAAAATATGTACAACATGAAAAAATTAACAGTTGTGAGACCCCCAATAGGAGGGGACCCCACATCTTGCTTGAGCTAAAGCCAGTCTTCAGCCCTGGTGTGGCTTCAGGGCTCAGCCGCTCAAATGGCATTCAGGGCACACGTGGCCACTTGAGAAACTTTCCTGAACAGTTTTAGCCAGGAGACCACGTGCCCTTTTATTCCCAGCAACTCCTGTGAATCCACCCCAGCTGTAGGGAAGAAGGGTGGGGCAAACAGCCCCTGCTTCCCTGCCATCCTGCAGGGCAGAAAAAAGTCTCATTTCTGCCAAGAGAGGTGCAAGAAGCAGGCACCATCTTGGCCAAGTGCCTTTCATATACACAAACCCAAATGGATGCCCAGAGCGCCTTTATTTCCTTGTGGGGGCTCCCTCACAGGCAGCAGAGCCCAAGGTTGCTCCCTGCCCCCTCCTCCCCTCAGTCTCAGAAGGGCTCGTCCTTGGGGGGGGGGGGGCACAAGCGGAAGTGCCTGGCGGGTTCCCTTAAACGGCCTGGGATCAAGAAGGGCCTTTCTTCTCCTTCGCCTTCTCCTCTAGGTTCGCAAAGTATTTCATTTTGCCCAGGAGCCTTTTGGCCTTGTGAAGGTCATCTGCAATTACAACACCAGGAGCAGCCTTGAAAAGTTAACGCGGGTTCCAAAGTCCCGGGGGCCCCCGGCATTACGCTGGGACGCGGGAAAAACCCTGGAAAGGGACCCGTGGGGCTGAGCTAGAGTCAGACCACCCAAGGCCCCGGCCCAGCTGCCGGCCTACCTCGCTCGAAGGCTCCGCTCAGCTCCTGCACCAGGGCCTCTTGCTTTGCTGGAAGAGAGGAGGAGGAGGGGAGGCGCGCGGCCTTCTTCGGCCCCCTGGCGGGGCAGCTCAGCGGAGCCTCCCCTTCCGCCGCCCGAGGCCCCAGGGGCTCCCTCCACCCACCTGCCAGAAGGCGCTCCAGCCCGGCCAGGCTCGCTTCGGAGTCCGCGGCCGCCAGCTGCTCATTCAGCTCCAAGAGTTCGGCGAGGAAGCCGGGCTCGGCCTCCGCATCGCTGCCCGCCGCCAACTCGACTCCACGCAGCTCCAGCTGGGAGGGAGGGAGGGAGGGAGCAGAGGGCGGGTTCAGGGGGGGGGGGCGCCGACCCACAACCCCCGCCGCCCCGTCCCGCCGCCTTACCAGGTAGAGGCCGCGGCTGAGCGGGCTGCGGAGGGTGCCGTACGCCAGGTTGACGAGGGCGGCGTGTTGCTCGGAGAAGCCGCGCTCGGCCTGCAAGGGGGTCACGGAGGGGGTCACGGCGCCCAGGCCCCCGCGGCCCTCCCCGCCCCGCCCCTCCTGCCGGCTCCCACCTGCGGTCGGCGGCTGAAGCGGTCCGGGTGCAGCGAGCGCTGCAGGGCCAGGAAACGCTGCCGGAGCCGGGCCACGTCCAGGGAGAAGCCGCGCGGGCTGCGGGGAGGAAAGGAGCGTCAACCGGCGCCTCCTCCTCGTCCGCCCCCCCCCCCCTCACGCGCTCCTCACCAGCCCAGCACCCCGAAGAGGTCCGCGCGGGGCTCCGGCGGCTGCAAAGCGCGGCACGAGGGGCAGAAGGCGGACCCCACCGCCCCCGAACCCAGCGGGGCCCCGCAGCTCCAGCAGCAGCCGCGCCCGGCCCCTTGGGAGTGGGCCCGCCGCGGGGCCCTCGCGCGCAACGCCCGCCGCCACATTCGCTCCGGTAGCCGGGCGCCCCGCCCCCTGCCCCGCCCCTCTCCGCAAAGGCGCAGGCGCAGTGCCTGCCGTGGGGGGGGAGGAGAAGGCGCGGGAAGGGTGTCGGTGGCCTCATGTCCCGCCGGGAGTCTCCGCCGCGGGCGGGCGGGACGCAGCCGAGCCAGCCGCCGTCGGGCGCCTCCAACAGCGGCTCCTCCTCGGGCACGCTCAGCTCCCTGGAGACCCTCCCCGCGCACGACCTGCCCGCCATCCCCGAGGACCAGGAGGAGGAGGAGGAGGCGCCCCGGCCCTGGGGACACCTCTTCGGGCTGGCCGGGGGCTTCCTGGACTGCGGTGCGTAGGCGGCCCGGGGGCTTCGGCGCGGCTGCGGCTGCGGAGCGCTTGGCTGGGGCGAGCCGCCTGGTGTCCCTCTCCTGCCCGGGCTGACCGGCGCCGCTCTTCTCCCCGCTCAGTCTGCCTGAAGAACGAGTACTGGTTTGGCCGCGATCCCGGCTGCGACTACAGCTTCTCCCGGCTGGATCTGCCCAGGGGCGAAACCTACCGGCAGTACAGCAAGAGGCACTTCCGCATCTTCCGAGTAAGCCCCCCGGGGGGGGGGTGAGGCTTTGGGGCGCTGGGTCCGCTGCCGCCCTACGGCCCATGGCAGCTGACCGAAGTTTGCTCTCCTGCCAAGGAACCGGGACCTCGGGGCTGCTTCGTGACTTACCTGGAAGACCAAAGCGCCAACGGGACCTTTGTCAATGACCGGGTGGTGGGCAAGGGCAGGAAGATTCCTCTGGCCCACGTGGCCAAAATTGCCCTTTCTCTGCCTCACAACAAAGGTAGGCAGAGCTCCACGGAATACCTACTTTTGCACCCTTTCAACAGTTGTTCTCTGGGGTAGCAGAGCCTGGCGCGTCTCACATACCCAGGGCTGGGCACCCACCCTACTCTGCCCCAAAGCAATGCGACCTAAACATAAATGCATGCCGCGGGCACCCCAGGCTAGAACCCTGCAGAGAGTGTGCCAAACCCTACCCTACCCTCCAAAGTGAACGAGGCAGGGCCTTTGCAAGACCACCCATTTCCCCTTCAGGGATGCAGTCTAAGCATCTGGGGCTGGATCCCTGGGCACCAGGGTGTTACAAACCATGCTCGGCTCCTCCCATCCCCACAAACTACCCCCTGCCAACTACACTTCCAAATGCCTGTCTAGGAGAGCAGGAGGAAATTCTGACAAGATACTTAAGGCTTCGGATAGTATTTATGATCCCCCGAGGGTATGAAGTAGACCTACGGTTTCTTTACTTTACTTTACTTTTACTTTTTATTTGATTTCTATATCGCCCTTCTCCCTTTCGGGACTCAGGGCAGTGTACAGCCAGAATAAAAATGATAATACAGAATTTAAAAACAGTATTAAAAAGAAATATTAAATAATTGGCTGATATTTAAAATCCCTAACTAAAATCCCTATTAAAAATCCCTTTAAAATTATGATAGCCCGGCAGCCGCATTCTGAACTAACTGGAGCCTCCGGGTGCACCTCAAGGGAAGCCCCATGTAGAGAGCGTTGCAATAGTCCAGACGGGAGGTGACGAGGGCTTGAGTGACCGTGCGTAAGGCATCACGATCCAGAAAGGGGCGCAACTGGCATATCAGGCAAACCTGATAAAAAGCCCCCCTGGCCACGGCCGTCATATGATCTTCTAGAGACAGCCAAGAGTCCAGGAGGACGCCCAAGTTTCGAGCCCTCTCTGCGGGAGCCAATGTCTCGCCTCCGATAGTCAGAGATGGTATCAACTGACTATACCGTGATGCCGGAAGCCACAGCCACTCAGTCTTGGATGGGTTGAGTCGAAGCCTGTTTTTCCCCATCCAGACTCGCACGGCCTCCAGACACTGGAACATCACTTCCACGGCATCGTTGGGGTGGTCTGGGGTAGAAATGTACAGCTGAGTGTCATCAGAGTACTGATGGAACTCTACCCCAAAACCACGGATGATCTCACCCAACGGCTTCATGTAAATGTTGAACAGGAGGGGCGAGAGGACCGACCTCTAAAACGAAGGTTGGAGACAGGACGGTAGTTGGCCAAAACAGCCGGATCCAGAGAGGGCTTCTTGAGGAGGGGCCTCACCACCGCCTCTTTCAAGGCGGCCGGCAAGAACCCCTCACTCAAGGAAGCGTTAGTAATTCTCTGGAGCCAGCCTCGTGTAACCTCCCGGGAGGCCAGTACCAACCAGAAGGGACACGGGTCCAATAAATATGTGGTGGTGTTCAGTCGCCCCTGAACAACCTCTCCATGTCCTCAGGAGTCACAGGATCGAACTCCTCCCAGATGATATTCTCAAGACCTGCCTTCGTCTGCCCGTCAGAACTAGTCCAGTCAGAGGCCAGCCCGTCCCGAATCTGATCGATTTTATCTTGCAGATAACACCCCAAATCCTCCGCTCGACCCTGCAAGGGAGTATCCCGCGCCCTCAAATGAAGAAGGGAGCGGGTCGCCCTGAACAGGGCGGCTGGTTGGTTATCTGCAGACGCGACAAGAGCGGAAAAATAATTGCGTTTCACCGCTCTTATCGCCACTAGGTAGGTCCTTAAATGGGACCTTACCAGTGTCTGATCAGACTCGCAGCGGGTGCCCTCCAACCGCTCTCTAGGCATCTCTTCCGACGCTTCATCACCCTCAATTCCTCGGAGAACCAAGGAGCTAAGGTGGTTCGGCGTTGGGTGAGGGGCCGCAAGGGCATGACTCGGTCCAGGGCCCCCGTGGCCACAGTATTCCAACCGGCCACCAGGTCCTCAGTCGAGTCGCGGGTCAGATATTTGGTTAGATATTTGGGGGCAAGAGCTCCTACCAGATAGTCACCATTAGCCTTCAATATTTCTGCATTTAACGGTTTGGATGGGCTCTGAAGGTAGCCTTGCCCTTTAGCTGTTGTCCACGTTCAGCCACATTTGCGGTGTGGCATGGCAGCGGTTGGGTTGTTGTGCAAAGGGGCATTCTGCCATTTATAACAGGAGTGGCATCTCTGCTGCCTTCCCAGTGTTTGTGTTCTCTGACCTGGAGGCCGGGCATCAGCTGGAATACCCCAAGGACATGCAGAAGAAATACATCGTCTCAAAGACGCTGGGCAGGTGGGTCATAGAGTTCCCTTTCTGGGGTGGGGGGGGGGAAGGTTTGGTTTCAGCATGGATCTTCCTCAGCTGCATCAGCTTCAGCTGCTCTCATGCTGCCTGGGCCAAGTACATCATACCAGAGAGCTAAGCTAAAGCTGCCCATAGTCGTCCTCTCGGGAGCTGCCCCTGAGTCTCCCCTGGGTTCACGGGAAGGGGGGGGGGGAAGAGTAAAAACAAGACTGCTTAGGCATCTAGGTCTCCCCCACAGCAACATTTCCTTCCTTCTGTTTCTGTTAGTGGGGCCTGCGGAGAGGTGAAGTTGGCCTTTGAAAGGGAGACCCATAGGAAAGTTGCCATAAAAATCATAAGGAAATCAAGGTTTATGACTGATGTTTTGCCAGAAATGGTAAGTCTTTCCATTTTCCTCATGCTCTGAAGTATTGCTTCCCTGATTTTAACATATTGGCTGCTCCCTGACTGTTGATGCAACATGTTTATGCATTATCTGACTGGGTGTTTGTGGGACTTTGTGTAGCCTCAATGGCTTTACTCTGTATGTGTGTTTCACTAGAGGCTAATGCAAGAAATGTTGATTGGTCTAATCCTAACCCTTGCCCTCCACCTTGAGCACTTCCCCTAAACCGGGCGTGGCCGGCATGTGACACATCCTGCCCGTGGGTTAGGGTACCTTGAGGAAATCCCTTTGTAAGACCAAGGGACTTAAAATTTCATCCAAGTGCATAATTTTTCAACAACACTCTTAAACTGCCAACCCCCCAGCCACTCAATGGATGGGTACAGCCCTGTAGAAAATGGGTGGTAATTTGCTGCACAAACAAGCTTCATTTAGCAGCCTCTGTTTCCACTTTTTAAGGCGAGGGTCTTTTTTCCAAGAGCCCCTTTGTCTGTCTCTCTTTGTCTGTCCTTTTAAACTTAATTTGCAGTTCAGCACAGACATTACTTTTATGTTTCCTCTGGTTTTTGCTTCATTACAACAGCCGCTCTTATTACTCTCTTGGGTCCTGGTTTGTTTTGAGAATTGCTTCCATTTAAAGAGATGAGTTCAAGCTATAGGCTTGACTTCACATTTTGATGCTCTGTTGTTTAACAGCAGGACAAGCCCTTTAACATTGAGACAGAAGTGGGAATCTTGAAGAGGATCAACCACGTGAGTGACATTTCAAAGCAAATAGCATATTCTGTGCTGGTTTTGCTCCTCTTCTCTTTTGATTGGAACTATGTTACTGGTAAGGTTTGTGGATAAATTTATTTGCTTTTAAAAGACTGATATTCTTTTTTTAAGCATATTTAGTCAGGTGACACATATTTGTATGAATGGATTCACAATCCCTCTTTTTAAAAGCAAAACAAAATTGCTGTTTTAAACGCTTTTTGCAAGGGTCACTTCTGAATATTGTCTTTCTTTTTCTCTGCAGCCCTGCCTAATCAAGATAATAGATTTCTTTGAAGGAAAAGACTTTTACATTGTGTTGGAATTGTAAGTTGTAGTTCTGGGTTTCTGTCTGTGACTCATTGCAATTCAAATGAGAATCTGGGATTCCCAGAAACCAGCATTATTTAGAAGATGAGTTGGTAATAGTATCTCAAGGCCCAATTAACTGTAGGAAGTAGAGCCCACCCCCTTCTTTGTCCAAGAACTGTTTGGAGGTATATCTTGGCACTTGATTTTGGAGGTCCGGGTGAGGTGTCTGATGAATAATCCCTTGATCGCAAATGCTTGTGCCTCAAACAACTCTGAGGTCCAGCAAGCCAGGAAATTGGTCAGATTAGCTGGGGTCATCTGCAAAGAACCCCACTTCTAATTTCAAACTGAAGATCTTACCTATCCTGGTTGGCTCTGGGTCTCTGTGCATTGCCTTGACATGGGCTTCCCAGGAAGAAAACAAAGCCTTTCACCTTCCTTGTAATCTTTTCAGGATGGAAGGTGGGGAACTGTTTGACAAGGTTCAGCGACCAGCTCGACTGAATGAAAGAACTTGCAAACTTTATTTTTACCAGATGTTGTTGGCAGTGCAGGTAATTGTTACAACACAAAGTGGGAGTTTGGCTAGTAGCTCAGCTGTAATATTTTCTATGGCATCTTTGCTGGGCTTGCTGTTAAGACGTGAGTTTATGCTTTGCATTGCATCAAGAAGGAATGGGGGGGGGGGTTAAACTCCTGGGGAGCTGTCAAAGAAGCATTTTATGGCTTTAAGATCAAACAGAAGTTAAGCTGTGAATAGCAGCTAATAGTAATCAGCAGACCACCAAAGCTTATACCTTAAAAATAAACCATGTCAGTTTCAAAAGGGGCTACCAAACTCTTGTCTTTCATCTTTTTAAAGTCTATTATTCCATGATTCTCCCCCTTTTTGGTATTCTGCAAAGTATCTTCACAAACATGGCATAATTCATCGGGATTTGAAATTGGAGAATGTGCTTTTATCATCGAGGGAAGAGAACTCCCTTGTCAAGGTAAGTAAGGAACTGCCTTCCACTGTATGCAAATTCCTTTTATATCAAGTAAGAGGGCAAAGTAAGATGTAAATTTCTGATGAGACTGAACAGGCACAGAGAAAAGTCTAATTTCAAGCTTTGAACCGTTCTCAACTTTCTTTGTAAAAGATTACAGATTTTGGGCAATCCAAGATCATTGGAGAAACTTCTCTTATGCAAACATTATGTGGCACTCCTGACTATCTTGCTCCAGAGATTCTACATTTTGCTGGAACAGCTGGATATGGACGGTCTGTGGACTGCTGGAGTCTTGGAGTGATTCTCTTTATGTGGTAAAAAAGTTTATTATAGCTGGTAAAATACTCGGTTTCACATCCCATATTTCACAAGAACTACTAATGGTGTTTCTTGGTGTAAACTCATTGAGATTGGAATAATGTCTGGATGAGCTCCTCCCCCCTCCCTCCTGGGGGGGTCACAGAGTATGGCAACCCCAGACCAAAGTACCGATCTCTTTGGCATTGCAGCCTACTCTTTCATGGCCAAAGGGTGGCCTTTGCTTTAGGATTTACACTACAGTTTTCATATGTCATGTGACAACAGAGGTGCAAAACCTGGCCAAAGGCGGCGTTGAGGACTACTAGAAGTTGGGCATGAGCTTCAGTTGTCCCCGTTATAAAATGAGTAAAGCAGGACATTTCTATTCTTTTTGCTCAGCCTTTCTGGCTACCCACCTTTCTCCAAGAAAAGTGCCCGGCTGTCTCTGACAGAGCAGATCACCAGTGGCAACTACTATTATGTTGAAGAAGTATGGAAGGATGTATCCAGAGATGGTATGTGCTCCCCAAGGAACTGGGAAGACACAGAGACAGGGTTTATGTGGGGAGAGAGGGAGTTGACTGCTTTTGGGGCACCAGTCAGCATGCCTTTGTCTTCACTTTTGAGGCCTTTCTGGCCTTGGAATCCCATTCTGAGTAAACCTCCAAGGAAGGACCCTGCAGAGGCACCCGGGCTTGTCTGGTCTGAAGAGAGCTGAGCAGGAAGTTTAGGCCTTGCTGTCGATTAGTACTGTTACCTTGAGAAGATACCAAGATGGGGAAACCTCATCTCAGGTGAAGACCTCTAAAGCCATGGGGAGGTGAAGCTGAAGGAAAATGGCAAAGGAAGAGCCAGAGTGGCCCTCCTGTATTTATTTATTTTTATTTTATTCAAATTTATACCCCGCACCTTCTCCAAAAAGGACCCAGGGCGGCGGGTAAACCTGTATGACGGTGGCTTTGAGAAGATTGGCAGGAGCTGCCCTTGGAAACACTCCAGGGCAAAAGACAGTATCTTCACCAGGTTTAGTTTCATTTCTGCAGCTAGAGAGAGAGAGAGAGAGGACTTCCTTGTTTAGATGGCACAGGAAGGTGAGGAAGAGAAGTAGAGGTGTTGCTCTCTCAACTGATGGGGATCCCTTTCTCTCCCGTTTTGGGCTCATGTTTACAGAAAGTTACTCATGGTGTGGTTATTTATCTATGCAATTTGGAGGCCAAGTGACTCTGGACAATTTACATTTTAAAAACAAATGATAAAGATGAAACAGAAGGTGTGCACCCGGAAGAAAAACTACATAAACAAGTCCCAAAGCCCAAGCAAGCATTCAAAGACTGTCATCAGGGTCGGAGCTGTTGTTCCAGAGGGCAAGACAGGCTTCCTGGGTCCTGATAGATGGCATCGTTTGGGCAAGGGGATTAAGTTCCCAGTTGCTGCCACAGTTCCAGCAGGGGAGAAGGGGGTGATGCAGGGATGCCATAGGGCAAGGAAAGCCTCCATCAGCACCGTTTATGCACCATAGGAAGGTGGAGCGTCCCTGACTTAACGGCCTGTTGTTTCCTGGTTGCAGCTTTTGACCTGGTTCAGAAGTTGCTAGTTGTGGACCCTACCAGGCGCTTGAAAATAGAAGAAGCATTGGAGCACCCCTGGCTGCAGGTAGGGGCCAAGCTGGCTTGCCTGTCTGCTGAGGGGTTTTCTTCTAGGGGAGACTAGAGGGTGAGGAGGAGAGGGGTGGTTCTGCGGGAAGAGGAATGAGGCAGAGGGTGGGCCTGAGCGCTCTCAAATTCTGGCCCAAAGGTGAAGAGAGGTGGCAGTGAGCCAAATCTGGGAAGCCAAGGAAGAGTCAGCCTTCCTTTCCTTCTGTGGCCATTCCTCTTCTTGGCTGTGCTCCGTAGAACCAGAAAGGGACTCCTGCCGTTGCTCTGCAAGAACAAGGTGATGAAGGGAAATGCTGCTTAGGGCTGGGGTCTTCATTTCCATTGCTTTGGTTGATGCCCCTTCCCCTGCAGGTTCTGTCCCCTCTGCCCAGCCCTTCAGCATTCTTCATTGGCCAATGTGCACGTCAACTGTCCCGGGGCTTCCCTTAAATCTGTGTTCATATGTGTTCCTCATAGGATGAACATATGAGGCGTACTTTTCAACAGTTACTTGCTCAAACACAGGACGTGAGAGCTAAGCCTGAGCCTCTGACTTTGGTAGGTATTCCTGGCCTTTGCTTTTGTTCTTCAAGAAGGGACCAAGAAGTTCCTTATTTCAAATGGGCTTGCCAAATAACAGTAAGTCCAGTAAGTCTGGTGACCATGGGGGCCATGGAGCGCACGCTAAAACGTGCCGTTTCTAGTGCTGGAGAATGTGGGGCCCAATGCAGGCTTTGTTCTGTCTACCATGTTCTGTTTGAACATCTGAAGGCCTTTTGGGAACTCAGCCTGACCGGGATGGGGACTCCACATCTCCTTTGGCTCAGTCTCCGTTCCCACAAGGAGCTAACTGTCCTGGCCATCACACCACTTGCGGAGCTGAAGCAAATGAGGGCGTGGCCTGGTACCCAGTGAGGGCAAGGACATCCGGATCCTTCCAGGGCAGCTGTTCTTGGGCCTCTCTTGGACCCTCCCTCCAGGGCTCGTGTTTTGGGACATGGGGTGCGTACCAGCCTCTGGCCAGCAGTTGCTCTGCAAAAGGTGACCGTGGCTTCCACCCCTTTCCAGGTTCCCCCAGGCAGAAAAAGAGAGGAGAACGAGGAGGATGAAGACGAGGAGGAGAAGGCTGGACCTTCCAAGAGGCAGAAAGTGCAGCCGGGTCCTTCATGACTGCCTCAAGCCCCCTTTTTAAACACTAATAAAACTTGCGATCCAGCTGGCCTTGCTTGCTTTCCTGGGCTGCGCTACTCAGTCAAGCGAGCCGCTGAGTCCTCCGGACCCCTGGCGCCGAGGGGGGCTGGCACCGCGCACCGCCCCTTCCCTGGCAGCCGAGCTGGGAGGGCTCCCTTCAACTTGGGAAAACTCAGCCAGGAGTTGGGAGGGGGCGGGCGGGCGGGCGGGGCGGGTCCTGCCTGGCTATCCGGCGCACCGCAAGGCGGCTTCCCCTCCAAGAGGCGCCCGGACCCGAAAATGGCGCGGGGGTCGGCCGGGGGCCGGCGGCGCTGAGGGCCATGCAGCGGCAGGAGGCGGTTCGCAGCGCCTGGAGACGGCGAGGAGACGGTGGCGGAAGAGAAGCAACCGGCGCGGGAGAGCCGCCACTCGCCCGGGTGAGCCGCGGGACCGGCCAGGGGCTGCTCGGCCAAGAGCGCGCGAGATCCGGCCCTCGGGCACCGGCGGCTCTGCTGCCGCTGATCGGCTGGCGCCGGCGCAGCCCCCCTTCTGGCGCGGTCAGGCAGCCCGGCGGCGGCCCCCAGAAAGCTGGATCCGGAGGCCCGCGAGCTGGGAAGGCGCGGTGTCTGGCGTCGCTTCCCCCCGGCCGGGCGCGATCCGGCGGGGGCGTCCCCTCGTCGCCTTGGCCTGGCCGGTTGGTTCGCGCCGCTAGCCAGGTGCGAAGCCTGCCCGAAGGAAGAAAGGGCTTGCCATCCAAGGAGGCCCCCGGAGTGGGCGCAGAGAGCCGTTAGATGTAGCCGCTTCGGCCGGACCCCGCATCGGCCTTTCTCGGCCGCGGCTGCTTGGAGCCGAGGTCGCTGGGCTCCGAGGAGCGGCGGGCGGCCCTCGGTCCCTTTGCCACCCCTCCCCGCCCCCGATGGTCTGTGCCTTCTCCAGACCCGAGTTCTTGCTTGGCTCCACAAGCCGCCAGTCCTGGCGAAGCAAGGCTGTTTCGCCCTGTCGCTTGGTGGGTTCTTGGAAGGCCTGAAACGTCCCCTCTGGCTGCAGGAGCAGCGCTGCCTTCGCCCACCGCCTGCCGAGCGGTGGCAGAGACTGTTCTGAGCAGTCTCGGTGGCCTCTCTTGCGGAATCTCCCCTCTGCCCGACTTCAGGTCGATGGGAAAGCCGCCTTGGCCCCTGGGGGGGCTTGTTGCCATAGAAGCCCCCTGGCAACAGAAGCGATCGTCCTTTCCACTCATATTTGGGGAGCCCCAATGCTGAATGTGAGGAAATCCTGTTTTCTCCTAAGGTGGAAGCTTGCAGAGCTGAAGAGCTCAGTCTAAATGGCCTTATCCAACTTGGAGTGAAATCCAGTTGTCATTTCAAGGTGGGGGGGGGGGGTGTTATGCTCTCTTAATAGTGTTTTATTGCTACTTTAGATTGGAGAAGAAGCCTGTCTTAAGCAGCTCTCTCTCCAAGGACAGGAGCCTCCCCCTCCCCCCCCCCCTTTGTCTATGTAATCTGGAGGGATTAAAAATTCAACAAAGCCAAGGGGAAGGAAGGAATTTTTCTGGACTCCCTTCTCACCTGCATGTAACTAACCTTCCTGGATCTTGGGTTTTGATTTATCTGAAGCAAACAATCTGGTCTGTGACACAGTGGTCCTCCCTCGAAAGATTTGGTTTAACTTGACTGAGCTCTCCCAACTGCTACCAATTTCAGCTTTTCATTAATCATGCTACATTCTCTTCCTATGGGAACATATCTTCTCCTCTTCATTCTTTTACTAGTTTGACTCAGGAAGTCGCTGGTCCCTCTTCCAAGGTCCCTGTGCCCAAAGAGGGAGGAGGAGGAGGAGAAAGCTATATTACAGCTTTCCCTTCATCCAAGGAACACCAGAGGGAAAGGCCCGAAGGACACTGGTTATGGGGGCTACAGGCCTTGTAAGGTGGCTAAGAGATCCGCTCTCTTCCAGCTGTGGAAGATCTTCCTACAGAGATAGAATAAGTGGGGGAGGATCTGAGCTTTCAGGTCCCTGTGTCATAATATTAGAGGGTCAAGAAATAGGTTTCTTTATTTGTGGCATAAGGCAGTGATTCCCTGAAGGACTGTGGTTTGAGGGGAGGCAGCGTTTAACTCCGAGTGTCTCATTTGGGGAGGTTAGCTTCAAGGGAAACCCAAAAGGGAGAGGGCCCACTTACATATGCTCTGGCCACAGGGCAAGCTTCTGCTCCAGGGCGGAGGCAGCAAGCTGACCACAGCGCACCCCATGGCTTCTGTGTGCTGACCGATAGCACAATCTCTAAGTGAATGCCACTTTCCCCTTCTCAGATGACTCTGTTTGGGTCAGAAAGCCTTGAGGATGAAGGGTCCAGTGGGCCCACCCTGAGTAAGGCTCAGTTTGTGGAGAAGGTACGACAGAGCAACCAGGCTTGCCACGCGGGTGACTACCATAGAGCCATCCTTCTCTATGGCGAAGCCTTGCGGGTCGATCCCCAGAACTGCATCCTCTACAGCAACCGCTCTGCAGCATATATGAAGATCCAGCAGTACGAGAGAGCTCTGGACGATGCCACCAAGGCCCAGCTTCTGAACCCCAAGTGGCCAAAGGTAGGGATGTCTACACTTAAGCATGTCTAGGGAGGCGTGTGGGAGGGGGGGAGCCCCACAACTCTCCCTCAAGGGATAGGAGCATCCTACCAAGCTCAGGGACCTGAGGGTGGGGCATGGCAGCCCCAGCTGGCTCCACATGGAGAGCCATCTGTGCCCCCCACCTTCCTGCCTGACTTGCCTTCTTCACCTTGAGGTGGACACCCTCGGATTCCTGAACCAACAGTGATCCAGTTTCTGTCCCACCATCTGGGCACCAAAATGGCCTTTGGGTTGACCTCTCAAAGAACTCGATGAAATTCCTGGGACCAGATTCTGCCCCTCCGTTCAAAGTCTCCTGTCAGAACTGCCCTGATAGAGTCCCACAGAGTGGCTGTAATTCACCCCAGTGTGTGTGTGTGTTTGTGTATCTCAGTCCGTGTGTTACTGGGCAGGGGCCTTCAGGAAAACATGCTTCCCACTCTCTCCAGAAAGCGGCCGTGACAAGGCGAGGCTTCCCAGCAGGAGGTGTGTGGTGCTAGCAAGCTCTGTGCTAGAATCCTGCTTCCCCATCGTGCATGTTTTCCCTTAATTGCAGCCTTGCTAACTCCGCCCTTCAGGAGCAGAACAGAGAATAGTAGACTCTCAAATCCGCTGTGGCTTGAAACAGAGTCCCTCTGCCTCCCTCGGCACCCTTTCGTGGCTTGCATGGCTTGGTTATTCTGTTGATATGCACATGTACGGTGCCCAGTTCGGTGCACCTCCCTCCTGCAAAGTGGAAGAGCAGCCAGCTGAGGAGGGGGGAGGAATGCTTGTAAATTGCTCAGAGAGAGACAGGCAGGCAGAGAGGGACAGAGGCGGCTGTGGTGGTGGGAGGGATCGGTGGATCATGCGTACTTTGTCGGGCAGCCCCGGGAAGTCTCTGGGATGTGAATCATGTTCTGTGCAGACAGCCATTTTCTGCAACTCTCTGGCTCTTGAAATAGCCAGAAACAAAATGGGAAAGGGATCTTCGACTAGGGCATACTGCAAATGGGGTGTTTTCTGGGGGAGTGTCCAGTTGTAGCTTCCTCCTCTCTAGAATTCATGCCGGGGGGGGGGGGGTTTGCTTTTACCATTACAATGTGCTGCGTTTACCACTGCTCGTTCCATTGGGAGGCAATAAGCTGCATAGGAACTCTCTAGTTCAGTAGAGTCCAGAGGTTTGGAGTAACAATGTGCCAGCCGTGATGCATGGAGAGAGCAGAGAAAGCGCTGGGCTTTGTTCACCACTGGACTCCATTGTCATTTTCTCTTCTTCCTCCTGAGTATGCAGGGGAGACCCTTTCAGCTGTTACAGATCTTTGCCCCTTGCCCAACCTTTGGAGGCTTCTTTTGTTGCTGATGGGCTACAGGGCAGGGAATTCCCCTCCCCCCACCCCCACCCCAGTCATCACATCCACCACCCTCATGCCTCCCCAATGGCGAAAAACACCAGCCAAAGAGTGCTTCCCTTTGGTTGGCTTCTGAGCATTTCCCTTCCGCCTGGACGGGAGTGAGGGGGGGCAGGAGGCCGGCAAGTTCCTTCTGTGGTTTGGCTTCCTGGGACCTCAGATGGGGGGGGGGGAGTTTTCCCACCAAGGCTGATTTGTGGCCAAGCTTCCTTTTCCAGGGAAGGCATTCTTCTTCTCCTGCCTCAGCCAGAGGAAGTGGACAAGACTCCTGGGATAAACGCCTTCCAGGGCGACCTGAGTCTCTGGGGTGGCCAGTGCTTGGAGGAGCAACCATTCTGGTGAGGGGCCTCCAATTTTCTCCAGAATGCTGAATGCTTCTAAGTCTGAAATCTCAAAAAAGTTTCTGAATGGTGGTAACCACTATCGCCTAAACAGAAAATGAATTGTTTTGGAGGCCTCCTATCTAGGCTATGCTGTTTCTGGATGCTTGCTGTGGCCTACAGATTTTTCTTTGGAAGCAATTGGCCAGGATAAATAGCAGGCTGCATTAATATTTTATGTTTTGAGAAAATAATCAACGCTGGTAGTCAAAGAATCCTCAGTGATAGTTGTCCAGTCACTGAGATGATGGATTCTTTGGGTCTTGTTGCTTGCAGTTGAAAGTCTCTGTTGGATCTCAGAATGATGCCAAACACAGTGCCAGGAGAGCTTCCCTCCTCAGGGAGGCAACCATGCCTGGGGATTCCACCCTATGAAAGCCACCCACCATCCAACCGAAAGGGGACAAAGGTTCCGTCCCGCTTGGTGGCTTTCTACCCTTTCGTTTTGGAGTCCAAAACGATCAGGATTTGCATCCCAAAACATCCCCTTGGGCTGAAAATGGTTCTGGCCCTGGAAAAGGGGAGGAATTGTGGTTAAGAGCTGCATGTGAGCCAAAGCATTTTGGCTGTTCCTTGGCAAAAGGCTGTCAGAACATTTCAGCACCTTTCAGACAGAACAGGGGTCCCACTTGGCTTTCTGGGCTCTTTCCCTGTGCCCTGATTGTAGAAGAACCCCCTTCCCATAGGCCTTTGCTGACCCCTCTGGGATCCTCTGCCACCCTGACGTCCCCAAGTGCCTTGCTTCTTTCTCTGCTTAATTTTGGAAGGCCCGGGGGAACACCACCTGCCCCTTTGCCTCCCCCCCCCCTCCAGGTTCAGTAGGTGCTTTGAGAAGGGAGATGCTTTGCCCCAGGGAGGGCCTGGCTGCCCAGCTCAACCGTGTTCTCCCAAAAATCATCTGGAGAGAGGAGGCGTGTCCTGCAGCCTCCTGCTCTTGCTTGGTCAGCTCCACACCTCTGCTTTTGTCCCTCTTCTGTTCTTCATTTTGTTGCACTTTGGGCTGGGTGATTTACAGAGACTCCGAGGCAAAAGGATGTGCTCCCGGTGCTCAAAGCTTGTTTATTACTTAGGCCTTTTGTCTGTCAGGAATTTGAACACCCTGCACAGTCCCTTGTGCCAGCTGGGCTGAGGTGGGCTCAGGCCTGGCAGTGACTCTGCCAGGTTGCTGCTGGTATTTCCTAGCATTACATCTTGAACAAAGACAGTTCTCTGTGTTCCAGAAAGGAGCACTTCCAGATGCGGCTTTCATTGTGTCATTATCCTGCCTCAAATACAGGGTTTAAATTGGGATGGGGGACTCCAGTTACTTTATTTTATTTCTGGGGAAAATGGGTAAGGTGGAAATGGCTGGCTTGAGGCTGAATCATGGAGGCATCGATGATGGTGGAGGCATGGGGCATACCATTTTTGAAGTAGTCATCCAGATGTGACTACTGGCCAGAAGAGTTTGTTTGGTGCCATTAGCCTTGAGTGGGTCTTAAAATCCAGGGTTTGGTTTGCCCACACCTTGAAAGTCCTTTAAGTCCAGCTTACTTCCAAATGATATGGACCAGGGGGTTGCCATTGCGGCGTTCTTCCAAGACTGAGAGAACGGGAATGACCCCAAGTCATCCAACCGGCTTTGGTCTAAAGCAGGGTTTACAGGCCACCTTCTTTTGCTGCCAGCCAAGTACTTTAGCCATCAGCCCCTTGGCTGCCCTGGAAAAGTCAGGTGCCTTGCTAATCAAAGAGTTGTGGCAGGAGAAGGGAGATTCCGGGAGGTGTGGAATTGTGCTGGTCTAGCCCTTCTGGGCACAGTCCTGAGTGGCCTCAGCTCAGTTTGGAAGCTTAGCTAGTTCTTGGCTGGAAGGTCACCTGGGAAGGCCAGGGAGGTGGGCTGTGCCAATCCCAGGTGGGGCAAAGGCTCTGGAAGAAGGCAGGGCAACTTCAGGAACTGAACTCCAGGCTAAGAGGGCTTGGAAGCAGGAGAGAGAAAGGGCCCCATGCTTCACCCCTAGGAGTGGCTCAAAGAGGCTGCGGGGGCTTCTATTGATCGGCCAAGGAGGCTCCTCAGGGGGAGCCTTGCGGGAGCGGAGCTTTCTGCCCCGGAGGCTCTTTGAGGAGATCCGCGCACGGCGGTCCAGAGAGGATAGCCTCCTCGTGCCGATGCTTCGGCCGTCCGTCCGCAGAGCCGCTCGGAGGACCCAGAGCAGCAGAGCTCCTGCTCTCGCCAGGCTGCGGCCCGGGGAGCGCCGGGCGCTAGGGCCGGGCGGCTCCGGAGCAGGGCCGAAAGAGGCTGCTTGCCTGGGCGGCGGGGGGGCGGGCGGAGGAAGTCATTAGTGCGGCGGAGGGAGGAGGCGCGGCCGAACCAAGAGGCGGCGGCGGCGGCGGGGAGCCGCGGAGCTCCCTCTGGTTGCGCTCCGGCTGCCCAGCCTGCCAGGCGCCCGGCCGCCGCTCCCGCGCGCCGCTCCCTCCGCCTCCGGTGCCGACGGAGCAGCGGCAGCCTGCGGGCGGGAAGGGGGCGCGGCGGCGGCGGGCTGGGAGGTGCTGGGCGGGCGCGCTGCTGCTGCTGCTGCCGGGGGCGCTGCCCTGAGCGGCGGGCGGCGGCATGAGCGGCGGCCCTGGCGAGCCCGCGCCTGCCCCCGCCGCGCCTTGATGCCCCAGCCCCGCGCTCCACAAATATGATGAAATGGCAGCCCCGGAAGAAGGTGAGCCCGCCCGCCCGCCGCCGCCGCCCCTCCGCGCCCGCCCGGCGGTTCCGGGCCTTCGCCTTATAAGGCCGCTTTGTTGCCAGCGCCGCGGCCGGGCCGTCCCCCGGCGGCCGCGACTGGCGCGCCTGCTTCCCGGGCGGCTTCTGCGGCGTCTGGGCTGCGCCGCCTTTGTTAGCCGCCTGCGCCGGTTTCCGCCGCCGGGGCCAGAGCCGGGCAAGGGAGAGCAGCGCTGGGGGCTGGTGGCGGTGCTCCTGTCAGCCTTCGGGTCCTCCTCCGCCTCCTGCTCGGGGGAGGCGCCTCGCTTGCCGCCGGGGCTTGTACGATCGGAGCCGCTTCCCTCCTGCTCGGCTGGCGCGGCCGGGAAAGCGACTGGGCAGCGCCGCAGGTGCCGCCGGAAGGTGGGCGGGCTGCGGGTCCTGTGCTCTGGTCTGCCCGGAGCCGGAGGAGGCAAGCAAGCCGGTCCTCTGCATTGGTGGCAACCTTCCCTGCGTTCGTTGTTGGGCACGCTGCTTAGCCGTTGCCAGCCGGGGTGCCCGTTAGGCGAGCTGCGCTCTGGCTCTTTCTGGGTTTCTCTCTCTGTCATCCAGGCCATAGTTCCTTCAAAGGCTTTGGTTTCTTTCCCCAAAGGAAAAGGCGTTTTTTTCTTCGAGGAACAAGTTAGGATTAGGATAACCTTTATTGTCATGTTTTACTGGGAGCACACTGGCACACCTTAAAAATGAAATTCAGTTCCCTCTTCTCAAAAGAAAATGTATATCTACCCATACACCTCCACTACACACATATACACATGCTATATATATATATATATATATATATATATATACACCTACACCCATCCTCCAAGGAAGAAACAGCCCAGTTGCCTTTGAAAAAAACCTTTCTGGGTGGTTTGCTCTGATCTTTGACAGATTTGCCTGATTAATTTTATGTTTTCTATGCACATAAGAGGAAAATAGGGAATTATTGGAGCCGGACTTCAGGAAACATTCAGGAGACCATCCTGTAATGCCCACCTGGAAGCCAACCTGTGCGGCTAGGTGCAATTTCCTAGAGCCTGCGTCTGTTTTGGGGAGCTGACTGTCCTGGGAGGGATGAAGGTCTCATGGCACTGTCTCACACCACTGGATTGGTTTTTGCTGACATGGCTAGGTTGGAGCCCCCCCTCCCCCCCACAGTGCTCATATGGGTACCTTGTGGTGGTTTCAAAACTTGGAGCAGTGCGCCAGTTTCACTTTTGATGGAGCATCTCACACTCTCTGATCTGCGGCTCCCATAAGAAGTCCATCCAGCGTTCTCCAAAGATTGGCGTTCACGATGCCTGTTCCTCAGGTGCTGACGACAAGCTGATTCTGGGGTCCTGTCTGTTGCTGTAACACTTCTCTGCCACCCAAGAGTCTGTGCTGAGAGTGGGCATTGGGTAGGAGAGTGGCTGTTGCTGGGCCCCTGTTGGCGAAAGAGAGACCCGTGTGACGCGTGGGACTCTGGCAGAAATGTTTGTAAGTAGCACATCACCAGCAATTAGCCATCAGAAAACCAGAGCCTTGGCTTCTGCTTGCTTTTGACTGGGGAGACTAGATCTCTCTCTTCTTGGTGGTGGTTGGGAAGCAGGAAGCAAAGCATCTTGACGCTGCCTTGCTATGTAGCCTGGAGAATTCTGAGCAGCCAGCAGAACTTCCTTCCTTCCTTCCCTCCCTCCAGCAGTGAACAGGAGTGCCAGAGGCTTAATGGAGGGAGGCGTACTCACGTGCATAGATTGAACATGAGCAGTTGAGCACAGAGGAGGCTCCAACTTCTGGGGATGTTTCCAGTGTTTGAAAGAAAAGAGGTGTCCTTGGGAGTGTGGGTGGAATGTCCCCACCCCTCCCCCCTGTAGCTCCTGCTTTATGCTCCTTTCTCCTCCATGGTGTTGCCTCCTGGCAAAAGCCAACCCTCCCCAGGACTTCCATTGGCTACTAAAAAGCACAGATTGAGGAAGGGGTGCAGGAACCTACCTTTATTGTGTTTGTGCCTGCAACTGAACATTTGGGTCATGCAAGGGGGGTGGGGGGAGGCTCTTTCTCAGCTCTTCTGTTTTTCAAAGGCAGATTCAATTAGCCCAGCTGATTTGTGGCTCATAGTCTCTGCCCTGCAAGAGCAAAGGGTCTCATGGCTTTCCCTCTTCCCGAGCCCTGAGTCTAAAGAAGCCCGTGTTGGGCTCCCTTTTTGCAAGAGCTTCGTCCTGGCATCCCTCTTGAAAGGCTGATGCCACGGCAGGGTGTGTTTGTGCGCCAGGTAACGGAGTGTCAGGTCAGGATTCTAGTGGGAGAGGATTTTTTGAGAGTCAAGGGTGCGGGGGGAGATGGACATGTTTACCTTTGGGATGCTGAATTTAGCTCCATTTTTTTTAAAGCAGTCACGTGCAGGGGTTCAGAGCAGAGAGAGGCATTCTGGGTCAGTGAATAAGAAGGCCTAAGAAATCTGGTTCTTCCAAGCTCTTATTCTCTCCCACCCCAATTTTGTGTGATCAATACCACCAGTTTGCAATGCTGCTGACACGAGGGGCTATGCCCTCCTTCCCCCCCCCCCGAAAGCGTAGGAGAGAGGGAGATCTTTCCTCATTCCAGGATAACAAAATGGGCCTTTAACACTACACTGAGAAGCAACTATTGATCTTCCAAGACAGAGGTAGCAAAATTGGGCTCCCCCCTTCCATCTTCTGAACCAATTTGAATGATTGGCTCAGGAGGCTACAATCCTTTCATGTCCCGGTGACCTTCAAGAAGACTTTCCAATCTGGAGTCTCTGATAGCTCAGAGGCAGAAGAGAACCTGCCATGGTCCCAGTGTGGAAACGAGGAAGAGAGCCTATGGTGGGAGGCTGGCAACATTTCCCGTCCTCCCTATGGGACGATGTTGGCCTTTTCCTGTTGACGTCCTTCTATTTGGAAAGAATTGTTCTCGTGTTTGCAAGCAGCACGGCCAGAGCTGGGAGCTGTCCTGCCTCTTGAGAGGAGCAATCTTGACATGCAGCAGAGAACCTGGCAGCCTTGTGCAGCTAGCCTTGTGCTCCGGGCTTCTACCCACTCAGCCTTTCCTTTTCCGTCAACTGCAGGGTTGTTTCAGGAGCTTTGCTCCACGGCATATCCCATGGAATGACCTGCGTGCACTAATTGCCCACTGTGGCCTGATGGCCCTGCTTCTCGGGACCCCACACGGGAACAGTCCTGGGCAGTGTGGTTTGGAGAACCCAAGCGGGTGGCCCAGAGAGGTGCCAAAAAGCCCGGTGCTCTTCTGACTGGAGATCTGGCGAGGAGGAGGTTGGCAGGCCTGCGTCAGGAGAGTCTGCCTATTAGGAACTCCACTCACCTGGGTTACTGGCATCCTCTTCTGCCTCTTTTGCTGGAGCCAAGCATGCCTGTTGCCAATCCCCAGTACTGCACCAGTCCCTGCTTCTGCCTGCTGCTTTTTAGGAGCACAGGAGGAGCCGCAGAAGGATACGGGCAGATACGGTTCCTTCTAGGAAAGCCTCCCTTCCTCCTTGGAGCTGGCCTGCTTTTCTAAGACCTTTGGCCAGAGCACAGAACTGTGCAGCTCCTTGGTATTTTGTTCAGCTTGGCACACTTGCTTGGGAAGGTAGACAAAACTGGCACCGGTACCTGCAGCCCTGGGTGCCCTGACCTTGCTTGCAAAGCTTGCACTGCCCCACTGGGCAGACACATTGCTCTTTGGAAAAGAAGAAGTGGTGCCATCCAGTCCCTCGTGATCTTCTCCTTTACCTTTTGAGGATGAAAATGGAGGTGATGATTCCTTTGGGGGGACAGGGACCGGTGTCACAATTCTGTGTCTAACCGGATTTCGTGGCATGGCTTTGAATCAAAATAGCAGAGCTTAAAATGTTCTGCATTTGAAAAATAAACAAGGCCTCACATAGCCCATGTATGTATGTATCCAAGGGAAGCCCTTCACAGAATATTTCTGAAACCGATCAGGGTTTGTTTTGTTTTTTTAAACACAGTTCATTTTGCCTTCAGCAGTGTTTGCCAAGCAGGTTTATTGTGTCATTTTTCTCTTTGGGTTGTTTGTGGTAACACTTAAGCTCCCCAGAAAGAAACCAGGAAAAGAAGTTGCTTGGACACCATCCTTCCCTCATTCCTAACATGGAATCTGGTCTCACTTAGTAAAAGGGTAGTTTTCCCCCTCCTTGGTATGGGGGAATCAGTTAATAGCAATAACCCCCTGGCCTGGACTCTCCAGAAGAGCAAGGAAAGGGGAAGGATCCCAAAGCAGCTCGGTCTCGGGCACTGTCTGCTGCGTGTGTGTGTGTGTGTGTGTGTGAGGTGAGACAGGCTGCCCAGGGCAAATGAGCGCACACGCCCACACCCACGTGGCAGAAGCACATGCTTGTCCACTGGCAGAAAGAAGGGCTTCCTCCTCTTCTGTGGGCTGCTCTGAACCTTGTGGGGGTAGCTTTGTGTCCCCTCCTGCCCTCCAAGGCCAGGCCAGGTGGGGCCTGCTCCCTCCAATGAGAAGGCGCTTGGCGGAGAGGGTGCAGCTGCAGGGTAGGCAACCCTGAAATTACACCAGCGCTTCTAGGTGGGTACTGATAAGACTTGCACTTCTGTTCCTGAACTCAGTGTAAGGGTGTGTGGCTCTGCAAGGTTGTGGACTCTTCTGCCGCTTTCCCTTACCGTGTGCGCGTGCGGGTGGCTGGTGCGGTCAGAGTGCAGCCTTGGGTTTTGCAGCGGGAAAGGAGCGAACTGACGGCCTTGGAGAGTGAATGCCTCAGAGGCGGCGATGGGCCGGCTCTTCTGGGTGAAGTGCCATCCTTGCAGTGGGGAGACCAGCGCTCAGGGGCAGCTCTTTCCCTAGGAGAATAAGTAGCTTTCCTTTAAATTGACATCAGATGCAGCTGCCAGACCTGCCAGCATAATGGAAGCCCTTGTAATTGCTATGATAGTTCCTTTTATAGATCAGACCTCTTGGAATAAATTTAATTACTTGTAGCTGAATCTAGTAAAGTTTCCCAGAGCCTCTGTGGAGCCCAGCAGAGGCTGCCGGTCCATAGAGTGAAGGTTCCTTTGTGCTACATTGTCCCATTAGTTTTCTTCCTTTTCATCCCGCCTTTATCATTTTTTATAAATAATTCAAGGTGTCAAGCATACTTCATGCTCCTCGCTCCTCCTATTTCCTCCACAACAACAACCCTGTGAGTTGGGGTGGGCAGAGAGAGGGACTGGCACAAAGTCACTGAGCCGGATTTCCTGCCGAAGGAAAAACTAGAACCGCCCAACCCTTGAAGGTCTGGGGATTCCCAGGGCCTGAAGGCAGAGATAAATCTGCTGACTGGAAGCTTCACAGAGACAGATCCAAGCTTGAAATGCGGAGGGATTTCCTGGCGGTGGGAAGGATTAAGCAATGGAGGAGCCAGCCCCTGAGTCGCAAGGCTCCATGGGAGGGAAGGTCGGAGAGCCATTGGTCTGGGACGGAAGGAGGATTTCTGCCCTGGGCAAGGATTCGGACTCCCTTCCGGCCCACAGATTGGGTGTTCTGCCCCTCCTCAGCCAGGTGCCATCTTGGGACAGCAGCAAGCAGCAGTGGCCGGCCAACCTCTGTGCTGGAGAGTTTCTGCTCTTCCCAGCCTTGCCCCTTTCTGCCAGCTTTGCCCCCTGCAGAGTGTGTCTAATTAAGCTTCTTTGGATGGTTGCAAGCAGGAATTTGCACATTTCTCTCTCGTACATTTTCTACATTCATTTATTTGTTTAGCTTGTCTTGACACTTGCAGGACGCTACAGTTAAACAGCTTGATAGTCTGCCAGTCCTCTCTGCTCAAATACCTTCTCGCTGGGGGAGTTGCAAGTAGGGGTGGGTGGGGTGTCACCTAGAACTCACCATTCCCCAAAAGTAGATGAAAAGGCCTATTTGGAAGCCTCGGCAGTGAGTCACAGGGGCTTCTGACCCAAGAACTGCCTGGAGGGGAGAGGTCCACATGGGCTCATTGTGTCAGGTAGACTTTGGCTGACCCGCCTGGCATCAAAGCATCCAGCCTGGATGACAAGCACGGGGGGGGGGGGGGGTCTATGGGACGGGGGGCTGTTGCAGGGCAGCAGTGGAGCTCTAAGGCATGAGGCCTCAAATGTGCTGGCGCAATGGCAAGAATCTCTTCCCAGGTGCCAGCCCTGCCTCTTCAGGCACCCCAGCTGATCTTTGCTCATGTTGTTGCAGGCCTACTTCCGGCAGGGGGTTGCCCTCCAGTACCTCGGGCGCCATGCCGATGCTTTGGCAGCATTTGCCTCCGGCTTGGCCCAAGATCCCAAGAGCCTGCAGCTCCTGGTGGGCATGGTGGAAGCTGCCATGAAGTCTCCCATGCGAGGTAAGAGGTGGCTCTTTGGCCAGGGAAGAGGAGGGGAGGAGCTGGGAGGCCAACGGGCCGCCCTCTCGTTGGATGACTGCTCCCCTGACTTTGGAAGACGGGCTATTGGGGGATTTGGGGAACTGGATCCTGAGTTCCCACCCCAGTGGTGTGAACTGGCCTCTGCTTCTTCCTCAAAGAGTCCCTCGAGCCAACGTACCAGCAGCTGCAGAGGATGAAGCTGGACAAGAGCCCGTTTGTGGTGGTTTCCGTGATTGGGCAGGAGCTGCTGACAGCTGGCCATCACGGTGCCTCTGTTGTGGTTCTGGAAGCGGCCTTGAAAATTGGCACCTGCAGCTTGAAACTGAGGGGCTCCGTCTTCTCCGCCCTGAGCAGCGCCTACTGGTCTCTGGGCAATGCCGAGAAAAGCTCAGGCTACATGCAGCAGGACCTGGACGTTGCCAAGACCTTAGGTAGCCACGTGATGTGATGTGGGTGGGAGGGCGGTGCCTTTGGGGTCTGATGACTGAGGATTGCTTTCTGGGCACTAGTAAGTGATGTCCAGGGGTCATCGGCAGCATTGCAGCAGAGCCTCTTTCGTCTTGCCGGCCTGACATAGATTAGGGACTATTTTACAATACAATACAATACAATACAATAGCAGAGTTGGAAGGGACCTTGTAGGTCTTCTAGTCCAACCCCCTGCGTGGGCAGGAACCTTATACCATTTCAGACAAATGGCTATCTAACATCTTCTTAAAGACTTCCAGGGTTGGGGCATTCACAACTTCTGGAGGCAAGCTGTTCCAGAGGTTAATTGTTCTAACTGTCAGGAAATTTCTCCTTAGTTCTAAGTTGCTTCTCTCCTTGATTAGTTTCCACCCTAATTTTAATTCGGTATTTATGGTTTTAATTATTTATTCAATTTTAGCACAGTCGTATTGATTTAATGGTTTTTTTGAATTTTGTATATTGTGGGGTTTTATCTTTCTGTGCACCGCCCTGAGTCCCTTTTGGTGAAAAGGGCGGTATATAAATTGAAAATAAAGTAAAGTAAAAGAGCCGGTGGGCCTGCCGGGACAAGCAAAGGGGTTTGGGTATGATGATGAGAAAGATGATCGGGGACGTAGGTAGCATCCCTTCCTGTTGCTCCAGGCTGAACCAGGGGATGGGATTTACCCGGCAGCCTCTTGAAAGCGCCTTCTAGCTCACCCTCGGCTTTGTCTGCTCCTCCTCCAGGTGACCAGATGGGTGAATGCCGCGCTCATGGCAACCTGGGCTCTGCTTTCTTCTCCAAGGGAAACTACCGGGAGGCCTTGACTAACCACAGACATCAGCTGGTGCTTGCCATGAAGCTCAAGGACAGAGAGGTAGGGCAGGAAGGCAGGTGCACGGAGGGAGTGTTGAGGGATCTCTTTGCATTGTAAAAGGCGGAGGCGGCACCTTGGAATGCCAAATCTGCATCAGGCTTGGTGAAGGCAGCCTGGCAGAAGAGTTCAGGTAACCTGGGCACCCGCTGGCCAGAAATCCCACAGCAGTGCCAGCCCTGACATGGGTGCTGGGAAGACGACGGGGCACTGGGTGACAAGCTACCCTGTGCATAGCTACCTCTTGGGCAGAGATGCAACATGGTCTCCTTGGCAAGGATGAAGATCAGGGTTAGTAGTTGGCATCTTTGGCTCACTGGTGTAGCAGGGTTCCGCCCAATCATCATCTTCTTTCCATTGATGATTCCTCTGGGTTTACAATTAAGATCCATTGCCAACACACAGCCTCTCTTGCGCCAAACCGTAACCCTTTGGAGAAGCTGGAGCGCGATACAAGGGGCGGTGCTTGCGTGGGCTACTAGGCGAGACCACATTGGAAGATGGCCCAGAAACAGATGCTGGGAGTGGGCAGGGCCTGTCGGGGCTCAAGCAAAGTGGGCAAACTAAACGATGAATAGTTCCACCGAAGGGTCTGTGGCATAAAGCAGCACAATGGGAAGGCAGAGCTCACTCACAGCCACAGGGAGCCTGAACCAGGAGCAGCATAAACATTTCCAATAGACACACAAATGACTCAGAGCTATGGAGCGGGGGGGGGGGGGGGGGGGGGAGGATCCCTGGGTGGGACAACCATAGGCGGTGGGAGAGGCACGTCTGCCTCGGCCAGGGGAGGAAGCGCTCTCTTGCCTGTTCTTCCTCTCTGCCTGGCTGTAGTAGGCCAGGTAGCTGTGCCAAGGAGGTCTCCACAAGACCTGTGTCCTTGTGGGTGACTCTTGGGGGCTCTGCGCCTGGCCTCCCAAGATCCAGAATGGTCCTCCCTATATCTCTGAGCAGGTGGCCCTCAGGGGCCCCTGCCTCAGTTGTCACGGCATTAGGGTGTGCCTTGAGGACCGTCACCACCTTCTGCAGCTCCCTGAGGCCCCTCTTGCCTCTTCCCCACAGGCTGCCTCCTCCGCCCTCAGCAGCCTGGGCCACGTCTACACTGCTATCGGAGACTACCCCAACGCCTTGGCCAGCCACAAGCAGTGTGTCCTTCTCGCCAAGCAAGGCAAAGAGGACCTCTCTGAAGCGCGGGAACTGGGCAACATGGGGGCTGTCTACATCGCCATGGGGGACTTTGAGAATGCTGTGCAATGCCACGAGCAGCACCTGAGGATTGCTAAGGCCCTCGGTGACAAGCGGGAGGAGGCCCGGGCCTACAGCAATCTGGGCAGCGCCTACCACTATCACCGCAACTTTGACAAGGCCATGTCTTATCACAACCACGTCTTGGAGCTGGCCCAGGAGCTGGAGGAGAAGCCTATTAAGATGCGAGCGTATGCTGGGCTCGGTCACGCTGCCCGCTGCATGCAGGATCTGGAGCGGGCCAAACAGTATCACGAGGAGCAGCTGCACATCGCAGAGAGCCTGCAGGATCGAGCTGCAGAGGGCCGGGCCTCTTCCAATCTAGGTAAGAGGGTCCTTTCAGAACGAGCTTCCCTAGGCCACGCCCCCTGTGCCAGAGCCTCAGCCTGTGTGATAAGCCAGGACCCCTCCTCAGACAGGCAGCCTGGCACAGGACCCTCTGGCTAGTGAGGGGTCTTCAGACAGAGCTGTGCAGCAGGCGGTCGTGGCTCAGTCCCCTTGGCTTCCATCCAACTTGGGTTCGTTGCTCCCTTCCCCCAACACCCCCCCCCCCCCCCAGGCTTAACCTTGTCAGTTTGGAGAAGAAATTCCCTGGGCTAAGATTTAAACTCCGAGCTGCTTGCCAAGGCTCTTGATGGTGCCCTTCCTCCCCTTTGCTGAAACAATAGTAGAGAGGGTGCCAGCCCACAAACCAGGCAGACAGCTAGGGCGAGGGCTTAGGGCTAGGTATCTGTGGGGACCTGTGTGGGTACGCCCACAAAGCCCCATGGCAACTTCAGTGGGCACCCCAGCACTCAGCTTGGGGGAGACTCAGGGCTGAAGTTACACAGGGCAAGATGGCAGCAGGGACTTCTCTAGGGAAAGCAGAACAAGCCAGAGAGGAGCGGCTCAGGTTCCGTTGCTGCCTTCCGTTCCCAACATCAATTCCGGCCGTCTTTATGCCAGGAACGAAAGGCAGCCGAGGAAAGACCCCGCAGCCTCCTTCAAAAAGCATTTCCTCTCCAGCTGCCTCTGGGGGAAATCCTTTTGCACATGCTCTGTGATGGTGCGTACACCTCCCAAAGGAGCAGTGCTGTTGTCCTGAGGCTCGGGCGTGTGTGTGCAAGCCTGCCCTCTGTAAGACCAGAAGCCGGGTAAGGTTAGGCGGCGCAAGGAGAAAGACTCCCCCCCCCCCACTTCCTTCCTTCAAGCCCAGGAGATCCCTTTCTGCCTGGCTGTGACAGCCGCTTTGCCTGGCTCCCTGTGCACACAGATGTGATCCCAGGTTCCTGTGGGATGTTGGGGCCCAAGAGGCTGGTTCCGGTGAACTAGTTCGCTTGCCTCCCGCTCTGCATCCAGAGGCTGCCCGTACTCTGCTCTCTCTCAGACGAGAGAGGGAAGGGGCAGGGGGCGGTGGCTGAACCTCTCCCAGCTGCTAAGAGGCGCGCAAGGCAACCAGCTGCCAAGTTATTCTACTGGGGATCTGGCGGGTCGGGTGTAGGAGATACCCAGCCGAGCTGTGTCTTTTCCTCCTGGGCTGACAGAGTCCCGCTTTTTCAGCTGCCTCCTGGCCTGCACTCGTGTGGGCTCCGGACAAGGCTGCTCTTTGCTGTTCGTTGCAGGGATCATCCACCAGATAAAGGGGGACTACGAGATGGCCCTGAAGCTGCACAAGGGGCACCTCTCCATTGCACAGGAGCTGAATGACTACGCGGCCCAGGGAAGGGCCTATGGCAACATGGGCAATGCCTACAACGCTCTGGGCATGTTTGACTGTGCGGTCAAGTATCACCGTCAGGAGCTGCAGATCTCCATGGAGGTGAACGATCGGGCCTCCCAAGCCTCCACTCACGGTAACCTGGCTGTAGCCTATCAAGCCCTGGGGGCTCACGACCGGGCACTCCAGCACTACCAGAACCATCTCAACATTGCCCGGGAGCTGCGGGATGTCCAGAGTGAGGCCCGGGCTCTGGGCAACCTGGGGAACTTCCACTGCTCCCGGGGAGAGTTCGCCCAGGCAGCCCCATACTACGAGCAATACCTGCAACTCTCCCCGGAGCTGCAGGACATGGAGAGCGAAGGCAAAATCTGCCACAACCTAGGCTATGCCCAGTACTGCCTGGGCAACTACGAGGAAGCCGTGAAGTACTATGAGCAAGACCTGGCCCTGGCCAAGGACCTGCACGACAAGCTCAGCCAGGCCAAGGCCTACTGCAACCTGGGCCTGGCCTTCAAGGCCCTGGGTCACTTCTCTGAAGCGGAGGAGTGCCAGAAGTACCTGCTGTCCCTCGCCCAGTCCCTCAGCAATCCTCAGGCCAAGTTCCGAGCCCTGGGCAATCTGGGGGACATTGCCATCTGCAAGAGAGATGTGGGCAGTGCCGTCAGACTCTACGAGCAGCAGCTGAGCCTCGCCCATCAGGCCGCAGACAGGAAGCTGGAGGCCAGTGCCTACGCGGCTCTCGGCTCAGCCTACCGCCTGCTGCAAAAGTATGACAAGGCCCTGGGCTACCATACGCAGGAACTGGAGGTGCATCAAGAGCTTGGTGAGATGCTGGGGGAATGCCGGGCACACGGGCACCTGGCGGCGGTCTACATGGCCTTGGGCAAGTACACCATGGCATTCAAGGGTTACCAGGAGCAGCTGGAGGTGGGCCAGAAGCTGAAGGATCCCAGCATCGAAGCCCAGGTCTACGGCAATATGGGCATCACCAAAATGAACATGAATGCCACGGAGGAGGCCATTGGCTTCTTTGAGCAGCAGCTGGCCACCCTGCAGCAGCTGAGCGGGAGCGAGGCCGTACTGGACAGAGGCCGGGCCTTTGGCAATTTGGGCGACTGCTACGAAGCACTGGGTGACTACGAGGAAGCCATCAAGTATTATGACCAGTACCTGTCCGTGGCCCAGAGCCTCAGCCGCATGCAGGACCAGGCAAAGGCCTATCGGGGCCTAGGCAGCGGGCACAGGTGAGGGGGGTTGTTTCTCATGAACACGCTGAGGGTAGAGGAAGGGGGCAATTGACTTGGGGAGAGAGATGAGGTTGGCAAAGCAGCTCTATTGATCTTGCTGTGCCCCACTGCTAGGTTCGGCTAGCCTGGGCATGCAGCGTGAGCAGCTGTTGCTACAATGGGCAGCTCCCTTATGGGGGAAGGAGGGGGCAAAAGAAGGGTAACCCTGGCATTGCCTTCCCATAGGGCAATGGGAAACCTGCAGCAGGCCCTGGTTTGCTTCGAGAAAAGGCTTGTGGTGGCCCATGAGCTTGGAGAAGCCTTTGATAAAGCCCAGGCATACGGCGAATTGGGCACTCTGCACAGCCAGCTGGGCAACTTTGAACAAGCTATCTCCTGCCTCGAGCGCCAGTTGGGCATTGCGCAGGATATGAAGGACCAGACCCTGGAGGGCAACGCAGCTTGCAGCTTGGGCAACGTCTACCAGCAAATGGCAGAATACGACACGGCCCTCCAGTACCACCAGATGGACCTCAGGATTGCAGAGGAAACTAACAATCCGGCTTGCCAAGGCCGGGCATACGGCAACCTGGGCCTGACCTATGAGTCTCTGGGCACTTATGAGAGAGCTGTGGTCTACCAGGAGCAGCACCTCAGCATCGCAGCCCAGTTGAACGACCTGGCGGCCAAAACTGCCTCCTACAGCAGCCTGGGCAGGACGCACCACGCCTTGCTGAACTACCCCCAGGCGGTGATGTACCTGCAGGAAGGTGAGTAGCTGTGCAATGCCTGCAGCCAGGAACCCGCTTGAGGCAGGACACGGCTCCCAGGGGAAACGCCTCTCCTTGGATGGGGGAGCCGAGCCTGAGTCCTCCTCAGTGGCGTGGGGATGGGCAAATGAAGCCACCTTCTGGGAGGGGTCGGTGAAGGAGTGTGAAGAAAGGAGGGGAATCCGGTGGCGAACCAGAGCGCAGCGAGAGGCTGGTGGGCCCTCAGATCCCCCCTCCTTCTTCCTGCAGGACTGAGGCTGGCTGAGCAGCTGGGGCGCAGGGAGGACGAAGCCAGGATCCGTCACGGCTTGGGCCTTTCGCTTTGGGCGAGTGGAAACCTGGAAGAGGCTCAGCATCAGGTGGGCAGTGGGCACCTACAGGGGCACCGCTGTCCTTGGCTGGGCGGCAGAGACTGACCCCCGGCGTCGCTTCTTCTCACAGCTCTACCGGGCTTCGGCCCTCTTTGAGACCATCCGGCACGAAGCGCGGCTGAGCATTGACTACAAGCTCTCGCTGTTTGACCTGCAGACCTCTTCCTACCAGGCCCTGCAACGGGTGCTGGTGACGCTGGGTAAGAGGAGGGTGGGTTTTGCGGAAGAGGGAAAGGCAGGGGGTTGGATGGCGTGACTTCGGCACGTGCTCAGGGCAGCTATGAGTTGGCCTCTAAGCAGTCTTGCTGGCATAACCATTGGCTTAGAGGGGGTGGGGGGGGGAGAGGCAAAATCAGCTCCCCCCCTTCCTAGCCACAGCTGAAATGTGTGTGTGGCTTTTACAGGTCATCACGATGAGGCCTTGGCGGTGGCCGAAAGAGGTCGGACAAGGGCCTTTGCTGACCTGCTGGTGGAGCGCCAGACCGGGCAGCAGGATTCTGACCCTTACTCCCCTGTGACAGTGGATCAGGTCCTGGAGACAGTGAATGGCCAGAGGGGACTGGTCCTCTACTTCTCACTGGCAGCGGGATACCTGTACTCTTGGCTCTTGGCTCCAGGGGCAGGTAGAGTAGGAGACTGGGCGCACGCTCCTCCCCCCTCCGGCTGCTGCTTCTTCAGTGCCCCCGGGATGTGTGTGTGTGTGTGTGTGTATCTCTGACCATCTTCTTGTTCTCTCCGAGGGTTTTGATGCTGGGGAGCCTGTCAGGATCCTGCCTGTGGAGTCTCCCTGCATTGCTCCGCTCTCTCCTTTCAGGGATCCTGAAGTTCCACGAATGCTACCTAGGGGAGGGCCCAGCTGGGCTCTCGGGAGACTTGCAAGACAGGAGCTCGGGCCTGCAGACACTCGCCAGCTCAGCGCTGGAGCAGCTCAGCTCCAGCGTACGAGAAGCCCTGGGGGTAGATCCCCATTTTGTGAGGTGAGTGCCTGTCCCTGCAGGCGCATGTGGGGTCCAAGTGGGATTCTCGCCACAAATGGACAGCCCCTCTCCTCCCCCAACCGAGGGCTAGGCCAGAGGCAAGCAGACGTACGTGTGTGTCTGTGTGTGTGTGCGCCAGAGGTGGGAAGTCAGCTTCCTCGGCTCAGAGGACGTTTGAGCAGTGGAGGAGATGCCAAGCCTGGGCATTCGGGGGCAGCGGATGAATGAAGGCCGGTCCATTCAGTCCAGGGCTGGTCAGTCGGAGCAGAGGGCCTGTCTGCTCCCTTCCACCTGCCTTGGGAGCAAGGTGGCCTCCTCCACCCTCCTGCGCAGCGGCCCTTGAAGTCCTGCCCGAAGGACAGGGCCGCCAGAACGACTATAGCGTGAAACAGCCTCCCGTGGACGGTCTCTGGAGGCCCCCAGTCCTCCAGGCCAGGGTTGCCCCAAAGGTGCCTTTTTCAAGGGGCCCCTGGACTTTCTGGTTTTTCTTGGAAGACGTTTCGATTCTTATTCAAGAAGCTTTTCAGCTCTGAAGGAGGAGAGTGGAAGAAGCTCCTTGGATTAGAAGTGGAAAAACTAGGGAAAAGCACCTCCGGGATCCCCAATGAGAATAGGAAGAGATTCTGAATGGAAAGGGTGCCATTCACACAGAGAAATGGGGACCCAGGCGGTTGATCCCACCGCCCCCCGCTTGTAGTCCCAGCAGGGCGCCCCCATCTTGGAAGGGAGCATCCAGATGAGGCTCCCAGGAGCCTCTTCCTGCGGTCTCCTTGGAACCTTAACGGGGCAGGGCAGAGTTTGGCAGGGATCTCTTGGGGCGTCCCCACCCCCGGCCCTGTCTTTGCCTTACGGTGGATGATCGGCAGAGACGGGATGCTGTACGGCTCCCCGCCCCACGGCTGGGTTTCACCGAGGTCTCTTCCCTTTGCCAGCAGTGAGACGGAGAGCGAAGCAGGAGACCTGATGGACCAGCCCCCTGAGGAGATGAGCGGCAAGCTGAACTCTTCCAATGACCCCACTGGCTTCCTGAGGATGGTGAGCAGGAACAACCTCTTCAATAGGTGAGCTCCACGGGGCTGAACAGGGGCTGTGTCCCAGGGGCTGTGGGGGCTGTCAGGGAGGGAGGGAGGGCCACAAGTCAAGAGTTGCCCGGGCATTGCAGGGGGCTCTGCTCTGAGGCTCTTCCTAAAACACTTTGGGGGAGGGAGGGGGAAGGCTTAGGCCTGCAGGAAAGAGGGAAGGTGCCCAGTTCCCTCAAGGGGAGGCCCACCTGGATCATCTCCTCGGGATGGATGTTATTGGCACAAGGCAGCTAACCCAAAGCAGCAGGGGGGAGGCAAGGCTGGCACAGCCTCTATTCCTGCCCGCCTCAGAAGACTTGCCAACGCTCCAAGGAGGCCACAGTGTTGGCACTGGTGAGGGTGCCACTCCCTTCCCTCCCTCCCTCCCCCCAACCTTGTTAGTTGAATGAATCTGCCAGGTCCCATCAGGGAGGACAAGGAGGCGGATTTCGTCCCAGGCGTGGCAGCTGCACTTTCAGAGCTGGAGCTGCAGGCCGATGGTTGGGGCGGGACAGGGAGGGGCTGGCAACTGGAGATAAAGCAGGCCCCAACAGGGAAGGGCTACCCGGGCGCTCTCCAAGTGGATGGACTGCTGGCTCTGTGGCGTCAGGCAAGCGGTGGGAGGCAGGCCAGGCTCTTCCACGGCGGGGAGGTCCATCGTGCCTTCTGTCTCCCTCCACAGGAGCTGCCAGAGCACCAGCAGCCCCTTTGCTGGCCCTGCATCCTCCACAGCCAAGGAGGAGGGCCTCGCATCCTCTCTCCCTCGATGGCCCGACTCCTGCAGCAAGTCGCCCCTCCGGGTCCTCTACGACATGCTGATTGGGCCACTGGAAGGGGTGAGCTGGGGCCCAGATGGTGAACCCCAGATGGGCCCTGCGGAGCCCGGGTTTTTCCCGTGGGGAGCAGCCAGACGGGCAGGGGTTCGGGAAGAGCTGCAGAAGCAGGGAGGGCTCTTTTGGGGGGGGGGGGAAGTGAGGCCTCCTTGAGACCTTACACAGCCTCTCGTGCTGCCTCCTCCTGGGCTGAGGCAGGAAAGGGGCGCTTCTGGGTTGCTGCAGCACTCGTGGCAGCTTGGATCCGCCTCGCAAGGAGGGAAGCCCCTTGACAGCCCCAGAAAGCGCAGGGGGAGAGTTTGGGGATCAGCCCCAACGGAGAGTCAAAGCCCCTGGTTGAGCGGGGACACGGAGGAGGTAGCGGTGGCTCAGATACGGTTGAGGGGGAGGGTCCCCAGGTATTGAGGGGGCTGCAGGGTCTTTCCTGACCAGAAGCCCCAGAATGCTCATCCAGCTCTTCTCCCTTTGCAGGGCCTGATGCACTCCAGTGGCCCAGTGGGGCGTCACCGGCAGCTGGTCCTTGTCCTGGAAGGGGAGCTGTACCTCATCCCCTTCGCTCTTCTCAAGGGCAGCTCATCCAACGAGTATCTATACGAACGCTTCAGCCTTATTGCCGTGCCCTCCATCCAAGCCCTGAGTGCCAGTGCCAAGGTGGGCAGCGTGGCTCTTCAGCCCCCAGGGTGACCACCAGGAATACCCCGTTCTGTTACAGGCTCCCTTGGTTCTTCCCCTGCTTCCATGGGTGGGGTTTTGCTCCAGACTGCTCTGCCTCTTCTGCAAGGCTGGTCTGCCCAGTAGCCACTGCTCCAAAGGGGGAGCCAAAGCAATAAGCACAGGCCCTTCCTTTGCTCCTCCATCCTCAGAGGGCTCTGGAGACCCTGGGCTCACCTGCCTCCGTTTCTTACCCTCCTGGAAAGACGGAGCTTCCAAACAGGGCACAGAGCTCAGGAGAGGCCCAGGCCGAGCAAGCAAACGTGGCTTCCTTCCAAGGGGCAGAAGGGAAGTTCTTTGCAGGCTGGCTACACATAACCGGGGGAGTCTCCTAGCAGTGGCTGGTAGGTAATGACCGCCAGTATTGCTGCTCTTCCCACTGAGGTTGAGGGTTCTCTTCCAGGGCCAGGCCAAGAAGAACTCGTCCTCCACGGCCGCTGTCATTGGCAACCCGAAACTGCCGTCCTCCGTGATGGACCGCTGGCTGTGGGGGCCCATGCCCTCTGCGGAAGAAGAGGCCTATGCAGTATCAGAACTGCTTGGCTGCCAGGCACTAGTGGGCAGTGCAGCCACCAAGGAGACTGTGATGAGTGCCCTGGCACAGGCTGAATGTGTGCATTTCGCTACGCACATCTCCTGGAAGCTGGCTGCTCTGGTTCTGACGCCCAATGCCGAGAGCATCAGCTCCGGCCGCAAGGGCTCCTTCGGAAACTCTTACACGATCCCAGAGTCTTTGCGCATGCAGGACGATGCGGAAAGTGATGTGGAAAGCATTTCCGACTGCCCACCACTGCAGGAGTTTCTGCTCACAGCAGCCGACGTGCTGGAACTTCGCTTGCCAGTCAAGCTGGTATTCCTGGGCTCCTACCAAGAGTCCAACAGCAAGGTCACCGCGGATGGGCTGGTAGGGCTGACGCGGGCCTTCCTGGCTGCTGGTGCCCTGTGCGTGTTGGTCTCCTTATGGCCAGTCCCAGTGGCGGCATCCAAGACCTTTGTGCACACCTTCTACTCTGCCCTGCTGAACGGGCTGAAGGCCAGCGCTGCCCTTGGGGAGGCCATGAAGAGGCTGCAGAGCAGCACGCTGTTTTCCCACCCCTCCAACTGGGCAGGTGAGGAAGGGCTTGTGGGGAGCCAGTCCCAGTCCTGCAGGAGAAGGCGACTGCTATGCTCTCCCCTGGGGTCTGGTGGTGGTGGTGGTGGAGGAGACCGGTTGCCATAAACAGCAGTGGTCTTGCCGCTATAACTTTATGTGCCTAGAAATGCTGCCTTGTTCTGCCACGAGGTGACTCGGAGTGAGAAGAGGCGCATAAAAGCCACTCAGAAATATGTGAAGTGGTGGGACCGAGGGCAGCCAAGCATGACATGGTGGGGCTGTTGCTCGTCTCCCTGTGCCCCAATGCTCCCCTTTCCGCTCCACAGGCTTTGTGCTGATCGGCAGCGACGTGAAACTCAACAGTCCTTCTTCCCTGGTGGGACAAGCCTTGACTGACATCCTGCAGCACCCGGAGCGAGCACGAGATGCTTTGCGGGTCCTGCTGCATCTGGTAAGGAGCATCCAGGATGGCTGGCTGGCTGTCGCCTGAGGTTGCTAGAGCGCCCAGGCAGCTCACGCCCTTGTCTCTCTCTTAGGTGGAGAAGTCCTTGCAGCGCATCCTCAGTGGGCAGCACAACTCCATGTACACCTCTCAGCAGAGCGTGGAGAATAAAGTGGGTGGCATCCCTGGCTGGCAGGCCCTGCTGACTGCGGTGGGCTTCCGGCTGGACCCTCCGGCCAGTGGGCTTCCGGCCGCCGTCTTCTTCCCCACAGCAGACCCCGGGGACCGACTGCAGCAGTGCAGCAGCACCATCCAGTCTTTGCTTGGTGAGCAAATGTTGTGCCCCTTGGGGTAACCTCGGCACCCTGGGCTGCAGCGTCCTTCCAGGTCCTTCAGGCTCTGCCTCCCCCTTGCAGGTTTGCCCAGTGCTGCCCTGCAGGCCCTCTGCAAGCTGATCACCGCCTCGGAAACGGGAGAGCAGTTGATTAGCCAGGCAAGTATTGGCCTGCCTTGGTGGCAGTGGGGCAGGCTGCCTCTGCAGGGCCCAGCTCCAGGCCTGGCCCCCGAGCAAACTCTTCGCTCTCCCCCTCTTGCTGTTCCAAAGCATCGTTGAGCTGCTGCCCTGCATTCCAGCCTAGCTCTAAATGTTTCTCTCTCTTTTTCCACCCCCTCCCCACCCCGCCTGCCTGCCTGCCTGCCCTTTCTACTCCCCAAAGGCTGTTAAAAATATGGTGGGAATGGTGAGTACAGGATCCCCCCCCCCCATCCCCTGGGCCCCTTCCCTGCTTGAGCAGAGGGGCGGGGCTGGGTGGGCGGGGCTTCCTCCTTTCTTCCTTGCTGCTTTTGCGCCCCCATTTCTTCCCTGGTATTGTCCTGGGGCAAAGCTGGAGGATTGGGCAGAAGGATGGACTGGAGCCACCTGACTGGCAACTCCTTCTCCTCCTCAGCTCCATCAGGTTTTAGTGCAGCTCCAGGTTGGAGAGAAGGAGCAAGATTTCGCATTGGCCCCGATTCAAGTCTCCATCAGTGTTCAGCTGTGGCGGCTGCCCGGCTGCCATGAGTTCCTGGCAGCTCTTGGTAGGCAAATGTCTCTGGACAGACAGGGAATTCTGTCGGGGGGCATAGCTGCTTCTCTTCTTGTGCTGCCCAAGAGGTTTTCACAGCTTGTCTTGGGCTGGAGACAGGCAGAGGGTCTGCATTGAGGGGAGGGGCATCTGCGAATCTCATAGGGGGCTCATCTGGCTCTGTTTTGCTGCTTGCAGGGTTTGATCTGTGCGAGGTCGGGCAGGAGGAAGTAATTCTGAAGACGGGCAAACAGGCCAGCCGCCGGACAATGCATTTTGCACTCCAGACTCTGCTGGCTCTTTTTGGTGAGGCTCTTTCTGAGGAGACCGGGGGGGGGGGGGCATGGAGGTCTTGGGGGAGAGCAGCTTCTTTTCAGAGCTCATGGGCTGGGGGGAGTCACTAGGACAGAATGATGGCAGAGCCACAGCCTAGCTATGTCCCTTGGCTTTTGCTGGGCTTCTGGCTTCCACAAGCAGTGCAACATACTGGTGTACGCTTTCACAGCTGGTATCTGTAAATCTGCAACCACAGTCCCCAAACCCTGAAGCCCAACACTGCCCAGGGCAACCATACTTTGGGGCACAAGAGCAAATGATGTCACTTGTCACAGTCTCGGGGAGGGGGAAGAGCTTAAGAAAGGTGAAGTTCTAGCGAAGAACCCTCTGAGAGAAGACAGACAATCGTGGGGACTTCCATGGGCCTTAACCTCTTATGAGTGGGAGGACCTTAAACCTGTGTTCCCCAGTCATGCTCCTTTAGAATTAATTTGTTTTCCCATTCTTCTCTAGATTCCACAGAACTTCCCAAGCGCCTGAGCTTGGACAGCTCCTCCTCGCTTGAATCACTGGCCTCGGCCCAATCCATCTCCAATCCCGGGCCGCTCCCTGGCCACAATCCCCCCTTCTCTCCTACGGGCCCAGACAGCCTGGCCTCAGACGCCATCTCCGTCTACAGCCTGAGCTCCATTGCTTCTTCCATTAGCTTCGTCTCCAAGCCTGAGGGCACGCCTGAGGTAGGCGGCTCCAGGGGGCACCAAGACTCGGAACGGTCTAAGGCCATTTATCCCCAGAGGGTCTCCTTACCACAGAGTCATTTCTCGACACAAGCCAGAGCTGGCCCCAGCAAAGAGGAAGAGGAGTACGAAGGGTTCTCCATTGTGAGCAATGAGCCTCTGGCAGTATACCAGGAGAGCCCAGGCATGTTTTCCACAGAGCACAGCCTCCCTCAGACTGGAGAAGTCAGAGGCTCTGTTAACTTCAAGCATAGCATCAGCTCCCCAAACTCCCCAAGCAAAATGACGCTCATTCCCAGCCCAAACTCTCCTTTCCAGAAGGTTGGGAAACGAACGGGTTCAGATTTAGGTGAATCAGACCATTCCAGTACTGAGACAGATAGCACTGTCAAATCCCAAGAGGAAGGGAATGGCCCAAAGTTGGATCCGCAGGAGCTGGCCCAGAAGATCCTGCAGGAAACGCAGAGTCACCTCCTCGCCGTGGAGCACCTCCAGTGTGTCGGCAGCAGTCGCTGTCCCCACCAACCTGGCCGAAGCAGCAGCTTGGAAGAAAGGACTGCCTCACCCTCCAGAGTCGCCACCTTCCGGTCCTCGGAGACCAGTGCCTTTAGCAGGCCACTGTGTTCCAGCATCAAAAGTCAGCCTTCTCCTACCCCAGTGAGGCCTGAGCTTCTCCTAAAGAGTTCCTCCCTGCGAACATCCAGCTCTGGAGACAACAGCCCTTCTCCCTCCGAGATGTCCACCAAGGAAAGCGCTAGGCAGGTTTCCCCTAGCCTGGACTCTTATGGGCCCGTGGCAGACCAGCCAGTCTTCAGGCTGAAGTATCCCAGTTCTCCTTACAGTGGCCATATATCTAGGTCTCCGCAGAACATCTCCCCCGGCTCAGGGCATCGATCCCCAGCGGGCAGCACTCCCTCCCCAGCCCTTTCCTATTCCTCTGCCAGCTCAGCCCGTTCCAGTCCAGCCAACCCACCTGCCCTCGACAAGCTCAAGATGGCAGCCCTTGATGGAAAGGTGCAGGCTGTTCATAATCTGAAGATGTTCTGGCAAAATGCCCCCCAGCAACCCCCCCCAGGACCCACGAGGAGCTGCCACGGCTCTTCTGGGAAGGCCTCCAAACGAGATGTGCTGAGCCTGCTGAACTTGTCTCCCCGGCATAGCAAAGAGGAAGCCACCGACAAACTGGAGCTGAAGGACTTGTCTGCTCCCCGTGCTCTTTTGCAGAAGAACTCTCCCAATGGGCGTAGACCTCCAGGTGACTCCAGCGGTGCTCTGGAACCCGGCTATCCCATGCGGACACCTTCCGGCAACGGCTACAAGTTTTTGTCACCAGGAAGGTTCTTCCCTTCGTCAAAGTGCTGAATTTCAAGTTGCTCATTTTTTTGTTTGCCTGGGTGGAGTTTCTGGGCCTTTTTTCCTGTTCCCCTGGCTTGAAAGATGCAGTACAGTGGGGAGCAGGTTGGGGAACTGGAGCCCAGCAAGATGGATTTGAGCAGAGGCCAGGCCTGTGGATCTTGCTTATTGACAGCTGGCCCTTCGTTGTCTTCTTAGTTGCCACTCACTGGTGCTGGGTGGGAAAGGGGCAGGAATTCTATTAGGCAGCGTACACAATTTTTTGTGTAGAAATACAAGCCATTTTGTCAGTGCTTCCAGGAAGGGTTGGGAGAAAGCTTCCCACAGGCAGCCAGCTGAGAAGCCAAGTAAGGTCACACGGACACAGCTGCTTCCATCTCAAGCGCCAACACAGAGGCTCTCTCCTGGCTGTGCCAGGCAAGTCTCCTTGTGGCAGCACAGGAACCGGCGGCAGGCTCCGTGCGGTGCCAATCTCCCAATGACTCTGGACATGCCAGGGATCCAATGCTCGAGGTTGGAGCGGAAGGCTGCTGCACCCGAGACCTCTTTCCTTCTCCCGGCTTCTCCCTGTGTCGTTGGCCCCTCTGTCCCCGTTCCCCCCCTCTCCCCCCGTTTGAATCCTGTGTTCTGGGGAGGGGGGGTCGGGTGTCATTCTGTCCCGTGTGGGGATCTTTCCTTAGTTTGCATGCAGCCACGGCCCCTGCCCCGGGTTTGGGGGGGGGGGGAGCGAGGCGCCTCCTTTCTGGGCTGCAGCCCGTGGTTGGGGAGGCCCGGCTTCCCCGCTCGCCTCGGGCCCAGGGAAGGGAAAGCGCGCCGCGGCCTCAAGGTCCCCGCCGCCGGAGCCACGCCGGGTCCCCTTCGGGGTCGCTCCCGGAGGCCCCTCCCGCCCTATGCAAGGCCGCTCCAGAGGCCCCGCCCGTCGAAGCCGAGAAGGAGCGCCGCCCTTCGGTCCTACGGACTTTTTTTGTAGCCGCGCCTCCGTTCCCCGGCGGCGCCCCGCATTTTGTATTCCGAGTTCGCCTTGTACAGAGGAGTCCCTATTTTTATGGCACTTGCTGAGGCCGCCTGGCCGCCCTTTGTGGTTCCCGTCTCTTATTAAAGCATGAGTTCTCTCTCTCTCTCTGTCTGCGGCCTTCCCGTCTGTTCCGGGGGGGGGGGATGGGCAGGGGCGCTTCCGCAGGTCCTCCAGCTGCCCCAGCGAGGAGACTTTGTCGCACCAGCGCTTCCGGTGGGCCGAGGAAGCTATGACCCTAGCCCGGAAGCAGTTCTTCCCATGACTTTCGTGGGGAGTGAGAAACAAATTCGGGTGCTCAGAGACCCAGGCTGCCCCGCTTAACGTGCCCGTGGGATTTCGGGGGCTGCCTCTAAAGTTTTACCTTTTCCTAGATTTATGGTCATCCGCGTGACTTCCCTCACTTTCGGGGGCGGAGCTATAGTGGGCCGGCCTAAGGACCCCCGTTATGTCGCACCGTTAGGTTATCAACCAATGACCCGCGGCGCATGGGCGGCCCCTCGCCTGCTGCGGCGTGATTGGCTTCGGTCGGGATGGGGCTCGGCTCGGCTCCCGGAAGTGCCTCGCGCCGTGTCCTATGGGTAGGCGGCCCCGACGGCGCATGCGCGTTGGGCTGCTGCCTGCGGGAAAATGGTGCTCATCAAGGAATTGTGAGCGGGGCGGGCGGGGGGGGGTGGGGGGGAGCGGCTCGGTTCATCCGCGGGGGTGGGGGGCGCTGCCTCCTCGCGCGGTGGGTGGGTGCGTCCCGGCGGGCCGTCCGAAGGGCGAGGCGGGGGCTCATTTGGGGCCTCGGCTGACCAGCCTGCTCTCTTGCCCTTTGCAGCCGCGTGGTCTTGCCCTGCTCGGTGCAGGAGGTAAGTAGCGTTGCTCCCCCCGCCCCCGCCCTGGGCCGCTTCCCCTCCTGGCTTCCCTCGGGAAGGGAGCGCCGGCCGGGGCCTCCTCTGGCGGTGCGGGGGGAGGGGGGCGGTCCCAATCCTGTTGCGGTCCCCTGTTAGTACCAGGTCGGACAGCTGTACTCCGTGGCCGAAGCCAGCAAGAACGAGACGGGAGGCGGCGAAGGCATCCAGGTCTTGACCAACGAGCCCTACGAGAAGGACGGGGAAAAGGGCCAGTACACGCACAAGATCTACCACCTGAAGAGGTAGGGCCCCTCCCGAAGCCGCCCCTGCTTTAAGCCCTCGTGGCTCTTTCTGAGGGGGCCTGCGGCGGAGGAGGCCACCGGATGCAAGGTTGCCGGAAGAGCCTCAGCTGTGCTTCTGGGCAGTGGCGGGGTTGCGGGTCACCCTGAGACAGGCTGAGAAAGTGGTGTATACTTTCAAAAAGGGGCAAGCGATGATTGCGGGAAAAGGCATCTGTAGTGCCTTTGCACTGAGCAGTGAGCAAAATGTGTTCATGGAAAGATTGCTAATGTAGGACTAAAAACTGTTGATCTTAATGTTTTTGGCAAAAATAAACCCTGCGACTCTGCTTCCTGTAGCAAAGTGCCTGGCTTTGTGCGGATGTTTGCTCCGGAAGGCTCCCTAGTATTTCACGAAAAAGCCTGGAATGCATATCCTTACTGTAGAACAGGTCAGTCTGCTCTTCCCTTTTTGTCAGGGCAAGGATGCTCTCCAGAGGGCGGAGTTAAATGCTCAGTAGAGCCAGAGAGGACTCTGTTATCTAGAATCATCTGCAACTGCAAATTTAGTTGCTGCTCACTAGAGCGAAATGCTGATAAATAGAACTTTTAAGACTTAGTATTGATTCATTCAAACTTATTTCTTGGTAGTTGTCAGAGCAGGCACTGGTTGTCTTTTACCTGTAAGGAAGGGATGACTTATGAACTTAAGACCTTAATCACCCTAGCTGTTAGCTGTGGATGATGGGCACCATTGTCTGATATCTAGTGTTAGGAGGGACCAGTGCATATTTGTTGTGCTGAGATTAGAAGATTGTAAACATGATTTTACTAGATGTTTCTTTGCGCGCTTTCAAATGGGGCTCTGTGGCCACCCAGTTTTACTTTGCATTTAATATAGAGAGCATAACTATGTAGCTGTCCTGTTACAATGCAGTCACTTCTCTTTGTCTCCATAATAATAATCTTTATTGTCATTGTACTAAAATTACAATGAAATTTTAATTTCTCTTTCTTTCTCTTTCCATAACATCCTGGCGATCAGTCGTTACGGTGAGTATTTTCTCTTCTTATGCTTGTCATTGCGGCCTAGCAACAATTCACAGGCCCTTGTTAAGGGTCCTCTCTTAAAGTGAAAGAGCATGCAGGCTGGCAGGGAGCTACGTGGGGCTGGCCTGCAAAGGGAATGGGACCACCACCCCTCAGAGCAGCCCTTGAGCTGCTAAACATGTCCCTTACACTAGTCTTCTCTTATCCTGCCTCCCACTGAACTTTCCAAGAAATGATTGGGGAGGGGGGGGGTGTATCTCTGCAACAAACATCACCATTTTTTGCCCAGTTCTCCCACTCAGGGTCTATCTTTGTCTTCAGATGCACTTCCATTTGTTTTGTTTCTATAGAATGAATACATGAAAGAGGATTTTTTTATCAAAATTGAGACTTGGCATAAGCCTGACTTGGGCACGTCGGACAATGTAAGTTGGCCTTAGACAGTTTGTTTCTGGGTCTGGGAAATGGAGGGCCCCCTGCTCAGCATAGGTTTGCGTGGCTCCCACTATCACTCATCAGCAGCTTCCTGCTTGGGGTTTGAAGATTAACATTGGTATGCTTTCTGATCGGAATGATTTGAGCAGTTTAAGAAAAGAGAGAAGAGTAGTGATGGGTAAAACAACTAGCACATAAAAGCACAATTAAATGTCCAAATTTGAAATACCTAAGCTGGGCAGTAGAGGGTGGGTGTTCTTATTTTAAGTTTTATGTCCATTATTGTAGCCCACTTTAAGAATGGGGCCCGTATGTTCCTCTTTGAAACAATCCCCTTAGTTTTCCTTGTAAATTGGCAGAGCCTGAATTTAGCTTTCCTGGCTGCCTTGCCAAGGTCTGTGGGAATACCTCCCTGCTGCTAGGTGTGCCTTGCAAGCAGGTATTCACCCCTGTGCAAAGGGAAGGAGGGCGGTTAGCCCTGTGATCAGTGGTGATTTCTCTTCCTCCAGGTCCATGACTTGGATCCCAATACGTGGAAAAACGTGGAAGTTGTCCATATTGATATAGCAGACAGAAACCAAGTGGAGCCTGGCGTAAGTTTCATTCACGTCTCTCCTGCAGCTTGATGCTGCAGGTGGGTCTATGCCTGTTCCTGCACATAAACACTACTTTAAAAGAGGGAATTTAAGAGCTGCTTCAGTGGTGGGTTGAAAAGAGCCAATCAAGCTGCTTAGCCGTCAGTACCCCTCCAGCTCTGGCATCAACACCTGCTTCTCCTTTTCCTGCCTGCCTGGCTGAAGCTATAATGGGGTACATAGCCAAGTTTTCAAAACTTTGGAAAAGGCCAGCAGGGTCGGAGCCATTCTAATCTCCGAGGGGAGAATATTCCAGAATAAGGCCGGGGCTACAGCAGAAAAAGCACGTCTTCTAGTTCCCGCCAGTTGATACTCCTTGGCCAATAGGAACCACATCATGCCCAATTTGTTGGATCTGATTGGATGGGTAAAAGGCCTAGGTAATCTGTTTCATCCAAGTTCCTCTGCAAGCTACCATATGGCCACTCTCCACAATCTTTCCTAAGAAGGGAACTTTGGAAACAGGGTGAAAGGTGTTCAAATTGATTGGGCCATGCAATGGTCTGTTGAGGAGGGGGCACCCCACCATCTCCGTAAGAGCCGGTGGGATCCCTTCCTCTTTCAAGGAGCAGTTAACTCCAGATCCAATCCCTCTTGCTTTAATTAGCCAGGAAGGGCACAAATTGCATGTTAAGCTTTAAAATTCTTTTGATTGGCATATGTAGTTGAATCCAAAATTTTCTAGCTTTTACATATCCAATGAAAACATCCCTTTTGCTCACATTTACTCACATTAACGACGTACGTTTGAGGTGTCTTTATACATTGTAGTTTCTCAAGAGAGAATCTTCTGGGATTGCTGAAAGTCTCAAATAAAATTTGTTCTCCCTCCTTTCCAAATGAGTCGGCTTATCTAGTGCATCAAAACTGACATCAGCAGGAGCATAGAAAAACACAAAGAATCAATGTGCGATCAGAAGGTGTGGCGAGATCACCTGGCCCATAATATCTGTCTCACTTTAAAATTCCCACTTGGTCATTCATTTGTTTATATTCTTATATGGGCATCTCTTTTCCAGCTCAGTAGATGTTAGTGCATTGGGACAAGAGGACAGCCCTGTCACAACTCGTGGACTGAGCCCAATCTCAAGAAATAGCTGCTTTTCTCTGGCTAAATTCTAACCGCGTGTCTCCCATTTGAATGCTAGAAAGCTTTTTTTAAAAACTTTGGCAAGAACCTTTTTTTAAGGTTAATTTTACTGTCTATAGTAGTCTTACCTTTCCACTTGAATGCAACCCTGAGCTGAAAAGGAAGGATGGTTTCTGTACAGGAAGGGAAGGCATAAACGAAGTGGTGATTCCCTCCCTTGGTCTCCTCCCTGCCTCAGTCAGTCCTGAGTTGCTTGCCTCTCCTCCCTTTTGCAGATTTTACCTCTGGGCTCTTTGAGAAGGCACTTTGCACTCTGTGGCCCCTCGGGTTTCTTTCTGGGGGAGGGCAAGATTCAGCCTGCTCTCAGGTGTGGCAGAAGAAGCTTGGCTGAGAAGCAGGCGATAACCTTGTGGGTGCAGGGAAGGACTGGCTCCCCAGCAGCAGGCCCTTGTGCAGGGCGGGCCCCCGGCCTGAGGGGACCCTGGCCAAACCGCCCAGCCATTCTGTCTGATTCTAAACACTGATCAATAAACAGCATGGCTCCAAACTCTGCCTGCTCTTGGAAGCCATAATGAAACTCAGATGCCAGCCCTGGGTTTCCCCAAATGTATACATACGCTTGAGCTGATAGCTGCTGCTAGTCTATGGTAGAGGTTTAGGCCTGGTCTCGCCTAATCAGATCCAGAGGTTTTTGTGTAAGCAATTTTGTGTGATTTGTTTACAAAAGTCCCTTCCCAGGAGAGGAAGAATTGTTAAACTGTGAGCAGAACGAAATAGACAATTAACTTCAGAAAGAGATGCAGCTTGAGAAGAAATTTGAAAGGAAATAAGCAGAGTGAAAGCAAACAAATTGAAATCAGCTTTGCAGCTTTTTCTCTGCTTCAGATGGAAAGCAGTGTGGGTTGCCTCTGGCTTTCCCTTGCATCCACAAATCCTGGGTGGGTCATAGCCCAGAAGCCCTGTGGTCTCCCATCAGCATTTCAGTAACTTGCATCCTCTTTCTGCCAGCTGCTTTAGACTGAATTGCAAATAAAGAACTCTTGTGAGCCCTTCCAGGGAACAAACATTTTGGACCCAGTGGGACTTAACCTTTGAGCTAAAGGTGCATGAGGTTACCCACCAAGAGGGCTGCAGAAAGGAGCTGGGGACCCTGGGAGTGTGGCCTTCAGGGCAGGAAGTCTCTTTCCCTTCTTCCCAGTTTTTCATGGGGCTTTGTATACCCAGTGCAGGCAGCTTCTCTTTGCCAAGCTTCTCCAGTTCTTTTCCCAGCCTTAACTTTGGAGTTTCTTTGAATCCACAGGACTACAAAGCTGATGAAGACCCTGCCTTGTTCCAGTCGGTCAAGACCAAAAGAGGCCCTTTGGGGACTGACTGGAAGGTAATATGAGCCAAGGAAGGAAACTCTGAAGCAACTTTGAGAGGTTGCCAGGGCCACATCCAAAAAGTGGAGGAATCTCAGGCCAGCCTGAGCTCAGGCATTTTCCCATTGCCCTACAGGTGCCCTTCAGGGTAGTGGGATCGCTTGGCAGTGAAATGGAGCTGTGGGCTAAGCTCTTCCTTCGTTATGGGTTGCTGAGAGCCCAACAAGAGGAATTCAGATAGGCATGGCCTCGGGTTTGAGAGATAATCTCTGGCTGTTAGATTTGCATCTGAGCTAGCAGCCCTTTGGTGTTTCCCTAACTGGCTGGGGAGGGGTGTGTGGGAACCCCCTTCCTCTTTGGTCCCCCATTCAGTAGCTTAATCAGTCTTTTCTTGCTGCTGCTTGTTGAGTGATGATGCACCTGCCCCCTCTTCCTGGACAGTTCTTGACCACTGGCAAAGCTTGTTCTAAGAGGCAACTATTCATTTGTTTCCCTCGGAGCAGAAGGAAGTTCAGGGAGGCTTCAAGGAGAAAGAAGAAGGCCCTCCCCAATCACAGCATCCTCACTTCAATGGGGGCAGCGTGACCAAATTGCCCACCACAGGCTCTCCCCTGGTCCTATACCAATTTCTCGCCCTTCTGGGCATTTGGACCCACCCCGTGGCTGGTACCGGGTGCCTCTCTGCCTTCCCCTTTGGCTGTGACTTTCAGGCCCCTGGAGAAGAGGCAGCTGAGAGCGGAAGGCGCTTAAAGGCTCGCTTTTTATCGATTCCTCCAAACAGAAGGAGTTGGCAGCCGCTGAGGATTGTCCCAAGATGTGTGCTTACAAGCTGGTGACCATCAAGTTTAAGTGGTGGGGCTTGCAGAATAAAATTGAGAACTTCATTCAGAAGGTACGCCCCCTTCTGGGGACAAGGGGCCTGTCCGCCAGGCTTCCAAGTAGGGTGGAGAGGCTGCTATCTCAAGCCAGGTCATCCCCAAGCTCGGCATGGCTCCCTCCTTAGGAGGCAGTGGAGCCTCTGTGTAGGACTTGGGCCAAGAGCTGCCTTTTCTTTTTTTAAAGCAAGAAAAGAGGATATTCACCAACTTCCATCGGCAGCTTTTCTGCTGGATTGACCGATGGATTGACCTGACGATGGAAGACATCCGGCGAATGGAGGATGAAACCCAAAGAGAGCTGGAGGCGGTAGGAATATTCAAGCCTGTGAGGCCGGGTGGGCGCTCCCCAGGTGTGGCTGGAAGCTTGTCGGGAGGCAGCAGAGATCCAGTGGTACATCACGGGGCCCTGGAGTCCCAGAGGGAAAAGTGGAGCGCCATCCTCCCCTGGAGAATTACAGAGAAAGGACTACTTCCCCAAGGGAAGGGATCCTTGCAGCTAGAGACTTTAATGTCCTCTTGGCCCTTGCTTCTCCTAAGAAGTGGTTTTCCTTGACCAGTATGTCTGCCAGAGTAGTTTTTGAGATAAATTTGTTTGTGTGTATGAATACTCTCCATGAAAACGTGTGTAGTCTTTTCTCTAGGATGTGGCCCTATTTCCTGGTGATGCATGCATTTGTTTTGAATGTTTCTGAATACTAACTCCATCTGTCCATCTTGAGAATCCAAACAGCCAGTCTTCCAAAGAGAACAAGGAGTTTAGTCTGAGCCCCCTCCCTTCCTAAGGTCCCTCAAGCCGTTCCTCAGGCTAAAAGGGCTTTCGAACAGGAGGCTTTTCATGGAGAGGGCCTGGCCTGATTGGGTTCTCTTAAGGGCTCAAAAACATTGTTTTTTTCTTCTACTTATTAAAATGGCTTTATTATTTTTAAAAGCAACCCAAGGCAGTGAACATACCCAACACATCTTCCTTTGGACTGGCCCAAAGTCATCCTGCTGGCTGCTAATAATTTGAGGGGGGAGAAACAGGCAGGGAGCATAACTGAGATTTCCTCATTTCTCCACATAAATGCTTCCCCCTTGCATTGGATGGATGGTGGGTGCATCCCTCCTAAGAGCCAGAGAGGAACTGAGCGGCCATTCTGCAGCCCGCTCTCTCCGCCTCGGAAGACTCCGTCCCACAGCACTTAACGCCTGGAATGGCTGCCCTTCCCGTTACCTGTGCATCCTCCCTTCTCCCTCCCTCCCTCCCTCCCTGGAGAGGCCAGCAGAAACCAATCCGTTAGCCTGGGTCACATGCGAGGTGACTGTTCGGGGACAGCGAATGCCCTTTGGGGCCTCGTTCCGAGGCTTCAACCCCACACAGCAGTTCCAACCCCTTCCTACTAACCCCTGCTGATGGACTGCCTGGTGGCTGACAGTTTTATTTTGCACCTAGATGCGTAAGAAGGGTTGTGTTCGAGGAACATTGGCTGCCAGCGCCTAGATGAAGCCCTCGGTAGGGTCAGAGGCAGGCACATAATCCCACTATGTAAGTGACTCTGCCCTCTTCTGGTAAAGAAACACAGGTTTTGGTCATGTCCGTATTGGCTCCCGCTAGTCGTGAGCGCTCTCTCTCTCTCTCTCTCTCTCTCTCTCTCTCTCTCTCTCTCTCTCTCTCTCCTGTTTTTCATTGTGGGGCAGCAGCAGCACCCCCCTCCTTAAAGCAGAGTGCTCAGTGTTGCCTAAGAGTCTCACAACTTGTCCCTTTCCAAAATACAGCCGTTTGAGGTTTGGATTCAGAATTAAGGCTCCCTGTCTCACACAGCAGTTTGTGAGCAGGAGAAGGAGCATCCTTTGGCAACTTCATGGTTTAATTGGGGGGGAAAGGTGGATTACTTCTTGTGGCTTTCATTTTTTCCCTTTCATCTTTGTCATGTGTATCAGAGCACCTTGCTGTAAACTCTAGACGGGTTTTCTCAGGCTGGCCCCGGCAGAAGTAAGTTCAAGGACAGCCTCTTCCTGAATAAGTAAGCACCTGCAAAGCCCCATCTCCTGCCCTTTCCTCCTCCCCTCCCTCCAAACATCCCTCCAAGCTCTGCCGTTTCCAGTGTTGTTGCTGCTTGCAAGTCTCAGTTCACTCCTTTCTGCTTGAATTGTTACCCGGGTCATATCACAATATTTCTTCCAGGAGGTCAGTGCTGGTGATGGTTGTGTAGCTTCAGGCAAAGGCTATGGCAGGAGAAATGGGCAAAATGACCTCTAATCCTCTTTTATTTGAGAGCCACAACTGAGAGTGATTGATCTTTCTCCCCTCCCCCAGTTGCGCAATCAAGGAGAAGTGAGAGGAACAAGTGCGGCTAATGATGAATGAAGAAAAGCATCTCGTGCGTCTCGTGTCACGATCCACCATTGGGGTGTGAGTGGGTGCACAGTTCTTTACACATTTGTGCATGCATGCCCACAGAAACATGTACACATACACACGGGGTGCACCCTTGCACTGAGCTGCTGCTCCAAGAGGCCCTGCCTTAGTGCTGTATATCCAAAGCTAATTAAACCCAACCAGTGTCAATTAATGGAAGAAGAGAACGAATTATATCAATTGGAACATTATGAAACTACAGATGCCGGACCAATTTACTTTATCTTTTATAATATACCCGAGAGATTCTCCTTGCTAAGATTCAGTTATCTCTGTTTAGATTATTAGATGTGCATCAGCAATTAATTTTCCGATTTGTTTGGTTCATTCATGATTTGGTATAGACATTCTGAATGTATTTAAAGATATTTATTTCTGAATTATCACTTTCTTGAAATCAGATCAAGGATCAATTTCTTGCTATTAAGTTTTGTTTTTTTACAACAAAACATTTTCACCCATTTGCTGCAAAGAGATCTATTTTATTGGAGTTTTGTATATAAAGAGCCGAGGGTTTCTTCATTAGAATTGGCAAAATAAAAAAAAGCTTGCCAGTAAAAGGGAACACAAAGGGGAATATGGATCTTTGCTTTTTTAGACTTGTTCACGGACTCAAATGACGTTTCATGACAGCCTCGTAATGCTGCCTTCAGAAGGCTCCTGGGTCTTCCGCTGGGCCATCGTAAGAAACTGCATACGCTCCGTTTTGCATCAACTGTAGGAAAAGCTGACATTTATCCAGTACCCTTTGGAAACTAATATCCTGACTTGGAAAAACCTTCGACAAGACTTCTTAAAAGAAGAGAGGATCCCAGCCGCAACGTATTGCAGGTCTAGTTAAGTGGGAGGGCTGTCAGTTTGGCTTGCCCCACGGGTCCAAGGGCCAATGCAAGGGCTGTTTATCCGTCCATTTCCTGGAAGTGAGGCTGGCGTGTGCCTGAAGTTGGCGGTTCAGCTTCTAAGCTCTGGCCACACAGGAAGGCTTGCATGTTCCCCCATTGGAGAATTGGCTTTTGTAGATACATATTTGTAGAGGTTGATCCTTTAGGCTGCTGCTAATTCAAGGGCTTGCTGTCTTTAGTGCAGGAATCTGCTCCCATCTGTACCAAGGAGAGCACCGAATGGCAGGCTTTGTGCCTAGTTTGAGGCAGGATTAGATGTGAACATTGAGAAGACATTTTGTAGTGAATGTAAAATGATTACTTCTGCAGTTTCTAGTTTTAACTGCTTTAAGACAATTTAAATAAATTTGCTTATAAAATATCCACAGCTGTTGTGTTTGGATTCAGTTCAAGTGGGGGGTTATTGCGCACTGAGGTAAAGCTGGGGGTCAGGAACACACAAGAGATAAAAAATCTGCCCTTTTTTTCTAGAAAATCTGTCCCACCCCTGCCCCAAGAGGGATTAGGGATTAGGGTTAGGCTTCCGTCCTCAGTGACCTTCGTCTCAAGGCTCCCGCATTCCCCAGATGCAAGGATATTGGCCCCTCTGATAAGAAGTTAAGAGGTGCCCCCCCTCCCCCCAATTGCAACATTTGGCAAGCTATAGATCATGAAACTATGTTTACAATACAATAGCAGAGTTGGAAGGGACCTTGGAGGTCTTCAACCCTCTGCCTAGGCAGGAAACCCTATACCGTTTCAGACAAATGGCTATCCAACATCTTAAAAACTTCCAGTGTTGGAGCATTCACAACTTCTGGAGGCAAGTTGTTCCACTGATTAATTGTTCTTACTGTCAAGAAATGTCCCCCTCAGTTCTAAGTTGCTTCTCTCCTTGATTAGTTTCCACCCATTGCTTCTTGTTCTACCCTCAGGTGCCTTGGAAAATAGTTTGACTCCCTCTTCTTTGTGGCAACCCTTGAGATATTGGAAGACTGCTATCATGTCTCCCCTAGTCCTTCTTTTCCTATTTGTTCATTCCCTAAAATTTATAACTTGCCTCATTCCCAAGGCTTCAGAATAGACCCTTTGCTGCTGTGTTGATGCTTTAGCAAAAGACAACCAGCCATCTGGCCATTTTTAGCTGCTTCCGTGCAATTCATTATTTAATTTCCCCCCTGTTTTTCTGATGAAAGGGTGCAACCCTTTAAAAGTTATTTAAATTGAAAAAAGCATGTGCAGTAAAAATTCTCTAAAATGCCATCTGGTTAAAGCCGCAGGGCAATCTTAAAATTCTGTAACTCAGGACACTAATTATGAAAAAGAACAGAAAGCAAAGCTGTACAGATTTAATCAAAAGCATGAACAGATACATCAGCTGACACCAAGAAGTTGAAGGGCTCAGCAATGAAAGGGAAAGAAAGGCCATAGCTGCTCTTCTTGCTGGTCAGGATGGTTTCTTCGGTCAGCCTTCAAATCCAGTGTATGTGCGCGCACACGCACAGATCTCACATGTGTGGAGGCTCCAGGGACTGGCCAAGACTTAAGCTACACCGGCCTCCTCTCTGCCTCTTATCGCTCAGGGTGGCTTAGATGATTAAAATCTGCCTAAAAAGGGCAGATGAAGGGCACAACTAAAATCGTGGAGGAGCATTTCTTGAAACAGGATACCTCAGGAGAGTATCTAGCATTTGCTTTCCTTGTATTTTTGCAAAAGTATCAGCTTGTGGGTGCTTTCTTGTTGGGGAAAGAAAAGCAATGCTGACCCTTGCCAAATGGTGTCTCTTGAACTGCTCTACCAACATGTCTCACCCCTTGGTTGTGATGGCAGATGCAGCACCCACTCTGCAGCAGCGGCAGGCCCACGGGGATGTACGCGCTTGGTGCCAGCCTGCAACTTCAGGTAATCGGACCCTCCCACAAACCCCCAATGGATCAATAGGCTTGCCAGGCTCAAGAGGGCCTGAAAGGTAGGCCTTAATATTCAAGGGTCACTCTCCTGCAGTTTACCCAGGACAAATATGACTACCCTGAAATGTCCCAGCTCTTTCCCTTTCTAAAACGTTAAATGCTGTACATCTCCCAGTCCAGCAGGTTAGGTAATGGCAATTATTAGGTGGCTATGTGAAATTTTACAGATGATTTTTATGAACATTCAGCTGTCTTGCTTAAACCTAGGAATGTATTCATTTTTAATCAGGATTAGTCCTGCAGCCTTTTCAAGAAAGAGAAAAGTCAAGAACTTAGGTAAAACAGACGTATTTAACAAATCTACTGATGGAGTCATAACACCAATGTTGGTCGAAGGGTAGCAGTTTATTGCTCCTGGGCTTCTGCATCCTCTAATCTGAATATTGGATTTCTTGTTCCCAGTTTTTGTATGGAAACATCCAAACGGGAGCAAGGGCCCTTTGTTCTGCAATTCAACTAAAGAGGAGTGCAAGAGCCTGCGGATTCCGGGGTCCCTCCATAGCGCCCTTCCTGGCCCAGGCCCTTTGAAGCGAAGATGCAGACTTCTCCCTTTTGTGGCCAGCAGGTGGCGGTGGAGGACACGAGAACTCCCCAACCTGCAGTGCCTGGTCCTCCATTGTGCTTTCTTCCAGCTGAGACGCAGCCCTCGCCTCCTCTTCCGTGCCCTTCCTTAATCAAACGCAGCTGCCGAGGGAGTGAAAATGCAGATGTATGTTTATAAAATGGGAAGCCATTCGATTATGCATCATTTCCTTCTCGCATCTTTGCAGAGAGACTGAGGATATGTAGTGCACATGGAGAATTACGATTGTTTCCTTTCCACTCCTTTTCCAGGGCTAAAAAAGCAGAGGGGTTTGGAAAATCTTTGTTGCCTTTCCTGTGGGTTCAAATCAGCGTCAGGGGCTGCATCTGAGGCAGAATGTTTGGATTCCCAAGTGGCTAAAAAAGACGTATTTGTGCTCAGGTCTTCTCCTGGAACCAAGGCCACCGGCTCCCTTCTGGTGGCCTCCCAGTTGTTTCACTTTAGCACGGCTTTTATGAACCCGTTAGAGAAAAAATCAAAAACAAGAGGTCTTCCGTGGTTTTATGATCAGCCTAATTACCAATAATCTTAAAATTTGTGAGTATGGGGAGGGGGGGGGTGTCAATCATTGGAAAATTCAACACATGAGGCCAAGAACCATCTAGGCAGAAAAGTGACCGAAGGGAAGATAACAAAGGCTCTGTGGCAGGCCAAACAACTGCTGGATTCTTTAATTCACGTTTACTCTTAAGAGTCCAGTCATCAAATCATTTTGCACTTGTTGTTACTTACATTCCAGTGATGCCTGCAGGGGGCAAAACCTTGTTTACAACCAGCAACAAGGAGTTCGTAATTGCTGAAATAACACACTTCCCAGCATCCCTGCTGGCTGTGCTTTCTGGGACCAATGGGATTTGTAGTTCAGCATCTGGAGAATCCCGACCCCTATTTCTGCTTAAACGCCTACTCCAGAGCATGTAACACACACCACCTTGGCAACTCTTAATTAAGAAGGACTACCTGCACTGGTACCTCCTCCTGGAAGGGGGGGTGGGGAGAGCAACACAAAGCATTTCCGGTAATCAGATAGCTTGGATTCCTCATCTGCCTCTGTGTAAGGGATATTAGAACAGAGACAGTAGTGGGCACGCTGGTGTGCTTCCCTGAGGCCTCCTAGGCCAAAAAGAGGGAGGTGGGGTGTCCTTTTTTGTTCCCCAACAGGCTTCCCTGAGGCCTGCTAGGCCCAAAATGGAGGGGGGGGGGGGGGAAGGCTCCATTTTTGCTCCCAACAGGCTTCCTTTCCCAGAAAGAAAAAGAAAGTGGGGAGGGAAAAAGGAGAGGAAGGAAGAAGTACAAACCTGGTAGTAGACGCAGCTTCAGAGGATAATCCAGGGCTGGGAAAGGTCATCTAGTCCAACTCTGCTCCAGCAGGACATAGTTAAAGTGAGTTTCTGTCTGATCCCCCAGTCACATGACTACATAGCCACGCCCACCCAGTCACATGACCCCCCCACCAAGCCACACTCACAGAACTGGTAGTAAAAAAAATTAGATTTCACCACTGAGTGAAATCTTCTTCCCTCATCTTCGTCTTCTCGTGAAATATCTCTGGACTCGTTCGATTGTATTTCTGTCTGTTATGCAGTGCGGGTTCCAGAGCTGTATGCAAGAATTGGTCTAGCAAAGTTTTGTATGCCCTAGTTTGCAGTTCAATATTACTGGAGAAGAACCTACGCAAGATTAGGTTAACAACTCTTAATGCCTTTTTGGCAATGCTGTTACAGTGAGCTGTGGCAGTTACATCATTTGAGATGAGTCCTCCAAGGTTCTTGACAGTGTTATTATTATACTTTATTCATTATACATGAAACTCAGCCAACTGAACATTCAAAAATGCATCACAAATACCATTGACTAATGGTTGATACGGGTTGCTGCCAGCATCCTAGGTATTAATCAAGTACCTTCTTAAAATATACAATGTTCTGAGTAGCACAGTTTTTTGCACTTCTGCTGGTTTTATTGCAGAAAGTTGCAATTTGTTGATGTATCTTATAAAATTCTTGGACAAGGTACCAAGTGCCCCAATGACAATGGGTATCACTGTGACATGTCTCACTCATAATCACGTAGTTTCAATGGCCAGATCGCGGTGTTTTGTGATTTTTTTCCCCAGTTCTTTTTCTTCAACTCTGGCATCTCCTGGTACCGCGATGTCAATAAATTGTACATTTCAGTTTTTGACAACTGTGATATCTGGCATGTTGTGTTCCAAATGATGATCCGTCTGTATTTGAAAGTCCCACAAGATCTTCACCTTCTCATTTTTGGTAACTTTTTCCACTTTATAATCATATATTTTTTTACACAATAAGGTTTTTCCATAATGACCAGTGGATTAATTTAGTAACTCAGTCATGTCCAGCTTTGTAATCAGTTTGTGTGACTTTGCTGCTGCATTCACATATTAAATGTGAAATAGTTTTGACTTTGTTGTTGCAAATTGTTGGTGGATTTTTGTATCTTTGCTTTTATGGCATTAGTTTGTAGTGCTTGCTCTTGAGCAGTGAGTATTAAACTTTCCATTTCTTTCTTGATGGTTCCCATCTTAAGCCATGCCCATGTAAGGTTGTCCTCACATTTTCCTTCAATGATTTTCAAGTATTGTCCATGCAAAGCTTTGGTTTTCCATCTATTTAATCTGTCATCCAGCTGTTTTTCCTTATATTCTGCCTTTGTTTCTGTTGTTTTTTTAATGTTCTCCGTTTTCACAGACTGCAACAATTTTTCTGTACTTTGGTTGACATAATCCTTCAAACTTCAGTTTTCTTCTTCTACAGTTTGATGGATTTGCAATAGCCCCCTGCCCCCTATTTTTCTTGGCAGGCACAATCTGTTGATGTTACTTTGTGGATGTAAAGCATGGTACATATTCAAAAGTTTGCACATTTTCCTGTCCAAATTTTCCAGTCCAAATTTTCCAGTCCAGCCAAAATCCAGTTGATGATTCCATCTGAGTAGCATATCACTGGAACTGCCCATGTATCAATGGCTTTAATTATGTTTCCAGCATTCAGATTGATTTTTACTTATTTGTTTATTTGATATCTTATTATGAGGTTTATTATAGTGTTTATTATTATAAGGGTATATTATGCGAAGGAAGCAATCATTTTGTAAAAGATGCCTATTTTGTATTTTGCATTTTGTAGTTTTTGTATTTTGCATTTTGTAAACCAAGGGCAAACAGACCATGATTACACACAGCACAATGCTAAGTTGAAAAGGTCATTATTGCTGAGAGCGGATGAGACTCCTTAAAGATTTCCCTTTGAAGAACAGCTATGCTGTCCAGCTGTGTTTATAGGCTGAACTGGACAGGGGCAACATTTTCACGTATTCCTTCTTTCCTGCCTGGCTTTTCTCTCCATCTTTGGGTGCTTCTTGCTAAGTTCCTTCCTCTCTGCAATCAGCTGAGCCTACCTAGGATGCCAGTGAGCCAATGTTCCAGGAAGCCTCAGGTTCTTTCAAGAACCCGTTTTCCACACCGGCAGCTCCTAACTGCCTCGGGTGTGAACCTGGAGGTTAAAGCCAGTTCTTGGTTTCTCCTAGATGTAACAGGGGTCCCAGCAGCAGTGAGAAGACGTGCCCTCAGGGTCTCCTCAGCTGCACTATCCAGCTGTGAATCCCTTCTCTGGGCCCTTGTCAGTTGACCCTTTTCTTCAGAAGAGTGGTCCCTACCCACATGGAGGTCCCCGGAAGCCTCTTTCCCTGGATAGGGATTGGACTGGCAGCCTCCCAAGGTGTCTTCCATAATCAACTAATGAATATTGCTGGTGTTTTCTGGGGACAAAGGGTCTCTCAACATTTCTCTGGGTGACACCAAGCAGGGTGCAGGGTGACACCATGCAAGTCTGCTCCAAAGGAGGAGGGAGATGCATATCTCAACTGCACCTCAACAAACAACTGCAAGGCCCACTTGATGCGAAATGCAAAGTAAGCCTTCCCATCGGTTGTTATCAAGGAAAACAACCAGGTAATGAATCCATGCAAAGCCAGAGCCGTAAAACCAGGCAGAGACACATAGGCAGAAATGGGCAAAGACAAAGTACTACATAGCAGCTCCATGCACTCCTGAAATCCCTGCCCACTGCCCTGTGCTTGGAAGGTGGTTCCTTCTGACCTTCCTGTTACTTTTAATCGATGCCTTTCACAAACTGAGCAATTATTCTCAACTCTGTTAGTTGGGGCTTGTTGCATGAAACTCAGCCGTGGGGATCCCCTGGTTACTCAGCCATGTATTTGGATTGGCCTTGCCTCAGTAGGATGCAGGAAACCAGACAGTCCCACCATAAAGCATCGTTTGTGGCTTTGCGTCCTGTAGGAAATGGGGTGGCTGGGTTTGGGGGAACAAAGGCTCTATGTGCTGAGTGAGAAGAGCAGGCAGACGAAGAGGCCTCCAGCCAGGGGACCTTAGGGCAGCCATAGGATCTGGGGCTTGCCTAAGGTTACAGCTGTGACAAAGGAGAACAGGCCCTTCTGGTTGTCCTCATGTTCTCTGTCAGGCAGGCAGAGCATTCAAATCAAATGCGGTCCAGTTTTTTGAGCCTCAGTTTCTGAGCCGCTTTTCTGTCATTGATGCTAGTCTGTGACCCTAATTAGTGGATTAATACCTCCCACCACTTTGGTCTTACTCCCTGAAACTGACCCAACTTCAGTCAGTTATCTGCTGATGGCTTCTGCCTCCTTAGGCTCTAGCACATTCCTGCAATTGAAAAAGCAGGCTTTTTGATTCTGGAAAAAGTAATTTCAGATGTAGTTAAGCCTAAGTCTGTCTGTCTCTCCCATCTCATCGTTTATTTGATACCCATTTCCCAGCTCAGTCACAGTGTCTACTCCCCCCCCCCCCCATCCCCTTATTCCCCTTTCCAGTTCTCTGTGTCCCACTTTCCCCATCCAGATCTCCAGGAACCAATCCCAGGCTCCCCAACTGGCCATGTCTCTCCTTCAGGAGGGGGTCCTGGGTGCCTTCTCGGGATCTGCCTATCAGCTGCCGTGGCCAATCTTCCCCCTCCTGTGGCAAGCCGAGCGGCCCTGGGAAAGAGCAGCCAAGCGAAGCGGCCAGCAGGACGGCAAAGGGACGGCTGCAGCTCTCTCGGCCTCAGCACCGCTTGCGGGCGCACAGCCCTATGGTCTTTGCAGCCTTCCCCCGCGGCTGGACCGCACCAACCAGACCAGCGGGTCTCCCGTGGGCTCGCACGCTCCCAGCCGTTTCCAGGGAGAGAGGCGGGAGGCCCGCGAGGGAAAACCAGAGCTCGGGCCGGACCCGCGCTGGGGGATGGAGGGGGGCGTGGCTCCTCTCCCTCCCGGCCTGTGGTTTGTCCTGCCCTGCCCTCGGGAAGGGGAAGAGCGCGCAGGAAAAGTCATTACACAAAATCAATAGTTAATTACAGCTCGGCATCCTGAGCCGGCAGCCCCCCCTCCCCAAGCGGCCCTCCCGTCCAAAGCTGCCCCAACCCCTTGTTTGGGTGGAGGTTGGAGAGGTCCGTCCCGGGACTGGTAGGCAGGAAGAGTGCGGCTCCCTCCGTGGCGGCTCGGGGGCGCTCCGGGCGATTCCCGCGCCAGGGCCGGAGGGGAGGCGGACGCCTCGGCGGGGAGCGAAGCTTTCCATGCAGCGACGCCGTTTGACTCGCCTCCCCGCCGCACTCGAGGCTCCTTAAGGAGGGGAGTCGGCCGTCGAGCCCCGCGGGCGCTGGACGACAAGGGCAGCCCAGCGCTGGGCTCGGACGGCAGGAGACCTCCGGGGCCTCCCGCTCCCCACTCGGGGCTCCCCGCAAGCTGACCGAGCGCTCGGCGGGGGAAGGGCGGCGGCAGCGCCACCTTAAGAGGGAGCCCCGCCCCGCCGGGCCGCTCATTGGCGTAGCTCTAATGGCTGGACGGCATCGCTGAAATGCAAAACTTGTTGCTGCTTCCCTGGCGCGCGGCGAGAGCGCGGCAGAGCCAGGAGCCACCAGCCAGCCAGCCAGCCAGCCAGCGCAGGAAGCCCACGAAGGGTGGCCCGGCCCGGCGGGGTCCCCACTGCCGCCACTCCAACGCCGGACGGCAACGGCCGCGCAAGATGTGAGTTGGGCGGGCGGCGGCGGCGGCCGAGCTCTTCCCTGCCTGCCTGCCAGCCGGTGGCGCGGAGACTCTCAGCCGGCCGGGATGCCTCGTTGAGGATCTAGACAGCCGGGACTGGAGCGACGGAGTCGCCGTCACCGGCGGGATGTTCACGCTGGATCCGTTCGACCCCCACGGCGGCGGCGGTGGCGGCTCAGGCAGGAGCGGGGTGCCGGGCGATCGGGGCGGCGGCTTTGGGCCGGGCGCGGGCTCCCAGTTCAAGCCGTCGCCCTTTCACGGCGGGAGTAGCAGCGGCGGCGGCGAAGCTGCGGCCGTCAACGCCCTGGGCGAGCCCTCTCCGGCCCTGCTGGCCATGAACCTGACCTTGTCCGGGGAAGGCTACGGCGGCTTCCACGCCCCCCGCGGCGGCCCTCCGGAGTTGAGCCAGGCCCAGCCCATCCACGGATTCTTCGGCAGCCCGCCGCCTGGCCCGGCCGCGCACCACCAGACCCAACCGCCGGTCTCGCACTTCGGCGGCGGCTTCGGGCCAGAACCCAGCGCCTCCTGCCTGCACGGCGGTCGCCTCCTCGGCTATTCGGGAGCCCAGCAGACGTTCGCGACGGACGGCGGCTACGAGCAGCACCTGGCGGACGGCCAGGCGGGAGGGGATGGCTTCGGACAGCAGAGGGCGGGACCCCTCCAGGACTTTCAGCCGCCGCCGCCGCCGCCGCATCATCTTCACAATCCCGGCGTGCCGGCCCCGTGCCTGCCGCTCGACCAGTCGCCTAATCGCGCTGCCTCCTTCCACGGCCTGCCGGGAGCCGCCTCCTCAGAACCGCACGGCCTGGACTCGCAGAGGCGCCTCCCCAGCCAAGGGGCGGCCGCGGTGGAGGCCCTGGAATACAGTTACCCCAACAGCGAGAGCCATTTCGACTTGCCCGTTTTCTCTTCGTCAGAGGCCGAGGGGCACCTGCCACAATACGCATCCGGACGACCGGCGGCTCCGCCGGGAGGCGGCAATTTCCCCGGACACTCCGCGGCCTTGCCCCGAGCGCCGGGCTCCCTGGGGAAGGTGCCCGCCCAACAGTCCCCTCACGGCGTCTTCTTCGATCGCTTCGGCGGCGCTCGCAAAATGGCTCTGGGGCTGGAGCCGGGCCTGGGCGCCGGAAGACACCACCTGGTTCAGCCGCCGCCGCCGCCCCCGGCTCTCCTGGCCAGGCAGAATTCCTGCCCGCCGGCGCTCCCGCGGGCCCAGCCGTGTCCAGAGGGGAGCGCCGCCAACGCCAACCTGCAGGACGGCGGCGGGCCGATTTTGCAGGCGCAGCACGGCCAGTTCGAGTATCCCATCCACCGGCTGGAGAACCGGGGCCTGCAGCACCACCCGCACCACCCCCAGCAACAGCAGCATTCCTACGGCTCGGGAGAGCCCCTTTTCAACGCGCCCCACCAGCCCCAGCAGCCGCCCAACCAGCGGCTGCAGCACTTCGACGCGGCCCCCTACGCGAACCTCCCCAAGAGGCCCCGTTTCGATTCGTGGAGCGGCGGCGGAGGAGGAGGAGGCATGCACGGGGCGGCCGCCTTGGAGAGCCACCTGTCGCCCTCCGCGGCTTATCCTGGCCTCCCAGGGGACTTCACGCCGCCGGTGCCCGAGCATTTTCCGCCGCCGCCGCCGCCGCCGGGTTCGGATCCCCAGGCGGCTCTGCAGCAGCGCCAGAACGCGGCCCTGATGATCAAGCAGATGGCGGCCACCCGTGGTCAACCTCAGCGCCTCCGTCCGCCCGGCCTGCAGCAGGTCGGCCACCACCAGCACCCTCACGCCGCCGGCGGCCACGCCCATCACCAGTCCCCGCACCAGCACCCGGCCGAAGCCGCTTTCGAGGCGCAGGAAGGCGCTTGGTTCCCGCCGCCTCATCCTCCGGCGGGGAGCGGAGATTTGCTGTTCCGACCGGGAATGGGCGGGTTGCAGGAGCCGCCGCCCCCGCCGGCCCTGCGGATGTCCTCCGGGGGCGAAGGGCACGTCCCCTCGCCAGGCGGCCTGCAAGGTCAGTTCGGCTTGAGCCCCCCGTCGGAGCGGCGGCCGAGCCACCCCGACTTCGCAGCGCAGGCGCAGAGCTTTCCTTTTGGGGGGGGCAGCCGCCAGGCCGCCCCGCACAGCGCCTCGCCCGGGTCCTTCGGGCCGCCGACGGACTTTCAGAGCTCCGCGCCGCCCCCGTCGCAGCCCCGGCCCTCCCCGGCCAGCAGCAAGCTGGGCGCGCTTTCGCTCGGCTCTTTCCCCAAGGGGGGCGTCGGGGCGCCGCCCGGGGGCCCGGGCCCCAAGGAGAGTAGCGGCCTCTTCGGACAGAGCTGCCTGGCAGCGCTCTCCACCGCCTGCCAGAACATGATCGCCAGCCTGGGTGCGCCCAACCTCAACGTCACCTTCGGCAAGAAGGGCGCGCCCGCGGCGGTGGGCGGCGGGGAGGCCGCCAAGCGGAGCAAGGTGAGCCCCGCAGAGTCTCCCGAGACAAACGGCGCAGGGCCGCAGCCTCCCCTCCCGGCCGCCACGGTTCCTGCGGGCGAAAGCGGCCTCTCCCCCAATTACTCCCCTGGATCGGGCCCCGAGGCCAAAGCGGGAAACGGACGAGGTCGGGGACGCAGGAAACGAGACAGCGGCCACGTCAGCCCAGCCGCCGGGACCACTAGCGGAGCGGCCGGCTTCTTTGAGAAATACGGCCCGACGGCGAGCGTAGAGAGCGGCAGCCCCGGACATGGCGGGGAGCGAAGCGGCGGCGGCGGCACCCCTCATCTTCACGAACCCCCCAAGGCGTTGAGTTCCCCGCCTTCTTCCTGGGCCAAGGGCGGCGGTGACCTCCTCCTCCAGCCTCCTCCAGAGCAGCCCGATCTCCTTCCCTCCCTGGACCAGGCGGAATCCTGCTCTCCGTGCGGCGGCGGCGGCGGCGACGACTTCCCCGGCGAGGCAGAAAACGAGGACGAGGTGTCTTCCAGCTCCGACAACCAGGCCGCCAAAGGGTGTCCCGCCGGCCGTAGCCCGCTTCAGCCGCCCGGCCGCCCGGCCGACCACCCGCTCTTGAATGGGCAGAAGGCGTCGGCCCTGGCTCAGCTGGGCCTCCACGGCGGCGGCACAGCTACCTCCAGCCCCGAGAGCTACGGCGCCGCCCCCCCCGGCCCGGTGCAGGAGGAGATTCACCCGCTGGAGATCCTGCAAGCGCAGATCCAGCTGCAGCGGCAGCAGTTCAGCATCTCCGAGGACCAGCCGCTGGGTCTCCAAAGCGCCAAGAAGGGCCCCGAAGGCTCCGGCGGAGGCCAGAACGGCGACAGCGGCGAGCTAAGCAGCTGTTGCGAGGGCGCCGGAGCCAAGGGCGCGGTGAGCACCATCGACCTGGACTCCTTGATGGCCGAGCACTCCGCCGCGTGGTACCTGCCCGGAGATAAAGCCCTCCTGGACGGGGAGCCCGACGAGAAGGTGCTGGTGCCTTGGGAGAAAGCGAAGGCGCCCACGGCCGGCAAGGAAGGTAGGGGCGTCCGCCGCCGAGCTCCGCTAGGGCCAAGCTTTCTCAAGGGCCCGGCTTCCCCCGGGCGCATACAGAGCCTTTCTGTAGGGAATGAGGCTAGGCGCCCACCCGAACCCCGGGCCCGAGGAGGGAAAAGTGGCGCGTGAACATTCAGGACGAAGCCCCCTGCGCAGGAACGGCGCTTCCGTAGAAGCCCCGGTCTGGGCTGTGCCGCTCCCCGGGAGGGAAAGAGAAGGTCTTGGGAAGCTGGAGGATTTTTTGCCTCCTCGTTTCACCTTCCCAGAATTTCGCGCAAACACTTTGCGGAGCTTGCGGGAAGGGGGAGGCTTTCGAGTCGGGCAGGATATTTTAGAGAGCCTTAAAGACAGGGAGGGCTCTGTGGTGGTCCCACAGTGGACTCGGTGCGGTTGCAGCCTCTGAGAAGGCACGCATTCCGCTGGTCTGCTTTTCTTTGGCCCACCCAGGTCTTGGGGGGGGGTGGTGTTCCTCTACTTCCAATTTCTGCCGAAGCTTCCCTGCAAGGGACCCCGGTGGAAAGAGAGGACGCCCAGGAGGGACCCCCCATCTCCAAGGCTTCCTTTGGGCAAGAACTCCCCAGCCTTCCTTGCATTTTCTTTCATTGACACCAGATCTGACTGGATCAATAGCTTGTTAGTGCCAATGGCAGCTCCCATCCCTCCCATCTCGCAGGGCTGGTCTAGCCAGGCTTTTCCTTTGGGTGAGCAGGAAAGTTTCCACTTTGGCATCTGAGGTTGGTCTGATGCAGGAGACCCAAGAGAGAGGCGCCCACCGGCTGGTGGCTTGATTGCGCCTGTTCTTCGCACTGGGATGGGGGTGCAGGGACTTCTCGGACTGGGAGAAAGGAAAGATCGGAGAGGCTGAGTTTAAAGTTGCTTTTCAGCATCCTGGAGCTTTTCAAAGGGGAGAAATGTAGTGCGGCCTTAATGCTGGTAGTTTCTCCAAGGTCACCAAAAGGGTGAAGATCAGGAAAGGGGAAAGGAAATCATTGCATATTTCTTTGAATTATTCTGCTCAGCTATATATCATGCTATCTTTTTAGGTAACTTTTTGAAATTGAAATTGGCTGTTTCTGATTTTGAACAACATGTGGGATGCAAGCGGTGTGATTCAATATGAGCCCATCCATGCAATCGTCTTTCCTGTGGAGTAATTTCATAGGGTGATTCCCAAGTTGTTTGGGAGATCCCTGGCTCTCTTTCAATCCCTCCACAAGTGACCCATCGTGTGGTTCTATTCACACTGAGCTGTGCGATAAATAGAGCAAGAGTTACTTATGGATAAATGAGCCAAGACCCGCACTGCTGTAGAGTAACAGTTGCAGAATTTCTATGCCTAGTGCTGCCTGCGTGACTTTTGGAGGTGGTTTTATTTTGAGGTTGCAAACAAGGCTCCCGTGAAGGGGCTCTCGGGTCTCCCTGGAGCTGTCTTCCGGCACCTGGACTCTGAAATCAGTGTGTTTCCTCGGGTATTGCAGAGAGAAAATTGCGGGTGGGCACCCTCCTCCCCCTTTCACGGGTAGGCAAGAGCCTTCTCTGTCCTTTGAGGGGGGCAAAGAGTCCCCGGGGGGCTCCTCTGTAGCAAAGCCCCCTGCAACCTGCAGCAGCAGCAAATGCCTTTGGTGGCTGAAAGGCAAAAGATGGAAGGCTGTAGTCCAGCTCCTGTTCTCCTTCCCGGGCTATTCCAGGATGCTGGTTTGGTTGCCTGTCATAGAACTCGTAAATCTGTCAGTGGAAGAACCCACCTCGTGGGATGGTGTGAACAGGAACATTCATGGAAGAGCCGCTTCAACATGAAATGTTGATCTGGCCACACGAGGCTTTTCTGTCTCTACTGGCTCTTCCCACATTCTGCCTCTTTGGTGCTTTGCTTTTTAAGCTGCTGACGGGTTGTGAGGTGGAAGTCTTAAAGGGCTGGTTTTGAAATACCTCTGGTTGAAATTTAAAAGATGGGGAAAGTGTGGGAATTGCTTTCTGGCATCAAATGTGGGCTGGAAATCTGTTAGAGGCGATGCGTGTTTGTTGCTGTAGCAGCACCTCTTGACCCCCTGGCGCCAGAGACATCTTTTGCTGGCCTGCTGTGCATCCTGGCCTGAAGACGGGAACCCCCACCTGGAATGCATAAGGCAAAGTGCCCAGAACCAAGGATAGGAAAGTTGCCCGTCGCTGCTGGGTTTAAGGATAGGACAAAGGCTTTTAAGGCAAATGACTTTACCAGGTGAACAAAGCACCAGTGCCCAGGCTGTGTGTCCTTCACAGGCATTCAAGTCTTCAGTCATATCTCTGAATACCTCTGAGGCTAAAGTTCGCGTATCAGTTGCCATTAAAAGCTGGCGCTGGGTAGACTGCTGCTTGAGCTGTTTGTTATCCCATTTATTCATCCCCACAAAAGCAAACCAGTCCTAACATTTGTAGGGAATCCCACACGGTGTCCCTTGCACATGGAATGGAGACAGGTATAACTGCTGAGCCACTGTAGCTTGGTGTGTGCTGACTTGCGGCCCTTGTGGAATGTTATACTGGGCTGATGTGTACCTTCCTGTATGGTTATAAGTCTTTACTTTTTATTTTCTTAAATGGTACCTATGCTTTATATTCTCGTGCATTTTTTAAATTAATCCTGTTGGTTGTGGTCAATGATCCAGTTTGGAACTGTGTATTCTAGAACACAAAATTAGGTATCATCTAATATTTTAAAATTTGCGTATATAATTAAATATATTTTCTTTAGTTTTATCTTCTGCTGTAATTTCTTATTCTTTTTTCCTGTGCTTTGTATAGTGTTTCTTAGCCAGAAAGGCAGTAACATGCATAAATCCATAAATGTCATAAATAAATTTCCTAAGCAGTAAAAGAAAATAATTGCGCAGTGCTAATGGAGGGACTCAAGTGTTGCAAAGGTGGCCTTTATGTAAACAGACAAAACCTCTCTGTAAACCACCCCGGGCTTTTCCTGAGTGTCTTTAGATAGTCGTGCCTGAAGACTCTCCATGTTGCAGATACAAGTAGTGAGCCACGCAGCCTCATCGCAGGGAAATTTGCAGTTGCCCACATAACAAATCCTTTCACAAACAGTGTTGTTTTGCCAACTCCGCCTGGATGCCTGAGAATCTTCATGGACAATTCATGCTGCTGTTGTGGAGTTCATTGAGTATCTCGCCGATGGCGGGTAGCCCCTCTCGGCCTGGGTCTAGGTAGAAGCACAGCGTGGGTCTTTTGGGCTGCGTTTGTTGGCTTGGGAATACGGAACTGTTCTTTGCGTCTCTAACCAGAGAGGGAGAAACTGTCTGCCATCTCTACCTGGTCATTGAGGGTCTTCTTCTCTAGGTCTACGCAGCCTGAATTTGGGTTTAAGATAGGAAAACGCAGGTCTATGAAGGTTCCCTTGAACAGCAAAGTGGAAGGAAACAGGGTGGCTTTTCATCTTTTTAAATTAAGCATCCATTTTGGGCATAAGAATTGGAAAGGAATGTCAAAAATCCCCCCGAAGAGCAAAGTGCTAGTCAACACCTTATCACCTCCTAGACTATGGTCTGGGGTTGAAGACAAGAGGGCCTCCTGGCCTGTCTTCTTAATGGCAGGTCCCCGAGAGGCAGCCTTGGGGAATATCAAACAGAGACATGGCAGAAAGAACGAGCCTTGAGCTGCCTCTCTCACTCTCTTAATGCCATCCAGAGTCCGTTTTGCTGAAATATACCCATTGTTCCCCAGCGGATTTATATGCTTCTAAGATTATGTAGTGGAGATTTTCCCAATTGCCTTAAATCTTAAATAAGTGAAATTTGCTAGTCGGAGGGACTATCTATTAATTTTGGCCAGCTGAACTTCTTTTATCCTTTACAAGGAATAAGTGGGACGACCGTATTGCATAAAAGAAAAAAGATAAAAGAGTTGTTGCAATTTTCATGGTGTGGAGCTGAGCCTCCTACAAGAGGGGAAGAATACAGATCATAGAATCACGAGCCGGTTGTCTCTTTGGCTAGAGAAGCATTGCCAGGTTCATTAATGCTCAGCATTTCAAGAAAGAAAAATGTACTTCTTTCAAAATGACAACATGGTTTGTTTGAGAGATGCACTTAATTTTAATTTGGTAAAGGATATGCATCTAATATCTGAAAGAGGACTCTTCTGTCCACAAACTTTCTGGATGTAAACACCCAGGATAATTTCTTTGATTGGTTTTATAATGAATTATTAAATTATTTTAAGATTTTACCAAATAATGTACAAATTAATAATAGCATTCAGTATTAGTCTTGACTATTCAGTGCTAAAATATTAGAATACTACCTACCAAATGCAGATATTTTCTTACATTTTCAGAAATGAAAAATGTGAATTGAAGAAAATACTGTTACTATATCCAGTTGAAATAGTCTTGCTAATATCAAGACAGCTTAATATTTTTATTGGTTACTGAAGACAATTTTATACGCAGAGCTATTCATTGGGAGGTCCCAGCATGTCTCTTACATACATAAATACAGAGATAATTATTGTGTCTTAAAATAGTAATTTTTGACCAAGAATTTATGTGACCTCGCTCCTAAGCATTCTTGCTTGGAATTTGGGGGAATTTGCTTGCAAGGACTTAGGTTCTGCTCATTCAGTTGAGGCTACACTAGGACCAATATTTAGTACTCGCAATGAATTAGGAGTTCATTTACTGTTTTGTGGTTGTTTTTTACAAATGATTTTGTTATGGCTTAGATGTGTTTAATTTTACATCTCCGGAGTTTTTCTGTCTAGAAATCTTTCTAAAGCATAACAGCCCCATTTGTTTCATTCTGTTGATACCACAAGAAAGGCACAGAACGACCAAAAATACAAAAGGCACAAGGATGTCCCTCACCTGAGTTTTTGCACCATCCCATCAGGTCTAAACATAACCTCAGGATTTGGATCCATGAAAGTATTTCCTTTGTTCTTAGTAGGGCCTGGAAATAACTATTCACCCATAGAATCTTTCCCGCCATCCAATAACTCGCTGCAAAGCACAGCTACGTCTGAATCCTAAACCCTTCTCTTGCACTCCCTTCCCAATCCCTTTCATGTCCTGCCAAAGGAAAAATGCGCTGACCCCAAGGCAAAAAGCCGAGGCTGCTGAAGGGAGAGCGGGTAGCTACAGGATCCGTTTCCTCCTTTGTTTTTGATGGGAATGGGTGCGGAATCCTTCAGGCCCAGCTGAACATCCCTGGCAAAGCAGATTTAATAGTTGAAGCTAGTTTGACTCGATTTGTGACTTGAGAAAAGTAGTTTTCAGCATTTTGGAATTCTGCATTTCATTCGGGAAAATCTTGCTGCCAGTTGATGTGTCTCTTTTCCTTTCATAGTCTGCTCCCTGGTAGGAATATAATGAAAGAGTTTGGCCAGGCAGTGTTGATTGCATCCCTGTATCAGAATCCCAGGCAGAGCGGAGGAAAGCTTTTGGGGGAAACTTCCGTCTCCTTGCTTCTCTACCGCTAGACAAGAAGCTGGATGTTTGCATCAGTAATTTTTATGGTGAGCTTTCTGCTTGTCCTAGAGGACAAATTGTCTTCTCTTTTCTTGACCAGAACGGAATTGGAAAGTGTGCTAGTTTTCTCTCTTCTCCAAAAGAAAAACATGCCTTGCCCTCTGATCCGAACCCACACAGGAAGCAGAGAGACCCATCAGCTATTTGTTTTGAGCCACAAACGATGGCTTGTTCAATGTTTCCTGGACAGCTGCAAGGTGGGCTTTGAGCTCCCAACCGCTCTTCTTTGAGAAGGAGAGAATCCATTTATTTAGGACCCTGTTCTCTGGCTTGTTCAGCCAAATCCTCCGCCACTTTCTGGTGCAGAACACCCACTAGGCAGAGCCGGGTGGGTCATTGGCAGAGAATGGCCCCGTTGCTTGCCCCTGAGTGGTGGCTGCTCTGTGCTTTGAGAGAGGGGAGAGAGGTGGCTCTTCTCATCCAGCCAAGTATGCATTTCAAAGATAGCCTGGGCCTAAACCTTTTTCAAGCCCTCCCCAGGAATTGAACAGCTGCTCTTCTGGAAAGCTGAAGAGGAGTCCATCCCTGCTGGTCGCTCTCCATGTTGGCTTCACCGCATCTTCACGTCTTCGGTGGCGACTTGGTGGATGACTCTATGAGGCTTCATGAGCTCCCTGCCTGCACGGCTCTTGGGGTGCCTTTTCAAGGCTCAGGAATGAGACCTTTCAATAGTCTGCCCAGGGATTCCTCCGGTGACTGCTGTTTGGGGCTCGATCTATAGCAGCCTGAAATCCTGAGGCTCATGAAATCCAGGGGGTGCCATGGATGCTTCTGAGGGGAGGAGGACAAGAGCAAAAGATTGACCCCTGGGACTGCAACTCATGCTCACTCAGGTGTGTTTAGTGCTTGTGTTGGTTTCCTGGAGCTGCAACTCTGAATCCCGTTATTTGGTCTGTTTCAGGAAACATTGCGATATATGTGAAGGGCCGCAGTGTTTCTCGTGAGGCTTCCACCCACCAATTCCAGAGTGGAGTTGTCTGAGGCAGCCTTGCCGGTCCTTGCAGAGGTTCTAGAGTGCCAATCCCTTCGCCATACGGGACTCCCCTGCTTCTGGAGCCCCATTGTGCCATGTTGGTCTGGGACTGGGGAGGTTTTAGGCAGCTGTTTTAGAAAATCCTGTGTTCACTGTTATTCTGGTGTTCTATTGCTGAACAAGGCTCACTTGTGTGTGTGTGTGTGTGTGTGTTTATATTTCTCTATGGTTTCTTTTCTGGAGAGGTAGAATGTGCATCAGTTAAGAGACGATTCGTGGCTAGGCATTCCCATTGTTTAAGAAGATCCCCCTCCCCAGTGATGTCATTCAGTCCAACAGTTTGGGCTGAGGCCTTATGATTCCCAAACAGGATCCAGTCAGCGGATGGAACGATCGCTTTGAATCGGAGGGCAGAAGCTGCCTGAGCGAGGGACCAAAGAGTGCCTCCACTCGGCCAGACTTGGCCAGGGGAGTGGTTGGATCTGGTTCTGCCGTCCTTCGGCCTCTCCTCTGGGACACTGAAGCCTCCTCCTCCTCCTCCTCCTCCTCCTCCTCCTCCTCCTCCTCCTCCTCCTCCTCCTCCTGGCTCTCCAGCCATCCCAGCCAAGGGCTGCTGCACTTTCGCCCTCTCTGGTCCACCTTGGAGGCATCTTTGGGGGATCAGAAATAATTACTGAAAGACGCACGGCCACGAAGGGTTGCGGAGGAACATTCTTTGTTTATTCAAAGTCGCCTCGTGCTTGGAAATGCTGGCAGCGCTAAAAGAAAGAGTTGTTAATTATGAATTTGGACCTTACATCGAAGAGGTATTTGTAAGCTACCCAGAGTGACAAAATGGGAGGGGGGGGGGCATTACCTTTTAAAATAAATATGTACACAAATTTATCAAAGTAAAGAGAAAGCAGCAAAAGTGCAGAAGGCCAGAAGAAATAGCAGTGCGAAACATGGCAGATGAGGCTCAAGGCAGAGAAGTGTGAAGCGAGGCAGAGCTGGCACGGAGGGCAGCTGGCAAAAGGGCAGCTCCGGAAACCTCCTCCCCTTGTTTGCTGCCCCAGATGCCTGGGGCTGACTCCAGAGGGGAGGGGGCTTTGCACAAGCGACCCTCTTCCCAGAGCAGCCTCAGACTGCAGGGCCACAAGAGGGAGGGGAAGAAGACAGGAGCATAGCGCTGGGAAGACCCCCTCGCTGGAGGCTGGATGCACAAGGAAGTCTCAGCCAAAATCTCCCAATGAAGAGTCCTCCTCCGTCTTGATGAATGCGTTGGGCAGTTGTGCTACTGGTGCCTCTCCTGGGTGGGTTTGGGAAGGATGTGGGACTGCATTCAGTTCAACTGGGACTGAGAGCTGGGCTCCTCTGCCCCACCCCCTTAGGTCCTTCCTTGCTTTGGGTGGTTCTTCGGGTGGGGGAGGAGGCGTTTGGGGCCACTTGCCAGTGGTGCAAGTGTCGCTGGTGGCCACTTCAGAGGCGGGCCATGCCACATGCACGCCTGGCCTTAGATCAGGGGTGTAAAGAAAGGGGCACTTGGAAAAGGGCTCCCTCTCAGAGCTAATAACCCCCTTTGGAGGGTGTGACTTCCCACTTCCTAAATAGGCAATCCATGTGTTTCTCCTGCGCAGAAAATCACTTCATCTAGAGTTGTTATAGAATCCTTCCTGGTTTCATATTTTTCCTCTAGGCTGAGTGCGATATGCTGAAGATTTTATAAAAACAGCTACTTCATTTTGACAGAGGGAATCTGTTTAATAACACCTTTTTTGAATCCACATTTTGACATTCCCATTAAATACGTATAAACGGCTCAACAAATTGACTGGGCATTTTGTTTTGTCATGCTCCGTATACCGATATGTGTTAGACGTATTGCAACGTATGAGCACATGGCTTCCCCAGAGAGGTAGGAAGGCTCTGCTGCTCCGAGCTGTGTCCAGTGTGAGTCTAGCGTGGGATGCTGGAGGCTGCAGCAGTGGAGAGGACAGGCTGCTTCTTCCACCTGGGTTTTTTCCTCCTTCCCTTCATCCCTGAAAACTTTGCAAACCTTTAGACTCTGTTTTTACTGGCTGAGAGAGGTTAGGTAGACCTGGTTATCCTACTCAATTCCCCTTAAATTAGTCGATGCTAAATTGTTACCTGGGTATATAAACATCTGTTTGAATTGTAGGTGGTTGCGCTTAATTTGTTGTGGTTTTAATGATTTGTTTATTGGATTGGCTCTTATGTTGTAAATTAATTGTATTGTATAAATTTAATTGCTTTCCCCCCTAAAGAGTCTTGGTACAAATGCATCCTCGTCATCTTAAAATTGGGAATTTGGGATTGATGGAGTTCAGTTCTTATAAAGTGGCCAGGAGCTGGCGGCTAACCAGGGGGTGACGCTCCGAGCGATGGGCAGCCAGGCCTGAGAAGGCCCTTTTCCTGGGACTGGTGTGCAGTTTCCAAGTGGGGTTGCGTCATCAGCTAACCTGGAGGGAGAAGAAAGCCAGAAGAAAGGGCTCAGCTCCCACCGAGGGGGGTAGGGACAGTGACCTGCGGGGCTTTGCGTCCCAAGCCAGCCTCCAGGAGCCCACAGCGGCTTCCACGGGCTCTACTACTACTTGTAGCTCACTGTTATTAATTCACAGCTTATATTTTAGTCTGGAAATGCTGTTTTCCAATGGGTAGGCCGGAGGCCTCCAGGGCTGAACCTTGGACAGGCAAAAGAGGGCAACCGAGAAGCTCCTTGGGCAGAAGAGGCCGCTCCTGGCCAGGGGCGTGGAGGAGCCTCCCTGGCAGCCACGCCTGGCAGAGTCCTCTGCAGACAGAACTGCTGGGCGCAGGGGCTCCGCAGGGCCAGGAAGGAGAAGATAAGCCGCATGGTCACAATCCTCCAGGGAAGCCAAGCAGCCCAGTTCGGGCAAGGAGAGGCTCCGAGGGGAAACCGTCCCTTTCGGTCCTTGACCCCTTGGCAACTGGGCTGTTTTTGGAACTGGCAATGCTGGTTTTGAAATCGGCTGATCAAATAGCCAAATAATGACCTACCCCTCAACTGCTAGTGACATTTCTGCAACACACACACACACACACACACACACAGAGCCTTTATATGCACACGGAAGGGTTATAAAGAAGTCAAGAGGGAGGTTGTGCCATCCGCAGCCTATTTAATCTGTGAATAATTGCTTTAATTATTCCCAATCAATATCTCCATTCCATAGCTAAATTTACTTCCTGAATGGCAGACACCTTACACTACCCAACAGGCGACCCCCTAGCCGGCCACCTTGGTCTCTGCTGCTGGCTGAACAGAGTTTAGGTGAAAACTAAGAGGGAATGCAAACAGGGCAGAGAGAGGCCCCTGCTGTCTCTCCCCCGTCCCCCCAGCCCTTCTCTTTTCTCTGCCCTTCCCCCTTTTCCAGGCAGCTGTGGGCTTTTCTTCTTCCTGACCCTTTGAGCAGGGTGAGGCTCCCCCGTCTCCTTCCTGGACAGGGCTGGTCCAGCCAAGAGGCCGCAGGCTGCCCTCCTCTTTCCGGTAAGCCAGAGAGAAGCTCGGGTGTTTTGGGCAGGGGGCCACTTCTTATGAGGTGACCGGCCTGGTTGGCCAGGGCTCCTCAGTGCAGGGCTGCGTTGGAGGGGCTGCTCAGACCCCTCTGGCGTCTTTGTCCTTGCCTGCCGTGGGATGGTAGAGCTGGCGTGGCTTCCGGAGGACACTTTGGATTCCGAACGGGGTAAGCTTGGACAAGATGCAGGTGCCAAGCAGCAGCGGGTGGCGAGTGCCAGGCCCTTGTTCAGCAGCCAGCCCCAGCTGGGAGCTTCTCTGCCTTCTTGCCCCTCCTTGGTGGAGGGCAGTTTTCCTCCTCATGGATAGGGTGGGCCTTGCTCAGAGACAGGGCTCCTCTGCCAGGCGGGCAGAGCAGTGAGCCGGCATGGGCGTGCCTGCTGTTCCTTGGAAGCCTTCCCAAAGCCAGGCAGAAAGAGTGAAAAAGCCAAGCGTCCGTCCTGGTGGCCGTGGTGGGGAGGGCTTGGAGCACCTTTGCCTTTTGCAATTCGGCTGATGGAGGGCGTTTCCCTCTCCCCAAATGCTGTGACCGCGGCTGCATTGCTGCTTGTGGTGCTGCAGAGGACAGCCTCCCTGCCCCACGGCTGCCAAGCATGGTGCCCTCTGCGGTGAGAGACCGAAAGCCCCCCAGCAAAGCACGCTTGCCTGTGTCCCTGCTTCTCTCCCCCTGGGCCTTCCCCAGCTGCTCCCTGGGGGCTGCAGACCCCTCCCCAATTCAAATAGGACCCCAGATTTTGCGATGCTTTTCCCCTGGTCAGGGCAGGCTTCTCTTTCAAGGCTCCCAGTGCCAGCGCTGCTTTGTGTGGCAGCTGAGAGAGTGCCCGGCTGTGCTGACAGCCACCCGTTGGGTCTGATTCAGAACCGCCAGAGCCAGATTTGGACCCAACGTGTTCCTGGTGATGGATTCCTTGTGGGAGCCCACCTGGGCTCTATTCTCAGCATGCTTTGGCTGGGAAAATGGAGGGATACAGATGGTCAGAGCTGCCAAGGTTCACTGCCCAGCCTGTCTTTTAAAGCCCACCCCAACAGAGGACTGAGGGGCCCGTGTGTTTAGGACCCTCCCCCCCCCTCCCTCTGCAGAAGGGGGCTCTGCCTTCTCTGAGGTGCACCAGCTCTGGTCAAAAAGGGACTTTGCCACTGGCAGTTTTAGGGCTGCGAGAAGCTGGCTCTGCCCAGGGTTGCTGTCTCCTGTAGCTGAAGGAAGAAGCAGGCTCTGCTTTCAGAGGAGGGGCTCCTTCTGCAGGCCTCCGTGGCCACACTCATGCTGCCCCCCTTCCTCCTTCCTGGCTCAGAGCCCTGGGCCAGAGAGGGAGCCTCAGTCAAAAGCAAGGGCAGCTGGAGCCCCTCATCCACATTGTGGTGGCGACTGCGGTTTCTTTGATTTGAAGTCAGCTCCGAAAGACGCATTAGGGCTTATTTTGGGGTTAGGTCTTATCTTTGGGGAAATGCGGTACTAAATATGCCTGCCTGTCTGGCGATCTTAACCGGGCTTGTTTTTGGGGTAGGGCTTAAATTACAAGCACCCTGAAAAATCATGCTAGGGCTTATTTTCCAGTCGGGTCTTATTTTTGGGAAACCGGGTATTTGCAGCCTCCCCTTGGATTGTATGTATTAACCTAGAGTCAAAGTGGAATCAATTGGGACTGTCAGCAAGCGGCAACCCTTTTTAATTTCTGTTGTGGAACAGAGGCATAGATGGGTGATCTGAATGAAGAGGGAATTGCCGCTCAGATTAATCCTGGAGGCCAAATGACCTAGTTTGTCTAAGAGGCTTGCCTGAGCAAGCGAGTCTTCCCCTTGTAGGCCTCGGTTTACTTACTTGTGGTCAAGGTCTCTGTCAGGACCCACCTACCAGTTTGGATCAAACTTGCTTCAACCTGCATTGTTGGTTTTAAATCCAATCCTTTGAAAATTGTCCCACTGAGATGTTTTAAGGGGGCCGCCGGGGCTCTTCGAATGGAGAAGCCAGCTGTCAGCGGCCTTCCCGAGCCAGAGTCAGGAAACCAGCCCCTTCCTTTTCCTTCTCTGGGGAGCTCAGCGAGGCTGCGACCCGGCTCACCCCTTCCTTCACCTGGGCCGGGGATCCCCACACACATTTGGGGCCAGCAGTCGGTTTTGCTGCCCTGGGTGCAAATGCGAACAGAATTGACTTCTTCATGGGGGACCCTGCTTCTAATTCAGCTCTCGTGGGCAGAAGACGGGGGCCTGCTTGCAATGGGGAGGGGGTGCTGGGATTGTATCCGTTGCCAGGAGCCAAGCTAACCTTGGCTGGCACAAACCCCAGGGGAAGAAGCGTGGCTTGCGAAGGAAGCATGCAAAGGCCGAGGAAAGAGGGCGACCTCTGGGGGAGTGATGTGCGCCCAGGCCTGTGCCTGCTTGGTCTGCCCTCGGGCGTGCTCCCACGGGCCCCTGCCCCTCTCCTTCCCAAATGCTGTGAGGCAGAGCGCTGCTCTGCTGATCAGAAAGCTGGAGTATGTCGCCTGGCATTGGCGCTCCGTCCTCGGCGGCAGGCCTTTTGCAGGAGTGCCCAGGCAGGTATCCAGGCTGGTATGTCAAACTGTCACTGGAGAGAGTAGCTGAAAAGGATCTTGCCCCCCAGGGGTAATTTGAACTCAGAGGTGCAGGTGAGGGGGTGGTCTCATCACAGCATGGCCCAACACAAGGGACAGATGTCTAGGGAAGAGGCGCCTTCAGCCTTGTGGCATCTTTGTGGTTGGTTGGATGCTGAGGGCCATTAGCCTTGGAGCAGGCAGGCAGGCTGGCAACCCTCGGGTTTTGCCAGGGATCGTGCCAGGACATTGGCAGAGGTGTGGGATGAGCATCTAGGTCAGTGGCTTGTGAAATGGCTGCCAAGCACCAGGTTTTAGACAGATGGGCAACTCCCCGGGGTCTGTGTGCTGTGTTTTGCCCTTTCAGCAGCCTGGCACAGGAAGAGGCCTCGAGGGAAAGTTGTGGGCATGCCGTTCTCAGCTCTGCAGTTCGCCACGGCACTGGTGCCTGGAGGGTAGCATGGCAGCCAGCCCCTGGGTGCTTCTTCCCCAGAGCTCGTGAGTCTGCCCTGCTCCCCAGCCAACCCTCCTGGTCTCTCCGAGTTCCTTCTGCCTTGTGGATTTGCCCCATTGCCCCCAGAACCCTTTTCCTCCTCCAGCCGAGGGATGGGTGATCTTACTTGTCTGTTTGAGGACAATGGATACCCTCCTCTGGCCCCATGGCTGCCTTTGTGATTTCAACCCCTGAATGCTTGGAATTTGGGGAAAACCTGTGCAGAGCCTGGCAGATGTTCTGGCTGCCAGCAGTTCAGGCTCAGGGCAAGCAGAGGGCTTCCTTCTGATGGGACCTCCTGGTGGCGATGACCTGCTTTGGGAACTATAGAGCTAAGGCTAAATCCCCCTCTATCCAGAACCTGGCCTGGGCCCCGGCCCCAATCCCCTCTCCTCTTGCCTCCGGGGCCCCTTCCTGCTGCTCTGCCTCCGCCTGCCCCAGAGGAAGCCCAGGCTGAAGGCTGCCCTTGCTCCCTTGGCCCCTGGGTGGCCCCAGCCTAACGTCTTTCTCTTCCCCCTTTGCAGCCCACGACCTCCCCCCGAGCAAGGCCTTGGCTCCAGCACAGACGGGCAGCCACTTGCAGTGTCTCTCTGTCCACTGCACGGACGACATGGGTGATGCCAAGGGCCGGACTGCGGTGCCAACATGGAGATCCCTGCACTCGGATATCTCCAACAGATTTGGGACTTTTGTGGCTGCCCTGACTTGAAGAAGGAGGCGGAGGAGGAGGAGGAGGAGAGGAAAAGTTGGTGGTTTTCTTCTGTTCTTTTTATGTTTAACCAGCTGCTGCTACTAGTTGGACAGTTTCTCTAGGTTGGTATCTGTTTGGCGGCATATAGACTGGCAAGGGTTAATTTAAAACAAACTCAACCTTTTTAAAAAAGAAGGAAAGAAGGAAAGAAAAGAACAGCTGCCTTTTCTCCTGCCGGAGGAGGAGCACCGAAGGAAGGAGTCAGCGGTGGGGGGGGGGGGGGGGCAAAGCGGGGCCTTCTCCAGCAGAGCTGGGTTCAGGAGTTTCCCCTCTCCCCTTCCAGATGAAGTCCAAAGTCCTTGGAGGGAAACTGCCTCCCCAAAAGCCATCCAAGGGACCCCCCCCCCTCCCAGCCTCGGCCTTTCCTGCCCACCACAGCCACACCATCCACGCTCAGCCAAGGATTCAGACAGCCCTTTGTCTCACTGGAGAGCGAGAAGGCGGGCGGGCGGGCGAGGGGGGGGGGGATGCAAGCTGATCTCTTCCCTCCCCTCCCCACCTCATTCTGCTGCCGCCTGATTTCTGCTTCCTGGCACAAAGCTTCACATCGCCTGTTTTCCTTGAGAGAGAGAGAGAGAGAGAGAGAGAGAGAGAGAGATCGCGCGTGTGTGTGTGTGTGAGCGCGCGCTCAGTGGCAGCTCTGCTCTCAGGGTTTGCCGGCTCCACTTGACAGCTGAGTGCCTTTCCTGGAGGGGGGAGGGAGGGGGGCCGCATGCCCTCAGCCAGTAACCCAGCCGCCTGGCTGCAGCAGCGGGGTCCTCCGGCCCTGCCAGCGGCCTCCCATTGTCTTCCTTCCCCTCTTGCAGAGGAGGGGTCCTGGAGAGCGCAGGGCTTCCTCCTCCTGCTCCTGGGCAGCTGCTGCTCTTGCTGCAAGGGGTTCAAAGCCGCAGAGGCGCCGGGCGAATGAGCTGCGCTTGGCTGGTGGGAGAAGGCCAAGAGAGAAGCCAGGCAACCACGGTGCCTCCAGGGTGGCATTTCCAGCAGCAGGTGCCTCAGGTGGGTGCTCCTGCCCAGTGCAAAGTCTTGCTTGGGGGGGGGGGGGGAGGGAGGAGGGGGGGGAGCAAGGCACCCCCCCCACCCCTTCTTTGGCTTTTTCTTCTTTGAAATCTGGGGGTTTTTTCCCCTCTTTTTTTAACGTCCTGGAATTTTTGTGGACTTTTTCTCCCCTTTTGCGGGCAGGTAACATTTTGATCCCCCCCCTCCCCCCGGCTTCTCCCCTGGGGGGTTTGTTCTTGGCTCAGAGGGGGCGGCAGCAGCAGCAGCAGCGTAATTCTGCTCCCCCGCAGCCTGTGGAGTTGCCCCAAGGAGGTTCCAAGGTTTTCTCCTGCCTCCCCATCTGGGGACCCTCATCCTGCCAGAGGCCTGCAAGGAGAAGTGAGTCAGGTGGGGGGGGGGGGCTTTTGTTCTGTTTTCTGAAATAGGCTTTTGTGAGAAGAAACAAATCGTAAAGAAAATCCTAAGTAAAGAGCGACAAGGTTAAAATGCAAACTTTAAATACACAGCAAACTCAAACTTCATTCAGGCAAAGAGAAAAATATTTACAGCCGATGTTTAAAAATGACTGGAAATAACAGCAAAACAATAAAAAAAATAGAGGTCAGAAATTATCAGAAAACTGCCTACTGAAAGCATTTACTTGAGTAACATCCTGCACTGAGCAGAAAAGGGACGGAGGGAAACCCTGCGGATTGCAGAACTGTTCAGGTGGGGGGGGGGCACGGATTCCCCCCAAAATCACTGGAAACCTGCTGAAGACACACGCACACACAGAGCGCACACAAATGGGCCCTTTGTTGCTTGAGGGCAGTGTTGGGTGCCCTCCTCTGCCACTGTCAAAGCAAGAAAGGGCTTTGCGGCTGAACCAGGCGAAGCTTTTCTGAGGGCTCTGCAAACAGGCCCCCCCCCCACTTCTTTGGAAAGGCTCCGCGGGGGGGGGGGGGGGGGGGAGCCTCCTCAGCCAACGGTCCAGCAGCTTCTCTGATGGGGAAAAGCAATCTAAAATAAGCCAGCTATTTTCACCAAGATTTTAGGATAAAATCAAGTTTCGGGGGACTTGCCAATTTTTTTCCTTGGTTTCATTCCTGCCAGAATTCCGCAGCCATCACAGCTTTAAAAACAAATCCTAAAAGAAAAGGATGCCCTTATTTTCATTGTGCTGGAAAAGAGCCCCTTCCCCTCCCCTCCCCTCCCCTCCCAGCCAAACTCCTCTTGCTCAATCCGAAGAAGAAGCAAAGTTATTGCACATGTAAGATATTAACAAGGAGGGCAACTTGTAATCTCCCCTTCCCCTCTCTTTCCCTGGCCCATCCCTTCCTTTCCTGGGAATTTAGTTTCAATTGGTTTCTCAAGGCTTGGTTGGAAGACTGTGGTGACAAGAGCTCATAAAAAGTGAGCGTTATTTTCTTTCTTTTTTAAATATGTAAAGTGCAGTCTTCTCTATTCATGCATATTGTATATATCTGTATATGTTTTACTGAGCAACTAAATAACAATAAATATGATGTTAATGGTGATTCTTGTACCATTTCAGCTGGGTTCTTCTTCCTTTTCCCTACAAAATGTGTTTTGTAGCGTCTTGAAAGAGTAGTTCCTGGGAGAGAAGATGGGAGCCGCTTAATGAAGGGGTCCCCGTTTCTCCCAGGGATCGGGTAGGGTTAATCAACCCAGCTCTTTGGGCATTGGCTCTTCTCTGACTCTGCAGCATTCATCATTCTGGCTGGGAATTATGGTGCCCAGGCACCCCGGCTAGGAAGCCTTGGCCCAAGACCATCGGTGCCTGCTTGAGTGAGTCCGAGGGGCCTGCAAAGGGAAGGGTCAACTAGGAAGGTCACCTGTTTCCCCACCACCACCTTAGCCCCCCCCCCCTTGGCTCTGAGTGAAGCCCCGAAAACCGACTTCCCCCCACCCCTCCCGGGGCTCTTCCCTCCACTCAGTTCCTCCGGCTTCTCTGGGCTCCCTGGAGAACTCTGCTCTTTGTTTCAGAGCCCTGGGGGGCTTCCTAGAGGAGCTGCACCCCCACCCCTGCTCCAGAAAGTCCGGTATTTTCATGCATTCCTTCCTCCCTGGCCCTCCCCTCGGCAGCCTTCCCGCCACCCCTCCCCCTGCCTCCCCCTGCCTTCTCTTGCCTCCTGGGAACCCAAAACAGACAGCAGGGGAAGTTTTGCTGGCCCAAGAAGAGGAAGAGCTTTTGTGACTGAGCAAACAGGGGAGGGGGGGGAGGGGGGGGCAGAGGCAAGGGATGCCGAACCTTTTAGAGCAAGGCCTGTGACCAGGTGGGCATAATGGAAGTTGGGGGGGGGGGGGAGAAATGGAGGCAAAGGCTGCTCTGCTGGCCTCCGAGGGCTCCGCTTGGTAGGAGAGCAGCTGAGGCTGGGCTGCCGCTGAGGGGTCCAGATGCCCCCACCCGCAGGGAGCCAGAGGGGTTTCTTGGAAGCTCCCTCCCCCCCCCCCCATCTCTCCTCTGGGTCTCCTTCGCAGGGACTTCGGCTTGGGCTCCAGCTCCCCTTTGACAGAGGCAGGAGCCCTCCCAAGGCGCTATGCTCCTCCTTCCAGCTCTCCAGGCCCTTGGATGTGGGGCTTGCACCAGCCCCCCCCCCTCAGCCCCCCCCCCAGGGATCCTGGCTGGGCATCTCCTGCTTGTGAAGGAGACAGGGAAGCACTTCCAGAGGCTTTGGGGGCAGCTGAAGGGGGCCCAGCATCAAAGTCACTGAATCAAGGGGCCACCCCAAGCAAAGGGGCGTATTTGGGAACCCGCCAGCCGTTTTGAGGTGCTGCTGCAGCTCAGCTGATGCTCTGGAGATCCAAAGGTGTCCCGTCCCCCTCCGCGACAAAGAGGCCATTGGTCCGGAATGGGCAGCCGTGTGAGGGACCCCTCCCTCCAGCAGGGAGAGGAAAGACCCCCAGGTTTCCCAGCCGGAGGGGAAGCCCAGGGTGGGTGAAGGGCAGATGCTCTGTGCAGCCCTCCCCCAGAAGGCCCCGTCCCCCTGCTGGGGGTCCCTCTGAGAGCGAGGCCACGAACTGGTGAACCTCAGCCAAGGTTTACGAGGCAGGCATGCAAGAATGGCCTAAAGTTATGGAAAATGTATTTATTACAAGGCTTTTCACGGGCAAGTTATCGTTCTGTCAAACTTTATTAGAGAAAGGAATTAATGGGCTGTAAAAGGTGCCAGTGCATAGCCAGGGAAAGAGGGAGGCTCCCTGCAAACCCCCCCCCCCCGGGAGATTTATGCCCCCCCTCCCCTTGGGCAGCAACAGGTGGGTTCTCTGCCAGAGCCCCAGAGCCTCTCCTCATGCAAGGGCCACTGCGGCACGATTGAGCTCTTGCTCTCGCCTCCAGCCAGCCCTCCTCTTCCTGAAAGCTTTGAGAAAGGGAGAGCACGGGGGGTACGGAAGGGATGGGGAGGGAGGCAGAGGGGCCCCAGGCCTGCTCCCTTCTTGGTCCATGGAAAGGAATGGCTGGACGCAGGCCAAAGGCAAGAGCAGTTGAGCCCCCCCAGCCCAGCCCTTATCACACTTGAGGGTTTTTCAGAGGATGCTCACAAAACTCCTCCTGGCACTCTGGGGAGGGGGCACTTTGGTTGAGGGAGAGAGGCGCCAGCGGCCTCAGACGTGGCCTGGAAGAATGGCGGTTGGCAGAAGTGGGGAGGGAGACCCTCCGCTGGGCACCCATTCGTCTCTGCGCTTGGCTGGGCTCTTCCCAGACCGTTTGCCCTGTTTTGCTTCGGCTGTGGATCTGGCACTCCTGTCCAGCTTGGGCAGAGTTTCTTCGTGGGTGAAAGGCTGCCAGCATTTTCTCCTGGGGCTGCCCTTCCTGACGGTGCCGCCATCAGTTCCCCCAACGCTGAAGCTTTCTCCCCTGGGGCCTTATGCCGGAGGACGCCCCGCTCCAGAAGAGGGAGTGCCGGGCAGCCACCTGGCCCACTTGGGGCTGCACCCCTGCCAGGCATCACTGTGCGCACAGATGCCACACCAACTCCCCCGTCTTGCCAGCTTGGAATGCTTCTCCTTCCCAGGATATAAATATCCCGCAGCTGACGACCCTGTGAGAGGAGCCCCTCTGCGGGCAGAGCTTGGCAGCTGTCCTCTGGCCGGCTCCGGTGGGCTGGAAAGGCGCCAGAGCTCTTCTCAGCAAGAGCAGCAATGCCAAGGCCCGACACGGGGGGGCAGGGCGGCTGGCTGCCCTGCCAGGTCCTTGCAGACAGTTACTGGTAGGACCCATCGGCAGCAGGGCCCCTGGGGGCAGAGCCGGCCAGGCCATCCGAAGAAGAGGCAATTTGGAGCCTCACAACCCCAGCCGCCTTAATTCTGCCCAGGCTTCTTGGCTGAGCGCCCCCAGCCCTTCTGAGGCAAGGCTGCCAATCAAGCAGGGTGGAAAGTGCTGGGCCATCTGTCATTGGGGGTTGGGGTGCAGAACGCAGGCAAAGCAAGGCCCCTCCTGCCTGGTAGGCATCACAGGGAAACACAAGCTGCATCAGGTCTTCCCCTGGGGGCTCTCCCTCTGGTGCCTCTGGCCTTGCCCCCCTTCGGGCAAGGGGGTGACCTGCAGAGCTTCTTCCCCCCTTGAGCTTAGAGGAGAAAGAGCAAAGTGCCCTCTGAGCAAGCTCAGAGGCAACCTCTACATGCCGTTCTTCCCATATTCTTCTGATTGTCACTCCCCCTCCCCGCTTCGGTTCACTTCTTTCCCCGGGGAACTGGTTCCCTTGTTTGGCCCCACGGATGGCCCACTCCCCACTGTTCAGGGCCAAGGGGCCCCGCAGAGGGGCTCCGGGTCTGGGGGGGCCTGCATGGCAGCCAGCGAGAGTCAATGGGCTTCTAGCCCTCCCTCCTCTCAGGGATGCCCCCCCAGGAGTATCTGAAACATAATCTGCTCCTTCAAGCACCACCAAGGCAGAGTAGAAATTCTCATTTTTGTGGCGCTCCCCTCCATTAATTTTCCAGTTGTAGTACATTACTCATGGATAATTAAGAGTGAGCTATTAATACAACGTTTAATATTCAAGTGCAGCCAAGAGGAGAGGCCGATAAGTCACGAGATTTAATCCTACAAGGCATTTGGGCCCTGTGATGAGATCCCCCCCCCCCGGGGGGGGGGCTTCAGCTATTGGAGCATGCCGAGCGTCTCTTCCATTTATGGGGGGCCCTGGGAACTTCATTTATTGATAGAATACAAATAGGCCATTAAATCAGGGGAAGGGATGGCCAGCACCATCCGTAATGGGAGTTATCTGGGGCTGGAGAAGGATGGGTGAGTCTGCTAGTCTGGGAGGCTCTTAAATGAATGAATCCAGGGACCGTCTCCGAATGAAAGAGAAGCTGGGAAGCAGGGACACCCGGAGGAAAGGGGCCACGGTTGAGAATGTGCAGAATGGAGAAGGAGGAGGAGGAGGAGAAGTAGTGGTACTACCACCACCACCACTACTACTACTAATACTACTACTAGTAGTAGTAGCAGTAATACTCCTGGGCTACCCCAGGAAACCCCTTTCTTCCACGGAGGTTGGCCAGAGCTCCAGTGCCAGCCGAGAGGTCCAGGCACTCCTGTCTCCACCGAGGCTCCCATCCCGACCTTCTGGGACCAGATGTTGCTTTGGGATGCCTTGGGTTGTGGAAAGGGGCCTCATGGGCCTCCTTCTTGGACTCACTGGCCTGCTTTCATCCCGAAAAGCTAGGGAACGGCCTCCGGTGCCTCTGCCCCATCCCCACCTCTCCACGGAAGCGTCCACAGCCTTCTGAGGGAAGCTTTCTGAGACCCAGAGCTGCTCGCTCTTCCTTGACCAGGAATCCAGCAATGCCCCCATGCTCAGGGGGTGGCGTGGGAAAGACCCTTCCAGCGAGAGCCCAAGGGGCCAAGAGGCACAGCATCTACCAGGCCCTGCTCTCCAGGGCTCAGTTGCTGCCTGCAAGCTGATGCCGTTGGCTGGGCCAACAAGCCCCCTCCCCGGCACCTGCTGCTCCCCACAAAGCCTCCTTTGTGCAGGTAACCCGATGCCCTGAGAACCTGAGAGGGTGGGATCCCCGTGCAGAGGAGGGTTGGGGAGGCCCCCAGAGGCCCCTGGGCATAACAATGCCCAGGGCATGGGAGGGCCTTTGCTCTCTGGCCCATTGAAATGCAGGGACAGCCCCCCCCCCCTTGCTGCATCCGGCTGACAAATGTATTCCAGAAAGGAGCCATGACAACGTGGGGGCATGCGGGGCGGGGGGGGGGGGGAAGAGAAGGCAGCAGCTTTCTTCCCAGGGCTAATTGTGCCAAGGAGACCTGTGGAGAGGCCAGGACAATGCTGCCCTTGTGAGGTTGCAAGGACAGCCTGGGGGAGGAGAAACCCCTTCCCCTGGGGGGGCTCCAGCCTCAGTTTCAGGTTTGGGGTGGGGTGCCCTGGCCCCCTGGCTGGGCAGCGCAGCAGCTGTGACCGAAGGCCAGGCGAGGAGTGGATGCCCCATAGGGAAGCACCCTATGATGTGGGACCAGGGTGGGGGCACCGGCAGAGGCTCAGGAGGCCCAGGGTGCAGGCGGGCATCATCAGCAACCCCTGGGCAGCTACTGCACGGAGAAAGAGGGAGGGGCCGGGGCCGTCGTTTCTGGCAAGCCACAGGGCAGGGGACCTCTTCTGCAGGAACCGAGGGGCAGCTGGGTGGGAGAGGCCGGCACCTACTCAGGCTGCTCTGTCCGGGCCCAGTCTGTGGCTCTTCCTCTGGCTGGCCTCTAAAGGGCTCCACCAGTGCGGCCCAGGCAGAGAGGCCAGAGCCAACCAGAGGACCAGGACAGGCATGCCTGGCTAAGTGAAGGGAGAGGCCGCTGCTTCTGCAGTGGGGGCCATAAATCACACTCCCTGTCGTGAGGCCTTTCGTGTCTTCAGGCAAAGCGTGCCAACAATTAACCGGCGCAAGCCAGAGTGGATGTGGAAGAGGCAGGGCCCTCTGGGTTGGCCAGCCGCTGGGAATGCTGGCGCTGTGCCCGTGGCTTCAGTTGGGGCAATTTAGGGGAAGAGCATCCCCCCTCTGCAGCCCTTTTGGCTTCTGCAATTCCTGCCTCCCCCTGCGCCTCTCCGCACCCCGAGGAGAAGCCACGCCCCTAGCCTAGCAGGGGGGCTTCCTTGGGGGGCTTCCGCCTGGTGTTCCGGCTAAGGGTGGTACGGGGAGACCCTGCTGCTTCTGTTCTGCTGGGCAGAGAAAGAGTCCGGCCTTTCCCAGCTGACCGCATCAGCTCTCGGGTGGGAGCTGAGCCCTGGAGGGCAGGGCCTGGGAGGCCGGGGGGGGGCTCCCTGCCTCTTGGCCCAACTGGCTCTTGCTGGAAGGGTCTCTCCCACTCACCCCTTGGGAGCGGGTGAGCAGAAAGTCTCAAGGCAGCATTGCAGAGAGCAGTTGTCAAATAGGGGGTACCATTCAAGGCTGACCTCTGGCCTCCTCAGCAACCCACCCACCCCCCGTGCACCAGAGGCAGCAGGAGGCCCCTCCAGTGGGAAGAGGCGTGGTCTCTGTGCTGGTGTAGGGGAAGAGCAGCTGAGCTGGGAGGGGGAGTCAAACATGTTATCCGTTTTGGAGTCATTGCGTGGCCACAAGACCGAGGTCTCATTTCTGACATCCCAGCCGCTGCAGGTTTTGTTTACTGTTCCCAGCAGTTCCCTAGGTAAAATCCTGCATGGGCCGGTAGGTTACACAGCCCCTTTCCCATGCCCGGATACCAAGACGGACCTTGGGGGCATTTTGCACAACAAGCTATGCTGCCCACAGGCCATCCAGACTTAGGGGGTGCTGTGAGGTAGAAAGGCAGCCCAGGTGGGCAGGGCTTGGCAAACTGGTTGGCAGAGACCCCCCAGGTCCCCCCAAAGCATCCTCCCTCCCTCCCTCCCTCCCTCCCTCCCGCTTGATCTGCAGGTCCCGGGATCTTCAAATGGACCACTTCTCTCCCTGGACAGAGCTTGAAGGGGAGCCCCCTCCTCCAGACCCAAGTCCTACTAGGGCTGCAGCCAGGGATTGTCCTAACCCTGACCCAGCTAAAGCCCGTGGGTGGGTGGGGGGCGCTTTCCCTGCTGCCCCCAGCCGTGCCATCCCCTGCTTTCAGCAGGCTGCTCTCTGTCCCCAAAGGCTCCTTGGGCGTGCGAGGCCTGCAGCTCTGAGATCAGGAGGTGACAGGCAGGAGGGGGGCTTGGCACTCCGCCCGCACCTCTGTTGTTTCCAGAAACATCTAATTGATGAGGCTATAAAGCAATGTTATGTTTCCCTGACACAACAGCGGCGTTCCTTCCTGTGGTATTAATTGTCAATAAAAGTTAAATGAGGATGCTAGCCGAGATTGAGTGGCACTTGCGCGCCTGTGAGGCCGGTGGCATGCTGCGCGCTGGCTTCCCAGCCCTCCGTGCTCATTAGGGTTGTGGCAGGGGAGATGCAGCCCTTCCCAGAGCAGGGAGCCTCCCCAACCCTGTGGGCATTGCGGGCCTGGGGGGGGGGTGTGGACCTGGGAAAGGCTGGCCAGAGGCCCCAACCCTTGCCTGATTTCCCGGGTGTAACTGATCAGGCACCCTGCCCTTTCAACAAGGTGGGGAGCATAGAGTGGGCAGGTGGATGGGATGGCGAAACACACACACACACCATGGCGCAGGTGGTCGAGTAGGCCATGGCCACACCCACCCAGGAACCAGGCAAAGAACCGGTTGCTAACATTTGTCAGTGTCACCCCTGGGGAGGAAGATTAGCCTGGGCTTCACCTGCCCAGGACTTCCTTGCCCGGCTGGCGTTGTGCCAGAGGCCATTCCAAGCGCTGGGCATGTGCGACTCCTTTGCTGTGCCTGAGTGCCCGTCCTTCTGGGCCCCTCAAGCCCCAGAGCAGGGTGGGGCGCTGTGCTCTGCGCCAGGCCTCCCCGGCGGCCCTGAGTTATTGAGCGCCAGCACTCATAAAAGAAAATCACCCTTCACGGGTGAAGGAACCGCCATTTCTACCCCCATGGCGGAAAGATTGATGGGCTGTGCAATTAAAACACAAGACCTGTGGCTGTCTTGGGGACTGAGGGCGATTTGTAATCAAGGGGAAGCTGACACTCTTCCTCAACCGCGGCCCCTGGCAGGAGCGGCATCCCGAGAGCCCAGAGAAGGGGACAAGTCCTTCTGGGCAGGAAAGGACCCCATGGGTGGTCCCTTTGGGCCCTGCTCCAACTTGGCCCCCTTCTGCTGCGCCCGAGAGGCAACCTCTGGAGGGGCTCAACCTGCCTCCACTGCTGGCCCCAGGAGGAGAGCGATGGCCTTTGGCCTGCAGCCGTCTTGGTGGCCTCAAGGACAGGGGGAGAGGATGGCCTGACGCAAGAGACGCAAGAGCCAGGCTTCCCAGGGGGAGAGCAGTGGGAAACCCAGGGGGGCAGGCCGTGGCTCTCTTTCTGGCTCTGGCTGAGCGGCTAAGCTATGCTGAGGTGGCTGTTCTCCTTCCTGGAGGCTCCTTTCGGCTTCCCTAAGAGCGAGGGCTGCCCAGGACGGGACCTGCAGCAGAATAGGATGCTCTAGGTCTCCAGGAAGCAAAGAAGGGATCCTGCCCCCTTGAGGGGAGCAGAACTCTTCCTTTCAGCGTCCATGGGTAATTGCACTTCTTCCAGAGGAGGAGGAGGTAACAGGGGGCTCCTTGGGACAGAGGTGGCAATCTGGGGGTCTCTCTCCTGGTGGCAGGAGGTGCTTTAAGATCCTTGGGATGAAGAGATCTGGACGAGGGGGCCTCTCACTGAAGATATGTAGGAGTGAGCAGCATCTCGCTGGCCCTCTGGCCCAAGGTTGCCACCCCACTGAGAAGCCAATGGCTCCCCTCCCATTGGCTGACCAGAGTGTCTCTTGGGGGTCTGTGCCTGCCCAAGAGATGCAGCTTTACCCTGACTGGATTCTGAGCCCTACAGAGGAGGCCTGAGCACCCCTCCCCTCCCTGCCTGACTTTGGGCTGACTCACTGACCTTCCTTGGGTTGACCTGTCCCCTGCCACCCTGCAGAGAGCAGCTGCGCCAGTTGAGGAAAGGCAGCCCTTCGCCACAGGGCACAGCAGGCCTGGCATCCCACATGACAAGGACCCGAAACCCGATCCTAGCCCTGGCATCCACTTTGCAAGAATCCCGGAAGTCCAGGCGCCTTTTATTCCGCTGTGGGGAATTCTGCCTCCAGGGCTCTGCCTGTGTCCGGCCAAGGGAGAGGCTGGGCTGGGCTGGGCTGGAAGGAGGCTTCCCAGGCCTTGGAAAAGTGGTGGCTTTTCCAGCTTCTCTGGTTTGGCTGGATGCAGGTCAAAGGCAAAGGGAGGGAGGGAGGTGGCATGAAGGATGGGAGGGAGCCTGGCTCAGCCCCTCCGACCCCCAAGTGGCAGTGAGCATCCATTAGGCGATTGCCTGCACCCCAGGCCCTGGCTCGTAAATGGGAAGGCAAGAGTTTATGGCCCCATAAATCAAACCCCTTTCAATTAAACAAGTGGTTTAATTACCCCTGCTGTTCCCAGCGCCCAGCCTCTAATGGCAGTTCGCTGGGTTGGGAACCCCCACCATGAATCACCGGCTGCTCCCTTCCTGAGTGACACGGAGGGGGCACGTCCCCTCCGGAAGAATTCATGGCATGGTCACCTGTCTCCTCACCTCCTGCAAGCCCCCCCCCCCGCCCCACCAAAGCAGTGGCTCCCTGCCTGGGAAGAAGGTCAAGCGAGAAGGTCACTTCAGCATCCCTGCCCTGCCTGGCCAAGGTGCTCCTTCGCCTCTGCGCCCCATTTTCTTTCACTCCTATCTTTGGTTCCAGTGAGCTCTCCTCCTTCCTTCCTTCCTTCCCTCCTTCCTTCCTTCTTTCCTCCCTACGTGCGAAGCACCCCAGGAGTTGTGGCCTGCCTGCTCGGATACTTCCAGGGAACAAAATGGAGCTGCAGGTCTGGATGAGAATTGGCAGCGAAATGAGTGGCAAAATTGTGGCCCTGATGCCCCTGGCCTTGACCGAGCGAAGGAGTTGCCCACCTGGACAGGAGAAAAGCTGCAGGGAACACCCCAGTCCTGGCTGCAAAGTCCTCCAAAGAGTTGGTCTGGCTCCAGAGGAGACGCATAACTGGACCCTCGCCCAGCGACCCATCCCAGCCGCCTCTCCTTTAGCCCATCCGCCCCAGGAGAGGGCTTCTCTTTGGACCGGGCAGTTTGGCTGGAGAGACCGAGAGGGGAAGTGGGCAAAAATGCAAACAGCCCCTTGCCTGATAATGCTGACATCGACAGACTGCAACATCTCTTGGCTGCCATTTCTTTTTAGTTTGAGATTTAAGTGTTTTTATGACCGTTTACCAGTCTCTGCTTTGAGATGGGTGGCTATATAAATTGGCTGAAGAGATGGAGAAACGGAAGCCCCCCTTCTAGCTGGGGGAGCATCCCTGGGGCACCAGAAGAGCAGAGCTCCCTCTGCGGCCTCTTTGCAGCTGCTTTCTGAGCAGGGCGTCAGCAGGAGGAGGAGGAGGAGGGGGTCTCTGCAGTCACGACTATTTTAGCATTCCGTTCAGTTTTCATCATTTTAAGGTTCACGCGTTTCTAATTGTTATGAATACCATGGTAAAATTAATAGTTCTATGGTTGGTTTATTACATTTAGCAAAATTATGGGCATGTAATGTTTGCCAAGAAAAGACACTGCACAGACTTTAATCATGTAAAGATGATAATTTAGTTGTTACACTTGTTGAAATGATGAGATTATTTTTTTTTTAAGTTTGCAAACTGTGGGAAGAGGAGAAAGTCTTCATATAGCCAGATAAGGGCGAGCCTAAACACTAGCTCTCACCTGGGCTCGTGCCTTGCTGGATTTGACCCCTGACCCATCTTGTCCAGCACTCCGTTCTCACGGTGGCCAACCAGCTGCCCAAGGAAGCCCACTCCTCTCTCCGCCAATGGCCTCCAGAGGCAGTCCCTTGGCTAGTAGGCCTCGGGCCCCAGAGTGGAACTCTGAAGCTGGCCAACGTTTTCAAGAACGGAAAACTCCGGCTGAAATGAATGCAGCGGATTCATCGGACAACCTTGGTCTCTCTTCTCTCTGTGGGACACGCGTGCAACAGAAGGGAAACCCGTTGCTTTGCACACCAGGGCTTGTGCCAGCTGCAATCTTCTTCCACTCCACAGGATGGCACAAAGAGCCGGACGGTCTCCGCATGGCAGCCAGCGCTACCGCTCTCCCTGCTTGGGCCACTGTTGCTGGAGCCCAGGAGGAAGCCTCCGCCCCCAGAGCCCCTGGTAGACATGGCCAGCCCAAAGGACAGCGGCCCTCTGCCAGGCGGATCGAGACCGACAGCGCGCCTTTGAGGACGGAAGGAGATTCGCCTCTTCCTTAAGGTCATTTGCCAGCGTTGCCCCCTCCGTGGGTGCCAGTCCCCACGTCTTCCTGCACAAATAGTTTTGGCAGCCATGATTGGAGAAGTCCTCAGTTGTCACCTCAGCCCGAGTAAATAAACTTTCCAGGGTGGGTGCTGGAGCTGCCAAGCCCGCAAATGGCTCTGTCGGAAACCGTTAGTGCCTCCTCGGTGACAGTGGCAGGCAAGCGAGAAATGGGCCTGCCGCCTCGCATTTGACGGAGAGGGAGGCACTGGCTGCAGCCTGTCAGGAAGGCAGGGACCGCTGCTCCAGCCACAGCCCTGGGTTGCCTGGCTGACTGACCCAGACGGAGGCTTGGGCCCCTGGGACAAAGAGCATCGCCCCAGCTGGGAAGGCAGGCCAGGGCTAGGGCCAGGGAGCCCGAGTGGCCAGGGATCCCCGCTCCCTCTTCCCCTCACTTCCAGTCTTTCTACTTCTGGAGCTGGGACAAGGGCTGATCCTGGAGGCAAAAGGACCCAGGCCGAGGCTTGGGCCGGGGTGGGGGTGGGGGGGGAACTACTGCCTTCCCCTTGGGGGAAAGAATGACCCAGGCAGGCCTAGAGGCTCCACTGGCTCTCCATCTCAAGAGCAAGGGGACTCTGGAGCACCGTGGCGGGGGAGGCTCACCACTTGGCAGTCCTGGCTGCCCCCGGATTTGAGCTAACCTGGAATCTTAGGGAGGGGGAGGGGGAGAGAATGCGCAGAGTCAGGCAGGTCTCTTTTGCAGGGGGGCTCACAAGCAGCAATTAAATGGTGGCTCCCTCTCGTAGCCGTGGCTAACGCTGGAGACGCAGCGGAAGTCCATTCTCCTTTCCATGCATCAGCCCGGCGTTTCCTGGGAAGGGAGCGGGACCTGCTCCACAGCCTGCTCTCTCCTCCGATGGGGCCTCCTCCCGCGGGGATTCTTCCTCCTCTCTCCTGAGAGCTCCAACGCTGGACCTGAGCCAGGGCGATCCATTCCCTGGTGGCTGGGACAGCGGTCCCGGACCTTGGCCCTTCCGGCGAGGGCTGGCCAGGGGGCGATTGTGGCCAGAGAGGCCAAAGGCCCAAACGTGGGTCCAAGCTGCTTCGGACTGCGCCCGAGCTCCTCTTTTGGAGGCCCTTGATCTTCTGCTGTCCTGTTATGGGGGCTGCTGGGCCCCCCAAGAAACCTCAGGCCCCACCTCAAATCTTCTCAGGGTAAGTGGTTAGCCAGCCTGGCCTTTTCCCTTCTGCCCACCTGGCCCTGCCTTGGGTGAGCGGCCACCGTGTGCCTCGGGGAAAGGAGAGCCTCCTGGCCCCCTTTTCAGAGACGAGAGAGGAAAAGGCCAGGCCAGGTTACGTCTGGCTGAGGCTGGCCCTCATGCTTGGAGGCCCAGCCCTGCCACCTGCGGGCCTCCCGTCTTCTCCAGGACGGACGGCTCAACATTTTCATTTTAATTGCATCTCCCAGGCAAAGAGCTTCGGGGAAATCAGCTGGGAAGATTGGTAGAGAAGATGAATGATTTATAAGGTTCCGTGGCAGTAATCAATATTGCTTCTTATTACAGGCCCTGTTCCCAAAGCCTCTCTTTACGGCTCGTTTTTCTAACCCTTCTAATTTGACCCAAAGTTAATTGATTAGGGAAAGAGGGAGGGGCCCCTCCAGGAGGCCTCCCCTCCCCAGCCTCTGCCTTGGCTTCCAGCTCCCGTTCTTGGCTGCCCAAAGGACTCTCGAGGCCTCTGGGGGGGGGTGTCTGCTCAGGGCCTGTCAAGATGGTGCCCCCCCCCACCGAGAAGGAGAAGGCCTGTTGGCAGAAGGGGGGCAGAGTAAGATCATCACCACAGAAAGAAAGAGAGCCTGGGGAGGTGAACCAGGGCAGCCCCCCCCCCATTCCCTTGCTCTCCTCTGGGCTTAAGTACATGGGGGGGGGGAAACAAAGGGGGGTGCTGTCATCTGCCAGCACCCCCCTTTGTTTCCCCCCCCCATGTACTTAAGCCCAGAGGAGAGCAATGACCCTCCCCACCCCAAAGGGAGGAAGAGCCTCCCTTCTACCCACACTCTTTCAACCCCCCTCCCAACTGGGCCAGGGTCCTCACCAGCATCCCGGGACCACTCCCCAATGGGGCCTCTGAGGAGCCGGAGGGGGGGGGGGAATCCCAAGCAGCTGGGAAAGCTGCCACTGTCCCAAGCAAGGCAGAACGGGGGTCCCCAGCTCCTGGCCCCACTGAGCTTCATGGGGGCTCCTCCCCCCATTCATGGATTTCATATCATAAAATGACTGTGGTTGCCATGGCAACCTCCAGAGCAGATCTGGTTTCAGAGGCCCAGCCACCAGATTTCCTCTCAGGGATTTCTTCTTTTCATTATTTTCCTCCAAAGGTCAGTTATCCTCTGAGGCGGGTGGGGGGGTGGGGGGCTCTGCAAAAGGTGAAGCATATTCATGCCCCATTCCCCAGGTGGAGTTTCCCTCCCCCTGCCCTCTTCCCAGTCTGCTGCCAGCGCTCGTCCAGGGTTAACCCTTTCGGACAGGCTGGCCTGGCAATTCTGGCCCATGACTGGAGCGGCTTCCAGGCGTAGGAAGCAAGAGACCCGGCTTTGATGGCAGCCCCCAATGCAGGGATCCCCCACAGGCAGACAGGGATGGGCCCCCTTGGGCTTCCGGACCTCCGGACCAGGTGCGACAGGGCAGTCCTGCGCAGGAGAGGCCTGGCTCCTTCTGGCTCTGCAGCCTCAGCCCCTTCCTCGTTTCCCGTGGCATGGCCCCAGGCAGTGGGGAGGGTGCCCTGGACGGACCCTGCAGAACCAGGCAGGGGGTCCCTTGGTGCCCCAGAGGCCTGGCAAGTCTGCCCACAAACTGAGAGCCGAAAGCCTGCGGGAGAACCTGGCTGGAGAGCAGAGCTTCCCAGGGGGAGGGGGGCTCCGAGAAGGGCGGGGCTTTCCAAGAGGAAGGGAAGGGCCACTCTTGGGCCCGGTCGGAGGAGCCTTGGATGCTGACACGAGTGCGTGTGTGTTTGTGTGGCGGGGGGAGGATTGGAGAGTCCTGGGTTTTTCATCTTGTGAGGATAACATCGCAGGAGGAAAATGGGCCCCCAGTGAAGAGCCAATGGAAAGGGAGCCGGTCATTTAAGCTAAGGGGCCAAGGGAAGGGTCTTCTGGCAGGAATAACCTCCCTCTTTGCCAGCCCCATGCTTTCCAGGTCCTCCTACTCTGCACTCTGGAAAGGCTGCTTCTGGTCCCTGGCAGGGCGGGAGGCCAGGAGCAGCGATCCCAGGGCTCTCGAGAGGCCTCGCCCAACAGCCACCCTGCCCTGGGCCAGTCTTCTCGGCCTGGAGAGACGCCCCGGGGGGAGAGGCGGTGGGGCTGCTTTTGCCTGAGCTTGCCAGCAGCGGGCAGAGAGAGCGAGAGCTGTGGCCGATGCCAGAGAGCCCTTGTGGTGACGGATTCCCCCGACTGTGCTTGGCCCGGTCATGCGAGTCGAGGGGTGGGCTGGAGTGGCTCCCTGGCCGGCAGGCGGAGTGGTCCTGCCACGGCCACCCTCCTCCTCCTCCTCCTCCTGCTCCCCAGCCCAGGGCGATCTTCTCCACTTTCCTTGGAGAGCTGAAAGGGAGGAAGCCCACATCTCCAGCTGAATGGAGCCCACAAAGAGACAGCAAGGACTGAAAAAATAAAAGCAGCAGCAGGGCAATAAAATGCTATTCAGGAAACCACAATCTCTGAGAAACAGCCTATTGAAATGACAAGCCGAAAACCATTTGCTAAGACCTGAAATGGGCCCTTTTGTAGCCCCGTTCCTTCTGCTGACAGTTACCTTTCAATCTGACAATTGGGCGGCCTCCACCGATCTTTATTCAGTGGTCTATTCACCCAGAGTATTAATGAAGGGGGGGGGGATTCGCAAGAATAGCCTTTAATGGGCTGATAGACAAGGCCCCGCTCTTCCCCTCCCTCGCCAGGGCTTATCAGGGCCTCGCAGGATGGCTGGGGAGACCCTGGGAGGTCACAGGCCTCTCGGGGCCAGCAGAGATGGCGGCCGTGGCAAAGTGACCCTCAGGGGCCCACGGCTGCAGCCGGAGCACAATCCGGAAAGGAGGCGGCTGCTTTCAGGGCCCCAAGGTTGTGGCCCCAGTCCAGGGCCTCCTGTTCCAAAGCCCCAGCAATGTGGAGAACCTTACTGGCCCCGGCACGTTGCCCTGAGTGGCAGCCTCCCTTCCCTGGGAAAGCCTCTCTGCTACCATCTTCTTCCTGCTCCGGCCCCCCTCCCGTGGCTGAAGGGAGGGGTGTGGGGAGGGGCCGCCAGGAGGCTCTCCCAGGGCAGGGCAAGGGCTAAGGGTAGCCCCGTGGGGGAGTCCCGCAGGAGGCCTGGCTTGCTTGGTGTGAGGCATGGTGGCACGGGGCGCCTTTCCTTTGCGCCCTGAATCGCCTCCTTCCCCCTCAGCCGCAGCCCCCCCCCCCCCTGGGGCTGGCAGAGGAGCTCACGGCCCCTTCCCTCGGTTGGGCTCTGACTGCTCACAGCCCCACAAGGGGTGGGGAGAAAGAAGTCCCAGGCTTCCACCTCAGGCACAGCCTCTCCCCCATGGCTCGGCCTCCCCAGCGAAAGCCCTGCCACGGCCACCCCAGGGCCCAGGCGGCAAAAGCTGCAGCCTCAGCAGTTGGGGGGGGGGGGAGCACTGGAAATTGCATATCAATGAGGCGCCAGCGTATCCCCCCCCCCTTTGGAGGCTGGGAAATGGCACCTCATTGTTGCGTCTTAAGATTTCTTGCTTAGTTAACAGAAAATCCTCACAATTAAGTCTGAACTCCAGATTAATTCCCATTAGAGGAAAGAAGGCAGATTTGGCTCCAGCCTTTGGTTGGGGGGGGGGGAAGGGTAGGAGGAAGTGGGGGGTGGGCTGGCTTTGGACACCGGGAGGAGCCCCAGGTAAGGGCACCCAAGGCTGAAGCACCGGGGGGAGGGAGAACCGGCGTGGGTGACCCACTGCAGAGTTCAGCCTGGCCTCTTCCCACGGGACTTCCCCACGCCAGCCCCGCGCTTCCTCCGAAGGCCTGGCTCCCTTGCAGCCTCCCGACGGGGAAGAGGGCGGCTCCCAGTTGCCCCACCCTGGGGCTGGATGAAATCCCTTCCTGGACCTCCGCTAGGTCCCTTGAGGCCCCCAGCGTTGGAGCCTCTGGTGGAATTGAGGGTACTTTGGGGGCAGGAAACCTTTTCCGGTATGAGGGCTTGAGGGAAGGAGGTGGCAGCAAATGGGGAGACCCAGGCAGCCAACAGCTGGGCCCAGCACTCAACCTGGTGCCAGCTGGACAGCTCCACCTGGCCTTCTGAGCATTTGGTCACCAATGGATGGCCACGGGCATGCCTGCAATAAGCAGGACCTCCTGCTGCCTCAGCCCTTCCTTCCTTCCTTCCTTCCTTCCTTCCTTCCTTCCTTCCTTCCTTCCTTCCTTCCTTCCTTCCCCTTCCCCTCCTCTCTGCCAGAGAAGGATAAACACTTTTCTTGTGCAAACAAGAATTGCAGAAAGAGGCCTGTGGATAAATTATTATCGTGACCCTCACTCCAGTGTGAAAAATCCTCTCCTCCTGCCACAGAGGGAAAAAGTCAGAATTTGCATTTAAATAGAAAGCAAGCCCTTGGTCACATGCAGCAGCCGGGGATGCCTCTGAGGAAGGGGAGCTGGCTGATCCTGGGGGCCAGGAAGTGAGCGGAGCGGCTAGCTGGGGAGACGGAGCAGGAGGCCGGGGAAGCCCAGACACCCCCACACACACACCCACACCCCGGCCTCTCAGCAGAGATCCAGCCACTTCCTCCTCTTCTGTGGCTCTCCAGCCCCTGGGATGGCAGGGGAACAAGCTAGTGGGGCCCAAGAGGGGAGCCCCACAAGGCGCCTTCCAGCCAAGGCTCCCCACCTGCCCTTCTGGCCAGGAGCTACGTGGGCACCAGGGGCCTGATGGAGACCTGATTGCAGGGGGAGTTACCCCCACAACACTCCCCTAGCTACATGGGCACAGCTTCCTCGGGTTAAATGCCGCCCACCTTAGCCCAATTCTTCCAACGGCTGCTTCTGGCTCTCCTCTAGGAGTGCAAATCCCTGGTCCCTCCCCCTCCCCCTCGGCCTTCTCCCAGGGGTCCATACTTCCAATCAGGCAGGCAGGCAGGCAGGCTCCACAAGGGCCTAGAGGTGGACTTCCTTCGCCTGCCTTACCTGGGATTCAGCACCTTTGAGAAGCTGGGGACTCTGGTGGCCAAGGCACCGCTAGGAGGCCCCTTCCGGGCCCAAGTCTCCTTCGATGGCGCCTCCCGGGCTTAACAGGGCACAGAATCAGCTGGAAAAGAAGTGTTTCTTGAGCTGACGTGGGCTCTGCTTCCTTGCTGAGCAGAATTTCTGGCAACAGGAGAAAGATGGCCTGGCTGGGCTGGGGACGTTAGAGTGCGGCGCCCCCTTGCAAACATCCAGAGAGCCCTGGGCTGGCCAGCCGAAGGCATCTGCTTCCCGGACAGAATTGGAGGGGCCGAGCCCTACTGGCTCCGATGGAGAGCCCAGATTCCTGCCCATCTTGGGTCCTTGAGCAGGAGGGGACCTGCTCAATGGCCAGTGGGAAGGAAATTGCTCAAGCCTGCTCCCTGGGGGGCTCCGTCTCCAGAGGGGAGGGGGCAGCAGATGCCTTGTGGAGACCTCAAGGAGGAAGCTGTCCTACAGGCAGGGGGCTGTGCCACCAAAGAGGCGCCCATTCTCCAGGGCGAGAAGGGATTTGGCCGTAACCGAGGCTGTTGCCGGCCGTTCTCTGAGGGCTAGCCTGGCCAGGGCAGGAGGGGCTGGGCTGGGCTGGGCGTGGAGAAACCCTCCTTTGGACCACCTGAGTCACCCAAGCCAGCCAGGAGACCCGGAGCTCCTGCTCAGCCGTGTTTGTGACCGAGTCAGAAAGAAGCGGAAACAGAAATGCTTTCTATCTCTTTTCAGGAGCTGCAGCACAACAGGGCCCGACATAAAGAGAGACGCTCTAGGAAAAGAGGCTGGAGGGCAACTCTTTCACTCCAGGGCTTTGATCTTCCAAAGGACTCTTGTCCTGAGTGGCAACAGTGGGGGGGGGAGGGGGGGGAGCCTCACATGCCTCCTTCCCACAGTGCAGGAGCTCAGATCTTCCTCTCTGGTCTGTTTTTTACAGAGCCCTCAGGGCTTGTGCTCGGCTCCTTCCGCTTCCCGGGGACTCCTGGCATGCGGCTGCTGGGGGGGCAGGGGGGACGATGCAGGGGGGACCCCGAGGGGGAGGACCACAGAGGCCCCTGAGAAGAATGGTGGCACCAGGGAAGGGCAGCTGCATCCCACAGCATGGAGGTTTGGAGGGGGGGGGGAGAGGTTGTGGGAGCCAGATGTGGGGGGCCGGAAGGAGGGGGCATCTGTTCACAATTACCTCTGCTTCTGCTAGGCGACTTGGAGACGGCAGGCAAACAGGAAAGAATCTGGCCGACACCTAGGGAAATCCAGGGCTGCCATGCTGGGGGCAGCTGGACAGACCCTGGAGGAGGGTCTCCTCAGCCCATCCCTCCCTCCCTACCCTGCCTGTCTTGGGAGCAGCTCCAACCCCCCTCCCTCCCCCCCCTTCCATCCATGCCTTCTCCGAAGAGCCCAGGAAGAGTCAGAATGGCTGAACTAGGTGGGCCTGTTGGGGGTGGAGGGGAGTAAGCAATGCTGTGGCATGGGGAGGGGGGAGAAAAAGCACCAGGCACCCAGCACAGCCCCCCCCCCCAGGCCAGATTGCATCAGGCGTTTAACAGGCAGAGAGGGGGGGGGGGCAGGAAACGAAAACAATAGAAGGGGAGTGGTCGCCTCTGCTTTGCCTCAGCCCTGGGGTCTTCTCCCACTGGCCAGAGCGCGGCTACGTCCATCGTCCATCCTGCAGCCAGAGCCCTCCCAAGCCCCTTGCCTCTGCACCCTGGAGCCATTCCTTTGGGTGGCCCCCTTGGGAGAAGAAGGGCAGGTGGGGAATTGTAGGAAGACCCCAGTTCTCCAATCCTGAAACTCCAGGTTTGGGGGGTAGGACTTCACCGGGGGGGGGGGGGCTTCCACACTGGCGGGAGGGCAGGCCACAGGACTGCCCCTCCCCCGCAACTCCCGGGCAAAGTCTGCCAAGGAGGAAGAGGACAGCCCCCCCCCCCTCTCCAGCAAGCCAACGGGAACCTACGGACTAACATCTATTTCAGGTTCTCCTTTCAGAGGAAGAGTCCATATGTTCAGATTTCATTAGCGCAATTAACAAGTAATCAGATTAGCAAAATGCTGCCTTTGAGATAAAAGGATCTCTCCTCTAAGAGTTGCCCTCTAGCAGATGCTCCCCCCCCCTCAGGAAGAGGCACAGAGGAGATCAGGGGCTCCTTGTGTGTGTGTGGGGGGGGGGGTGAAGCTTCCACTGGGGAGTCTTGGCCATCCCTGCCCACGGCCACCCCAGCCCCTGGCCTGGCCCCTGCCTGCCGTGCGTGGGAGAGGCTTCCCTGCTGGAGCTCCCTGGTGCTTTGAGAAGCCCAGCTGGGTCTGGCCGTCGGAGGCCAACGCCAACTGGAAGGGTTCAGCGTTTGCAAAAGTCTTCTTGAAAGAAGCTGCACTTGAACTAAGCAGCCATGACTAAAATGGTTTCCGAGAGGACGCCCCTCGCGGGTCCAGTGGTGGGAAGCTCCCAGGAAATGGTACGGGCCGGCCGGCAGCAGGGAGCCAGCTCTGCCACTTGGGGAAGCTTGCAAAGAACACCCCTTTGTGCCAGACTCTCATACCCCCCACCCCCCTTATCAGCAAAACCAGGCCAGCAGGGTCTTTCTTGCCATTTTGGGGCTGGAGAGGAAAGAGAGCCTGACTGAGACAAGCGCCAGGCCAGGAGCCTTGCTCTTCTGCCAAAAGCCAGAGCTGCCTCTCCAGCTGCCAGGGTTCTCCTGCTTGGTGGCCCCAAGACTGCCCCTTCCCCCTTGGAGCCCTCAAAGGGCCTCAACGTTGGGCATTGCTTCCCCCCCCCCGCCCCCCCCCCCCGGACTTCCCCATGGGCTGTGGGAGAGGCCCAGAAGCTTGGCTGCCCCACGGCCCCTCCGTCTCCATCCTAGCTCCTTGGCTCAGGTGAGGGGTAGGCGTGAAGAAGTGCCTCCCCCCCCCCATTGCCCAATTTTGAGGCTGAGTAAGCGACATCTCCACAGAGCCCCCTGTTTATCTGCTCTTCCCCTGGCAGAGCGATTTCACAGCAGAGCCATCAATGGATGCAATTTACATAATGGCTTATCATAGACTCCAATATTTCAAACACAGCCCATTAAACACTGGCGGCAGTCTTGCTTTGCCACTTGCTTCTTGTAAACTTCTTCGGAGGCTTCTCCATCTGTTAATAATGACCGAGGGGAAAACCCTGCCCAACCGCTGGCACCGGGCGGTGGCAGAGTCCCCTTTCGGAAAGGGACCCTTGGCCAGCCACCTTGATGGGCGCCTGGAGACGGTCGTTCTTCTCCCTGGCTTTGCACCCCATGCCAGCAGAGGGGCTTGTCTCCCAGGTGGCTCCCCAAGTGTTGAGCCGGGGCAGAGAGGCTTCTGCCAAGGGAGAGCTAATTGAAAGGAGCCTCAGCAGGCAAGCAAGGGGACCCCCTGGGGGGCATCCAGGGACCTGAAAGGGAGTTGCCACTGCCTTCCCAGGTGCTTGGCTGCATCTCGTGCGTGGAAAAGCCCCAACTCGCTCAAGCAGAAGCGACGCAGCCCGAGTGACCGGCTGGCGTTCCGCTCGTCTGCCAGTGCAGGGCGGTGGCAGCCCAGTGCCAGGACTCGGGAGCCAACTGGCAAGCAAGGGAAAGGCTGCCCCATCCCCTGAGAGGAGCACAAGGACAGATCTAATGCCAAGTTCAGCAAAGGGCAGAGGAGTCCCAAGACAGACGGACTGAGCCGGGAGACAACCCCCCCCCCTCAAGTCTGCCAGGCAACCTCTACCCATGTGGGGGCCTTCCTCTTAGGGAGGGGCTCTTGCTGAGGCCAAACACAGCAGGACTCAGTCTATGCAGAACCGATTGGGGGGGGGGGTCGTTCCTGAAGAGGTGAACTGGAGCTTTCTGGGGGCAGCCCCTGTCCTTTTGTAAGCAATTAACTAGGGCCTTTCCAGGGAGTCTGCATGGGCGCACTTGTGCATGTGCATGGGCTGATTCACAGGCCCATCCCTGACTTAGCCCAGGAGCAACACCGCCGGCCCTGGGGGGCGGGGGGGGCTTTCATCTTCTGGCAGCCACTGGTCAGAAAAGTGGCACCTCTGGGTCTCCTTCACCCCTCCCCTCCCATTGCTCAGGGGACAAGAGGAAGGGGCAGGAGGGAGACCAGACGGTTGAGGGCATCGTCTTGCCCCACCCTGCCCCTTCTCCTGCAGGATCAGAGGTGCCCAGCCCTCCCCCTCCCAGCCCTCCTCCCGCTGTCCGTCAAGATGCAGCCTTGAGAAGCTGATTGGCCCCCCGAGGAAGACCTCTCATCGTGGCCTGGACTCAACCTGCTGGGAAGTGGGAATCTTCTGCCTGGGACATGCTGGGCTTAAGAGGCAAAGTCCTGGGTGCAGAAAAGCCCCCCGCTTTCCCAAAGAGGGCAGCAGCCCCACCAAGGAGGAAGGAAGGTTAGGGCCTCCTCGGCTTAACCCCCAAGGGTGGCAGTCGGGGTGTTTCTAGCTGGCCTGTGGCATGAACGGCCGTGGCCCCAGGTGTGGAGGTCTCCAGTTGCCAGAGCGGCTTCTGCGGCTGACAAGCAGGGCAAAGGAGCACCTCCCGTCAGAGGGGCTTTTCCTGCATTAGTTTGTTTGGGCTGCCTGGTTTCAGTCTTCGTTAGCCTTTGTCTCCCCACATTGGAGCCCTTTCCCCAGTTTCCAAGCAGAGCCTCCCAGGAAAGGCAGCCTTCAAGGGGGCAGGTGGAGCCGCCACGTCCTCTCTCCCCCTGGCTGGCAACCATTGGGAGGGGACTTGCAATGCCTGTGTGGCTCCAGAGTCCGTTCAGAGCACCAGATTAAGATCCAGCTGCCTCCCAAACAGATCCCTCCCTGCACGATCCCATCACACCTGTGGTGTGGTTGGGAGGGCTGGTGGTGGTCCTTTGTGGGGGGACCGTGTGGGGTACATTTCAAAGATGAGCTGCAAAGCCCTGAGGCCCCCACCCTCCTCCTCCTCCCAAACCAGGAATCCCGGGGAAGAAGCAAATGGGAGAGATTGCTGACTCTCCCACCTCTCATCGTCTGCCCCAATTTTATGTGTGGGGGGGGGGGGGGGGAGAAGAAATTGCAAATTCTTTGGAAAAGATCCCCCAGTTCTCTTGCTGGCTTCCAGGCTGCTTCCTGGCCACAACTTCCCGGATGGCCCTTTTCCTGATCCTTCTGGGCAAATCCTGCTGGGTTCTTTCCTATTTCAAACCAAGAACCCACACGTTCCTAATAAAAGGAGGAATCTACAGAGTAAACTTTAGCCCATGAATTATTGAGAGTTATAAACCAAATTTATTTAATGAATTAATAAAGGGCCATGGGGGGTATTTTAATAATGAAATACTTCTAGTTGTGTTTCAATAATTATGGCAGCCTTTTGTAATTACACCACTGCAGCAGAAACAAAGATCAGCCCCAATGAGAGGGAAGCCCCCTCCTCCTAGGGGCTGCCAGGGCCACGGAGGCCGGGCGGAGCAGGGGGTGCCCAGCACAAGCAGCCCTGGCCTCAGCCCCGCCCGAGACGGCACCCACCACCCAAGCAACGGGCAGCGCGGGCTCCGGCACAGGGTTATTCAAAGACTGTGGGCAGCCACGCCAGGGTTGGATGCCAACAAGACTTCAGGTTGCGGGTCAAGCTGTGGTTCAGCCATGAACTCTCCAGGTTTTCCTGCTGCCTGGCTCAAGGGGGGCTGAACTCGTCACTCAATGAAAAGTTAGCAATCCAAAGAGGCTAACGTGTTATCTTTGGTGGAGATGCAGAAGAGTGGAGAATTCATTTCTCTAGCTGTTGGGGAGAAAAGAGAGACGGACCTGAAGGTTGCTGGGCTTGTAAACCCAGAAACTATTTAATTTCTGAGATAAGCTAAATTATTTAAGAATTGCTGAGAAGCTAAACTGGATGGCCAAGACCGGGGTCGCCCATAGCTCCCATGGGTTTGGTAGGGCAGTTGTCACTTCTCCCCCCCCCCTCTTTTCCACCCACCCGGTGGACGATGCTGAAACCGGGGCGGAAGAATCCAAGCCCTCCCCCTCTGCCCAACTTGCTTCCCCTCCCCCTCTGCCCAGGCCAGCCTCTTAGCTTTCCCCTTGCCAGGCTCCAGCCCCAACAGAGAGGAATTGGCTGCCGAATTGGGCTTCCCAGCGCCCCCCCCCCCCCCGACCTCATCCCATCGCCCTTGAAGACAAGGAAGGGAAGCCTGTTTGGAGGTGGAGGCCGTATCTATCCAATTTTCAGCTGCCTTGCATCGAAATGAGACATCGGAGGCCCAGCCAGGCACAAACAGCTGATAACAGCCTCTCAGGTGAGCCTCTTCCTTATCGCTCCTGGGGTCACCTCTGCTTCCAAGGGCTTCTTTCGCCTCAACAGCATCGCTGGGGACGCAGAACAGCGCAGCCCTGGGATGATGGAGCCCAGTCCCCTCTGATATTCTCTCTCTCTCTCACACACACACACACACACACGCACACACACTGGGGCTGGCCCTTCCACCTGCAGGTCCAGGGGATCCCTCCCCCTCCCTTCAAGGCATCCCATCTCCACAGGCTACTCCTGGGCGGCGGCGGGTGTGAACCTGAGTGGGCAACTGAGGGGTCTCCTCCTGGGGGAGGCTCTAGGAAGCAGCCCCTGCCTGACGGGAGCAATGGTCCCTGGAGGGGCTCCCCCACTACGAGGGTTTCATGAGAGCCCGGAGATCAAGGGGAAGGGGAGGCTTCCATCCCAGGGCAATGGGGGGAGGGAGGCAGAATCCGCCTTGGGAGGGGAGGGAGGAGCTTTTCCCCAGCCTGCCTGCCTTCTGTGCAACCTGGAAAAGCCACTCTTCCATGACGGGAGGGGGGGACGGGGGGGGAGGAACCTTGGCTCCCCATTGTGAGGCTGGGCTGCCTCTCTCTCTCTGCACAGGCCCAACCGAGCCCCGAGAAGGCCAGGATCCAGGGCCCGGGGCTTGTGGATCAGCAGAAGAGGCCCCACACTGGCCTGGAGTCTGAGACGTCCCTCTGAGGACTGGCCACTGCAGGGGCGAAGCCGGAGTCGGAGCGAGCGATGGGCTCCTCCGAGCCTCACCTTTGGCCTGGAGTTGGGAACCCAGCCCAGCCATGGGGAGATGGGGGGCAAAGCGGCCCAAGGTCTCCTCCCCTCCAGACGTGGGATTTCCGCCGCCGGTGTTGGGACAGGAATGCCACCCTCACTGCCGGCTCCGCTGGGCCTGGGGGGCTTCCAACCAAAACCCCACTTTTGCGTGTGGGAGGAAGGGGGGGCTGGTCCCCCACCTGCCCCAGGCGGACCGGAGGGAAGGGGCAGCCTCGAGCGCCTCTCCCCTGCTGTAGCAGGTCTTTGGGGCCTGAAGGGGAAGCGGGTGGGGGAGGAGCTCTGCCCTGAGCCCATCCACCGGGCATCGGTCGGAGCACAAAGGGTTCAGCCCAGCCGGGCAGAGAGAAAGCCTTCCTTTCATCACATGGAGGACTCTGGAGGTCCGTCCCCCTGCTTCATTTTTGCCAGGATTTTTGTTAGCCCAACTTGTCATGTGTGCGAAGGAAAAAGAGGCTTTTAGATCCATTAGGAGAAAGGCAAAAGAGCCGCTGGGGGGGGGGGGGGAGGTTGTGAGGGGGGGAGGCTGTGAGGGGGGGGGGCAGGCAGGAAATGATGGGGAAATTAAAATTCAGCTCCAACAGAAGGCTGCAGCGCTCTTCTCCCAGCATCGATCGGTTCCAGCATTTGACTTTCAACCATGACAAAACTGTGGGCAAATTAATTGTTCTCCAGGATATTAGGCATCAGAGTCCATTAATCCTCTCTGGAGTCAGATGTGCGGTGAATACTAATGCCTGCGGGGGGGGGGGGGGCAGCAATCATGTCATTCGGAGGCTGACTTGATGCTGCTGCTGGGGGGGGGGGTGAGAGGAGAAGCCTTCTGCTCAAGTCGGCCATTTCCTGGGAGGGAGGGAGGGAGGGGAGGCAGCCCTGCTGGAGCTGGGAGGGGGGGAAGCGAAGGAAAGGACCGGCTGTTCTCCCTCCCTTGGCCTTTTCTGAGGGAGGGGAGCCTCAGCATCGGGATTCCAAAGAGATCGCAAAATCACAGGCTAATTACTCACAGACCTGCTCCCCCCCCCCATCTCCCCAATCCTCCTTCCCCCCCCCCCAGGACAAAGCCTTTGTTCCACTGGTTCCTTGCAGCCGGCTGGGTCAAGGCCGCTTTAGGGCTTTGAAGGAGCCTCCTTCCAGCCCTGACCAGGAGGAGGAGGGCTAGCGGGGGAGTCCTCTCCTTTTGTGCTCCTTCAGTGAGGAAGGCGCCACCCCACAGCAGACAAGGCGAGGAGCAACTGGGCCGGGGGGGGGGGAGGCTTCCCCCAGTGTGCCCCACCACAAAGAGCTCCTGCCTGCGGGGCTTGTGGAGCAGCGTCTGCCGGCGGGTGCAGCTGCTGGGAGGGGAGGGTGGGGAAGGGAGGGGAGCGACGGGGGCTCAGGAAGGCCCATCAGCCACCTTGGCAGAGTCGGCCCAGGGCCGGCCACAGACCTCCTCCTGGCGGGAGCGGAGCTGCCACTGCCGAGTCACAAGGACGGAGAGAGATTCACCCCACCTGGGCGCCTGGCATGGGACTGGGGGCTAAAGGCCATGCCAACTGCTGGAGCCCAGGGACCCTGAGACGCCCCACCCACCCTGCCCAGCATCCGCAGAGACAGTCCCCAGAGTTGCTGCTGCCGCTGCCGCCACTTGGTTTCTTTCTCTTTCTTGAAGAGCCGCGTAAGGAGGATGGGATTCTGGGTGAGGGGCAGCGGTGGGAACAGAAAGGAAGGCCTTCCCGCTTCAGCAGAAGGAGGAGCCCAAAGCCCCCTACCAAAGGACAGTCAAAGCGGTTCACCCGCCAAGAAGACGGAGCAGCAAAGCTCCCGAAGGTCAGTGGGAAGGGGAGAAGGACCCGCAGTGGGCTCTGCCAGGGGGGTGCAGAGCGAGGCCCCTCCAGGCTCCAGCCTTTCTAGGGTCTCCAGGGAAAGGACACGATGGCTCCAAGGCCAGAGCAATATTGGGGGGCAGCCCCTCCCCCCCTCTGCTTGCCTTGGGAAGAGCAGGGATTTGCAACCTTTTTTTAAAAAAGAAGGTCTTCCTAAAACGCCTTGGAGGCCCTGAACTGAGAACTCAGTCAGATCCCGGGAGAGGAGCTGCCTGTTCTCTATTGGGTCGTCTGGAGGGGGAGGGGCTCTCTCGTCACCCCACTTCTGAAAGCAGCAACCGGGCCAGCCGGACGGCCACTGGGCTGACTCCAGGGCTTAGGGAGACTGCTGGCCCTTCCCTGGGGGAAGAGGAGCGGAGGCTGTGCTGCCTGGACATCAGGCAGAAGATCCACAGGTTAAGAGCTGGCACCCAATGCGTGTTTGCCCCCTGGCCCTGCCGAAGACCCTCTCCAGGAAGTGCCTTTGGAGGCTCCTGGGCCTCCTCAGCTGTGCCCGCCCCCTCCCTGCCCCCTAGATCAAAGGGAGGAGGAAGGTCTTGCTCCCCCCCCCCCAGATGTGTAAGGGGTTTCTTCTGCACCAGCAAAGAAAAGCTCTCTCAACCCCTAAGTCACCTATTTTCTTGTCAAAAGCATTTGGACAAAAGCTCATTTGAATAAAATGTGATTTTTCAAAAGAGCTTTTTTTCTTCTTTCCCCTTTTTAAAGCAGAACTGGCCAATATGGAGCTAATGCAGACCAGAGCGGCGGCAAGTGCCTCCCCCTCCCCCAAAGCAGTGCCAGCTGCAGCGCCATTCCTGGGCGCCCTTTGCCAGAGTGCACCAGCCCTGTGCCGGGACCGAAAGTGCCAGAGACTCCTTTGCCCCTGGGTCAGCCCTGAGCCCTCGCTACCCCCAGCCCAGCTCAAGGGCCGCTCTCGGTTGCAAGCCTGAGAGAGCGGCTGGTGCCCCAACACGGCTCTTCGCGGGGCTTCTCCCTGGAAGAAGGAGAGCTGGTGGGTCATTCGAACTGGAATTTCCCCTTGGGTTGTGGACAGACATCTGTGGATGGAAACCGCTTTGGCTCAGTGCAAATGCACCACAAAGGAGGCTGGTGCATTAAGGGGCATTTTGGTTCCAGAGAAGCAAGCCTCTCCAGATCAGGGCTTTTAAGAGGCGGCTGCAGGGAGAGGGGGGCATTAAGCTTCAAAGAAAAGCCTTCCTCGGCAGCTGAGAAGGAGCCTCTGATGGGAGCCAACTTCCCTCCAAGGGAATATAACAACGCCAATCAAAAAAGTGTGTGCAAATGAGGGCCTGGTTTGCATAGGTTTTCAGTTTGAATGCCCCTTCCTTCCCCTGAGACTCTGCAGCGTTTGCCTTTTGTTGGAAGTTCAGCCGCTGCTGTCCGTCATGGAGGGCATATTTTAAGGGGAGGCTGTCACAGGCAGAGATCCTTCCTTCCCCGCCCCCTCCCCTTCCTTCCGCAGGAGGAACCAGGGGCCTTCTGAGCCTCAAGGAGGGTCTGTGGAGAGGCATGGGCCAGCTCCTCCCTGGCAGGAGAGCCACGGTGAGCCCCTAAAGGGAGAGGAGGCCCCCAACCCTATCTGGAGAGGAAGCAGCGCAGCCAAAGCCGCAACAGGGCAAGGCCGGCCCGGGGCAGACGTGACCGGTGGGAGTCACCCGGGAGGCCCCAGGCTGGAGCTGAAGCAGGAAGCTTTGGTGGCCCAGCGGAGCAGAAGCTGCAACCTGGGTGAAAGAAGAGGTGGGCGGGCCCCTTCAGAGCAGTCAACATCACATAAAAGATTTGGCCTTTGGATGGAGGCCTTGTTCAAATCTCTGTGCCTCTTCCCCCTACTCCAGGCCCCCCACCCATCAGTGCCTTTCCCTTCCCTACGTCCAGGGGCTGCACAGAAACAACTCCTCCTCCTCCTCCTCCCCTCCTTCAAGAAAGCTGAGCCCAACTCAAGGCCAAAGCCACGCCTGGTGAGTCCCAGAGAAGCTCCCCCATTGCCACCCTGAACGGAGGGCTTCGGAGGCCGTCGCTGGGATGGTCCTGCCGCCCTCCCACTGCTCCCCCCCTTCCCTCCATCTTGGAGAGGAAAGGACAAATGGGAATGCCGAGAGCAGCTGGCTGGCACAAGCTCTCCTCCTTCTGTCCTAAGAAGTCCCACCAGCCTGACGTCATGGGGCCCGGGGCGGCTGAGGCTCCTAGCAAAATCCTGGCAGGCAAGCAGCGCTGGCTGGCCTTTGCCTCTGTTTCCCTTAGTGGTTTGTTAAAGCGCTTATTAGGCATTGCTTCCATATCGCCAATTGATAAGGCTTCCCCATTTCTCCCCATGCAAATGGACCGTGGATGGATGAGCCTCAAGATCTTCCCGGAGCCCCTTCCTTCCAAGGGCTTTTGGGTTGAGGTTTCCCTAGAAAGACCACCCGATTGCCCTCGTGCATGTCCCTCTCTAGGTCGGCTGGCCGGGGGAGGCCAAGAACACTGGAGCCTTTGACTGGCCAGCCGTGGCCCGAGTGAGAAGAGAAGCCGAGAGAAACAGGCAGATTTGCATCCAGCTGTGTCAATGTTTTTGGTTTCACTGGCTGAGGCCCTGGATTTGAACCCAGGCCAAGACAAGCTGTGCTTGCGTTGTTTTTGGCTTTGCCTCCAGGCTGAGGAATGTCAGCATCACTTGCAAAATATGATGCCTTGTAATTCTGAACCGCAGGATGGAAAGGGATCTGCTGGGTGCTTGCTCCTGCTCTCCAGCGCCTCCCCTTGCCCAGGCAGGGGTGAGGGAAGGATCCCGTCTTCCTGGCCCACTTGGGCCTTAGGAGGAAGCAGGGATTGGACGAAGGTCCTTGCTGGCCTCTATGGGGAGAGGGCAGAGGGGCCTTGTGAGGAGCACCCCTCCCTGCCAAGGGGCATGCCCAGAAACAGCATCCAAAGTTTATTTTCTTTTATTTTCTTTTATTAAATTTCTATCCCGCCCTATCTCCCAAAAAGGGACTCAGGGCGGCGCACAGGAATTTAAAAATCTAAAATACAGACGATACAAAATTCTACAAAAGTTAAAACTAATATTAAATAATTTAGCCCGTGCTAAAAACAATTTAATTTGAAACCCCTCTAAAACGTCCAGATGCACAGTAGGTGCCTTGCCTTAGAGCTCACCAAGCCATGATGTGATTCGCTTGCAGGTCTAGTGCATATTTAACAAACACAAACACACACACACACACACACACACACACCAACCTGACACATCCAGGAGTCCATGCAGATGCAAGCTGTCCCAACCAGCTGAGCTGCTTCCACCCTGGTTCTCCTTCAAGCTGCCCAGGCCAAGACTTTGGATGGGAAATGGGGGAGCTGCACCCTTGGATTCGCAGCCCTCTCTAGGAAGGCAGACCTGGAGCGGAGAGCCTCTGGCTGAATGGCTCCCAGTGCTTCTCCCAAAGGCAAGTGGGAAAGAAGCTCCATCACTTGGAGAGCTACTGACAGTTGAGGCCTATCCTGAGCCTGCCCCCTGCCACTTTGGGAGACTGCGCAAGCGCTGCTCATGTGACAAAGGGGGCAAATTGGAGAAATAGGCGCCATCTATCAAGGGGGCTGGGTGGGCATGTGGGAATGCCAGGGAGCCCCGGCCTGGAGATGGAGTCTTCTCTCGCTCTCTGCTAGGAACAATAAGCAGGGATGGGGAGGAAGAAACGAAGCCAGACTGCCTGGGAACAGGTGAGGCCCCGAAGGCTTAGAGATGGCCACTCTAGGAGCCTTGCGCTTGGATTGGGCTTTGGGCCCACCTGGTCAAGCAGTCCAAGCTCCCAGGAAGCACGGAGGGCTAGATCTGTTCCAGCATCGCTCCTCAAGATGACCCTTCACGGAAAGGCTCCCGAAAGCCCAGAGGAAGCATCTTAAAGGGATAAGGAGCCAGCCCAGAGGAACCGAAGAGGAGGGCTCTTCTGCTGGTGCAAAAGGCCGGCAGAGCGGCCGTCCGAAGGCCCTGCGCTGCCCTGGAAACGGCGTGAGGAGGGAGGAGGACTTTGGTGGAATCCCCCGAGGGCTGCAAGGAAGGCCCTGCCTTGGTTCCACCCTCTCCTCTGGCCTTGCAGGGCGCCCCCCCCTGCCCCCCCCAGATTCCCCGATGTGGCCCAGCGGATGGAGTCAGCTCTCTGCCCAGCACTCTGCAGGCCCATCAGCTGCAGGAGAAGCTGCTCGCGCCCAGGCCAGCTTTCCCTCCGGTGCAAATGGCTGTGTCTCCCCCCCCCCCCACAGCCCCCTTCTTGTCTTGCGCAGAGTGGAGGCAGCCCCCCAGCCCAGCCAGCAAAGCAATTGCATGACATGCTCTATCATGTAGGACAAATCAGGCGCTCCCGCCATAAATCTACCACCAAATCACTCTGTTGGCACATAAGGATCTCATGCTGGGAAAGCCGAAAGAGGAAATAATCAGGCCACAAGTTGCCGATCATCCCGGTGGCTGCAGGAGCCTCTGCTGCCAGCCAGGTGTGGGCAGGGGCACCTCTGAAGAACCCCAGCTCCCAATCTGAGCCTTGCCTTTACCTCAGGGGTCAAGGAGCCCTTCAACCCCGGGTGGGCAAACAGGATGCCAATGCCCATACGCCTCGCCCCAGTTCCCTGCCGCCATTTCTCCCCACAGGCTTAGAAGCAGGTTGGAGAGGCTGCCTTAGCTGCCTTACAGGACTACAACTCCCAGCTATGTCATGACAGACCACCGTCATTGTGGCACAGAAGCAGCCTTGCGGAGCAGTTAGATAACTGAGCAATTCTGCCACCCGCCCATGGCTGGCCCCGATTTAAAATAAAAAAACGGGGGTGGGGAACGAGGACCAAACCGTGAGCATGTGCAGTGCAGACTTTAAGCTTGATAAAATCATCCAGGGCACCTTGAGAACCAGGCCCCATTTGTTGTTGTAAGTTGTGAGTTTGAAGGGCAATCGGGGTGCCGTTGTAGTCCTGCATTCTCAGGGCTGGGTTCGGACCCCAGGATTTGCTCCTTGCTGCATGACTTGGCTTGGGTAGAGCCTCGGGGGCTGTTTTGTGAGTGCATTAGCGCCTGGCCCTGCGTTCCAGGAAGAGAAGCTACGTGTGAACAGGCAGCCCCGATGTGGGTGAGGGTGGGCACTGGGAGGAGGCGGGAGCTGCCTGGCCTCCAAGAGCACAATTGCTGGACTGGCACTCTCCCTCGCCTTCCCCTCCCCTGCTGCCAAAACCTGAAGCTGGAGGGGGACGGAAGATTGAGGGGATAAACCGCTTTTGTGGGGTGGGGGAGAAGAGCCAGAAAGCCTGCGTGTGCATTTGCATACTCTGAGCTTAATTCTCTGAGGGTATGCAAATATATGCAAACAGCAATCCAGCGAGAGTCAGAAATAGCAGAGAACATTAAAATCACCCTACTTGAATATTGTTTTATGCAAATGATGTACGTGCGCAGTGTGTCATTTATTTAAATAGAAGCAATGTCAGCAGGCTGGTTATTTACCCTTCCAACAATCTTAGGAAGCCCAGGAAAAAAAGCACCAAAAACCTGTCTGAAATCGATGCTGCGAATGCAACACCCCACAGGCCCAGGAAGAGGCTTGGTGGGAAGGGAGAGCATGGCACACCCAGAGAGCCTCTTCCAGCAGGGAAATTGGGTCTCTTTACATGCATGGGCCTCTTTTGTGGTACATTTGTCACTGGGACAATCGTAGCAGAAAAGCCCTTCTTACGATACAAGATCAGCCAAATCCCAGGAGGAAAAAGCCCATAGAAAGCCTCTTATCCCGAGAGCTCAGCCTGTGAACTGAAGGTTCAACCTCTCTCCCGGAGGTTGCTTTAACGCCCCCAGGGTCAGTCCAGGCCCTGAGCTCCTTCAGCCCTCTTTCATTGCCCAGTGCTGTCAGTGGGTTCCCCAGGCTTTCTACTTATCTTTTAATAGAGTGCATTGCTACTATTCTGCAGTAAAAATTAAGGAGTGCAAATCGCTGTTCATGAAAGGATGTCCTAGGTACCAACGCCTCAAGGGAATGGTGCTGGGTTGGATTCTGAGGTGGGTTTCCCTCAGCCCCCACCCCCTTTTGCCACCCGTGCCAGACGTCCGGAGGGCCCGGGTTGATGCCCAGTGTGCTAGGGGCCAAGGCTCCATTCCAGGGTGGACGTCTGACTCGGTCAGTCGAGGTGGCTGTCAGCGACAGATTCGGGGGGCGGGGGGACCACCGTCCTCCAGGCTTCTTCTGCCCCAACCTTGTCTTGGTTTCGTCCCTGTTTTCTCAGGGTGCAAGATGCAGAGAGCCTTTCCCTGGGGGGCTGCTCTTTCCTGAGCAGGCCGATGGGAGGCCCAGCCGAGGGTGCCGTGAGACCAAGCGGGAAGAGGCCTCTCCCGGGTGGGCTCCTGGTGGCCTTTGTGTGCACATGCAGCCTTGGGTGTTGCAACACCCATTCAACACTGGCAGCCCCAGCCCTGCCGGTAGGTGCTGTTGGGGCTACTCCCTCCCCAAGCTGAGGGTGGATGGGGCCAGGCAGCCCAGGGGGCACCAGGCTGCTTCTTGGGCTTCTCCCAGGGTTCTCAGGGTGGAGGCCATTGGATGGGATGTGGCATGCTGTGGGAGAAGCAGCCAGATGAAATGACAGCTTGGAGCAAAAATGTGCTCTCACCGTGGGGGGGGGGGGCGCTGCAGAGAAGCACTGCTCAGACTGAAGGACCCCCATGGCCACCCCAGAGCCCTGGTGCCCTCGCGGCAATGGTTTCCCTGGACCCCCACATTCCTGTCCACATTGATTGGCAGGCCGTGACACTCACAGCCTCTGACTGGCAGGCAGAGCTGCTCCTTACCCCCAGGAGTCTTTGGTGGCGTTCCCATGCACAGGCAGGGATAAAGAGCAACCTTGCCCCCCTCCCTCCCTCCCTCCCCCTTGGCAGGAGCTCAGCCCCTCTTTCTGCTGTTGCGAGGGGCCCTCCTGCATCTGAAAAGGCAGCTGGGGGAGGGCCCGGGAAGGAGGCCTTTGTGCCTGAAGAGACAAAGGCCCTTGGCTGGGAGCCTTCTGGATTTCATTTGCAGGCCCTGCCCATTCGCCCCCACGGAGCAAAATGCGGGGGCTTTGGCCTCCCCCCCCCCCACCCTCAACCCCGGGCTTCTCTGGCCTCTTTGGTCTCTCTGGAGCAGAAACCCAAGAAGGCCCATGTGGCCGCCTGGCGAGGAGGCGTGGGGAATTCTGGGCTGCCCTTGTCAGCTTCCGCCCAGGTGGAACGGCTGGCTGCTGGGGCCACAGAGCGGGGCTGGGCTCTCAGCCCCTTCTTTGTTCCCAGCCTCTGGGCTCACCCGGTGGGCTACAGGGAGGCGGTGGGCTACCTTCTCAGGCACAGCTGCTTCAGAGCAACCCTCTTGGCATTGGGGAGCCGTTTTCTGCCCTCTGGCTTTCTACAAAGAAAAAGCAGAGAACTTTTTGCAGCCTTCCTCGCTCTGCCTTTTCAAGACCCTGCTGACATTTGGTCTCAGTTTCATGTAATATTCCCTCTGAATGTTATTTGAATCCCTGCAGCTCGCTCTGAAACATGGGTGGGTGAAGAGGTGGCCGATGTCCCAGCCAGCCAGATGTTTTACCGGGGACACAGAACCCCCGGCACACGCAGCATCAACTTAGGGTGCGGTGAGGTTTCTCTGGCAGCCACAGGACGCAGCCACCCGAAGTGGGCCGACTTGCTCCAAGGCTTCACCAGGTGCCAGAGGTGGCCAGCCAAGCTGCCAGCAAGGAGCCCTCTGCTCTGTGGTCCAAGGGAGCCCGGCTGGCTCTGGTGGGGAAGTCGAGCCTTTTGTTCCTCCTGGAGCTCACGGCATCGTCTCTGCCTTGAGTGGCAGCTGCAGAATGGCGTCTCAACTCAAGGACCAAATTTACAGCCCTAAATTCTTCTTTCTTCAGGATGGTTAATTATCTTAATTACTTTTATTATCTTTTATCTTTGAAGATCCTAAATTGCTTATTTCTCCTCCTGTAGCCAAAGGGGGTTGTGTTTATGTTCTTATTGGTGAAAAGGCAGGAACAGAGACAGTTATGTGGGGCACATCAACAGAACTTTGATTTATAACTGGCCTCCTCCTTGGGATGTTAATTGTGATCAAGAGAGAGAGTGAAAACAAACTTTGGTGAAATATAGATGGAAGTGATAGCAAGACCTATCCTTTCATTTGCTCTGTCCTAGCCTGAGTCCAAACAGAAAGGAAAAAAACCATCTGAATGCATTTGGGGATTTAACACCTTCACCTACTAATCTTTTAAGTTAAATGGCGGTCATCCCAATGTCCACATAGAATGGAACCAGGTTGTTTGGCAGATGAAGCCTTTTGCCTTCCACGCTTCTCTGGCCCAGGCTTACATCAAGATACCTCCCTGCCCCCAGAACCTGCTTCTTCCACCCTGGGGTGCCAATGATTCTGCTGAATCTTGCCCAAGAAAGTCCGTGAATGACGCCCAGCCGCTCCCTTGGAAAGCTGCCCCTTCCACCTCCTTTGGCCATTGGGTCCTGCAGCTCTGTCCTACCCCCTGCAGAAAAGCCTCGTCCCCACCACCCAGGCACTGCCAAAGGGTGGCTGCCACCCAGAGAGTGGATTGCAGGGCCACAGAGCCCGGCTAAGGCTCCTGACCCTGCTTTGGTGGCATAAGTGGGCTTCCCAGCTGGCCCCCTGGCGTGCCTCTCCTCCTTCGCTCTGCCTCTGCCTCTTGCACTCCGTGGCCCATGTTGATCTTCCTTTGGGAAAGAAGCCAGAGGGGGGGGGGGAGGGGGGGGGAAGGCGAGGAGGGTGAGCTGGGTTTCCAGGGTCCCAGTGAATGTTGAAAAGGCTCCTCATTAGCCACCGCTCCCTCCTCTTCCTCAGAGGCTTCTGGTCTCCCTGCATAAGCATTCTGCACACAGCCCTGCCAGACACTTTTTAATAGAATCGCTTAAAACAATTAATTACCAGAGTTTCCATTCAAGCTGCAGTGGAGAAGATATGCCGGCAATAAAAAGCATTTATTCCTTGGTTTCTGGAGGCCTGTTTGTTATTAACATGTAAATTAAATCATCACAGATGTTCCATTTTTAATCTGGGGATGTGAAGTGTGGGGCCAACGGCAGCCCAAAGCAGCCAGATTCCATTACAGGCTCTTTCATTAGAAACTGGTGGCTTGATTGGAGATCATTTTTCTTTGATGCATTTTTTAAACCAATTATCAGGATAATTTGCTCATTTCCCCCCAATTTGTTTGGCCCCTGCCAGTTATTTGTGACTCTTCTGGCCCCTTGTGACGGCTGTGGACCCCTTCTTCTAACCCCCACATTTGAGGCGGGGGAGTCTCCTGGCTCTTCCTTCCAGCATTTGCTTTGGGGGAGCTCCCCCCTTGATGGGTGCAGGAGCATCAATGCCTCGCAGCAGCCCTCCTGCCCCTCCTCTGTGATGGGTGCCTTTGGGGGGCAGCTGGCCGGTACCCCCTCCCCATTGCAGGCGTGTCTTTTCCTCTGCTCCAGAGCCACAGAATCTCTGAGAGCCCCTGGAGCGAAGTTGGTTCCTTATGCTGAGGGTTCCCTTTGGCAAAACAGAAGGGGGGAGGGGGCAGAGAAGAAGAGGATTAAATGGGAAAGTTACCTTTACTCTTGTCAAATCCCTAGTAGAAACATTGGTTAATGCCCTTAAAAAAGGCCCATTACTGGAGGGCAGTGAGTCAAAGAGCCCAGCTGCCCTTCTGCTCCGTTATCTCGTTCCTGGATAATGGAATGACCCCTTGCCTGCCCGGCACCGTTGCGCTATAATAGCCAGAGCCCAGTGAATATAGCAGTTATTTTTGGAATCCAATTGAAACTGCGCTGGAGTTGCCGTGACAGGGGAAGGATTGAACAACGAGCAGTCTTCCAGAGCAAGACGGGGGGGAAATTGCATTTGGGCCAGGCATGGCTGGCAGTGAACTGTGGAAGAAAGGGGCTACGGCTGGGGGGCTGGAGGAGGTAGGGGCAGTTGGGGGGGGGGAAGAGGCAGGTCTCTGCACAGGCAGAAGTGAGTCTGGCTGCCTGCGGGCCACGCGGGGTTAATTGCTGAACCCAGCAAAGCTGGAACAAGGCTCCTGCCTGCTCCCCCCCCCCCCCCCCCAAGGATGTGTGGGATTTTAAGCATAAGTTGTCATTTTGGGAGGAGGACTTTTTAAAATAGTCTCAGCAGTCGGGCTGGAAAAGCCAAGAAGGCATCCGGCTGCTCTTCTGCTAAGGGCATGGGGTGCATGAAGGGTGAGCAAGCTCCCCCCCCCGCCCCCCCCCCCGTTGGATTCTTTGCCTCTTCCCCAAGGCAGGAAGCAATGAAATAGATTTTTTTTTAATTTAAAGAAAGCCTTTATGCAAATAACTTTGATTTCCATAATTTATTCTGGTTGCAAAATTTCACTACCTTGCAAGAGGGGGAGTGGGCAGATCCATCTTCCCCCTGGACCTAACTCCTCTTTCATTCAGCATGCCAGCAGCAGAACCAGGGAAGGTCCCCAGAGGTGCTGCAGCAGGTGGGGAGGAATGGGGGGGGGCTGGTTCCACCTCTTGAACAAACCACTGGATGCTCCTCTCCTAGTCTTCCTCCTCTCAGCAACCCCAGAAGGTTATGGCCAGGAAGATTTATGGCTGCCTTAGCAACCTCTCTCCCCCCCCCAAGAGGGAGAACAAACCAGCCCCCAGCAAAGCATCCCCTCTAGATTATGCATTGGCTCCCCCCAACAGGGTACAAGTGAGGGGCTCGTCTGAGCCCAGTGTCCCATGGAGGTCCAGACTGCTGTGCCCTCAGCCCCCAAGGGAGGGCAGCTTCTTCAGCAGAGGGAGGACTCTGCCCTATTGGAGGCAGAAACAGGGAGATTGGTTGGGGCAGAACGTGCCCAATTTGAGGGTCTGCTTAGGAGCCGGAGGGTGCTAACCTGACCCTTGCTCTGCTTTCTGGGCCCCTCAGATGGGCCAGGGCAGCCGGAGCAGCCACAGGGGTGGGTGGGGGTGGCATTTGCACTTCGGCCCTCTCTGCAGAGACAGCTGGGCAATGCTTCTCTTTTGTTGTTGGGTGGGGGTTCCTCCTTTTCCAGCCTTGTGGAAGTGGGGGGGCTCCTCTTTCAGGAGAGCTCTGGTCAGTCTTTGAACCCCTGGAAGAATTTGATTTTGCTGGTGGTTCCCTTGATCTGTGTAGAGCTCAAGGTCTGGTTGTCATGAAAAGAGGGCAAATCAGCTGGGCAGAGTTTAGACAGAGGCAGAAGTCCCGCAGCTCCCTCCTCCTCCTCTTCCTCCTTGGGAAGGTGGGGGCCCTGAGGGGCTCCTTCATTTCAGCTGGAAGAAAAGGCTCTGCATTTTTCACTGTCTGTGTGTCCCTCCTTCCTTCCTTGGGAGCCTTGCCCACAATCCCAGTGCCTCTCCCCTCCCAAGACCAAGGAGCCCGAATTCCCCGAGATAAATTTCTCATCCCAGCGTAGCCAGTTCCATCGTCACATGCAACATTGATTGTCTGTTATATTACATTTATTAAGGAGTGATAACTTGTAATAATTGGATGTTAAATTAAAGAACTCTTTCCTAGTTATTGCCATCTCAATTATAAGTGTCATTTGCTGGCAGTTATGATGATATATGAGGGTTGTATTTTACTCAGCCGACCGTGACCCGGTGAGTAATATTCCCTCGGCTTGAGGGGGGACGGATGCCTTGCTGCCTCCCAAGGCAAGAACTGACTGGAATACTGAGTTTGGTGTGTGTGTGTGGGGGGAGGTGTTTCTTCCATGAGAGATCCCTGTAGAAAATTTCAGGGCTCCTCAATGAGACGATCGGCTTCCCTGCCTGCTTAGAGGATTTGGTTTCCCATGGGAGGATCAAGTAGCCCCCCCCCCCACTCCTCCCCAGGGGGATGCCACAAGCTGAGCCAGGCTAGCAGGGGTTGGGATGGGTTTCCAATCTGAATCCTTTCTCAGCTTCAAGCTTGCCTGCCTGCTCTGTAGGCCACGCTTCTCCCCGCCAGTGAAGCCGCTCTTTCGGAAACTGGGAGTCAGGGGTCAGAGGTGAGCCAAGCCATTCAGAGAAAATACGGTGAGCCAAGCATCAGCATAGGCTGCCCACCTTTGGAACGAATTGTCCCCAAACGTGAATACAGCATAATCAATAATAAATAGCCCTAATCTCTACTGGACCAGCCTGCAGAACCAATGTCCACAGGGACGTTGAACCAAGCCTGCAGCATTGGAAATGGACAGCCTGCCCTGTGGCCAGCCTCATCCGCTCTGTGGGGCAGCCGCCGCTTGCCTCTTTCCGGCTGTGTGCCCCCACCCCCCACCCCCCAAATGGCTTGTCTAGAAAAGTGTGGCCTGCAAGCCTGCACAAAAGTGGCCCCCTCTCCTAATTTGAGCAGGCCCACCTCTATGGCTTCACACGTGAACTTTTCTTTTCTTCATCTAATGGGGTCTCTTCCCACCCGATGCCAAATCTCATAATGTCCAACCAGCATTTTTTCCCCCTGGAGTTTAAAAAAAATGTTTTATCCCTTCATAGTCCTCCCTGCTCTGCTTCCTTGAAACTCTAGGCTAACCTGATGGATTTGTGATCTTGGACAGGTTTGGACTGGTGGATGTAGAACCGGAGGGTGTTTACGATTTTATCAGCTGCAATACACAACTGTTTATTTATTGGCAACTGTTTAAGGATGCTTTCAGTTAACTGCCTTTGAAAAATTGATACATTGAAACTGAACCAATACATTCAATTAATTGATACATTTGGCTAACTATATCAACTGAATTGATACATTCAGTTAGTTGTCTTTCTAAAGCTGATACATTGCAAGGTATACAGCGGCTTTTGAGTTGCCATGTGTGAGTAGGCAGCAATATTAATTTTCTAAATAAATAAAATAAAATAAATACAATCCTTTAGTCCTAGTTCCAATTTTTCTGGGCATATACTTTCTTTTTTTATGGGTCTTTTTCCCAGGCAGTTGTTAGTATATCTGCACATGTTGAGTCTGCACATTTTTTATCCCTTGTCATTGAACACATTTTCTGCTTCTTTCTGTTGCCACTGTTAGCTCAACAAAGCATGCTCAATGAAATTAATATGTGAATCTTGTTTCAAAAAGTACCAAATAATATTTCCAGGGCAAAGGTTAATCTAATCATGTTATTGGAATATGTGATTTTTGAGCTCAATTTACATATTCTGTGGGAAAGTTAAGGTTAAATTAACAACTTTAAATATGTTAAACATTTCCCATCCCCCATCCCCAAGATAGAAAAGAACATTCTTGCCATTGGTGTTTTCTTTGCTGGCCACTTTGTGTCAGCCTTCCTTGTAAGCGAGCGCCCTAGGATTCCTTGGGGTGCTTTTGAGCATTTGAAAGGGCACAAAATCAATTTAGAAAGAGTGAGCCAGTTCTTCTGTTCCATCCACTGGCCCTCTGGGGGCTTCGAAACAGGCCTGGGAAAGTTTCCTTGTGCAGCCAGCAGCCCTGGGGAGGAACTCCCCCCCCCAAAGTTTGGCATGAGCTGAATGTGGATCTACAAAACCCCTCCCACCTTCCTGCCTTCAAAAGGCATTTCTAAATGATTCCAATGTCTTTGGGTGGCAGGAGTGGATCGGTCTCCTGGGAGTCCTTTCCCACCTCAAGAGGCAGAAGAGGGAGGTGGATGAAAAAGAAAACGAGGCAGATGGACCAATCGCACCAAGGGTTTGGTTGACCCTTTTGAAATGAAAAGGGAAGAAAGTGAAACCATATTCCCAGCAGCTTCTGAAAAGGCAGAGGGAAAGCATTTACATATTGATGGTATAATGAATTCCGTTTTCTCTGGGACTGCTATGGCTCTATTTTTGAACAAAGAAAATGCACCCAACGACCCAAGTGAGGCTCCTAATTTTGAGGAGAAAGACGTAGATCTTTTTCAAATTAGAACTACAGCAAAATCTCTGTTCATTTAAATACTTTTATCAAGCAAAATGATATTAAATTGCCGGATGTTTGGAATTATCAGAGTTTCTGCAAAATTTCGAAGTTACCTGGTAATGCTTGTTTACCTAGCAGTATTTTCATCCTGCTGCCATGTGGGTGATTCCCAGCGGTTTGTAGGATAACATCTAGGCATTTTATGGCTTTGTCTCCTACAATATTCTCCCTACTCTAAAAGGAGAGGAAAGGCCGTGCCAAGCACATCCCCATCCTGGTGACTTCATGGATAGATCTGAGTGGGAAGGCCAGATTCTTAAGGAAGGAAGGAAGGAAGCAGCCGTGCCAATTTAGGGTTCTCCTTTCTGCCTGGCAGGGCAGAGTGGGAGGCCAGGGTGGGTGGACTTCAAGTACCAGCTGGAGATGTTCCTCCAGTGCTCCAGAGGTGGCCCAGGTGGAGCAGAAGCCCTTGGGACAGGGGGAGAGGTGGGTCAATGCTGCTCAGACTGGGGCCAGTGTTGCACCCGAAGAAGTGCTATCCTGCACAGAGAGCAGTTACAGCACCAGCCTCACCTCTTCTTGACCTGAACTTAAAGGATTAGATGCAAACCACTCCAGGAGAATTTGTTGGAAGATGGCAATTTCTGACAAAGGTGGCCTGCCCTCCTCAGCATGCATGTCCAAGGGGTCCCTCTTCCCAGGGAAGTCAGGAGAAGGTGGGTGAAGGTCAAGCTGGCTTAGTGGGCAGTTGGAGGGCAGGCAGAAAATAGAGATTCAGAATAATAGAATCATAGAGCTGGAAGAGACCTCAGAGGTCTTCTAATCCAACCCCCTACTCAAGGCCTTGTACCACCCTAGTTAAATGGTTGCCCAGTTTATTTTTGGAAACCTCCAGGGATGGAGCATCCACAGACCCAGGGAAGCCATTCCCCTGATCAGTTGTTCTCACCGTCAAGACAATCCCTCCTTAGCTCTAGATTCCACCGATTACTTCTTGTCCTGCCCTCTGGTGCCTAGAGAATAAGTCAACCCCCTCTTCTTTGTGACAGCCCCCAAGTACTGGAAGACAGCCATCCTGTCCCCTCTAATCCTTTCCTTCAATAGGCTAGGCGCACCCATTTGTCCCACGAGCAGATGGGAAGGAGAAGGGAAGAGAGCAGAGAAGGGGGCTGGAGCCTGCAGCTGCCTCTTTGGCTGGACATGGAAGGGGGCTGATGGGCAGCTGCTCTGGAGGGACCTGCCATGCTGGAGACCCTGCCAGCTCCAGAAACGGAGGAAAAAGAAGAGTCTGCTGGGTGCTGTGATTTCAAGTGTGATGGAAACCCTGCCAAAACAAGAAATGCCTTCTGCCGAACACCCCGTTTAGCAGAAAATGTGGACTGGCACATTAACTTAACAAATCTATCCTGGAAAAGCTGGGAGCTTTGTCTGACACCCAGCCGTAGCTCCCCCATCCCGCTCCCCCATCCCCCCCCGCCTTCCTACAGCCAGGCAGCTTCCTACCGGAACAAGCAGGAAGAAAGTAAACAGTGTCTGAAACCTATTCTCATTAGGCTAATTTACGAATAAATTACCATATTCAATGGCCTTATTTTTACTGCTCGTTAACAGGCCCATGATAGGATGATAATTATGGGATTTTAAGTGGCTAATGGCAGCTGGGGTTTGAAAAGCCGTTTTTATGAATCTGTTTATGGCAGAGAAGGTGACAGGGGGGAGGGGCGGCCCCTACCCTGGCATCTCATGTCAGGGAGACAGTTTTAATTGTCAAGTATTTATTGGAGAGGAGGGAAGACTGTAATTTAAAAATGAAACTTTGAAGAAACAAAAAGGAAATTAATTAGCTTGCTGGTGCTGGGGTGGCTGGCATTTCAGGAGGCCCTTGGTTGTTGCCCATCACTTTGGGCACCCCACTGTGCTAATCCACCCCCATCTTCCTTCCCCTGCCTGGATCTGCTGGACAGGCTTCCTACACGCAACTCTGGAAACTGGAAGCCAACCCCAAGTAGCCTTGGAGAATGCTTATGGGCAGTGTTGGGTTTGGGAACACGGGCTCCCACCCACTGATGGCCTCTGAGTGCCAGGGCAGGTGAGTGGGCCAGGGAAGCATTCCTGGACCACCATTGGCTGAGAAGCCGTGATGTCATGCACCATTCACACTTGGCTTGATGCCCATTGCAGGACTGGCAGGAAGGCCTTTTGGCTCCCTTTCCCTATTTTGCCTGGGCAGAGCAAGGGCCCAGGGATTCCAGGGGCAGGATGGGGGTGACACACAATCACTCTTCCAAACTCACTCTCCTGCACACACACACACACACACCGTCTCCAGCTGGATCCCACAATATTCTTGAAAATGTAGAGTTAAATGGATGAACTGCACCGTGACTTTCCTGCTTCAAATGTTTCCAGCATTATTTGGCCCTTCAGCCTCCAGAGGGGGGGGGGAAATTCTAACCTCGTGGAGCATGTCACATTTTCAAACCTGACCATGAGATGGAGGTGCTGCTTGTGGCAGGAGCCAAGAGGTTGCTCCCACTCCAGCCCCCCCTGGAAGAGCTGCAAATGCTCCATGATAGAGGAGGAGGTGGGGGGAGGGAGAGCCAAGCAGCTGGCTAGCAAGCAATTTGGGGCAGGTGAACAACAGCAGGGCCATCCTGGCAGACCCCAGAGCCTCCTCTGCTTATGGAAAGACGGCTCTGGCTCTGCTGCCCCAGGCTTCTCTTGGTGAGATGCAAGAGAGAGCAGGATTGTGGCTAGCTGCACCCCACATTTCTTCCATGCTGGCTTGTGCCCTTGCCACCCTCCCAGCCTTTCAAAGAGAGGCTCTTTCCAAAGTGCTGACAGGCTGCCACGCGCGGCTGGGCCCTGGAGTGTTGGTGCAGTTGTTAACTTGTTAGGCAGGAGGCTGGATCACAATCATAAATAAATCATCCACTGTCTCTTTACATTCAGACATGAGGCTTTTAAGGTGTAAGCTGTCACCCTGGCATCAGATTTAGTCAAATGCTGCATAACTGCAAAATTATCCCTCCCCTACTGTTTTTTTTTTAATTCTCCCTATAATGGACAGTTAAATTGGATTTTCAAATTTGAACTGCCTACAGTTCCCTTCCCACCAACAAATCCCCAGAGGTCAGCTGTTTCTTCATTTCTAAAGCAACCAGCTAATGTTTACCATTATGACATGGAAAGATCAGGATTCTTAAGGAGTCTCTTTGGAAGATGCCGGTGGGTGGAAAGGAGCCATTCTTGTCTTGAAATGAAACCAATTTTGCCGCTGATTTGCAATTTTATTTACATGCTAGGATTTGATTTTCTGTGGATTTATAACCCACCCATGTAGGTGCATGAGATTCCTTCCCTGTTTTTCAAACTTTGGTTATCTGTTGAATTTTTAGAAAATAAATCAAGTAAGCAGGGCTGCTGGGCTGGGCCAGGCTTGGGAGCAGATAAGAGACAGGAAAGAAGAAAAAAGAAAATGATTGCAATCACAGCACGTTTCAGAAGCACCAGTTTATGGGCATGATAGCAGGGTTTCAATATCTCAGGGGCTGCCACAAAGATCAACTTAGCCTTCAAAGGATCTGAAGGCAGGACAAGAAGCAGCAGATGGGAAGTTATCAAGGAGAGAAGCAACCTAGAACTAAGGTGGAATTTCCTGATAATGAGAACAATTAGTTCTCATCACCTTCCCTCCAGCAGGTGTAGATGCAGTTCTGGTTTTCAAGAAATTAGATGACCTCCAAGTCCCTTCTGTTCTGTTCTTCACCTGACAGCCATCTCCCACAGTTCATCCGCCCGAATCCCTGGGAATGCTCCAAGAAGATGAGTGCGACTCCAGAGCAGGAGTTCGGGTGAGCAAAAGGTTTGTGTTGAGCCTGCCTTCCTTCCTTCCTTCCTTCCTTCCTTCCTTCCTTCCTTCCTTCCTTCCTTCCTTCCTTCCTTCCTTCCGAGTAGGACCAGGACCATACACCTAATGCTGCTCTCCAGCCACCACAGCCTTGGCACCACCCTCCTTCCCTTCCCTGCTGCTGAATAATGCCCCCCTCGGCCTTCGTGAAGCCCCTGGGGAGTTGCCAGACTAACTACCTGATTACTGATACCGTTTGTAAGGAGGCCTTTGAGGCCTTTGTTGGGCTTCTCTCTCCCTGCTGCAGAACTTGAAGGCATCAGTGGCAAGATTGGCTGAGCAGAGGCAGGGGGAATGGGATAGCCGGAGACCCCAAAGGACTGATCCTGCTCCCTCTTCCCCTGGCAAGGGTCCCACAGCACTTGCCTCTGTGGAGCCTTCTCCCCTTCTACTGAGATAGACCTGACAACAGCCTCCTGTTCTGACCTCCTCCTGCTGCTGCTGCTGCTGCTGGGTGGCTCTGGAACAACTACTGCATGCCTGAAAGTAGGCTCAGGACCCACTGGATAATGGGGCTAAGTTACCTCTTTCCCAAATGGATTAAAATGAGACCCTACTCTCCCCTTCCCAGTTGCCCATGAAAGACAAAAGGCAGCTGGAATGGCTGAAGTCGACTGAGAGAAGGTTTTATTGGAGGCTGGCAAACTTTCCCCCTCCCCCCAAACCCCAAAGTTCCTCAGTTGAAGGGAGCTTTAAGGGCCAGGATTTCATAGATGCCCTCCATTCCCAAGGTCTTTTTCTCTCCGTTTTGTTCTCTGCAGCTGCTCTTTGCTCACCTGGCCTCCTCTTTCACCAAGAGTGTCTTTCCTAGCATCTCAGCAATGACAGGCCAATCTCTGGCGGCAGGCAGAGCCCCACGGGGCCCTGAGCAAGAAGCAGCCAAGTGGAAGCAATATTTTTCCATGCAGGGAAGGGGAACGGAGGTCAAATAATTGCTCAACAAGTTTCAGGGCTGCCGGCCTGCATGATCCTCACTCTGTCGAGGCAACCATCTCCCTTTGGGAACATGGACCTGGAGCCTCCCAAGGGGAGCCTCAGCCGCCACCGGAGTAGGGACTGAGCGGATGACCTACGTTGCAGATGGCAAGGTGAGCCATCCAGGCTTCTGGCAACTGCGCAGGAGCGGGAGAAGTTTCAGGAGGAGCAGAAAAGACAGAAAGCCAGCAGGAGCAGGAGGCAGACAATGTGGGGTGGCCCAGTGGCTCAGAGTTCACCCCTCCAAAAGTGAGTGCCCTGGATAGCAACTGAAGATTATTTGAAAGAGGCCTGGGAGTTTCCCAGAGACGGCAAAGGCAAAAAGTGGGCCCTTCCCATCTCCCAATTGAGGGAGAAGCTGAAGGCTGCTACTTCAGGTTTGAGCTGCCATCTAGCTGACTGACCAGATGGTGACTCCATAGCTGCCAGCACCACTTTGGGACACAAGAGCAGAAGATCCACCTGGGCGGATGAGAGGTGCAGGAAAGAGCCAGGGACTCTCCAGCTTTGGTCTCTGCTCTCTGAGCACCCAGGAGAGCCCTGGGCAGTTCCAAAGCCTGGTGGAGGGAGGCCGAAGAGCACCGTCCTGGTGGGTCTCCATCACCTCATGGGAAGGAGCTTGAGGAGGGAGGGCAGCTTAGGCAATGATGCCTGTCCCTTCAGTAAGCCTGTGGACATCCCGGCTCTTCCCCTGCCTGCAAAGCTCCTCATCTCCATGTTTGGTGAAAAGACACAGAGGCAGGCGGCTTCCTCCTGTCCTCCTCCTTCTGGGTCTGTCTTGGCTGTACTGGTGGAAGCCCCCTCCCCAGTTTTTCTTGGCTCGCTCCCCTCCTCTCCATTTCCCCTTGCCATCCTCCCAGGCCCTCAGATCAGTTTCCAGACAGGCTGGGCCAGAACATCCACGAGACTATTTAGTCTGGTTTTGCTGACCCCGACTGACTGACTGACTGACAAGGGGCACAAACTCTCTAGTTTCGCCTTCTCCACAAACACCCTCCATTGCTGCTGCTGCTTGCTGCTCCCACGGTCACATTCCTTTTTGTGTTTTTCTTTCATTCAGAGAAGCCCAGATTGTGAGCTCCAGCTGCCTGCCCATTGCCAGGTTGCAACCAGCTTGGAAGAGGGTGCAAAAGAGTGGATTCCCATGAAGGTGATTCCCAAGAAGGTGATGGAAAGGACTCCCCCCAGGCAAGTGCACTACCCCAAGGCCCTGAAGGAAGTGCAGCCCTCAGTTCCTGGATGCTGGCACCCCCTGGGTCACTTCTGCCCTTGGATGCAGCCTCCTCAGAGGGGAAACCAAGGAGTCTTCACTAGGTCAACTGAGCAGGTTAGAACTATGGCCCAGCCCCCCCCCCCCTCCATCTGTTATGGGAGGCAGGAAGAAAAAAGGGGAGCAGCGGGAGTTCTGAGAAGAGATGGAGAAAAGGCCCTGAGCAGGAGGGGAGAAAGGAGAAGGCTGTGAGGGGGAACTTGCAGAAATGTTGCAGTCCTGAGATGGAGGGAAGTGTGAGAGAGGAACTATTTTCCACTGGCAAAACAATAAGCCAACCAGTGCCATCACTTCCGGGGCTGTGCCCAACCCTGCAGCACATGGCTTGGCTGCAAGAACGCACGTTGGAGAAAGAGGAGGCTGCAGGCATGTTGCTATGGTGTCTTATTTATAGCTGTACTTCGGGACTTGTTTTCATCACCATGAATTACGCCTGAACTTTCTAAAATAAGAAACTTTTCGTTGCAAAGAGTTCCAATGATTCACTCTTGCCTGGTGGCTTTGAGCCATTCCAAAGGGCAGACGAAACCCCCCAGCCTTGTCTCAAGAAGCCCCTTCTCCCTGCATTCCTGCCCTTCTCCATCCCCTGGCTTCTCGTGCCCTGCACCTGCCTGGGTGGGGCATAGGGGGTTGCAAGTGCCATCTTCCACGGAGAACAACAAGCAGAATGGTTGCAGGAATGAAAGGCAGAGAAAGATTTGCTGAAAAGGGAGGCAAACTTGAGGATTTAAGACTTGGGCTATGAAGCGCCTCTCCCCATGCTTTGTGCTGGATGTGGATGGCTTTTCTTTCTCTGGAGACAGGGTTCTTTTCTTGGTGCCCACCTTCCCCTATCATAGGCCTGTTCATCTTTGGCTTGCTTTGCCATACAGCACATCTGTTGCCCTCCTCCAAGTGAAGTGACCCCTGTGTGGAACTTTGTGGGAACTGGATACCCAATAGGACCCCCGTTTCCATGGAGGACCTGCCTCCATGTGGGAAACAGCCCAGCAGAAAAGAGAAAGGATTTAGGACTTTGAGGTGGTCTCCAGCTGGAGGAACCTCCCCCCCCCCCTCCCCAGCTCCAAAGTTCCTTCTCTGAGATCCAGACAGAATCCTGGGCTCAAGTGAGAAAAATGCAACCCTTCAGAGTTCCTTCCTCTCCTCATTGCTGAAAGAAGTCAGGCAGTCCCTCCATCCTTGGATTGTCAGCATTCCTGGTTTGCTCGCTTCTCAGCTGCGACACGTTTGACATTGAAGTAATTTAATGCTGCTCAGAGATTTTAGTGGTAGACTATTTTTATGACAAATAAGAAATGTGGGCAGGAAATTTCCATTAATAATTTTCCTAGGTTTTAATTAAAAGGGTTCTTGTTTTGTTTAACAAACACTAGAGGCCAACTGGGCTACAGACGCCATGGCTACACCTGGCTGAAATTTGGTGGCCAGCCAAGAGGTTATGCTTTCTTTGGCCTCCAGATGTTGTTCTTTAAACGGTGAGCAATGGAGTGATTTAGCATCTCTTTCCCTTTCAGAAGAGGGTGAAGGGTGAAGCAAACCCTTGTTTGCCCCTTCCCCAATTCCTTCATTAGCGAAAAAAGGCCTGCATTTAAGAGAGGTGAAAGTGTGTCTATGGGAGGGAGGACTAGGCTCCCCTTTGCTGCAGGGCTGGGATCCCCCTTGCTGAGTGGGCTTCAGAGAAGCCTGGGAGATGCTTCCCTGGGATGCCTCCATCTGGATTCCGGCAGTGAGTCGGGCCCTTCTGCACAAAGAATCTGAGTATTTTCACTTGCTCTCTCATGTCTCAGCCAAGTAGGAAGGCCTTTGCTTTACATCTTCTTCGGTTTGGGGTTCACTTGAGGCTTGATCTGAATAGAGGCTTGTTCAGATACGTTTCAATAGTTTCAGGAACCAAAATGTCTACAAGGCAGTCTAGAAATATAAGTAGCTCCTGGACATTAAAATGTGTTTTTCAAGGTCTGGAAAGAAACTCTATGTTTCCAGCGTAATTATTTGCAATCTACAAGATCCTCCATTTGGCTGTGGAGTTTCCAGATCAGCCAAAGCCCCTCACCCTCCTGTGAGCAACCCAGAGGAGAAGGCAAATCTCAAGATTGCAGGGAAGTGCCTGGCTGAGCTGTGAGTCAGACCTCCCCCCCCCACCCCCCAGGCTTCATAGCAAAGCTCTGAGCTAACTGTAACAAGAGCCTGGAAGGGTTTCTGCAGAAGGAGAGGCTCCTCTCCCTCTTCTCCAGGACAGACAGGAAGCCAAGGAAAAGAAGGGGTATGGGTGGCACGGAGGCTCTGCTCTCCAGGGCGGCTCTTCCTTTTACTTCTGATTCCCAGACTGGGGGTTGGGGTAGGGTTGCCTATGGATGCTCTGCGAACAGATTGGGGAAGGGAGAGAGCAAGCACTTTCTCTCTTGTGTAGCAAGCAGAGCAGGGGCCGAGGGCTGAAGGGTGGCCTTCCCTGAACCTCCAATCCAGCAAAGAGGCTTGACCATCAGCTACTATAAGCTTCTCCAAAGGCAGAGCTCCCCTTCTGCGCCCCAAGTGTGTTCTTTTGGCTTTGTGATTCTTATAAGTGCTCAAACACCTCAGACAGAAGATCTTGGAACAGCAAAGAGTTAAAAGCAGCAGGAACCCCCCCCCCCCCCTCTAATATCAGCCCTGCCTCCTGGCCTAGAAGAGGAAATAATATGGGGAATTCAGCAAGGTCTCCCTGCACATTCCATTAGAAAAGTATTTAAATCTTTATCTAGCATAAATACCATAGGTCAGACTCCAGACACATTCCCAATTCTATGTTCCTGTATAAAATAAAGCATGTTTTCTAATTGGTGTGTGGGTGGGGGTGTATGTTTGTAGGATGCAGAGAGTGTGGAGGTCCCACCTGGGTGTCATGTTGTCTCCCTTCTCAGCAAAATAAAGGTTGAAAGCCTCCAAGGATGCTTTACAGGCACTACTCAGATTTGGCCTTGCCTGCTTTGGGGTCAAAAGAAAAGGACCTGCTTTTTCCCCAGAGTAAAATCAGGATGGGACTGATTTCTAAAGGCAGCTTGGCCTTCTGCATTGGTTTATTGGATCCAGTCCATCCAAGTCACCTTGTTCCCTTTTTAATCACCAGGGAAATGCATGGCCTGGGCAGCAAGCGGCAGGAAGAGAAGGCAGAAGAGAGGCTGCCTCTCTCTGGGGCAGGCAGTGGACATAAAAGGGTGAGCACCAGCATTTTCTGAGGATATTCTTGGTTTAGGTTCCCTGGCCTCTCCCATGGGCTTTCAGAATGGACCGAGAGAAAACACTCCTTCCTTGTACCCCTTGCACCAACTGCATGCCAAGTGGGCTCTGTTCTTCCTTTTGAGCCCAGCAGGGTTGCGGGATTGGATCAGGGTCAGAGAGGCAGAAGGAGGAACAGGCCACTGGCAGCCCACCTTTCTAACTATGTTATTCTCGCCTTTGGTTCTGCAACATCAAAAAATGAAACTTTTTTTGTTTGTTTCAGTGGCATTTTTTTGTTACTAAAAAAAAAATCCTTAAATTATCAGCTTACAAAAAGGGGAAACTCTCCATTTTGCACAAATGTTTGGTTGTCAAAACCTCCAGATTTTTACTTTCCCAGTACATTTTTGGTTGCCAAAAGCTATCAAATCCTGCCATGCTTGCACCAAAGCTGTTTTTTCTGTCATTATTTCATTGGCAACTACTTCCTGGCTTCATGCAAATTGCAGGATGGTTTTGCTTGCTTGCTTCTTTCTCTTTCTTTCTTTCTTTCTTTCTCTTTTCTTTCTTTCTTTTCTTCTTTCCTCCCTCCCTCCCTTCCTTCCATTTCTCTCCTTCTCTTGTCTTCTCCTCTCCTCTCTCCCTTCCCTTCCCTTCCCTTTTTTCTGCAGAGCCATCTCTTCTCTCTTATTATTTTGAGTTATTAGTTTACTTTTTATTGGGGCTGTGCCTCTGAATGTCGAAGTATTTCATCCATCAAGGCAGACTCTTTCTAACACTAATACTGAATTTATAGAAGTGGTTAAACAAAGTGTTGACAATCTGGACAATGTGTTTCTGATTAGTGCTGCAATTTAAAGAGAGAGGCAGCCAACTTCTCTGAGCCACTGAAACCTGTGTGTGTGTGTGTGTGTGTGTGTGTGTGTGTGTGTAGGCCTTCCCAGGGAGAAGGAAAGGCCAGCAAGGGAGCCAGAGTCCCTTCCCAACAGATGCTGGTCCTGGAAGGGAGGTGAGTGGCGAGCTGGGCTGGTGAAAAGAGAGCTCTGCTCCAAACCTTCTGCAATCCCTCTCTGGCAATTAAACCTGCACAGGCGTTCATATTCTTTCATTTTTATTATTTGGTTTGGGCTTAGCTGCCAATTTAGTTTTTGTTTTATTTTATTTTGCTTGTTTCCAAGGCATTTGTCAAGCCTTTCTGAAAGAGCCTCCCTGCCTCAGTAATTCTGGAAGGGGAAACATGTAAAATATGTTGCAGCGGCAAAGTATTTTTGTGGCCCCTTCAAAAAAAACACATTTATCCCAGTGAAGTGTTAGTGAAGAGAACTCAGTCCTTGAATGCTCGGAGTTTGTCTTCAGGATTCTTTCCACAGGCACATGGACACACACTCACACCGACACAGGGCCAGAAAAAGGGTACAAGTTTCTGTGTTGATTTTGCACACAGCTTTTGAAAGCTGCCCACTTGGATCTTGGCCGGATGTGGTATACTCCAGATCAAATCAGGGCACCTTTGCAAATTCTTTTGGACTTCTTCCAAAACAGAGTTTGGAATCAGATGAAAAGAGGAAGGAAGGATTTGGCCCAAAGGTGTCAGGATTAATTGCCCCCAAACCTTGTGGTGGCTATGTGGTTAGACCACTCCAGGCAATTCTCCCACACTCCAACCAACAAAGTTGACAAATTGAAAAGAATTCTGAGGGAAGCTGCAGAAATGCAGTGGGACCCAAACCCCAAAAGCCAAGGTTTAGGATTAAGTCTAGAAGGGCTGAGGAATGGCTGCACCCAATCCAAAGCCAGAGAAGGTGTTTACATTTAAATTTAGTAGTTGGAACTGCGGAGCTGTAACACAGTTCAACTGTAACTATAAAACGATCATATTTTCTGAGGAGGCTCTTGACTGAGGGCCCTGGGCCTCTCCCAGAATGGGGGAACTGGGCTGGAGGGCGGGCTCCTCTGTGAGGCAATCTGCGCTGTGATTGGTGCTGTGGGTGTGGAGGGGGCGTTTCCCTTTTCTCCCGCCTTTTTCTTCTGTGTGCTCTGTGATTTACCTCATGGCGTTCCTGTTTGCTCTCCAGACAGATGTAAAATGTATTTATTCATATAAAGCTACAGCTTTTTGTCTCAGCGTCTCTTATTTGGAGACCTGCTGGGCAATTCCCTGACAGAAGGCAATAGGGGGGCTGTGGGTCTCCCATGGGAGAAGCTGCAGCAAGGAGATAAAGGGACCACTGGAGGGGATTTGAATGTTTCAAGGACTGACCCCAATGGTGGCCCCTCGTTCTAGGTCCATTGCCCACAGCTCTCTCCACACTAGGGGCAGGTCGTTCCTTTGCCTTAGGGCACAGTGCTGGTCCGAGATGACGGGAGGACCTGCAGCCATGAGGCCGCTTGGCACGGAGCATCGGGGCCAGCTCAGAAGAGACAGAGCTTGAAGTGACCCCTCCAATACCGGCAGCAAGCGAATCCCCCTTTGGCATCGCCTGGGGCCTTTCTCCTGTAACTCAGGCTCTGGCCCTGCTGTCTAGAGAGGGAATCACTTGGGGAAATGTCCAGCTCTTTCCCGGAGGGCAGCGGAAAAGCAGCCCCCGGTTTGAGCTGGCTGGGAAGGGAGGGTGACATGCGGCCGGGCAAAGTAGAGAACACGAGGGGGAGGGTCCCTCTTGAGAAACCTGCCACCCATGGCCGTGGAGCTGTTTTGATTGGCAAAGATAAATGCCGGCTGTTCCAAGGGCTTCTGGTTGTGGCCATCGCACATTTCATTAAATAAGTGTATTTGTCCCCAGCTTGATGTTTGTGAGGTTCTCAGGGAGAAATGGGGGAAACAAGTGACTTATTAGTATCTGGAACGAAGTAGGCCAGAGATGCACCCCTTTGTGCCTTTCCCAGTTTGTGCAAGAGAACCGGGGCTTAGCGCCCTGCTTTAGCTGGCCTTGGTGAGAACTGGACTGCTGGGAAAGGCATCCTGGGTCCAAGGCAGCCTCTTTCCTGGTGGGGACCCAGGATCTCGGCCAACGACCAGCACTTCCGAGCCCCTCCTGCGCTGGGACAGATCCCAGGCTCTCCGAGTCAGAGGAGCTTCTGGAGCACAAGGCAGCCCACCACCACCAGGGCGCTTCAGGGATCCCCCTCCTACTCCCCACCCCCCTTGCATCTTGCCTGCAGCAAACTGGGCAGAACATGATGGAGCCTGGGAAGCCTCTCCACTTTCTTTGGGTTAAGAGTCATTAGAAAGTGCTTAATTAAGCAAAGCTGCACTTAACCGGTAATCACCAATGTTTGCCTGCTCCCACTTCCTCTGGGACACTTGACCTGCTCTGGAGAAGCTGCCAAAGGAGGGTCTAGGTGGGTGTGGTGTGCCCTCTCAAGGGCCTCCCCCTCCATCACTGCCAGACTGGAATGAAAGGGAGTTTGCAAGTAATGCGAGAACACCGCCCGCCCACCTTGCATTCCTTGCCCCTGACTCAGGCAGTCCCTCTGGCTGTCAGAAAGGCGGGAGGAAGGTGGAAGGTAGGGGTGGTGGCAGGCAAGGTGTCCCCAGCAGCAGAGGAGGAGGACTGCCTGTCACGAGAATGGGTATATTTATTTATTTATTTATTTATTTTTCACATTTGTAACCCGCACCCATCTCACCACAAAGGGACTTGGGGCAGCGAACAGAGATTTAAAATAAATATACATAAATACAAAATATTATTAAATAACTAAATTAAATCAATACCCTGCTTAAAATAAAATTTAAATTCAAAAACCCATAAATTAAAATTTTGATTTGTTATAAAAACAATGGGTGTGGAGTAGATCATGCTAGGCCGGCCAGGTGAAAATAGTAAGTTTTTAAGTGCCGGCGAAACAAGCGGAGGTCTGTGATGGAACGGAGATCGGGAGGTAGGCCATTCCAGAGGGTAGGGCCCACCACAGAGAAGGCCCTTCCCCTGGGAGCCGCCAACCGGCATTGCCCGGTCAACGGCACCCGGAGAAGACCCTCTCCCTGGGAGTGAGTCGGTCGAAGGGATGTATGGGGTAGTAGACAGTCTCGAAGGTAGCTAGGCCCCGTGCCATGGAGCACCTTGAATATGGTCATCAAAACCTTGTAACGCACCCGGAAGGTCACAGATAACCAGTGCAGCTCGCGCAGGAGTGGTGTTATGTGGGAATGTCTTGAGATTCCCATGATCACCCGCGCGGCTGCATTCTGGACCAACTGTAACCTCAGAGTGCATCTCAAGGGGAGCCCCATGTAGAAAGCGTTACAGTAGTCTAGACGAGAAGTCACGAGTGCTTGAGTGACTGTGCGAAGAGCCTCCCGGTCCAGTAAGGGGCGCAATTGTCGGACCAGGCGAACCTGGTAAAATGCCCCCCTGATCCTCCAGGGACAACCGGGAATCCAGGAGGACTCCTAAATTGCGCACTCTATCCACGGGGGCCAAATTTTCACCCCCCATGGCCAGCGATGGTGTCAACTGGCTAAACCGGGAAGCCGGGAACCACAGCCACTCAGTCTTGGACGGGTTGAGTTTGAGTTTGTTATTGCCCATCCAGATCCGTACGGCCTCTAAACACCGGGACATCACCTCAATGGCATCGTTGGGGTGGCCTGGGGTAGAGATGTACAACTGGGTATCGTCAGCGTACAGATAGTATTCTACCCCAAAACCACGGATGATCTCACCCAGCGGCTTCATATACTATTATTTATGTAATATATTATTTATATAATATATTTATATATATTATTATTTATATATAATGCTTGAGTTGGCGTGAAAGTGAGCAACAGGTGCTTGGAAGGAGACCTCGATTAAGGCAGGCAGGGTCTCCCTGACTCTTCTATTAGGTGAAGGCAGCCTGGGCTGCTGCCTGAAAGGATTCAGTTATCCACACCAGAACAAAGCAAATTCAGAGGTTCCAGCACTGGCCATTGTGTGAGAAGCCCTTTATAGATTATTCTTCCTCAGCTTCCTGACCGGGTCAGTCTTCCATAGGTTATAGGAAGCCTACAGTTTCATCTGCACCAGAATTTGTGCAGGTTTTCTCAACAAAGATATTTTATGCGCCAGAAATGAGGTAATATTCTAGTGAAAAATGCCTTCAGTCTTTTCTGGAAAACAAAAGATGTGGGTTTTTTATGGGTTCCCAGAGGAGATGAACCAGAAATCTTTTCTAAAGTCAGGATCTCTGCACTGCCCTCAGAAATGTCAATCCTGCTGGGCATTTCCTTGACCAGGTGCTGCAAAAAGGCTCCTTTCTCCCAAAACACCAAACATTTCTCATTGAATATGGTTGGAGACTAGCTTGCTTTCTCTGGCCATCCTTGGCTGCCAAACTCCAGCCGTGACTTCCCCAAACCCTAATCCTGATGCCTCCTCCTTGCAATGGATAAGGGTTAGGGTAGCGCCTTGAGCCACAAACATATGCACTATCTTTTCACAAGTCCCAGTTCCATCACAGTGGGGCTAGAGGGTACATGTAGAATAGCAGCATTTGGGGAGGATCGTCCCCTCGCCCCAAACTTTTTTGGTGGCAAGATTACCTAGCCTCGCACTTTTTGCACAAGGAAACAGACCCCTGCCTTGCTCTGTAAAGTCTTCCTCATTCTCTATGAAAGCTTCTTTTAGCTCTTCTGATCCATTGTCAGGCATTTTCATTTTTCAGGACAAACCTCCCACAAACCTCTCCCTAGTTTCTGGTTATGCGCATTGTATTGTACCATTTGTCCTTATGAATGCTGCATAAGAAGCTGAAACAGAAAAGCAATAAACACATTTGCTAAACTAACAGCCAAACTGATTTGTAAATGGTGGCAGATTCAGAGATGAGAATCCTGGTGCCATCCTGAGAATCACCGAGCAGGAGCCCAACAGTCACGACAAACTCTGAAATAACTCACATTCTCTTGATCTTTTGTTCTTTCCCAAATCATGGCACTATGTTCATACTACTCTGCTATTTTGCACTTGGCCCCTTTCCAAAGCAGCATAAGGCATGATTATAATGGCTAAAAATATAACAATGAATAAAACTCCAATGACTCTACAAAGCCACCCATAAAATACCACTTTAAAATAAAAAGGGGAGAAAGCAGATAGAATAATTCCTGTCCCAGCAGATGCAGAGGTAAAGAAAGGCTGCCTGTAGCTGCAAAGGTTGGATCAGGACAGTTGCTCCGTTCTTTGAGGATTTTAGAAAGAGCACAGGGTGGCTGTAAGGGGGAGCATGTCCCTCCCCGTATGCATAAGGGAGCTCTTCTTAGGCCTGAGAGGTGCAAAGGACTCTTGCTGACTTGCTGGCTTAGAAGCCCAATGCTGAACTTTCCTGGAAAGATCCCACCTTCATACAGAGCTGGAGCCTGTCTGAACTTTGGAGAAACAGAGATGTTCCCAGAGGAGTTTGTTGCCAGGCTGCCAACTTTTCCTCCAGCCCTCTCTTGCCTCCTAGAAGGGGTCTCCCAGACACTGGTTGTGTCTGAGGAAGGCCCTCCCTGCGTGGTCAAGTGGCAGCCAATGTTCTGGCAAAGGGTCTCAGCCAAGGGAGAGGGGAGCATCACTAGGGCTGACCTGTTTCTGGCCATTGGCCTTGTGTGTCTGCAGGCCAATTGGGGAAGGTCCTGTGAATTGGAGTGTGCTGATTCCCCCCACCAACCTTGCTCAGCAGAGCTCTTCTCTCTCCCATCACGGCTTCGTTTGCATCTATTTGCATATTAATAGCTAGCATACTAAACATCCACTTCAGAGCTTGGGCAGTCTAACGAATTCAGCAATTGCCACTGCTTTAGCTCCAGTTTGCCTCCTTCATCGACTTTGGGAGATTGGTCTTCTGCCTTCAGCTGAAATTATCCAAGCCAGCCCTCTTGTGGGTTGCCCTCCTATTAATCCAATTAATTAGCCCCATTAATGGGAGCCTCTTTGTCTTTGTGGAGAGGGCTCCTGGCTGCTTTGTCTTGGAGCAGCAAATGTCACCCTCCCCACTTTGATTTGGGGTCCATTTGAGGAGCCTCAGACCCGGTTGGGGATGAAGAAGGTACAGATCAGAGGCAGCAGGCATCTGGCTCAGCCCACCCCACCTCTGGATCTTCACTTGCTGAATGGCAAACCTTCCTAGCCAACCCTACCCCATTGCCCAGCACCAGATCTGCCAGGAAATGGCCCTCCTCTGGGAGAGTTCATTAGCCTTCCTCAGGCGGGGGGCAAGGCTGGAGAGAAGATCTTCACATTTTCTGGGCAAAGCAAAAGCAACTTCCCTTCACTCACCTACCCTCTCCTGCTGGACATGGAGCTAACATTTGGGAAGACCAGCTTCTCCAACCAGACTGGAGGGCCGTCTGAAGGCAGGAGGCCCAGTGCTGGATTAGCGTGGGCTGGGGTCACCAGTGGGGCCCTCTGGCCTGATCCAGCTCAATGCACAGCCAAGCAGGATCTATACTGTGGACAAGGACTGTGCTCGGGGATCTAGACCATTAATCTCCTTCTGTTACTAATAACTGAAGGAATTCTGCAGCATTGCAAAACTCACAGTCTACTTAAGGAAGAGAGGAGGCTGAACTTTAATGAGGTTGAAAATAATTGGTCATGGTTTGCTCATTATTGCAATAATTACAACTTTAGTTCTTTCATAATCACAGTTGTAACATTCTCCTTTCCTTGCTTTATTTTCATGCAACCACCTGGCCTCCCCATTTGAAACCCCCTCCTGGTTTTTGAAGGGCTGGGTCCCAGAGATTCACACACACAGAGACACAGTTCTGGAGAGGGTCCTGCCTGCTTCTGCTCCTGGGAAGAGTCCAGCACGGGCTGAGGCGGGCCTGGGCCTTGTCTCTCCTCCTCCTCCTCTGTCCAGGGAGAGAGTGGCGAGGGTTGGCCAGGAAGTGACCTTCCCTCTGCCCTTGGTGTTTCATGGTCCCCTTGGAAGAAATGAGATGTTTCTTGATTTCAAGGAGAGAGAAAAAGCAAGAAATACCAGGCAGACTTTATTTGTTTTATTATTAGTTGATGATCTCATTCGGTCCATTTTATGCTTCATTAAAGGCCATGTAAAGTGCTGTAGGAGCTGAGGCTTCCCTGGGGAGGGAGGGGCGAGTCTGCCTGAGTGAGACCTCCCCTTACTCTGCTCCTCTCTGCTCTGGTTTCCTTCTTGGTCGGCTGGCTGCCAAGAAGGGAGGGAGGGGCCCATTCCCATCTGTTAGCGTTGCTTCTCCAGTCTGATCCGCTCCCTGCCCCCACCCGTTCTTACAGCCCTTCAGATGCCTCCAGTTTCCACTTTTCCTGAAAGAAGCTCCATGGTGCCCCAAACCCTCGGCGTGGGGGAGGGAGGGTGCACACTTTACAAATTACCATCGAGAAATGAATTGCCTTGACAAAATCTAATGTTTTGTGACACAGCACAAATATGCATTTCATTCTTGAGGAGAAGGCAAAGGAGCTCATTGGAAATATTAAATTAAGCAGTGTAACAGCTGAGAATAATTTGGTTTTCTGCTCTGTTGCTTGTGATTTGCTATGGAGTTTGAAGAGGCAGCCTGGTCCCCGGTCAGAAGGAAGGCAGTGATTTTCTCCCTGGGCAACCGGCTGGCTGGCAAGCCCTTCAGATACCAGGAGCTCCACATGCAAGACCTGAAAAGGAGAGGGCACCGCCCAGAGTTGAAGGGGGCTGTGCCTCCACCAGGCCTAGCCTTATTTCGGGGCTTCCTATTGTGGGGTGCTGCGAGGCTTTTGTGGGGCACAGACCCAGGCTTGGCCTTCAGCAGCACCCAACAACCACCCAGGCAGAGAAGCAACTCTCCCTCTTCCTTACCTTTATCACCATCACCAGGAAATCTTGCTCGCCTTCCCAGACATGACATTAAGAGCAGTTTTGGGGCAGTTTTAGGCACCGGAGGATCGAGAATTCTTTCCGCCTTCAAGCCAACGCCTCTCCTCTTCCCCCTCCCCCCCGCCCACACTGCGAGGAGCCGATGCGCACCCTCTCCCATTACAACCTGCCCGGGAAGGTCCTAGCCTGCTCCTCGCCCCTCATGCCAGGGGAAAAGGTGGCACCCAACGGGCTGCTGGAGTGCGCTCTCCCACTGGGGAAAATAGCCGAAGTAGGCAGCTCCTCCGCCCTGAAAAGCCAGCCGCAAAGCTTTGCCAGGGCCGTCCCAGGAAGAGCCGAAAAGCCGCTGCTTTTCCTTGTGTCTTCAGCACCACAACGCTGAATCAGTGTTTCCGAGTTCCTTGGGGCGGGATGGGGGGTGGGGGGAGGGCACCCTCCTAAGGAGGCAGTTAGAATAGAATAGAAGAATAGAATAGAATAATTTAATTTATAGACCGCTCCTCTCCCCGTAGGGACTCGGAGCGGTGCACAGGGAAAACTAAAACCACAATACAATAAATATACAAATATAATTAAGAACAAATTAAATTAAACCCTTCAGTTGCATCCTGAAGGGCCGAGGAAGGGCTGGCTTCTCCAGCAGGCGCTCCTTTTCCATCTCTTTGCCCCATGCGAAAAAGAAACGTTGCTTGAGCAACGTTTTGGCTTATGAGGCTTTCTTTATTTCTTCCAGATTTTATCATAGTTTTTTTTGTCCTTTGTGGATTGTTTTTCCTTCCCTTTTCTGTTGAAAACATGTGCTGAATTCAAAGCTTGGTGGGGGAAAAGACCAGCCCTTCTCAAAAAATTATTTTGGAAACAAAACTATAGCTTTAAATATTCTCCCCACCTTATTTGCAGAGAGCTATTATTTTAACAACTACAATTAAAGGCCAACGAAATTCACAATAGGCATCTAAACTGAGGCACATCTCCAGAATGAAGATTAGATTAGATTTTGAAGATTAGGATATGTTTTGAAAGAGGGGAGAGGGCCTAGGACACAGTCCTGGGATCAATGGCAAATAGGAGGGAAATTGACAGAGAATCAGCCAGATTGCGTGCGCGCGCGCACACACACACACACTGGCCTTCTTCAACTTGGCAGAGTCAGCTCTGCTACCCACTACAGCCTACGCTGGACATCTCAGCCTTTTTTGTCCGGTGTGCAACACCAGCAACCTCCAAGTTGGGCCTTATGCAATGGCATTACTTTGGCTCAAACCTTTCCCATTCAAGCAATACTTTGCCCTACCCAGCCCAGCTCTCCCAAGCAGCCATGTGGCTCCCACTTTGGGGGTCTCCCTTTCTTAAGAAACAAAACTGGAAAAGTTCCCAAACGGTGCATTTCCCAGTGTAATTTACACCCTGGAGAATAAGTTCTGCAAAGAACGTTCCCTTCCTTCTGTGCAGCTGCCTGCTTGGCCCTCTGCCTGTCCCTGCTTTCCCAAAACCCCTCAAGGATCTTGCTTGCCTCATTTTGCTTCCCTTTGCCCACTAACGTACAGAGGGGTTGGATGCTGCCCCAGAGCCTAATGGGCATAGTGAGCAGTAAGACTAACCAGCACCCTCCCTTGCCGGGTCCATCCCTGGGGCTGAAGAAAGAGGGCCTAGGACATATGGACAGGCACTGGGGGACAATAGGACATGGGAGGCCTGCTGCTTAATGGGGGGGGGGGGGAGCACAGTCCTTCACCCAAATAAACAGGAAGAACAGCAACAGAATTGAGACAAGACCCCTTCCAGCCAGCCTAGGCGGTCCAGATATGCTTGGTTTCAAGCACAGTTGGGGTCGAGGGTGGGGAAGAGCTATTCTGTGGCTGTGTTTCTTTGGGGGACCCTGATGAAAACCCACAAAAAGATGGGTCTTTCAGCAAAGTTTTTCCGTGTGTGTGTGTGCGCGCGCATGTGTGTGATGTCCCGTTGGGGAGAAGTCTTCTGCCTGTCTGGTTTTCTTGGCAGGGTGGGTTCATTCAGGCCTTCCCAGATGAAGAGAGACACTGGCAAAAGCCCACCCCCCCCCCATTCATGCAAGAGACCCCTTGCTGGGTGACAGCCCTGCTCTTGACTGCTGGTGTTGAGCTCCATTCTGTCTGGCACTCAGAACCTTTGCTAGGCAACAGTTGGGGAGCAGTTTCTGTCCGGAAATTCAAGGGCCAAAATGGGTAAGAAACGCCATGTTTTTCTTACAGGCAGGGTCTAAAATGAATAATGTGAAGCACACTGGAGGCAAACAAACAATGAAGCAATGAACAATTTCTTACACCCAAAAACTTCTTTAAAAAGACATGGAGAAATTCAAGCAAAGTCTCGCTCCCAAAACTGCTTTCTAACTCTTACGGTATTTATTATTTGTTCCCAAACAGCTTCTGAATATTTGATTCTAGGCCAGCCAAAGCTTTTCCAGAATGAAAAAATCTTCATATTTTCCACAGTCCTTTAAAAAAGGCACTTTTCCTCTTTCCAAGCATTTGCTGAGACAACCCAGCTCCTTCCCATGCTTGGTCCACATGCACAACCCCCTCCCCACTCCAGAGACGGGTCATTTAGGGTGACCTTTACACAGCTTTACCTGCTCAGTTTCCAGGGATGTGGCTGCACTTTGAAACACCTCCCTCTCTCTTCCCTTCTGGACTGCTCTGTGACTCTCTCTCTCTCTCTCTCTCTCTCTCACACACACACAAACACACACACAGCCTCTACCTGAAGCTTTCGGCTTTGGCAGGACTCTCCAAGCTCAGCCTCCCCCCCCTCCCATGCCCTCATCATTGCTTCTCTTCTGACTCAGGGGACCCACTTCTCTTCCCCAATCTCCCCTTGGGGATCCTCCTCCTCCTGTCCCAAGGCCTCTCCTTGTAGAGCAGATCTGGGGGTGCAGGGCTCTCTGGATCCCAAACTTGATTGGTGAGCTGGTGGGGGAAAGACAAGGCCCTTCTTGGAAGGTAAAACAAGGGCATCTTCTCCGCACAATTGCTTCCTCACTGAGTAGCAAGAATGGCTTCAAGGCAGGCTTGGCACTCTGGAGTGGTCCTCAGTCACTCCTGCCTTCTGTAGCCAGCTTGTCAACCAGTCATAATTGGACAATGTATTTTGCTTTGCTTTGAGCATTTGGGGTCCTTCCTGCCCACCACACGGAAAGCTCCAAGCATCACCTTGAGTCCAGAGGCCTTCACATAGCACAGGCGCTCTGCCCTAAAGCCAAGCATATTCTGGGCACAGGGCACATATTGCTCAAATGCTTTGCTCTGAGCTCCTCATTCAAGAGGGTGCAAATTCTAGGAGACAAGTTCTTTATCCAAACTCCTCATGCATTTGGGAAATACCAGGGTCAAAACAGCCCCCCATCCTTGGCTTCTGGGAATGGGGACTTTTAAAGCAGAAGAGGTTTCTCACAGCTGGAGGAGGAGGCCCGTCCCCAGCCCACTGTGGCTGCCAGTGAGGGAGGAGGTAGAAGGCAGTGCCAGTCCCCATTCTTGAGCTAAGCCAGATGTGCAGGCTCCATGGGGTGCCCTTGCTTGCCCTGCTCTTCTCTGCCCAGCTCATTTCGCCTCCTCCCTGAGCTCCACTCTACCTGCAGGTAGGGAGGAGGGGAAAGTCCTGGCCAATGGGGTAATCCCCCCTCCAGCCCTGCAAGCCCTGGCACAGCAGAGCAGCAGCAGCAGCACAACTGGGTCCTTTTTTCTGGATCTGGGGGATGAAGGGACCCTCCCTCCCTCACCTTCCCCAGAGCTTGCCCGGTGTCACAGAAAGTGCATATTTTCCACACAGCTTTAATATTTAATTGATTGTGCTATTAATTTCAGAAATAATTTTTCACTTGAAATTTATTTTTAACGTTTGCTGGCTGCCTTGAGGACGTTGTAGAAGATAACAGTGGGTAGAAATGGACGAAGAGCTAAGCTGCCGCTCCAGAGAGGCTCCCCAGAAGGTAGGGCACCTTCTGGGCAGCCTTTGAGCTGGTGAGCTTCCCATGGGAGGACTCTGTCCGAGCGACTGACCGCCATGGGGGTCAGACTTCTTTAGGAGGGGAGGCCTGAGGGACAGACGTTTCTGCAAGTTGCTTTAGAGGCCAGGAGACGTTGGCATCATTAGTGAAAAAGGTAGCTAGCAATCTTCTTGATCAACGGTGGCAATTTATTCTAAAGTGTCCATTTTGCGACTGTCACAGAAAGACTTTTATTTATAATCTTATTTTCATTTTCAACAAAGACGACTTCACTCATGTTTCATGGTAGGTTTTTCCTCTTTGGTGTGTCTGTTTTTTGGTGTTGTGTGCATTCAGATAATAACCAATGATAAAAACTACCTTTTCACTTTTCTCTCGCTCCCCCCTGACAATTCACACCCCCTCGTTGTAGTGTTGACATATGGAAATGATTCAAAATGTAATAGGGCGTAATTAGGAGCATTGTGTGGAAGTAACAATTAGTGTCTCTTCCAAGGAGAGTTGTAATCAAAAGACACCAGGAGAAGGAGGGGAGAAAGCAGAGAGAGGCAGCCCACAGCTCTCGGGGCTCCAGACCTGCCCCTCCACTTCGGGGAGGGGGAGAATTGGGAGGCAATGGCTCAGGCTGGAAGTGCCCCACCACCACCTTGCCCCAGGGAGGTTTAACAGGAGAGGCCTGCCCAACTGGGGGTTGCCTCCTTGCAGAGGCCCCGCTGGAAGCCTCCCACAGCTGTGAGAGGTCAGGCCAGGGGCCCCTCAGATCCCCACACTGCAGCCAAAGAGCAGGGCTCACCCTCATCCCTGAGGCTGTGGCGACCAGGTGGAGTGAACTGTTTATTCCAGTGGGTGGAGCCTTTCCCTTCTTGAGGTCTGCTGCAGGGGGTGGGCTTCCGGGTGTAGGGAGGGGCTCCTGCCAGTGGACAGCATCCCCCGTAAGCATTGTGAAGCTATTGCTTGAGCCCCAGGCAGCCCCTCAGCTGCCCAGCTCTGAGCCCCCTGGTGCATCCTCAAAATCCCTATTCCCCCCCCCCTCCCTCTGAGGCCAGCCGGAGGTGGTATTTGCCGGTTCTCCAAACTACTCAAGATTTCTGCTTCCGGTTCTCCAGAACCTGCTGAATTCCCCCCCCCTGCTCTTATCCTAGATCTGGCCGTCAGCAGAGCATCAACTGCGCTCCTGAGGCTTAGCCTCTACTGCCCTGCCCTGCCCTTCCTCTGAACCACAACTCCCTCAGGAGCAGCTGGCCATGGAGGAGGGTTGCCAGAAGGTCCCCAGTGGTCACCCAACCTTCTCCGCTTCTGTCGTTCTGGAGCCTGGAAGAGATTAGCTGCCGGCAGAAGCAGCCCCAGATCTGCCCTTTGGCTTTCAGGCTTCAACTCAGCCTCTCCTTCTGCCTTTGCTCCATGAGGCTGAACAGCCAGGCGAAGGCCTGCCTCGGCCCTGGGAGCTGCGCCCGCGAGCCTCCTCAGCACCAGGACGCTCCTCTCTGACTGGGTCACGGCCTCCCCTTTGCATGCAAGGCCTCAGGGCTGCCACTCCCATCTCACGTTGGGGGCCGGAGGGGTGTGGGTCTCCAGAAGCCCCGTGGCCAAGAGAGCCGTTCCCAGCCCCATCCTGTTCTGCACTCCGCTCACGTACAGCCAGGCGAGGCGGCCTGCGTTCTTATCAGCTGCAGCACATGCTGCATTGTGGGAAAGCGGCCCTTGGCGAGGGCCGGCTCATTCAAGAGCTGTCATGGACGTCAGCGCCGTCCACCTGACCTGGTGACCTTGAGCCCCTGCTGCCTCTCCTTTGCCTCGGCTCTTCCTTTAGAAAAGAAGCCAGTGGGGTTCTTTCTTCTTCTGGGCTTCAGATGTCCGTAAAACAACGTTGGGGTCAGAAGACCCATTTTGAAAGCAGAGGAAGCTTCCCAGACCCTGCACTCCAAAGGAAGGCCGACAAAGGGGCCCAGATCAGCTGAGGGGTGACTGTTAGGGTGCTGGAGAAGGAAAGGGACATGGAGGCCTCCAGGCCTGGGAGGGATCGGCCAGTGCAGCCGACCAGCAGGCCAGAGCTGCCTCTGCTGCATTGGGCTGTGCCTGGTGAGGAAGGGATGCAGTTCCATCTCCAGCACATTCGTCTGCTCCTCCCTGCTTGCCCCCCCCCCTCCACCCAGCTGCCTGAGTTTTCCCATTTGTTCCCTAATGGGCTGCCTGTAATGATTCTGTGATTGTAATGATATATAAAATGCCTATCCGGGAGAGACTGCTGGGAAAACATAACTGTTATTCCAGTGCCCTACCGACCCTTCTGCGGTGAAGGAGGAGGCCCACTGGAGAGGGCTTCTGGGGAAGGCGGGCCCAAGGGGAGGGGGCTACGCAACCAGCCCAGTGGGACAGAAAGGGTAGGCCCTCTCTCACCTGCCGGTTTAAAACAATTCTGAATTTGTTTTGTTCCCGTTTGTGAGGCTTGTTTGTTTGTTTGCTCCTTTGTTGCGAAAACCGGAACCTTCAAACCAAATGAAATTCTTTTAACCTGAATCAGCCAAATTCAGTAGGTACAGTTATTTCCAGCACAGAAGGGAATATGCTGCAAATATTTTGAAATGTGTTAAAAATGCAAAGAAAAGAAGCAGCCTCATATACGAATTCAAAGCCAGAGTATGAAGAGCTATGCACTCACTCTCCAGAATGGACAGTTTTGCTTTTTTCTCACCCAAATTTCTTAGATCTTCTGTGCTTTCTGACCCATTTCTTGAAGAAATCCCTTTTCTTTTTTCTTTTTTCCTTCTTCCTTCTTCCTTTCCTTTCCTTTCCCTTTTTGTTTAAAAGAAGCATTAAATTCTTACTCATCCCAACTTTAAGAACAATTATGTCTCATTGTCTTGGACACCTATAAAAATTAGGTTTGTTCCATGAACTAAGCAAGTGTAGTCTGAGAAGAAAAGGGCTTTGTTTATTTATTTATTTATTTATTTATTTATTCAATTTATACCCCGCCCTTCTCCAAACGGACCCAGGGCGGCGCACAGGAAAATTAAAATACATACAAAACATCATATAAAATTTAAAAAACTAATTCAATAGAACCTGTGCTAAAACCAGATTAAAAATCCCAAATTTAAAAACTATCTAAAAGTCAGTATAGGGGGCTACGCTAGGCCGGCTAGATGGAACAAATGTGTCTTAAGACACTTGCGGAAGAGGCGGAGGTCAGAGATGGTGCGAAGTTCAGGGGGTAAGTCGTTCCAAAGGGCTGGACCTGCCACAGAGAAGGCTCTCCCCCTGGGTGTCGCCAGTCGGCATTGTCCAGCCGACGGCACCCTGAGGAGGCCCTCTCTATGGGAGCGTATCGGTCTGAGGGATGTATGGGGCAGGAGGCGGTCTCGCATATAACTAGGCCCCGAGCCATGGAGCGCTTTGAAGATGGTCGTCAAAACCTTGAAACGCACCCGAAAGACCACAGGAAGCCAGTGCAGCTCGCGCAGGATAGGTGTTATGTGGGAGTGTCTAGGCGCTCCCGTAATCACCCGCGCGGCTGCATTCTGGACTAACTGCAACTTTCGAGTGCACCTCAAGGGAAGCCCCATGTAGAGAGCATTACAGTAGTCGAGTCGAGAGGTCACGAGGGCCTGAGTGACTGTGCGAAGGGCAGGGTTCTCCCCTGGGGTTTTTTTGGGGGGGGGGAGGGTGCCCCAAAATTTCAGCAGCATCTCAGCAGGAGGCTTGGGAGAACTGGGAGCAGCACCGGACGTGGCTCTGCTGGGCCCCAGGCACATCCTGCTGGTTCCTACGCAGTGACATTTCTGAAAAAGAAGTGTTTGTTACGCACAGTTTTAAAATTTTTTTGAGACATCAGAATCTGAAATTTAAATATCAAAGGTTGGCACCCAAACCTACATTTCAAACTTGATTTGACCTGAATGTAAATTTCTTGGCGGTGGGGAGCTGGTTGCCAAGTCTTCTCTTGTCCCACTGGCTGCGCCAAGGCCAGGGCCCACTGCTTGCTTCCAGCCCCTCTCTGCTCCTCCTGGCCCTCCAATCCGGAGCAGCTGCCCCACATTGCCATGCGACTCCCTCTTTTTCCAGTACCAAATGACTCATTTGCCAAACCTCATCTGAGGTTCTATTTTAAAGTCTCTTCAGAAGTTTGTTTTCTGCTTCCCAAGTTGCAGAGGACCGGCAAGGCATTATGAAACCCTTTCCAGATTTAAATTGGGGTGAGAGTGAGGAATGGGCATTTTCTTATTTTAGCATTGATTGAAAGACGCTTTGCTGCCAATAAGCGTTTCTATCAAGCGGAAGACTTTTGACTCCTGTTGCTTAGTGATTTTGAGGAGGCAAAGGCAGTGCGTGGATGAATCCATCAACTCCCTTCTTGGCCGCGTGGGATTTTGAGAAGGTCTTCAGATCTTGTCAGGGAAAGAGGCCAAATGCCGGCAGGTGGGCATGTGGGTGACTCCCCTGAGTGGCTCTTAGTCCCTCTTGCCCAGGCAGCTCCCCAGAACAGGGTAGGAGCCATTGGGCAATTCCCATTGTGGATAGGTTGTGTGAGCTGTGGTTCTTCTACCAGCTCCCTGTGATTGACACAACTGGACTCCATGGCAAAACAAGAGGCTGCAGGATGGCTAAAATGGAAGGGCAGTGGGCAGAGGCCTCTGTGCCACTTTTCACCAAATGGCCTGGCCTGACCCGGGCAGGCTTCACGGTGTCCGTGAGGGAGAAGAAAGCGGGATGAGGGGGTGGGGCTCAACGGCAAGTCTGCTCTGCTTTGGCTGGGCTCTGCCTGGGGTGGGGGCATTTGCCTTTCTCTGCCATCCTCTGGCAGTCGTTGTCTGGGAGAAGAGGAGAGTGCAGCCATGCTTCCAGAATAATGAAAACCTTAAAACACATTCTGGCTTAAAATGTGCATAAGGAGTTCAGCAAGGCAGACTTGAAAATGCTTCAGCTGAAAAGGCCACAGGAGGGCCTTTTGTTTGCAGGGTGACAAGCAAACCACAGAGAAGACAGTCCGGGGGCGTCTCATGCTAAGCAGGAGCCCAAAAGAGTCGCCTCTGCTTGGCACCCATGTTGGCATGGGCCAGCCCAGTGCAAAAGGGACATCCTTGCATGGAGGGCATCTCCATGGGTGTCTTCCCCATGCAGGTCTCTGAGCTGCTCCATATGCGCACCACTGCTTTGCTCGAAAGGGGCTGTGTCTGCAGAGAGCATCTGCGGGGGGGGGTGAACCTCCTGAAGCGGCAGCCACATTAAAATCACAATTGCAGCGCCCCCCCCCCCCCCCTGTTCTGGTGGGTCTTAGTCACAGCTGGGGAAACAATCGCCTCCAGCAAAGGTTTGGTTTCCAAAGTTGTTCATTTTCAAACATGCAGCAAGTGCTGTGCACACAGCAAGGGACGGAATTGCCAAACCCCCTCCCCTCCCCCCGCCCAATATTGTGCCATTTACCAAGCAGGGCACTCCGCCCCCTTTCTCAGGCTGCCTCCCATTTGGGAAAGCTGGCCCATCACATGGGGCCTCTGGTGCAGCTCCAGAGGAGAAGGCCCTTCTCTTGGCTGGCAGGAAGGGTCTCTCGGCACACAGATGGCAGAGGCCTTTGGAGAGATGAGACCCCCAATAAGGCTGGATGGATGGACAGCAACACGTGCGCCCTCCTTTCCTCCAGGAAGTTTCAAGGGCAACAGTGCTGGCCATTTTTTTTTTTTTTAATTTACATTTATATCCCGCCCTTCTCCGCAGAGGACCCAGGGCGGCGCACAGGAAATTTAAAAAACATACAGAATACAAAATAAATACACAATTTAAAATATAAATTAAACCATCTTATCCTATGCTAAAAACCCAATTTTAAAATACCCGATTTAAAACTATCTAAAAGTCCCCATGGGAGGTTAGGCTAGGCCGGCTTGTTGGAATAGGTATGTCTTTAGGCATTGGCGGAAGAGGCGGAGGTCGGTGATGGTGCGTAATTCGGGGGGTAGGTCGTTCCAGAGGGCTGGGCCCGCCACAGAGAAGGCTCTTCCCCTGGGAGTGTCGCCAGTCGGCATTGTCCGGCCGACAGCACCCTGAGGAGGCCCTCTCTGTGGGAGCGTATCGGTCTGAGGGATGTATGAGGCAAGAGGCGGTCTCGCAAATAACTAGGCCCCGAGCCATGGAGCGTTTTAAAGATGGTCGTCAAAACCGTTTTTCCTGCCCAGTCCTCTACCCCACCTCCCCCAGGAATATGATGGAAGCAACTGCTGGGAAAATGTCCCAAAGGCATCAGAGGAGCCTCCCCGTCCTGAATTGTGGGGCTGCCCTACTGCCAGGGCCCATCTCCTCTCTAAGCAGCACCCCCCCATGTAGCCCCCTCCCATGTCCTTCCACAAAAGGGAGTTTTGCCTTCTGCCCGTCTTGGTGGGTGATCCTCACCACGGGGCAGAGCAAATCAATTGGAGAGATCTGTCAAGGGAGGGGGAGAAAGAAAGGAGGGGGGAAGCTTCCGGGGGTCCCTTGGCCAGCCCCCTTGGGGAGGAAGAGGGGGAGGGGAGTGCCCCTCCTTGTTGTTATTTGTCCTGCAAGAGCTTGAAACCCAGCGGGGTTAACGGCTCTCTGCATGTCCTGGTGAGATGAAACTCCACCGGGAGACCCAGGACAATTTTTATATAGGATTAGAAAACAAAAAATCAATATTTAATTATCTGTAAGCGTTGCATGTCACTGCATCTTTAGCTCACTAAGTGTGCGAGCCCTCTGCTGCTGCTGCTGCTCCTGCCACAAACAAAGTGAGGCCCTAGAGACGGGGGGGCCCTCCCCCCTCGCCTCCACAGCCCTGCAGCAAAGAGAGCGCATTGTCACTCAGGGCACAGCAGAGGCCTCTTTATCTCCACCGCCTCTATTTACCTATATTTATGGAGGAGCTCCTAGATATTATACGGCTAGGTTCACCTGAACAGGGAGCCCACTTGGGAGGCAGAGAGCGTGGCAGCTGGGCAGGATCTGAGTTTGGGGGAGGGAGGGGCCTCTTTCTCCAACCACATGCAGTTGGGAGAAGGTCTTGGGAGCCCCTGAACCAGCATCCTTCAGCCTCTCGGCTCCCCTGGCTCATCTCCTGGCTTTGGTCCTTTGGGCAGAGAGGGGCCCGTGTTGCCAAGAGGGTAAATTCCAAAAGAGATGACAAAGGGGCTGGGGGGAGCTGCCCCCTCCCATCCTTCCCCCCCAGACAATTAGGATGCCTCTTTTGCTGCAGTCGTTAATTTTTTTACAAGCCGCCCAATTCTTGCCGTTTCTCCACAGTTAATAATGACTCACAGCCGCTTATCCCATAAATAAGTTCCCGAGCCTTCTACAGATGCCGAGGGCTGCCGAAGGAGGGAACAGCGGGGCTTTGAACGGTTAATTGACTTAATTGCTGTTAGCTGGGCTATTAGGACACTCGATCCACCCCAGTGACCACCAGGCTCCTTAATGGGGTTCGTTTTCTTCGGAGGCCGGGCTCTGGTTACCCGTGGGGGGGGGGATCCACTTGCTGATTGCCTCATGAATACCTACGGTAATTGGAGGCTGGGGTGAAACGGAGCAGCGAGGGGGCATTAATAACAAGCCAATTTACCATTGCCCTGAGCCCCTTGAGGCGCTTCCAGAGTCCTGTGAGGCGCAAAACGGGACCCAGGCGCAGCTCTGCCCCCGGAGGAGGAGGAGGAGGAGGGGCTTCCCCATGCCGGGTGGGGTGTGGTGGGCGGGTGGGAAGTGGAAACTGAGGTCTTGGAGCCAGAGCAGGAGCCTCCGGGGGCCCCACCGGGTAGGAAAGGCTGGTCGAAGGAGAGAATGGCTCCTCTGGCTGCAGAAGGAGAGAGTCCGAAGGGCCGGTGGGGCAAAGCGGAGTTTGCCTCCTGGGGGCAGCGGGACAGTGCTCTCCATTTGGACGAAGGTCCTCCTCCCTTCGGCTCCTTTCCAGGCAGGTGGCCTGTTACTCGAGGAAAGGACCTCGGGAGAAAGCAGGTCACCTCAGGGGCCAGCAAATGTCCCAGGAGGTTTCTTCATTGTACCGGTTGATACAGACGTCACCCTGTTGGTCAACTCCTGGCTTCTGGGCAAGGCAAGAGGCTGCCCCCGAGGAGGGAAGGTGCCGGGAGAAGCTAACCTGGCAATTGCCCCAGGCAGAGCTCCCCTAACCTTTATTTCCATGGTGGGTGGGATGCAGGGGTGGACTTGGAGTGAGAGGATGAAGCCCAGAGTCCTTCTGGGCATGGCTTGGGTCTTTCGGAGTGGAATTGGCTCAGGGTCGGCTACTCCATCTGCAGGTCGGAAGCAACACAACAGGCTCCCTGCAAGGCCTCAGCTTGGCTCCTTCAGGTGGAAGCCCCGTTCCATTTGGGGGGCGGCGGGGGGGGGGGGCTGTGCCAAAGCCCGAGTGGCGTGGCCACAGCAGCGTCCTGGGCTCCATCCTCCAAAGAGGAGGAAGGAGGGGGAAGCCTGGGAGCCCCTCTTGATGACCCAATAATGCCAGCAGCAAAACCAGTCTGGACTAATCTCCCCACCCCACCCCCAGCTCTCCATTTGCAGTTCTTTGCCTGCCAGGAGCGCCCGTGGAGGCCCCCGAGGCCCTTGGGGGGAAGGGCTGAGCCCAAATCCCCCTAACTGGACCCGGTTCAATTCTCTGGCTTTTCCCAACAGGCTCGGCCACCCCCTCCCTCCGAGGGACACCCCCTGTTAGCAGAGTCACTAAACAATCCAGAGGAGGCAGAGGGGCAGCCTGTACCTTTCTCCGCCCCCCACTCCCCCCATACTCCCGAGAGGAGCCTGGGCGCTCTCAGGTTCCCATGTGCCCGCTGGGCGGAGAGGCCAGAGCCGTGGCTGCGCACACCACAGGAGGAGCGTCTGTTGTGTACTGATTCATGTTCCCTGCCTTTCCTCCAGTGTTTTACGAGGGAGGAAGCCTGCGCCTCTTGTCACCCTTGAGTGCGCTTGGCTTGTTCCAGCATTTTATGTTCGTGGACAAGCAGCCTTCACCGGAGGACATGGCACAGCTTTGCTGGTTCCTTGTCCAAAGGGGGAGACACGGGCCACCTCCCCCCCCCCGCCACTCTGGCCCTGCTCTGGCAGGAGGGGGAAGGGGAGTCCGCAGCCATCGCTCCAGTTAGCCTGCGTGGCCGGGGGCCATGGCTCCCCTCCCCCCTCCCCATCACAGCAGGATGCTTCTCCTTGGCCAGAGAAGGTGGGATTTTAAGGGGCGGGGGACAGCATGATGCTCCATGCAACAGCTCCCTTCCCCTCTTGTCTGGAAGACAGGAAAGAACCAGCTTTTGTGTGGGGGGGGGGGGTGCAGGCCCTGCTGCCCTCATGTCTTTGGCTCATCTTCAGCTGGAGAAGAACAAAAGCGTGTCAGGACACCCAGATGACAGGCAAAATAAACCCTGCTCTTTCATGTGGAGCCTGCATTTCTTTTTAGGGTGCTAAGACTCCCCAACATGCCCTCATCTCTCTGCTCCTGGGCAGCCCCGAGAGAGACCCGCTCCCCCACTTCTTGGGAATTCCCCACTCCTTTATACAAGGCACTGAGATCTTAGACTCTAAAGTTTGTGTTACACACACACACACACACACACACACACACACACCCATTTGATTTGCAGCATTGAAATGATCCCTTTTCATTGCTAACAACTTATGGCAAATTGTTTGAAGTTTTAAAATGGCTGTATCTTTAATTCAAAGACTTCCACTTGTTGGTTGGTGCCCATGAGACAAACTAAATCATTACTGCGAAGAAGCTGGTAATTGACAGCTGTACCCCAAAGGGGCAGTTAAAATGGCAATCTATATTGAGGGCTCCCGGTGTGGGTCCCACATGGGGGAGGGGAGATGACATTGTTCCTTTTGATGCTTCCTGTTGCTCAATGTGATCTGCAAACTCTTCTCTGATCCAATCTATGCTTTACAATACTCTTCTCTTTTTCCAAATGGTTCATTCTTACTTCTCTGCCCCCTCCCCACAACTGCAATCCTTACAAATAGGTGTGTGTGGGGGGGGGGCATGCTTGGCTCCTGCAAACTCAAATCTACTGTGCAATCTATTGCGTCTGCCCAGCCTCTGCTAACAGGGGGCTTGAAATGGGCTTTCCCAGCCTTTTCACAGAGTTGCTTGTTTCAGGGTGTTCTCAAACAAAACACACCAAAATGAATTGTATAGTGTGAGGAAAAAATACTTTTCAGAATGTGGATTTCAAGGCGCTCTTAACGGACAGGAGCAGTCAGGCCCAAGTCCCTTCTCCCCCCCCCACCCCAGATCTGGAGAAAGAAGACCCCCCCCCCAATCTCTGTGGCAGATTGAGCAGCGAGCTGGAGAGATGGGAGCTGACAGCTTCCCTCCCGGCTGAGGGAGGGGGCGGAAATCAAGGGGCAGGGGGGCTGAGCAAAGAGACAGGCCCCCTGGCTTTGTCTGCTCCCAAGCAGAGCGAGTGCCCGAAGGAGGGCAGCAGCCTGGCTCAGATCCAAGGATAAGGGTGAGGGGCGAGGAGGAGGAGGAGGGCCAAGCTCTCTCTCTCCCTAGAGCCCCTTCCTCAGAAAGCAAAGCCTGCACAGGCTGCAGAGGGGGGCAGAGGGGAGGGGGCTGCCCATCCTCCCCTGGGGGAGCCAGTGGGGCCAGAAGCCTCTGGGTTGTCTCCCTCGGGGCCAGGCCAGCGGGGTGGGGGGGCTTGTGGAGGGACGCCCACCACCACCACTTGCAGGGAATCCTGCACTCCATTCCTCAGGCCCGCCGGATTAATTCAGGGGAATTTCGGATGACGAGTCCCAGATTTAGTTTAGTTTAGTTTATTAAATTTATATACCGCACCCTTTCCCAAAAGGGACTCGGGGCGGTGCACAGGCAATTTAAAAACATATATAAACATAACAATATACAAAATATAAAACCAGATTAAATTAGTATCCCTGTGCTAAAAAATTTAAATATGTTAAAACAATATCCCTAAAAACCAATTTAAAACAATTTAACTGCAGACTATGGGCTAGGTGGTGTGAGTTAGGCCAGGCCGGCCTGTTGGAAAAAATAAGTTTTAAGGTTCTGGCGGAAGGAGCGGAGGTCCGTGATTGTTCTCAGTTCGGTGAGTAAGTCGTTCCAGAGAGTTGGGCCCTCCACAGAGAAGGCCCGCTGGGCGTCCCCCGCTGGCATTGCCTAGTGGACGGCACCCGGAGAAGTCCCTCTCTGTGGGAGCGAATCGGCCGAAGGGATGTAAGGGGCAGGATGCATTTGTAGCATGCCCAGTTGACCCTGGTTCCCAAAGTCCTCCAGAGCCCGCAGTTCGGAAGGCAGAGATGCCGACAGAACTGGACATCCGTTGCTCTTCCTGCCCAGAGGACGGAGCTGCATCTCAGGCACCTCTTGGACAAAGTTGCCTTGGTGCTTCAAGGCCCCCACCCTGGACATGGCGGCTCAGCTGGGGCATCAGCGGGGGAGGGGGGAGTGTCAGGCGCGTCTCCGTGTGTGTGTGTGTGTGTGGAATATTTTAATGAAGAGCAAGCGAGCGTTTCCCTCTGAGCATGAAATTAACATACTTTATAGCCTGCTGTGAAAAAAAGCCCACGTCCTTAAGGCACAAAGTTTATAAAAAATTCAAAGTAACAAAGGAAACATATAAAAATTCATCTTTTAGTAGTACGCATTGCTCTCTATAAAAAACGGAGTGCTTCTTTGGGAACCGAAACTTAGAAGCATCCATTAGAGATAAGCTGGTGGTCTGGGACAAGAAGGCCCGGCTGCGCAGGCGAGGGGCGCACCTCCTCCCCCTCCCCTTCAAGGAGGCTTCGTTCAACCTTGGGCCGCTTGGAAGCTGCGCCCCCTTTGCCAATGGGGAAGCAGGAGGCCGCCGGTCCTTGGGCAGAGGGCAGCATCTCCCGCTTTGTGGAGCGTTGGCGCCTAAGGCCCTTCAAGCCCTGGGCACCGGATGGACGCTGCTCCCCGAGGGGGCCAGGCTGGAGAGGCAGAGAGGCTTGCGGGGTGGGGTCCCTGTCTTCCGCTGGGCCTCCTGCAAGCCAAGCGGGGTCCCTGCTCAAGGGACTGTCCTCCTCAGGAACAGGAGGCAGCCTTGCAAAAGGGGCTGCCAGTCGGACACCCCCCACCCCCCCCCGGCTGCCACCCCCGGGGACGCCACTCTCTGGGCTGCACTGGGGGGAAGATCAGCCTCTGCTCAGCCTCTGCTCAGCCGTTCAAGCTGCCTGGTGAACCAAATTGATTTTTTATAGCTGCTCTGGAGCGAGTTTAATGAATCCACTAGTAGCTGCGCAGCGCTTAAACCTCTCCCTGCTCTGGATCTGCAGTGACAGCTTTTAATAAAAGCGGAGAATATTACTTAAGGCTTGGCCTCACCTTCAAAAGACCACCTCGCACTTAAGCTGTTTGCTGGGTCTCTGTTCCCAATGGAATTCCTTAGAAAGAGAGCCTCCGTGGCCGCCTGCCGCTTGGCAAGGGGGTCCGGGGGGGGAGGGAGAGGGGGCAGGGGAAGACCTCCGCCTGGGGGTCTCCTTCCAGCAGTCTGGCTCCAGGAAGAAGCTGGCTCTTCACTGCTGCTCCCTCAGCCCCCGTCCCACAAAGGAAACTGGCCTCCTCTGCAAGCCTCTCAGGGCGGGGGCTGAGAAGGGCACCTGCAAGGCCACCACCACCACCAAGGCCAGGGACGGACGGACGGATGGACATGACTATGAGATGGGGGGGGGGGAAATGGCTTCCAGAGTAATGCCAACATTTCAAGAGCCCCCCCCCCCCTTTCCCCAAGCTGTGGTGGGAAGGAGTTGCCTGATCTCTGCAAAGTCCTGGGGGGGGAGGGGACAAAAAGATGTGAGGTGCCTCCACCTGGGCCTGAACTGAGGGGGCCGGTCCCAGGATCTCTGGGGGGCCCCTGCCTGATGAGCTTCCCCCTCTTTGCTGATGGGGATGAGAGGAGAGGGGGAGCTTCGTGGGTCTTCGGTTGGGTTGGCTCCCAAAGGCACGTCCAGGCCTGGCTTTGAGGGGGAACCGTGCTGCTGTCCGGCTGCAAATGGAAAGGCAGATGGACCTCGTCCACGTTCGCTTCTCCTTAAGCTGGCCTTCAAATCCCTTCCTGTAAGCAGAGAGGCCCAACTCTGTTTCAAAGAGCTTTTTGCATTCCATTAGAATGGAGCCATTGTTGAGGGCCGCAGAAGCCAGCATTCCCCCATCCACTAAGTTGGCAGCTCTGTGACTTTGAGAGTGCAAGTTTGCACAACAACACAAATGTGCAAACTGGAGGTGAGGAACGGCAAGCTACGGCTGTCCACACAACTTGGCCGCAGAGGTGAATAGGCCACATTTGCAGGGCATCTGGGAGAAGCCCCCCAGGGAAAGCTTGGTCTTGCCGGAAGGTAAAGTTTTGTCTGCCAAAAACGAGGAAGAGTTGCTGCAGTTCTACCTGTGTGCCAAACTGAGAGCAGGAGGCCTGCCCCCTCCCCTCCCCCCCCGGGGGGGAGCTTTGTGTGCAAACTGGCATTCCTGGGCCAGGAAGACACCCACGGCACAGAAGAGAGCGCCCGTCCCTGGCAGCTCCTGGTGTGGTGCGCAGCTGTCAGACTCACTCCGGTCTCTGGAACAGCTGCCGGGAGCAGACCTTGTCGATCAGTGGAGCCGCCTTTCTGCCGGGGAGGCGACAGCAATGTTTTCCAACATCCAGGCAGCAATCTGATTGGTGGAGTCCCTGGAGAGCAGGACTCCCGGGCCTGCTGCACACATCCAAGCGAGGTAGAACTGCAGCCGGCAACTCTGGCTGTAACCCTTTCGCAGCCGTCTTGGACAGCTGCTTTCCCCTTCGGCTTCCTTCCTTTCAGGAGCAGATCCTGCTTCGGCTTCCCCTCCCAGCCTCTGGCCTTCCCAGGGAGCTCTCCTCCTGGCCCAGGTGTGTTGGGCTGGCAGCAAACGGAATTGGGGAATGTGGATGCTCCTGGTCCCCTCTTAAGGTCGAAAATGGGAACTGCCGTTGAAGGCTGACATTTCTCTTCCAGAATAAGAGAATCCCATAATTGGAAGGGACCCTGGAGGTCTTCTAGTCCAACCCCCTGCTTAGGCAGGAAACCCTACTCCATTTTAGACACAGACTTGCCCAATTTCTTCTCCACAACTTCCCGTGTTGGAGCACCCACGACTTCTTGAGGCAAGAAGTCTCCCTTCTTCCACTGATTAATTCCAGCTGCCTTTGTCTTCCAGGCCTGGGATGGAAAGGGTTAGGGGGAAGGGAAGGGAGGGAGGGAGATCCGAAAGTGATGAAATATCATTCTCACGTCGAGCGTTGCAAAGGAACTTCATGGAAGTAGCATTGCTGGCATTGGGCAGGTGAACACAAGGATCACCAAAGCTACTAGTAGTTTCTGATTAAAGATCCAGAAATCTGTGGCTGTCAATTACCTTGAACTAGTAATAATTTTTATGTAACCACATTTCAAAAATTATCAGTTATCTTGATGAGAAGCTGACATTAATTGGAAAATGCTTCCACTCTTTCACACACTGAAATGCAGTTGACGGTTTTGTGTTTCCTGCCAGAAAAAAATGGACTTTCAGAAATACAAAAAGAAAAGGCAGCTTTCCCTGATTTGGGCAGGGTTTCTTAATTTTTTTGTAGTCACAGGTCACTAAATAAAGTCCCAGAAAATGTAAGGGCCCCCCCAGCTAGGTAAACCCCCTCTCTATAGGTTTTGTTTTTAAAAGCATGGAGGTTCACACTGTGGGGTGAATAAGAACACAATTATTGGCACAATGGTACAAACCATCCCCTCATCTCCACTTCTAGAGGCCTTTGAAAGCTGATTCATGCGCCAAAATGCAATCCAAGATGAAGTATTGGAGGATCCCCTGTCTGCAGCTCTGCACGAGCCTGCTGGCCAAGAAAGATCCTCTCCGGGAGAAGCTCCGGATGCCTCAAGAAAGCCCACTTTCAGGGAGTCCACGCCACCTTTGCCGGTGGGTGGGGGGCTCATGCTGGACAGCTTTGTTTGTGCATGTGGGAAGCAGTGTTGAGGCAGGAAGCAACCTCTGGTCCAGAGGAGGGGTCGGCAGCTTGCATTTCAGCCCGGCTGGAGGAGGCCAGAGCAGAGGGAAAGGATGCAGCATGCAGCCATCGGGTGGGGATAACAGTGCTCCTGACCACGGGCGTGCATCGGCCATTCTCTCTGCCCATCCAAGGCAGCCGCTGCCTCCGAGGTGCGCCTGCTTGCCGCCTGCCCTTAGAGGAGAAGAGGCACCCAGCAGGCGGGGGGGGGGGGGCTCAGCCTCAGATGCACTGCCTGCGCCTGCCCAGCCAGGGTGCATCGCAGCAGTATTGATTGGTGCACTTTCAAGAATCTCATTGAGATTCCGGACAGCAGCTCTGCAAATCTATCCCAGCCTTGCTCAATAGCTTATATTTTTAATTTGTCAATAATCAGTCAGGAAGCTCAGCCGGCCCTGCCTCCCTGCCACATTTCTCTCCCCCTGCGCTGAAGCAGAGTGGGGGTGGGAGAGAGGAAATCGTTTCGCGGGAGGGAGACTCAGCCAAAGGGGAATCAGGAGTCCGGTCCAGACCTATGAAAAATCACGGGCTAGATTATTTTTCATAAGCCTGACAAAAGTATATTTATTTAAAGACAAAGATTAGGTACTTGGGCTGGAGGCCCGGCTGCGTCTTGGCAGGGGAAAAAAAATAAAAATGAGCTGGAGAGCTTAACATTGGTGACCGCTGCATGATGCCTGACATGGCCGGAGAATGTCCCTCCCCAGCAGGCCAAAGGGAGCAGCCTGGCCTCAGACAGATCTAATTTGTGAATAAATGGTTGTCTCCCGGGCAGGCAGGCTTAATTGTCCAGATCACTTAATCTGTTTCCCCTTCTTCCTCCTCCTCCTCCTCCTCCCCCCATGGCCCCTGCAGGCATTTTCACAGGCCAGCTGGAGGGCTGAGCGCGCCCCAGTGCCCCCCCCCCTTCCTGGTGCTGGATGCTGCTGGTGCCCAGGAATTCCAAATATCCTCCTCCTCTCCCCCACCTGCCAGAATCTTGGCTTCTCCAAACATGATGCCTTTGTCTAGGAATGTGAGTCTTCCTCCCTGGCTCCACTTCCAGCCCCTTCCCACCAATGGCTTCCCTGACCATTTCTTTTCCATCCACCTCCTCCAAAATATTTGCTCCGTCTTTCCTGGTTTCTGCTGCTCCTCCCCAATGGAAGCCCCTCTGTGGGACCAAGCGTCTGCAGTTGCTCAGGCCTGGCAAGGCAGAAGGGGCCCCGAGAGAGCATCCAGACTCACCCCAGGAAATGACACGCTTACAGGGCCAAATCGTATCCTGGGAAAAGACGTATTTCAGGAGTGGGTTGCTGTCCCTCCTGGCCACCTGGAGCCACGGCTCTTTCAGCTGGGATTGGCACAGGTTGAGATGCTTTTTCTGCAGGGGAGGGGGGTGTCAAGTCCTCTGGAGCCTCCAGGCGAAGGCTTTCTAGAACGGCCTTTCCCTGGGCAGCTGCGTGTGCGTGCCTGTGCATCTCTGCAGGGGTCCCACCTTGGCCAGGAGATACCTCCTTGCAGAGATGTTACTGGCAGCCAGACATCTGCAAATATTTGAAGAAGGAACCCCAAGGATCCCCCTGAGAGGAAGGCAGGGACGGCCATCTGAAGGGGAGCTAGGCTGATTCCTGAAAGCACTCGGCTCAGTTCCCTGGGATTGGGATCAGGAGGGGGGCAAGAGGCCTTCCAATATTTAGCAGTCTTCCAATACTGCCACAGAGAGGAAGAGGGGGTCAAGCTGTTCTCCAAGACACCCAAAGGCAGAGAAGGAACAACGGATGGAAACTGAACAAGGAGAGATTCAACCTGGGAATAAGGAGGCATTTCCTGACAGGGAGAGCAATCCGCCCATGGAACAGGAGGAGTTGCCTTCGGAGGTTATGGGAGCGTCGTCCCTGGAGGCTTTCAGGGAGAGGCTGGACTGCCCTCGGTCAGAAACGCTGTGGTCCAGCCCTTGCCCAGCGCAGGGATCTAGTACTTCAGCAACCCCCAAAGGCCTCCTCTTGAGATCACAGGCAGAAGAGTCCCTGTGGGCAGATTCACACAGCCTAGGAAAGCCCGACTTTCCGGCGGGGAGAGGCTGGGAAGGGAAGCCAGGGCCTCCAGCCACATCTGTGTGGAGTGGGAGCCACATCTGGCTGTGGTGATTTGGCTTGGAGGGGAGTTGGTGGGGCGCCTTTTCTCTTTCTCAGCTGACGGAGGGGGGGCGCTCCTCAGGCCGAGACCTCCGCCCTCCAGGGAACTTCCCCACCTGGCCAGCCTTCAGGGAAGGCCGGTGCAGGAGGAGCCACAAAGCCAGGCTTGCAGCTTTGATTAACATGGGCCCTGCAGAGACAGCCAAGCGATGGGAGATGGAGCCTCTTCCTTGTCTACATGGAAATGTCAGTCAGCCGTCAGGCCCAGCACGGCTCTCCTTTGGAGAGGGGACCGCAGGCCTTGCCCCCCTGCCCCAGGACCCCCTTGGACCCACCCAGCCTCCCCTCACTTCCTCCCTCTGCAGGCCCTCCCCAATGCTCCTCTCCCTCTGAAAAAGGCTCCTGGGGGGAGGGGGAGGGAGCAGGAAAGATGTGGGCTTCTTTAACATGGCTGCTGAACAAGCTAGGTTTCGCTGCATTCGCAAGACCTCACATGAGTGCCAAGCCAAAGCTATTCTGGTGGGCCACTTTCCCACAGGGGTGGGCTATTCTGCAGCCCCCTGTCCCTCCCCACCTCACCAGGGCTCCCTGGCTGTGTGGGAGAAGCAGCAGTCCACCCTAACTTGCCAGAGGATGGAGGGGGGGGGGAAATCAGGTCTGTGTGTGTTTACACAAACTCCAGTTCACACCAAACGGCCTGCCACAACTCCTGGTCTCATCCCAGACTGACTGGTGAGAGCTGCCCCCTACACTCCAATCTGGCTCCCCTGCCTCATGCATCCCCCTCCCCCGGCAGCTCCTGCAGCTCTGCCTTGTGCACTTCTTTGCCTAGCCTCTCTAAGAAGCCCCCCACCCAAGGCCTTCTTGATTCCTAGCTTTTCCTTGGGACTGAGGACTCCGCTTGGGGGGGGGGGTTGTTTTTCAGTTCTGTTTTATATGTGTGACATGTAGTAGCTCAAATTCACAGAGACTCTCAAGGAAAGCAGTATTTTTTGCAAAACACAAACTTTCAAACCAGAAACCGCTGCAAAAGGTAAAAAAAAAAAAAGCCAGGAATGGGGAGCTCTGCCAATACACCCCCCCTTAACTGCCCCCCCCCGAGCCCCCCTCCCAACCAGAAGAGCCCACTGCTTTCTCTTTGGGAATCTGAAGGCGCTTCTTGGCCAGGATCAGGCCAAGAGGGCCTTCCTGGGACCCTGAAGGACCCCTGGTGCTAAACCCTTTGGTAGCGGCTATGTTCATTGGACCCGTCCCCAAACCTTGCAAGGCGACCACTTTGTTCTTTAGATGATTTGGATTTAAACTTCCTTGCCTCCTGGGGCCCCTCTGGGCAAAAGGCCGAACATAAACACTTCAATTAAAGGAGAGATTCATCTCTGGCTAGGCCTGAGCGGGGCTGAAGGGGGGGGGGAGAAGGGCGGGGGGGGGGGTGTTGGCTGGACCAGCCTCTGTCTCTGTCTGAAGCTGCTGGCCTGGGAAGACCACCGCCTGCGGGGGAACTCCTCCTCCTCCTCCAAGCAGGGCATGGGGAGGGGGGGCTGTTCCACAAGAGCCCAAATGGCTGCCAGGTGTTTTCTCCAGGCCTTCTTTGGGGGCAGCAAAGCCTCTGGCTCTAAAAGAGAACCCAGAAGGCAGATGCCTTCATGCATTGCAAGCTCTGTCCGAGTTTGAAGTTTGAAAGCAGGTCCAGTCAGTGAGCAGGGTAGGTGCAGCGAAGGAAGACAGCTGTGGGGCCCCTCCCTGGGTCAGAGGTGGGCACCAGTGCCACGCCCAGCCCCCCCCCCCGCTGCAGGTTCCCCCCCCCCCCATACTAATATGTTGCTCTGCCTTGTGCGGATTCCCATTGTCGAATGCTGGTACAAAGGAGTAGTTGTTATGGCACCAACATGAAGCCCCGAAAGCCAATTATGCAGGAGCAATTGCCAATTACTCAGCGCCAATTAGCTTTGTTCCTTCTTCGGCCTGGCTCCTTCCAGGGAAAGCAACCCCAAGCAAGGAGAGTGGGGCAGGCCTGTCTCAGTGTGAAGGAGGGAGGGATGGGGAAGGAGGGACCAGGGACGGCTTCCCTGCCCACAGGACACCCATCAATTCCCCCTGGGGCAGAAGCAACATTAAGGGAGGCTTGGATAGTGGAGAGCAGGTTGGACCCCCTCCTGTCTCTCTGCCTGACCTTCCAAATGGATCTCAAGCCTGTCCTCCCTCTATGGGGCCAGCGGTGGATCACTCTGGGCTGATGATCTGAGAAGGAGTTTGGGCTCCAGGAAGGGAGAAGCCATCAGTCAGCACAGCCACTACTCCGCTGGGTGAAGGTGAGGAGACCGAGGTGCCCCAAGGAAGGCCAAAGTGAGATTTGCTCCCCAATGTTGACTTTCCACCGCCTCCCCTGAAGCCCAGATTTCCCCCTACAATCTGGGGTTCCCATCTGCACTGCCAGAGGCAGCTCCATGCCATCTGTTGACGTCACGGGCTCTGCAGGATTTGGGGCCATCTCTTTTTAATCTAACACTTTTCTTTGGAACACCCCCCCCCAATACATCCCCCCCCCGACCCCCTTTGTTTCTTTGAAAAGAAGCCCTGAAGGGCAGAAGGGTCTGAGGAGGGCCAGCCTCCAGCATCTGCAGTGCCACCCAGCTGTGTCCTCCCCGGGCACCAGAGATGGCCTGCCAGGCTGCCAAGAGCAGCAGTTGGAGAGCAGGAGCAGCACACGGACCCCCCTGCTTCTGCGTCTACAATCCTGTAGCCAACTGACCAGGAGATATAAGTGGATGAGGCAATCTCCATGTCCCCAGTCATCTTTCCCCATCCAAGCTTCTCCCTGTGGTGCTGGGGGGGGGGCACTTTCGCTGGCCTCTGGGACCTGCCCACCTTGGAGATGAGTCCAGAAGGGCCATGGAGTAGGACAGGGGTGCCAGGCTCCCCCTCAGGACACTCGCCAGCGGCAGAGCCCCAGGTGCCTCTTTGGCAGAGGCTAAAGAGCCATCTTTGTGAGTGAAGCCAGGGAAGAACTGGGCAGCCCCCAGTTGCAGAGAAGCGGCTCCCTTTTCCCAAGCTCTGTGGGGACCAGGCTGCTCGGCCTCCGGCGCCTCTCTCCTTTGCCCAGTGAGGTCATTAGAAGTCCTTTGCACGTTCAAGCAGGCCTGGAATGGCCTGTCGAGGCGGTCACGTCACAGGGAGAAAGGAACAAAACAGCTCTGGGGTTTGCCTAAAGATCATATGCAAATTGAAGGTCACGGGGGAAATTGCTGCGTGGCCCATCAGGGGACAGCGTTGCCACGGTCCAAGGGACCACCCGCCCCACACAGCGCAGCAAAGCGATGGCCCAGGCTTCCCACCCATTTCCCAGGGAGGTGGAGGGGAAGGAAGTCCGGGTTGGCCTCCTGGCATCTCCTGGCCAGCAGCCCCTGTGCAGCTGGGAGCTCCTCAGAGCAGCCCAAGCCCTCTGAGCTGTGGCCTGTGGGCACGTACTAGTCTACTAATTTAGTGTCTAAATTGTGGAGGGAAGTAAGCGGTGGGCTGCCACAAGGTCCCGTCTTAGGTCCCGGTACTCTTCAATATTTTCGTAGTAGATGAGGGAATAGAAAGGGAACTTACCAGATTTGCAGATGATACTCAGCTGGCAGGAATAGCCAACACTCTAGATGATAGGCTCAAGACCCAGATGGATCTTGACAGACTTGAACACTGGGCCCTATCTAACAAAATGAAATACAATGTAGAGAAAAGTAAAGTCCTATACTTAGGCAAGAAAACCCAAAAGGACACATATAGACTGGATGAAAGCAGGCAGCAGGAACTGGGAAAGGGGTCTTAGAGTCCTAGTGGACAACCAGCTAAATATGAGCCAGGCGTGTGCAGCGGCAGCCAAAAAAGCCAATGCAATCCTAAAGTGCATTAACAGAAGGATACAATCAAGATCAAGTGAGGTACAAATGCCACTCTATAAAGCCTTAGTAAGACCACATGTAGAGTACTGCATCCAGTTTTGGCCACACTATAAAAATGTGGGACTCTAGAAAAAGTGCAGAGAAGAGCAACCAGGATGATTAGGAGCCTGGAGGCTAAACCAAATGAAGAAGGGTTACAGGAACTGGGCACGGTTGGTCTAGTGAAGAGAAGGACCAGGGTTAGGAGAGGAGGGGCTACAGAGGGGAGGGGGTGGTCATGCTATTTTCCAAAGCACCCGAAGGCCAGACAAGGAACAACGGATGGAAACTGAACAAGGAGAGATTCAACCTGGAAATAAGGAGGAAGTTTCTGACAGTGGGAACCATCCACCCATGGATCAGAAGTTGCCTTCAGAGGTTGTGGGAGCTTCATCCCTGGAGGCTCCCAAGGAGAGACTGGACTACCATTTGTCAGAAATGATGTAGGGTCTCCTGCTTGGGTGGAGGGTTGGACTACATGACCTCCAAAGGTCCCTTCCAACTCTATAATCTGTAATCTACACTGCTGGCCCCCAGGCTTCTCTGCCGAATGCAAAAAACTCCTCCTACTTTTACTGGTCCCCAAAGCTTTACTGGTTGGTGGTGGGAAAAATCTCCTCTAGGAATAGAAGTGCCCGAGGGTCCCAGCAGCCTTTCAAACCAGCCCAGCTGCCGGGGGTGGGAGGGGGGGGGCAGTGCTAGGGGGCACCGGGACCTGTGCCCAGCAGGCCAGAGCTGGCCCCCCTGTGGTGGTGGAGGGAGGATCTGGTGGCTCGAAGCAGTTCCCTCCGACCCACAGCCTGGTGGGGAGAACACAAAGCCCATCTGGCTGGGCTGGCTTCCCACGGCCCTTTCTGAGCAGATGGGCAACTCCCTGCAGACAGCCAGCTGGCATTCCTGGGCTGACGTCTGGCACCTTGGGCTGCCACGTGGCCTTCCCCGGGGCCCCTGCTGCCATGCTGCCATGCCAGTCCTTGGGCAGCTTCCTTCGGACAGGCATCTGGTGCTGAGATGAGCCAAATTGGCATGGATGGGCAGGCTGGCAGCCGCTGGTGGCACACGGTCCCATTTTTACCAGCAGCATCAAGGGGGCGAAGATTTACTCTTGCTGGTTTGTCTCCAGCCTGCAGTGTTCATGCGCCCAGCAACATTTCTCACCCAGCGGTTCCCCTTCCCAAACCTGAAGCCAAAGGGTCCCCAGGGGGTCTGAGCATTTGAGCCAGGTGTCCGGCATATCCCTGGCCTGGACCCTTCACCCTCTTTCCCCTCCTCCTGGCGCCCTCCCTCCCGGGAGATGCTCTGGGCCAGGCCTCTGAGACCCTGCTGCCTTCCCGTGTTCTCTCTTGCAGATACACGACCGCAGGGCCACGGAAGGAAGGCTTGAGTGCGGCTTCGCTCTCATGCAATTGGAGAGCATCGCTTTGAATTAACTTTATTTCAAAAACCTCTCCTCACTTCAACAGCAGAGATTTTATGAAGTTGCCATCAGGGCTGCGCGGAGCCTCTGACTCGGGGCTCCTTGGCGTCTTCTCCAGCCAGGCTAAAGCGAAGCCTGAGGGAGGAATGCAGACAGGGAGGACCCCCTGCTTCTCTGCCAGGGAACAGGAGGAGGGGAGCCCAAATGGGCCTGTTTTTAATCTCCCTGCTGGATTTAAGAGGGATTCCTGTGCTGAGCAGAGGGCTGGACTCCATGGCCTCAAGGCCTCCCCCCCCCACCTCCAGTAATTGAGTTAGGAGGGAGCTCCGTGGGAGGTGCTATTTCCAGACTGGGAGGGGGGACACTGCTGCTCCCCTTGATCTTTGCCCAAGAGGGAGGGAGCTCTCCCTTGGCAGAGAGCGGCTGGCAGGCCCAGAAGGGGGCAGAAGCAGCGTTGCTGTTTTTATACCGGCCAGCAGGCCCCGCTTGAAAGTCTGAACTGACCGGCCAGCCTCTCCTCCGCCTGGCTTGGATTCCAGGGAGGCTCCCTGGTGGCCCCCTTAGGCCTCTTGGGTGGGGTGGAAGTCCCTGGGCCTCCATTGGGCCCTGGAGGAAGGGAGGTGGGAGCGGAAGAGAACCAGCCCAGCCCTCTCTGAATTAGTTGGGGAAGAGCCCCTTCCGCCCCCAGATTGCTCCCTCGGAGGCTCCTCCGCCATGCAGCCCCCTTGAAAAGCATCCTAGCCATTACGGAAATACAGTCCAGCTCAACCACCACAGCTGCTTCGTAAGTGAAGGGCTTTTCATTTAATCTCATGCCCTTCTTTGAAAAGGCAGCTCCCACCCCCCCGTCCCCCGTCCCCCGTCTGTTTATTCTGCCAGTTTTATTTTCCAGCCAGGTCCGGTTTAGCCAGTGAAGGTGAGCAAATTTCAACTTGGGGGTTAAAAACCTGGGCTCCCCCCACCTTCATCTCACCTTTAAATATTATTAGTTAAATATTGTTTCTTTGAAAATGCCTTTAATTTAAGGCTAAAATGCGGGAGTTTTCTTTTAGATGGAGCTCTGCTCCTCCCCACCTTCCTCCGTTTGTGCATGAATATTAATGCTTTTCTCAGAGAGAGATTTGAGGGAGAGAAAGAGACTTGGGGGGGTGGGGGGTGGGAATCAGCCCAAGAATAAATTAAGGACCTACAGATTTTTCTTCTAATTCCTCTTTTTTTTGGTGACATGCCGTCATTACATCAAATTACCGAGATGGGCTCCCACTTGTGTGTGTGTGTGTGTGTGTGTGTGTGTGAGAGAGAGAGAGAGAGAGAGAGAGAGAAAATTATGGAATATAAAGTAGATGTAAATGCAGCCCGGAGAGGGGGGCGGGGGGGGGGGCTGCTGGGGGGACCGAGAGTGGGACCGAGAGCGGCATTAGGCATTCAGGCGGCATCCTCGCCAGCCAATTAATCAAGCCGTGGCGAGGAAAGATGCAGAAGCGGATGAGTTCGCCCTTCATGTTGATGAGGCCGGTCCAGGGCAAACGCTGCCTGCACCTGAGCTCACCGTTAGGCGTGCAGAAAGGGATCATGGGAATATCTTCTAGCCTTTGTCTTTCTCGTGAAGGATGGAAAATGTCAAGCTGTTTGGGGGCTGCGTGTGGGAGAAGGGCTCGGGATTTGCAGCAGCAGAGCAGCGCTTAACTCTTTCCAGACTCCCGCCTGCCTCCTCCTGACAGTGTGGGCACAAAGGCACACAAGAGCCCACCGAGGGGGAGTGTGTGTGCACGGTGGATTGGGGGCTTCGGCTGCCTCCTTCAGCAGCTTCCTTGGCGAGAGGAGCCTGGCAAGCCTGCAGCCCTGCGCCCCTTGCCCTTTGGCAGAGAGCGTGAGCCAGGAGGAGGAGGAGGAGGAGGAGGAGGAAGGGTTTCAACCCACCTCTTTTTCCGTGCATCCAAACGATGGGATGCCCAAAACCGCCCCTTCCTGAAAGCTGCTGGGCGTGAGAAGGGAATCCTGCACCCCAAAGTCCAGAGAAATGCCAAGGGCCACCTTCTCCTTTGGCTCACCTGAGGCAGAATCTGAGGAGGGAGGGGAACCAGCCCCTCGCTCAGCAGCTGAGTTTGCCTGAGAAAGTCAGGTACGCTGAGCCCCCTTTGCCGGGCCGGGCCCTGTCCAGCCTCTGGCTTGGTGCCCGTCTCCGGCAAGGCCACAGCCAGTTTCCCTTCCCTTCCAGCCTTGGACCATCGAAGGAGAAGCGCCATTAGGCCTGCCTCGCAAGGCTGTTGTAAAGACCGGGAGACAGGAGGGGCTGGCTAGCCCAGTCCGGCCCTTTGGCTGGCCAAGGAAGCGGGTGAGGCGAGGCCCATGCCCTCTTCCACACCTCAGAATGGGCGTCCTTTGTAGAAAAGTCCTGGGGAGGGGCATATGTCCAGGAGGCCAGCGGGGGGGGGGGCAACCTCTCTTTTGCAGCATTTCCCTGGTTTGAATTACAAATCAGATCATCTTCCACACATAATTAGCTCCAGGTGGCAAAGGGTTGCTGGGGGCAGCTTCACAGCCATGCTGGGGGGGGGGGGTTTGTCCTGGAGGTCAGATTAGAACACAGGGCACCTTTTGGGGGGAGGGGGCAGGGTCTTTCTTGTCCTCCTGAGATTCAGCTCATCTTCTTGCTGCATTCAGAAAGTTCTCTGGTGCTTCAAGGAAATGGGGCAGGGGAGGTAATTTTTGTGGGCGCAAGAATGAGGCAAGGGGGCTGCCCTATGCTGAGGGCAAGGGGCGGGGTTGGCCATTCAGGGCCAAAAGCCTCCCCCTAGCCGAGGGGGATCTCCCGGGGCCCCTGGATGCTCCAAACGGCAACTCAGCCCCTGCACAGGGAAAACACAAAGAGTGCGCCCAGCTGCGTTTGGTGGGCACATACAGCCACACTTGCACTGGGCAGGAGGGGGGCTGGGTGCACTTCAGGTGGTCGGTGCCTGAGCTGAGGTTGCCCGGGTGTGCTTCCTGGAAGAGCCGGTTTCTCCTCGCCCACCAGGCGTCCGGGACCCCAGGCTGCCCGCTGGGACCTCCTGCCTTTCCCCGAGAGCAGGAGGAGCTGAAGTCCGGGGTGGAGGGTGGGGGGCCGCACCCGGCATCGCTTTAGCTCCCGTTCCCTGGGGAGGGCTTCCAGGGGCTGCAAAGGTGCGTGGATTTGCCTGGGTGGCTTACATGCCTTGGCTTGTTCTTGGCCTCTCTATTCGCCTTCCCTCACGCTCAATTTTCTGTTCAAAGTTTGGCAGCCGAGAAGGTGTCAAGGACTAAAAAATGGAATGGGCTCCCTCCGAAATGAAATAATTTTGTTGTTCAGTTCCGAGCGATTTTGTAATTTCATGCTTGTGTATGATAATTTTATGCTGTCCTGCTCCACGTAACTCAGCTCTGCCAAACCCTGACAGGTGATAAATACAATCTTTTCCGCCTGGCACGCAACAGGCCAGCGCCTGGAGAGAGCAGGGACAGCACCGTCCCCACGGCAGGCAGCGGGTGGAGCACTTGCGCGGCTCCTCCGCAGCGGTGAGCAGCCGGTCTTTCTCCACGCCTGCCTGGCGTCTTTGCTCTTGAGCTGAAGGACCCCCCGCCCCTCTCTCTCTCTCTCTTGAAGCCCGCCCCCCACAGCAGAGCTGAGCCCACCCACCAGGCTGGGGAGGGAAGGGCTGAGCTTTCGTCCCCAGCCGGCAGGCAGCGTGATTTAGAAGCTTTGTCTCCTTAATGGAATTCAGTGGAACTGTAACCTTTTGGAGAAATTATTTTTACAAATCTCTTAAACATTTGAAAGACAGCACTTTTCTAATAAAAGGCTCACATTCTTCCCATTTATCACTGGGCTCCGATTTTTATAACTTCAGCTGACTTTATAGAAAACGTTTCTGCCAAGGGGGTGGGGGGAGGACCCAGAGGCAAGGACGAAGTGTGGGGCAGGAGGGGAGGGGGACAAAACCAGGAGTTCAGCTCTGGGGAAGGGGCCGGACGGTGGCATTTGCAAGACTGAACCTGCTTGGGGAAGGGGAGGGTGGGTTCTCCGCCTGGCTTGGACTCAACCCCCCCCCCTCCCTGGGCTGAGGTTCCTCCGATTTGGGCGAAAGGGAGCCCGGCCTCTTCCATCCGCCCAGACCAATCACAAACGGAGCCGCCTCCCCTGCTTTCTCTTCCAAGGGGAAGCCATCTGAATCTGAGCTGTTCAGCCATAAAGGTAAAATGTGCAAAAGCGCCAAGACATTTGGGGGGAGGGGGGCTACATCCAAGGCAAAGCCCAGGGTGGCCAAGAGATGTCGGGAAGCCCTAAGAGAGGCTGAAGCCCTTGTTCTGGCATCTCTCCTCCAGAGCAGCCTCCTCCTCCTCCTCCTCCTCCCCTCCCACAACTGGCCCCTCCTCGGAGGCAGACCAGCTGTTTCTTCCCATGCCCATGTTGGCCCATCCCTGCTGCCTACATTGGACCAGTTCCCCAGGGTGGGGGGAGGGCAATCTTCCCTCTGGGCCTTTTCCTTCCTTGCAAGGAGAGCTCCTGGCAGGACAACCCTCCGCCCCACCTGCTGGCATTCCCTCAGAGAAGTCCCTGAAGGAATTCCCAGGTGATCCTGCAAGGGGATTGGGGCGCTCAGGACCGGCCCAAGTTTGACCCAAAGCCTCCGGTGAAGCCCCTTCCTTGCCTGGGGAGGGTTAGGCTCTCCAGCTGCAGAGCAGGGGGTGCTTCCTCTGGAGTGCCTTTGGGGAGGCCAAGGGCAGGGAAGGGACCCTTGGGTTCTGCTGGCCTGGCGGACTGTTCCCCATCAGAGGGTCCAAGGCAGGCTAAAAAGGTGGGGAAAGTACCGAGGTGAATCGAGGGAGCCACACCTGGTCGCCTTCGCTTCACATGGCTCAAGGGGAGAAGGTCTCTGGCATTGGGGTGATGGGCAGGTGCTCCGTTCTTGTCCCAGGGGCTTTGCTCGCCCTTGGGGGACCCGCCTGGTGAGGGGAGCCAGCTCTCCCACAGCCCCCCAGTCGCTGTCTGGGGCAGATTCTCCTCCCGTCCTACCTAGAAGGTGGCCTCTTGACCCTTAGAAGTTCTGAGACTTCTAAAAGGACAGGAGAGCAGATCTATGTTCTTCAGCTTGTTTTATATTAAAACTATATAAAAGTTGTGATAAAATGGTGGAAATGCAGCCAGAGTGCAGGCTTTCCATTGTGGTGAAGGGAGCGGGAGCCATCTTTCTTTGATGCGCCTGAAATGTTCAGCAGAGGAAACCTTACGTATTCTGCTCCGAAAGGAGGGGCCGGCTGGGGGCTGCCACACGCAGACAGCCCTCCGCGGCCCTCCCTCTTCCACCAGCAGCCATACGTTACCCCGGCTCCCATTTTTCATTCCTTGCTGCCTCCAATGCAAATTTCCCGTTCTGTTGTTTATGTTAGGTTTTCAAATATATGAAAATCCATTGAGTGGGACGAAAGCGCTGAGGCCGGAGGTGTTCCCCGATTCATTTCCAACCCCCCAAAAAAGCCCCCTTGGTTTTCCCCACAGATGGCGATGGAAGGGAAGAGCACAAACTTTGTGTTCCACAGCGGTCCAGCGCCTGTGCAGAAGGGGGGCGGTGGGGAGACTGCAAGCAACACACATTTAAGTCTCTTTGCCTTGTTGTGCAGAATATACTTCTGGGACGTGTGTGGGACGGACTCCATGCAGAGCCCCCTGGACTCAGAGTGGGCGCCTGCACATCTGCCTGCCTTACTGGGGCTCTCTGCCTTGGGACTTTTGTTCAAGGTAAAATGGTGGCAAGACGGAGATTCTCCCAGGACTAACGGGCACCCAGTTTGTGGATTTTGCCAGCCTTGTCTGAGCTTATTTCTCAACTCAGCTCAGGGGGGCCGGGGGCAGCCCTGGGTCTTCCTGGGGTGGCCCTTGGCTCCCTCTGCACAGACGTCTCTGGGAAAGACTTCCTGGGCATCTCCCTTGCCATCTCCTGGGCACGGCCAAGCCTGGCCATCGAGCCTCTGCCCAAGCTCTTGGTTAAACATGGGTGAGCGCACTGGACTGACCCCTCTTGCGTCCAGAGCTCCCTCCCCATGCGTGGGGCTCAGTTCATCCTAATCCTTTCCAATCCCACTTCTTTCCTCCCCGTGACCTCACCCTTTCCTGTAGAGGGTCTTCATTTCCATCCCTCTGCCCTGAAAGACCCAGGAGGTGTTTTTAATACAAGCATGGTCAATTTATTTATTTTGTAAATTTGGAAATCCTTCCCTGCTTTGTGAATGTGAAATCTGCTTGGAAATTCAGAGGGAATTGAAAGAGAGGTCAGTTCTGAGTCCGCCCTGGGGGATGGAGCTGAAATGGCCAGGACTGGTGGTCCCAGCTTTTGGCTCCAGATGAAAGTGACATTTCCCTCAGAGCATTTCCCCCACCCCCACCCCCACCCCACATACCCTGCAAATGCCCAGAGGCTTTTCTTGGTGGAACAGAAAAAAAGGGGGAGGGTCTCTTTTGGGCTACAGGGAGCAGCAAGAAAGTCCTGGGTGGGAAAAAACATTTAGAGGGGAGAGAAACCTGGGTATAGATAGGTGGGGAAGCTTTAAAAAAAAAATATTGTGTAAATAAATCAACCAAGGAAGCTTTCTGGAAATATGGAGGGCTCCTGTGGGGTGAGGTGGGGAAAGGGTGTGGCTGACTGGCAGCAGAGAGTTCTGGGTTCTAATCCTTCCTCAGCTAAAGAAGCTCCCTGGCCACCTCTCCCCTACCTGACTCAGAGGGTCTTTGCTGGGGGGGGGGAGGGGAGAATGCAGTGGATGCACCCTGGAGAGGCAGGGGGGTGGGGGGGCACCAAAGAATCAAACCAACACCCACAGCATTTCCAACGCATGAGAACTGCCACAGGAGGACCTTCCACCAGGGGGGTGGGGAGGGGCTGCACCCGGGTTCAAAGCAGTCCTGGGGATTTCCATGGCGCTGCCCTCGCCCGCTTTGGAGGTGTCCAGCTGGGGCTTGGGCAAGGGGAGTCTGCCCTGTTCCTCCTTCCCCAAAGTTGGCACTCTTCCCGGGGAGCCTGCGCCACCCCCACCCCCACCCCCAGCACTGCATCCCCTCAGGCCGTTCCTGCAACTGACCCGGCTGGGTCCCTCCAGCTGGGGGTCCCCAAGGGTAGCGGGTGGGGGGGGGGCAGGAGGCCCCTTCCCTTCGCTCCCTTTGATTCAAGGTCTGCTGGCTGCTTGAAGGATCAGCATCATTTCCATACTATAATTACATTGGCCAATCGTGGCTGGTTTTACTGCTATCTTGTAAGGCTCCGTCCTGCTTGTGAGTAATTTAAAGCTGTATGAGATGTCAGCCTCTGTGAAACAATCTCCCCTCCAAGAAATACAGCCCCGGATCATAATTGATAAGTCCCATTAGATCAGGGCGGGTGGCGCCCGCCCTCACACACGCGCCCTCCATTTCCCTTTGGGTCCCCCCATCCTGTAGAGATTCCTTCTCCCGGAGGGGCTGCCTTCCCAATAGGGCAGGCCAGCTCTGGTGCAAGGAAGAGGGGTCAGCGGCAGAGGGCCAGTCCGAGATTGCCGACCCCTCTTCCGAGTCCTACCTCCCAGGTTTTAAGCTTTCGGCTGCTGATGTGTTTCCCTTCCTGCAAAGCAGATGGCCCAGAGCCTCCGACTCCCTTCTTGGGCTCAGACCATGTCCTGAATATAAAACATGGTAAGCTACATGTGCCAGACGTCCCCAAAAGGCCGTATTTCAAATATGGAAAGCTCTGACCTGCCAGACCTTCCTTGGCTCCAATTCAGGAGCAACAAGCACCCAGTGTCCTCCGTCCTGAGACCCGGCAGCCCTTAATGGCTAATAAACAGGGCGCTCGGCTTAATGTGAAAGCTTATTGCAATGTAATAGGATGAGGCTTTGGCTCTGCCCTGGATGGCAGTCGGGAAGCCGGCCAGCTGGCAGAGCGCAATACCACCCTGTGGCAGTCGAGATGATGCCCCGCCTGGCTGCCTGGCACTCCCTCTTCTTGCAGCTGTTGGCCGAGAGGCAAAGGGCAGCCACAAACGGCCAAGAAACAGCCGGCACCCCACGTGGGCAGCCCTGGTCCGGCCAAGTGGAGGCTGCAGCCCTGTCCCCAGAGAGGGGCTAGGAGTGGGAATGGTCCCCACCACCACCACCCCTAACTGAGGGGGCCACTAACTGAAGAAGGGAAGGGCTTCTTGAGACGGACACAGGAGGTTTGTTTCACACTCGCCTTCAGGGCCACCGAGGGTAGCTTTGGCTTCTGGAATGGAACTCAGAACTGAGGAGGACTAAATCTGATTAATAAATAGAAATAAACAAATAGAAAGCAGCCCAACTGCAGGACCTTGGGTAAGACTCCAGGACCGCTTGCCCCACCTGGCCGGGTAGGCAAGAGAGGCTCGTGCACAGGCCCTGGGGGGAGAAGCACCCCCAAACAAGCCTAACTAAATTGCTTTGGCAATTATGCCAACCAACAAACCACTTTCCCCAAATTGCTTCTTTGGGGAATTACTACTCTGGAAAGGAAACACAAACAGATTATTAAAAAAGAGATTCCCGTTGGGAGCGAAACAGTATTTACAAGAGAAGATGTGCCTAGCTGGACTTCTAATTGCTCCTCATTATCTCATATTGATTTAATTAGCTGCTGCTCTCAGGTCTAAATTGCCTGCTGTCCTCAGCAGGGATTTAGGGGCAGGGAGGTTTGAGCTGACCTGGCAGGGAGGCCCCCCCCCCTTTCCCCCTCACCCTGCTTGCCAAACAAAGCCAGCGTCGCCTTGCTCTGATGGGGGGGAGGGAGGGGGGAGGGCTCAGGCTTCTGGCATCCAGATTCCGGGGGTGGCCGAGGGCTTCTCCAGGGGTCTTCTGGGGGGGAGGGTGGCAGCTGCCTAGAAGGGCACATTCCAACTGGCTATCCAGGGCTCCAGGCTGCTCCGCAGGTCAGGGCACCATTTGCTACCAACAAGCGCCCACCCAGATCCCCAGGGTGCCAAGGCAGGTTCCAGATAAACAGCCAGGTCAAAGGGACCGGGGGAGGGGGGGGGTCTGGCTTAGAGGGTGGAGATGGAGCTGATCCACAGGGACCCTCTAGTTTGCATTTGCATAATAAATGCACAAGTTGCAGCTCAGGGCCATCTTTGAGGGGGGAGGGGCCTTTCCAGGAATGAAAGCAGGCAAGAAGGATGAAGGGGGGGGGGGTATCTAAGAATGCGTGAAGGTCAGCTGAAAAGGTCAGCCGAAGGGAGGGACAGAGGGGAGGGCACAAACACTCACGCCTTCCTCCAGCCAGGCCAGCTGGGGGGGTGGGGGGTGCAGGACACTGAGTGGTCCCAGTCAACTGAGGTGGCCGGGGTGGGGGGGGTGGGGGGCACCAAGTCTGCTCAGAATGAGGCTGAAGGGTGGCTGGCTGGCACCTTAGCCCAGCTGCCTACGCCCTCTGTGGTCCCAGTGCCTGGGAGGAGTGTATGCGTCTGTGTGGGCGCCTTTTCCAATTTCCTCAGCAGCAGATGGCCTTTACCTGCTGGGGGTGGCGAATGCTTGGTGCTGGCAGGCTCCAGGGCTCGCCGGTGCCAACTGGGCAGAGGCAGGGATTTGGTGTGCCAGAGACACTGGCAATCTCTGGGAAGGCAGATCGTTTCGCCGCCCATTTCCATGCAAGGGGAAAGCCAGGGAGTATCAACTAGACGCTGCCTCTGTCAGGAGTGAGAGCCGCTCCGGGCCCCCTCCGCAGCCAGAGGAGACCCCTCCCCTACCTACCAGGGCTCCTGAGAACCTGAGTAAATAGACTATCTAAGAAACCAACGTGAGGAATAAATAAGACGAGGGGATAGTAAATTTGAGAGAGAAAAATACCTTTGTATAATTATAAATAATAACTTATAGGTTAGACTGGGATAAACTCAGTTCTCAATCTAGGGGACTAGACATTTCCCCGGTATGTTTATGTATGTCTTTCCAGATTCCCTTACCCTATATTTGTTGACGGTGTGGTTTTATATGGCAAATATTAATAAAGATATATTTTATATATAAAAAAAAGAGAACCCGAGTGCCCAACCTGATGCTCTGAGGGATGGATGTGGCGAGGCAGAAGGGAGGCCCCCTGCCAGTCCCCAAAGTGAAGGGAGCTCCGGGTGAGTAGGGGGGGGGGAGGGGGGGCTTCCCACAATGGGCACTTAACCAAATTACCAACTGAACCTGGAGCAGTTTATTCCAGGGACTGCAGCTCCCCAGGCCCCTCCTGGGCCAAGCCCAGCCCCCAGCCAAGGGCTTCCTTCCCCCTGCTCCTCCCAGGGGGCTCTGGATCTCTTCTGAGAAGCAGAAGGGCCCGTCTATCCACCCGAGGAGGAGTTTCTATCATCTTTGAGCTCATGGCTGGGGGGGGGGGGCTGTCCCAGCTGCCCAGGAGGTGAGGGGCTTTTCCTTCTGCACAGGGGGCACCGATTGCCAAGTCCTGCTCAGGTGCAGCTCTGGTGAATAAACAACTGTTCCTGGGGCTAAAACAAGCTCTCCCATTACAAGGCCCTTTATGGCTTTTTTGGGAGGGGAGGGGGGAGGGCAGGGTGAAGGGAAGGAAGGTTGAGCTGCCATGCAAATTGGCCTGTTAAATAAAGAATATTCCTAGGTAAAATAATTATGCAGTGCCGTTTCCTCTCTGCGGAAGGTGCCAAAATTTATTTCCCTGATGCCAATTATCTGCTTGTTAGCACTGACATTATCACAGGCAATACACCAAAGCGATGCCGTTTGGGGAGCTTGGCACTATTCGAGAGCCACCCCCCCTCCCCGCATCTCTCTATTTACTACTCCGTATAATAAATGTCATTTTTCAAATGTTAAGCTATTTGATATTTAATCTATCATTAAAGCCCTGGACAATTATGAAAATAATAGGGATACAGCAGGTTGAGCAGAAATGAAAAGGCTCACCTCTGAGGAGACAGAAGATGGGATGGGGGGGGGGGGAGCCATGGAAGAGGCAGGTGGGCCTCGCCCTGCTTCTCCCTGGGTGGGGGGAGGGTTCAGAAGGCCCTGCTCTGCCAGCTGCGCTGGGCCACCTGACACCCCCCCCCTTGCCTGCTGGCCTCTTGCCAAGCCCTGGCCCCTGCAGAGCCTCTTGCCAAGCCCTAGGCCCCTAACCCTAACCCTAACCCTAACACATCTGCGTTTGAGCAGATGTGTCCACTTGGCCAAAGAGGAAGCCATGCCCTCTGGCCAGCCTAGATGCCTTCTCCCTTGGCACGGCTTGTCTGCCAATGGTTCTGTCTCGGCCGACGCTGTCTGGGGGGAGAGAGAGAGAGAGAGGGCAGGAAGGTAGCAATGGGTTCGATGCAATGGACAGGGTGGGTTTTGCAGGTGCCAACCAGGGTCTGCTGCTCCTATGGCTCGGGATGCTCAGATGAGGGACAGAAGAAGCTCCACTCGCTTTGGCCTTCGGAGGGCTGCTGAGATAGCTAGAGGGAAGGCAGGCGGGCAGCGGGCAGCCCCAGGGTCGCTCTCGACTGGGCTGGGGGGGAATCTCCTGCGCAGGCCAGCTGTCCCATCTCTGCACCTGCCACCCCTTCGGTTGGCCGGTGGGGCCAGGCCCTCCCGTCCATCGGCATCTCTGAAGGTGGAGAGAAATCCGCGTTTCGCCCTGGGTGAAGCTCCAGGCAGCTGAATTTCCTGGGAGCAGCAGCCAGGTGATCTGGGCTAGTTGCCATTCTTTGCTCTTGGGGGGAATTGGGGGGGAGGGGGTGTCAGAGAAAACGTGGACATTCTATTGGGCAGGATTCCTTGGGATCCCTCTGGGAAAGGAGGTTTCCCAGGGGAGCCAACCTCTTCCAAAAAGATTCCTCCATCCCGCCCACCCCCACCCCCGCCTTGGGGGCTTGTAACCTGCCCTGCCCCCCCCCCCCATCCTCCCAGGCCAGTTCAGAGGGATGGGGAAGGGACTGGGCCACAAGGGTGAACCTCCCCCGCTCAAAGGCCCTGCTGCTGCTGCTGAAGACCATCTGTGGGCAGACGTGGGCACAAAGCTCATCCTTCCTGCGGGTTGCCAGGCTGGGCAGGCTCCAGGCTGGAGCAGAATTGGGAAGCAGGCTCCCCCCCCCCACCCCCACCCCCGCTCACTGTCTCCCCCACAAGGTCGGTCACCAGCCGAATACGACGCCCTCTCCTTGTGACTTCCTGTGATTGGAAACTCAAACAAGGCGGCATGAATAATGCATAGCCCCCCCACCCCCCTCTCACCCGCCCCCCAGTCCTCCGGGGCTCAGCGCGGCTCTTGTCTGCCTCATTAGTGGCTGTTCAGCCATTTGATTTTTGCAACAATGAAGTGCCTCGCCAGGATTTTCATACCTATTTGCGTCATGGAGTCAACAGCGAGGAGGGCTCCTTCCCCAAATCCCCATGAAATGTTAATGGCCTCATCTGCATATTTCTGTATTCCGAGCCCTCCCCCTCTCTACCTTGTTCCCCCTGAAAAAAGTGGGGAGGGCCGGGAGGAGCCAGGCAGGAGAGGGCAGGGCTGGGGCAGCCCGTCCAGCGGCATAACCGAGGAGGAGGCAGCCAGCCAGCCACTGGAGGGGCTGGTAATGAAGAGGGAGGAAGCGCTTGCAGCGCCTGGACCTTCGGAGGGTGGGGGGCAGGGGGGGAGGGCGTGGCAAAGCCAATTGGGAAGGGGGTCTTCTCTGTGATCAGCAGCCCAGGCCTCTTGAGCAGGCAGGCCGAAGGGGGGGAGTTGGGCCTCTTATATTGGGGATCCCCTCGAGGTGGAGCCAAGGCAAAGGGGCCCCCCTGTTCTCTGTAAAAGAGCTCAAGGAAAGGGGGAAGGGGCCGCCTAGGCCTTTATCCCAGCAGCCCCTTCACTCCCTTGCCTGTTTGGGCCAGAAAGGAGGGTGCCAAGCAACTATAAGGCAGCCCAGAGAGCCGAGCTTCCAAGCTGGGCTGCCTCCCTCTCTCTGCCTTTGGAAAGGGGGTCTTTTAAAACCCACCTCCCCCAAACTGGAGACCAGCTTGCTTTTTTTTCCCCAATTTTTTTTCTCTCTTTCTAAAAAAATAATCTTTATTAATATAAGTATAAAATTGAACATTTAACAATTATAGGGCGGGGGTAATGGACGAACAAGGGTAGAGAGGGAGGGAAAGGGGGACAGACCGGGGATATATCTACTCCCCTAATTTAAGAAATATATTTGTCCCAGTCTAACGTCCATTATTGCTTATAGTTGTATTTAGATGCTTACATATAAACTATAACATTGTCTTAAATATAATATTATCTTATAACTCCTTGTGCCTATTTCACTACTATTCTGTCTAGTTAGTTTCTTTGGTATCCGTCGTTCTCTTGTTGTTCCATCTGTACCATTTCTCCCAGGATTGGGCATAAATTGAGGTTGACTTGTCCTTTTAAGATATACGTTAATTTATCGGATTCTGCACAACTAATTTTTTTTGATATAATTAGGCTTTCAGTTGGTGGATTATTATTTTTCCACTGTTGTGCAATGGCCATCCTGGTCGGAGACCAGCTTGGATGGATCCAGCCATGGTGGTCTGTTCAAAAGTGAGACCAGCTTGCTTTTGAACAGACCACCATGGCTGGATCCATCCAACCTCCAAGGCCAACAAGTGGGCTAACATGGGAGACCGGCTGCAGCGAGGAGGAGGAGGAGGAGGAGGAGGGAGAGGCGGAGGGGTGGGGTGGGGTTGCCTTGGTTCAGAAGAGCAGACTGATCTCTCGCCCCCCATCAGGAGGAGGTTCAAAAGGGGGCATTCTAATTGCAACCCCTCTCAAAATTCAGATGCTGGGTCTGTGACCCAGGAAGCACCTGCCTAATTGCTCCAGGTGACCCAACCAGGAAGGTCCAGCCTTCAGTCAGCCCTGCTGCGGTTTCTGCCAGCCGCCAGCCCTTCTCTCCTTGGAGCGCCAGAATGCTTCCCTTCCTCCGGCCTCCAGAGGGGAAGGCAGAGATGCCGCAGTTTCCCGCCAACTTTCCCTGACATTCCTTAGCAAACCACCAGCTGACCAAGGGGGTTAGGAATCACCCTTGAGCTGCCCCCAAGGTCTTCTGTGGGCACTTGAAATCAAACCAGGACTGGCATTAAGGTTGGCACTGCCGGAAGGCTGCCACGTTCAGCACCGGCAGGGAAGATGCCCTTCCCTGGCGTCCCAAACTGGGGGGGGGGGGGGGAGGATCTCACTACCCGGACTGGGGAGCGAGCCAAGGAGTTTCTGCAAGCAGAGGCCGGAGGGAGCAGCGGCAGCGCCCACCTGTGCCTCCCTTCAGCCCCTCGCAGGATTGTCGAGAGTCCGGAGGAGCCGCCGGAGAAAGGGAAGGGCCGTCTCGGCCCTCTGAGCGGGGCTGCCCAGCTCTTGGCCGGCCACTGCCTCTCACGCAAGACTTCCCGGAAAGGACCAGTGGAGGAAAGGGGGCTGCCCGGTCCCTCCAGCGCTTTGGAGGCGGAAGGAGAGGCGCTTGGCGGGGGGGGGGTGTTATTTGGGCTCCGCTCAATTGAAATCCGGCTGCGTGTCATCCACGGGGCCTTTCTCAACCCACCAGCTTCTCAACAACGGAGATTGCAAAGAGAGAGTCACGTAAGGCTCTCTCCTCTTGAAAGCCTTCCTCAACTGAGAAGCCCCGCAGCTGGAGGGGCAGCTGAATGTTTGCTCTGGCGCAGAGCTCAATCTGCAGCTGAGCCGGCCCGTCCTCCCCTTCCTCCCTGCTTCCTTCTGGGATCCTCCTCCTCCTCCTCCTCTGTGCGGCCATGGCCTCTTCGGCTGGCTTAATGGGGGCTTCCCGGGCTTTGTGCATCAGCCACCGGCTCCTCCGAGAACTGCGGAAGGCGGGACTTGGTTTTGCAGATGTTCCTGCTTTTTCCTGCTCTGGGATCTGGCCCCACTTCCTGGGCCGCAGCAGAGCTATTGCAACTGCCAGGTCGCTGAGGGAAGAGCAGCGTTTTGCATCCTCTTTTCCCAATCGTAAATATTTTCTACTTATGACATGTAAGTCTGTGGCTATCGCTGGCAAAACTCTCTGATAAATTACCAAAGACGTAAGCAAACTCGAGTGATTTACACAGTGGTATTTGTCTTTAATAATGTTTTGTCTTAGATTTTGGTCCTAATTATAAATCATTTGCAAAGACAGCTTAAAATATAAGCAAATCTTACATGGCATTCTTATTATCTACTTTATATCTCGAAGCACAAGATTTACTGGGCCTCATTCTGGGAATTAAGCAAACTCAGAAACTAAGTAAAATGCAGTAAAAATTATAGTTTTGTCATAAAAGTTTGATTGATCAATGATTATTGTAAAACTGTGGTAAGTATGCAGATGCCAGCATAAATCTGCAACGGGACACAATTTATTATACAAAATACTATATTTCCTCCAAATTTGACCATCACATTAATACAAAAATGACAGATTTACTGTGGTTTTAGCTTAATTAACTCTATATGACTATATGTACCCTTATAATGCATGTTTCCCATGGTCTTTGGCGTACATATTTTGTTTTCCCCTTTTCTATCATAGTTAAAGAAATATTGAATCGTTCCAATAATTCTAAGGCGGCTCCTTCTCTTTCCCCCTGAAAGCGGAGTGGGTGGGTGGGGAGTTTGCCCCTCCTCTGCTTCTCTGAACAGCACGAGGGCGGCTGGCTTCAGAGAGGGGGGCACCCACCTCCGCTTCCAGAAGCTGCGCAGAGCTTCGGACACCAACTGGAAACAAACAGCCCTAGGGGGGAGGGAGGGCTGGCCTTGCGTCCCTCCCTCTTGGCTGCACCTGGTCTCTGTCCCTTGGACAAGGGCTCTGGCTGCTCCCAGGCAGAGGGCAGCAGGAAGGGACTTGGTGGCCACTTTTTCCTTGGCCTGGAGGCACCTCTCTCCCCCACCCCCTGCCCACAGCTGCAGCAGGAGGCCTGGCTTTGGCCCTCTGCTATTTTGGCAGGAGGGGCTGGATTTCCTGCCTGGAAGAAAGTCCGCTGGGCACCGTCATGCCTGAAACTCTCCAAGAACGTCTTCCTGCTTTCTGGCTAAGCGGCTGCCCTTAAACACATTCCAGCAAATGAGGAGGCCCAGATTTAAAAAAGAAAAGGAAAGCAAAAAGAAAGAAACCGCAAAAGCGAACTGCTTCTAATTGTGACAGTAACTCACTAGGCCAAAGCTGACATGCCTCTAATTGCTGCTAAAATTGTCTCTGTCTTCTAAAGTGCAAATTACCACCCGAAATGACAGGAATAATGAATGAGTAACTCTGATGTAATGCAACAATTAGCCCTTAAAGACACTGTCTAATATGCTAATGCTGAACACCCACTCCTCGTTATTAAGTGGCTGATAATTATTTAATTATCTATCTGCCAGGATGATTTACTTGGTTTGTTTAGCCGCAGATGCAGGGCAGTTGCCTCCGCATCGGAGGTCAGCGCGAAGGTGCCATTCCTCCACGGTGGGTGGGTGGGTGGGGGCAACTCCATGGTTCCCTTGGTTTCCTTGCCAGGCCTCCACCTGTGGCTCCTTTCCCCAAGTTGGCAGCTGCAGGTGAGCCCGGAGGAAAGCCAGCGGGCAACCCAGCTGCCCAGATCCTGCTGCTGTCAAACCAGCAGCCCTGCCAGAGGCACCTTGGATGGGTGATTGCTGGATGTTGCAGCTCGCTCCGCCTCAAGAACCTCAGAGAGGCTCTTTGGGCTCGGAAGGGCCCCCTTGCTTGGTGCCCATGTCTGACTCTGCTTGTGGGCAAGGGTGGTGGCAGCTCTTTGCCCTTCGCCCTAAGCCAACAATGCCCTCCATGATCTTTGTGCAGCCAGGGCTTGGCAAGCATTGAAATCTCAAGAATCAGACTTGGGTAGGGAAGGTGCCTCAGGGAGACTCTGCTTGGCACCAAGTTGGCTGATGAACTCTCCGGCCAATGGGGCACTGCCCAGCCAGTCCCCGTTCTAGTAAAAACCCTGCTGGAGCTGCCAAGTGGGCCAAGGTTTTACAGCTGCCAGCCAAAATCAACCCACCCAGAGATGTTCTGCAAACCTGACAATGCAGGGATTTGGTCCCAGCTGCAGGGTGCTGAAGTGAGGAGGAGGAGGAGGAGGAGAAGTGCCAGGCAGAAGTGGCTGCAATCCTAAGACCATCAGCATCCAAAAGGAGAGGAATCCAAGATTTAAATCTTTTCCCTCCTGCCTGCTCTGGGAGGCTTTTCTCGCAAGGAATTGCTGCCTTCCTCAGCAGAGGGGAGTGGCTGTCATCGCCCAGGAGCCTTGATGCCTTTTGAGTTAGACAGACAACGTTCCATGCTTTGGGGGGGGGGGACACACAACTAATGCCCTCTGCACATCATGGCCCTGCTCTTCTTCACCGCTTTACCCCCCTCTCTCCTTGGCTAATTCTGCCTGGTGAACTTTAATGGGGCTTTGGTTAGGCAACACAAGGCATCCTCTCCAGACAGCCCATCAAGCTGCCCCACAGGTGGGGGTTCTCCTTGGGAGCAGGTAAGGGGTTTTACTCCTTCCTCCTTGTAGGAAGAGCAGGGGGGATTCAGAGGGGGGCTGTTATGCAGCAGGGGAGCAGCCGTGGGCCACGCAGCTCCCCTCTTCCTTGGCCAGAAACTCTTCCGGTCCGGGGGTGGTAGTGGTGGGGGTAGAAGCACCATTTCCTCGACTGAACCAAGCTCATTTTCTGGCTTAGGGGGTTGGATGAAGCCGGCCCACTTCAGCAACGGACCGGTTTTTAGAACCAAGTGGGAAAATGGGAACATTCCCAGCCAGGTTAGGCACTGGTGTGCAGGATTACACGGTGTAACTTAACGCCCTTCGCCTCCGTTTCCATCCCTGCCCAAGTGAAGCTCTTCTCCCCAGGAACGGCCTCTGGCTGAGGAAGCCCATCATCCTTCCTGGGAAAAGGGGACTTGTCTCTTGTTATGCATTGAGGTTGGGCATTGACAAATCCAGGCTCCTGACTTTTCTTCCTTTTGGCTTTTTAATTAGCTGCAAGGTTTTTTTTATTCCTAGCAGATGTGTTGATACCCCCCTCCACCCCCAGTGCTACATCTCCAGCAGATCTGCTCTGTGATGGGCAAAATATAAAATGCAATATTGGTGGCAGGGGGTGGGGGGTGGGGAGGGTGGAAGCCTTGCCAAAATTCATAGGCCCATTCCTTCATCTGGGCTCCTCAAAGTGACACCAATGAACCTCTGGGCAGCCTGGACTTTCTGCTTGCCCATTCATCGAAGGAGGGGGGCTGCCCAGTTCCCCAAGGGGATCCTGGCCAGGCAGGGAGGGGCTCACGGCTGAGCAGAGGAATCAAGTGCTGAAGCGGGGGAAGGAGGCCCCGGCTTAGGCCACCCCGACAGGATCCTCGGATACTCCTGCCTGGCTTCCTGGATCCAGGAACCAACTTCCTCGCGGGTGGGGGGGTGGCCCTCCGTTTGTGCCCCTGCTCTTCTCCTGCATGGACTGAGCTCCTCCAGGCAAACCCTGGCCTGCATGGGGGGAGGGGGGGGGCGTGCAGAAAAGGCCTGCTTTGAAAAGGAAAAGGCTTCTGCGGTGCCTCTCCGTCTGTGGGCTCTGAAGGTCAGGCTGCCAGGCCCATTTGCAAGGGAGGCGCAGCCACTGGGCTGCTGAGGGGAGTGGGGGACAAGTGACCCCCCCCCCCCAATTTGCTGCAGGCCCTGGGCTTTGGCAGCCCCTCCCTCCCTCCCTCGGCCATGCTGGCCCCTGGCTGCCTTCGGAAGCTCCAGGCGTCAATCAGCCAGAATCTGCTTTCTCCTCCGTTGCTGCTAATAAATTGGAAATGCCACCTTCTCCCAAACTGCATTATTACTGTTTATAATTTTGATTGTTCATTTGCATACGAAAATTAGTCCTGTGACATGCGTGAATTTTATTTTATTCCTGAACTAATTATAAACAAGAATGCCACATTATTTACATAACTAATTATTGTTCCTTCTGTTCTCTCTGGTGCTTGTTTGTCGTATTTTTTGGGGAAAGGCCTCTACTCTGCTCTGCTTAAAGCCATAAATCAGAAAAAATATTCAAAAGTTCCTGAATTTCTTACGTTTGTATCAAGTGTAAATTCATTTGAATGGGTTACAAAGAAAATTTCCTTTTTAATAGGTTTAAATGGGCTTGATCTTACATTGTAGTTAATTGGAATAAATCATTCTGTCTACCTGGGTAGATTTTTCCAGCCACAAATTGCAAAGGCTTATTAATCTGTAAACCGGCCTTGCCTTGCACATAAAAATGTGTTTTCTCCAGAAAAGGAGGACCAACTGCTTCCTCTTAGCCATCTCCCCCTGGCCGAAGCTGGACATTTGGCTGCCTTCCTGGCTGAGGCCTATAACTCATCACTGAGATTGCACCAGTGCCCCCAAGTGGGCATCTCTTCTTCACAGAACAGAGATGCCAGGGCCCCCCTCCCTCCCCCCCCTCCCCCCCTCTCTTGGCACCATCCACAAACTTTTTTTCCTTCCAGAACCTGCACTATGAAATTGGGGGGACATCAGATGGGATGGGCTCCGGTGGGGCTAGGGGGAGAGGCAACCCATCTCTGCAAACAGAAGGCTTCCCAAACAAGCCAGCCCTGCAAGCCAAGCCGTCTCTTGCAGAGCCCAACTGGATGGGAAGCAGCAGGCTGTCCTTGGAGCCCCACAAGCAGCGGAGTCCCTGGAGGGAGGTCAGAGACGCCTTGGAAAGCTGCCTTGGCTTTTCTAAAAGTGGGGAGGAGCCCCCTGAGGCGCCAGGCGTACCTGGGGTTGCTGTTGAAGCCTTAAAACACCGACAGCTGCCGAGGGAAAGGCAAGGGGGCTCCTTCAGGAGCCACTGCCTCGCTCTCCAGCCTGCTCCTCCTGCACCCATGGGCTCCATGGAGGAAGAGGGGCCTCGCTTCCCCTTCAGCTCAGGGGCTTCCCTTGCTCTGAATCGGCAGCCCCAGGGAAGCCAGCCGAAGGTTCCAGCCCTGCCGGGAGCCCCCCCCCCCCGAAAGAGCTGCCAAGCCCAGCCCACCCAGGCTGGCAATCTACGGAGGGGCGGCTAATTGGCTGTAATGGGATTAGGAACCTAATATGCTAATGTTTGAATGAGAATTTAATAAACTCTAATGTGATCGCAGAACACAGCCCTGCTTCGCATACGGCGGCCTGCCGGTGGGAAATGGGCAGCTGTGATTAGCCAAACAAAGTGGGTTCATTACTCTGCCAGGTACTTCAACCCATTTTTAATCAAACTATTCAGACATGAAAGGGAGTCGATTTGCATGGCAACTTTGGGCCGGAGGGAGCCAAGAACCGGTTGAGATGCTTCCAGGAAAGCGAGGCGATTTCTGCAGGAAAGAGCCTCTGAAGTGGGGCTCCCCTCCCCTCAGCGGCCGCTTCCACACAAGGAAGTTTCTCCACGCTGGAGGAGGATGGAGGTGGTGGGTGGCGGGGAGCTCAAAGCCCTCCTTGGTCTCAGCGGAGGGCAAATGCGCGGGGGGTGTTCGCACTCCGTCAAGGGGAGCCGTTTCTCCCCATGGCCACGGAGGGGGCCAGGCCCAGAACTGAGGTGGGCTGAGGGCTCTTGACTGCTGGGAGGAGCCTGGGCAGTTGCGCTTGGAGGACCCAACCATCTGGGCTCCTTGGGTTTCCCCTTCTGGGAGAAGCTCCTCTCTGCTTAAGACCGCCCAGTTGGCCTGGGCTCTTTTCCTGGAACCCCTCACCTGCAGCGACACGGCTCAGGTTGTGGAGCTCCCCCTAAGGGAGCCTTCCTTCTCTGGGGAAAAAGGGCCGTGGGGCAGAGAAGCTTCGGGATCCTGTTTGAAGGACAATTGGAGGTTGAAGGTTTTCCCTCCACCTCTGGAGATCAACCCCTCCTCCCTCCCTCCCTGGGGGACTGGTGGGCTTCTGCAGCTTTCCCTTGATTTCCGCTTCCTTTCCTACTCCTGCCACTCACATCCTACTTAGAGATGGGAGCCCTCCTTAACACGGGTGATAGCAGCGCATTATTCAGAGCATCTATGCATAATGCAGGCTGCACGCTGGAGGATCTATATTTTAAAAGTCAATTCCCTCTCAAAGGGCGTAGGAGGAAAGGAAGCTTGCTATGCATCCAGGTCACGTGCCTGATCAGGCCTGGCAGGAAGGCTCCTCCTGCTTCACCTAACTGGGGTGAGGAGGCTTGTAGCCCTTTCCAACTGGGGCATTATTTTGGGGCATTTGCCGCAGGGGTAAAAACCCCGGAAAAGCCCGGCTGCCTTTACCTCGGCTAACCTCTGCTCACCCAGCAGCTTTTAAAGCCTGGTAGTCAGGCTTTGTTTACGCTGCCACTTACAAATTGATATCTCAAGTCGTGTTAATCTGCATATTAAACTGCGGTATATTAAGCAGGCGTTCACAAGTCGGCCCTTTCCCAGAAGGCACAACCGTACCGATCGCAAAGGAGGCCTAAGTGGAATTAGCGGCTGGGAAATTGGAGAGTTGCGTGGAGTCATTTTGATGGCATTGCTGGAGGACTTTATCCTGGGAAGTTTTATTGCTGATACACAATTTTGAAAAATGTTCTGAAAACAAGTGTCTTTCTTCTTCTTCTTCTTTTCTTTTAAAAAGCATGCAAGTTTGGAAACATTTTCAGGTAATTTCAAAATTGACTCTCATTATGTTCTATCTGTTGGGAAAGATGAATTTAAAATGGATACCAAATAATGTTCCTAGATGATAAGCAGCCCTGTTCAAATCATCAAGTGCCAACAAGGACAGTCCGACAAGCCGCCATTTTGCATGAGGGAGGGGGAGGAGGGAGGGCTGGCCGGCCCCTTGCACCTTTGACTGGGAAACCACAATCCGTGGCCTGGAGTGGGACACAGCCTGTCCTCAGATTCATCCAGAGACCCTTTTGCCTCGTGGACCGATGGCGTGATCCAAGGGTTGCGTCTTTGGGGCCAAAGGCAGTTAAGAACTGAGGTCCCAAGAGCAACATGGGATCTTCCCAGTCATCTGCAGAGAGCTTTTCCCCTTGACTTCTGGAAGAAATGGCATCCATCTGATAAATATGAAGCTCATTTATCTAGAAATTTATCTCAGTCAAATTAGTCCTTCGATCAAATTAGCCAATGAAGACGGAGAGGTTTGGTGGGAGGGTCACAGTGAGGGAAAGGAGCAGAATTATGGGTGGCTGCTCTATTAATCACTCCCAATAATTATTTCTGCTTTGGCACTCTCTAACACACTTTCCTGGCCCATTAATTACCTGAAAATGATTATTTGCTCCTCTTTCTTATAAATTACCCACCATTCCTCTTCTCTCACTTGCCTCTGGTTTGCTCCCATGCACGCACACAGGCACACACGCGGAGGGAGAGGTGCGTGCTCGTGCGTGCACATGTGTGCACACTCTGGTCTGATTCCACCAGCGTTTCTGCAGTGGGACAGAGAAGAGCCCTGTGGGATGCATCCACGTGTCATGGGGGCCACTTCTGTGGATGCTATTACGGATCCTCCTCCCCTCCACCTGCTGCCCACTCTCCAGCCCTGGAATGGGACAACTGGCCACGGCCAACTCACTGCGGCCAATTCACCACAGGACAATTTAACAATTCAATTTAATTATTTAAAATTTCAAAATATCTCATTTTCTGTCATTCACCCTTCATTCTGTCCCACCTTTTGCATCCTTTCTTTAATGGCTATTCCAGCATTTCTTCGATATTAGGGCAGGTCTTGTCCTTCAGCGAGTGGTCCTGTTGGCGAGTTGGCCATGGCAAGTTGGCAGCAGCAAAGGCCCCGGAAGGTCCTGCCAGGGTGACCCACTTGCAGAGGGGAGCCCCTTTCCTGAGAGGCAGCCTGCAAGGAAGACCCCCGAGTTGGTAGGCTGTCCTTGTCATGGGGGTGGGAGGGAGGGGAGATTCTCCCTTGAAATTAAAGCCCTCCATTGGGGGCGCTGGGGGTCATTTTCTAGAAATAACCAGGAAAGCTGCTCAGAATGGAGCAGCCATGTGGTTCTGCCTCAAGAAAGATGGACCTCCCTCCCTCCCTCCCTCCCTCCCTCCCAGGCTGGCCAGCAGGGCCTGGTTCTCACCCCGGGTGGGCGATCCTCTCTGGCCACCGGGGTCCATCTGACCCTCCTCCCCAGGAGCTTTGGAGCTGGGGCTGTTTGGAGGCGCTCTCCGAGGTCCTGGTCCTTAGCCACCTGCCCCTCTGTGCCTGCCAGCCTCCCCGCCAGAGGCAGGTGATAACAGTCACTAAGCGAGGAGCAGGCAAAGAGGGCAGAAACGAATAGTTCAGCAGGTGAAATGCACTTGAGAAGGTGGAGAAGAAGTCTGGGGTGCGACAGAGGCTTTGAGGGAAGAGCTCTCAGACCTCCGTCTCTGACTGGGGGCCAGATCAATGATGCCCTCTACAAAGGGGCTGCCCCCCTCACCTCTTCTTCCCCCCCCAAAAGCTTTCTGTCCCTTCTGAGGATGCGGGAGCAGCCAGCCTACCCCCCCGGGGGGGGGCCAAATCACCCACCTGTGGGAGGGCAACAGAAGCCCCTCTGCCTTTCTCTGCTGCAGCTGGAATTGGCTGAGGGTCAGAGAAGGACCTGGATGGACATTGCAGGCAATGTTTTCTAGATTTCAGGGATGGATATGGAAAGGAGCAGGGAGGGAGGGAGGGAGGGAGGGGCATCTCAAGAATGAAACTGCCCAGGGTTCAGCATCAACTTTGGACGGGCTTCTCCCTCCTGGTAGGTTGATGCTTTCACAGGAACATGAAGCATCCAATTAACCAACCATTTTTGCACCGTCTGAGTAGCAGTTTGAAAAAGGTGAAAGGTCGGCATAATCTGGGGGCCATGCAGTCTGTGTGTGTGTGTGTGTGTGTGTGTGTTTTCTCCAATATCTGTTTAATTACTGGAGCAAATGTTTGAACATTTTAATATATTAATTTAGCAGGAGCATAATTGTGTGATTACAAATGCACTTTGACCAGGAGAGAGTGAGCAGATGAAGCTTTTTTAAAGCTAAAATGAACACTCACGTGTAAAAGGGAGAAGAAACGGTAAACTTAAACCTGGTCCTCGGGGAACGTGTGCTCAGTTCCACCCTCCGTTCATTCCTCAAAAGAGTCTGCATCAAAGATCAGCAGAGAACCTTGTACACCAATTGCACAGAGCCTTTTTTCCCTAGAGGGCTGCAGTGGTTTTAAGCTGCTGGGGTTGGAAGCTGCAGCATTGCTGGAGCTACTGGTAATCAGCCATCTTGCCCACCCAGGGTGCCCATGTCTCTTCCCACAATGCTTGCCACACAGAGGGCAGCAGAGGGAGCAACCAGGCAGGTTCACTGTTCGTGCCCTGGAGTGCCAGCTGCTGTGCAGAGCTCAGAGATGGGCTGGCATCGTTTTAGGAGTGATAGTCAGGGCAGCGTTGGGGGTGGCAAATGGAAGCACCCAACATGCATGAGGAAAAGGAGCCGGAGATGCTCAGAGCGAGACAGGCTCAGTGACGTCCAGCTAGTGTCCTGGGTGCGAGGCTCAGCCACTCTTAGGAGTGAAGTGGGTCTCCTGAGGCTCTGTGTTGACTGGCTGGGTGGATCTGCTGCTAAGAGGAAGAGGAAGATGGCAATGCTAGAGCAGCAAAGTGGATATCCTCCAGGAGAGTTGCTGAAACACTGGTGTCTTGGGTGATAATGCCAAGATGTGCTGGTGACGAAGGGAAGGAAGGAAGGAAGGAAGGAAGGAAGGAAGGAAGGAAGGAAGGAAGGAAGGAAGGAGGGGCAGCTCCCCCTCTGCGGTGCCACATGGGCGAGCTAATTATATCCTCCTCCTCCTCCCCACAGATCCTGGGCGCATGCAGAGAGAGGCACCGTGTTGCTGCTTTGGGTGTGGGGCTGCCAAGGTACACCCTGGGAGCCCTTAATCTACGGGTCGCTGACATGTTAAACAATAATGTCTCATTTGGAGCTGTTATAACTTATCTTGTTAATGGGCGGTTTGGGAACCTGTAATTGGTGATTTGTGCTCGGATTGTCACAAAATTTTAAAAGACGTTTGCCATCATTCCTGGGGTGTTTGAGCAGCAACTGGCTCACAAGGCCAACAGGGAACCACAAACAAAACTCCACCGAAGGCTCAGGCAGGCGAAGGGAGGAAGCCAGTCCTTCCCAGGCCTCCTCCCCTCCTGCACAGGCCTATTCTGGAAGGTCTTAGGCCTTCCCTGGTGCTGCCCAGTCTGACTGCGGCTGAAGCCCCAAGGGGGCCCTGGCTCCTTCCGCAGGAGCTCCAGGAAGTCCCCCGGGGGGGGAGGGGGAGTGGCAGAGAAGAGGCCAGGAGGGAAAGGACTACGTGGGGGGAGGGGTCTCCTCTCTGGCCACCCAAGAGGCAGAGGAAAGGGGCGACCCCCACCCACCATGCTCAGCTGGGACTCAGGCCAGGGCTTACGGGAGGGGCTGGGAGTCCCACCAATATTGCCAACCTTTGCCCGGGCTAATGGGTGCAGGCGGCAGGGGGCAAACTGGGGGCCTCCCACCTTCTTGGGCTGTTTTCTGCAGAAGCATTAATTAAGAGCACCTGCCCTTGTAGTCAGCCCTGCTTCATTAGAAATACTGTAGAGCGAGTGTCGATGTGTAATTAAAATTATGCATCTCTTTTTTAAAAATAGCTCTTTTGAAATAGAGCCCCAGTCATCCATAGCTATTAATTTAATCAGCCAATTTTGCTCAGGTGAATTCCTCCCTCCCCTCCCCATGCAAAGGAGCAGGGGGATGTTCACCCATGAAGTTACCATAGCAATGCAGCCCTTCTCTTCTCCCCACCCTGCCAGGGCCCTGCCAGCACAGGAGCTCAACACCCCCACCCATACTTTCCCCCCCTCCCCGCCCATTTCCCCCTGCCTGCCTGCCTGCCTGCCTGGGTCGGCCTTCTGTAGCACCAGAGACATTGGAGGAGGGAAGCAGGGATTTGCAGAGGGAGAGGTAAAGCCCTGGGGGGGGGGGAGCTCTCTGAACAGCAGTCCTCCCCCCATTTGTCAACACTCGGATGTTTGTCCTCTCTGTGGCGTGTTTAGGAAATGCGCAGCCACCGAGGGTCCCTTGCAGGTGAACCAGCTGAGCCTCACTGGATGCGCAGGCTGTAAATCTTAGTCACTAGGTTTTGCTGGCTCTTGTCAGACTGTTGGAGGTTTCGCCTTCTCCCCCCAGAGCAAGGAGGGTGCAGACGTTTGGCCACCTTGGTCAGGAGCCCGAAGCCTGACCGAGGACCTTCCTGGGCAGAAGCTGAGGGAGGGGAGGGGCCAAAAGGCCGGGAAGTGCCACCTGCCTCCTCCAAACCCAAGTGAGCAAGGAAGCCCACCTGCCCAGAAGGAGCGGCAAGGGGAGTTGCCCGCCAGGGGAGCCTCTCATTAGGAATGCAGGGCGCATCCCCGTGGCTGGCGCATTCTGCTGCAAGAAACTCGGGAAAGACAAGAAAAATGAAGGCAGCTGCAATCTCATTTTCTGAGGGCTGCAAGTCAGCCAGGAAGCAGCCATTATTCCATCGACTCTGTCGGCATTAAGTTATTTCCTCCACTAAAGACGGTTCATGAATATCTATTGAGTTCCAGGTAGTGGCGCCTGGCAGAGAGCGCCTGGCTGATTGTAGCTTTATATTCCTCCGACAACACACCTCAATCTCCCTCTGAAGTGAAAGACAATAGTATTTTAAATTGGTTAATAAATCTCTAGATTGATGCTCCAGGAAGGCCTGGTGACTTCATCTCGATTACATGAATAAAAGCGATAAGGCCTCTGCCACAGAGGGGCTCCAAATTGGGGGGACAGCCCCCCCCCCACACATCCTTCAGGCCTTCAGCGCCTCAACTCCCGAGAGGCTTCCAAGGAGCGCCCGCCCTTCTCCTCCAGGGAAGGGAAGGAATTGCAGGAGGAGAGCCAGAGAGGAGCCTGGCCCTGTGGTGCCCCAGGGAAGGCAGGGGAGAAGGCCAGCCCTTTCCCGCCCTCGACAGGCCCTGCTAGAGAGAGCGCTTCCTTGGCAGGGGCCTCTTTCTCTCCCACGGAGACTTCCCGGGGCCTCCTCGCCCTTGAGCAGCCGATGCCCAACAGAAAGAGAGAGAGCTCCACTCCTCTGGGCGTCCCCTGGTCCTTCTCCTTTTCCCCTTGCTGCCCTCCTGCTGCCCAAAGCCCCCCTCCCTAAGGTAGGAGAGCATCCTCAGGCACCACGCAGCAAATTTCACCCCCCCCTCCCTCCCTCCCTCCCTCCCACCCCCCAATTGAGGGTAGCATTTCTGGACCCTCATCTGGAACTCCATCGTTGCGGTGCGACCTCCCACTTTCCTGCCAGACTGGCACAACTCCACCTGGGCTCTTTGGTGGTTGGCCCGTCCGGCCGGCCGGCCCTGGGAGAGGTTGGGGGGAGGCCGAGGAGGTCTGAGTTCTTTTCCTCGGGTTGAAGGCGCTCTTGCACGCTCCTCCTCCTACTCCTTTGCTGACCCTCCTTAGCCTGACTCTGCCCTGAGTGAGGGTCTCCTGGTTTTTACCAAAGGCAGAAATGTCAGCAGGACACGCAAGTGGCAGATCAACCGTCAGGAGCCCAGCGGTGCCCCTTCTCTGGTGGGCTCAGCCTGGCTTTGGGGGGTGGGGGGGGGTTCCTGGGGGCTCCTGCCTTTGCCTTCCACGGGTCTTGATCGAGTGGCAGCCACGATGCAGGATCCCTTTGGCTTTGGGAGAAAAGTACACTTGCTAATTCAAAACAGTTACGCGTTAGCCGATATAAATTTATTTAGTGCCATAAATTACATAATTGAATTTTTATTTCCTTCATATATTTGAGTGAAATAACTAATATTTTGAATCTGCTTGGCCTGCATATGTCTTTCACAGGAACATATTTTCTGTAATATTATGCCTGTATAAAGCTGACATTTAAATGGTTTAATAAATGAGCTGTTGTTTGACTTGTTTCAGATTCAATACATTCTGGTACATTAATAAAATATATTTCATAAAGCAGCTCAATAGACCAAACTCTTGATTTATTAGCGATACTTTTGCTATTAGGGGGACAGATATTCAAAATGTCATTAAGGTTAAAATAATAATCAATCACACTAATTAGGCCCAATTTTTCATATGCAAATATAATTAAGCATATATTTCTCAAGAACTTTAAAGAGAATTATTGAAGCTGGGGATGGGATCCTGAGTGGGGGGAGGGGGCAGAGAGATCCAGTTTGCACTAATGGAACAGCTGTTTCCCCACTTAAACCTGCAACCGGATTGATTTGGCACTTTGCACTCTGCCCAAAACTCAGGAAAGTCAGGCCAGAGGGCAGACGAGCCACACAGGCAGAGGGCAGACTTTATCAGTGGTTGGCTTGGCCCGGTGGGTTTCAAACCTTGGGATCCCTTGGGGAGGAGTTCATCATTTCTGCCTCTCTCTTACCCCTCCCTGGCATGGGCGCTGGACTGGGCCAGGGCACTAGGCAACCAGGAGGCTGCAGGCCTTCCATTGCTTGGGTGCAACCTGTGCCCTGTGCTGGAGCCCTTTCGGCCCCCGCTGAACATGAAGGAAAAAACCCACCGAAGCTTCGGTGCCTGCCTAGGGCTTCCTGGGGGGTGGAAGGGGCAGGGCACGCAAAGGGCACCAGCAGCCTGGCATCTGCCTGGGCAAAAGGCCCGCCCAACCTGCCCTGGTGAAAGGGGCTTCCCGGGAGAAGAGGCCGCTCCTTGGAATGAGGGAGTCCCTCTTTCTTCTGTGAGGAGAAGGGTTAATAAGGGATGTTTATTTATGAACTTGGAACATTACTATTGTTGGATAATTTGAATACATGCCTGGGTTGTATGTGTCTTCTTTATTGCATACTATAATTTCATTTTTAAAGCTTCCCGAGTGCCATCCTTTAAAAATAATATCACAAACAAGGAATAAATTCTTTTCCCCCCCAGCTGTGCTGGAGAGAGCTACCCAGGGACTGAGCCCCCCTGTTCTCCCAGAGGCTTTGTGGGGAGGTCTGTCTTGGCGTGGGGAGGGTTCAGCACAGGTCTCAAGGGGGGGCTGGGTGGGTTGGGGTTTGCTCTGAAGGGAGGTCATTTCAGGCAGGCCAAAGAGAGGAGGAGCCGGGCTTTGGGCCATCTTTTTTGAAAAGCCCAGCGTTTGTCCTTCCAGCTGTTGGTTTCTGTGATCTTCTCCCTCGTGCCTCTCTTCAGCCAGAGGACGAGCAAAGGCAGGGAAGGGCTGGGGGATTCCGCCTCAGGAGGTCTGGGGGCAGGGAGGAAAGGGCTTCCGGGGGGGATCGAATCGAATCGAATCGAATTTTATTTATAACCCGCTCTCTCTCCCCGAAGGGACTCGAGGCGGGGCACAGGGAATTAAAAACAGTTAAAAAAGGAATACAAAATTTAAAACAATAAACGTACATAAACGTACATAAATACTAACTGGATCCTGGAGAAAGAACCTGAAGCCCATTTCATCCCTTTCCTACCAATGCTTCTGGAGGCCTGCAGATGTCACCGGTGGCAGAAGCCAGCAGGACAGCAGAGGAGCACCCAGCAATGGAGAGGCAGGGGTTTTGGGGAGAGGGGGGCGACCTCTGCTGATCAGCCTTGCCGTGTCTCCAGTGCCAAGGCCTGCCCACCTGCCCAGCCCAGGGGAAGAGGCTGAAATAAATCCCGAAAGAACAGAATGGCCCGTCTCCGGGGGTGGCTCCTGCCTCGGCCTTGCTTGTTAACATCGCCGTGCAAGGAAAAACTCTCCGGAGCTGAAGGGCAGCCTTTGGCGAGGAGAGTGGCAGGTTGGAGGTTAATTGCTGGAAGTTCCCCGGCCTGGCTGAAGGCAAAGCACCGGCCTCCAGTCTCACCCGCAGCCATCCAGAGAGGCCAAGCGCTAACAGGCTGCAAAGCTGAACTGGCACCAGGACACGGTTGGCTGCTCAGGGCTGTGCACCACTCCTTCCTTCCTCCCTCCCTCCCTCTCTCTCTCTCTTTTCTTTCTCTTTTCTTTTCTTTCCCGTTTTCCACTGGGAACTTCCTTCTCTTGCAAGAGGCTGTTCTCAGCTGCCTGGCAGGTAGAAATTCAACCAGTGTGGTTGTGGTCCCCTGACTAGATTGCTCAAAGGAGCAGGCTTGGGACAACTCGCCCCCACTGCCTGACGGGTCCTTGGTTTCCTCTTTGCCCCGGAAAACAGGCCCCCTCCGGCCTGTGTTTTCTTTGCCCCGACTGCAGTTTGGACCACTAAGGTCAGCTGCTCAAGACTTGAGCTCACTCGATCGATGGCAAGCATGTTCTGGGGGAAACTGCTCCTTTATAAGCTAATGTCAGCCAGGCCCAGGCAGTTACATCAGATCAGAATTGGTAGTTGGAGAGAGCCACAGCTGGACTGGGGCTGCCAGCGGAGGCTCCGTAGACATTCTGGGTTGGGAGCAGAGTCCCAGTTGTGGCGTTTGCCTGATGCTCTCAGCCTTTCGGCTAAGGCGCACTGCAAAGCTGGGTCAGAGCCCAGGGTCAGAGGCCACCGGAGCCCCCTTTCTCTCCACTCAGGGAGATGGGTGTTGAGGGGGGCTTCCCATGCACGAAGGGGGCCCGGGAGGCTGCTCTGCCCAGACACCCTCCCTTCCCTGGCTGAATAATTCAGTGCGGCCGGTCTTGGGGGCCTCGTAGTCCGCGGTAGAGGCCAGTGAGCAAGCCGGCAGCCTGCGAAAAGGGCGCCCAGCCTGCTGCCATGTTCCGTAAATCAGGGCTAATGAGGCAAGGGAAGCACCTCAAGCCCAGCGCAGTTCCGCCTGGCAGATTCCCAGCCAAACAATGGCACGGCGAGGCATGGCGGGGGCCGCGGCTGCGTGTCCTCAGGCGGTCTGCCTGCCACCTGGCAGCTCACGGATAACTAGTCCTCTCTGCCCCTGCCCAGGGTTCCCCTCTGGCCTGAGGCCCTGCACCCGCCCTGAGGAACGAAGCCCCGGCTAACCCTTCGCTCCACCTTCAGATCCACCTGCCCAGCCTCTCCCGCTGGGCTTCCGCCTTGGGGTGGTGTGCGGTGGGCATTGGAGGCCAGGCCTTTGCCCGGGAAGAGCCAGGGCAGGTCCCTGCAAGCCTCAGCTCAGCCTCACAGCCAGGCCTGCAAATTGCACGGGAAGAAAACGCCCTTTGAAAAGCAGGTTTGTCCCTGTAGGAAAATGTCCTCCTTCCTTCGGTCCCTGATGCATCATCCCCCCCCCCCTCCCGTCACCTCCGTCTCTGGCTGCAGGCAATCCCTCTTCTGCTTAAGAAGAAAGATGGATTCTCACAAAACGCCACTTCCCAGCAAGAGAAACGGAAAGGGGCCCTTTGGACTCCCAGAAGGGAATCCGCACAAGATCCCAGCTGGGAGTCACGGGCAGATCTCTCACCTGAGAAAGCCCCCTCCCTCCCTCCCCAGCCAAAGCCTCTTTCCTCTTCCACCCATTCCAGAACCTGGAATTTCACTTTCAACCTCGGTTTGGCAAAAGCAGGAGCTCAGCCGGGGCCGTTTCCCATATTAGCCTTGGGCAAGATGGCAGACGGGCCGGCTTCTTCTCGGCTGACCTTGGCTGCAACGGAGACACCAGGTCCATTCCTTGGAGATGGGCCAATGCTCTCAACCGCTGAGCCTGGCAGAGGGCCGGTGTTGGCCATTCCTGCACCCTGCATGAAGCCCACGGCCCCTTCCTCCCTTCGGCCCCCCGTGGGGGGCCCAAAACGGGCCAAGAGATGCGAGGAGGGAGGGCTGCGTGGGGGCGTCCTTGCTCCCTTGCCGGGGGAAGGAAGGGCCGCCTGATTGGGATGCGGAGCTTCGCGTCTGCTTTTCTCCCTAATGAGGCAAAATAAATTTACACCGTGTCGTTCCCCTCCCCCTCCGAAGCAGAGGCAGTTTTTACGCCCGTTTAGACAACCTCCGATCTCGCCCCAGCCGCACGGCGCTCGCAAGCTGACTGCATTTTTATGAGCAGCCTTGTTATATGCCAGCAAAGTATGCAAAATATGTCAGGCCCAAGCCGAGATCGGAATCAAAATGACTCTAATTACGTGTAATAATTTTTGCATCCCTGCATAAAACAAGATTTTGGCTGAGAGAGAGAGAGAGAGAGAGAGAGAGAGAGAGAGAGAGAGAAGTAATAATGCCTTTGCAATAGTTGTGGAAGGAAAAATCATTTAGTGGGGTTCGGGGGGGGGCACCAGATTTAGAGGGGTGTGAGGCCAAGGGCAAGGAAGGGCTCCTGGGCAGAGGCGAAGGCTCCAGGCTGGCTCCAGCCTTCCTAGCCGCTATGGCTTCTGCGGCCGGTTTTGGCCCAGGCGGAGCTGCTCCGATGGTGCTCAGCGCAATGGAGAGGGGAGTTGCCAGGCTCCCTTTCCTGGAACTGTTTCTGTTTCTGGGCATCTGGCGAGTTGTCCAGCAAGAAGGAATTTCGTCCTTTAGAAAGGTTGTTATTTTGAAATAGTGTTGCAGATCCAAAGCAGTTTCCTCACGGAAAAGGATTTGTCCCAACAACTGTGGCTGTGGAGGGTAGGAATTCCAGGGGGAGGAGGGGGGGGTCAAGAAAGGAAGTGGCATTATGTCATATTTACATAAAATATTAATTTGAAGGCCAGGTTTCTTCCTTGCATGTTTTTACGATTCCACTATTTACAGTAATGGCTGAGATGGTTGAATTGTTTCAATTGCCGGAGAACCCTTTGGCAATTTTTAACCAGGGATGCACGGCACATTTATGGCACAATATCTCTGTTGTTGTGCATAATGCATGCTCACAATACACACTGAATTGTGTTTAGATTATGAGGCAGGTGAAATACAACTGAACCGGATGATGATTCCCGTTTGATGGAAGGAAGGTGGCCGTCTGCGGAGCCCCTGGCTGCCCTTTGAGAGGTCCAGGGGTTCTCCCTGGAAGCTGCCACGAGTGCCTGGAAAGCAGAGGAGGAGAAGCCCCCGCTCTCCCATTGGCGGGATTGCCCCCCCTCCACCTCTGGCAAACAAGATGTCCAGCATGGTCCGCAACATTTTCTGGTCTCCAGATCACTTCTAGCCTCAACACAGAGATTTGACTGCAAAAAGGAAGCCAAGTGGGAGGATTCAATACTTGAAGGCCTTGGGATGGAAAGAAAATATTCCCCCCTAGAAGACACAGGGATCTCCTTTGCCCTGCTCACCAGAGGAGCCCCATCCTGGGCCAAGAGGGGAAGGCCATTTCCATTGCTCTGACCCTCCCCCAGGCGTCTCTTTCTCACCCAGGCTTCCCGGGCTTTGGAGGAAGCACCTATGGTCCGGCAAGGCCATGCCAGAGTGGACGCTCCTGGAGGTGCTGCTCCCACTCTCTCAGGGGACTGACCCCCAGCCTTCCCATCCCTGGCTGAGCTTCTTGGCCTTAGACGTGGAGCCCCTCAGCCAGCCTTCCACGAGGCCTGGACTTCCCTCTGCCCCACCCTGGCAGGAGGAAGGCACCGACTGGGGCTGCAGAGAACTGCCTGCTCTCTGGTGGGGGTCAGGGGTGACCCAGGAGGCAGGGCCAAGGCAAGGAATTTCACTTTATACAATGACAATAAAGGCTATGTTACTACTACTACTACTACTACTATTATTTACTTTATTCATAAAACACATGAAACTCAGCCAACTGAACATTTAAAAATGCATATTACAAATACTATTGATGATGATGATGATGATCATCATCATCATGATGATGATGATGATGATGATGATGATTTACTTTATTCTTAAAACATGAAACTCAGCCAACTGAACATTTAAAAATGCATATTACAAATACTATTGACTGGTGCTAATGGTTGATACAGTTTGCTGCCAGCATCCTAGGTATCAACCAAGTATCTTCGTAGAATATAACATGTGCCAAGTAGCGCCGTTTTTTGCAGTTCCGCTGGTGTTATTGCAGGAAGCTGCAATTTGCTGAGATATTTAGTAAAATTCTTGGACATGGTGCCAAGTGCCCCGATGACAATGGGTGTCACTGTGACATGCTTCATCCATGTGGTTTCAATGGCCAGGTCGCAATATTTCATGATTTTTTCTAGTTCTTTTTCTTCGACTCTGGCATCTCCAGGAACAGCGATATCAATGAACTGTACACTTCGGCCCTCTACAACCGTGATATCTGGTGTGTTGTGCTCCAAATGATGGTCTGTTTGTATTTGAAAGTCCCACAAGATCTTCACCCTCTCATTCTCGATAACCTTTTCTACTTTGTGTTCCCATGACTTTCTGGATACAGGTAAACCATATTTTTTACATAATGACCAGTGGATTAATTTAGCAACTCGGTCATGTCTAGCTTTGTAATCAGTTTGTGTTGTTGTTGTTATTGTTGTTGTTGTTATTGTTATTCTTATTCTTATTATTAGGAAGGCCCGGCTGAGCAGCCACAGAGCACTCATAGCAGAGGGAGCCGAACATGGATAGAGGCCTCTGATGATCACTTGTGACCTAGCTCACAAAAATGGGCTGGAGCCCCTGGCCAGACTGCAGGCCAGCTCCTCTGAGGGGGCCCTCCTCTCCAGAAGGGAAGGCACGTGGGGGTGGGGGTGGGAAGAGGAACACGATATTCAAGAAATGGATGAGAGACTAGGAAACGCAGAAGGGGAGAATAAAAATGAGAAGCAAGAAGTTAGGAACAAAGAGGAGAAGAGACTAATAAGTAGGAGACAAATATATCACATCACAATTTATAATGGTACAGAGAGAAAAGAGAAAAGACCCTTTAAAAAGAAAAACAAAAGGAAGCTTTGTGGATGGGTGTTCAAAAAACACAAAAGTTCCCAAAAGGGAAAATTTAGTAGACACAAAACAAGAGAGAGAGAGATTGACCAAAAAAGCAATAAATGATGGAATTTTATCTATCATCTCTTTATGATGGATAATGAGAAAATGTATTAATAAAATGGGATAATACCATAACCCCAATAGGTTTAGGTCAGTAGATGATAATTTAGGACTAGACAATTTAACTGAAGTACTAATGTTAACAGGGTGTTAAAAGATATTGTGAATTTAAAATATGAAGGATTAGAAATGGTGGGGACCGTGAGATACGCTCTCGTAATGGATAGAATATTGTTAATAATTGGTGATCTTAGTAATCCTATACATTTGGAATATTGATGTTATAGTGGAATAATGAGTGATTTTTAAAATAATGAATGGCAACATTTACTAAGGGATGATAAACACAGGGTGTGAAGAAATGTTATTTACGCTTAAAGGAATCAAAAGGAAAATGTAAAAGGAATATGAAATGAGAATAGTATTGCTTGAAGTTGGAAGATAAGAATTTCACATACTATTTGTACTATTATTGTTAACGTTGTATAAAAAAGATCTGACCCAATCAATGTCCACACAATGTGTATGGCTATATTGGGGGGAAACCATACATAAAAGAAGGAGGGCGGACACGTCCAGAGGCGATGAGGAGGCCCAGACAGTGAGGCACATTAGCACAGGATCCCTCACCTGAGGCAGGTGGGGCCAGAATGGCAAGCAGGGAGTCCCACCACCTCTCCATATAGGGTGCGGTTGGAAGCATCTCCCTTGCCGATGAGCTTCGGACACCGAGACTGTTTTGCCTATGGCAATTATCCCCATCACCCTCTGCTAATAAACTCTAGTTGGCTACCAAGGATAATATAAACCTATTACAATAAATATTGTGATTTAAATTAATCACAAATCCATTATGCCTCAACTGCGATCTAGACATACTTGGCTTTTTAAACAGTTCTGCCCAATGAATTTGTTACAGTTCTGTCTTCACGCATATTGTTGCCATGTTGGTGTCCACATATTGTCTGCAGCGTTTCCATTTTGCTCTTATGAATGAACTATGGTGAAACGGGACCTTTTTTAAAGAGCAGGAGGCCTCCGAATTCACCTCTCTTCTTCCTCTCCAATTTTCTAACCTTCTTGCAGGAAGCTCCCGGCATGTGAGCCTGACTTCTCCTGGGCAAGGCCTTCTTCTCTAGCAGGGCGTCTGGGGGAGAACCAGAGTGATCCCAGTTGCTCTCTCTCCACCAGAAGGATTTCCCCTTCCTGGTCACTCTCCGGCTCACGTCCAGCGTAGGGTTCCTTCTTCACGGTCCACCTTAGCTAGGATGGACTCTTGGCTGGCTTTCACCAGCTTTGACCGAAGGTGACCTCCTTTGGTCCTGACTCATCCATTCCAGTCCAAAGGTTCCAGAGCCACCTGGAGCTGTCCAAGATCCTGAGCTCCCTCGGGCTTCTCCCCCATTGCCATCCCCAAAGGCCTCCCTCCCTCTTCTGCCAAGGGTGCTCGGACTCCTGCCTTGTCTAGCTCCTCAGCCCCCTTCATCGGGGTTGAATTACAGGCCCACGTCCTCTGGAGGAAACCAAAGCCGGCCTCCTCTGACGCCCTGCCCTCCCTGCCTCAGAAGGGGGCCTGCCACTTCCTCCCTGTGCCTGAATGGGGAGAGGGGGAGAGAGAGAGAGAGACACAACCTTTTGGGACGCCTCCTCCTCTCAGGGCATGGACAGAGCCCACCTGTGCTCCCAACCCAGACCTGGGGCTCCTCTGGCCCGTATCTTCCAGCGGCCACTCTGCTACTTGGAGCCTTCTCAGAGGCTTGGAGCCACCGGCAGAGCAGCAAGCAAGGCTTTCGCGGAGGAAGCCGCCACCTGCCCTCCTTGGCAGGGGAAGCCCATTGTTCTGGTCAAGCAGGCTGGTGAAATCAAGCCTGCAGCGGAGGGAACACAGAAAGACAGAGAAAGGTGGGATAATGAATCGCGTTGCCTCCTTCAGCTTCAGCGTGGCAGGAAGAGGGGAAAGGCCTGGCCTCTCCAATCCTGCAGCAGCTTCTTCAAAACACCCCCGCATGTCCCGGCCTCCCTCCCTCCCTCCCTCCCTCCCGGCAGGTGGAGAGGCTTTGCTGCCACCCAAAAGAAGCGCCTGTCTTCTTCCGAGCTGCACGGAGGCATTAAATTTGGAGTCAATTTAAATTTCAATTGTCTGTGAAATCTAAATCAATAGGCTATAGTTCAATGGTGCCTTAATAAAACGGGACATAACCGAGGACTCGCTGGGGGATTTGGTATGATAAGAGATTGCAAAAAACCTCCATGGCATCACAGTGGCAGCACCAGGAGAGAATCCGGAGGCGCTTTGACAAGGGGCAGATTCTGCTCCTCTGGAGCCACAAAGGAGGCGAGACAGGCTGCCCCACATATTCCCCCCCCCCCACAGACCACCAAGGACCCTCTGCAGCTCAGCTGCTCTTGGGGGGGTGAGCAGAGCCAGGATCCTGGGACCAGGGGGCTCCCGGCAACCCTTCAGTCCTTTCAGGAAATGCAAGGTAGGGAGCGGATTAGATGGCTAAAATTAAAATGTCACCCAGATTCCAAGACGGATAATTGAAAAAAGATGGCGGCATTTAGAATGCATGAAATGTAACATTTTCCATGCTTTATTTATTTACCTTCTGCTGTTGAGCTCCCTTGAAAGAATCCTGAATAGTTTTGCTGATAAAAATTACGCAGGCAGAAATTAAATGCTCACAGAAGTCAGAAAAACATTGTGGAGAAATCCTTCACAAGCCCTTCGCATTTTGCATCAACACTCATTGTTGTGGGTCTTTCTGGAGCCCAGTGCTGGATATCCTTTGTGCTGGGGGAACTGGAGGCACATGGGTGCTTTGCCATGCTCCACAGTGGCTGCGCTGCGCAGATTTCACCTCTGCCCATTGCGGCCAGGGGCTTCCTCCCTTCCTAGCTGGGCAGAGCAAGTCCACCAGCCGTGGTTCCCTTTGCCTTTGAAACGCCTAGCAAAGGGGTTCAGGGGGAGGGCAGCCAGCTGGCCTTGCACTCGCGTGGGAATGAGTTGGCCCAGGGAGGTGGGCAAGTGCCCCTCCTCCACCCCAGAGGATGCCAGGGGCAAGCATCTCCTCCTATCCTTTCAAGGCTGGTGTGGTGTGTGTCTGTGTGTCTCCCCGCGATCCTCTTGTTCTTAGGGCTGAAGAGAGGCCCAGTGTCTGTGCTCACCCAGAGAATGCCTTCACCCCCTGGGCAACCCTCGTGAGCTCTGCCCAGCCACTGTGAATTCTGCAGAGGGGCCCAGCCCCCGCGTGTCTCCCATCCCGCCCCAGGGTGAGCGCAGCACCTCTTTCTTTCTTCAGAAGCAGCAAGAGGGCCTCCTCCTCCTCCCAACGCGAGAGGGCAGGCAGGTGGGCATGGCGCTGCCCAGGGTGCTTGGCCCAGCCGGGCCCTTCCAGGCAGGAGATCCAGAGCCTCTCTGGCCAGAGACAGGAGCCGTGCAGCCCTGATCAGGCTGGGCCTTCAGTGAGACTCAACTGCTCCTCCTGCCATGCATCATGCGCCGCTCACATCTCGCCTCCTTATTTATGGCTTTTCTGTCACTCTGAGTGGCTCCCAAACAGCATTATTTAACTTTATTTGCATTTAATAATAATTCACTTTTTCTCGGGCGCATTGCAAATTATCATAATCAGGCTGGAGGTGAGATTGAATTTCATCAACAGCTGAGGGGCTTCTCCCTCTCCCCCACCCCCCACCCACAGAAGGGAGGCTTGTCCACATCCAAAGGCCGGACTGGAGGCGGCTGCTTTCTGCCGGAAGGAGCCAGGCAGTGGAGCGGGCAGGGTCCTGGCCCACAGAAGGACTTGGCAGCGGCTTCAGCCCAGCACCAGACCGGATCCTCATCCCCAAATCTGCTGCATGAACGAACACACGTGAAGCAAAGGAGCAAGATTTCCTGCACCCGAAGGCTTAAACAACCCAGAAGGCGTTTCTTCTTTGTAGGGGGGGGGAAGAACCCTAACCTTGTTCCACAAAGCTCTAAGCTGTTTGTCTCTCTAAATGTATTATTTGGGAAGAAAAAGCAAACAAGCCAAAAAGAATAAAAAAATAATCTTCTGCACGGCCTATTTTTGCTTGAGAAAAAAAGTGGCTGGGAAGGATGCCATGCTGTTTACTCCTTCCCATCTCCACTGAAGAGGCTCCAGAGTCCTCTTGAGTTAAATGAAACTTTTAAAAGTCTTGTTCTTGAGAATGGCCAGAGACCTGGAGAGCAGCTGGGAAACAGCCCTGGAAGAAATACAGCTAGCCTTCTGCAAAGCCCTAATGAGAAAAAGAACAAGTGGAGATGGAAGCCTAACGAGAAACGCCGCACAAGAAAAACTACAGCCTCCTTGGGGGGGGGGGGGGGGGTAGGGGGGGCGGCAGCCTCCATCGGCCAACCAGCATATTGATCAGGGCCATAGAAATGAGAGGAGACTCTGGAGGGCAGATAAATGGCAGGAGATAGAGAGCGTCAAGTCTGATGAAAACAAGAGCGGAGGGGGGGGGGAGGGATGCAGCTTAAATCAAAGAGCAAACCGACCAAAGAGATAAAAGGATTTGTGTTTATGGGGCAATGGGAGGGCTGGGGGGGGGGGTGTTGGGGCTCACCTGTCTCCCTGGGATCCAAGGGAGGGGAGGGGGCACATGCCAGAGGAGCGCACTCCCCATCTCACTATCTAGAACGTGAAATCAGAAACGCCGCTAGCTAATAATACATTTAAAAACGTTCCCTTATGTACAGAATCAGTAATAATTGTAAAAATGGGCATTGATAGGGCTGGGCCAAGGTTTAATCCAGAGATTCAATTTGAAGCCAATTCGATCAAATCTCTGAATTGAGTCAAATTGTTAAATCAAATCAAATCACATGCACAAAAAGCCTCTCCCCCCATTGAGTTGGAAAATCAAATCAAAACAATTTTCTGGATCAATTTGAAGTGTCAAAATAGATCAAATCAGTGACTTGATTTGAAGCGGGTCACAGCCAATCTGCGTCCCCCTCGTAAGGGACAGCCCAGCCAGAGGATTCCAAGGAGGCCGGAGACCCTGACCTGGCTAGCCCACCCCCCAGGGCTCTTGGGTGGACAGAGCCCACCTGCTTCAGTCCTCCTGGGATTCTGGAGGCTGAGGACGGGGGGGGGGGGGACAGAGGCAGGATCTTGGTCAGCAACCCGAAGGCCGGACTGACCCAAGGGGCCACGCTGGCTCAGCTGGTTGCAGGGAGGGAGCCCAGGAAGAGACCCACCCCATTTTGAGGGCAGCTGTGATTGCCAGAGGGAGGGTGGCCAATCATAGTGCTTATCCCCCACTAGCCGTTCCTGGCCACGCGTTGCTGTGGCCCAGTCTGGTTAAATGGCCAACCAATCTGTGTGTAGATCTACACCTGCACACACAAACACGTACACACAACCACCGTACCTACCTACTGTATTTCTCCCTCTCTATCCCTTTCCCTACCTACCTGTATTTTTCCCTCTCCTTCTCTATCCCTCTCCTTACCTACCTACCGCATTTCCCCCTCCCTCTCTCTATCCCTCTCCTTACCTACCTACCGCATTTCCCCCTCCCTCTCTCTATCCCTCTACCTACCTACCTACTGCATTTCCACCCCTCTCTATCCCTCTACCTACCTACCTACCTACTGTATTTCTCCCTCTCTATCCCTCTACCTACCTACTGCATTTCCCCCTTCCACTCTCTATCCCTCTACCTACCTACCTACTGTATTTCTCCCTCCCTCTCTCTATCCCTATAGCTGCCTACCTACCTACCTATTGTATTTCTCCTTCAATCTTATGGACAGAGTATTTTATGTCATAAAGGATGACATAATACCTGTGGCCCACTGCTCTCTCTGTATCCATCTACCTATCTTTTTTACAATTTTTTACATTTCTGTTGCGTGTTCCTGGCACAGGTGTGACATCTATACAATCTATATATATCATTGGTGCCGTATTTGAAAGGAACGTTGTGTGAAAATTTGGAAGCGATCGGTGCAGCACTTTCGGGGATTAGTGGTTTTGAACAAACTCATAGTTACATTTTTATTTATATAGATTGCAGATGCATAGTCAGGATAGCCCTACACACACACACAGACACACACACAATGGACACCCCAAGTGGCAAAGAGGATTTTCTGCTTCCTCCCAGCAAAGTCAGGAGGATGCAGAGTTAACGGATATGAACTGCCCCTCCCCACGCAGAGGGCTCCGGACACATGCCACCCTCAGGATCAGGCCCACTGCTTCCACAGCCTGACTTGCCCATTCAGCAGAGTGTCCTGCAAAGCCTTTTCAAATTGAAATGGTGATTGGCTGGCCGAGGTTAATAGGAGTGTTGGAAAATAAATAGGTTATTGATTGATAATAACAATATGCTGACTGCAGCCTTACTTCCTGGCCTTCTCTGACCCAGTATTACAGAAAATCCAGTTAGCATCTCATTATGACCAGCTGGTTGGGGGAGGGGGCATTCATAAGCCAATGATTTTTTTAAAAAAATTTATATCAAATTTGTATACCGCCCTATCTCCCTGAGGGGACTCAGGGCGGTGCACAGAAATATAAAACACATATAAAACAATACAATAAATAGTTTAAAATGGAATTAAATTGGGGTTCTGTGCTAAAAATTTGAATTAAAAAGGTTAAAATCAATTAAAAACTTTACCCATTAAAATTAAGCCCAATGATGAGGACCGAGGAAGAGGATGGACATAGGCTGGGGGTTGAGAGCCAGGCTGGCCCCTAGTTATTGTGGGTGAACTGCAGCCCTGGGTCCTTTTGGAGAAGGGCGGGATATAAATTGAATAAAATAAAATAAAATCCCCCCCCCCATGGGCCTTGGGAGAGTGCTAGGAGCTAGCCATGGGCACTGCTAGGAGCATTGATGTGGTCTCTCTGACGGTCTCAGTCGGTCTTCAGGCAGCTCCAGGGCAGCCCCTCCGTCTCTCCTGACTCTGGAGAGGCTGCTCGGAGCCCCCCACCCACCCTCGGACCAGTTGAGACATCTTCCATCTTCTTTCCTGGGGTTGCCAAGATCCGCTTTAAGGGCTTCCACAGAAGTCCCTTCTCCTCCCTCAAATTGTAGCCACAACCTGCCAGGAGGCCCGAATCCTCCAAAAAGGGCATTCCAAGGAAGAAAGAGGGAAGGTGGCCTCAGAGGGAGGAGATGCCAGGAAGCCAGGCTGGGCCCAGGAAAGGCTGCCAGATCCCTGGGGCAGCGCTGCCTCCGAGCCCACCTTACCTCCCAAACCTCCTTCCTCCATCGGGCGATGCCTGGGAGGGGGGTTGTATGTGGGGACAACTGGCGAAGCAGCAGCAACACGGGGGCGGGTGGGGGGCCCGGGTCTTGGGGAATCAACGGAGACCTTAAACGGTTTGTTGGGCCACAGCGCCCCCTCGCCAAGACCATCCTGCCCGCGCCCGAACCGGGCAAAGCGGGGGCCCAGCACAGGAGGCCGCCTGCTCAGCTGAGCCAGGCCAGCCGTTTCCTTGCTGAAGTCGCCACCTGGTGCCCGAAGTGCCCGCGCGGCGGCCTCTCCTTCCAGGGCCGCAGTGAGAAGGGAGCCTCCGCGGGGAGAGCCAGGCAAGAGGGTCCCCCGCTACGGCCCCGAGACCGCCATGGCACGCCAGGGGGCAGGGCATTGACGACCGGGGGCTCCAAGCCCGGCTCGGACTAGCCGGGGAGGTTCGGCTTCCCGGGATCCAGGAGGGGCGAGAGCATCCTGGGCGGTGCGTGGAGGGTCCCGGCTGCACCCGCGAAGGGGCTCTTTCCGGGACGGGTGAGACGAGGAAGGCGGGGAGCCGAGGGAAGGGACGGGGACAGGAGGGATGGGGCGCAGCACGGGCAGGGCGGGGCGGGGGTCCCCCCGAGAGCAGCGTGCGCATCGCGGCGGGGGTCGCAGTCCAAACACGCTCGTGACTTCCAGCCAGGGGGCACGGAGCTCGCACTACAACTCCCAGGATGCTTCGGCGGCGGCAGCGCGGAGGGGAGGAGGACGTCCTCCGGCCCTCGCCCACCCGATTGGCGCCCCAGCCACCTTCGGGGCTGCAGCGGGGCATTGTGGGAAGTGTAGTTCCTTAGCGAGGGGCTCGCCACTTCCCTCTGAAGCCCACCTTGCCCAGAATCCAGGCGTCGCCTTCTGCGGAGGGCGGGCGGCTCTCGGGGGGCCTCAGCCACGGAGTTCGGGGCCGCGGTGGTGGGAGGCGCCTCGTCGCCGCTGGAAGGGAGCGCGGCGTTGAGGATCTGCCCAAGCGGGGCTCCTCTCTAGCCCGCTGCCTTCGCCGTCCGAGAACAAACGGCCCCCGTGGGAGCTGCGCGCTTCTTCCGCGTTCCCGAGTGGCCTCGTTCCCCGGGACGGGCGCGTGGGGCTGCCCTGGAGCAGAAGAGCCGGGGGCGCCGGAGCCGCTGGACGGACGAGCCCAGCGACGTCTCCAGCCGCGCCGCTCCCACCTTTCCTAGCCGGCCGCCTTGCTGGGCTTCCCGCGGAAAGGTGAGCCTGGCACGGAGGCCGGCGGGACCCCAAGAGCCTCGCGGCGGCCAGGCAGACTCAGGCAGCTGCTGCAGAGGGCCAGCCCAGCCCCGCCGCCGCTCCGAGAGGCCCCGCGGGGCGGTCCGCCTTCCTCCTCCCCCTCCGTGCGCGTGACGTCTCTCGGCGCCGGCCGGGCAGCGGGAGGAGCGAAGCCGCCCTGGGGCTGCCCGCCCTCTCCCTGGCCGAAGAGGAGACTCCGCCGCCGGCGCGGTTCGAGCGGTGAGTAGCCCCGCCGGCCCGCCCCGCCCCGGGCCCGGCTCGGCCCGCCTCCCACGCGCCCCCTCCTCCGCTGCAGCCGAGGCCGCCCTCGCCCCCCGCCCCGCTTCTCCCCGGACGAGGGTCCGGAGGCGCTCGGCTCCGGCAAAGCTTTTGCCCCGACCCCGCCGGTCAGCCGCTGTGCTCGCTCCGATGTCCTCGGCCGCTTCCCCGCTTCGGCCTCGGATGCCTCCCCGACACAACTGGCTTCCCACCCGCCGCCCCCCTCGGGAAGGCCGCTTGGGCAGTGGCTGTGTGACACTCTCCCCCCTTCTCGGGAAAGAAGGCCCGTGGCCCTCTGACTGGGCTGACCCCAAGGCCCAGGGATAGAGTGCTCCTGACTCTGGACGCTCCCTTGGGTGGGTCCGCCCTCCGCAGGATGAATCTCCCCTCTCCCCCATCGACTGGGACCTGCTTCCCTCCAAAGGAGAGCCCCAGAAACTGGCTTTGGACATTGGAGTGGAGCCGCCTCCCCCCCCCCCCAGCTGACTTGAGGTCAGGGGGAGATTTGGCCTTGTGGGGGCTTGGAGGGTTGGGGGTCAGCCCAGCCCAGCATGGAAGGAAACAATGTTGATTTGGTGCCCAGAGGGATTTCTGTCCTTTAGAGCAGACCAAAAGGTGGCCCAAGCCCTGGGGGGGGGGGGGGGGGGCTTCTGGGGGCTTCAGTCTTTCAGGAGTGGATGAGACCCTTGTGCTGCCCCAGCCACAGAGGCTAAGGGGCTGCCCAGGCCCTTCTCCCTCTTCTGCCCCTCTGGAGACAGCCACGCTGGAGGGCCCTTTGCAGGAGGAGTGTTTCAGGGAAGGCTGAGTCAAACTGAAGAGCAAAGCCCACAAGGGTGGTTTCATAAGTGACACAGGAAACTCTCGTGCGCTCTTCCTCCGCTGCTCCAGGCCTGTGGCTCTTGATTTCCTGTTGCAGGGGAGGGAGAGCCCATGCTGCCTTCAGGACATCCCCCTCCTTGCCTCTTCTTCTCTGGGGGCTCTCCAGGGCTGCCCCCCCCCCAGCCTCCTCCTGAGCCTCTTTCCCCCCTTCCTAAGGGCCAAGAGGGGAGGGCAGGGCTCCCCAGCAGGACAGCCTCTTTCCTTCCCTCCCCCTAGTTGGGAAGCTCTTCAGCTAGGCTGAGTGGGCATCCTGTCTGTTTAAGGGCCGTGGGAGCTCTTAGCAAATGCTACTGACCCTGGGATCCACTAGGCAGGCAGCTCCCTCCCACCGGAGGCCCTGCTTCCTCCACCTGCCCTTTGTCTTCATTTTGCAAGACCCGAACCCCCAGACTCCTTCAAGTCTTGAATGGCGGGGAGGGGGTACCCTAGAGCCCACATTTCAAAATATTTTCTCTCCCCCGCTTCCGCCCCACACATTGTGCCACGCACAGGCTCCTTCCAGTGCTTGAGGAGCAAACTGGAAATGCCCTCCTTGCCCTCCCCAGGCTTTTGGGCAGGGGAGGCTGGCTGACCAACTACCAGCCTGAATCATAGTGGTGCAGCCGGCTGTGTGGCTCACCAGTTCCCTAGCAACCGAATCGATGGTTCTAGAAGCCTCATGACTTTCTGGCCAGTTGTAAATCCAGGAGGGGAACCTCTCTTTTTGCTGGAACTGAGGAGCGTCCTGGTGGGCTTGCTGCATTGAGCCCCCCCCCCCCCCAGGACACACACATACACACACACACCCCCTGCCTGGGCTGAGCTGCTCTTGCAGTCAGTCGCCCGATGAAGCCTGCCTGCCCACCAAGGGCCAAAGTTGCCCCCTCCCTCTGGGCTTCTCCTGCCAGAAGCGATGGGGACGGCAGGGCCGTATCCTGGTAGGAGGCAGTTCCCAAAGCATCCCAGCTGTTTCATTTTGTGGGCAGACTCCGGCACTTGCTGTGCAGGCCTCCGGGAAACTGGTGCTGCACTTGAGGGGTGCCATCAAGGTCCCAGACTGGCCCCACCTTTCTCACATGGTTTTGGCTCTCTTCCCTAGACAGCCTTTTACGGGTGGGGGGGGGGAGGGGGGCACCTTCCACTTCCGCTTATCTCAGGGAGCCTGGGAGTCCAAACACAAGCCAGACGTTCAGCCAGCTGGCCTGGGAGTCAGAAATGGCACTCTGAAGAGCCGAGGAGTTCAGTGTTAGAACTCTATTTTGTCCATATACTTCCACTTCAAATGCTGGATAAAATGACCCGTTACTCCTGGTGAACACATCCATCCATGCTGGTGTATTGCTTGGTTCCTTAAATGTTGCAAGGAGAGGTTAATGTTTTGAGTGTTAAAAGTCACCCAGAAGCCTCTGATCTGACTTATGTCCGGCACGTTCCTCCCGACAGAGCCTCCCCCCCCTCAATGCCTCCCTCCCCCTCCCAAGGGTGCAGTTGGCACCCCTGGGCTCTTCTGAGCAGGCGGCTGAGCGGAAGAGTCCCTGGGATGCTGTAGAACAGAGGTTTCCTGTTTACCCAAGGCAGCAAAGGAACGAGCGGCCACTTTCTCTAGGAACCAGCCGCTCGATCTTGACTGTGCAACCTTTTATCTAGGCCACCCAACGCTTTTGTGCATGCGTGTGCGCATTGTGTGTGTACCTGGCCTCGATAAGGGAGAGGCGTCTCCGAGGGGCTCCCCGGCTGCCTGGCTTGGTGGAGCATGGCCGCCTGTCTGTTGTCGTGGCAACAGGCTCGGTCTTTGTCCCCGAAACAGGCTGCTGCGTTGACGCTCCTCCGGCTCGACCTGGGATACAGCTTTAAGCCCAGCCGATCTCACGGGGGGCGACTGGCGGCACCGGGGCAGCTTCTGCCCGTGAGGAAGCTGTCCGGGGACCCCAGCCGGGGAGCTCCACCGCATGCAGGATGCAGCCCCTGCAGAGTATCCGACTGACTGGGCTTTCCTTCCCCAGGCTGGATTTCCCTCCTTTGGGGGTTCGCTGTTGGGCTGAGAGAGAGCAACGCACAAAGAGGAAAATGACCTCCGCCAGCGAAGGTGAGCCCCTTGTCACCCTCACAGACCGCCAACATCCCTCCGCTGCCCTGCCTGCAATTCCCCACCCCCCACCCCACCTTCGGCCCTGCTTTGTGCCATTCCTATTTCATCCCCTTCAAAAGCTGCCAGAAGCAGGTAAAAGCCTGGAGGCCCATCAGCATGGGAGGCCAGCAGGAAGGGAAGGAGAGCAGGCGGAGGCTTGGCAGAATTGGGCAGAATGTCAGTCTTGGGCTGCCCTCCCCAGCAATTGCAGTGTGGACTCCCTCCCCCCCCCCCCCCGCCCCAGCAATCCTGGCACGAGACCCTTTCCAAGGAAGGCTTGCTGAAGAGCTGCGGGGGGGACGGACGGACGGACAGGGAAAGACAATGGAACTCCCCTATGCTCTCCTTCATGGAAGCAGATGTGGGGGGGGGGTGAGTTCTGCCCGCCAAGAGGGGGCTCAAACGCCTAAGCCGCCTCCTGTTGTCCCCGCAGCGTCCAGATGTTGAAGGTGGCGCAACCACTGGTCCCATGTGGAGGAGGCAAGGATGCGGCTGACCGTGAGACGAGTGCTGATGGGGGTGGGCTTCGCCATCGCCCTGATGGTCTCCGTCCACCTGGGCCAGCAGATGCTCCAGTGCCAGCAGATGCTGGGCCAGGGCCTCAGCCGGGCCCTGATGCGTCCCGAGAGCGAGGAGCTGGTCATGCTGGACTCTAACCGGGTCGAGTATCGCTACAGTAAGGAGATGCCGCTCATCTTCATCGGTGGGGTTCCTCGGAGCGGGACCACCCTCATGCGAGCCATGCTGGACGCCCACCCGGAGGTGCGCTGTGGGGAAGAGACGCGCATCATCCCGCGGGTGCTGGCCATGCGCCAAGCCTGGTCCCGATCCGGGAGAGAAAAGATGCGCCTGGACGAAGCCGGGGTAACGGACCAGGTGCTGGATGCGGCCATGCAGGCCTTCATCCTGGAGGTGATCGCCAAGCACGGGGAGCCGGCCCGCTACCTCTGCAACAAGGACCCCTTCACGCTCAAGTCCTCCATTTACCTCTCCCACCTCTTCCCCAACTCCAAGTTCCTGCTGATGGTGCGTGACGGGCGGGCCTCCGTCCACTCCATGATCACCAGGAAGGTCACCATCGCTGGCTTTGACCTCCGGAGCTACCGGGACTGCCTGGGCAAGTGGAACAAAGCGATTGAGGTGATGTACTCCCAGTGCCTGGCCATCGGGCGGCTGCGCTGCCTCCCCGTCTACTACGAGCAGCTGGTTCTGCACCCCCAGAAATCCATGCGGGCCATCATGGACTTCCTGGACATCGCCTGGAGCGACGCCGTCCTGCACCACGAGGAGCTGATTGGGAAGCCAGGCGGGGTCTCCCTGTCCAAGTGAGGGACCGGCCGGGGATCACCCTGTGGTGGGGCTGGGTTGGGGCCGGTTCTAATTCAGGGCCTAGGATTCCCGTAAAGGTTGGGGTGCCAACGACGGCGCTTCCCAAAAGTTTTCAGGCGGGAGGGGAGACAGTTCTGCCTTTAAACTTCCCAAGTTCCTTCAGGTTTAGCTTGCAAGTCCTCAGCTGGACTTGATCTGAAGGAAAGCCCAGCGCAACACACCCACACACGTTTCTGGTCTCTGCACAGGATTGAGCGATCCACGGACCAGGTGATCAAGCCTGTGAACATGGAGGCCTTGGCCAAGTGGCTGGGACACATTCCAGAGGACGTGGTGCAGGACATGGCTCAGATTGCCCCCATGCTGGCCAGGCTGGGCTACGACCCCTATGCAAACCCTCCCCACTATGGCAGCCCGGACCCACTGGTGATCAACAACACCCACCGGGTGAGTGCCACAGAGTCCCTGGCCTGCTTTGCGCCTTTGGCCGGGTTTTTATCAGCCCCTCCCCACCAGCCCTCCCAGGCATCCTTCTGGCTGAAAGGGGGGGCAGGGCGGCCCACTTTTCAAGCGCGAATGCTGATCGCCTGGCTGAGCCCAATTCTGCTGACACGGCTGACTCTGTGCTCCTCTTTACCAGGTCCTGAATGGGGACTTCAAAACACCTGCCAATCTGAAGGGGCCCCTTCAGGTCAGTTTATGCGCCTCCCTCCTCCTCTCAGGCTGCAGAAGCACTCCTAATTCAGCAAGGCATAATTCCCTGGGCCTACCAGCGTCCCCTCCCCAAATCCCTTTCCATTCTGGTGCTGGGTAATTTTCAAGGAAAAGGATGAGAAGGATTCCAAAATAGGCTCGTTCCCATCTTTGAAATGCTGCCCCATTGAGAGGATCCTGAGAGCCAGTGCCCTCTTCTCTTGGTGGTGGCTCTGCCCTGTCATTCTTCTCTGACTGTTGCAAAGGCATCTCCTCACATGCGTAACTCCTTAGAGTTTAAACCACTTTGAGATTTATTTGATACATGAATTTCCTGCAGCCTGAAATAACTAATTCAATAGTATGCATCCCTTAAAATATTGTGACCAACTTTGTTCCTATCTGAACCTGCTTGGAAAGCTAGAAACCCCAATCAATACAAAAATGAAATTGCCCAGCTGAGAAGCCGCTGACCCTTCCTTTGTTTGATCTTTGCAGGGGACTCTGAATACGACTGCTTTTCACTGACCAACCCAACGATTTCCAGGTATGTCTTGGCGTGTCTCCAACTCAGGTGGGGCTGCAGAGAAGCTGCCACCATGCTCTCCAGGGGATCATCCCCTCAGCCCTGAATTCCCAACAAAGGAGGAAACCCTGGTTTAGCTTGCTTGAAGACTGCCTTGACTGTCTCCAGGAGTAATTTTGCTTTCTTCCCCTTGCTCTCCTTTAGGTGCAAATTGCTTCCCCTTTTTCTGAAGAGAAGAAAATTTGCAAACTGACAGTGGAAGTCTTTTATCCAAGCATATTGCTTGCTACTGATATTGCCAAATCAATGCTATCTGTGAAATATGTTTCATTTGCCATTAATTTGTGAAGTTTGGACTTTCCAGTTCTGGGAAAGAAGTCATGTACCAAGTTTGGACATTGCTCTGCCATCATAAAAAGGGAACCATAAAGAATATTGGGGGAAATTTTATACTTGTTTGCGGAACAAGTTTTTCAGGCTCTGTGTTAAAACCATCTTGTAATTTTTGTTCTGTAATTTGCAGACCTCAACTAGCTGTTTATATATTGGCCTTTTCTGCACTTGTCTTCTTTAATTATCTCTTCTCAGTAATTTACCAAATTAAACTAATATATATATATATATGCTGGCATTGCTTGCTTCGGGTATTTTCCCGTGTATAATACCCGAAGCAAGCAACGCCAGCATACCTACACCCGTGAAAATCTACAAAAGCATATATATATATTTGTTTTCGTAGATTTATGTGTGTGTGTGTGCGCGTGCGTGTGTGCGTGAATGATTATCTCTTTCAGATTCTGTTCTTGTGAGAGAACAGTTAAACCCTGTTTTAACCGAGTTAATACTTTTAAAATGTCAATTGTTAAGTATTTAATAGTTCCTGGAATGAGAACGTTCCCATAGTTTTCTTGGTGTTTTCTTACGGAATAGGAAACATGCGATCCCGAGTGAATCTAATTGCATTCTTTGACAAAGTAACAAAATCAGTGGACCAGAGGAATGCTGTTGATATAATTTACCTGGACTTCAGTAAGGCATTTGATAAAGTAGACCATAACCTACTATTAGATAAAGTAGAAAATTGTGGGTTAGACAGCAGCACCACCAAATGGATTCGTAACTGGCTGACCAACCGCACTCAACGTGTAGTCCTCAATGGAACTGCATCTACATGGAAGGAAGTATGCAGTGGAGTCCCCCAAGGCTCTGTTTTAGGCCCAGTACTCTTTAACATCTTCATCAACGATTTGGATGAGGGGATAAATGGGGAACTCATCAAATTCGCAGACGACACCAAGCTTGCAGGAATAGCCAACACTCCAGAAGATAGGCTTAAGATACAGAAGGATCTAGACAAACTTGAACATTGGGCACTGTCTAATAAAATGAAATTCAATTGTGAAAAAAGTAAGGTCCTACATATAGGCAAGAAAAACCAAATGCACAAGTACAGTATAGGTGGTACCTTGCTCAATAGTAGCAACTGTGAGAGGGATCTCGGAATCCTAGTGGATTTAAATATGAGCCAGCAGTGTGCAGCAGCTGCCAAAAAAGCCAACACAGTTCTAGGCTGCATCAACAGAGGGATAGAATCTAGATCGCGTGAAGTGTTAATGCCACTGTATAGTGCCTTGGTAAGGCCACACTTGGAATACTGCATACAGTTTTGGTCGCCACGATGTAGAAAAGACGTGGAGACTCTGGAAAGAGTGCAAAGAAGAGCAACCAAGATGATTAGAGGACTGGAGACTAAGACATATGAAGAACGGCTGCAGGAGCTGGGTATGTCTAGTTTGATGAAGAGAAGGACCAGGGGAGACATGATAGCAGTGTTCCGATATCTCAGAGGGTGCCACAAAGAAGAGGGAGTCAAGCTTTTCTCCAAGGCACCTGGGGGCAGGACAAGGAGCAATGGGTGGAAACTCACCAAGGAGAGAAGCAACTTAGAACTAAGGAGAAATTTCCTAACAGTAAGAACAATTAACCTCTGGAACAGCTTGCCTCCAGCAGTTGTGAATGCCCCAACCCTGGAAGTCTTTAAAAAGATGTTAGACAGCCATTTGTCTGAAATGGTATAAGGTTCCTGCCCATGCAGGGGGTTGGACTAGAAGACCTACAAGGTCCCTTCCAACTCTGCTATTGTATTGTATTGTATTGCAGAGCCAGCCTACGCTGCTTTGTTCGAAAGAGGTTCCCTCTGACGATTAAGCCATCCTGTGACGGATGAAGCCAGAGCCAACCTTTGTGGCCTCCACACAACTGCAGAGGAGCAGCCCAAGGCTGGCCCCTTCAATGACCCCAGAGCCCATGCACAGAGGACCATGCAAAGCTGCAGCTGGATTTTGTGGGTGCGCCCTATTGGTTTGCGGTTGTTTAGGAGGGAGGGAGCTGCCTTTCCTTGGAAGGCAGGCTCAGCTGAAGCACTGCACAGCCTGTGAAGGTTGCAGCTTCTTTGATAGCTGATTTGTATAGGAATTGTTTCCCCATGTGTGGAAAAAAGTAGAAATAAGTTAACCTGCACCATTCCAAAGAGGCGAAACGAGAGAGTTCTTGGGGGGGTGATGGGGGGATGGATGGATGTTGGCCTGGCTACCTTCTTGGCAATGGCAAGACTCCGCTTAAAGCTCCTGGATCCTTCCTCTCATCCCCCACAGCTGCCTTTTCTGCTTGGGTCTTCTGAGCTGCTGGGAGAGACACGAGAGGAGCCCCTGGCCACTCTTAACAGGTTCTCCTGACACCTCTGGGCAGCAAGCGGATGAATATTTGATGGTGCTGCCTGCCACTTCCACGCTCCCCCCCCCACCTGTTTTTGCCATAATACTTGGCCTGCTTAAAAGCTGCAAGGGGCTTGCAAAGCCTGGGGGGGGGGGAGCGAGATGGACGGTTAGGACAAACTCTGGAGGGAGAGTTTAGAGGCCATTTAGCAAAGCGCTGGTCCTGGGTTCGCTTTTCTTGAGGTTCCCCCCACAGAGTCAGTCTGATCCTCCTTCCCTCGCAGCCCCCCCCCCCCCCGCCCTCCTTCCTGGCCAAGGTCAGGCTCTCCATTCCTCCCGTCGGATCGTCTTTGCGGGGCTTCTGCTCTTGCAGCCCCCAGGCGATGCTCTTCGCTTCAGAGGACGCGCGAATCGAGGCTCCCAGCTTAAGCGGCTGGTTGGCTCCTCAGCCCGATTTTAGGAGTCCAGCGCTGCCACCTCCGCGGCCCCGATTCCTCCCCGCTCCCTCCCTCCCTCCCAGCCGCAAAGCCAACCCCCCCTCCGTCGGGGCAGCAGGAGGTTCCCGGGCTTCCAGTCGGCGCTGCCTAAGGGCGGCCACCCGGGGGCGAGCGGGCTTGGAGGCCGGGGGATGCGGGGGGCGGGGGACGGGGCTCCCCCGAGGCAAAGCAATCGGGCCTGGAAGCGACCGAAGACAAACTCCAGCAAGAGCGACCTCTGCGCACGCGCAAGCTTTCGACGACCCCTCGCCACGCCAGCGAGATGGGGAGAAAGAGCGGCCACCTCCCGCGCAGACGCAGAGGCTTCCATGAGCACCGGAAGCCTCCGGAGGGCGAGCGGAAGTGGGCTGCGGCGGCTCCGCTCGGCCATCCCGGCGTTGGTGTTCGCGGCTCCCGCGGCGCCATGTCGCTCTCGCACCTCTACGGGCGCGGCGGCGGGGAGGCGGCGGCGGAGGAAGAGGGCGTGGAGATGGAGCGCTTCGAGATCAGCGAGTGGGACCTGCAGAACGAGTTCAACCCCAACCGGCACCGGCACCGGCAGACCAAGGAAGAGGCCATCTACGGCCTCTGGGCCGAGCACGACTCGGACGAGGAGAGGCCCAGCTTCGGCGGGAAGCGGTGCGCGGGCAGGGGCGGGCGGTGCGGGCTCGGAGCCCCCCGTCCAGAACGCCCCCGTGACTCCCCTCTCCTCCCCGCAGGTCCCGGGACTACTCGGTCCCCGTGAGCTTCATCAGCGCCGGGCTGAGGAAGGCGGCGGCGGCGGCGGCGGAGGAGGAAGGCGCCGAGGATGACTCGGAGGAGGAGGGGGAGGGCGGGGCGCGGGCGGAGGAGCCCCCCAAGGAGGCGCTGCCGAGGAAGCTGAGGACGGTGAGGAGGAGCGGGGGGGGGGAGGAGGAAGGGGCGACCCCCGCCAGGCCTCCCTCCCTCCCCGGAGCTCACCCTCCCTCTTCCCCTCCCGAACCCCTGCAGGGCGGCAACTTCAGGCCCAGCCAGAAGGGCTTCGTGGGCGGCAGCAAGTCCTTCGTGGACTTCGGCAGCTGGGAGAGGCACACCAAGGGCATTGGGCAGAAGCTCCTGCAGAAGATGGGCTACGTGCCCGGCCGAGGCCTGGGGAAGAACGCCCAAGGTAGGGCCTGCTCCCCTTCTTTGCCTCGAGCCCAGCGTGGCCTCACTCCCCCTTTTGCATCCCTATTGCTTCTCTGAGCACTGAGCTCTCATCCGCGGTCGTCCCAAATTACCCAGGTTGGCGGCATAACCCAAAAGAGGGGGCTGGAGGGGACTTTGGAGCCCTCCTGGTCAGCTGTCCTTCAGTGAGGGAGTCTCCACTGGCCTCCGCAGGGAGATCTCCTCCCTTTTGCTAACCCTGAAGGCCTTTCCTAGGTATCATCAACCCCATTGAGGCCAAGCAGAGGAAAGGAAAGGCAGCCATTGGGGCATACGGCTCGGAGCGAACCACACAGTCCTTGCAAGATTTCCCCATTGTCGACTCTGATGAAGAGGAGGAGGAGGTACGGCCCCAGGTTCTCCTTTGCCACGTTGAGGCGGGTGTGGGAGAAAGCTTTCCCCCCCCTCCCCCCGGGCTGTGTAGCAAAACAAGGAGGGCAATGGCTTCCTGTGCTTCTGTGTGGCAAATTGTTTTTCCCGAGTCGGAGTGGTTCATGTAGGCCGTTTCAGACTCGAGGCAGGGTTAGCATGATCCAATCTGCCTCTGCTCTCCAGCAAGGCCTGCAAAGGACTGGCTGCTGGGAAACATGCAATTTCCTGCTTGGTCTCAGTAAAAAATGGGGGCCTTGTGAATTGCACCCTGCTTGCCTCTGTTTTTGACATTTCTCCTCTCCCTCAGGAATTTCAAAAGGAACTCAGCCAGTGGCGGAAGGACCCCAGCGGGGGCAAGAAAAAGCCCAAGTATACCTACAAGACAGTGGAGGAGCTGAAAGCCAAGGGCAGGGCGGGCAAGCAGCTGTCTGCCCCTCAGAAGGAGCTGGCACAGGTCAAGGTGAGCTGGGAGGTGGCAGCAAGATTGGGGGGCGGGGGGACTAAGCGTTTGTGCTCCATCCAGGAAAAACTGCAACAAAGGGTCTGCCATGGAATGAGCTTGCAGTCCTTAATAAATGTCCACCTGTTTCCCTGGGGCTCTGAGGGTGGAGTGGATGTCAGCAACAGCGTAAGTTTGTTTATATGTTTATGCCGCCCCTCTTGCCCTCTTTTGGAAGGTAATTGACATGACGGGCCGGGAGCAGAAGGTTTACTACAGCTACAGTCAGATCAGCCAGAAGCACAACATCCCGGAAGATGGTCCCCAGCAGCAGCTGCCCGCCTTGGGCAAGGATGCCAGGACACCAACCTTTTCCCTGCCAGAGCTGGAGCACAATCTGCAACTGCTGATTGACCTGACGGAGCAGGAGATCATCCAGAATGACCGGCAGCTGCAATACGAGCGGGACATGGTGGTCAACCTGAGCCACGAGATCGACAAGATGGAGAAGGTGCTCCTGCAGGAGGAGACCGACATCCGCAACCTCAGCGAGGTGCTGGAGCTGGTGGAAGAGTGCGAGAGGCGGATGCAGCCCAACTGTGAAGACCCCCTGACTCTTCCCGAGTGCATCAAGATATTTGAGACCCTCCAGGACAAGTACTATGAAGAGTATCAGATGTCAGACCGCGTGGACCTGGCCGTGGCCATCGTCTTCCCTCTGGTCAAGGACTACTTCAAGAACTGGGATCCCCTCAAGGTGGGGCTTCCATGGGGCCTTCTGGTGCAGCTCCAAGCGAGCTTCTGAAGGCTGGTGCAATCGGAGCCGTGTCTCTCTTTCCTCTCTGCAGGACTGCACAGCCGGCACGGAGATCCTGGCCAAATGGAAAGCCTTGCTGGAGAACGACCCGTTGCTCTCCCACAGCGCACAGGATCTCGGCTCAGATGCCTTTCACAGGTGAGCCTCCAGCAGGGAAGGAGGGGAGGGCTCTTCCCCAGGAGAACCGCTAAGTGGGTTGGGGGGATTCGGGCCCTGAACTGCTCCCTTGGGATCCTCAGGTTGATGTGGGAAACGTGGATGCCGTACGTGCGAAACATTGTGGCCCAGTGGCAGCCCCGCCACTGCATCCCGATCGTGGACTTCCTAGACAGTTGGAGGCACATCATTCCGGTGTGGATCCTGGATAACATTCTTGACCAGCTGATCTTCCCCAAACTACAGAAGGAGGTGTGGTTGGCAATTCCTTGGGCCGCTGTGGGGAAGATGCTTTGGCAGCCCCGCCCTCTACCCTTCTCTTGCTTTAGGTGGAGAACTGGAACCCTCTGACCGACACCGTGCCCATCCACTCGTGGATACACCCCTGGCTGCCCCTGATGCAGGCCCGGCTTGAACCCCTTTACTCGCCCATCCGCAGCAAGCTGTCCAGCGCCCTCCAGAAGTGGCACCCCAGCGACTCCTCCGCCAAGCTGATTCTGCAGCCCTGGAAGGAGGTTTTCACCCCAGGCTCCTGGGAGGCTTTCATGGTCAAAAACATTGTGCCCAAACTGGGTGAGAGCAGGAAAGAGAAAGTGTATTATCTCCCCCTCTCCCCCCTCCTCCAAGGCAGGCAGACTGGCCTGGCCCTGAAATCCCAGATGTTGAGATTCTGGCAGGCCACCGTTGTTTGGCCTTGGTACAAGAAGGCCATTGCTTTCAGGCGGGAGGATTTGGGCTGCAGATGAAGGGCAGCTTATCCGTGAGTGGCTGATCCCCATGTGGAGGTTTACAGCTGAGGTGGGAATCCTCCCCCCAAATGGGAGAAGATGGACAACGGCCAGCTCTAGGGTGGCTCAGTTTTTTAGGTTCCCCACCACCACCAAAGAGTGTCAGGCTTTGCAAAAATAAGCAAAGTTAATTTCATGAAGTGCAAAATATTATAAAGGGTGGCCTGGCCTGTTAGTTTGCTTGTGAAAGAACCGAGGTGCTTGTGGGGAAGCAGGTCTGTTGGGCACCTCCCCCCTTCCAGGAGGCCAGCTTAATGGCTGGTGGCCTTTCCTGCTGACCTCCCCTCCCCACAGGCCTGTGTCTCAACGAGCTGATCATCAATCCGCACCAGCAGCACATGGACGCCTTTTTCTGGGTGATGGACTGGGAAGGGATGATCTCCGTCTCCAGCCTGGTGGGGCTTCTGGAGAAGCACTTCTTCCCCAAGTGGCTGCAGGTGGGTGTCCCTCAGGCTCTGGCCCGGATTAAGAGCCACCATGCCCCAAGTGGTTGGAGCCCCAAAGCAGTTGGTCATCTTGATCCTTGAACCCCGCTGCAGAAGGCACGGGAGCTTCCCCTCGGCCTTTGGGCTGGCAGGAGTGGCATGGAAGGGCCCCCAAGAGTCAGTGGAACTTGTGGTGGGTTGCTGCTGCTGCATGTCCCCTTTCTCCCTCCCCCCACAGGTGCTCTGTTCTTGGCTCAGCAACAACCCCAATTATGAGGAGATCACCAAGTGGTACCTGGGCTGGAAGTCTATGTTTTCCGACCAAGTGCTGGCCCACCCCTCCATCAAGGAGAAGTTCAACGAAGCCCTGGACATCATGAACAGAGCCGTCTCCTCCAGCGTCGGTGGGTCTTGTGGAGGCCTTTGGCCGACACTGCCCTCCCAGTCATCTGGAATGCTTCAAGGCTGGATCCTTGGCCAAGTACAGGGAGGGGGCAGTGCACGCGTGGGGCTGCAGGCATTCTCATCCCTTTTCTCCTCCCTTGATAGGGGGCTACATGCAGCCCGGTGCGCGGGAGAACATCGCCTACCTCACGCATACAGAACGCCGGAAGGACTTCCAGTACGAAGCCATGCAGGAGCGCCGAGAAGCCGAGAACATGGCTCAGCGCGGGATCGGTATGGCCGCCAGCTCTGTGCCCATGAACTTCAAAGACCTGATCCAGACCAAAGCAGAGGAGCACAACATTGTCTTCATGCCTGTCATCGGGAAGCGGCACGAGGGAAAGCAGCTCTACACTTTCGGGCGCATCGTCATCTACATCGACCGGGGGGTGGTCTTTGTGCAGGGCGAGAAGACCTGGGTGCCCACATCTCTGCAGAGCCTCATCGACATGGCCAAGTGAGCAGGAGGGTCCCAAAGGGCTGCCCCACCTCCCCCCATCCCAGAAAGTGAAAGAGAGAGGGGCTGCATAAGACGAAGGGGCTTCATCTGTAAATAAAGTGCATGCTTTATTCTGGTACTTGTTAAAAGGCTCAAATGGTCCATCCTTCAGTTGGGGGGGCAAAGCAATTATTTTGGCAAATCATTGAAGGAGCTTGAGAAAGTTAGGAGGAGAGTAGCTGCTGTTAATAAAAGGCACGGAGTTCAAGAGAATATTTTTAATGGTTACAAAAGTCAATATGAGGTTCCCCTGACACTTTTGGGGAGAAATCCTGACATGGTTTCTGGGAAGGAGCAAGACCTACCATCATCATTTTCCATCACTCCACCCAACCCCCCAAATCCGGCTGGGGGGAGGGGAGGATTATTGGGGTTTGTTTCTGATGATCTCCAGCTGAGCATCTTCTGAGTAAAGGGGCTCCGTCCGGGAGGCCCAGCACTCCTGGGGGAGGCCCTTCAGGTTCTGCAGAGGAAAGCAGTGGACAGACGTGTCGTTGAAGACATCGGGGTATTGCAGGTGGGGCGGAAGGGCTTCCTCCTGGGTTGCCTCCAACACCTGTGAACAGGTGAGCACAAGAAGGTGTCAGGGCTTGGGCACATTGGCGGCCATAAGAGCTAACTGAGGGGGCCCCTCAGTCCCAGGACTTCAGCTCTGCCTATCTGCTGCGTGACCCACACAAGGCCACCGGCAGTCGGCCAAGGATCACGTGCTGGCCCTGGTCTCTGGCTTGCAAGTTCTGCTCTGGTCTCGAGGGGGCTCTAAAAATGGGGGCCCACGAGTCCCTCCCACCTAAGCTAGAGAGGAAGACCCACCTTGGCAATGTAGCTATAATTCTCCCAGAAGACTCTGGCCAGCAGCCTAAAAGGGGAAGTGGGGGACGAGAGAGACGGGACGTTACAAAATGTGTGTGCGCAGGGATGTTAAGAGTCAGGCAAGCCTTCCGGCAGCTTTCAGCCAAACTCTGGGAGGGCTTCAGCCATTCACACCCTTGCAGTGTAGGAATCCATGCTGTCTGCTGGTTCAAAAGCCAGGATGGCACCAATTCCGGCAGGGCCTGGAACGGCTGGCACCGGCACCCTCCAAGCCCAGGTGGCAGCGGGAGCCCCTACCTCTCTCCGAAGCCCCGGAAGCTGTTCCCCAGGACCACCATCTGGGACAGGGCCTCCGCAGACCAGTTGCTCCACAGCAGGTTGTTGTACAGGGCCTTCCCGCAGTGGATCATGTAGAAGAGGGTGGGGCCCTCGATGCTCCGTTTCCCTTCCTGGGTAACAAAGGGCTTGCGGAGGACTGCAGGGCCGACCTCAGCAAAGAGACCCCAATTGTGGGGCCAGGTGCGTTGCCTTCCCCCCACCCCCCTTCACCTCGTTCAGCTGCAGCACCGTGAGGCCCAGTCCGCCCAACAGCTCAATTTCCAGGGTGGAAAAGACGGGGTCGAAGACGAAGCAGCTCTCGGGGGCAATCTGCAGAGCAACAGCGCCGGGTGTGTGTGTGTGTGACTGGCGCCAGGGCCTCCCCTGCCCCCCCCCCTCCACCGCGCCCCAGCCGAGGGGCCCCACCTTCAGCTCCTCCAGCAGCAGCAGGAGGAAGGCCAGCTGCAGTCTCGCCTTCCCGCACGAGCAGAAGCTCCCCAGGCCGTAGCACACGCAGCGCAGGCCCCCCGCTCCTCTGCCCCCGGGGCCCGCCTCCTGCTGGGCTGCTGGGGGGCTCCGCAGGGCCCGCAAGATGGTCCCTGGGGGGGGGGAGGAAGAGGCCAAAGTGAGTCCGCAGGCCAGGAAACCCCCCCCCCACACACACCGAGGCCCCCTCTCCCCCCCCCCCGCTTGCCCAGCCATGCTCTGGGCAAGGGTCTCCCTCCGGGGAGGGTCGGGGGGCCCTCAGCCTGGCCGCTGAGCAAAGCCTCACTTCGGCTGCAGTCCCAGAAGTCGGAATCCTTCAGTTCGGATCTGCCAAAGAAAGGAGGGAAGAACTCCGTGCTAAGAAGGGTGGGGGCTCTCTCCTCCGCAGATAGACTGCGCCGGTCTGCGGGAGCTCCATTCCCCTCTTTGTTTTCTTTTTTACGGAGGTTCCTTACAGCGCCTCCTGCAGCCGCCGCCTTTGCCGCTCGCCCGCCGCCTCGGGCCTCTCGTCCTCGGCCGCCCGCCGCCGCCGGCGCCTTCTGGCCTCTCTCGCACGGCCCCCATCCGCCGACATGACGCAGCAGAATCGCGCAACGCGAGGATCGTCCCTCCGCGGCACCCGTCGCCGCGCAGCCAGGAGGGCGACTCTTTCACGGGGAGCCCCGCCCCTCGCCGGAACCGCTTCCGCGCACGTGACTTCCTGGCGGAAGTGGCTGGCTTCTCCGGGTCCAGCCGCCGAGGGGGCCTCTGAGCATGAGCAGAGCGTCTCGCGAGTGGCAGGGCCTCCGAGCCCTCCCGCCGCTCCCCCGCTCTTCCCGCCTCTTGTAGGCCCCGCCGGCACCCCAGAATGGCCCACGCCCCCCCCGCCTGGTACGCCCCCCCGGCCCCTCCCCCGGCCCCCCTTCCACACACAGCCCCCCAGCTGACCCCCCCCCCCCCCCGCCGCTGTCCCGCAGGTGGCGCTGCTTCTTCCTCTACGACGCCTCGAAGGTGCGGGGCGAGGGCGACCCCACCCGCGCCGGGATCTGCTGCTTCCACCCGCGCCAGGTAGGCTCCCCTCCCCCTCCTCGCCCTCCCCCCTCCCACCGCCCCCCCCTCCCACGGCCTCCCTCCTGCCTTGCAGGCCCCGCGGGACGAGCAGGAGCTGCTGTGCGGGCAGATTGCGGGGGTGGCCCGCTGCGCCCTGGAGATCTCGGGCACCCCGCCGGGCCTCATCCGGCTGCGGAAGCTGAAGTTCGCGCTGGAGGCTCAGGGCAGCTTCCTGTGGGTGAGTCCGGGGGAGAGGGAAGGGCAGGGGGCGACGGGCGGGGGTCCTCGGCCCACGCCGGCCCATCCTTTTCTCCCGCAGGTCCTGGGCTGCACCGCCGACCTCTCGGACCTCAGCTGCAGGCGGCTCCTGGAGCGGCTGCTCGGCCTCTTCCGCTTCTACAACGGGCCGGTTACCCGGGCCTACCTGGTGTGTGCCCCCTGCCTGCCTGGTCTGCCCCGGGTTCATTGAGGCCGCCTGAGCCTCCCCTTTCTGCGTGTCTCTTGAGGGGGGGGGGCGTCTGTCCCCTGCCCCCACTTGTGACCTGGTGCTCTCTGTCCTTCCCAGGAGCGCCCCCAGGAGGACCTCGACCGGGAGTGGGAGCTGTACGTGAGCCACCTGCAGCAGAGCTCCAGCAACCTCCACCGGGTCTTTGATGCCCTCTGGGCCTTGGACAAAACCAAGGTGCCTCCCTGGAGGGCCTGTAGCTCCCTGGGCTTTCTTGTGGCGCAGTCAGAAGAAGTAGGGGGGGCCGGGGGGGACGAGGCCCTTCGGCTGCCACCAGGGGCCTAGAAGGGCCGTTTGTTCCGCTCTCTCCTCTCTGGCAGGTGGACCCTCTGCTCCTGCTGAAAGCTGCCCTCATCCTGCAGACCTGCCAGCGTTCTCGCCACGTGCTGGCCGGCTGCATCCTCTACCAGGGCCGGTGAGCGTCTGAGGAGCAGGGGGTCAGCCCTGAGACTTATGGTCTCCTCCACTGCCCTTTGCTCAGCGGCCCTGAAGACAATCAGATCGGGGCCAGTACCCCTGCACCCCATATCCCCCCTCCAATGTGAAGGCCTCCGCATGGCCGAGTGGTCAGGGGGCTGCCTTGTGCTCTTTGATGGGCCGCCTCTTCAGGGATTGGGGGTTTATAGCTGAGTGTGACCTCTCCTTCCTTTCCCCATGCAGGGTGGTCAGTACACAGCTGCCACCTGAGCTCACGGCCAGAGTTTTGCTGCAGAAGGGAGCAGAGGAGGGAAGCGTAAGTTGTAGCTCTGCCCTCTTGGCACCCTGTGCCAGTATCGCTTGGATGGTTCTGGTGTGGTAGTCATGGGGGAAGTAACCCTTCTTTTGCTGCTTGGTATCACCTGGCTAACTCTCTGCTTCCATTCTAGAGTGGGCTGGAAAAGGGAGCAGCACAGCTCAAAGAAGGTAAGCTGGGAGGCTGGGCATGGCTCCGTCCACCCTCTGGAGCCGGCCCTTCACTCCGGGCCCTGCTGCCCACTTGCCCAGCTCCTCCGGAGCGCCTGAGGATTCTGGATTGGTCTTTTCTCCAGGCAGTTACCTGACCTCTTTTGCGCTGACAGCTTTACCGCCAGGGGTCTGCGTTACGCCTGTTTACTTCTTGGAGGCCGAAGCAGCCGCCCTGCGGGAACTGCCCATAGAGTGGATGACCAGGTAAGGCCAGAATCGTGACAGTCCCCGCGGGCTGGGCTCTCCGTTGCAGCTTCGGTGACTCCATCAGGCTCTCCGAGGGGATCCCCAGCCTCACTTTCTCACTTCTGTTGCCAAGGCAGGTGCCCTCTGGCTCCCTGTGTCAGTCCAGGCGGCTCAGCTGCCTTCTAATGGGATGAGCAGGGGCAGTATGCATGTCCAGTTAGGGCAGTCCCTCTGCCCAGACGGCCAGCCACTCTCCAGGGGTGGCGGAGGCCCCAGCCTTCCAAGGGGAGGCAGGCGGGGATGGGGCAGGCCCGCTCAACCCTCTCGTTCCGCCTACACAGGGGGTCCCAGGGGGACTTGGCCAGCAGCAAAGGGAGTGAGGCTCCTGCAGGAGGGGCAGACGGAGCCCCCTTGGTGAGGATGGCCTTGTACATTCACCGCATCCGGGGCTTGGTGCTGGCCCTCCTGGCTGAAGAGCCCTTGGTGAGCTCCGCAGACTTCATGGAGGACGTGGTAAGGAAAGCGCCCCTCCCTCCCAACTCGCTGAAGGCCCTGAGGGCAGCCGTTGAGGGAGGGTGGCCTTTCCGGACCCTTCCTGGGACAGGCTTCCTGGAGGCAGCTTCCCAAGTGGGACTGTTGTGTGTGTGTGTGTGGGGGGGTAGAAGCCCTCACAAATCTTTCTGTCTCCCCCCCCCCCTCCTAAACTCATAGTACCATAGCAGCCTGGCTTCCCTGAACGGCCTGGAGGTCCACCTGGCAGAGACCCTTCCCAAGGGCCCCCTCCCCTCGGCCAGGAGCACCTACAACTTTGCTCACTACGACGCCGTCCAGAACATCCTCACCAGTGAGTGGGGGAGGGGAGGGAGGCAGCCTTTCCTCTCCTGCCCCAGCGTCATTCATGGACCCATTTGTCCCTTCAGCCAACGTCCTGCAGACCACAAGCCCCGAGGACCAGCTCTTCCTGCAAGGCACCAGCCTGATCCACGCCACCTTTGAGCGGCTGCCCACCGCTTCTGAATTGACGCTCAGGTAGAGCAGGGCGGGGACTGGGCAGCTCGGGTGAGCCCTTGCCAGACCACCGTTAGCCCAGCACTGTCGGTGGTGCACAGAAGCAACGGCAGAGGCTCTGGGCCTTCCCTCCGTCTAGCAGATTCCACCCAGCTCTTGTGCGGTTGGCGCAGTTGCTGCAGCCATCTTTTCTGCACTGCTCCCCCCGCCCATCTCTTGGTCTCTTCCAGAAATGCCAGCACGGCTGTCTACGGCTGCCGCAACGCTGTCCAGGAGAGCTACTTTCAGCAGAGAGGTTCGCCGCCCTACAACTCGGGGGTGCCCAACCCCCGGGACAGCATGGTCGGTCTGCCTGGCAAGGCCAGGCTGAAGCTCCTCAAGCACGGGGTGAACCTGCTCTGAGGGGGCCTCCACCACGACTGCGCTTGGCCCACAGACTCCTTGCCACGTCTTCCCACAGGGCGCCCGCTGGTGGCCCTGCCTGAAGGAGCGGGGGCCTCTTAGCCAAAGGGAGGGGCGGTTCAGGTCCTGCCCAACTTGGGTGGTTCCGCCCTTTTGGGGGGAGAGTGCCCCGGTGGGACTTTCTCCACATTCCCTAGTGCCTACAAGTGCAGCCTCCCCCCCCCCCCCAAAGGCTGGCAGAGCCTTTAGAGAGAGACTTGGCTCCAGGCCAGAGTGTGGACTGAGGAGGGGGAGTGGCAGCAGTTGGGGGCCACTTTCTCCCCCCCCCCCTGGAAATCTCTCTTCTGTAGAAAAGCGGGGGGGGGGGCTTGAATAGGGGGCCTGGGGGAAAATAAAGCTGCTGACTTCTGCTTCCTGGCTCTTCCGGCTGCATTCGTAACGAGGGCCCGCCCTGCGCTCTTCATCCCCCGGCCTGGGTCTCCTGGCAGGAGTGGGAGCCAGTGGGGGCAGCAGCCGTGTTTTCAGCCAGGCGGGAGGCCTCGGAGGGAAACAGCCTCTGTGCCTGCAGTTGCTGCCGGAAAGCCGCAGCCGAGGGAAGCTTCCATGGCCTCCAGCTGCCACCAAGACCCCGATCTCCCCCTGAAGTTGAGCCCCACTTGATCGAGGTTTGCAGTGGGTGCCCTCAAGTTCTTGGAAGGGGGTGAATCATTATAGCCACCAGATCTGGGCTGCAATTTCCAGCAGAGATGTGCTCCCTCCTGGTCTCTGGGGATTCCAGAGGGATGCCGGGGGAATCTTCCCCCCCCCCCCCATGTTCCCCGCCTGATCCGCACTCAACGCTTGCCAGCTGCAGCCTGCGGGGCCGGTGGGCTCCCAGCAAAGAGGAGAGCCTGGGCTTCCCCTGCCCCTTCCTGGCTCACGAGGAGGGAAGAGAGCGTTTCCTTCCCAGGGCAAACAGGTTCCTCTCCAGCCCCAAAGTCTTAACCGTGACCCCCATCAGCCACAAAGGGAAAAACCCGGGATTGAGCACAAGTGTTTTATTGAAAAGTCCTGGCCTTGGCCAAGCCCCCGTGCCCCACGACTCTGATGTGTGAGAAATGGCATTGGGGGCCTTCAGCTTCTGCCCCCGAGGTGGCCAGGAAGCCCCCTCCTCCTCCAGCTGCCTGCTTGCCACTCTGCAGGGAGAGCCCACGGCAGCCCCTCCCCCCACGGGTGCACAAAGGATGCTGCCCCATCCAGGCAGGAGCACCCTGAACAAGGCACAAAGCAGCCAACGCAGGGCTGGAGGAAAGGCCCTGCTTTCCTTCCACTCGCTCCTGCCAACGGAAGGAGGAATGGACGGGGTCTGGCCTGGCTTCAGAAGCTGCGGTGAGAATGGGCGACGGGGGCTTGGCCTTTGAGGAGGCTCACAAGAGAAAGATCGGCACAACTGCAGGTGGAAAAATCTGGGCACAGCAAGGGGGGGTGGGCACTACAGCAGCACGTGGCCTAATCACAGGGAAAGGGGGAGGGGCAGCCCAGCCCGAAGCAAACTGGTGGGCAGGAGGAGGTGAAAAGGCCTGGGGGGCCCAAGCCCCACATCAGCTGTGTTGCACAGGCAGGAGGGTGGCCCCCTCCACAGAAACTGCTCCGGAAAGGGGGAGTCCCACATCACCGTCCAGGAGCAAAGATAAAATCGAGGGCCTGGCGCTCGGCCGCAGCAACGTTGGGGTGCCAGAGGTCTACCATGAACACGGCACGGGGTCCTTCCTCAGGGGAGCCTGGAGGGGCAAAGAGAAGGGAGGTTGGCCCAGGGAGGCTTTCCCTCTCCTGTCCACGGGGGAAATGCCCTCCCAGCCTCGGGCCCAGGCTTGCCTCCGTGGTAGGCCGTGTGCAGGAAGGAGTCGTCAAAAACCAGGCAGCGTCCTTCGGCCCAGCACTGGGGCTCCCCTCCCACCACTAGCTCACAGCTGCTGGGTGTCTTCAAACCTGCAAAAGGGGGGAGAGGGAGGAAAGGCAAGGCACAGCATCAACGGAGCCACCTGGCCTGAGGAGCTGCCCCTCCACTATCTCGGCCCCCACCGACTGGACCACCCAAAGACTGGCCTCATCCAGAGCGCTCATCCCCCCAGCTGGCCACAAAGGAGAGGAGCATACCTAGGTAGCCCTCCCTATTGCATCTTCAGCCCCTGCCCCTCAACAAAGAGGAGTTGACAGGCAGCCCAGGTTAGCCAAAAGCCTCTGTCGGGCAGCTGCCCGGCAGAATACAGATCAGGTCAGGGTTGCGGTTGCCATGGCAGCTGCCCAGACTGGTATGCGAGCCAGCTTCTGCCAGCCATGCAAATGAGCCTTTACGGTGGGTCTATAACAAAACGGGTCCCTTGAATCCTGAGCAAATGCCGGAATGGGATTCCAAACTACATCCGATGCCCCTTGGAAAGGCACAGAGAACCCAATTCCTGCCACCGCTATCCGCAAACCACCTTTTCAAACAATCTTGGAAGATTCTGGCTGGTGGGAACGTGACGTCGGGTGCAGCTCTGTTCCCTCATGCAGCCCCCAAACTCTGCATGGCGGAGTCTGAGCAGGCAGAGCGCTACAGCAAAGGCAGCGCAGGGCAACTCCGGCCCCTCAGGGATGCTCTGTCTCCCTCCTTGCTGACCAGCTCAAGGCCACCCGGGGCTCGTCCTGGCTCATGACCGATTCCCCACTTGCCAGAACACTAGCCAGGAAGCGGGCAGGGGGGCCACGGAACCTACCCAGGTGGCAGCGCACGCGGATGTTGGTCGGCCCATAGTGCTCCGTGATGACGGTGCCAGGGGTCAGCAGGGAGATGCAGGCGTTGCCAAATACGTTGCTGCCCACGCAGGTGCGGAGGCTCCCCAGCAAGCGGTATGTCCGAGGGCACTTCCGACAGTTCCGGGGCACGCAGGTGCCCTGGTTGACCAGGTAGAAGGTCAGCCACTCGCCGCTGGGCGTGCTGTTGACCTTCCATCCGTCCGGCAGGCTGCAGTTGGAGAAGGCCTTGTAGAGGGATTCGAACTCACACAGGATGGTCTGGAAATTGCGCTCCAGTAGCTCCACGTCGTGTTTCTGGGCCTCCCGGGAGAAATATGGAGTGGTGGGCAAGTCGGGCAGGAAGAAGACCTCCGGGCGCTGGATGGATGGCCGGCTGGCCAGGTAGCGGCCCTGCTCACGGATGCCCTTGTGGATCCGGCCCATGCCAGCCCAGGAGTACCGCTTGGCATACTCCTGCAGGTTGTGGTAGAGCTTCTGGTTCAGCCCGTCGCTCTGGGCGCAGCGCACGCAGGCGGGGGACCGGCAGTGGCTGAAGCCGTTCTGCAGGCTGGCCACCTCCACGCCCCCCTGGAGCACCGTGGCGAAAGGCCGGGGCTGCTGCTCCCGCCCCACGTGGTAGCAGTACCAGATGAAGAGGGCCAGCAGGACGGCCAGGGTGCTGAGCGCAGGGGGGTCGCAGTCCCGCACCGACTGGATGGTGGAGCCGATGAACTCCCTTAGCCAGTCAAGTGACCCACGGCAGCACATCAGGCCCTCCAGGGACATCTTGGCAGCAGCCCGGCAAATGGGGGCCCAAGAGGAAATTCAGCAGGAAAAGTTGGGCAGGATCTGGGCCGCTTCTTCACCCATCCAAGAAAGGCCAGTCACTCAGCGGAAGAGTTCCTAGGGATCCGGGTGCCATGGGCCCGGCTCAAGGTGGCCGGTGGGGCTGGACCCATTGCGGGCCTGGGCTCCTGACCCACCAAAGGGATTTCCCACGGCGGCATCATGTCTCTTGAGGGGGGAGTCGCTGCTCTGAGAACCTTGGCCCTCCCCTCAAAGACCCTCCTCCTCCTCCTCCGGGGTCTCCAAAGGAAGCAGCTGTGGGAATTCAGCCTCCCCCGGGGTCTTCCTTCTCGGACAGCCTGAAAGGAGAAGACACGGGGCACTGGGGAGGGGGCTCCCATCCTCACCCCACCACCCGGTGCCCCAAAGAAGTGCAGGGGGCACCTCCCATAATTCCTGAACCTTAAGGAGCCCTGCAACCCTTTCCCTTGGAGCTTCCCGGGTTTGGAGTGGCCATTTTGCCAGTCCCAGCCCTGGGAGGGAACTCTGAAGGCACCCAAAGGTGACCCAGTTGTGGCTCATTGGCTCAGGCAGGAAGCTGGGATGCCCGTTTGTCCTGGGGCTGCAACGCCTTTCTCTGAGCCTGGGGGGGGGGTGGGTGGGAAAGGGGGAAACTCCAAGCCAGTGCTTGGGTGAGGCTCAGGTTCACTTGTGACCCCCCTCTCCACCAGGGAGAGAAACACCCATCTCTGGTGGCGTCTCAAGTGGACCTGAGCCTCACCCAGGCACTGCCTCGGAGGGATTCAAGCACCCCACGCAGTGGGGACCCAAAAGGCGTGAAGCACCCTCCACACAGACAGCAGCACCCGGACCCTATAAGCCAAGAGCTGTGCCAGGGGAAGCGTCCTGGGGGCCACACGCTGGTGCCAACCTCTGCCTGGATGGGATCCCTTAAAGAAAGCAGCCCTCCCCCCGCCCCAACCCGTCGGCTCCCAGGGAGAAAAAGGCCAACGCAGAGCCGAAGCTTGCAATTGGGGCTCCGTCTTTGGCTTTCCTTGCCCCGGTTGCTGGGGGTCCCTTTTCGGGGGGGGGGCTCCGTGTCTTGCCGGGGCCTCCCGGGCGGAAGCAACCTTATGTAACGCGCGGCCGCCGGACCGCGGGGCTTCCCGGCTTGCAGAGAAATCGGGCAGGCCGGGAGGGTAGCTCCGCCGCGGCGCCTAAGGACTCCCGGACTCCCAGCCCGGACGCCGGGCCTGCGCCAAAGCCCCTGCCTTCTCGGGAGCCGCCCGCCCGCCCGCCCGCCCGGGGCTGCCCTGCCAAGAGCCCGGCGGGACGGGACCAAGCCAAGCCGAAGTCCTCTGGCTCCCGGCCCACAGGGGCGCCGCGGCGGGACAAGAGCCGCTCCGGGGTGCCCGCCCCTCCCCTCCCTTCCCCCTTCCCTCCCCGGCGCGCGCCTGCCCGCCCAACCTGCCGCCGGCTTCCGCTCGCCCGTCCCGACCGACGGTCTCTCCGGCGCTGGCGGCTCGGCGGCGCGGACCACAACTCCCAGCAGCCCGCCGGGCCCCGCCGGGGAGGGGCCGCCGCCGTCGCGCGCCCTGGCCAGCCCTGGGAGCGAGCGAGGCTCTCGGCGGGCGCGGCGCTTCTTCCGCCGGGGAGGGGGCGGGCTGCGTGGCGCAACCGCCGCCGCCGCCGCCACGTGGGCAGCCCTGGGCGCGGGAGCCTCGCTCGCCGGCCAGCCGACGGGGCTGCGGATGCGGCGGCCGGGAGCTTGGCGAGCTTGGGCTCTGCGGGTGCGTCCTGCCGCCTCGGGCGGGGCGGTCCCCGCTTGGCGTCCCCTTTGGAGCCGCCGGAGGGGCGAGGGAGGAACGGGCCGCCCTGCCGGGAACGTCGCCTGCCTGCCGGCCTCTCCAAAGGCGGCCGGTCCTGCAATTGGACCGCCTGGGGTGCTGCCAAAGCGGCGCTTAGTCCCGGAGAAGCGGGCACAGGGCGGAGGCGCCTCCGGGGAGCGTCCCAAACGGTGGGCCGGAGATTCGGCCGCCCATCCTGGGAAGAGGCGGTGGGCAGCTGGAGCCTCGCGGAAAGTTCAGCGCTCCCGACGGGGCGGCCTAAACCCAGCAGGGCGGCTGGCGGCCCTCCTGGCGGGATTGCCGCAACATGCTCCGAGTGGCGGCGTTGGCGCGCCAAAGGAGACCGCCACGGAGCACGCACAGAGCGCCTTCTGCATGGGAGACATGGGGAGGCCCCGCTCGGCCCTCTCCGGAGGTGGCCGGGGCCCTTGTAGAAGCCCCGCAGAGCTCTTTCCTGGATCCCGCCTTCCTGGGCTGCAGTCTTGGAGTCTCCGGCTTCCTTCCTTGCAACCTCTCGTCGGGCGCTCAATGCTGCGCGCCGGGCGGTTCTCAGCTGGCAGCAGCCCAGCCTCTTCAGCCGCTACTCGGAGGCAATGGGGAGGCAAATCCGCTGAAGTGGGGGGGGGGGGGGGGGGAGGACGACAGAATTTAGCTGGAAGAAGCCAACAGAACAATCCACGGCCCTACCCATGGTTCCCAGCCAGCAGCCATCCCTCAAACCCAGGGGGGCATCAAGGCGCTTGAGGGCAACTGAGAGGGTCTTCTCCCGTGCAAGGGGGGGGGTTGGGGTTGGCTGCTGCTCTCCTGGGGGGGACGGACTCTGTTACATGCAGGGCTGGGGAAAGGCTGCCCGTTCCTTGAGGGCCAATGAGCTCGGAATGTGCCCTGGTTTCCAAGTCTCAGCAGTGGGCTATGCAAGAGCATGACGGGAAGTGTAGTCCATCCTATCACAGAGGGTGGGCTCCTAATCCTCAGGGCCAAGTCCGTCCTGGGGGATTTAGCCACAGAGATCTGGAAGATCCTCAGCGGCAGCAAAAGGACACGGGGGAGCTCTCCCTCCCCCCCCTACCTGCTATCTGTTGTCTGGATTTATGCCCTCCCCAGGATGATTGGTTGAAAGGCCTAAGATGGAGAAAGTCAGGGGGGGGGGGACACCCCTCCATTCAACAAATATCCCCAAAGGAAATGGGGGATGGAGAGGAGACCAAAGAGAGGGTCCCAGGTGGCCTTCTGAGCACTCAGGTTGGAGGGGGGGGGCTGCTTGCCTTGCTCAGAGGCAGCATTCATCCCTCCCACTCAGCCCCTGGAATCCATCAGAACGGCTGGAGCCAGGTGCAGGCGGGGGGGGGGGGGCTGTTTGAGCAGAACCCCAGAGTGAGGGGGGCGGTGTTCCTTAGCAACCAGATACCACCCCCGCCAGCTGCTCTTTTCTGTTCAGCCATCAGATGGAGAAAGTGCCACCCAGTCTCTGCTGCTCCCAGGCAGGAGAGCAAATGCCCGTCCTGGCGGCCTTTCGGGAAGGGAAGCAGACTTCTGGGTTAGTGCACTGCAGGAGCCCCCCAACTGCCTGTGGTGTAGCTGGGCCGGGCCAGGTTCCTTGTACCCGAGCTCAAGGATTCCAGGGTTCTTCCTCAGCCTCCCCTCACTTGAAGACCCTTCAGGACAGCTCATGGTTGAGAGTGGAGGAGAGTGAATGCCAGGAAAAGGAGCTCCTCTGGGCCAGGTGGGTGAGGGAAGTGACCCAGGTGCCCCCGTGTTTGTCCAAGAACCTTTGCAAGGCTGGCACCAGCATCAGGCCCCCAGGTGCCCCTCCCTCCCCTGCTCTGAGCGTCTGGGCTGTGAGGAGGAACGTGACCTTCAGGCAGGAAAAGGCCACGCTGGGCGCCCCACTGCAATGAAGGCTCAACTGACCTGCTGGATGTGTCATTTGGGGGGTCCTGTCCCCCCAAAGGCTTCTCAGAAGACCCTCCTCTTTTGGGGGAAAGCAGGCAGGTCTCCCAGGGGCCGTTTCTTTCCCGATTGGTGAACCCCCGGGGCCCTTCCAGTCCAGGGCTTGGGGGCCCTGCTTGCTTGATCTAAACCGGCAAGGCGAGATGCACGTGGCCGCCTGCTAGTGCTTCGTGCCTTGCGTGGCCATGTGAGAAACTCCATGATGCTGTATAGATTTGGCATCATTACGACAAGGAAGCCCGGCAGCCGCGGAGGGAGGCAGCCACGAGGGTCGGGCTTCCTGCTAGAGAGGAAAGATCACAGCTGAGCAGCCGTGTTGTTGCTGCATCTTCACACTGGCTCAAAAACACCCAAGCTGTTAGGTGCCAACACTCCCGCTGTCAGGACTACCCCAAGCAGCTCAGAACCACGGAAGGTGCTTTCCGGCCGCTTGGGAACGCAGCACCGCCATCGGAGAGCCCACTCGATGCCAGCGCTGTCCAAAGAGGCCGCGTCATTTTCAAAAATATTTAATCCCATCACACTTATAAAAGGAGAAGGAGAGAAGTTGTGTACATTTGCTTCTGGGCACAGTGCCTTTCCCAGCCTTCGCAAACCACAATGCACTTTCACAGGAGAAGGAGGGGGGCCTGTATGCTTTAAAAGGAGGGAAGCACACACACACACACACACACTCCCAAACCCTTGACACCTGCAGAGAGGTACCAGCCTGGATTTCTAATCTAAAACAGACATGTTTAAAAAATTGTCATGGTTACATTTTCACTGTTTTTACAAAGACGGGAATAAACCAGCCCAATATCTTCCTCTTCCAGTTCATAACAAGAGGGGGCTTGAGCGGGGGAGGGGCAAAGTCTTCTGTCCTTATCACGGAAAGGGGGCAGCAGGGAGCCCACCGGCCCTTTCTCTCGTTCTCCTTAGAACCCAGCGTGTTCCAGGGCAGAGGCCTCCAGCAGGACAAGCAGCTGAGAGTCACTGGGGGGGGGGGGTTGTTTTTGCCCTGGACACGGCTCCAAGGGGGTATGCAGGGGGAGGGGGTGTCAGCCAGTCTCGGGTGTTCTTCTGACTCATCCAGCTGACCTCTCACCCCTGCATTTTAAGTCACTTTTAGGTTCCCCGGGGGCTCCTGATGCAACCGGGTGGGTGGGTGGCAGTGCCAGAGGCTTGATCCCCAGTTGTTCTGCTTGGGGAAGGGAGAAGGTGGGTGGGAGAAGGGCCTGAAGATCCTCCTCCTCTCTCTGTCCTTCCTGACAGCAGACCTCCAGAGGCAAAGCAGGTGCTGGGGTGCAGGGAAACTTGTCCAGAGGCAGCAGGGCATCAGGGTCAGCAGGACGGAAGAGGTTGCAAGGATTTCTTCGGAAGGACCATGTTCGAGACCCCCCTTCAAAAGGTCTCTTGCCCTTCATCTTCCAGAGCCCCCGCTCTGCATCTTCTTCCTCCTCGCTCACCCTGGCTAAGGGGCTGCTGCAATTCATACCTCTGGGGAGGGGCCTTGGCACGGGTTTCCCTCCACTGGGCTCCTGGACCTCCCTGGCAGCCAGCAGCCCCAGAGTCTCAGGGCTGCTGGGCTTCCCCACGATGGTTCCGCTTCCTCGCCCCATTCGGGCAGAGGCAGAAGCGGCACCACCTGTGTCCAGAGGGGGCCAAGAGAAGAGCTGCCCTGCCAAGAGGCTGGTGCTTTGGCCGCAGTGGGCAAGTCAAGTCCTGCCCCTTTGCCAGAGGGAGCCTTAGTTTTCAAGGCAGGTTTGCCAAACGCATCCACCAGAGCCAGGAGAAGAACCAAAGAAGGGCGCCCCTTGTGGCCGGCCACGTGAGAGGCTGCGTTGCCGAGCAGCTCAGCTCCCCGCCAGCAAAGCCTGAGCCCAGCATCTGCCAGGAGGCTGGAGAAACCACCGAGGGAGGGTCCACCAAGACGAGGAGGAAGAAGTGGGCACAGCTGATGGAAAGCGAAAGGAGAGCAGAGGGTTCAAGCTCTCGGGCAGATCCCACCACATCTCCCAGTGGGTCCCTTGGGGAGATGTTGGGGGTGGAAGTTGAGGTGGGGCGTGTTGGGGGCTGCTTCAGATGGACACCTCGTATTCCCGGGTTTCCTGGAGAGAGAGAGAGAGAAGCTCTTGGGGTTTAAATTCAGCCCTTAGGCAGGGGGAGGGGCATCTCCACACCTGACTGTGGCTGACCTGAAGAATGGAGCCGTTGGGGGCATCCCTTGCAGGGTCAAATTTGGGAGAAGAGCCAATGCAGGCTCAGTAGAACGTCCTGCAATTGCTTAGCTTTCTCTCAAAGGAGGGAATGGAAGGGCAGACCCTCCGGTCCAGTCCCAGGGCCCTTGGGCTTCTCCATGTGCCCCCTTCCTGCTCTGGCCACTCAGGGCACCCGGGTGAGGCTCCCCCCAGCCACACGGACAGGTCCACCGAGGCAAAAGGAGGCCCCTTTGGAACAGGAGGCGGCTTTGCAAAGGGCCTGCTGCTTTCCAGGATGGCTCCTCTGCATCCGGCCCTGGGACGTCCAGGCAGCCTCCCTTGATCTCCCAGCAACTCACCCCCGTCTCGTAAATGGGATTGTCAAACTCCGTCTCCACCGTGATCTGGCTGTACGGATGGGAATACATGAGGGGCAACCGCAGGCTGGAGTAGTAGCGGCATCTGAAGGGAGAGGAAAGCAAGGCCTCCATGGCCGAGCCCAGCTTCCACCGAGAAAAGCCCCAGAAGCTGGGAGGGGAGAGCATGCAGGGGGCCCACACCAGACCCGCCCTCCCTCCCTACCTGGTGACGTAGACGTAGGTGCCCCCCAGTAGCAAGGAAACGACAAGGACGGGGATGAAGATGGCCAGCGCCATGTTGCCTCCCTCCAAGGACGTTTCTGCAGCAGCTTCTGCTACTAAAGAGAGCAAAGGCTGCAGGGCTCCCTGGCACAGCCGGCCCTTCCGGCACAGCTCAGCTCCCACGGACAGAGACTTACCTTCCAAGGCATGTCCAAAGCTGTCTTGGTTGACTGGAAGAGAGGCAGGGAGTCAAGCCTGATGGCTAACGGGCCTTTGGGCTCCTGCCTCGGACACCGCCCCCTCCCCAGCAAAATCAGTTGCAGGGCTCCTCTTGCCAAGCGGGGGCAGCCCCAAGAGCTGAGGGGAGCTACCTTTGCAGGTGGGCAGCGGCCCACTCCACCTGGAGGGCTGCCCCAGGATGCACGTGAGGGTCAGCTCCCCGAGCAGCTCAAAGCCTTCATAGCACATGAAGGTCAGCGACTCGCCCGGCAGGTACAGGCGCTTGTAGAGGATCTGGTAGCCGTTTTCGGGCAGACCTGGGTTGTCGCAGGCCAGGGATTCCTCCGCTGCATGGAGGGAATTGGGGAGCGGGTTAGCCAGGGGGGACTTCTTCCATGCGACCACAAACGAGGGAGAAGCACCCCATCCCTAGGCGAGCCCTGGACTTACGCACGCAGCGGGGCAGCCTGGAGGTCCAGATGGGGGTCCCTGTTTCCCGGCTGTAGCAGGTGAGAAGGGAGCTCCCCTCAAGCACAAAGCCCAGGTGGCAGGTGTACTGGATGGTGGTGCCAACCAAGAGCACCGGGTCCGAAATTAAGCGGGTCGAGTGTTCCACCTCTCCGGGATCCGTGCAATACATGACTAGGGTGAAAAGCAGGAGGCCAGGCTGGAGCCCCTGGCAGGCTCAGGCCAGAAACTGCCCCCCCCCCTTTTGCATCGGCCTGAAGGTGCAGCCCTGACCCTCCCCATAAAGCCAGGTCAAAGCAGCCGTGCTCTTTGCAAGCGCAGCCCATTGTGTGTGTGTCTCAGAGTGACTGACTCCCCATTTACTGGCTGCCGCAGGACGAAAGACAGCCTGCCCTTCTTCTCCCCCTGCTGCCCTCTGCAGCTTGGGGTTGCCAATCCATTTTCCAGCCAGGCTCCTGTGGCTGCAACAGCAGAGACGGAGAGACACACCCAGGAGGAATGGCTGGAAAACCGAATTTCCCTCCCGTCACTCTGGCTAATGTCGTAGGAGCAGAGAAGAGCAAAGCCCCAGAGGGGATAAAATCTGGGCGGGGCCATACTTTTCTCGCAGAAAGGGGGGTCGCTGCTCCAGGTGAGGTCCCACTGGCAGGTGAGGGTGTCGCTGCCAACAATATCGTAGCCCGGGTCACACTGGTAGGTAATTTTGGCCTCCCGAACCAGCTCGGTGTGAGACGTGGTCTTCCAGCCATTCTGGATTTCAGGCAGGTCCGAGCAGGACTCGTTCCGCGAGGCTTCTGAAGGAGACGGAAGGGGCCCTGGTGAGAACGGGCAGGGGGCCCAGAGGCCTGGCCAAAAGCGGGGGCCCCCAAGGAAGCCCAGGCTCACCCACCGATGTAGCTCATGGTGAAGCCCTGCCCTTTCCCGAAGATGAGGCCGGCCGGGTCCGAGTGGAACTGGATGGTCAAGTCGGGCGTGGAGGAGTAGAGCTTCTGGGGGCCGCTGGGGCCCAGGAACTGCCCCAGGATGTGGCTGTTGAGGTCTTCCCCGTCGTAGACCGTGAGGATGTCGCTCTGGCTGAGGTTCAAGCTGTAGGCAGAGAAGAGGGGAGCGGGAAGGGCCTGCTGGCTCCTCGGGGCCTCTGCGGGGTGCTCAGGGAGCCACTGCTGAGATCTGCCGGGATCTCCCGGGATCAGCAGCTCCCCTCCCTCTAGAGGAGCCCCGGCTGGTGAGAGCAGGTGGAGGAGCTGGCCCAGGTTCCCTGGACTCCCTGAGAAGCATATAAGAAAGATGGCATCGCCCTTTCCTGCTCAGATAGACTATTCCTGGATAGGAGGGCTCTCGGCTTCTGCAAGAACAAGAGCTGCCGGCTGCAGCCTTTCCTTCCCCAAGCCCATCATCCACAGCCCAGATTGGTGCCCAGAGCTCCAAGTGAGCTTCACTTTGCCCTGCCTCACTGCTTTCTGCTGGCAATTCCACGATGCTTCTGCTGGCCAGCAGGGGGAGCTGTTAGCCCAGCATTGCCAATCTTTACTTGAGAGTTTTGTGTGTGAGAAATGGGGAGGGGGGGGAGCTCGGTTGCCAACTGACTTAAGAAAGCCTCCCCCCCCCCCCCAATTTCTTAAACTGCATTGGGCTTTGCTGAGCCAAGAAGGGGTTGGGGAGCACGGAACCTGCTGGACAGCCATTGGTGCTCCTGGTTACTCCTCCTCCTCCTGGACGCTCGGCTGAGGCTGGTGGATTCTGAGCAGCAACACAGAGACGTGTGTGTGTGTGTGTGTGTGTGTGTGTGTGTGTGTGTGCAAGGAGGCGGGGCAGCTCTGCCAAAGCACCTTGGAAAGCAAATATTTCCAAGGCACCTTGGAAAGCAACCCCAGGGAGACAGGACAGTGCAGCCCCTTCCCTTCAGCAGGGAAAACAAGGGAAATGCGCCCAAAAGATCTGGGGTCTCTGGCAGACCTCCCCCCCCCCCATGCTGCCATTGGTGGGGAAGAAGCAGGATCTAAGTATCTGTCGTTCAAGATGGATTACCAAGAGCCACGCAGGGGTTTCTGCAGGGAGGAATCACAAGTCCCAAGGGAGGCTTTAATTGGCTGTGAGGGGTGGGTGTGGGTGTGAAGCAAGAGCCGGAGCTCCCGGGGGCTGCCAATCCAGAGACTGATTGTTGCCTGGTGGGAAACATCTGTGGGAGACCACCAAGCGGATCTGACTGTGCCCCTCCCCCACCCTTGACGCAGCCCCACTTTCACTCTGCAGGCAGACAGTAAACCCCCCCCCCCAAACAGCCTTTCCGAAGTGCAGACCCTCCCCAATGCTGAGGATATCCCCCCCCCCCAAGATGGGGGAAATACTCACAGCTGGATGTCCAGGAAGATTCGCTTCTCCTCCCCCACGTGGACCTTCCAGATGCAGTCCTCGCCCTCCGCATAGGGCTCTGGCCAGTTGGGGGACAGGATGACTCCAGCCGCCGTGGAGAGCTCTCCTCCACAGGTGGCTGCAAGGACAGGAGTCAGGGCACCCCTGCTGCAGCCCCCTTCGAGGCAGAGCCCCCCGACCTGACCTGACCTGACCCACCTCGGCACAAGGGCTCCGTGTCATTCCAGTAGGGGTCCCGGAGATTGATGCACTCGATGACCGCTGGCCCCTGCTCCAGGCTGTGCCCGGGCTCGCAGGTGAACTCCACGACTGCCCCGAGGTTGTAGGTGGCATCGGAGGTGGTGAAGTTGCCATTCTGCAGGTGGGGCTCGTAGCAGTGGCCCTTCTCAAAGGCTGGGGGGACGGGAGACAGAAGGGCAGGCCTGGCACAGGCAGGCCCCCTGCCACCTGCTTCTGCAGGCAGGCCTTGGGGCTCCACACCCAGCAGGTCCTTTCGGTGCCAGGGATGGGCCCAGCCTAGCCAGGAAACAGCCTCAGGCTGGGGGCAATTATTTTGCAGAGGGGCCTGAACTGAACCTCAATTTGCTGGAAAATTAGAAGGATTCAATTCTGATTCCATCAGTTGCATTGAACTGTCAAAGGGATCCATTCTATTCACTCTTTGGGTCCAGCTACTTTTTTTTAAAGGTCTTTTGCTCAGCCGGCCGTTTTATCTTTTGGCCCTGATCCCTTCTGGGGAAATTGAGCTCTCTGCGCCTCCCTCGGCCTGCGGGGCTCCAGGAGCTCTCCAAGGTGCTGGTTGCTGCCAAAGGACCTGCAGGGCACCAAGCGGGTGCCGGCAGAGCCCTGGGCATGCCCGGGTGGCAGAGGGTTCCTGAGGCAGGCAGGGAAAGAGCAGAGAACCCAGGGAAGAGGACGGGGACTTCAGGCTGGATTGGGTGGGGAGACGCAGCCTGCAGGCAGCACAAAATCAAATTATTTTTCAGCGTGGCAGAATTTTAAGGGGAGAAAAAACTGAAGGAGGAGGATGGAGCGATAACGATGATGCAATAAAGGCCAGAAAATTAGTGCTCCCCACTTGAGAGACAAGAGGAAGCCTTGGCTGAGGATCTGGATTCACCAAGAGGGAGGAAAGGCTTCATCCCACCTCCAGAGGCCACTTTTTCTCCAGGCCTTTTGCTCCTGTTCCCGAGAGCCCTGGGAGTTCCTCTCCGCTAGATTCCCTCCAGATGATGGGAGGGAGGCTGAGCAGCTCCCCCCACCCCAGGTAGAGGAGGGGAGGGGGCCGCTCCAGCCTTCGGAGGAATTCAAGGGTCTCCTCACCCACCAGGAGACCTCTGGAGCGGTCAGTCTGGCCAGCATTGCAGAGAGACCCCAACGTCCTTTGTACCTTTGCCCACCTGCTCCTGTGCCCAATTGGGAGGACTGGCCCCACCGCAAGCAGCCCTCCAGCACCTGCACCTCCCCCTTTTGGAATGGGGAGGTCTGCATCCCTGCCTCGGGGTCACCTGGCCGCTGCCCTTGCTCCCAGTCCAGCTGGGGAGGGGCCCCGTTTGGCACCTTCAGCAGCAAGAGGAAAAAAGCAGGATGAGGCGTATCACCTTCGAAGCGAACGTTGAAGGTGGGCTCTCCATCAGGGTCCTCCGAGGTGAAGGCGACGCGCAAGGCGTTTCCTTCGCTGATCACTCCTTCAAAAGGCACGCTGCTGCCCTGCTGGGACGCGTAGAGCACAGCTGAGCGGTTCGATTCTCCCCCGTAGACCACCATTCTGGAGCACAAGCAGAAGCAAGGCCAAGGTCAAGGTGCGTAAGAACGAAAGCCCCAGGGTCACCTGGCCACTGCCCCTTTCCCTTTCTTTCCACTTCTGAAGCTGCTCTATGGTCAGGAGGGTTCAAGAGGGGCAAAGTCTGCCAGGGAAACTGCCATGTTTTCTATGGTCATAAACAGGTGTTTTACTCTGGAATCTCAGCACAGCTCATAAAGTTGTTTTATTGTCTGTCTACCAGTTCCTCATTTTTATTTTTATTTTTAGAAATGCTGCTCCTTTGAACATCAGCACCTGCCACTTCAAGTGCTGTGCTGGCGAAGTGTGCTGGGCAACCAAACGCTCCAGATGTGTTTGGAGAAGGATCCTTATTTCTGGACACCTGATGCACAAGCTGGTGGAAAACAGCATCAGGAATGGATTTGTGAAGCACAGAGTTAAATGTCAGAAATACAATATTACAATACAATGCAATAGCAGAGTTGGAAGGGACCTTGGAGGTCTTCTAGTCCAACCCCCCTGCCCTATAGGAAGCCCTATACTGTTTCAGACAAATGGCTATCCAACATCTTCTTTAAAACTTCCAGTGTTGGGGCATTCACAATATCTGGAGGCAAATCGTTCCACTGATTAATTGTTCTGTCAGGAAATTTCTCCTCAGTTCTAAGTTGCTTGTCTCCTTAATTAGTTTCCACCCATTGCTTCTTGTTCTACCCTCTGGTGCCTTGGAGAATAGTTTGACTCCCTCTTCTTTGTGGCAACCCCTGAGATACTGGAAGACTGCTATCATGTCTCCCCTAGTCCTTCTTTTCATCAGACTAGACCTACCCAGTTCCTGCAACCGTTCTTCCTATGTTTTAGTCTCCAGTCCCCTAATCCTCTTTGCTGCTCTTCTCTGCACTCTTTCCAGAGTCTCCACATCGTTTTGACATCGTGGCAACCAAAACTGGATGCCGGATTCCAAGCGTGGCCTTCCCAAGGCCTTACAGAGTGGTCTTAACACAGGCATTTTGTTTTGCCTCTCAGAAAACCTCAGTCCAGCTTTTTCCCACCCCACCACCTCACCTTTGCTTGCCCTCCAGGGCCAGCCTCTCAAAGTGCAGGTGGAGCCTCTGCCCCTCAGGGGCGCTGACCGTCCACACACAAGCCATGGTGCCCGAGGAGCTCCGAGGAGAGGTTGGGGCCAAGATGCGGCCAAAGGTGGCATTGCGCACGGTGCCTCCACAGGGGGCTGAAAGCAGAGACGGGGGGGGGAATGGTCAAGGGGTGGCCTGCCAGCCTCTGGCCACCACCGCCCACTCATCCCGCCTACCTGAGCAGATGGGCTCCGGGGCACTCCAGTGCGGCTTGGAAGCATTGAGGCAGGTCAGGCTCTGCGGCCCCTCCAGCTCGTAACCCAGGTGGCAGTTGAAGTGAGCCAGGCCCCCCGAGTGCAGGCCCAGGACGGCCACCTCCCCGAAATTGGGCCTCCGAGGGAAGCTGCAGCTCAGCATAAAGACTGTTGGGGAAAATGTGCAGGTAACGATACAATGACAGGCTGGGGGGGGGGATTCGCCAAGTAGCACCGGGCGGAGGGATGCTGCCAACTGACCCTCTGGACTCTGGAAGCCCTGGAGACTCCGCAGCCTGCCCTGCCAAGGGGGAGGCGGACCAGAGAGGCTCCATTCAGCCCTCCTCCACCAGTGAGCCCTGAATGGAGAGGTTTCAAGAGGGCTCTGCCACCTGGGACGGCTCTCCTGTGAGCTCCCTCCCGGAAACCTTCCCTGCAGCCCCCTTCCTTCCCACGTCAGGCCTTGCCCTCTGTGCCCCCGGCTTTTAAGCCCTCTCGCTCTCTCCGCTTCCCTCATCCCCTGTGAAAGGCTCAGCTGTGGGGCAGCCGTATTTCTTCCAGAGACGGCGGGGCCATGCCTGGTGGGGCATCCCGGCCCTCCTGTGGGCCCCTTCGAGCCTTGGCAGGAGGCAAAGTCAGCAAAGAAGCTCCGGCTTTTGGAAAGGGAGACCGGCATGGAAGCTCTGGCAGGGAAGGGAATCTTGGACGGGGAGGGTGCTTACCTTGATAATGCAGCTGGAAAGTCCCCAGGCCATCCGGGAAGGCTCGGAAGAGGACCGAGATGGTGTTGGTGGGGCTGCGGATGACCTGACCTTCTACCAGGAGGGTCTGGTTGGCCAGCGTGACCAGGTGGCCCTCGTCCTCCCCGCGAATGGCCAGCACTTCCCCCTCAGACAGATTCACGCTCTTCACCTGCACCTCAGGAAGAGACCCATCGGGTGAGAGGAATCCAAAGCCCCACAGCGGCTTCACTCCGGGGGAGGAAGGATTTCCATGATGCCCACTCAAGTCCCCCTGGGGTGGAGCAGGCAAGGAAAGGGCCTGGGAGCCAATCGATGGGGAGGGGAGGGGAATGCTTCTCTCCTTCTTTTCCTGCTCTGAATAGCAGCCTCTGAAACCTTCGCTCCTGCTCAGCCTGGCATTTGTGCCGCCTGAAATGTCCTGCATAAGCAGCCCCAGAAATCACTTGCAGCCCCCTCCTCCTCCTCCTCCTCGCCTGACAGGCAAGCAAAAAACAGCAGAGGTGGAGACCCCGCACAGCCCCAGGAATCTCTTCTGGGTGATGAGGAACCAGGCGGGTGGAGAGGAAAACGTCCCCGGGGTCCTAGCTGGCACGAGGGACTCTGCCCATTAGTCTCTGAGTGCCTGGTAGGAATGTAACTAGAGAGGTATTTCCTTTGGAACAGGCTCGCCCAACCCTGCTTCCCTCTGGATGTGGTGGAGGACTACAACTCCCAGGATGAGCAGCAAGGGAGGGAGGGCATAAGACCCCCTGGAAGGCTCCAGATTGAGCTGCAATTTCAAGGCTCCATTTTGCCCCTGGGTGGGAAGCAGGTGGCCAGGGTGCCCTCCTCAGCCATAACAGGTGGGTGTGTCCAAGGCTGATCCCCCTTCATGCCAGCCCTCCAGCAGCCCTTCCTACCTGCAGCTCCACCCCATAGCCAGTGTACACGCTCACTCGGAAGGTGCACTCCAGGAAGCCGTTCTGGGGCACCAGCGGAGCCTCGCCAGAGTCGATGTAGCCCTCCGGCTCAGAGAAATTCAGGCTGCAGAGACCTGCAGGGGAGACCAGCCAAAGCTCCCTCACCTGGCCTCTTCCAGGGCACCCAGAGCAGCCAGGATCGGCCTCCCAGCAGCCTGCAGGAAGCCTTCCTGGGTGCCAGGGAATCCTGGGCTGGGGCCCACATCTCAGAGGAGGCAGGCAGACCGAGGAAAAGGGCTCCAGCAAAATGCATTGGAAGGCGCATCCACAAACACCCTCCGCCCAGCCCTTCCCACGAGCAGAGCGGGAGCCGGAAGGCACGGGCAGCAGTGGGGAGACAGCTGGCTCAGGGCGGGGCAGAGATCACTTACCCGGCAGCTGCTCTGGGGGGCTGATGGTGGCAGAAGTCACCTCTCGGCCCTCTTCCCTGGAGGAAGATCCCCCCTGCACAGCCTCATCCTCGGCCTTCTGGGGGGGCACGTTGGGCAGGATCCTGGCTTCCTTTTCAAGGGTCTCGGTCAGCCCTCGGGGGGAAGCACTAGGACCCCAGGCCGTTGGCAGAACTGTGAAAGGAGAGATCTGGAGCGAGGAATGGCTGGTCACCCCAAGGCTGCTTTCCCTGCGGTCCCCCACAGGCACGGTGGGCTTCTCTTCCAGAGACCCAGGGAGCCCTTCCCCCAAATCCTCCGGGGGCTGCCGGCTCTCCACAAAGGGCCCGGGCTTGGTGGCCAGCTTCAGCCGCTGGTTCTCCTGCTTCTTCCTGGCCGGAGGGGTCGGTCGTGCGGTGGGCCCCAGGAAGGCACCCTTGGAGGGCGAGGGCAGCTTGGGAGCCAGGGCATCCAGGGGCTCATCCGGGGTGGGGTCTCTGGAGGGCCCCGTCTTCCTCCTGAGAAAGGTGCTGTTTGTGAGCTCCTCCCGGGGGGATAAGGAGCCCAGGGGCTTCCCCGCAGAGTTTATGCCTGGAGCAGAAAAGGGGAGAAAAAGAGGCCATCTCCTCAACTGGAGACGAATCCACACCCGAAGCCCTGTGGGGGGGAGACACACTGGGCTCCTCTGGGCATTAAGGGGTCCCAGGCAGGGCCGGCTGTGGCTCCGGAGCTTCGGCAGGGGGGCCCCAGCAGGTCCAGGGGGAAGATTGGAAACAGGTGGTTCTTGGCTCTTGCAAAAAAAACCAAAAAACCAGAGAGTCCATGGGTGGATCCCATGAACCTCATAATTGGGGGCAGAGTCGGAGGGGGAGGGCGGCTCAGTTACAGTCACGCGTACAGACACAGAAGGCCAGCAAAGGGCTCTTCATGAAACCTGCCCTGACCCCCAGATCAATTGCTATGAAATCCCGATTTATCTGGGGACAGAGACGGGAAGAAGAGGAGACGCTCCAGCCCAGAGCTCAGCTGAGAGGCAGCTCCCAGGAAGACCGGGATCCCTGCAACAGCTGCTGCGAAGGGCGGGAGCTTCTAGGAAGAGAAGCACAGCACCCGGAAAGGGAGGTAAAGGGTGCATCCTTCCCCCCCCCCCCCAAATATCACTGGCCAAAAGGTCCAATCACAGCTGGCAGTTTGGTCCGGCCGCCCTCCTGCTCTGGGCCCTGGGCAGAGGGGCCCCCTCAGAGGGGCTCCTGCAGAAAGGCTGGGGCCTGCCACAAGGGCAGAGGGGGGCATCTCCACCCCTCCCGGCCTTGCCTTTCCGTGAAGGCCCATCATTTTAACCCAAGGCCCCTGGAAAGAGGGGAACCCCCCCACCCCGGTCACTGGTTTTCTCCGGCACTGCCTTTCCCGCCCAGCGAGGGGCAACGCTGCCAAGCCTTTCCCTAAGTGCCAGCAGGGGGCATCACGCAATTACCCCGAGGGAAGTGGGGGTAATTACAGCTCCTCTGCTGAAAATCACACAAGGACTCCTTTGCTCAGTGCACTGACATGGGGGGAGGGGGGAGGGGCGTATACCTGAACCCAAAGAGGCTTTCCCCCTGTGGTGCTAAAAATAGCCCCCTTCCTGGTGGGGCCATTTTGCAAAGCAAATGTTACTCAATTTCTCCGGGGGGGGGGCTGGAGGAGCCGTGAAACCAATTCGGCTCAAGGGGGCCAAGAGGGCAGGGGCCACGTTCCCCTTCCTCTGAGCCTTGCAGGGCCTGCTTGGCTCCCAAAAGGGGGGGGGGAGCGATGCTTCTGTGAGATGGGCAGAGAGCCCCAGGTCCCTTTGTGGGGGGGGGGGGGGGGGACTTTGGCCGGCTGGGAAGGTGAACAGAGGAGCAGCGCCCTCTCTTGCTCTGAACGCTGGAGGAGCCCCACCCACTCACCCGCCCCCCTGGCTGGGACAGCATCACCCAAGACAGAGGGGTGATTCTTGGGCTCTTCCAAAGGCTTCAAGTAGAGCAAGCAAACACATCTTTGCTCTCCCGACAGCCCCCCCCCCCAATATTATTTCCCACTCAGCCGAGGCTTCCCGCCAAGTGCCTCCTCCTCCTCCTCCTCCCTTGGGTCAGCCAGTGGCTGCCTCTGCGTCACGGCCTGGCCTGGTGGGCAGCAGCGCTGGCATTCTTCCGTGGCCCTGGGTTGTGAATTGGAGCCTCATTTAGGAGCAGGAACCCAGGCCGTCAAAGCTTTGTTGTCCAGTAGATGGGCCTGGCCCAGCACCACCCCCACCCCCAATTGCAAGCCAGCCTCTGGGTCCCATCCACCCTGCCTCTATCGGGAGCCAGCGGGAGGACTCCTAGGAACCCCCCAGCGGCCCTTCTCCTCCGGCCTCTCCTGCCCTCGACCACAGAGGCTCCATCTCCACCGCCCCCCCCCCCTCAGCTAATAGCTCTTGATGGCTCCTCCTCCAGGAATCGATGGAGTGCTGACTTTACTTGCCTGGATGTGCCCAGAATAGTTGGGAAGCCAAGTGACAAAGCGAGGCAGACAAGGTGAAGGCAAAGGTCAGAACGATCAGCTAGATGGGCTAGCCGGCAAGGGACGTGTCAGTCCCCCAGGCAAGTCAAGGCTGGAAACCCACCCACCCCCACTTGCTGTTCGAGCACCCCTCCCTTGCCTTTTCTTCCCCGGCTTTCCTGATAAAATGCTGTGTCTTTCTCTTGGCAGGGATAATTAAGCCAGCCTTGCAGGGTCTAATCTTGGCTCTGCCTTCCAGCCACTAATAGATCTTCTGTTCCTGCTTATCTCCCGAAAACAATGCTATAGATCACTCCCGGCTCTTTGGGAGGGGGGGGGGGAAGAGCCCAGTGGGGGCCAAGGCTGGTCTCTGGAGTTGATCGGAGTGTGGCTCACAATCTGACTCCCTTCCAGCCCTTCTGACCGTGCAGCCTGCCCAGGAGGCCATTGGGGGAAGGCGGAGAAAGGGCTCCCTCCGGTGAGAAACAGCACAATCTTCCAACAGAAGCTTCCATGGAATCGGCTGCAGGGAGGGCTGAATGGAGCGGAGGTGCCCTTCGCCTCCTGCTTGTCTGCCTTTGACCATTCCTGGGAAGAAAATCAGGCTAGGAAATGACAAGATTTGCACCCGGACTCCCCCCACGCCCCCCCTACGGATTTTGTTCTCAGGTTTGATTGCATCCTAGTTGCACACTTGCTAGCTTAACCTGTGTGGGTTGTTTCATTTTGCCATAGTTTTTAGAGTTTTTAGTAAGGGTTTTAAATCTAATTTTAGCACGGGGTGTTAAATTTAATCTATTTTTAATCTATTTTTACTGTATTTATTGTTACTGCTTTTACTACTTCCTGTGCACCACCCTGAGTCCCGTCAGGGAGAGAGGGCGGTATACAAATGTAATAAATAATAATAATAATAATTTTTCTTTTGAAATCAGCTCTGTTGCCATCTTCTTCATAAACTCTCCCGCATCTTTACAGAACTGGATGTTTCTTAAGAGCAGCCGATCTGAATTCGTCTTTCTCTCAGCCACTGGCCAAGACCCAGGGGACCACCCTGCACCCCACAGAGAGGCAGAAGGCCCGGCTCCCTTGCCCTGAAATGGGGGGGCTGGGGCGGGCTGTTCCAGGTTCCCTTCACACCGCAGGCTGCTGCGCTTTGAAAGTAGGCGGCTATTACACAGCCCTTCTGCGCATTCCCCCCCCCCCCCAAAGAGAAGGGAATATGATGGAAATTTGGAAACTGAAGGCTCAGAGACCCAGACTGCTCCATGTAACATCAGAGCCTCACCTGGCTCCCCACGGGGGTCTCCCTCCTCCTCCTCAGCCCAGACAGAAGAAGGACCCCCCCCCCAGTCTTTCCACTCCTCAGCCTCCCCAGGGGGCTCTGCTTCTCCCCCCCCCCCCCACTTCACCCAGGCCCCCTCTGGACCACTTTCTCCACAGAAAGCCCAGCAAGGGAGGCTGGCCGAGAGAAGCCCCCATCGGCTGCTGGGGGGGGGGGGGGAGTGCTAGAGATCTCGCATTCGGAATAGCAAATGAGGCCAAATGGGAGCCTGAAATACGAAGGAGCCGAGGCTGCCCAGGGCGATTTCGGAACAGATTTGTTTCAGATGATAGGAGTTTGTTTGTTGTGACAGTTGATTTTTAGGCTTTTGTCTGTACTGAGGAAAGGCGGAAGTTGCTTCTTTCTCCTTTTTGTCAGCACTCGTCAATTTCGCTTTTCCTTTCCTCTTCCCTCTTTTCAAATTTATTTTTTGCACTTTATGGCTGCCCTCCTTCCTGAAACTCTCCAGACCCAAATTTCGGGAAGTTTACACTTTGCAAAATGTATTTGCTGCTTTCTGTTTTTCTTTATGATTCCCAAAACCCTCTAACCGCTTTGAAGGTGGGCAAGAAAGCAGAAAACTCCGCAGCCCCTTTTAGCAGTGAGCAAATTAAACCCGGCATGTCGGGAGGCCAGGAATGCCCACTTGGAGGATCCCTAGAAGAAGCTGCGGCTTTGTCTTGTCACCTGCTGCCCCCTTTCTTGGCTGTAATCCAAAGGAAAGATGGTTCAAAACTGCCCCTTTCCTAGGAGCCCTTTCTCGTGCCTTCTTTTTGGCAGCCCCCTTTCCATCCCTCCCCCTCCCCCCTCCCTGCCTTGCCAGTCTTCGCTGCATCTATGTGCCCTGCAGAAGGCTGTCCCCCCCCCCCCCGGGAGACTTAAGAGACGAGTGGATCTGAACAAATCCAGGACCACGGGGGGGGGGGGGAGACAACATGGGGGAGGGTCCTGAAGTGGTGAGGCCCATGCCCGGAGAACCGACCCCTGAGGTACCCCACAAGTGAGTGGCCTCGAGGTCGACCTCTGCCCCCCTGCCAATACAAATTGCGATCGACCGGAGAGGTAGGAGGAGAACCACCGTAAGACGGTGCCCCTCACCCCCAACTCCTCCAGTCGATGCAATAGGATACCATGGTCGATGGTATCAAAAGCCGCCGAGAGGTCTAATAGGACCAGTATGGAGGAACAACCCCCATCTCTGGCCCTCCAGAGATCATCTACCAACGCGACCAATGCCGTCTCAGTGCTGTGTCCGGGCCAGAAACCGGACTGGCGCGGGTCCAGATAATCAATTTCCTCCAGGTGACGCGGAAACTGTTGGGCCACCACACTCTCTACAACCTTCGCCAAAAAGTGAAGGTTGGAGACCGGACGATAATTTACTAACAATGCTGGGTCCAGGGAAGGCTTCTTGAGGAGAGGCCTCACCACCGCCTCTTTCAAGACGGTAGGCAAGAACCCCTCACTCAGAGATGAATTCACAATACCCTGGAGCCAGCCTCGTGTCACCTCCCAGGATGCCAGTACAAGCCAGGAGGGGCACGGGTCCAATAAACATGTGGTGGCTCTCAGTCGCCTACGTAACCTGTCCATATCTTCGGAAGTAACAGAGTCAAACTCCTCCCAGTATGGTGTCTCAAGACCTGCCTCCGACGTCCCCACTAGACCACTTTCAGTGGAGGCCAACCCAATTCCCCCAAGAGACTCTCCCTCCTCCTCCACCTCTGCGCTTTATTCTGCTCAATTGGTCTTAATTATATTAGAAAGGATAACGATAGCCCTTCCTAGGAGCGGGAGGCCAGGACTGGCAGGGCCAAGCGAGCAGGAGCTGGGACTGCAGTGGCCTGGCCAGGGAAGAGGGGGCCGCTGGGACCTGGCTTGAGCCGGGCAGGCCGAGAGCCAGAAGCCCACTGGATTGCCTTGAAGGCTGGCCAAGACAGGGCTCCCCAGGCAGGCGGATGGGGAGAGGGGCCCCAGAGCAGCAGGGGGGACAAGACTGGACCCTCAGCCCAAACTCAGCCTGCCTGACCGGAGGCCCAAACGGTCCAAGGAGCCTGGAGGTGGAGAAGGAGGAGGGGGGAGGGTCCGCACCACTCATCCACCTGCGGCTGGCTTCCCCCCTTGTCTCCGTCGACCAGTCCGGAGGGACCATCCCTCATCCAGGACCCCTGCCACATGTGCCACCAACAATCCACCCAGTTCCCCCAAGGAGATCGGGCTCCCTCGGAAGATCCACTCCATTCCCCACATTATATAAACCTTCCTTCTTCTCAGTTGTGTCATTTCTTGGGCTCTTAGGCCGCCTTTAGGGCCCCACCAAAAGCCACAGTCTTGAGTGCAGCAAATACCCCTCTGGGGTAAATGAAACCCCAGCACAACCTCTGTGCCCAGCAGCCCCCTCCCCCCCCGCACTCCTCACACCTGTCCGTTGGCCCCTCCGCCCTCCCTCCCCCAGCTGCGCTCCTGGCTTTGTCTGGCTCTGGCACTCCTCCTGTCAGGTGAGGGATCGATCTTCCATCGGAGCCCTCCTGAGTGGTAATCGCACTCCTGGGGAGGAGGCAGCTGGAGGAACGGCGGCAGGCAACAGAGACCGTCAGTTTTGACCGTCAGTTCCAACGGCTCAGCTCTGGCACTTCGCTTGCGGTTCCCTCTGACTTTGAACCCCTTCTCTGCTGGCCAAGATGGCCAGAGGACAAGGAGGGGGGGGCCTCTGGGGGAGCCAGGGTCTTAAAATGAAGGGCGAGGGGGGTGGGCTGGGGGGAAGGAAAGTCCTGCTCATTACGAGGAGCAGAGGTCCGGGAGGCCCTGAGGCTCAGCGTCCAGCCAAGAGGCCCCTCTTCTGGCTCTGCCTGTCTGGAAGCGGCAGCCGCAGCAGGGGGGATCCGGGCTTCCGCTCCAAGGAAGAAGCCGAAGGAGCCCAGCAAAGGCCCAAGGGCTCTCTACCAAGTGGGGCCAAGTGGGGTGGTTCCTCGGGACAACACAGAGCCTGCAGAGGCTTTCAGGGAGGAAAACCTACGAAGCAGATGGCTGCAGGGTGTTCTGTGTACTAACAAAACAGAGGGGACTTCAGATGAAGAGTCCTCCCCTCCGGTGCACACTTAACTCTGTAGTAGCCCATCCAGAGAGGGCCTCCCGCTCTCGGCCAAGAGGCTTCCAGGCAAAAGGCGGCAGCTGCAGGTCTGCCGACAGGTCCTCTTAAAATCCGCAACATAAAATCCGAGGAAGACCAGAACTTGTGACTGGCGGGAGAGCCTCCCACCGGCCAGGACGCTCCCCTAGAGAGGGTCTCCTCATGGTGCCGTCGGCTAAACAATGTTGACTGGAGACATCCAGGGGGAGAGCCTTCTCCGTGGGAGCACCCGTCCTCCGGAACGAACGGCCCCGGGAGTTACGAATTATCCCTGACCTTCGCCCCTTCCGCCGTGCTCTCAAAACTTTTCTTTTCCAACAAGCTGGGCTGGCGTAAATACGAATTTTATTATTTATTAATTTTAATTGGGTTTGTCTGTTTTTAATCTTATCATGGGCCAAATTATTTAATATGCTTTTAACTTTTTTAACTTTTATATATCTGTGTTTTATTTTGGCTGTACACTGCCCTGAGTCCTTCGGGAGTAGGGCGGTATAAAAAATTAAATAAATCTGAAATCTAAATCTAAGGGAAGCCAGTTCCCCACTGCCGAGCGCCAGAGGGGGTGGGAAGGCAGAGGCCGCGGCTCTCCTCCGGGAAGGCCTGCCCTCTGCCCTGCCCTGCCCTGCCCAGCGGGAGAGTCAGTTCCACACCCACAACCCGCAAGGCTTGTGTAGTGTCGAACGCAACCAGGCCTAGTAGGTGAAATGATTCCAGGGCTGAGCTCACCCAAGTTCCCCTCGAGCACCCTGGGGGGTTGGGGAGACGTTGAGGTGCTTTGCGGCTTGTGGGAAGGCCGTGCACAGAAGGACCCCGGACGGGAGACGCCTCCTCTGCCATTTTCATTCCGGGCAGCCCTCCTTCTCTGCCTCCCTCCTGCTGCCCCCCCAGGTCCTCCCTGGGAATTCTCCAAGGCAGGGGAGAAGCCATTTGGGAGGCAGCAGAGAAGGCAAGAGGGCTGGGCTGGGCCTGGACGTGGCAAAGGGGGGGAGGGTCTCTAGGAGGGGTTCAGCTTCCCCAAAGCAGGTAACCAGGTGCAAGGACAGGATCCTGGGCTTTGGAGAGGTCGGCTCTGCCGCCAGAGGAACTTCTCCAAGTGGGGAGGGGGCTACCGGGGAAGGGGAGGGGGCTTTCCGGCTTCCTCCTGATCCTGGCCAGGGTGCTCTGAGGATACGGCTGAGCTGCTGCCTGAAGCAATGGCTTCCCTCGGGCTAAGGAGAGAGCTGGCCTGGCTCCAGCGCAGAGACCAGCAGCCAATCCACGGCCTTACAACGGGCGCATACGGGAGCCGATTCACCTGGCAGCCGAGTGGCTTTGCAAGCTGGACACAGGAGGACCTCTTCCCAAGGCCCAGCAGGCCTGGCCACTTCCCTGCCTGCCTGCCCAGCCTCCCCTGGCCTTCCCCCAAACCTTTGGCATCCAAGGAAGAAGGGACCATGGCAGGATGGGGGGGGGAAAGCCCACCCCCCTCTCCTGCAACTGACAAACCCCCTTCCGTTGCGCTCCCCCCCCCCGAGGACTCCGACAGCCATGACACAACCAGAGAGGGAGGCCAAAGAGAAGAGGCAAAGCCCATCCAAACAAAGAGGCTCCACGGGCAGGTTTTCCCCAGGCGGCTTTTGCGCCCCTTCCCTGTTTCCGGCCTGCATGCAGGGAAGACAGAAAAACGATCTGAAAGTCTTGGGCCGCATTCTGACCCAGAGAGATCCAAGCATGTCGTTGTGTGTGGCTGCTGGTTGGTGAGCAGCTGCTCTTGCCCCCTCCCCCCATGCCCTCACCTTCGCTTCCTCCCTTTCGGCCCTTTGATTTAAAAGCTAGGAAGACTCACCGGTGTCTTCCTGCTTCCCAGAAGCCCTCCTGTCCTCCAGCTTCAAGGGAAGGGGAAGGGGAAGAATGGAAGCCCGTCTCTCGCCTGACAGGCTTTGTCCACAGAAATGACCATTTCTAATTCCCTTCTGATCTTCCTCCTCTTGCCCTCCCCCCTTCGACTTGGGCATTCAAGAGGCCACAGGCTACCTGCTGCTGCCCTTTAAGAAGGGAGAGAGGCTGCCCGTATCACGGCTGCAAAACAACCGGCACGGAAACACCCCCAAGGCGGCTCCAAGACCCTCCCCGATTGCCACATTCTGCTCCAGCTGAAGACTCCTGCATAGCCTGATGGCCAGCCTTGTCCCACCATGAGGCACCTTGTGGGCAAACATTGGGTGGGGTCAAGACGGCCTTATTCAGGATGCCAGCTCTCCCACAATCCAAAGAGTGCAGGGTTAAGGCTGTACACCAAATTTGATCCCAGAATAATAACCCTAACCCTAACCCTCAAAATGGCCGCCTGGATCCCTGTGGATCTTGCAACTGTCTCCTCCAGGAATCATGTTGCAAGGACAGCAGATCACACCCAGTAGCTGAGGAATGGACTCTTCCTGGGTAACTGTGTCTCGCTCCACCCGTCCTCTTTCCTTGGGTGCCTCCAGGTGGGTCCTGAGTCCTGTGCGGGGCCTGAACCAGCCTCTCTGGTTTCCTTGGCCCCAGTTTCAGAAACAGTTTGCCCTTCCTGGCTGTGGAGAGGGAGACTGGCCCAAAGCTACCCAACTGGCTTCGTGCCTAAGGCAGAATTAGAACTCACCGTCTCCCAATTTCTAGCTCAGGGCCGCTCAGGGTCCCCTACAGCCCTACTCAAAAGCATTGGGGGAGACAGCCTGGATGCTGCAACCATCTTCTACTTTCTGGAAACGGTGGTGCGTAAACAGCCCCCGTCACAGCCTCAAAGCTAGCCACCTTCTTCTGAGAACCCCAGGCGCATCTCTTGGTGAGCCACCCTGAACTCCAGGCACACGCAATTTGCTGCTGCTTCATGTCACGCACCCCCCCCCCCCCCGGTTGTCCTTACCCTCGGCCCACCTTGGCTCCTGCCCTGCAGCAGGAAATGAACCAGTCAGAAATGGCAGGTGAAGGCAAAGAGGAAGCTCAGAGGGAGAAGAAGCAACTCAGGACCCCCTCCTCCCCTCCCAAATCCTCCCTCTCTCCTCCTCCTCCTCCTCCTGCTGATGCTGCTGTGCTCAGACTCACCAGAATAATGTGATTAAACATGCCTTTTAAAAACATGTCAGATCATTTAAGCTCATCAAAACCTTTCTGCAAAGGGCTGCCCCCTGCCCTCGCCAGCCCCACAGAAGCCCCTCGCCATCCTTCGGGGGAGGGGGCAGGAACCCAAGCAAGAATTCTGTCCCAACAGACTAATTTGGGGGGTATTTGCAAAACCACTTTTCCTTTCCCTACGGGAGGAAGGGCCCCACCTTTGAACCTCCTCCTGTTGACTGAGAATGACAAAGGTTGAATCCAGGAAAGAAAGAAAAGGAACCGGACCTTCCATCCACAACCTTAGAAAAGAAACGTCAGTCAACAAGGCCTTTTGGTTTGAGGGACAGGAGGCGGGCTGCAAGGACGTTGGCTGGCCTGCTGAGTTCGGTGGACGCGGCTCCTCTGGAGGCCAAGACCCAATTTAGGGGCTGGGACAGGGTGGAGGGTCCTTAGGCCTCCCTCCCCTTTTCCCATACTTTCCACCACCCCCTTTTCATCTTGCCTTTCTCAGGACAGAAACCATCTCCGGGAAAGGAATCCTTTGCCATCAGCCTGTTGCTCCCCAGAACTGGACGCCAAGGATGCAGGGGCGTGGGGGGGGGGGGCGCAGAATCCAGCCCCACCTCCCTGCAGCCCACCCTCGCCCTGCCGCCTGGGATGGGGGTCCCATGGTGCCGGCGAATTCCGGCCTCTTTTGGCTCTCCAGACCTCAGCCGCCTCCCAACACTCCAGCCACCCCAGGGACCCGCAAGGTCCCGGTACCGGAGGCGGCCAACCCGAGCGCGCCTACCCTCGCCCGCGCTGGCTGCTGAGTGGCGGCGGCGGCGTCAGTTCGGATCTTGAACGAGCCACGATCGGCAGCTTCCCCCCGCGCGGCTCCGGGACACATTTGGCAGGGGGTGGGTGGGAGGAGGGTAGAGAAGTTCCCGGGCGCGCAGGCCGGCCAGGGCGGCACTGCGAGTCCGGCGCTGTCCGGGCCCGTGGTGCTGAAAGCAGGGCGGCCCTGAGCGGCGGCGCCCCCCCCCCCACAAGCACAGGCGCCCAGGGCGGGGGAAGCCAAGGGGAACCCGTATTCAGGGAGGGTGGGCGCCCCGCCCCTCCCGGCCTCCCCGCTTTGATGTTCGCCTCCGAACTTGCGCCCGGGATGGGCAGGGGGGCCGCCGCCCAGGGCTCCGGGACTCCGAGTGGGCGGTGGGGAAGGGGCTCCGAAGGCTCCTTTTGAGGCGAAGGTGGCCGCCGGAGCTGCTTCCCCGAGGATATGAACGGACTCTGTCCCGTCCTTCCCCCCCCCCCCTCCCCGCTTGCTCCTACCTTGGCGGGTCCTCTCGGTGTGGCCGCCCAGCAGGCGGAGGAGGAGGAGAAGCGCGAGCCCCCGGGGCCCCGTCATGGTGCTGGGATCCCGCTCCCCGCGACGACAAGCTGCTCTCCAGCCGAGCCGAACGGCCGCTCCCTGTTCGCGCAGCCCGGCTTGTGGCGGTGGCGGCCGCGGCAACGAAGCCCCTCCTTCGCCAATCCGAGCGGGCGCTGCGGGAGGGGGGAGCAATGGGCTCTCCGCTCTGCCCCGCCTCCTGCCCGCCCCGCAGGAAAAAGCCGGAGCTGAACCGGAGCTTTTGGCGATGGAGCCGGTCTGAGGAAGAAGAGGCAAGAATGCCACTGAGCGCGTGCAGAGTACATCGAGCCCCGCCTGCTGCCGCATTTCAACCCTCTGCTGGAGGTGGGGGGGGGGGGGAGCGGAGGAGAAATCCTCTTCCTTTTCTCTCCCTGGGCTCAGGCTGACAGCAGGCTCCCCCCCCCCCAGCGCTTGGAAGGCAGAAGTGGGTCCAAAGACCCACCCCTCCCCTCTCCCCCCCTCCTCTTAGCAAAGGCAGCTGCAGCCACGCAGGATCAAAGCCCCACACAGAGACCCAAAGGGGGACAAACTCCGGTCAGGCTGGAGAGGCAACTGGTCACCACAGCTGACCTAAGAAGTCCCCAGCAGGGATGGATGAGAGACCCCAAGGAAGTTCTGAAGCTGTAAGGTGCCCCTCCCAAGAAGACACAGAGCCAAAAGGGGTGCCTAGAACTGCAGTTCAGCCTCATTTGGATGGCACCAGGCCTGGATCTTAAGCCCAGCACCCCTTAGCCAGAAAGGCCAGGCGATCCTGAGGCAGGCCTGGGTGAAGGCCATGGGCCGCAGCTCCTCCTCTTCCTTCTCCTGGCTTCCATGGGCAACACAGGAGCTCGGCCAGCCTCTGCTTCGCTGGCTTTTGCCCCGATTTCTGCTTAGAAAGCCCTCCCCTCTTCAAAGAAAAACCAGAGAGCCCAGCGGCCTCTTGAAAAAGCCCCTTTGGGACAGCCAGGGGAGGGTCGCCTGGAGGCCGACTGGTCCAAGAACGGTGATTGCTTTCAAGCCCATGGGCAAACGCCCCCCTAGCGGCTCTGGGTGGCCGCTTCCTTCTACCCTCCCAGCAGAATGGCAACCAAGGCCTGGGGCAAAACCAGGCAGGAGGGAGGAAGTGGCGGAAGGGAGGGAAGCAGAGAACAAGACAGGCAAGTGACGGGCCCGTTGGAAAACCAAAATGGCTTCAGTTAATGTACTGAAAATGGCCCAGAAGGATCCTCCCAGGGAAAAGGTCTTTCCATCTTCCCTAAAGGGAAGACTTTCTCTGCCTGGTTGGCCGCTTAATGTGGTCCATTGGCCCCTCTCTTGCCCTCCCAGGAGCAGAGGGAGGGGAGGGGCTGGGAGGGGGAGAGAAATTACACAGCCCTTGGGGGAGCCTCTCTGTTCTGACAAGGCTCCGCAAGGCAAGGGTGGCCCCAAGGCATCCGAAGGGCTGCACTGGGAAGGGGGTGAGAGGACCGGAGAGGAGTCCACCAGGAAAGAATATTTGTAGTTCAGGGTTGAAACGAGGCTTCGCTCTTTTCTTGAGGACGTTTCATGACCCAGACTAGGAAACTAGTTGCAGTGCTGTGGAAGACTTCCAGTGCCAAACGGCCGAGCGTCCAGGCAAAGGCCCTACTTGGGGGGTGGGGAGAAAGCAACTATGTCCCCTAAAGCCTTTCTTATTTCCAGCTGTGGTTGGAAGCAGCCTCCTTTTCCGTGCTGCCTCTTGCCCTGTACATGCAGAGCCAGGAGCGGTGCTGAGAAGTGGCGGTGGAGATGCTAAAACTGTTTTGTAATTGTGTTTCAAACCCGAGACAGGCTGGGGCTTGTTTGCCTTCCTGCCTTCTAATCCTCCGTTTCCTAACATGAACTGCCTGCAGGCCACAAGGTGCTGGCTGACATCCACCGCCGGCCGCGTGGATTGTAAATCTGTTTAACAAAAAGGGCCCCCTGAGTGCCAGTGCCAGGCTTATAAATATGGAGACAGGCAGCACCAGCAAAGGCAGTGTCTGGGGAAGAGGAGGAAGGCCGGAGGGAAAGGAAACAAGCCTGATACCAATGAATGAAGTCAGGGGTTTTTGGAAAGCAGCCACACAGGGAGGGATGCTGGCTCTGGGTCCGGCCCCTCATTGCAAGAGTCTTCCAGGGACTCAGCCTGCCTCCACCTGGATGGGTGGGAGCATGCCCTAGACAATCGCCCCCCCAAAGACCCCCATTGGGCAGAGACTCGGGGGGGGGGGAGGAAGCAGGGGAACACCAAGCAACTGGCCTCTCTCTGCAGTGGGGCAGCTCTGCCTGGCTCTGGGGCTGCAACTACAAGAGGACCACTCCAAGGACGGCTGTGGTTCCCATGGCAACCCCATCACTGCCACCGCGCAGATCGGCCATCGGGAGGACTGGCACCTGTTGCAGAGAGAGGGGCCAGCCAAGCTCTGCTGTCTGCTCACAAGAGGGCCCCTCCCAGATGCCCCCCCTTTCCACTGCCCCCTACCCAAGGCTGGGCAGAAAAAACGTCCTGCTCAAAGCCCGAGGGGCGTGTGAGGAAGCCTCGGAGGGCCGAAGGCAGCAGAAGCGACCTTGAGGTCTCCTGCACCTGGCAGCAGAGACTGCCCCCCCCCCTTTCCCTTCTGGGGAGCAGATGGATGGGGGCTAGAAGTTGCCATCCTCCCCTTGGATTAGCAGGGACATTTTCCCAATAGCTAACTACAGTCCATGTTGTACCATCCATGTCAAGTCAACGCAATTCACACATCTGCTTTTTCCAACCTGTTACCACACCCCTTTCAATCACAGAGACCAACCTCAGGAACACGAAGGAAGCAGCAGCAGCTCATCTCGGCACCACTAGCTGGGTTTCAAGTCATTCGCTGATGTTTCCAATCAAACCTGACATTTCCAGGCAGGTGAGATTTATAACATTTGGAGTTTATTCCTCACTCTCATCCTTCTGCAAAGGCTTGTGCTCCGCTTGGCACACACCACCACGCGCACGCGCACGCACACACAGGCACTTCCCTGGGATAAGCCTCGGCCCATCCAACCCGACGGAGCAACGTGACTCCCTGTGTTTTTTCCCAGCAGGAAAAGAAAGGAAACCTAGACACGGTTCGCTCCAATGTTACCTGCCTTGTGGAATCGGGGGGGCCTGTCCAGGTGACCAAGAGTTGATCCCACCAGATCCTGGGTTCCAGCCACCAGTTTGGCTTGAAGTTGGAGAGCTTATTTTGCACTGAGTGAAGAAAACCATTGAGCTGTAAACATAGAACAGGAGTAACTTCAGCGGCCTGCAATCAGACTCAGCTGCCTGGGGAGGGCTTCCATTCAGTCTAATGGAAGGCCGCCCCCAGCTCTGCAATCTCCCTTTTAGCCTAACTTTTTTGAAATACAGCAGGAAGAGGAGAGAGCCCTGTAGCAGAGAAGCCACAGGGCACTGCAGTCTTCCTGCAATTTGGATTTCATTAAGAAAGGGAGAGTTCCGAGCATAGCCGAAGCAAAGGATGTAATCACTGGCATTATCAGCTTAATTGTTATGGCAAGTGAACTGCTGCAGAATCTCGGCTGTAATTGTCTTAACCACTTTGTGCTCCTCTTCTGAAAACACACACGAGAATATTTGTTCAGAAAGACCCTTCTGAGTCCAAGGATGAAGGAGCGGGCAGGGGAAGGACCACTGCAGAATCTTGGGGGGGAGGGAAGGGGGCATGAAAGGGTCTGTGAAGCATATCTGGGTCCACTCGTCGGAGCAAATGACTCCTGTAGTGGAAAACGGAGAGACCCTTTCCATGCCAGGAATGGAAGCCCCCCTCCAGCCCTGAGCAGAGGGGTGGGTGGGTGGGTGGATGGACTCCCAGCCAATTGGAGCAGGGGGCAAGGGGTGCCCCGGAGGCCCCTGAACCCCTGGATTCCGCTTGCTTGCTCAGAAGAGGACAGGACCAGCCCCTTTCAGGAACCGGGCTCTTAGATCCCAGCGGCCACTCCCTAAGGCCTAGCCCATCACTGGGGGCTCCGCATGGCTGGCTGAAGGCTTGGGTGGGAGGTCTTTGGGTGCTTTGCATTTGCTCCTCCAGAACCCCCCCCCCCACTTCCCAGCAGCCCCAGTGGGCGAGCGAGCGAGGAGCTCACAGCCACGAATTTTTATTCTGTCCGTTCAGCCTGAGAAGAAGCTGCTGCATCGCTTCGCTGGCTCCATCTGTCTCCTTGGCGGCTTCAGCCCCCACCAGCAAACAGCCTTCCTGCCCCACACCTGGCCCCGTCGTGGGCAAAATGGGGCAGGATGGGGGGGGGGGCATGGCCTCAGCCAAGAAGCCCCTCAAAAGCACCTTCCGCAGGGATTCCAGGAGCCCATCTTTAAACCCTCTGGAGGATCTCTTAGGAGGCTGCTTCACTCCCAAGGCTCCAAAGCCCCACGGCAGAGTCAGGCCTCCAGCCCCAGCTTTGAGCTGCTCCAGCGATGCTGTCGGAGTTCAGCAGGAGACCCTTCTGTGTCCCCCTCTTCCTCCTTCCCCCAAGTGGGCCAGGAGCCTCTTCCTCCTCTCCCACCAGGCACGGGGCAGCTCTGCCCCCCCACTGGCACAGGCCTTGGCTGGGCCCCACTGTGGGCACAACATGTGGGAAGACGAGCTTCCCGTTCACAAGGGAGGAAGTTATTCACCAGGAGGGGCCTGAACACACCACGGCTTCTAATCCTGAAAAAAACCAGAGGGCAAAAGAGGCTTCCCCCGGGGCATCTTGGATTCCTCTTCCCTTGAGGAGGAAGAGGGGGAGCATCCTGAGGCCTTTGGGCACTTCTCAGACTCAGCGGGGGGGGGGGGGGGGAGAAGGGCCAGGGATGGGATGGATCTGCCCCATCCATTTCGCCTGGGACAGGTTGGGGCATGGGGCAGCCCCTGGGGTGGACCCAGAGCGTGTCTCAGAGTGGCTGCATTGCACAAAAGAGTTAGACCGCATACTGGAGAAAGAGATGCACACCCACACACTCACACACAACTGCTCTGGAGAAAGGAGCGAGGAGGAGGAGAAGCAAGAAAGGCGCTTGGCTGCCTTGGGCTCGAAGGAAGGAAGCCTAGGCTGGTGGGAAGGAGGCTGCCTCCCAGAGGGTCCCAGGTAAAAAGACCACAAAGAATCCTCCCCCTTGGCAGGCGGCCACACTGGCTCCCCCCCAGGGCTCTGCTTCCAATGGCCGCTGCAGACCAAGCCGAAGCCGCAGGACCGAGAGCGGCCCGGCCACGACCCTCCCCTCCCCCACCAAGCACCGCCAGGGAGCTGCTCATGGAGAGGGGGGGGGCTCTATTTTTAGCGCCCCTGCAGAGGCACAGAGAAGCTTCCAAATTTGTGCTCTGGAGCCCATTAAGCCTCAGAACAAACTGTTCGAACACGTCTCCCCCACCAGCCGCCAGGACCATCTGTGGTTCTGAATGCAGATGCCGCTTCATGAGCCACTTCCTTCTCCCCCCCCCCCCTTGAAGGAGGGAGCCCCCCCCGGCCTCCCTAAACCAGCCCCCCCCTCTCAAGCAGGCAGGGGTGGGGGCCGTGTCCCTTCCTCAGCCCTCTCAAGCCAAGGGGGGCTGCTGGCCAGTATCCCCCCCCCGTGAGGAGCCCCCCCGCCAATCCAAAGGCAGGGCCACCCCCAGAGGATGGAGGAGGGGCAGGAGAGCAAGACCCTGTTGGGAATTGGGGGCCTGCTCCCCTCCCCTCCCCCGCCTTTCCCTGAGCAACAGCCCAGAAGACCCTGGGAGGGGGGGAGGGAGGCAGACCAGAAAGCATCTCTAGCTGCATCCTCCCCCCCCCCCAGCTCCTCTTGCAAGTAGGGGGGGAGGGAGAATCCAGGACCCTGGAAGCAAGGAAGGGGGGCGGGGGGGGGGCTGAGGAGCCCAAACTCTCCCAGCCTCTCCTGGGGACAGTGGGGGTCCCGTGGGTGGAAGGGAGGCGTGGCGGAGGGGAATCTCCGCATCAGCCCCACCAGGAGAGGAGAGCTGGAGGGGGGGCCAGTGAGCAGTCTCTCCCCCTTTTGCCTAACCAATGGCATTTATTCTGAGGAAAAGTGCTTACAGGCGCAGAAAAAGGGGCTCCTTTAATTGAAGCACAGCTAGCAGTTTAAGAAAGCCATAAAGAGGACGTAAACAGTGAAACAGGAGGAGGAGGGGGACGCTCTGGGGGGGCCTTAGGAGCCAGTTTGGCAGGAGGGCTGGGGCCCCCCAGGAAAAGGCATTCCCCCCTCCCCGTGGTCCGTCTGGGGCGAGTGCTTGGGCACTGCTTAGTGGGGGCCCATGCAGCTGCCCCAAGAAGTGGGGGGGGGGGATCTGCAGCCCGCTGCCTTTCCATGAGCATAAAAGGGGGGGCTCCATTCTGGCCTAAAGCCAGAGCTGCCCACGGGGAGGGGGGGTAGTTTGTGACAGAGGAAGCGGTGGCACCCAGACCCGCCTGTGGTCTGAACTCTTGGGGCCCCAACGGTGGGAGGGCTACCAAGGGAGAGCCCCCCTGCATCCTCTGTCGCCTGGCCTGGGGATCAAGCTGTGGCCCCGGGCCCCTGAAGAGAGCTTGGCCTTGCCCCGTCTTACTGTGGCCTCCCCCTCCGAGCTACGTTGGTGCTCTGGCTGTGGGCCACGGGTGGCTGGACGGAGCTTTCCCAAGGAATCCCACTCCGAGAGACAGGAGAATCTGAATACATTCACATAGTTAAATACTACTTTAAAAAAAAAACACCTTTTAAATTGGGATTTAAAGAGAGGCGAGGTGATCAAATGAGGCTGCCCCAATCCCCTCCGCCCACACCGCTCCGGCTACAGCCAAACTGAGGAAAGGGGCACAGCCAGAGGCCGTATGCTTTGTGCCCACCTGGCTGCCACCCAGCTCTGCAGTTCTGTTCCGAAATCGCCCTGGGCAGCCCCGGCTCCTTCGTATTTCAGGCTCCCATTTGGCCTCATTTGCTATTCCGAATGCGAGATCTCTAGCACTCCCCCCCCCCCCCCCCCGAGCAGCCAATGGGGGCTTCTCTCGGCCAGCCTCCCTTGCTGGGCTTTCTGTGGAGAAAGTGGTCCAGAGGGGGCCTGGGTGAAGTGGGGGGGGGGGGAGAAGCAGAGCCCCCTGGCGAGGCTGAGGAGTGGAAAGACTGGGGGGGGGGGTCCTTCTTCTGTCTGGGCTGAGGAGTAGGAGGGAGACCCCCCCGTGGGGAGCCAGGTGAGGCTCTGATGTTACATAAACGCCTCCTCTGTTAGCACCACATGCCAGTTCCGACTGATGTGCTTACACACAATACCTGCCCTTTGTTTCTTTCTCTGCTCCTTCTCCTCCTCCTCTTCCTTTATGCCTTCTCCTTCCCTTCCTTTGGTGGCCATCACTCAGTTACTTTATTATTTTTATGTTCCAGATTCTTTTAAACTCCTACAAGAAGCTATAAACGGAAACATTATTTTCGGGGCTAATACCAGTTAAACAAACAGCCCGTGGCTTCCTTGGAGGAAAACTCCCCAGCTGCAGCCCAGCCCTGGAAAAGCTACCAAGCAGAGGCAGCCAAAGGGGCCCCTGAAGGGCAGCCGGCCGGACCCCGGGGCTGGCAGTGCAACCGACCTGGATTCGCCCGAAGAGCCCCGGTGTCAGCAGCAGCTGCTCCCAGGCTCAACACGGCTTGATGGGTGGCTTCAGAGGGTCTGCAGCCCCCAGAAACCAAGGCTCTGACGGGGTTTCAGCCCAGGGAGCTTTTCGAGGGGGGGGGGAGATTTGGCTCTTCTTCGTCCCTCTGGGGAGGGGAGGGGCTGCTGGCTCTGAGATAAACTGGGACATCCCGGCTTCCCTGATTTGGGTGAAGACATCCGGTGCTCCATCGCTCCTCCCCACGGAAGGCCCTCATTGCCCCCCCCCCCACGGCCATGCCTCTCGCTGGGCCCCTTTGCCCAGAACCAGAGTAGGGCAGAGAGGGGGAACAGGGCCAGGGGGAGAGGGAGGGGGTGAAGGAACAAGGGAGGGGCCTGGAGGAGGAGAGGCTGGCGCTTTGTCCTCCCTCCCTCCCTCCCTCCCAAGAAGCCAGCCGAGGCTCATCTCCAAGGACCAAAGCGTTTTTATTTGCCGTCAGTCCGAGGGAGCTCCCCGAAGGGCTCCTGGCAGGGAAGGCCTGCCCATCCGTCTCTCTCACACCCACACGTGGCTGGGCATTATGGTTCCGGCCCTCCGATGGGGGAGAAGCCATCGTCCACGGAAGGGACCCTCCTTGCAGTTCCGTTCCTGATGCCGCTGCTGAAGCCCTGAAGGGGGAGGAGAGAGGGCAGCTGAAGGAAACCTGGGTCTGCTGCAGCCCCCTTGGCTGGCGCCCTGCCTCCCCCCTTCCCCCCAGACCCTCCCCTTTCCTGGCTTCGGAAGGACACCTGGTCCAAGTCATGCAAAAACCAGCCCCGGATTAGAGGAGGAAAGCCACGCTGGAAACCTCCCACCCCTGGCAGAGAAAGGGAGAGTCCACTTGCTGAGCCTGAGCTGCTCCCGGCCAGTTTCTTAATTGGCTCTTAATTGGCTCTTAACTTGCCAGCGGAGCAGCGCAAGAGGCAAAAGGCTCCAGCTGGACTAAGAGGAGGAATAGACTGTAGAACCACAGAGTGGGAAGGGACCCTGGAGGTCTTCTAGTCCAACCCCCTGCACCACCCCATCGGAATGGCCGCCCAATCTCTTCTGAAATACGCCCAGCGTTGGAGGGAAGTCCTTCCGCTGGCTCTAAGTGCCCTCAGGGTTACCTTATTCCTTCCCCAGGTATTTCATCATGATGCTGGTCACGTCGTCTTCTCTGCCTTCCGCCTCGGACCGCGGGTGGACCTTGGCCCCTTCCGAGCTCCCTTTGCCCATGCAGCCTTCCCCTTCCTGCCTTCGGACTTGGGGGCGGCACTTGATGCTGTCGGCGCTTTTGAAAGAGCCCACCGAGCCGGTGGAGGAGTCGGAGGAGTCGGAGAGGCTGCCGGGGTCCTCCCTCGCTTCCGACTGGGGGGATAAGACCGTCTTCATCTCAGACAAGAAAGTGCGCTGAGGCGGGGCGGCTGGGTCTTCGAAACGGACACTGAGGGGCCGCTGCCCGTCCTTTCTCTCTTTGGGGCCTCCGGACAGGCTACTGGCGGACTGAGCTTTCCGGATGGCCGGCAGGAAGTCATCCACGTCGGTCCCTGTCCCCCGCTCGTAACTTAGTGTTGGTATTTTCCAAGAAAACGGATCCTTCCCTTCCCTCGGGATCTCCCCCAGCCTCTTGCTTTGGAACATCAGGGGCTCCTTCCCGAGATCCAGGCTTCCTTCCGAGGAGGCCTCCAGGCAGCTCCTCCAGGGCCTCGGGCGGGACGGGCTGACCGCGTCTCCACCCAGGATCGGAGAGGCCCCCGTGGCGTAAGGCCCACCCGTGTCCTGCACCAGGGAGTCGTATGAGCCAAACCTGGAGGCCCCTTTCAGAACCGGGGAGAGGGACGGCGGCAGCCCACAATCCGAGGAGACGCTCCTCAAACTGGAGGAGCGAAGCAGCTCCACTCCGGGGTTTGCGCTGAGGTCCTCCAGGCTGGCTGGAAAGTCTTCCTTGTCCTTCAGGGGCCGGCATCTCCTCAGGAAGGGGGCCCCGGTGGTCTGGTAGATGGGCAAGGAGGAGGCCTCCTCCAGGGGCTCCTGGTCCTTCAGCCGCTTCCTCCGCAGCTCCTCCACGTAGCCCGAGAGCGCAGAAGAGGAGCGGCAGAGCCTCTCCTCAGCCAAAGGAGAGCGTTTCCTGCTCGGGGGTGGAGAGAAAGGCAACTTCTCGTCGGCTGCGGCGGGAGAGGCCCCGTCGAATTCCCCCTTGGGCCTCCGGTAGTCCTGCCTCAGAGAGCCAAGGGAAGGGCCTCCCGGGCCTCCTCCACACCGCCCGTACTCCTTCCTCTGCCAGCTTTCCTCGGGGTCTTTGTTCGCCCTAGGGGGAAAGGTGGAAGAGGAGACTCAGCCAAGGCTTTGCCCCAAGAGCCCGGCCGGGTTCCACAAAGGGAACTGAGGCGGGAGAAGCTGCTCCCTCCGGCTTTTGCTCCAGGGACCCTGCGAGGCCAACCAGCGAGGGAAAAGCAGCCGGACTGGCGGAAGGGCGATCGGAGTGTGTGGAAGGGCCTGGAGGGTGGGCATCCCAAACTGCCAGGGAGTTGGGCTATTCCGCCTCCTTTGCTCTGTGCTGGGAGGGTAGGGGGGGGCAAAGATGCCCTCCCCCCTGGAAGCAGGGATCACAAGAGCCTGGGAAAAGAAGGAAGGGTGGGAGGAAGGCCAGGCTGAAGATCTGCAAGGGGTCTTCCTTCCTTCCTTTTTTCTCCTCTCGGCTCTGTTTTGAGAACTGCACATTTTAACAACATTTGGCTTGGCAGTCATGGACCCTTCTGGCGAAGGGGATGGGGTGCCATTGCCATGGCAACATGACACAGCCTGCAATCTGCAGAGTCAGGACCTCCGCGAGATTGTCCTGAAACGGAATCTACACAGAGGGGACCCTCAACACCTCCTCTCCCTCTATCTGCCCGTCCGTCCGCCCACCTCTCCAGGCAAGGCCACAGGGCTCGGCAGGGCCTTGGGCCTGGCAGCCACATGGGGAGGGGGCCAGCAGCAGTGGGGCAGCCTCCGCTTGCAAGAAGTAGAGAAACCAACCTGAGACCATCCAGAGCCTCCCCCAATTGGCCCCAGACCCACAGAGGGAAGACGAATCCTTGGGCTGGTCAAATCACGCCTGCGACTCAAGTCACTCAACCGCAGCCCCCCTCTGCTGCTTCTCCTAGAAACACACACCCCTCCCCCATGCCCCCTCCCGCTGTCAGGCTCAGGGCAGAGGAAGCTCCTGGTGGCCTTTCAGGGGCATCTGGGCTTGGAAAGCTCCCGCCAACCTCTCCAGCTGACCCACGGATGGGAGGGGGGGGTTCCTTCTCCCCCACCTGCTCAATGGCGCCTTGAGTCAATCGCTTTCCTGGCCGCCTTCTCACCAAAACTGGCACAGCCTGGATCTGCTTCTCCCGCCCACCTGCTCCTTCCGCATCCCAGAGCTTGTTTACAGGGAGGGATTGGCCCCCTCCCCTCCCCCAGCGCCTGTGCTGCCTTTGGGGGCTGGGGGTGGGCGGAAGGGAGAGCACCAGAAGGTGGTGCAAAATGACCCCAGAACCAACGGCAGGCAGGCCTCGCAGGCGGGCCTCCTACCAGGACCAGGAGAGCCCAGGCAACCTCGTCCCCCTCGGGCCCTGCCTCTTCCAGTCTATCCAAGAGACCCCCAGAGGCGGCCAGGCAGAAGGGAGAGCCAGCCTCCCCTCCCGCAGGAGCCCCTCAGCCAGAGAAAGATTGCCGGAGACCCCCCTACACGGGCAGCCCGTGTCTCCCCAATGCAGCCTCTCCTTGGCACCCCAGGAGACCCTCCCTCAAAGCCCCTCCCCCCAAGACAGAGCTCAGGGCTGTCCAGCATCCCCTTGCTTGGCCACCTGGGCTGTTGCCCCGAGGGAGACCCCCAGCAACAGGGAAGGGAATCCTCTCCAGCCAAGAAGCGAGAGGGCGAGGGGGGGGGAGGCTGGTCCCAGCACAAGCCTTAGCAGGACCCCCCCTCCCGGCCTCACAGGTCCCGCCAAGGGAGTCAGTGGGCCTTGGGGCAAGGGGGAGGGGGACTCTTCGCAGCCAAGCTTCCGTGGGGGAGATGCCGGTCCTTCGCGGCCAGTGAGAAGCAGCCCCATCTTCTGGAGCAGAAAGCGCCTTCCTGGCCCTTCCAGCCTGAGGAAAGGAGAAGCGGAAGAAGAGGCCGGGAAAAGCCGCCTTCCTGGCTCCCCTTCCTGGCTTTTCCTGCCCAGGTTCTTTTTAAGGGAGACTCTGAAAGCCTCCCTGAGCCAAATGGAATTTTTGCAGTGTGCAATCTGCACCAAAACAAATGACATACAACAGTAATTAGTGAAGATTACACAGCAATTAGGATGATTATTATGCTTATGCTAGTTGAAATAATTTATGCAATAATATCTGTACTTGAATGGAAGCACAGAGCATGTCCAGAGACAAAAGGAGAGAAGCGGTAATTGCACAGAGGGATTGAGCAGCCGAAAGACCAGGCAGGCAGCAGCGAGAAACGCCAGCCCTGCCTGGGATACAAGAGGCCGTCGGCCCTCCGGTGGCCCCAAGAGACCGGCCCCCAGCCCTCCCAGCCTTTGCAAGAGCAAAAGATCCGCCAGGGCTCCACGCAGAGTCAAGCCGGCTGTGGGTGAGGAGAGGGGCTCCCCTTCCGGAGGGGACCCACGCTCAGAGGCTGCAGAGCCCGGGACCACCTCTTGGCGGGGAGGCAGTAGGCCAGAGCGGGAGCCGGACTCACAGCACCCTTCAAAGCCTCTCACCTCGGGCTCGGGAGGCTCCGGACGTCCAGCGAGAACCGAGAGCTGCTTCCCGCCAGACTGGGAGCTGATGGGGATGTCCAGCCTGACCCCGTCTCCAGCCACGACCGGACGCTTCCTTCAGACTCCAGATTTAAGCTCAGTGATGAACTGGAATCCAGGCTCATCTGACTCTCCCTGCAGGGAGACGGAGGAGAGGAGGAGGAGAGCTGAGCAGGGAAGAGGTAATCCCAGACCCCCCCGGAAGAGCCCCTCGCTTCCACACATTCCATGAAGGATTGGGGTCATGATTTAAGTGGGTGGGGGGGGGGGGCTTTGGGCAAAAGACTTGCAAACATCTGGACGTCTGCACTGCTGTTTCTCAACCTAGGCAACTTTCAGCTGTGTGAACTTCAAGGTTTTAACGACCATCTTTAAAGCGCTCCATGGCTCGGGGCCTAGTTATATGCGAGACCGCCTCCTGCCCCATACATCCCTTAGACCGATACGCTCCCACAGAGAGGGCCTCCTCAGGGTGCCGTCGGCTGGACAATGCCGACTAGCGACACCCAGGGGGAGAGCCTTCTCTGTGGCGGGCCCAGCCCTCTGGAACGACTTACCCCCTGAACTCCGCACCATCTCCGACCTCCGCCTCTTCCGCAAGTGTCTGAAGACACACCTATTTCATCTAGCCGGCCTAGCGTAACCTCCATACTGACTATTAGATAGTTTTTAAACTTGGGATTTTAATTCGGTTTTTAGCGCAGGGTTTATTTATTAGAATAAGTATTTTAAATTTCATATATTTTATATATTTTGTATGTATTTTAACATCCCTGTGCGCCGCCCTGGGTCCTAACAAGGAGAAGGGCGGGGTATAAATTTAATAAAATAAATAAATAAATAAATAAATAAATCTCCCAGAATTCCCCAGGCAGCACGCTGGGTGTCACTTGAGACCAGGACCCTCCTGCTGGCTGGGAATTCTGGGTGTTGGAGTCCCCACGGCTGAAAGCTCTGAAGGCCTCTACCCAATGGCATGGCGTAAGGTGGGCTCCTCAGTGGCCTGAGCAGGAAACGGTGCATGCTCAGGGCAGCCCCCCCCCCTCCCACAGAGGCATCCCGGCCAGTGACGGGCACCCCCCCCTCCCCCTGTGTGCAGCTTAGAAAAAGCCAAAGCCTCTTTTGGGCACGGCTGCCCTGAACTGCCCAGAGAAACCCCACCGATTTCCAAGAGGGCAAAGCTGCCAGGCAGAGAGCTGGGCAAGAGAAGGGGCAGTCCTGAAGCGCCAAAGGGAACAATGGATGAAGACCCAATCCGCCCTCCCTTCCTATTGGCCGACCGAGGGCCTTTATCCCGCAGCCGCCCATCAGCCCCAGCCGGACTCCCTTCGGCTCCACTTACGTCTCCTGACGGGCACCGAGGGAATCCTGGGCCGTCTGGAGGCTGTGAGGAAGGAGAAATCAGTCTGGGGACCCTCTCTTGAAACACATTCACACAGGGAAACTGTGGCCGGCCTCCCAGGGCAGAGGGTTCAAAAAGGGCTCTTGGGGTTGGGGGCTTCTAAGTCCTCTAAGCGACCCTTCCGTTTGGACGTTCAGATGCGGTGGGCGTTTCCTATGCGAACTTTATAGACCCCCGGAGGTTGGCCAATTGTTCGTGAAGTCAAGTGGAGGACGGAGGGTTTTCCTCCTGGTCCCTCAGAGAAGCCTCCCCCACAGACATGCAAACCGCAAAGGGACACCGTTCTCTACTGCTGTGGACCCCCCCCCCCAAATACTGTGGGGGTGGGGTGTATTTTTTGCAACCCCCCCTTTCCCCCCTCCCACCCTTGGCTCCAAGTCGCCCCCCCCCCCCCAATCTCATTGCTGGACTTTGCTTAAGCTGCTCTGATGGAAGCAGGTGGGAGGAGGGGGGTTTCCTTTTTCCCCGACTTCCATTTCAGTCACGCTCGGCAGCTCAGCAAGACCCACATCACAATCGGCCCAGTCTGCACACACACACTTTCTAGGCCTGCTTTTGAGAAGGGTCCCTTTGTGGGTTTGGCTCCTGGGATCAATTCCCTCGCCTGTTCATTGCACAAAGCTGAGCGGGAGAACTGGAAGGCGGGGGGCGGGGGGGGGCAGCCACAAGGCTCTGCCTGGGGAAACAGAGGCCCTGTGTTGGGCTCCCTCCCCCCGAGGCTTCTGCTGCCACCATCACCCCCAACAGGGCCCACCCTCCGGCACCAGGAGGCCCGAATGGAGCTGGGCACTCGGGCTGATCCCACCGGTCCTGGGGGGGTGGGAGGGGCCCCACGGGAAGGAGAAAGGCCACTCGCTGCACGATAAGCACAGTCAGCTGGGAAGGGGGGGGGGGCTGGCCAGGACCCCGGAGCCACTTATCAAACCTTCCCCCAAAACACGTGGTGGTGGTGGTGGGGGGGGGGTCACTGCCGCTGCACCCCACTAACGGCCGGGGAGAATCTCTAAAGCGCTCTCTCTCTGGGTGCAGCCGGGCCCCCATGGCTGAGCAGCGGGCAGGGCCATGGGTTTTAGCACGGGTTTACTAATTTAATATATTTTAATCGATATTTATTGTATTTTGTGGTTTAAAATAATGCCTGTGCGCCGCCCTGGGTCCTAACAAGGAGAAGGGCGGGGTATAAATTTAATAAAATAAATAAATAAATAAACAAACAGGGAGAAGCTGCCCAGGCGCACTTACCTCTCCGCCTCACTTTCCTCGCCCGACTGCACCTCTTCCAAAGCCCCCTGCAAGTCCGCAATGCGCCGGACGGAGGTCTCCAGGTCTGCCTGCAAAGTCTGCCTGACCGCCGAGAGCTCGTCCACCTGCTTCTCCTGGGGAAACGGGAGGGGGATTCAGGGGGCAGCGAAGGCAGGATGGGGGGGGGGGGCCTTCCGAGCACTTTCGAGGGCTGCATGTGGGGAGACCAGGCAGGGCTCCTGGCTGGGCTCACACAGCGGCCTGAGCTCAGCTATTGCTCCAACCCCTTTTCTGAGCTTAACCCACAGCTGAGCGTGGCTGGTTGGCAGAAGCCCCCAACTGCCTCTGCTCTGTGCCAAAACAGCAACAGTGCCAATCCGGCTGTCTCCAGCCCCTGCTGGCACCGCCAGGCCGAAGCCTTTTGGAAGAAGGGACTCTCACGCACTGCTCCCGCCTGGAAAATGGGACTGGGCTGCCCCTCCCTCCCTCCCTGCGAAAGAGGCCTGGGGGCGGCCAGGGTGGCAGAGCCTGCAATTCCTCTTGATTGTAGCTGCCAGCAATCAAATCCTCGTCCCAGAGGTGAGGAAGAGCCAGGCACACCCACAAACAGCAGCAGGCCTGGCTGGGGAGGCCTGAGCGTTTGTGGGCTGGACGAGTCACACGGAAACAGGACTGTGGCTAGGAAAAACAAGGAGGACAGGAAATGCAGAGTGTGGCCGAAGTCAGGCCTCCTCTGAAGGATGCCGGCCAGCTGCCCGGCTGGAGAAGGTCCCGAGGGAGGGAGGGAGGGGGGAGTCCGAGCATCCTTCAACCAAGGGCCGATGCAACCAGCCAGGGGTGCAGATGGAGCCCTCCCCCCCTCGCAGGAGAACAGGCTGAACAGAAGCAGCCGGATTTGGGCCTGGCCCTCTGCTCGGCGTGGCCTCTTCCACCCGTCCCAAGTCTTTGGAAGGGGAGGGGGGCAGCCTTCAGCTGGGACCTAGGAAAGCGGCAGAGCCCCTGCCCCCAATCCTCCTAGGCAGCCCTTCCAATCCCACCCCCCTCCCTTCGGAGGGACCCCCTGCAAGAGGCTCACAGGCGCAAACAAGCAGGGCCTCCCCTGGGGCTTCCTAGAGAGCAGGCGCTGAACTGCCCCTTTGGAAAGGAGAAAGCAGGGAGGCAAACAGCCGCTTGACCCTCGGGGGGCTTCCCTGCCCTTTCTCCAGAGAGGACGGGCCGAGCTCATGGAAGGGGCTGCTTCTGTGGGGCTCTGGTTTCCTGTGGGGGGGTTGGAAACTCGCTCGGTGTGCAAAGGAGAGATATTTTAATGCCACTGCACCGAGATACATGGCTGCGATGACAGGGAGACGGGGCGAGGGGGCTGGCATAATTGCACATCTCTAAAGATACATCCCCCCCCCCCACAGCTCTCTCTCTCTGCCCTTTGCTATTTTAAGCCTTCCTTAGAATCTGCTGAAAATCTCCCCTTGGGGCTCCCCCCCCCCCACATGCTGCATCCCCCCCATCTTGTGAGGTAGGCCGGGCTTCCCAAGGGGCAAATGGAGTGGGAAGACCCCCACCCTCTCTCAAAACTCCTTACTTTGCTCTATCCTTTCAAAATAAATGCACATATTGCTCTTAATTTAAAAAGCAAATCCCAGCGATTCAAAGACAGATCTGACCGTGGGCTTTCTCTCTTCTTTCAAAGACCGTGGGAAGTGGCCAGTCACACGAGTGGGGAGGCTGGGGCAAGAGAGAAACCCTTTCACAGCACCATCGTTTCCACTTAGAGGCCACCACAAGGTCTCTGGGGAAGGAAGGTTTTCCCTCACAGCTTCCGAACCTCCAAGGCTGACGGTGCCTCTCACGCAGAAGACCCCCCCCCCCACAATGCCCACACCCTTTAACACGAGGCCCATCACTCCGGCCGGGGCTCTAGCCAAGCCCTCTAGGCCCCCCCCCCCCCCCCGCAGTCCAAGGAGGAAGAGCTGAAAGGAGGAGGCAGGATCTCCCCACAAACCCACAGCTTCCCCTCCGAGGGAGGGGCAGGGATGGGGCATCTCCCAGGAGTTCAAGCATTGCTTATCAACCCTCCCCCTCCCTCCCTTTCCTTTCTTCTTCCCCTCCCTCCATTGAGCCAAAGCTGAGAAGCGACGGAGGCCTGCAAAGTGAGAAGGAAAGCCCCAGGCGAGGAAGAAGGTGCTGAGATAACAGCTCCCACCATTAGGGAGGATGCCTGCTGCCAGAGAGGCCAAGAGGCAGGGACGGGGGGGGGGGGGGGGAGATTTCCTCCGCTTTCTCTCCCCCAGAGCCCCCGCATTCCCTTCAGCCTCCCTCCCTCCCTCCCTCCTCTGGCAGCTCCTCCACCACAGCTGCTCTGCAGGGCAACCAAGAGGCGGGGGCTTAATTGCAGGTTGGCACCAGGCCAGGAGGGCAGCTTTTCATCCAATGCCACCTAAGGATTAGCAAGACGTGGGAGCTGAAGGGGCACAACCTCCCTGGAGCTACCCAGGAGCAAAGGCACGACCCTCCCACCCGCTACGTTTCCTCCCCCCCTTTACCTGGGAAGTCCTCTCCCAACTACACACGGAGTAGTTGCTAGGGCAAGGAGGGCGCCAGGCCACGAGGCTCCCCCCGCCTGATCTTGCCCTGGCTAGGAGAGGTCCCCGAGAGACCAGGTGCTCTGCCCCCGCACCTTTCCCTTCCTCTTACCAGATCCACCCGCCTGCGACTGGCCTCCAGCTCCCTCTGGGCCAGCTCGCTCATGTCGGCCTTCAGCTCCTCCAGCCGCAGCCGGTAGTAGTGGACGTTCTCCCTCTCATGTGCCTCGCGCTCCTTCGCCTTCTCCAGCTCCTCTCCCACCTTGATCACGCTGTCCCGGAGACGGAGCACCAGCACCTGCAGGGAGCAGCCTCAGGGGAGCTGAGCCCCCTCCCTCCTTCCCCCCCTCCCCCCCTCCCCGCTGGGGCCAGGGCCCTACCTCGAACCGCTTGATCTGGACGCTCTGGAACTCCATCTTGCTCTCCAGGTCGCAGATCAAGGCCTCCTGGCGACTGACGATCGACCGCTCCACCATCGCTTGCTCCAGGTAGGAGAGCCTGGCCTGGGCCGCCTGCAGCTGTTTGCCGAGGGGGAGGGAAGGGGGACCTCAACCCGGGCAGCCCAGTTCCCTGGTTGGGGGGGGGGGGAGTGGGGGCGCCTTGCAGCAAAGCACCATCCACACTCAGATGAGAGCAATCCCTGCGCCATCCCCAGCTAATTCTAGCAGCACTGCAGCCTGGCAGCTCCCCTTTCTGAGAGCCAGAGAGGAATGGAGGCCTTCCTTTCCACCGGCTGACCTCCCCTCTGCCCAGCCCCCCAACCCCCATTCCCTGTCCAGCTCTTAACTCTCTCCTGCAGCGCCTGCTTCTCCTTCTCCAGCAATTCCAGCTGCCCCTGCAGTTCCTGGATCTGGGCGATGTCCGTGGCCGACTGAGGGAGAGAGAGACGCCAAGGCCTCTGAGCAGCCCCATAGCAGGGGGGACCCTGGGCAAGGGTGGGCAATCGGTCCAAGCCCACCTCAGGCCAGAAGGTTCCCTTCAGCTCTGCAGGGGGGGGGGGGGGACGCAGGCCGAGTCTGGTCGTTTGTGGGATGGCCGTAGTGGGAGGCCCAGGGATTGGGGTCTGTGCCCAGAAGAGAGGGGGTCCTGGCCCCCCCACCCCCACCTGTGCGATCAGAGCCTTGTGCTTGGCCATCAGCTCGTTGAGGTCCTCCTGGTCCTCCTCAAAGCGCTTGAGCAGGTCGGCCTTCTCATGCTGCAGCTGGTACAGCTGCTCGTCCACCTGCAGAAGACACAGCAAGGCCTCTAGGCAGGGGCTTCATGTGGGGGGGGGGTTCCTTTGGGTCAAGGGGGCAATTATCCAGTCCAGTACCAAGTGTTTGTTCCTGGTGGCCGCCTCCAGCTCCGAGTGCAAATTCTCCACCTCCGAGGACAGAATCTTCTGGGACTCCTGGGCTTCGGCACACCTGGCTGTGCTCTCTTCCCACTGCCAGAGCAGGGAGGGAGGAAGGACATCAGGGGATGCCGCTGCCACGCCGGCTTTCCTACCACCCCCTTGGCTCTCCTGCGGCTAAGTCCGGCTTTAGCCCCTGATTCCAGGGAACCCCTTTAGCCCCTTCCTTCCTGGGGGGGGGGGGAGGAGGAGGAACAACGGGGCCATGCTTTTTTCCTAGCGGCTGAGCTGAGGAGCCGGGCTCATTAATTAGCCAATGAGGTGAATCTCCTCCAATTGGCAGAGATGAAAGCAACTGGCCAGGCCGAGGTTATCAAGGATTGTTTCTTAAGCAGCATCGACTGCATCCCGCAGGCGCAAACCCAGGAGGCCTCAAGGCTCTCCGGAGCAGCCCCCTGCAACCCCCACCCAGGTCCTCCTCTGTGCCCGGTTTCTCCACCTTGTCTCCTTCACTCCTGGCGTTTGCCAGCACCTGGTCTTGCCCACAGCGTGCCCAGTGGGCCTTTGCTCCACTCCTGCCAACCCCCCAAAAGTCCTGCCCAGCCTGGACTCATCAGCTCCAGTTGGCCTTTCTCTGAAGCCTCCAATCAACCCTCTCCCCCCCCCCCAACGGGGGCCTCTGCCTGTGTGCTGACTGAAAAGGCTGGGCCTGCAGCTGGAAGCTTCAGTGGGCGATTTGTGCCCTAGAACCAGCCCCATGGGCTGTTTGCGCAGAGGCTTTGGAGACAGGAATTGAGGCCTCCCAGCCAGGGCTGGCCCTTGGCCGATATTGAAAGAGCAGCAGAAACTCCTGCCAGGGAGGGACTCGGGCCCGGAGCAGCCCTGGCTCAGAGGATTTTGGGCCTGGGCAAGCCCTGAGTCCCAGCCCCGAGCTCTCCGTGCAGAGACAATGAGGCAGGGCAGAAAGGGGGCTCTGCCCCACGCAGAACCCACCCGGGGTGGCTCTAAGTGCGGGAGAGGCCCCTCTAAGCCCACTGCCCCCCTCCCCATCTCCCTCCTTTCCCTCCAGGCCCCCTCCCGCCCCACCCCACCCCACCCCGGTTCTGCTTTCTTGTCTGGCTTGTCCCAATTTGTGAGGGGAAACGGATTTCTGCCCCCGTAATTCAGATGACGAACCCAGAGCTGCTAATGTCTGATTGCCTCTCCGGAAAGATTTAGCCTCCCCTCTTCCCCTCCCCTCCTTCATTGGTCCCTTCTGCTCCCTCCCTCCCTCCCTCTCTTTCTAAATCTGCATAATAAAATGTTTCCCACTTGGGAGCAAACAAAAGGAAAGGATACCTAATGTATGAAGAGATCAAAGGGGTTACGGTGGCTGCCATCTGCTCCATGCCTCCCTGCCTGTTGGCTCCCTGGCTGAGGGAGGGCCCCTGAATCCTCACAGAAGGTTTTTCCTTCAGCCCCTGACACTCACGCCTATCTCAGGCCCAGCAAAAGGGGGGCTCCCTGCGCCTTTCGCTTGCCCCCTTCTGAACGAGGAGATCTTCCACATCCAGGTGCAGTATACCCCTAATCCCCACGTGGACAAATGGGGACAGATGATCTCCACAACACCCACCGGCAGGCATTTAAAGGCACCTACCCCCCCCCCCCCACACACACACCTTGGCTATTCCTGGCAAAGCCCCCGGGGGGTTTCCCCTGGGCCAAGGGCAGCAGGGCATGAGCCCCCGAAGGGACCTGCCACTCCCCTCCTGCTTCTGCCAAACCAGGTAGAAACATCTGCAGTTCCCAGATGCTGTTTACACAGAATTATGATCCCAATTACCAACGTCTGTGCTGACTGTAATTGCTCGCATCTCCGGAATGGCAGGCTTTCGATGGAAACAAGCAAGGGGGATTGTTTACTGAATGTCTCTGGAATGCTTGTGCAGCTAAATTGGAACTACTCTTCCTGGGGGAGGGGAGGGCAGCACCCCCCCCCCAAGAACAGATGCCCAGCGGGCGAGCGAGCGAGCGAGGGCCAGGTAGAGAGGGAGCCGAGGGAACAGCCTTTATTCCGCCAAGGGGCCCCAACGGCATTCCCGGCCCTTCCTCTCTTCCTGGGGGCTGCTCTCCTCACCTGGCTGCGAAGCTTGGCCCACTCCTCCTGGCTTCCCGAGGGGCCTGTCTCTGCTGTCCCAGAGGTCTCCAGCAGCAGCTGGACGTCTGCCAGCAAGGCGTGGGTCCTTTTCAGGTCACGCCGGAGTCGCTTCTCCACGTCAAAGTCCCGGTGGCCAATCTGAAGGAAGGGGGGAGCTGAGGGGGGGCTGGTATCTGGGCCTCCATGTGGGCTGCCCAAAGCAGGGAACCAGGTCAAAAATGGCAGGTGGCCCTCCATCACCCTTCCTAAGCAAATGGCAGGTGGCCCTCCATCACCCTTCCTAAGCAAATGGCAGGTGGCCCTCCATCACCTTTCCTGGTGTGGCCAAAGATCCAGGAGAAAACCGAGCAGACGGGAACAAAGGTTGATGTTGTTAATTCTCCAGGGGGTGGGGTGTGTGTGAAAGGGCCCCTCCAGATGCCCTGGGCCCTCGTGCAATTGGCCCCATTGGCCTGTGCCGTCTCTGAGCCAAGCAGGGCTGGAGGGCTGCTCTCCCCTCACCTGCTCACAGAGGGTGGCGACCAGGCCCTCCAAGTCCCGCTTCTCCCGCAGGAGGTTCTGCTTCTCCTCGCCCTCCTGCTCCCCCTGCATCTCCAGCTGGCGAAGCTGCAGCCGAGGCAAAGGGAGAGACGAGGGGCTGGAAGGGGCCACAGCCAGAGACCTCCCCCACCCCCACCCCCCTCAGGCAGGCCGTACCCGCTTCTGGCAGGACCTGCGGGTGTCCTCCAGCTCCTCCTCCTTGTCTTCCAGCTCCTTCCGGTGGATGTGCTTCGTGCGCTCCATCTCCAGCTCCAGCCTCAGGTGCAGCTGGAGGGGAGGCAGGGGTTACGGGGGGCCTCTGGCCAGGGAGGCGGGTGGCTGGGGGCGGGGCTGGGCTCACCTGCTCCAGCTGCTGAACGGCCTTGGCCTGCTGGCTCAGCTCCTGCTGCTGCTCCAAGGCCCTGGACTCCACGTCCCACAGCTGCTTCTGCAGGGCGGCTGGGGCACCGGCCTCCAGGCTGGCACAGTGGCTGAGCTCCTCCACTTGGCAGCTGAGCGTTGCCACCCGCTGGCCCAGGCCCTGCTTTTCCAACTCTTTTTGCTGCGGGGGGGGGAGGGGGGGGGGGAAGAGAGGAGGAAAGTGGGGAGAGCCCAGCCTCACCTGGAGCCCGGGATGAGATCCGGGGGTCTTGCCAGCAGCCCACACACTCACTTGGCGCGCTGGGATTCAGCCCCCCCCCTGGGCCTTACCTGGAGGCTGTGCCGCAGGCTGCCCAGCTGGAACTGGAGGCCGGAGTTCTCCTGTGCCACTTTCTCACGCAGGCTCTTCTCAAAGGCCGCCTCTCCCAGCGCCTGGGCCAGCTGCAGGTCGAACCTGCCAGGAAATGTGGGCTTTGGGGGTGGGGGTCTGCCTGGCCTTGCATGTCTGGGAGCTGGGGGGGCTCAGTCCTCCCCACCCCCAAGTGCCACCCTCCGGCTGCTGCACCAACAAGGGAGACACTGAAGTCCCAGCGCCAAGGAAATAAGGAATGGAGAGTCGGTCCAGTTTTGGCCGTAGGGCAAGACACCCCTGGGAACCTCCTCCCACAATGGCCTCCCTCCTTCTTGGGCTCTGCTCACAAGAGCATCCTGCCATTATATTTGGGTGGGGGGGGGGGAGACCAGGAAGGACCCCTAATCTATGCCCCCCCAGCCTCATCCCATCCTATGGGTGCGCTTGGGGTGTGGATGGCGGCCACTGCCTTGCTGAAAGAGCCCAGGAGCCCCCCCCCCCCAGGCAGACTCTCACTTCTTCTGCTTCTTCTCCAGCTCATGGCTGCGGCTCTGCTGGTTCTCCGTCAGCACCCGCGTGTCCTCCAGCTCGCAGGTCAGCTGCTGGCACTTGCGCTTCAGCTGCTGGGCCGCCCGCCTGGCCTCCTCGTACAGCTGCTGCACCTGGCTGAGCTGCAAAGCAGGGAGGCCCCCGTGAAGAGAGCGCCATCCCTCTCTAGGGCCCATCACGGAGGCCCCCCGCAGGGAAGGAGGCCTTTGGGCGCTGCGCTGTGACTCCCAGAGCCCCCCGGGGACCTTTGCACCCCATGGGTTTAGTTCAGTTTATTTAATTTTGTATACCGCCCTCCTCCCGAAGGACACAGGGCAGTTACAGCCAAAATAAAACACAGATATACAAAAAACAATTTAAAAACATAGTAAATAATTTGGCCCATAATAAAGTTAAAAACCAAACAAACCCAATTAAAATTAATAAAATTCGTATTTACGCAGCTTGTTGTAAAAGAAAAGTTTTGAGAGCACGGCGGAAGGGGCGAAGGTCAGGGATAATTCGTAACTCCCGGGGCCGTTCGTTCCGGAGGACGGGTGCTCCCACGGAGAAGGCTCTCCCCCCGGGTGTCTCTAGCCGACGGCACCATGAGGAGACCCTCTCTAGCGGAGCGTCCTGGCCGGTGGAGGCTCTCGGTGGCAGAAGGCGACCTCGCAGCTATTAGCACTTGTGGGGGCTCGGCAGCCTGTGGCTTGGATGCAGGCACGGCCGGAGGCCACAGGCAGCAGCAGCCGCGCTGTGGTGGGGAGCCCCCCCGAGGGGCCAGTCTTTGAGCCCTGCGCCCCTCCTGCATTCCCACATGCATGTTTACAGGCGCCCGGGCCCCCTCCGTGGCCTGCCTTTTGTCCACGTCCGCTTTGGACTGCTGCTCCCGCTCCAGCCGCTCTCCAGCTGGGCAATCCTTTTCCGCAGGAAGGCCGCCTCGGTCTCTGCGCAGTCCAGGCGCATCTGCCACTCGTGCCCTGCCGGTGTGAGAGGATCCGCATTTGCACGGCTGGCCGGCCACGCCCCACCTCAGGGCCGACTGCTGGCACACACGCAGCAAGGGCCCAAAGGCCGGAGGGGCTCAGGCCTCCCCTCCCCCTCAGAGGCCATTCCCATTGCCAGAGAGAGAGCGGTGGAACCCTCAGCGTTTGGCCCCTCCGCAGCCTTCAGAATGACCCCAGGGATTCTGGTTCAGCCGCTTCCTGTCCAGGCACCCCCTCCCCCGTATCAGAAAGGCCAAGGGAGCCTGAAAGGGTCTCAGTGCCCCCCAGGTGTCCCAGAGCCCAGCAGTGCCGAGGCCTGCCAACCTTCCCAGCCAGGCGCCTTTCACGCCACGCTGCGCTCAGCCCGGCTCCCAAGGCCTCCTAAGACATCCTGACAGATCTGGGGCAGAAGATCTCTGGGGCGGCCAGGGGCGCCTCGTGCCTTGACTCAAACTGACATGCCCAATGCCCCCCTCCCCCATCCACACGAGGGGAGAGACGGGGCTCCCCTGGGGAACTGCCAGGCGCCCCCACCCAGCGCCCTTGGTTCGCTGCCCCACCATCTCCAGAGGCCAAAGCTGGTTGGGTGTTGGGGGGAGGGCAGGGCGGCACCCGCCCTACGTCCTGCTGCCATGGTTGGGGGGAGGGTGGGGGTGGGGTCTGCCTCCCACCTTTCCCAGAGCTCTTGGCCTCCATCTCGCGGAGCTGAAGCTGCTGCTGTGTTTCCCCCCAGCTGCTTCTCGGCCTCCTCCAGCCGCTCCTGGAGCTGCAGCTGCTTCGCCTGGAAGGAAAGAGGCAAAGGAGGATTCCCAGGAAATCCCCAGAGAAGGGCCTCCGTCCGAGGGGAGAGGCTGGGCTTGGGAACCGAGGGGCCCCGGGCCCTTCGGAGGAGTCCGCCTGCGCTTGCTCCCAGGGCCTTGACCAAGGAAGGCACCGGGGCTCTGTGAGCCAGCCCCAGTCACCCGGCTTCCCCCGCTCCCTGCGGGGCTTTTCAGGGCCACAGCTGCAAAGGGACCTCCCTGCTCAATTGCTCCGGGGTCAACTGGTCAGGCGTGTGGAGGAAGCCTCCCCCCTGCCAGAGACTCCCTCTGGGGCCGAGCCTTGGGGCTGCTTCCTCCGGGAGGAAGAGATCGGTTCAAGCAGGGCCTCCTTGGTGGTGGGACCGCAATGCCTGACCTGCCTCCCCCCAGCTCGGCTTCCTCCTTCCAGAGGCCCTTCGGCTGATTTTCCAGCAGCTGCTCCCCGAGGAAAGATGGAGAGGGAATGGATGCTTTTACTGCCTTTGGGTCGTCTATCTGTGGGCAATCTGGGCGGGGCACCAGGCGGCTCTCTCAGCCTGGCAGTGTTTATTGCTTGGCACGTTCAGGCCCCACGTTTGGAGTCTCCCAGGGACAGGAGGGGGGGGGACTGCAAGTGAAAGGACCCAACCACAGGGGGGCCGAAAGGAGGGCAGGGCGAGAGGGGTGAGGATTGCTGGGGGCAATTTGCCTTGGTGATGCCAGGGAAGAAGACCGCTGCCAGCCTCTCTAGGCCCATCCACCGCTCCCACGCACCTGAAGCACTTGGCCTCCTTCGATGCCCGCAGCCGCTCGGCCCGCTCCACGTCAGCATCCGACAGGCGACGTCTCCTTTCAAGCGTTCGTCCGACAACTCTGCCCTCAGGTCGATGACCTAAAGGGAGCAGGGACAAGCGCTGGGAGGGAGGGAGGGAGGGAGGGAGGGGCCTTCTCTGGGGACAAACAGCCCCCACCCCCACCCCCACCGGGATACTTTGGAGGAAGGAAACGGATAGGAGGCTAAGGAAAGAGGCAGCGTTCAGAATCGCCCATGACCTCCCTGTGTGGACTGAGGGCAAAGGCAGGCAGGCAGAGGCGAGGTTTCTCAGCCCCTGGGACGTAGAGATGGCAGATGACAGGCAAGGGAGATACAACGAGAGACAGAGAATCTCACCGAGGCCAGCCCCTCCCGGTCCGTGCCGGGGGCTCCTGGCTTCCCCAGAGGCTGGCTGGGACTCGGGGAAAGCCAGTTTCCATTCAGCCAAGGCTGGGGGGGGGGGGCAAGCGGGACCCTCTGCCATTGGGCTCCTGACTGAGCTCTGGGAGCGGGGTGGGGTGGGGTGGGGGGGGCACGGGGATTGCTGCTGCTTCGGAGTTTTCCTCGCATCACACAATCCTCTCCGCAAGTTGACTGGAAACCTGAGACTACTTGATAATCTCCCGGCTGCTGGGGGCCTGATGATAGTGTTAATTAATTACTTGCTGAAAAGAGGCTTCGGGGGAGTCTGCCAAACAACTCTTGTCTAATTCCCTGCACAGCCGAATGTGCAACCAATGCCTGCCAAGTCCGGGGGAGGGGAGGGGGGGCAGAGGGGGAGGGAGAGCCCGAGGAGCCTCTGCATGGGAAGCCGGGAAGGAGCCCCCGGCTGGGGCCTGGCAGAGAGAGCGGGAATCGCAGCACGCCAGCCGGAGGGACCCTCCTGCTCCCCCTCCTCTGACCCAAGAGCCTCCCCACAGGGCTGCAGAGGCCAGGTGCAAAAACTCCAGAGCTGCTTCTAGCCCCCTTCGGCAGGAGACCAGAGCAAGGCAGACAGGCAGAGTCTCTCTCTCTCTCTCTCCTCTCCGTTAAAATGTGCCCAGGGCAGTTTTCTCCCCTGCCCTCCCCTTCTATGCTACACCATTGTGCAGCCGCTTGGTGCGCCTTCCAATCTACGCATTGTCCTGGAGCATGACCAAGAACGGGACAGGAAAGCTTCAGAAAACAATAATCATAATAAAGCGCAGCTCTTGGGTCTTCCGGAGGCTCCTTTTGGAAAAACAGCAAGCAGACCCCCCACTCCCCCACCGGAGTGCTTCCGTCCTGCAGGGCTGGATAACGGGGGAGGGGCTTCTAAGCATTGCCCCCATGCGGAGTCCCACCTTCTTCCTGCAGAAGGAACCACAGAAAACGCCCCCCATCCCCAGCTGATGGGGAGGCCGGGAAAGCCACCAGCCGGCCAAGGGAGGGCCCAAAATTAATGGCCTGATTGGCAGAGCCTTAAGCCCAGCTGGCAGAGAGAAGCTGCTCTATGCCAGCCCCTCAGCCTGGACATCTGGCCCACACACACTGGCTGGCCGTTTTGGGCTGGGGGGGGGCAGATAAAGGGGGCGGGAGACGCACGAGAGGCAGGGGAGCCCAGAAGCCAAGGAGGCCCCGAGCAACGGCAGAAGCAGGCAGGCAGAAGGCTCCGCCATGAGGTGCCATCTCAGCTGGGAGCGGCTGGCATGACTGCATCCGAGAGGGGGAAAGGAGGGAGGGTGCCACTGTCTCAGTCGTGAAGACGGATCCTGTCGGCCCTGCCGTCTTTCCCCTCCTGGGGCGCTCCGTCCCCCACTGGGCCAGGCGCTTCTGCCCACTGCAGCCGTGTCAGGCTCACCCTCCTTCCTCCATCGCTCAGTGGCACAAGCGCCCCTTGGCACTGCTGGTTGCAATGCCCACCCAAGAGAGGCGGCTGCGAGGGGCAGCTGCTGACTTTTGCCCAGCCTCGGAAAGATCGGGGGGGGGGGGGGGGCTATTTCTGCCACCCGCTCAGTGGCCCACCAGCAGGAGAAGCCAACCTGTGGGGGCAGAGCTTGTCCAAGCTGGCACCTTCGCCATAAAACCTTGCCCCCCCCCCTCCATGCTAGAAAAAACTCCAAAGATTCCCCTCCCCCCCCTTCCTTGTTCACACAAACCCCTCCAAACATGCAGCCCAAGCATCTCCGGCATCTGCCGAGGCGGCCCCCCCTCCGCCCCCCCCCTACCTTGCTCTCCAGCAATTGGCTGCTCTCCCGAAGCTCCTGGCGGGAAAGCTCTGCATTTTCCAACTTTTTTTGCAGCATTGCAAGTTCCTCCTGGGGGGGGGAGTGAGTGAGCTTGTGCTTATTCACCACCTGCCACGGGACCACCCAGCATGGAATGGCTCTGGAGGAGGGGGCTGAAAGGGGCGGCTGCCGGGACTGGGCTGGGCTGGGGGCTGCAACCAAGGCATGGGGGGGGGGGGGGGGAGACCCGATTTAGCTCAGCTTCCCGCTGACTGTCAGGAGAAGTCAGGGCTTGAGAAAAAGGGCCCAGCTCAGGTACCTCCTTCAGGCGGAGCTGGCCTTCTGCCAGGCTGGGGGTCAGGAGGGGCCGGACGCCACACATCAGCTGCCACCACGGCCAGCTCTTCACGGCTTGGTAGACGGCCAGGTTCTTCTGGATGCATCGGGCAGCCAGGCTCTGGACCTGAAGCAGGAGAGCGGGGGGGAGACCTCAGGGCCGAGGGGGAGGCAGCACCCCCCCACCTCCCCAGTGGGAGCCTTGGCCCCTGGGATCCGGCTAGGCGCCTGCCAGCGCTGTAGGCCAGAGAAGGGGGGAGGGGGGAGGGGAGCAGGGAGGAGCCACCCCCGTTTCCCTTGGCTCATGAGGGGAAACTGCTGAAAGCTACCAGCCTCGGTGGGCCCTTCCCCAACCTCCCCCCCTGCACAGCAGGGCTACCTTTAACTTTCTGAACTGCTGGCGGGAGAGGAAGCCCCTGCAGGCCGCCTGGAGCAGGCCCAGGCCCTGGGACACCAGTTTCTCTCGCTGCTTCTCCAGCCGCGGAAGGACGCCGGCCTTCAGGAAGACCTGCCCAGAAGGACGAAGGGTGAAGCCGCTGCCCGTCCCCCACCAGGCAGGCGAGGAGAGCCAGGGCGGCCGCTTCCAGTACCTGCGTGTGGCCCAGCGCAACGCTCTTCTTCTCCAGGTCGAGGGCCCGTAAGAGCTCCTCCAGCGCCTGCAGAGAGAAGGAGCGCCTGCAGCAGCGGCCGAAATCTCAGGGGGGAGGAGGAGCCCCCCACCTGCCCCACATCACGAACCCCACAAACGGCCGGGCTGCCCCGTCCTGACCTCTCTGCCCAACTGGCACCCATCTCTTCAACTGCTCAGAAGACGCTGGAATCGCTCCCCCTCCCCTCCCCTTTATGGCTCAGGAGAGCCAGCATTGCTTTGCCTGGAACGAGGGGGGGGGGGGGAATTGGCCCGGCAGAGCTCCGTGTGGGGCAGCTGGGGCTGCAGAGCCGCTGGGCGTCTCTTTGTGGGGAGACTTGGGCTCAGCTGGACTGGAACTTGGGAAGCTTCCTGGTCTCCCTCCCCCAATCCCTTGTGCCACTCAGGCCTCCAGAGCCCCCCAGGGCAGAGGAGAGGGCTGGAGCGCTTGTCAACCGAACCTCCCTGCAGCGCAGCCTTTCTGCCCCGCCAAGCGCCTCTTGTCCAATCCTCCCACGCTGGCAGGACCCCCGGGGCAGCTGCTTCCCCAGCACAACGGGACCCACCTCCCTCCCAGGCGCTGGGTTCATGGCCACCGGGAGGACTCCCTCCCTCCCTCCTTCCACCTGACCTTCTTCTCATCCGTCAGCTCGTAGGCCGAGGTGAACCTCTTCATCTCCGGCTGAGCCAAGCCCTGGAAGCGCCGACGGAACTGGGCCAGCTCCATGCGATCCGCATAGCCTGCCGGAGCATAAAGAAAGGACTGGCATCCCAGACCACCGAGACCCCCCCCCCCCAGCAGCCCTGAGGAGCAAGTCCCCTCCTGCACGTTCAGTTTAACGGGTGGCGACCAGACCCAGGAATCCCTCTGCACCCCCCAACTGGGAATGAAACGGAGGCATGGGGGGGGGAGGGAAAGAAGAGGGAGAGCACCGGGGGCCTTTGCAGCACCCCAGGCCCCGAGACCCTGCCCAAGAGAGGAGGAGCCCCTCAGTTGCCCCACGGCCGGTAGGCGGTTGGCTCCCGGAGGCTGTGGCTTGCAGGGCTTCTGCAGGGCTTCCCCTTTGATTGGGCCTCACGGGGTTTGCCCTTACGGCGTGAGAGAGTGTCCCGGGAGCCATGTGCACAAACACACCTTGTCCACTGCCCCCCCCCCCCCAGCACAAACAAGCAGAGGGAAGGGGCATTTTGTCATCGCAAACGCTAACAAGCTGCTCACAAAGCCAAGAGATTTGGGGCAGCCGGAACCAGCCAGTCGTGTGGAGGGAGGGGAACCTAGTGTTTCCCCCCCCCCAAGTTCTCTGGAGACTACAATGCCCAGAATTCCCATCCAGAAGTTGGCCTCAGCTTCTTCTAGGCTCCCTCGCATGGTCAGAAGCACAGCCAGCTTCCGGCTAAACTTCCCCCCGTCCTGTATCCCTCGGTCGCCTGCTGTGTAACCTGCACCAAAACTGCACTGCCCAGGAAGGGTGGGCGACACTCCCCACCCCTCCGCACACTCGGCAGGGAGACCCAGGAAACCTCCCTTCCGTACCTATTCTGTGCAGCCGCAAGGCTTCCAGGATCAGACTGCCGGAGAGCTGGGCGCGCAGGGCCGGAACGTCCCACGCAGGTCCTGGGGCGGCCTCCGTGGGCGGCTGAGGCTCCTGGGGCGTCCCCGGGTCCAGGCAATGGAGGAAGTGGATCCGAGAGTGCTTGAGCAGGTTGCTGAGAGCATCCTGGGGGGGAGGGGGAGAGGGAGGGTGGTTCTGGAGGGATCCCTCAGCAATCCTCCTCCCTGCCTCTTGTGGGGAGGGGCCCAAGGGCGGCTCTGCACAAGCTTCGTTTCCTGGCGGCTCCACACAGGGACAACCCCCCCCCCCCCACACACACACACACACACGCGGTCTCTAAGGCCGTTCTGGGAAAGGAAGCGCCTGCCTTTCCAAAGCCCGCTTCCCCCCCCCCCCCCCCAACCCTCGTTGGTCACATTCACAAGGGATTCCCGTCGGGAGCCAAGGAGGAGGTCCCTGCCTGTGGGAATTGTAGGAGCTGCCTTGGCACACTGACCAACCGGGGCCCAACTGGATCATCGGGGAGAAGTCCACTGACACCGGAGGGGATCCCAGCTCCCCCCCCCCGCCCCCCCCCCCCCCCGCGATGGCCCCTGCCAGGAAGCAGCCTCTGAGCCCAGCCCAGCCCGGGCGCTTTGCTCACCAGCTGCAGCTTGATCTGGGCGCAGACTGAGCGCTTCTTCACGGCGGCCCAGCTGCCACTGAAGGTTTTCCGGAGGCAGCCAATGCGCTGCAGGGCCTGGTGCGAGTGGCCCTCCCAGCCCGCCACTGAGCGGCAGAGGAGGGGCACGTGGGCACGTGGCAGGAAGACTTTCCTCAAAGCCCCTCTGTGGGGAAGGCAGGAAGGGGGCATCGTCAGCAGCAGGAGGGCCCTCCTCCCAGCCTCCCCAAATCCGTCCAAATGGGCCCAGCCATGGGGAGCGGATCTGGCCGTCTCTCGGCCTGGCCTGCTTTGCAGGGCTGCTGTGGGAGTGGCGCCTGTGGGCCACCCCCTCCCCAACGCTTCATCCTCACCCTCCGCCCACCCTTCTCCAGCTGTGCAGTTCCAGATAACGAGAGCTTGTCATTTTCCCACTGAGGTTGCTCTAAGAATTCCTCCAGGCTGAGGTGGCTGCTGGCTGCTGACCCCCATCGGCTGCCTTCTCAAACAGGGGCGAAGGCTGTGAGTTTTCCTTGGCGGCCCCCATCGGCCCTCCCTGCCTTCCTTTCTGGCCGAATGGGAGGGGAGCCGAGGGGCAGATCTTCCCCTGGGCCTTCATGCCCACCGTCCATCCAAGTGGACTTCTACCCCCCCTCCCAGTTCACATAAAGCCAGTTGTTCAGAAAAGAAAGGGCAACCCCCCCACCCCACCAGCTGCCCTCCTGGCAAGGAGAAGGCAGGGCAGGGAAGCTCCCCAGGCAGGCAGGCAGGCAGGCAGCCCCTGAAGCTACCTCAGAGCCCAGCCTGCCTGCCTCCCTCCCTCCTCCGGCCCAGCCAGCCTGGCACCGCAGCCTCTCCCCCCTCCCAGCCGCAGAGGGAGGGAGGCGTCCCCCCTCCCGCCCTCACTCACATCTTGGACTCCTGCAGGAGCTGGATGGCGTTTTGCACAGAGAGGTTCCACTTGGCCTTGCCCACCCAGCCAGAGGCATCGTAGCGGACGGGGTCCTTGCCCAGCCGGTGGGCAACCTCAAACTGCAGGGGCTGCTCACACTTGCGCAGGACCCCCTGCTCTGCAGCAAAGAGGAGGAGTGACGCTTAGCTGCTCTGCCGGGGGAGGGGAGGACGAAGGGGCCAAAGGGGCCAAGATGTTCTACAGCCCTGTTGGGCACCAAGTGGGCAGCACATATGTGCCATGCCATGGAAGCCGCCCTTCTCTGGGCCACCTGGAGGGCAGGGCTGCCTCTTCCTTCGGTGGGCAGAGCGAGAGCCCAGCTCCCGAGTCAGGGCTGCCTCTGAGGAAGGGAAGACCCCCCCCCTTTGCTCTTCCCGATGCAGCCGGCATTGCCCAAGCTCTCCCCTCCGGCCTTACCTTCCTTCCCGAAGGCTGAGCACAGGCGGTCGAGGGCTCGGCTGTCGCTGGAGCCCTGCACCAGGGCCTCCTCCTCCAGGATCCAGAGCAGGCCCTGGGGGTCCTCTGAGAGAAGCATCTAAAGGGGGACAGACTGGCTCCAGTCACGTGGCATTAAGACTGGCTCCAGTCACGGGGCATTCAGTCCCAGTGTCTCCCCCCCCCCCCAGCCCTCCTGTCCCACCGAGGTTTGAAGTAAATGTCCTGTGGTTTATTAATTACTAATTATGACTCAATTATCAGTGGCTACATATGTATTATTATATCTTTCCATCTGTACAGGAAATATTACATTTTCCTCCTGGCAAATCTGCACTTTTCCAACTGGGAAGCAGATTTGTCCCCTTCCAATCCTTTTCCCACGGAAAGGGGGGCAAAGTCTGTTTCACACTCCCTGCATCGATTGGGGGCTGCGGTGGGGCTGCCCCCTCCTCCTCCTCCTCCTCCTCCTGTGATCAGGATCGGTCCCAGCAGGGCAGTTCGAGCAGAGCGATGCAGAGCAGCATGCCAGTTGATGCCAGCCTTCTGCCCTTTGAATCCGAGTGGGTGGCGCCCCTTGGAAGGCTGGACTGGCACCAGAACACCTCGGGGCGCCCTTCCCCCTGGCACAGAAAGCCTGGGCAAGCCTTCAGGGAAGGGCACTCAGAGCCCCGTTCTGAGTGGATGGCTTCTTCCTAGGGCGTCCTTGGGGGGGGGCAAAGGCCCAGAGCCTCCCCCCAGGTGGGTGTTATCTCCCCCGCCCCCCAACCAACCCATCTCTTGTGCTTCCAGCGCTGCTCTTGGCCTCAGGAAAGCTTTGCCCTGCCAACAGACCCTCGGCAAGCGCCCCCCCCCCCCAGCGCCAGCCCCCAAATCACCTGGTGGGGGTTTTGGTCCACGAGGGCCACCGTGGCGGCTGGGGAGAGTTCAGGCAGATCAAAAGGCACCTCCACGTTTTCCTAGGAAAGAGCAAGGGGAGGTTGAGCGGACGGAAAAAGCCCCCCTTTTCCTGAGGCTGCCCCCCAACCGCCTCCACGGCCTTTCCCCAAAGTCCTTCAAAGCCAGCCTCAGAGCAGGAGGGGGGGGGCAGGGCTCTCTCTCTGCCCCGGCCTGGGAGACCCTCCTGGGAGCAAAGCTGGACAGCCAAGGAAGCGTTGAGGTGGGTGCCTCACCTCCCGGTACCTGCCCACTTCGGACTCCAGGGTGGCCTTGTAGAAGAGCCCCTGCAGCCGCTCCTGCCCGTAGTTGTGGCAGAACTCCTCAAAGGTGGCCGCCCGCTCTCTCTTCTGGTGCCGGGGGCTGAGGAAGCCGGGGGTGTCCACCACTATCAGGGAGGCCATGGAGAGCTGGCTGGAGGAGAAGGACCTGCGGGGGAGGAGCAGCCCCCCCGTTATACCCCGTGCCTGGCCTCTCAAGGCCCAACCTCCCCCTCCCGTATGGCAAGGTGGGGGGGGGGGGTCTGCTTGCTTTTCCCAGCCAGACTCTGAACACCACAAGGGTGACCTTCGCCTGAATCCCGCAAAGTCACATCCATTATTAATAAGCAGCCTTCCTTTCGCACACCTGCCTGTGTCACGGTCCCCTCCACCCAGAAGCCCCTCTTCTCCAGAGTCTCTCTGACTGGCCTATCGTTTATGTGGCTTCCTCATCTTCAACTTCATTTTTATTGATTTTAATGCAATATCTTGAATTGGGAATCAGGCATCCCACCCCTTGAATGGATTATGCGACCCCCACCCTCCCCATCTTGGGTGCTAAGGAGTTGCCCACCTGTTGACCATCATCACCACGGCTGCAAAGAGCTCCTCGTACAAGCCGGCAGCCATGCCCTCCAGGCACTCCACCCCGCTCAGCTTGGGGCCTGGGGGAGAAAAGGACGAGTGGGTGGAGTCTCCCCCCCCCCACAACCCCCCCCTCCCGAGCTGCCCCCACAAGCCCCTGTGAAATAAGAGCAGGACATTAAGCAGCCGCTTAGCCCCCCCCCCAAAGGGATGGATACACACACACACACACACACTGCCCCTCTCTGCAGGGGAAGCAGCGAAGGCAGCGGGAGAGCTTGCCTGGTCCCAGCTCTTCCCAGGGGCGGCTTCGGTTTCCATATCGGCCTCAGCCGAGATTTATGGCAGCCGTTCCGAAATCCCCCTTTGGCCTTCCCTGGGCCAAAGGCCTGTGGCTGCAGCGAATCTCTCCCCCTCCCCAGGAAACGGGCCTGGGCGCCTCCTAGGTCTGGGGGGGGGGGAACCCCTGGCGCTGAGCCAAGTCACCGCCTCTTCTGCCCCCCCCCCCATTTTTCTTCTAAAGCCAGTGATGAAAGGAGGAGACGATGCTTAGACTAAAATGTGCAGCTGGCTTGAATGGGTGAAGGAAGGAATGGCCGAGCGGAAGGGAGCAGGAAGCCAAAGGGAACCTGGCCCACCAGCTCTGCCCCCAGCCGGCCCCTTCCCCCTCTCGGTCAGGCCGAATAACCTGGGGCTGCTTGGAGAGGGGGCTCCCCTTCTCTCTCCTCCCACCCCAGCAAAAGGGGAGGAGGAGGAGAATCGGGTGCCACCCAAAGCAGGTGCCATCTTAGGGAAGCTGCCAGGCCAGGCTCCAGGGCACCAGAGGCTACAAGCCACCCGTCCTCCTTCAGGGAGGGAGGGAGGGAGGGCGAGAGGGGACATAGCAGGAACTTCCCTGCCTTCTCCTCCAAAGACGAGGGGGGCAGAAGACCCCTGCCAATCCTGACCAGGGCCTAGCAACAAAGCAGGCAAGCAGGTCTCACCTGGCACCTGGCCTGGTTGCTAGGAGACCACCTGAGGCTGCCTGGCTGCCTCCTAATTGGCCAGTCCCGACCCACCGAGGGCTGCTTGCAACAGAGCGCACAAAGGCCAGGCCTAATGGAGGGGAGGGGGACGGGAAGGCAGCTGGAAAAGGGGAAGGGGATTCAACCCAGGGCCCCCTTCCTTCCTTCTAGCCTCCCAACTCTCTCCCTGCGTGGAGGGGGCCCTCAGAGGCCTGGAGGGGGGGGGCTGCCTGGTTTCGGGACGGGGTGGGCAAGCAGAAAGAACCAGGGTCTCCCTGAGGGAAGCAGGGAAGAGCCCTGGTTTGCCGAGGGTCCAGGCACAGAGCCTGTGAGGACTCCAAGGAGAAACCACACGGGAGGTGGGGGGGGGATAAAAAAGGGGGGGGCAGCCGTACCGTCCAGTGGCTCCTCCGAGGGGGCTCCGGCCGTGACCTGCTGAAGGATCCGTTGCAGGTGGTGCTTGAAGACGGCCGTGGTCAGCTCCTCCGCCTCGCAGCCCAGGACATCCGCTGCCCGGTTGGCCCACTCAAACTTCAGGAACTGTTTCCTGCCCACTGGAGGAAGAGGAGCAGAGCCATGCAGAGCCCCCCTCCCCTCTCAGGAGTCCTGGGGTTACCCAGGTCTTGGGAGGGGCTGGAACCCAGGGAGGGAGGCCCTTCCTGCCTCCCGATGCGCCCAGGAGGCTTCAGGGCAGCCACCCCATTTCCGCCACAAACCCCAACTCAACCGAGAGGCCCAGGGCTGTCCCTTGTGGGGGCCCAACCGAGGAATTTCCTCCCCTGAAGCACCGAGGATGGCAGCCACCTTAAGACAGGCACGTCCGGCCGTGGAAGGGGGGGGGGGCAACAGCACAACAGCCATGGAGGAGTTCAAGGTTTCCACCCTCTTGGCTTTCGACCAACTCCCCCCCCCCCGCCCCCGAGAGCAGCAAAAGGCTGCAGAGGCCGACTTCTTTAAGAGGAGAGGGAAGCAGCCCAAACGCCCCTTCGGTTCCCTTCCCTGCCCACGGACTCACCTGCCCCTCCCCTCTTGACCCTCCCCAGCAGTCCAGCCTCAGGAAGCACAGCACCCCCCCCCCCTTCCCACCCACCCCCAAAAGCCCAGCTGCCCAATGAGCCTTTGCAGAACGCCCATTGGGCCGCAGGGACAATGAGTTCTGCTTGGCGGGTCAGAAGGGAACCCGTCGACAGGCGAGAGGCAGGAGAAGCCAGGTTAGAAAAGCAGCCCCAGCCCCCTTGCCAGGCTGGAGAGGAGAGGAGGGGGGAAAGGGGGGAATGGGGAGCGAGAGGGGCAGGGCAAAGGCAGCAGAGGGGGGAGGGCAGGGAGGGCAGAGGGTCACTGAGCCAGACCTTCCCCAGTCCAAGCCAATGGGGCGATGCCACACCAGGATCAGCCCCTGCGGCCCCTGCCCAGTCCTCAAAGCCGAGCGAGGAGGAGCATCTCCATGCTGCCAGGCGCCCCCCCCCCCATTGCAGCAGCCAGCTACCGCCTGCGCCTCCTGCCTCCAATTGCCTGGGGGTGAACCGGGAGCCTCGTTTCCCACGTTCACCTGCCTCCCTGCCAGTCCCGGCTCAGTGGCAAAGGCCCCGTGGCATGCCGTGGTCAACGTGCCTTCCCACGGGTCCCATAGCATCCCTCCCCGCCATTCCTGGTCCTCAACTTCCCCTGGACCTCAGAGGCAGGGAAGGGCCATCCAGGCCAAAATGAGAGACTTCCTCATTTCTTAATAACCGATCATTGATTCATGGCTGAAATTGCCATAAGGCACAGCAAGGGAGCAAGGAGGAGGTTTCTGGAGGGAGCCCAGCAGATTCCCCAGCTGGCCCTGCCTGGCTGTCTCTTTCAAAGGGGAGTGCATAAATCACCAGCAGCCATTGCTGAATGGAGGGGAGCCCCCCCCTCCCCCAAATCGCCTTAAAGAATTTATGAGCAATTTCACAGCTCCTCCCTCCCTCCCTCTCCCTCCCTCCCTCTCTCTCTTGTGGCATCTTAAGAGGCTTCGCAAACAAGAAGGGCTTCCATCAAAGGGGCCCTCCCCAATTTAACTCCGGCCCAGGCACAAGGGGCGAGCAGGGGAGGAAGCGGGAAGGCGGCTGGCCAGGCCAGAGGAGAGTGGGGGAGGGGCACCTCAGAGCCAGCCAAAGGAAACCGAGAGGGCGCTGGAGCCCATCTCTAAGCCCCTGGGCACACAGCCTCCTCTCCCAAAACACAGCCCTGCCTGAGCCTCCAACCCCGACCAGGAAAGGGCTCAGGGGGACCATGGACTCTACAGCCGAGAGAGGCCAGGGGTCGCTTCGCCAGCCTCGCCCAGGAAGTCGTTGCCACTCGCCAGGCTGACGGGCACCCCCTTGGCCTCTGGAGCTGCCCTGGGCAGCGTCCCAGAGAAGAGGCTGGCAGGGCAGGTTCCTCTCCCTGGCTGTACCTTTGCAGACCCCAGCAGCCCCTAGGTGATAAATGCCGGCCAAGACCCGCCACACAGCTTCCTGCTCAGCCGCCTCGACTCCCAAGGTGCCCAGGGCCGCTTGGAGCTGCGCAAAGGCAGCCGAAGCCTCCCGCTTCTCTTCTGCCTGCGAGAAGGAAGAGAGTCCAGAATCGCCCACCGGCCTTGGGGGAGGGGGCGGGGGGGGCAGGAGCCCTGGCACCCCTTTGCCTGAGTCCAGCATCCCTGCCCATCGCCCCTCCCCTCTGGGCGCAAGGCAAAGGGGAGCCGCATGGAGGAACTGGAAAGGATGGCCAGTCAGGGGGAGGGTGGGGCCGGCCGGCCGAGGGGCGCCTTACCTTGAGGCTGCCTCTGATGCCAAAGCAGCTGTTCTCTGCCATTTGGTGCAGGTGCAACGTTGACCTATTGGCAGCAATTGGGGGGGGGGGGGGATGGGGGCAAAGTGAAGCACTTGCAGTAAGCACCGGTGCTTGAGGGGGGGGAGGGGGGAGGCTTGTGAGATCAGCATCCTCAGTGCCAGCCAGAGTAACCAAGAAGGGCTCACGAAAGGGCCACGGCTCACCAGGGCACTGCCAACAGCGAAGCCCTCCCAGGCCTGGTGCCAATGCACGGCAGCCTTTCTTGGCTCTCTGGCGCCCTCTGCTGGGGAAGGGAGCCCCTGTGCCAAGGCGGCCGAGGAGCAGCTGCTGTGCACAGCCCCTCCTTCCCCCGCCACTCCCCCCCCCCCCCAAGCCTCTGCTGGTGGCTCCCTTCGCTCCCTCGCCCAGTTCCCACAGGAGGCCCATGCGCCCCTCCCAAGCCCTGCCCGGTCACTCCTGCCTGGCAACCTGCCTCTGGTCCAAGTCCAGCCCTGCCAGCATCTGGGAGAAGACGTTGAAGGTGCCCTCTCCCTCGGGCTGCTGGGCCACCCGGGCTCTTTCCAGCAGCATCGTCTGGGCAGGAGAGAGCGGGGGGCTCCGGATCAGCGGAAGGTCCCCGGTTGAGGATGTCAGGAGGCGCCCCAGAAACCCCCCAGCCAGTGCCAGTCAAGCCTCTTACCTGGAGATGGGCGGCCGTTACCTGCCCGGAGGCACTGAAATCCAGAGCCATGACCATGGAGAAGCGGGTGGAGGCTCTGTTGGGCCCGGTGGGCACCGTGCCAAAGGCCCTGAGCACCGTGAACATGGCCTGGATCTTCTCCACTGCAAAGCCAAAAGACGCTGCAGAAGGCAGGCCTGCCCCCCCCCCTCCCTCCCTCCCTCCGCGAGTGGAAGGCTGCTGGGCGGGGCTTCCCAGGGCAGGGCCTACCTGTGACCCGGTTGTCCACGCTGCCCGCGGTGGCCACGAGGTGCTCCAGGATGTTCTGGCAAGCGGTGGTCTTTCCCGTGTTGCTTCTGCCCAGGGCCACCACCGCCTGGTCCTGCCTCTGCGCCAGCAGGCCCCAGTAGGCCCTCTGCGCCACCGCAAAGATGTGCGGAGGCATCCTGTCCCTCCTGCTCTGGAAGGCCTGGGAAGGGATGGAGCGGGGGCTTCTGTGCACGGCCCCAGTGGGGCCACGGAGGAAGCCGATGCCTGCCCCCCCAAAGGACGCAGCCCTTCGCCCCACCGCCAGGCTCCCCCACCTTTCTGGAGCCACCGGCCACGGAAGGAGCCGACCTGAGGGCCAGCAAGTGAGGGCCAGCGAAGGTGTAGGGCAGCTGCGACTGGCACCTCTGGCGGAGGACGTGGAGGACGCTGGCCTCGTTCAGGCTGACCAGAGCGGCCAGGTCCTCGGTGTAGTCCAGGCTGGACGGATTGGCCTGTTGGGAGAGGAGGAGGAGGAGAAGGAGGAGGAGGAGGAAGGAAGCCACCTTCCCCTGCCTTCCTCCCCTCTTTTCTCCCCCAGCCCAAGGAAGGGAAGAGACCCAGGGCAGGCAGGCAGATCAGGTCAAAATCCTTCCCATAAAGACGATGGGCCTTCGGGGGGACAGAAGTGCTCACCTTCTGCACCGTTTCTTCGTCCACCTCCACAATGGAACCATCGGCGTCCAGGCGAGCGCGCACGGTTCCTGCAGGCAGCTCCAGGGTGCCCACATCGGGCTTCAGCTCAGTGGCTGCAAAGCCAAGACGGATTCCGGTCCCTGAGCAGCCCAGCTCCCCCACCTCAGCAGGACGCTCCTGGGGCTCTGCCCAGGGTCAGTAGAGAGCCCCTGGCTGTCTACTTCAGGGGCCCCGCCTGCCCCCATCCTCAGCTGCTCCAGCCTTCACTGGGAGAGCAGGGAGAGCAGCGTGTGCACTCACGCACACACACACACGGTCACAAAAGCAAACAGCAAGGGGGGAGCAATCTTTGCCTTTTACTTATTTATCACTTTGATATTCCACAAGAGTTCAAGGACTCTCAGCAGCTTTCACGATATGAAAAATTAATTAAAACATCCACGGTACAGGAAACATGAAAAAAAAAATCAAAATCATCAAATCCTAAAATAATAAACTGTCTCAGCGACAAACATACAAATAAAATAAGGCAAAGCGTAAAGCCCCTCCCCCTCCTTCCAAAGACACTGGGGAGGGGGCTGTTCCTGTCTGCCTCCAGGGGCTCTACTACCCCCCCCCCCTTCAGCCGCTCAGCGGCAGAAGCCAAACCTACCAAGAGTGAATTTATCCTTCTGAACCAGCCAGATCTTCTCCGTTTCAAACCAGACATCGTCCTCGGAGACCTGCTGAAGGAGGAGGGAGGCTGAGGGCTCCCAGTTTGAACTGGGGAGGGAACAATTTCACTGGTTTCCTTGCAAAGGTGGGGTGGAAGATGCTCAGGGACCTTTTGCCATCCGAGGAGACTCCAGCCTCTCGCCCCCTTTGCCCCTGAAGGCCTTGCCCTGCTTAAGGGCCCCTGGAAGAGGCCGTGCCCCCTTTCAGCCCCCGCTTGGGGGTCTCCCCAGGCACCCAGGGCAGCCGCAGTTGGGCCCTTTCCTGGAGGGCTCTGGGCCCCCATGTCCTCCCTTCTCAACTCTGGCACAACAAGGTCCCACCTACAATCACGGCAGCCTCCTGGGGACAGCGAGGAGCCATGTTTTATGCATGCCAGGTGCATCCGTAATGGAAAGGCGGGTGGGGAGAACCGGAGGGCTGCCCGTCACCCCTCCCTCTTTTGGGGGGCAAGAGGTGGGCAGTCTGGGGAGAAGACCCCCGAAGGCCCTCCGAGCATTCGGTCCTGCCTGGCCAAAGACCAGGCCCCGGGGGCAAGGATGGGCGGCTCCCGTCTCACCTTGCTGGAATGGGGACTCTCCTCGGGAGGCTCTCGTCCGTCTCCCGCCGAGGCCTCTTCCAGGCTCCCCTCTCTCTCTGCTGCTGCTCCAGAGGCTCCCGGCTCCCTTCCTCCACCTGCCGGAAGCTCTGCTCTCTGGGCTCCTTCAGGTCCCTGCCCGGCATCTCCCTTTTCCCGGCTGGCAGCTGCCAAGGCCTCTCCGGGCCCCTTCTTGGCTTCGTCTGCATCCCCTCCCCTCCCTGCCCTTTCTTCCACCTTCTGCTCCCCCTTCCCTCCCAGCTCCTCCCCCTCTGCCCCCTTCCTCTTCCCCGTCCCTCCGGCCCCCCTGCCTGGCTTGGCCCTTCCTTGGGCCGTCTCCTTCCTGGGGCTCTCCAGGCGTTTGCCCTGCGCGGCTGCCGGGCCAGGCCTGGAGTCCAGCGGGCCTTGGCTCGCTTCTGCAGCGGACGTCTTGGGAGTGGGCCCTCCGGCCGGGAGTGGGGCCTTCTCTTCAGCCTTGGGCGGAGCAGCTGGGCCCACATCGGGCCCAAAGAGCTTGGCGTTCCTCCTTGGGGGCCCTATCCTGAAGGGCAGGGTCTTCTTCTCCGGGACCGCCACCCTCCCTTCCCCCGCCGGCTTCTCCCCGTTCAGTGGCCCTTTGCTGCTGGCCATGTGGCCTCCCTCTTCCAAGAAGTCAGCCTCCTTGACTGCAACCGGCTTCCCAGGAGGCTGGAAGCAAAGAAAAGCCCGTGGGAACTTTTGCCATGGGACCGAAGGGCACAAAGGGGGCAAAGCACGAGGGGAGGGGCAAGGTAGGAACGCAAGTAGAGGAGACCCCTCCCGAGGAGTCCGAGGACTGGGGAGGGGGCTCCGGGGCCACTGACACACGGCAGGAGGAGCCAGGAGGAGGGCTTCTGGGGCAACCTCCTCTCCAGAGGGGGAACCCCCCCACCCCCCACCCTCCGGCCACTCACGTCTTCCTCGTCCTCTTTCAGCCGGAGGGCCTTGGACTCCTTCTCGTTCTGCCGCACCAGCTGCTTGATGAAGCCCCCCGGAATGATGGAGAAAGGCAAAGGCGGGGAGGTTGGCGGGGGGCTTCGGTCCTCTTCCCTGATCTGTTCACACAAGTGGTTCAGTTAATCGGGGAAATGGAGGGCACCCTCCGGCCTCAAGGAAGAGAAGCCCCCCCCCCCCCGCAAAGAAGGTGCTCCAGAGACCAAGCCGAAGCCCCAGATGCGCTGCTGGGGGGAGGGCGCTCTGCACATGCTCCGGAGGCTCTAGAGGAACGAAAGATGCTTGCAGAACAGCATTGCTCCCTATGTACACGTACACAACACACACACACACCGTTTGCAAGTGTTACGATCTAGGAAGCTGCCCATTGGTTTGGAGAGATGTGATGCTTTCATGGCCTTCCACTCCAAGGCGAAATTCGAATTAGTTGCCATTCCAAAGCAGAGCAGAGACGCTCACGGAAGGAAGCCAGCAATGCAGAGGAGGGACCGAGCAGATAAGAGCAAGGAGGGCAGCCCAGCAGCCACGGGGCCTGCGAGGGTGGCGGGGGGCCTTTCCGGGGCACCAAAGCTTCCCCCCCCTCCATGGCTCATGCTGCTCTCCGCGTTGCCTCATGCGGGCTGCGTCTGCCAGGAGATCCACTTCCCTTCTGCTCCCAGAGAGCGAGTCGTGACGAGATGGCCATGCTGACGTGGGGCCGGGCGGCTCAGAGGGGGGCCGAGCTTCACGGCTGGCGAGAAGGACGGTGGATGGAGGCACGGAAGAGCAGCCTGCGTCCGTCCGGAGGGGCCAGGGGAAGAGGAGAGACCGGTCGGAGGTTGTGCCTCTGCTGCCCCCCCTCCTCCTGGCTGGCTCCTTCCGACAGGCACCACCTTCACCAACCCCTCCCTGCAAGACGGGGGATGGGACTGAGGGGACAGGCCCCACGGCCTCCGCCCTGAGAACCCTCCCTCCCTGGAGGGACCCCCACTGGCTGAGCGGCGGCCCCTCCCCAATATTCCGGCGGCTTCTGAGCGTTTGGCCTCCATGCCAAATGACAGCGCCCTCCTTACCCAGCCCCCAGCCTCTGGGCAGGGTTCCCCGGGGAACAGGTGACTTTTCCTGCTGACCTCTTGGAAATGCGGCCTTCACGGCTTCTAGCAGCCCCTCCGCCCCCCTCCACCCCCCTCTGCCACTCAGGCGCCTGAGCATTAAAGTCTCCGTGCTGTGCCTGGAGCCAGGCTGACTTCCTGGGCAACTGAGGGAGGGAGGGAGGCTAAGGAGAGAGAATGCCACGGGGAGGGACTGCTTCAACTGAGATCAGGACAAGGCCCGTTCCTATAGGAGCCTGGCTTGACCAAGAGCCCCTGAAAGCAGGAGGCCCTTATGGAGGCTGCAGCCCCGGCACCCCCCTCTAAATCAGGGCCATAATTACCATGATTGTTTTACACACACTCACACACACACACAGCCACGAATAATGCATCAGAAAACAAAGAGGACGGCAGCTTCCCCCCCCCCTGTGTTTCCAGGCGTGTCTTGAGGCAATTGGAAAGTGCTAAAATCTGCATAAATGTAAATGTCTTTTGGTGGTGTGTCCCCCCCCCCCCCCCCCGGTAACCATGGAGACATTTTAAACTGGACCACAGGCAAAACTCCTCAGGCCCCCAGTTCAAACACATCTACCCAGAACAGTAAAAGTGGCAACAATCAGCGCAGGCCAGGATGGAAACGGGAAGGAGAAGCCCCGTTGGCCCCCCTCCCCAGCCCAGCCCAGCCCAGCCCAGCCCAGCCCAGCCCAGCTGCCCTTCCGCCTCCAGCTCATCCCCCTGGAGAGGCTGAAACCGGAGAGGGGGCCCTTCTGCAGAAACCCCACCTGCTCTCTCTGGCAGAGAAGCCGGCCAGGGCTGCTTGGCCAGAGTTTGGGCAGAGGCCGGCCCTGCTCTCCAGCCGTGGCTCCTTTGCTGCCCTGGCCTCCCTCCACCCAGAGGGAAAGCACGGTGGGAGGCCAGCCCCTGCCCCAACCCTCCTGCCACCTCAGGCCCAGCCCCCTCCCTCTCAGCCTGGCTCAGGGCTCCCACAGCCCAGAACCACCTCTCGGCCTCCCTGGGCTCCACGCACCCCCCCGAGGGCACTGACACAACCCCTGGTTTACAGGCCTCACTTTGCCAAACACCCCAAGGAGAAAGCAGGCACGGCAGGGGGCCAGGCCTGAGTCTGCCACACGCAGACCGAAAAGCCTCCCGTGGCTTCTGGAGTCCCCTGGTTTCCATCTGTACAGAAGACACAGCAACAAAATCCACACACGCACACCCCCACCCCCTGCCTGGCTCCCCACAAGTGACATCTCTGGCAGTCTTGAGACGTCCCTTGGGGGGAGCCAAACAGGGCCTCGCATTGTGTCATGGATCACGGAAACGTCCCACCGACAAGATCTCCGGGCACTTTGGGGATTCTGGTGGGAGGAAGGGCAAGAGGAGACGGCAGCCTCTGTCGGGCCACTGGGAGGACTGGGAAGCAACCGGAAACCCATTTTCTGGGAGGGACAGCAAGGGACTGACAAAGGGGCGAATATTTTGAAACAGGCATTTCCCCCATTGCCCAGCTTGGCCCCTCAATTCCTGAATCTGGGCCTTGGGTGGGCAGCCCCCCCCCCTTTCCCAGCCTGGAAGGAGCCCAGCGAGAGGCTCCCTGGCACTGCAGGTCAGCCCCCACCCCACAGGGGTGCAAGATGTGGTCACCGATTGCGAGTTCCCGCCACACGGGGGCAGCAAAGGAAAGAACCGCCCAGGCGAAACATGGTGGCTGGTCAATGCCAGGGCTAGAAATCCCGAAAGCCTTCAAGGAAGCCCAGCTCTGGCACCCTCCGTGCCCCCTACGAGACCCGGCACCCTTCTTCCCAGCCACTTTGTTCCTCTTATGCACCGTCACAATCCCTGCCACCTTTCGGATTCCGGCGTCTCCAGATTTGGGGTACGGAAAGGCCCCTTTCTCTAACAGAGGAGCACCTCCGTCCCTTTCCATAAGACACGCAAACTATGTTCCCCTTTCAAAAGAAAACCAAGTTTGGACTCCCAAGAAAACCGGGCTCAGCCGCTAAAGGCCCTTCCAGGCCCTGGAGCCTCTCCTGATTCACAGGGAAAAGGCTAAATGTCTCCAGAAACACACCATCCCCCCCCCACCCCCACCCCAGTCCGGCCTTCGGGTTTTCAAGGGGAAAAACCCCTTGTCTTTCCCAGGGCCTGAGCTGCTCGTCCTCCCACAGGGGGGTCTGGAAAATGAGGGTCTTGCCCCTCCTGGGCTGGGTCCCCCGTTTCCCTCAGGGATGGAGAGCAAAGAGAAGAAGCAGACACAATCACCCAGGGGGAAAGGAGGCCCTGCTCAGCCATGGCTGTTCTTTGAGCCTCGCTAAAAATAGCCACCTGCTGACCCTCGGGCCGGCATATGGGAGGCCAAGGCAGGGGCCGCCCCAGACCTTCTCCCCAGTCCCCACCCACCCAATTCAGCCACAGAGGTCGCCTACCTTCTCTATCGGCCACCTGGCTGGCCACAGACGAGGGGCTTCCTACACAAACAGCCCCAGGCCCAGGAGCAGCTACAGGTTCCCACCAGGCAGGAAAAAGCAGGAGGAGGAGGAGGAGGAGGAGGAGGGGAGAAGTGACTAAGAGGACCCCTCCCCTTCCACCCACCCCAGATGAGAGCCGGCAGCTGAGCAGGAGGGTATGTCAGGGCTAAAAATACACCCGGGTGTCAGGCAGCCTGCCTGCCTGCCTGCCTGAGACCAAGGCCCCCTGCCAACCAGCTGGACAGGGAAGGGAGGCCTGGGTCCTTCTCCCTTGGGCACCCTCTGGGGGTCAGCACCTGCACGTACGGCCTGCCCCCCCCCCCCCCCGGAGAACAGGAGGACAGAGGTGGACTCTGGATTCTCTCCCCCAGGCTGAATCCTACCTCTTCCCCAGCCAGCCAATCAAGGGTCGCAATTAACCACAATCCATGAAGTTAAATAATCTCACCCACCACAACCACTTCTTCTGGATCCCCCTCACAAGAAGTCACTTACTCTCTCCAAGAGCTTTGAGGGGAGTGAACCTTCCCTTTTGGCCAAGGGCTGTTCCAGATCCATCCACTGCCCAGAAGTCTTGGCTAGTGGCCAAGAAGATCCCTGGACCCTTTTCCAAGCCCCCCCCCCCCGCCACACCTTTGGCCAGTAGAGCCCAACGGATGCCCACGCTGCTCGCTTTCCCAAGTGACCCTGAGCAGCACTGCCCACTTACTTTGCCCACTCCTGCTAGGCCAGAGAGGCTGGGTGCCCCTGCCAAGCAAAGGGTCCGCTGCCAGCCCTCGGCACCTGTGTGCGTCACAACGCTTGACCTCTAACGCAGCTCCCCGTCTATCTTCATCCCCACCATGAGTCTCAGGACGATGGACGGCGTTACTATTAAAAGCCGTCTTAGAAATAAGGATGACTTACGTGGAAGCCCAGGGTACTCATCCAAGGGTTCCCAGCAGCCTCTGCTGTCCATCCGGCATCAGCTCTTCCACCAGGCCCAACGCAGCCACTCGCACCTCCAGATCTTCCTCTCGGGAGAACCGATGGCCCAGCTTAGAAACAGCCCTGCCAGGGCACAAAAGCCAGCAAAGTATCACGTATGCAGACGGTCTTGGAAATGCTGAGCTTCCCTTTGAGAAGGAAAGGCTGATGGGCTGAGGTCTCCTGCAGGGAGAAGCCCCTTCCTCTAGTCTTCCAATTGACACAAGCATTTCCCCTCTTCTCTAAGCTCCAAAGAGCTCTGCGGGACAGAGCTTCAGGTAACACCTGTGGGGAGCCCTCGCTTGCTTTTGGGAAGGGATGCCTGAAGAATTTGGGGGGAGCTGATTCAACAGCACAACTGGCTGCCAGCTGCTGTCCCTCCATTAAGGGCCTTGTGCTGTCAATCGGGACATTGCTCAACCCCAGGAGGTGGCTCGGAAGGGCCAAAGCATCTGGGACTGGGCCCCTGAAGAAGACCAAGCTCAGCCCAAAGGCCTCCTGGTCGGGTCTCCAGGGCCTCAGAATGGCCAGCTAGGTGTCCCCATCGGGAACATGGCCCGACGGAGGGAGGGCAGCAACGGAAATTGGCAGGCGTCTCCTAATCTCATGGGGGCAAACTTTGATAGGCCCACAGAAGACCCTGGGGGAGGAACCTTCCTCATAGCAATAACACTTAGTACTTATATACAGCTTTATAGTGCTTTACAGCCCTCTCTAAGCGGTTAACAGAGTCAGCCTCTTGCAAATCCCAACCATCTGGGTCCTCATTTGACCCACCTCGGAAGGACTGAAGGCTGAGTCAACTTTGAGCCTGGTGACATGGTGACATTCGAACTGCCGAATTGCATTCGGCCGGCTGTCAGCAGAAGGAGCCTGCAGTACCGCACTCTCACCACTGCACCCCCGGGGCTCATCAAGGACATCTGCAGGCAAATGCCACCAGGGGACTTTGCAGGTAGTCCTTTTGCTCCGCCCTCTAAAGTTTCCATCCTGGCTCATTTTCATGTGAAAATCTGATTTATTTTTTAAAAAAAACCCATTATCCAACAGATGGCAGGAGAGATGAACTTTTGGGTGAAGAGAAACTTACGCAAAACTCTCCTGGGCTGCTTTCTACCTTAAGCAGGCGACCACCTGAAGCCAGGGACCTTGCAGAGAAGACCTCCTGATCCTGTTCACCTCAGAAAGGGACTCTTTTCCTCACCTGGCCGAGGAAAGGAACGCAGCCCCAAACACCACCGCTCCATCCATCGTGCCTCAATGCACACGGCAGAATTGTTGAAAAAGAAGCAAAGAAACTGGATCGCCTTTCACTGGTTCAAGACAGAAAGATGCCCAAAGACAGGCTGGAAATGACTATCCAATCCCTTGGCCTGGAGATGCAAAGTCCTTTCTTTCCTGTCCTCTGGCCATTTGGCTTTGATAAGAACGGCAGAAGCTGAACTTCTCCCTGCAGCAGCTGAGCTGCCCTCCTGAGGACTTCCTGAGGTCTCCATCGGGTCTTCTCCCTAGCAGCATGGAAGGCAGCTGCCTCTCACTCCTTCCTGAAAGCCAGGTGTGACCCTGCCAAGGCTCGGTTCTGCAGACTGCCATTCAAGAACCAACCTGCCCAGTCTGGCAGATCTGCGGGCCAAATACCAACACCAAAATCCGGGGTGCTTGGGAAACGGCCAGAGCACCCCCAAGACACCTGAAGCCGGAAGAGGGGAAAACGAGAGAGAAAAAGATACCTTTTTTCTCTGAACTTCTTTTATTGGGGATGGTTGGACAAAGGAAATCCAGCTTGAACAGCAAGTTTATGAAAACTGTAATAAAAAGTTATTGAACCCAACTGGAAAAGGATCCTTATTATTTAAATACCGTACAGAAGATAAAAGAAAAAATTGTACAGGGAATTAAGTAAACCAAGGTGTCCAGACTTAAAAATAAATAACATAAAAATGCCTCTTAGTTAAAACATAATTCTTGGATTTTTTAAAATACTTCTGTACCAAAATAAAACTTTGATTATTAGTTTAGCGCTTTAAAAAAATAACAAAGTATTAGATATATTAAAGTATATTAATTCAGTAGTGCTAAACCACATAATATTTACATCATGGAATATAACAGCAGGCACAAAAAAATTCCAATATCTTTTGGATACACATACATTTTTCAGTGTTTTTAGATATATTTCTCCCCTTTTGTGTAATACTGAAAGTAAGCAATGCAATGTTAAGATCTCCACAATATTATCCCAACATTTTTTATCAGTTTTTAACTAGACGTTCTTCTCTCTCTACAGCAGAGTTGAAAAAGTGTGTGCAGATGTCATAATCCAAGACGGTTAAGGTGCTCTAAAACAGAGGTCTAACATAGCAGTGTGTTGCCAAAGGGGGGGGGAACTGTAACTTCCCAATTGCCCCTCGAGGGCTGCTGCACGGAGGAGGAGGATGCGCTATTCCCGGAGCCCTGAACCTTCTCTGCATCGGTGCAATCGCCCCCATGGCCAGAGCCTCCCTCAGGGGCTGCTTTGCAGGAAGTCCCTCTGCCTGGGACACAAAGGAGCTGCAACTTACGACAGGCGGACAAGAGAAGGTGGCGGGATTTTCCAGTAGACCAGGGGAAGGAAATCTTACAGGGGGCTCTGCGGACCTTCGTTTTCAGCACTTATTTCCCATCTTCCACCAATCAAATGCTTTCCCGATGAATTAGCATTAGTGAATTGATAACAATTTGTATTATTATAATAATTTTCCAAGTATGCCTCTACGAGGCCCCTCGCTGTTAACTTAAAAGCTATGAAAGAGGAGTTTCTGCCCCACCTCCTGGGGTTTGAAATGCAAGCAGACCCCCTCCCCCCAACCTCCTGGGCATCAGGGGAAATGAAATTGCTCATCCTTTTAAAAAGTGAACGTGGCACCTCTGAAGCTCCATAGCTGTGTCACATTTCTCTGTCAGGGGCCCTTCAGCTGCCTCTGGAAGGAGAGCCCCCCTCTCACTAAAATACCTAGGCTAATCCGAACCACAGCTTAATCTGGGCCACCCTGAGAGGAGGGCATTCAGCAGCCCAGCCCAGGCCAGGCTCAGCTGGGCAACGTTTCCAATTCTCTCCAGGCCCTTAAAAGCCACCGACTCTGGCCTCTTCCGCCTCACAAAGCTCTCTGAAGGGCTACAACACAGCAGCTCTCCTGAAGGAGGCCCCCTGAAGGCCCCCCCTGGCAGACCCTCTCTGGCCAGAGAAAGGGAGGGAGGGGATTCTCACTGAAGCCGAGGGGAAGAAGGGGGTGCCTGCCTGGGTTGGGCCAGGCTGCCAACTGGCCGACCCAACCGGCCAAGTTCCTGGGCAGCCAGACCAACGGGGCACCGACGACCCACCAGGGGCCCTCCTGTTCTTCAACCAACACCGTAATTTCAGTTTTGTTTAAAAACACAAATTCACAAAGGGCCTTCAGCTCTTTAAAGACAGCCCGGCTCTTCAGCCAAGGAGGGGCTTCCGGGGGGAGTGGGGGGAGGGCTGAAGCGGCCACCAGAGGCAAAAGAAGCTTCATCATCCCGGCTCCCCCCTCCAGCTCCTTTGCAGCCCCTCCAGGACACAGACTCAGGGCCAGCAGAAGCAGGGATGCAATGGGGCTGCTGCAGCTCAGGCCTCCTAAGGAAGCCCCTGGAAAGCATTTCCCAGTCCCAGAACTTCCTCTGAAAGGGGGAGGGGGCGGGGGAGAGCTGGCATGGTGCCATCACACCACCCAATTCACCCTCAAACCATGTGGCCGTTCTGGAGTTGGGAGGGGAGGTGTCTCTCTGGGGGGCAAAAACAACTTTTCTTAAACATTCAGACCACCAAAATTGCCACAAAACAAGAGTCCCGTTTCCGAGCGAGCAGCTAGTCCTACATAGCTACCAACTGCACCCTGCTGGCGGGTGGCTGTGGGGTGTCCCAGTTTGCCTTCCCAAGAGAGGGAGAAAAGGGTCTTTGGGCTCCAGCTTCGCAGACCCCACAGATGGAGCCCCTGCCTTAAGAGACTGCCAAGACCAAACTAGCTGCCTGCAGGCAAATTCCAGGTCAGGAACGGCACGGTGGCATTCGTCCCGTGGCTCTGCCTGGCAGCCCTTGTGCCAGAAGAGGAAGACAGGCAGGCAGACACACACGTACAAGTGCAACACAATCCCCGTCTCTCCCCAGCTTCTACTTCTACTTGCGCCAGGCCAGGCCAAGGTCAGAGGAGCAGAGCCCACGGCGGACGCTGGCAGGACGGGCAGGGCAGCTGGCGAGGGAGACGGGACGAGAGTCCAGAGTCACTTTTGCTGAAAAGAAGCAGCAGCGGCAGCAGCAGCACAAAACTGGAAGCCACACAAAACACGTCTAGTTCAGTTGGTCAGCGTGTGTGAAGGCCCCCAGGGAAGCACCACTGTGCCCCAAAGGTCCAGAGCGCCATCCCCGGCCCAGGCCGAAAGGCAAACCAGGAGGGAGCCATCCCCGATGCCCGGGCTGTGCGCCTGGGCTCCTCCCTCAGGCCACGTCGCCCCTGGCGCTTCTCCCTGCCCGGCCCCTGCCCTTTGCAGGACCCGGCTGTAGGACGGCACAGCTCACCGGCCGCTCTCCTCCCCACCAGCCGCTACAGGCCGTTGCTGTTCCTGTGGCTCAGGGGGGGCTTGGTGAGCTCCACCCCCGCAGAGCGGGACTTGTTCAGGAACTTGGGGGCCCTTCGCAGCAGCTTCTGGGCCTCCATGAAGGCCTCCGCCAGCTCTTTCTTCCACTGCACGAACTCTGGGTCGCTCTAGGGGGGAGCAGGGGCGGCTTCAGCCCCACCACACGAGGCCCTCCACGCTCAGCCCCCGGGAGGGCTGGCCCCCCCAGGACAGGGCAAAGCCAACATCTCTGCCCCGCCAACCATCGGATGCCCCAACTGGGGCTCTCCCCTGCGCTCTTTGGCTGGGAAGGCCGAGAGGCGCCCCTCGTTCCGCAGCCCAACCTCCTTATTGGCCCCCTCCCCAAGCAATCAAGCCCCTCCCCACCCCGGTTACCTCGCACTGCAGGACGAACTGCTTCCCTCCTTTAATTCGGAGCAGGATGCACCTTTTGTCCTTGACCTGCGTCTCCTCCACCAGCAGGATCTGCTCCATCGTCAGCAGGTTTTGCTGAGGGGCGGAAGGAGTCCAGAGGTTGCCCAGGGCGGCAGGGCGGGCGGGGGTGCCGGGGGGGGGGGAGGGGAGGGGGCCCACTCACCCTGGACTCTCCTTCCCCTCGCCACTCCAGCCGGTTGGGGAAGAGGTAGAAGTAGCGCCGCTGCCACTGCGTCAGGAAGGGGTTCCCCAGCTTCAGCATGTAGCCGTGCATGATGCAGTCCTTCCCCAGAGCGTAATCTGTCGGGGGGGGGGGGGGGGAGCCGTCATGAGTGGGGAAGACAGAAGGGATCCCCCCCCCTGGGGCACCCCCCACGGCTGGCATGGCTGGGATGGGCTGCCCTGAGTTGAAGGCTGCCCGGTGGCCGAGCCACTGCCAAGGCTGGGCATACACAGACCCTAAAAGAACGCCCAACGGCTGCCCTTCTGCCCTTCCGGGGAAAGAGCTCCATTGCTGGGCAGGAGGCCGTTCAGTGCCAGCCGGGTCCTTGGGGCAGCCGAGCCGAGGGGTACCTTCCTCGTGGCCCAGCTGCTTGTTCTTCGCTCGCTTCCGCAGCTCCACCTTGTCGGTGTCAGTGTTCACCGCCTCGAACACCGTCTCGGCCACTTCCTGCTGCCAACGCTCGGAAATCACCAGGGGAAAGTTCTTGTAGAGCTCCTGGTCGCAATCCAGCAGCTGGCAGGAATGGAGAGGAGAAGATTCGCTTCCAGAACCATCCCCTGGGTCTGCAACCGCCACGCTAGTCCTCAAGAGGCCCCCTGGCCTTCCACAGTCGCCTCCTCCTCTCCTGGCCCTGGGCTTTAGGAGACCTGCAGGGGGGGCGTCCCCCGCCCACCTTGATCCCCTTCGTGTCCTCTTCGTCGAAGGAGCCAATGTCGAAGGCATCAGCTGCGTTGACTTCTCCCCGGGGGGGGATGAGGGGCGGGGAGTACTGGCAAAGCAAGGAGAGCAGCGTTACAAGGGAAAGGGCCTTGATCTCTGGGGCCTCAGGAGCTCCAACATAAACCGGGTCTTAGCAATCAGGGACCAGCCAACTGGCTTACGGGGAACCTGACGCTGAAGGGCCACCGCTGGGCTCACCTTTTGCAGGTAAACGTGCTGCCAGTCAATTCCTTGAAAGAAAGGGTGACTCTTGACCTCCTGGGCACTGTGGGACAAAGCAAAAACACCAACTGAGCTCCACGGCCCCAAAGCTGCCCGGCTGCCCCGTCTCCTACCCTGAGTGGCCGCATTCAGCCGGCGGGGGGGGGGGGGGGGGGATGGATCTCTCCAAGGACCAATGCCCGGGACAGGAGCTCAGACCCTGCCCAACCGCAGCACAGAGGGCCACTGCGACAGGATCCTCCTGACAGGACAGGCAGGAAAGGCGGGCGGCTGCAGGATTTGATTTGATTTGATTTGATTAGATTTCTAGACTGCCCCCTTCTCCCCGAGGGGACTCAGGGCGGTGTACAGGTAAAAAATTAAAAAAGAGACATCAACATTACATATAAACTAAAATCCAATTAAATAATCCCCTGTACAAATTTATAAAAATTAAAAACTTGACCTTAAAACCTAATCACATAATTTAAAATTACAAACTGAGGCGGGAAGCATGGAATTAGCCCAGTATCTGGGAGTATCTGGGCTGGAGAAACCCGGGGTCTCCCTTGGCCTCAGCAGCTTTGACCCTATAAAGGAGCCACACTCCCTTCCCCAAGCCCGGCCAGAGGAGTTTCTGAAGCAGGAGAGGCTCACAGGCCCAACCCAGGGGCCCCTTTGTTTTCTGGGGTCACCCCCCCCCCACACACACACACAGGGAAAAGGGGCTCCGGGTGCAGGTGGGAAGCGGAGCTCTTCCCTCTCTGCAATTCTTTGAATTCCTCGCACGGGAGAGCAGCCGGAGTTTTGCAAAATGCATCCGGGGTTCTTCAGCTAATTGGATTGGGTAAACAGCCCTCCTTCCTCCACTTCCCCAGCGGGGACTCACCCGTCACCTTGGCAGCCCAGGCGCTTCGTGACGTCCCGCTGGAGGAGCCCGTCCAGGAGAGACTTGAGTTCGGGAGAAAAGGAGTCCGGCAGCTCCACGTTCTGGGGAGAAAGCAGAGGCGCTCTGGGAGCCGAACCTGCCCTGCGAGGTGGATCTTCCAAGCCCAACAGGGGATCCCCTCTGCCGGAATGGGGGCTTCCAGGGTGGAGCTCCCCAAGGTGGGAGAACTGGAACCGCAGCACATCCAGGCTGGAGCCCGTGGCTTTACCGGCACAGTGGACTTCCTTGGAGGAAAAGCTTTGGAGCCCCACAATGCAAAGGGACGGAGGCCTCTTGCAGCTGCCTGTGGCACCTCTGCCCCCGTCTGTACAACTGCAGGCCGGACACGAGGAGCCCACGAGGAGGCTCCCCTGCCACGAAAGGGGCTTAGCCCAGCCCACTTACCACGGTGAGCGTCATCCGGTCGATCTCGTGCTTGTCTTTGGTTTTGTGTTGTCTGAATGGGCTGTGCCTGCAGGGGGGGGGGGGAGGCACACGCAGGGACTCAGTGGGGGGAAAGAGGGGGGGGGAAAGGGTGAGCCTCCTACATCGACACGCAGCTACTCGTCTCCTGGAGGACCCAGTGGTAACTTTGCCCCCTTCCAAGAAAGGCATCTTCAGCCAGTCGTAAGCCCAGCCTCCTCCTCTCCTGCCAGAGAAGGCTCCGGAGGGGCCACACTCACCCTCTGAGGAGCTTGAAGAGCATGCAGCCCAGGGAGAACCAGTCGGCCGTGCTGTCGTAGGCCGTCCCCTTCTGCAGCACCTCCGGAGCCATGTAGCCATGGGTCCCACTGGAAAAGGGATCCAAGCATGGGAGGGGGTCTGCAGAGGAGAGCCCTGGGAGCAGAGCAGGGGGAAGGGCCCCAGGCTCAAACTCTGGCCCGGCCCACAGAAAGGCTCCGGGGGGACTGGGTCTAAGCCTCCCCCCTCCACTCACACACTGGCATGGGGCTTCTTCTTGGAGAAATCACACGCCAGGCCCAGGTCGGAGATCCGCACGTGGCCATGTTCATCCAGAAGGATGTTTGCCGGCTGGAGAGAAAGCAGGAGGCCCCTGTGACTCTGCCGGGCAAGCAGCCGGCTGCAGCGGCCTGACAAGGACCAGGGCAGATGCAGGGGAAGGCTCAGCCCCCCTGGGAGCCTTTGCTGGGACCTCCCCAGGGGTGAGGGTTGTGGAGAGGGCCTTGCAGCCTTGGCTACCAACCCACCAGCGCTGGCCCCAGAGCGCTCCCTGGGCCAACGGGGCCTGTGAGACACCGTCACAGCCGCTGCTTTCTTCCCACTTCCGCTTTGGGCCGTATCGAGGGGTGCCCGGGACCAGCCCTCCTCGGGGACACGATGCTAGTCCCAGCAGCCTTCCTGCAAAGCCCCCGCGCCCTGCCTCGGCCCCCCCGGCCCCTCCCGGCAGGCCTTACCTTCAGGTCTCGGTAGACCACGGAGCGGCCGTGCATGTGCTCCAGCCCAAGGATGATCTCGGTGGCGTAGAAGCGCATCTCCTTCTCCGAAAAGACCCCGTGCTGGGAGAGGTGGTAGTGCAGGTCTCCCCCTAAGGCCAAGAAGGTCCAACCTCTGGGTGGGAGATCCCAGGTCCAAACCCTCCCGTCTCCCTGCCCGGCTGGAGTCCTCGGGACGGCCTTCAGGGACCACCGCGGAGAGGCCCCGGAGTGGCATCCTCGGTGGCCTGGCCCTTCCTCTCCCCACGTGTCCAAGACACCCCCCCCCCCACCTTGCTGGCCTGCAGCAGACCAAGGCAGAAACACGCCCCCCCCCCTCACTCATTTACCATTCATCAAGTCCAGAATGAAGCACAGCTTGTGAGGCGTGTGGAAGGCGTAGGTCATGCACACGATGAAAGGACAGTCCTGGGAGGGAGAGATTGGCACAATGCAAAGAGCCCCTCCCACCTCAGGGAGAACAGCTGGCCTGAAAGAAGCCCGGCACCCCACCACCACCTGGGATAGAGGCCCTGAGCCAGGCAGCCTAGAGGGGAAGACCCCTGCCCAGCTCCAGAGGGACTGGCCAAACCAGGGGGGGGCCAATGGCGGCCTTCTAGCTCCGCGATCCCCCAGGATTCCTGCAGACGATCTTCAGGCGTTCTCCTGCCAAGTGCTCCAGAGAGGCTCCAGCTTTTCCACAGGAGCCCTCGGCACATCCACACAGGTCCACTGTGGATCAATTTCCCCCTGTGCTGCACTCACCCCCGTGCTGACGAGAGAGAGCATGATGCGTTCGTTCAAGGCCAAGGTTTCCCCCTGCTTCATCTTGATGCGCTTCTTATCCAAACATTTCATGGCGTACCTGAAAAGTGGCACAAGGAGGCTGAGGCCACCGCAGGCCACCAAGTCCTGCCTTCCTCTAAGCGTCCTCGCATGCTCCCAGGGGCCTCCCAGGACGCGCTCTGCGATTTGCTGGTTTATGAATTAAAAGGATTAAAGCCAGGGATTTCCTCTCTGGCACAACCGCCGCCGCGCTCTCCATTCAGACTTTGGGCCGACTTGTCCTGACTGGGAGCCCCCCAGAAGCTGCGCACAACCCCCTGCGCCCTTCCCGGGGGTCCGGCTCCCACAGCTTCGTGCTGCTGGCTGCAAGGAGCGAGTCCATGCGGGCAGCCCCAGCGCAGCCAGCCTTCCCTCAGTGAAGCAACCTTTCCATGCTTTCAGTGCAAAGACTGGGGGAAAACACCTGGGCTGCAGTTGACGCACAAGTCAAACAAGAGGGGAAGGCGTCCTTTCAAAGAGAAAATCTTCCTCCATTAAATGCATCAGCCAGTAACCCCCCAACCCCTCTGATTTCCAATGGTTTGGCCTGGGACAATCCACGCTTCTCTCATCCGACACGCAGGCAGCGCAACTGACATTTTCCCTGTGTCTGCTTTACGGCAGCCGTAGACTTCTCCAAAGCCGCCTCTCCCGATAATCCGGTGGACACTGAAGTCATTCATGGTCAGCTGTGGCGAGAGGAGGGGGACAAGCTAGGACCATTCAACCCCCCTGAGCTGCTCAACTTCACAGGGGCACGAAAACTTGGCAAAGCACACTTAAAGCAGATTGAACTCTGTGGGGTCACCCCAAACTATTACTTGGCCAAAGAATACTTCTCGGTCACCCTCCGCGTGCCCATCCCTGATTTTATACCCCCGCACAGAACGCCCAGCCAACCGCCTGGAAGACACCTCCAAGGTCAGAAAATGCTTACGTGAATGTTCAGCTCTACATTTTTCCATTGGCAATATCTTGTAAACTTATCACTGGAAATAAGAAAGAGGGGGAAAAATTATAGTCCATGACCAAAATAAAATCAAAACTCTCTCCTAAGATGAACTGGAAAAACAAAACCGATTTCCTGAGTGTATAAAGGTCTCTTGATCAGCTGTTTCTTCCTAATCGGCTGTCCTGAAATGAGACCTTTAGCCAGAGATGCTTAGGATGCGTCTTCTAAAAGGCAGGAGAGATGCCAGTAAAAATCGCTGTCAGAATAGCACCATCTCCTAATCCCCTGAGATTCTGTTTGAAATGCATTTTTAAAAGTGCTGAAATAACTCCTGAGGGGGGGGGGGGGACCCGGACACTGTAACTCAGAGAACTCAATAGCGTTGTTTTTCATTTAAAAATAAGAGAATGCTTATTTCTGAAAAATCTCTGGGTAGAACCTCCCTAATGCAATGCAACGGTTACGGTTGTTCGTTTTGCAGAAAACATCTGGGGTGCAAGTAGCCCCAACTTTTCTGGGAGGGCCCCCCCATGTTGGAGAAGGTCCACTGAGATTCCCCCAGCTGAGCTACATCTTACCCCCTCCCAGAACACGCAAAGCATCTCATCCCCAGCGGCCATTTCCTCCTTGCTCCTGCAGGAGCTGATCCTGCAGAGACCCTCCAAGGGCCATGGGGGGCCATGGGGGGCCATGGGGCTGAGAGAGAAGGAAGCCCTACCTTTCCAGAAACAGCTGGAAGATGCTTCCTCGCAAGTTGTCACAGATTTCTTCTAAGTAGGGCTAGGGAGGGGGAAAGCCAAGAATAATGTCATTATCCAAACCACAAACTCAAGATTAAAATCAACTTTCCCCAATCTGGGGAATCACTTGGGGCTCTGCCTGCACTGGCTGAGGATGATGGGCTTCAGAATTCAATAAGACTATCAAATTGGGAAACGCTGATCTAGACTTTGAGGCCGTCTCTCTTCTGGAACAAAATCTTAACCATTCCTTGATTTCTGCCCAGGGATTCAGTTTGGCCCACTTTGGATTTATTAAACTTGTCATTCCGCAAAGACAGGAAGAAACCTCCCACTCACCTGGAAGAGGGTTATGGGCACCTGCTTCTTGGCCAGGCGGGTCTGGACGTGACTGACGGCCTGCTTTGAAAAGGGCTGGAGGGAAAAGGCTCCGGTTTATTCCTTCAGCTATTCTGGGGACAGAAACCCCTTGGGAACATTCCCAGCAGGACCGGGGTGCCTCTCTGCCCCCTTTCAGGCAAAAGCCCCAACCGCCCCAAGCCAAGCAGACGGCCCCAGGGACTGGGCGGAAGGGGGCAGGCCCTCCTTGGGCCCAGCCGTCCATACTCACGTGGGAGCAGGACAGCAGCTCCTTCATAACGAAGGTGTCATAGATCTGGCGGCTCCTGGTGAGACGATCCTCCTCAGAGTCCAGCTTCTCGTACTCTTTGATCTGCAAGACCCAACAGGGCTGAGGGGTCAAGCCCAGGCATTGCCCACGGTCCCTTCTTGACCACGGGTGGGCAGCGCTTCTGGGTCCCACTGGGAGGGCCGCAGATCGGGAGGGAAAAGCTGGGGGTGGGCCGACACATTTGGGGAATGAGTTTCAAGACTCAATGAAATCCCCTTGAAAGGAGGGGAGGGGAGGGGACCCCCGATGTGCCCTAACCTGCGCTTAGACCCCGGGCTGGAGAGCTGCTTTGCAAGGCCGACTGGAACCCTCCAAGGGCCTCCTCCAAGACCGTTCCGGTCCCTCTGGAGCCACCATCAGCTGGGTGGCCAAGGGCTGCTTTCGCCAATCCCCCCCCCCTCCAAATGATGCCGCCCTTTCCGACCCACCCAGGGCTATTTTGGGAACACCCTAGAAGCTCTCCTTGCTCTGGAGGACAGGCCGGAGGCTCTCGAGTGGCCACCAAGCCTCTTAGCTTAAAACGGACTCCGCTCCATCTGCTTACTCCTCTAATCAGTTTCCATGGAAGAGTCCGGTCAGGGTTGGCATCAGGTCTGCAGCCACGCAGAGAGCAGGAGAAGGAGCCTGGGGGGAGGGGGGGCTGCATCGCCTTTGCCCACCGGACCTCTGGGGCTGAGCTTGTAACTAAGGGCCTCTGAGGAGGAATGGCCAACATCCCAACCCATGTGCCACCAACAATTACATCTCTGGCCACGTGGGCTCTGGGTTCTGCTGAGAGGGCACTGCAGGCACCAACCATTCAGGGGGCACACCAAGCCCTAAAATGCCCACATCCAGAGGGCCCCAAATGCAACCCTTGGCGCTTGAGGTCAGCACTTGGCACTCTCCAGGGTGCCAACTCTAAGCAACGCCAGATGCTCCTCCAGGTGCTCCTTTTCCAGAACTAAGCCTGGGACATCTGGAAGCCAGTCGGGCAATTCATGGGTGCAGCAGGTCCCACCAGCTGCAGTGAAATGGACTCAGCCTTCCCCGGGGGGGGGGGGGGCTGCCATCCACAGAGAGCCTTTGCGGACTTCAAGACCAGGCTACCCAACGCCTTGAAAGCCATCCTGAGAAATCCCCCCCCCCCCGTTACCTGACAGCTGGGGTGAATCCCTCCTCAAAACACAGGTTGCCGTGTGACTCACGGAGCAACAGGTGAGTGCTCCTTTGCAACAAAGTCCTCTGATCAGATTGACTGATCAGTAAATGTGCCGTTACTCCACCAATTCCTTCAATGTAGTAAGACCCTTTTCTTCACTTAAAAAAAGAACCCTCCAGCTTCCGGGAGACTCAGAAAGGCAGCGCAGGGTCTCTTTACCTCTTCGTAAAACCTCAGCTGTGGGACGCCTTCGTCCACGTCACTCTGGCAAAAGTCTCGGAACAACAGGAATCCTAGGAGGCAAACAAATCATGCGGTGTTCATGTTTGTGAGAGAAGCAGAAAACCAGATCCCAGGCAGGAAGCCTCAAACCCACCACCAGCTGTGATCTCCCGCCTCTGTCCCTCCAGGAAAGGGACCGAGGAGTCCGAGGCGCGAAAGACATACAGATGACCGGGAACTTGTGATGAGCAGCCCTGCCACAAATACGCAGCCACACACTGGAAGAGGAGAAGCCCGTTCTCTCCCCAGGAGAAGGAAATCAGAGGAGGGGAAACTGAGGGTCTACCTGCACACCTTTCGGATGGAAATAAATCGCAGAGAAGCCTTCCCTGAGACTCGTGAGCGAGGGCATCTCTACTGAAATGCCACCCCACAGCCCGGCCTTCCTCTCTCTGCTTTTGGCGTTGGGCGGAAGCAAGGAAGGGCCCTGCCTGCCCACCAAGCACAGGCGGCTGCAGCTCCCAAGGACTGCCCAAGGGGGACGCTCGGTCCGACCTCTTCATACGACCGTTGGGAAGGACGTTGTCGAGAGGCATGCCAGGGTGAGGATGACCAAGGATTAATTTGATTTTCACGAAGGTAAAACGAAAGGGAGCCTGCCGATTCTTCCTGGCTCAAACCCTTCGGGCAGCCTGGCCCCAAAGTTCGCCCACACCTGGAAAAAGGCCGTTGTGGCTGAGATGACCCGGATCAGGACACGGCAGGGCTGGTCCTCCGATCTTCTAAGGCCGTTCCTATGGCAATCCCTCCGGGGCAATCGTTCCCCACGATGCCAGTCCAGGGGCCTCCCAGGCGCTTTGGCCTCCGGTTGCCCTCAGCCCACCCCGAGCGGGTGGCTCCATCCCCACGTCAGCCACTACGGCAACATCATCAAAGCGGTTGAATCACCCGCTGGGGCAGAAGCCACTCTGCCTGGTGAGTCATCCAGACAAACCCCTTCATTGCACGGGGCCGATTAGCCCCCCGGAGACACAAAGCCACAGGAGCAGATTCCCATTAAGCAACGCCTGACATTCGCTGATGGATTCAGGGGCAGCCTAAGCTTTGTTTGCAGAGCAAAAGTAAATATTTGTGGGGAAAATACAGCATTTTCTTGGCCAGGAGGAAACCATGATCAGAATCTACTGCCCTCCATTAACTCTGGGCTGCACCCTGGAGCTGTTTCAGGACTTTCTTTGCACTGGGGGGGCCAATGAAACGCTCCGACCCCTTTGGATAAGAACAGAATCCTCCGCGTTTTTGGTCTCCAGCCCTTATTCGTCCCGCCTGAGTTGCAAAGAAGGTTTCTTGGGTTGATCTCCCAAGGCATCCACTGCACATTCATCAACGAAACAATTCAGGTGAAAACAGGACAATTTCCCCCCCGTCTAAAGTATGGAAACAATGAATGATCAAAGAAGCTAATTCAATAAAAGAAAACATGACGAGGAAACAAAAGTCATCTCAAATGGGCCACCTTTTTCCTAACACAGGTGAGCAACCTGTGGCCTTCGGGGGGGGGGGGTGGCCCACAGGGCCCATGGTGAGAGACCAGCCCAGGGAATTGGGCTGGTCAGAGCAATAGCCGGCAAAGGGCTGCATCCTTTTCATGCATTTCCTGGACTTTGCTTCCTTTTTGTGAACAAGGGACTGGGCAGATGGACCCTCCTGGCCTCCTGTGGTCAGGAGAGGAAGGCAGCCGATTAATCAAGAGATGAGTCTCTATGTATCCTAATTTTCAACCTAAATGCTGGAGATGCGGGTGTTTAGATGCTACTTTCTTCCATGTATGGTGGACTTGCAATAAGGTCAAAGCTTTTTGGATAAAAATATGGTGGGTTATGCAAAACGTATTTAAGAAAAGATTAGAATTTACCCCGCAAATGTTTTTATTGGGCATAACTAAGGATTTTCGTAAAGGGGAAACAAAATTGTTTTTGTATATGGTTACAGCAGCTAGGTTGTTGATTGCTCAACATTGGAAGAAAGATTTTGTACCGACAATTGCTCAATGGATTCAAAAAGTGGCGGGGTTTGCGGAAATGGCAAAACTTTCAGCTTTCCTAAAAGACCAGAAGCAGGAGAGCTACACACAGGAATGGGCAAAATGGATTAATTATATACAGAATAAATATCAGACTGGGAAATATCATGTAGCTTTTAGGTAGGAATGTTTGGATTGATAGGTGAATAGATTAAACAATATCTGGGATGTTTGGAATGTTTAAAGTGGTGTACAGCGGAACTCAGGGGGGGTGGGATTGACTGGGAGGTGGGGGTGGGTTAGGGTGGAGGGTGGGGAAATATAAGTGGATAAGCAATATAGAGATGGGTATAATGGGATATGGTCATGTTATGATGCTGAATTAACTTAGAAAGGGTGTCAGGGAGAGATTGATGTATTTTATACTAAATTTATATCATGTTGGTCGGGGGTATAATACTCAATATTTGATTGAGAACTTTATTTTAAGATGGGGGGAGGTGAGGGGTATACTTTTTGTATGTGATTTTATATTATATGTCGGGGGGGTAAAAGGGGGGAAAACTTGTCTGAATAAAACTTTTGCAATAAAAAAAAAATAAAAAAAAAGAGATGAGTCTCGGTCTGCAAAGGGAGCGTCCTTTACCCAAATGCCAGGACTACTTTTAAACACATTTCATTTTCACATCTGCTTCCTTCATTTAGCAGCCGGCTTTCCTGTCCATTGTCCTTTTTTAGAAGGCCATGCCTTCTGCCTTGTTATCCCAAGGGCCAAGCAGGCACTGAACGACTCGACCTTTGGACACGTGGCAATGAGTCCCGCAGAGGCTCCCAGTCAGCGACGGGAATTGCTCACTGGCCCCTGCCTGCCTAGCAGCCCTTCAAGGTAGACCAGACTAGGAGACCAGCATAACGCCTGTGCTAAAGCTACATTTTTATTAGGTTGCCACATCAGAATCTTGCAGGCCTAAAGGTGCTTCTTCCCTCCCCCCCCCTTACCTGCATGAGACCCCCAGAGGCTGAGAGGCTTTCTGGGATAACAGGAGTCCCTCTGATCCGGCTCTTGTGTGGCTGGCCTCCTTCCCTCCTCTTCCCCATTGCCTAGCCGGAATCCACAAGTGGTCCTTCCCAAGACAACCCACAAGGTTACAAACCTAGAATGCGTTCAGCAACTTCTCGGGCCTTTTCAAGCTGAACGACGATCTCCCTTGGCCAAGCAAGCAGCAGCCGATATTCAGAACATCCATTTAAGGACCCCGGGGCTCTTATTCCAAAGGAGGGGGGTTAAGTTAAGCACTTTTAGGCACTTTTCACCCTCTGGCCGTTGGTCTTCCTCCGTCGCCCAAACAAGCAGCTGCCCAAACCTGGATAAGCATTTCGAAGTCCAAACCAGCTTTTCACTCATTCTCACGTGAGGGACACCCCCTGACCGAAACAAGCATCTTTGGAGCATGTCGGCCTACAGAAAACCACAGCAAGGCCGGCCACTTTCAAGTTTGAGCCCCTGACCTAAGAGACTAACAAAGATTTCGCCTTTCCTGCCATCTCACCGTCCGGCCAGGATCTCTTCCATCCCAATCTAATCATATTGGAACAAGGCAGAAATGGGGGGAACCTCCCCTCTTGAAGATTAGTAAATACAGAGAAGTGCCTGGAGCAATTGGCTGGATTATCCCCAAAGCCTGCTTAGAGATTTGGCTTTGCGGACATGACACTCCGCTTCAGCATCTGTCTGGCGTTGCTTACACTTCTAAGGGCAAAGCCTTCCCGGGGTTTCCTTCAACCCCCCCCTCCCCGAAACCTCCCTCCCTGGTGAGGGAGCCACCGCAGAGCAGAGAGCCTGAGCCAGAAGGCCTGTAGAGCAGCTGTGCGGGTTGCTGGCAGGAGAGGGGGCCACCCGGCAAGGCCAAGGCTCAGCCACCCTCCACCTCAGACCTCTGCAGACTGGCACAGTCACTCCTCTGAGGCGCTTGGAGGTTCGGCTTTGCCTCTGCTCCCCAGCGATCCCAAGCCAAGATCTCCTCCAACGCCTCCCGCATGATCCCGGGGCCCAACTCACCCCAAGACTTACCGATCTTCTGATTGAAGACCTTGTCAAAGGTCAGCTCTCCCCTCTCCTCCAAATACTTCTGCATGACGCTGCGGATGCTGAAGGGCAGAAAGCAGCAAAGGGTCGCTCCCAGAAGGAGTAAAGGCGGACTCAGGGAACACTGTCTGGCTAGCAGGGCCGCAAGACACCCCCCCCCACAGCCCCCCCCCCCATTAAGCCCTCCCTCGGGAGCCAACTTGGTCTGCAAAGGATCCTCTCCTGTCCTGATCCAGGCAAGAGAACAACGTTCAGGACATACCGAAAAATAACCGAGCCTGAAAATGATGCTCCAGAAGAGGCAGCCCAGCCAAAGCACCACGGCTTCCTTCTCTTGCCCCTCCTGAAGCCCCTTCCCATCGGAGCTGCTGGAGCTCCCCAGCCTCAGGGCCGAGGAAGCGGGAGGCACCTGAACAAGGCTTTCTCCACCTTGGCAGCGGAGGTCCACACGGTGCCAAGGCTGAGCAACCACGGTCCAAACTCTTAGGGTGGGCAAAGCCTCTCCAGGGCCCCGGCCCACACTGGAGCTCCTCTGCAACACGCGCACCAGCCTCTCCCTGCAAGCGGAATCAGACGTGTGGGCAGCAGAGGGGCCCTCTGCCTCTGCCTGCAGGGTGGCGTTAGCAGAAAAGAGACCCATAAAAGCCATCACTAGCCAGGCTGAAGGCAAATAAGCCACACGGCATCGTGGTCCTTTCGGTGGCCTTTTCCAGATCAGAGTCGGTTCGTGATTGCAGCGCTCCAGCGCTAAACCACCGCTTCTCTCTCCAGGCCGCCATGGGTGCCAGCCAGGGCAACGAAGACACCCGTGGGGACAGAGGGCGATGGCAGAGCCCATCCAGGTCAATGGTCCAAGAGACACCCGAGGCAGAGGGGCCTTTCCTGAAGGGCGGCTTGCCCTCCTGCAGGGCTGCTCCTCCGAGAGGCTTTCCCCAGGGAAGCGCCTGCCATGCCCTCCCTGTAGCAGCCAAAAGGCCCGTCCTCCTCCGAAGTGGCGGGAGAAGAGCAGCAGCTGAAGGGACCCTCGGGAGCCTTTTCCTCCTTGGAATTAGATCCGGGGTGAGCTCTGCTGCTCCCACACCAACACCCTCAGCTACGCACGGAGAGGAAGCAGTTCGCTTTCATTCATCCCCAGGGATGAACGCCCAGCCCAGGCCTCAGCTTTCCTCCCGGCCGACCCTCATCAACACTCTGCCTCAGGCAGGAGGAAACCGAGACAATTAAGCCTGCAGCCTCACTCATTAAGCCTGCAGAAGTGCCTTGTGCCCCCCCCCAAACGTGCCCAGGGGAGCCCTAAGTGGGTGCCTGGCTCCACTCTTCCCTGGGCTGCACCAGGCCATCCAGACCCCCCTCCCCACCACCACGTTGCTGCCTCTCAGAGACGGTAAAGAAGCAAATGTAGAGCAGCCATTTCAGCCAAACTCATCCTGACCCCCAATTCTTAAGCAGATGAGGGGCTCCTTCCCAGCACCCACTCTTGGGGCCTCCCCACCTCCCCCCCCCATCAAGAATTGCCCACTGCTCCTACCACTGGTCTCGCTGGCCAAATGACAGCTAGTCTGCCATATGTTTGAATGCTCATTTAATGGACCTGATTTTTAAAAGGCAACTCCTGTTCTGCTGATTGGCAAGAAAAAAAGGCCACCCAGGGCTCTTGCTGCAGAAAGTATAAATAATACAGATATGGGACATTTTGTCTGAGTGGAGTTTTGAACAAACCCCCCCTCCAGCCTCCTCCTTTCATTTCTGGATGAGACTTTCAGCTGCCTCTCTCAACCTCCAAAAGTTTAAGCTGTGTGGACTTCAATTCCCAGAATCCCCCAGTCTTTGCCTCTGCTGCTCCCAGACAACAGCATCCTTTCTCAGGGGCCCCGGGGCCTTCTTCCCTCCCAGAGACTGGCTTGAGGAAAGGGCCCCCAAGGCTCATCCCACAGTTCGGCTATTTGGGTTGCTTTGGGGGAGGAAACGGATCCTCTGCAGCGAACAAAGGCAAGATGCTCAGCTGGGGGTTCGGCTTCACAAGGCTGGGTCTGAAGCCATAAATGATGGCTTAGCGTGACAATCAACCCAGCCAACAGGCCTTGGGGCAAGATGTCGGCTCCCCCCCCATCACTTGGCAGGGGCCATGGGGGGATCCAGGGGGGGGGGGTGTTACCCCACTGTTTGCACATTCCCTGCATGGGAAAAGTTGTCCAGGGGTCCCGTCCAGCCCCCCCTCCCAAAGAGAAAAGACGCCTCCACGTCCACCCCGACACATGCAAAGGGGCAGCGGGAGTTTGAACGCAGCAGCTGCTCAGGGACTGCTCAGGCCAATTTTGGGGAGGGGGTGCAGGGCCCCCTGGAGACCTGGCAGGTCCCCTCCCACAGGAGCCCCCTTGACTCCAGCCCCTTTTGGGCTCCCAGGGGGAAGGAGGCAGTCCCATGGGTGGGGTGGGGGCTGCAGTTCAACAAGCCTGGCAGAGCCTGGGGGAAGGAAGGGTGCCTGGATGGGGGGAAGGATGCTCTGACTTGGGGAGGGGGCTGCCAGCCTTCCCCTCCCCCCTGCTGGCCCCAGAGAGGAAGGCGGAGGCTGCGGGGGGGGGGGATTGGGTCTCCGGAGAGCCCCCCCCCTGCCCTGCCTTGGCGCCCCCTCCCCGGCTCAGCCTCACCTGGGCTCCGGCAGGGCGAGCTTCTTGCTGGCGCGGGCGGCGGGGGAGCTGCGGCTCTTCTCCATGGCCATGAGGTAGCTGACGTCCGCCAACACCGCCTCCAGGTCTGCCATCTTGGCGGGCCCCGCGGGCCCAGGGGCCACCCAACGCCGCCCGGCTACCTCCCGCGCCGCCCCGCGCCCTCACCGCAGGGCCGCCCCATCGCCCGCCGCCGCCGCCGCCGCTCAGGAGGCCGCCGCTGGAGAAGGCGCCGCCGGGACCGGGCTCAGGCTGCGGGGGGCTGCGCTCCGCCGCCCCGGCATCGACCTCGGCGCAACGGCCCGGTGGCTCCTCGCGCGACTGCACGCCGACGCCTCGCGACCTGCTCGCCCGAGCGCTCGGGAAGGAGGAGGCGGCGGCGGCGGCGTCCTTGGAGCTGCGGCGCTGAGCTGCGTGTCGGCGGCGGGCGGAGCGCGGGCACGGGGGCCGGGGGGGGGGGCGTCCGCGGCGCTCGGGAGGGGCGGGAGCGCGGAGGGTCCCGGGCGGCCCCTTTCAGGCTCCCCCGCTGCGCCGCACCTGAGCGCCCCTTTCCTCCGCTGAAGGGCCGCCTCCGTCGGCAGACGCGCCTGAGCGGCTCCTTCGGCTCGCCCGGCCCAAGCGGGAGGCCTCCCCCCCCCCTCCCTCTAAGCAGCCCAGCTCCGCCCGGGGATGGGCCGCTGCCGGCAGGTGTGAGGGAGGCTTCTCCCAGGGGGCGGCGGCGGCGGCGGTCTTGGCGGGAAACCCTCCGCCGGGTCTGCGAGGGGTCCTGGCCTTGGCAAAAGTCCCGCGGTTGGTGCATTGAAAGGAGGCTCATCGGGGAGGAACGTCAGTCGGGCGGCTTCCGAGGGAGGCTCCTGCTTTCCCCTGGCGAGGAAGGGGCTTCGAAGACGACGACGGCAAGTGGCCTCGTGTGTCCAGGCGCCGGAGGAGGGAGGGGGGGAGGGGGGGCTTTCTGGCCTCGGAGGAGCCTCTCCTGCTGCGGCCTCCCCCCCCCCCCGGGCTTCCCGGGCAGCCCCTCTCAGGCGGTTGGGGGGGGGGAGCTTTCCTGGGGTCTTCCCTCGCTTTACGCCCTGCAAAGCCTTTCATTCCATCGCAGCCAGCCAGCCCTGCCTTGCCCCTCCCAGATGGGAAGCCAGGCGGCGGCTGAGGGCGCCCATCTGCAGCTGCTCTTTGGAGGGGGGCCTCCCTCACGAGCCACACCGGGGCCTCTGTTTCCGCAGAACTTCCGGTTCAGATTCCGTCAAAGCCCCCGTCGACTCGGCCCAATCTGTCGGATTTTTCATGATGCCTTTGCAGCGCCCCCCCCCCCATCACAATCTTTGCATCTCCTGATCAACAAGTGTGTTAAAGAAAAGTAGGCGATGCCAGGCGATTGAAAGCAAGGCGTTTTGCCAGGAGAGCCTCCCTCACCAATCCCATTTGCAAACCCTCCAAAGGGCTCTCCAATTAGGAATTGAAAAGGCCACAAACAGCCACCCATTAGCAGCACCTCCATCGCCCTCCTGGGCTGGCCCTGCAGATTTCCCCTCCCCCACAAGAGATTCATGCGCCACAAGGAGACTGTTCAGAGCCACCCAGAGGGATCCCAGGAAGCAAGAGAGCATCTGTGCCGGTTCCAGATCCCTTTGGCGTTGAGGGTTTCCTGCACAGAGGGAGCCTGTCTCCCTGCAGACCCAAAGGCTTCTGGGACAGCCGGAGGTCTCGAGGGGCTCCCGCTCTGGCCTTACAAACCCAGCCCATCTCTTCCTGTGGAGACCAGGCTGAGGGGCAAGGCTGCCTCTGGCATCTGCCTTTGTGCTCCCTCCTCCCAGCTGGGGGGTTGGCCCACCGCTCCCCATTTCTCTGCTGCAGCCTCTCGGTGGTGGCCTGGCCAAGATCGCCAGATGCTGCTGGCCCTCCGAGGGTTCAGAAAAGGTCTCCTCTCAAGGCCACTGTTGGGAGGGGGAAAACTCCAGCCACGGGGCTCAAACTGCCAGGCTCTCTTGCCTGCCCAGGTGGGCACGGAGGCAGCTGCCACGCTCCCTCCCCCCTCCTCCCTGGGGGAAATTATAGGGGACCTGAGGCTCTTTGGCCACCTCCCCCCCAAGGATGGTTCCAGGCTTTGGGTGCGCTGGAGCCAGAGGGAAGGGGGATGCCGGATGTCCCTCCGATGTCTCGCTCACAGCGGCCCCATCAAGATGGCTTCTCTGGAGCCTCCAGGGAGGGAGGGGAGATGGGCCTCCTGAGGCCGAAACCTTCCCTGGCTCCTCCTGATCCTCCTCCAGCAATCGGGGCCTCCTAACTCAAAGCCCCCCGGAAGGTCCCACGAGCTGCCCTGCTCTTCCTATCGTATTGTCCGAGGGTCCCTCCCAGCGATGCCTTTCTCCAGCTGGAGGCCTCCAAGAGGCACTTTCCCCGTTTGACCTCCCCAGAGCGATGAGACCCCCCTCCACCTCCGCAGCTGGGCTCTCAATGGGGCCAAAGCACAGAGAACAAAAAAGGCTGGGAAACCAAAGGGCTTTGGGGTGTGTGAGGCCTAGGCCCCTTCCCTTCTCCCCCCACCCCAGAGGGAAGAGAACCCCGCAATGATGCCAAAAGCAACTCTGCTCCATCGTCCCCAACCGTCTGTCCATCTCTTGTGCAGAATTTAAAAACAGATCTAAATATTCTGCGCAGCGCCCCGATGCCTGGCTCCTGCGCTCACATTTTTCCTGCCATATTTGGACACGGGGCAAACTGCTCTAAGCCGTCCCCCTTCCAGGGACTCTCGTCCGCTGGCACCATTTAATCCCATCAGGTCCCACATGGCTGGGCGGGGAGGAGGGGGGAGGCTTGCCAATGCCCAGCTGAGTCAGCCTTTTTCTCTCACTGATGCCCCAAAGATTGTCCCCACTCAATGTCCACCGGGGGGGGGGGAGGGGGGAAACCTGGGCTCTGGGTGTGTGTGAGGCAAGCGAGGCCCGTGAGGCTCCCTGGAGTCCGCAGGGCCTGGTGGTCTCCCTCTCCCCTTCAAAGCTCCAGAGGCCCCCGGAGTGGCTGGGAAAGCCAGTCTGGGTCAGACAGAAGGGGTGGCTGCACCCTGAATACCAGGTGCCTCCGTCCCAGGCAGAGCTGCCCAGAGACTCTCCCCCCCCCCACCAGTTTCAAAGGGGATGAGAAAGGAGGAGGCTGGCACCTCCAAGCCAAGGGCAGCCTCACCGGGGGAGGGGGGCTCCTGGGCTCAGTGCCTCCTTGCAGGCAATCCTGGGGGGAAGCTGCTGAGCCCGCAGGAGCTTCTGGGGACCCCCAGGGTGGGGAGGCCCCTTTTTCTGCCACGCCAGGAGAAACGGAAGCCGAGGCCCGGGAGGAGCGTTTCAGATGACAAAAGCTTTATTCAGGGTTGGAAGCAGAAGCAGAGGCAGCGAGTGGAGGGGGGGCCCGGCCGGGCGGCGGAGGGGGGCACTGCGGGGCCCTCCCGGGGCTTAGCTGGTGCGGTAGAAGGCGCCCTGCTGGTGCCACTGCATGTCCCGGATGCGCCGGACCGACTGGATGTGAGGCTGCTGGGCTCCGAACTCGAGGTTGTCCTTGTAGTCGCCCTTCTCAAACAGGCACTGGTAGCCACGGTAGCCGGGGTACTGGTAGCCCACCCACCTGCGGAAGGAGGGCAGGGTCAGGCGGGGGCTCAGTCCTCCGCTCCCCCCAAGCTTGGAGCCCCCTCTCTGGCCCCTGAGGGAGGCTCCTGCTGCCCCCCCAGACACTTACGTGCCACTCTGCACGCGCACAGAGGACACCTTCTCCTGGTAGCCGTAGGCATGGAAGCTGGGCACATCGTCATCCACAATTTCAATCTTCTTGCCGCTGAAGCTGGGATTCTCGTACAGGACAATCTTGTGCTCCTGGCTATCCTGCAGGGGGGGAGGGGAGGGAGGGCCCCAGCCGAGTGGGGAGGGGGGGTCCTGGCTGAGCTCCCCAGTTCAGCCTCTCCCGGAGCCCACACAGACCGAGCGGCAGGGCGGAGGGGGGTCTCTGGGCACCGCCTCCTGCGGCTGCTGCTGCTCCCGGCTTTCTCGTGGCCGCCACCACCACCCTCCTCTGGCGGCTCCGCCCAGCTGCCAGCGCCAACCTTCCCCATGGCAGAAAAACCATTGCGAGAAGCTACTCCCTCCCCTCCGAGACCCCCACCTTTGGGCACTCACCACTTTGATGGGCCTCAAGGCACAGATGCTGTCGCTCCTGCGGCTGCTGGTCCAGGAGTCCCAGCGGGGGTACTCGCCCTTCTCCAAGATGAACTGCTCCCCCTTGAAGTGGGCCTGCTCATATCCCACCCACCTGGGAGCAGAGAGAGACCAGGCTGAGACCAAGGAGCCCCACTAGAGCTTGGGGGCTGCCTAGGCAAGGGCCGCCCTCCCTCTCCAACACTTGGGGGGCTGGGGTGGGAGAGGAAAACCGACCCACGGCCACACCAGTCCCACGGCCTCCGCGTGGCCAATGGACGCCTTGCCCCCGAGCCCCCTTCCCTGGCACTTACGGGCCAGAATGCACCACAATGGAGCTGACTTTCTCTATCCCGGCCTCTTTCAAGTTGGGGCAGGGGGTGTTCAGCTCCTGGCAGCGCCCCTGGAAGTTCTCCTGCTCGAAGAGGGCGATCTGGAAGCACGAGAAGAGGGCCGGCCCGTCAGAGCCTCTGGCCACCTGGGCCAAGAGGGGCAGGAATCCTCCGCCCGGAGGCCTGACCGATGGAGGGGGAGCACGGCGGCTTCTGCCTAGGGATTCCCCCCGTCAGAAGGCACCTTCCTCCCTCGGTCCCCCAGGCAGGGGGTCTTCCGTCTCCCTCCTTTCAGTCAGCCCACGCCGGTTGCTCTCCCACCCGCTGACCTTGGAAGTGGCTTGCAGCTGCTTCGAGGTCTGGTGGTCCAAGGCCATGGTGAAAGGGGGCTGCTCCCTGGGGAAGAGAAGTCACAGGAGGGGTGGCACGCAGCCCCCACCCTGCCCACCCCATCCACTGCAGGAGGGCTACCGCCCCTCCCGTCGTCCGGCCTCGGGGAGAAGCCAGGCCAATGCCCAGCTGGAGCCTGGCATGGGAAGAGAGGGATGGCAAAAGACTCGCCAAGCGCTTGCCGATGCTAGAGAAGCCTGGCGCATTTGCAAGAGAGAAAGGGGGAAAGTGACAATACGAAGGAAGAAGAGAAGCCGCTTCCTCCGATCCCCATAACATCCTGGGGAGCAGAAAAGGGAACCCGGCACATTTAGCCCAGAGAAGAGACCCCTCCTTGACTGCCTCCAGGGCCATCTGGCCAAGAAAGAGGACAGGCCTCCCTCTGCGGAGTCTCCCACCACCTTCCTTCCTCTCCTGCCTCTGCTCCGCCAACCGGCCCTTTGCCTCTGTGGGATTCAGCCCCACGCAAAAGGCCCCCTCAAGCCCAGGAAAAAGCCAAGCGGAGGAACCCTACCGGTTGCACCAAAATTTGCTTCTGCCGCTGAAAACCCGCCGCCGAGCCCCACCATTTATAGCGTGCGGCAGAGTCCCAGGCCAGCAGTATTGATCAACATGTGACCCACACCAAGAATGCTGGATTAAAGTATAATGCAAACAGAGGCCGCTCCCCCCCACCCTCCCTTTGTCCTGGCAGAGGTATTTCATGAGCTTTCAGTTTGGAGCGGCCGCGTTGCTTGCTCAGCTCGGTGGGCAAGGAGAGCCCGCTTTTGTTGACCTCAGCAGGTGCAGCCACCCCCAGGGCCTGGCGCTGCAAAAGCCCTCCCCCCTCCCCAGGGCTGTGTCAGCTGGAGCCTGTCCCTACACAGGAGCAGCCCAGCCGTTTATGCGGGGGGCGGGGGGGGAGGGGGGGAGCAGGCAGGGGGAGGGGGGGGGGCAGGCAGGGCTCCCCTTCCACCAGACCAAGGGCCGAAGAGGCCTTCCTCTTTGGGGAGCCAGAACCCCAGCCCGTCATTGGGTTCTGGCACCTCTGCTCACAAGGAGCAGAGGCCTCCTCCGTGGGCCAGGGGCAGGCCGGGCAGCTGCCCAGGACGTGTGCTGGGCCTTCCGGAAATGGCGGCTACGGTTCATGCTTGCCAGGCTCCCTGCGCACTGCCTGCCCCGAGAAAGCCCCATCTCCCCAGGGGAAAAGCACTGCAGAAGCTCCCTGTGGGCTGCAGCCTATGGGCTTCCAGGGCCTCTCCTGGATTGGGCCAGGGGCAGCCAAACCAGCCAAGAGAGGGTGGGTGGGTGGGTGGCAGATGCAGGTGGGGGGGCCGGGCCATCCGCTTCCAGCGCTTGCTGCTCACAGGGCGACCAAGCAGGGTCTTCTGGGGTCTCTGCAGGCCCCGAGGGGCTTTGGGAGGCAGGACGCCTCAAGGGCTCCCCCGTGTGGCAGCAGAGAGAAAGGAGTCTGACCGGAGTGTGACCGAGAGGGGACAATGGACATCCAGGGCAGCTGCTCCCTTTGATCTGGAAAGGAGGCAGCGGGCAAACCCGTCTCCCCCATCCGCCTGCTGCCCGGAGGGAGGGAGGGAGGGAGGGAGGGGGCTGCTTCCAACCCCCAAGCCAAGAAAAAAAAACCTCCGCCACACCAGGTCGCTCTGTGCAAGCTTTTTAATCAGACGAGGGAGCCTGGACACATCTAGCAGCAGAGCCTCCGTGCGCAGCTTCCCAGGGATCTGCCAGCCAAGGTCCCCCAGCCTCAGAAACGCTGCCGATGCCCGGGGCTGCCTGCAGGCACTGCCAGGAGAGGCCATCCCCCCCCCCCTCCAAACAAGGGGCAGGGTGCCCGAGGGCTGGAGGCCTAGTGGGGCAGATGGGCCTCCCTCTGCCGGGCTGGGAAAGGGAGGGAGGGAAGCGAGGAGCCGTGGTCCAGGACTGGCACCTGGGCAGCACAGAGGCAGCTGGCAGTCTCGCCCAACGGCCGGCTGTCCTTGTCCCCTCTGGCCGAACCCTTTTGGGGAGCCAGAGCACTTCGAGAAGGGCACTTATGGGGGGGAGGGGGGAATGCAAGTTTCTAAGCACAGCAGCCTCAGGAGGCAGGGACGCTTAGCCCGAGGGTGGGCACAGGGCCCACTGAGCAGCCGGCCAGCCAGGGCCAGAGGCAGCCTTGGGGTAGCCACTGTGCTGCTAAGAGTGCCTCCAAAGGGGCGAAAGGCGGGGGGGTGACCCCCATCCGCCCCACAGCATAGCCAAAGGGGTCTCCAGAGGCCCTCGGGCCCCATTCATAGAACTGCCCAATTTGGGGTTTCTCCAGCTAACCAGGATGGAGCAGAAAAGGGCTTGCGAGGGACCACCTCCACGCTCATTTGCTGACCGATATCCCCAGGCTTAGAATGGGGGGAGACCTGGGCGATTGGAAGGACCGGAATGGAAATGTTCCCCAAATATTCACAAGAAAATCTACAGCAAAGGCCAAGAGGCTTCTCCCCCCACCCCACCCCGGTCCGTTTCTGCTCCATGAAGTCTGGGGAGGAGCCGCCTCCGGGGTGATTTCCAGCCGTTCCGGGCCTTATTCTTCTCTCTCGCCTGGGACTCCACGGCCGGCAAAACTCCTCTGAGCAGCCACAGGCAGGAGCCACGCTGCCTCTGGCCAAGGAGCAAACCCACCACGTTCCTTCAGCCCGTCCTGGAAGCTTCTGGGTGGGCAGCAAGCGGGATCCCTGCCCCCCTCCTGCAGAGAGGAAGAGGAAGGCGGAGGCCTCTCACCGATCCCAGGTCCTCGCTTCGGCTCCCCAGCAGGAAGGCAGCCCCAGAGGCTGGGCCCCTCCCACGGGTTCTCTGGGGCTGGAGCCAGGCGGGGCCCCAAGAGGAAGGCACTGAGCGCAGAGCGGCCAGCCAAGGCAAGAGGGCAGGGAAAGGGAGCGGTCAGTTAAGGCAGCTCCTCCTCTGGCCGGTCATGGCTTCGACCTGGAAAAGAGGGGGGGGGGGGAATCGGGTCATCTGACCTGCCTGGGTCTCCCTTGGACCCCCTGCCCGCTCTTCCCCCTCCCTGGCAGGCAGGCAAGGAAGCTGCCCTGGCCAAGCTGAGCCTCGCCCCTCCCTTTGCCTGGCACCAGCAGCTGTTCAGAGGGTGAGTGTGTACAGGCTCCCCCCCCCCCCCGGGCACCTCAGATGGGGCTCTCGGGCTGGCCCTGCTTCCTCCTGGACTTCAGCTCCGTCAGCCATGGGGGGGGCAGCTCCTCCAGCCTGAAAGGCAGCAGAGCCTCAGCAGCCGCCCGGGGGGGGGAGGGGGGCTCCCCTGCTGTGCGGGGCCAGCGGGGGTGGGGGGCGGGACAGGACGGGGGCCGGAGCGGAGGCTTTGCTGAAATAAGTGGCACCCCTTGCAGCCCCACCCCCTCCTCCCCATCCCGTTTTCTCTCTCACCTCCCTTCCTTCTCAGGGGTGGCCGCCAGCACCCGGCCCCCGGAGGCCCCGGCCGGAAACGGGCCTTTGGGGGACTTGCAGAGGGGCGCAGGGAGGGCTTCCTCCCTCCTCCCTTCCGACTCGGGCCTTTTCCTGAGTTGAGCCTGTGGAGGGAGCCCCAGATCCCTCTCAGAAGGAAGCAGGGAAGCAGCCGATGACCCACAGGGGGGAAGAGTCCACCCACCCACCCAGGCTGTGTCCAGGACCAAGCCTCCAGCCATGGAGGATTTCTCCTGGGAGGGGGAGGCTCTCTGATGTACCTTCAGGGCGGAGGGGGCCAGGCCCGGAAATACAGGCAGCCGCGGGTGGGCCGGTAACAGACTCTCTGCCACAGAGGACTCCTCTTCCTCTTCTTCACCAGCTGGGAGGGGGGGGGGGGAAGGAGAATTATCACCAGACCAGACTGAACCCCCCCCCCCAAGGCTCCAGGGCTGAGAGGGGCTGTGGCTGCTGCCCTTCAGGGCCAGACCTGTCTTGGAGGGGCACACTGGCCTGAACCTCCTTCCCTCTCAAGAGGCTGGCTGGGGAGGGGCTGGATTCCTGGCTGCCATGTCCTTCCCAGGGGCCCCACCTGTGGAGTCCCTGAACATCCAGGCGATGGCTGCTCCCTCCCCTGCAGCGATGGGGGCCGGCTGTGGGTCTCCACTGGCGCCCCTCCTGAGGGTGTGGGAGATGGGGGCCCGGGGCTGCTGCCGCCTTTTGCCCAGGAGGACGCGGCTCTTCAGGACCCCGGAGTCCAGCCGGGGAGTTTGCTGCAAGGGAAGAGAGCGAGCATTTGCCACTGGTCCTCAGACACCCCCCCCCCCCACTCCAAAACCCCAGAGACCCGCCCTGTCACCCACCTCCAGGAAGGAGAAGTCCGGGCTGGCCTTCTCCGTGGGGGGGGAGACTGACTCTGCCTCCGGGCTGGAGTCGTCCCGGCTGCGGCTCCTCTGCTCCCTGGATGAGCTCTGTTGGTCAGCGGCAGTGGCCAGAGCCCTCTGGGCGGAGTCCAAGGAGGCCGGGCGGCCGGGAGACGGCTTCTGTGCCGAGATCTCGCTGCCCTCCGAGGAAGGAGACTCCGGGGTGAAACTAGGGCAAGCACCGGGTGGGATTAGGCCTCTGAATGGGAGTGGGGAGGGGGGCTGATTGCAAGGGACGCCTCAAGTAGATGGGGGGGAGGGGAAGGGGCATATCTAGAGAAGTTATCCTGCACCTGAGCGGAGCCACAAATGCTCGCAGGAGAGGCTGGGGGCTGCAATCCTCCTCCAGACCCCAGGAAGCCACCTGGCCAGCTGCAGTAGAGAGTCCTGGGCAAGGAGCGGAGTGAGCAGCAGGGGGCGCTGTGGGATGAGCTTCCCAGGAAGCAGCTGGAGGAGGCCCCTTCCTGCCACCATCAACCTCCCCCCCCCGCCCACTCCCCAGCTGCTCGGAAGCCAGAGCTGGCTCTGGGGGTCCTGCCTGGGGCCAGGGAGGGGCCCTCGTGGCTCCCCTGCCCTCACTGCTTGTCAACTGGCCTGCAGGAGGCGGGTGTGCAGATGGGTCCTTGGCGGCCCTAACTTTGGTCTGCCCAGTAACAGCCAAGACTCCCCCTCCCTGGCCCACCCCTGTCTGCACTCTGCCGCTGGTCAGCCCAGGTGCCATACCTGCCATCGGCCTCCTGCACCAAGACGTCGGTGTCCCTGGCGTCTGCTGACGGCCGGCCGAAGCACTTCTTCACGTGGTCCTTGGGAAGAGGAGAAGGGGGAGCTGGCATCACCCTCTGACCAGGGTCTGGGTGCCAGGTGGAACAGGCTGGGGGGCAGCACCTCCTCCTTCTCCTACTGCCCCATGGCGGTGGAGGCACCCCCCCACTTCCACAGCCAAGGGCCCAGCAGGGCAACTCTTGCAACTTCCCTAGGGAAGCAGAGTTTCCAGGAGTTTCACCGTGGGGAGCCGACATCTCTGCTCCCCACAACCACGGAGTCTTTCAGGAGGGCAGGAAAAAGCCCTTTGTAATCGCGTTCATACATGGTCAATTTCACCGCTTTATGGATGTTAGAGAACTTCAGAACGGTGAGTTTCCTTGGACGCCTCATGAAATGTATGATTGGCAAAAACAAAAAAAGGATTTTGATTTGACAAAGTTTTAAACGGACTGGGAGACCAACGAGATTTGAAACGACGGTTATTTTTGCTGCGAGGTGTGAAAAACAGGCTAAATGGAAGAAGGGAGGTGGCACGGAGGGCAAACAGACACCAGAGGGAACTGAAGGGCCAGCCAGGAAAGGGCCAAAGTGGCCACAGAGCTGAGGAGGCTATTTTAAACACGGACTGAAACATCAATAACTGATGCCTCTGGCTGTCGGTAGGCTTTTTTTAAGCCTGCCATCCCACTCGTCTGTAGAGGCGTTTTTTATAAGATCAAATGCCTCGGAAACCTCAAGCTCTATTATGAGCTTGTGGGAGAGTTTTTGCTGCCAGGGAAGAGTCCCCTTGCGAAGCCCTCAGAGGGTTAGTTTTCCTCTGAGGGGCGAGTAAGGAGAGACCCTCCCCTCCTTAGGCAGCGATCTTCTCCGGACGGGTGTGGAGACCGTGTTAATTGGCTAATTAACACGGCAAAGCAAACTGCTTTTAACTTCTAATCTACATTCCAAGGCAACTTTATACTTCAAAGGGAACTTCTTGGCTACTCATCGTGAACGCAAGTAATTAAAGTTTGTGATTTTGCCAGAATATAGTGGATCTTAGATACAGCCTTTAGAACGAAGGAATCAAGATGGCGTTAATTACCAGATGAGACGAAATGAAAGTTAGTTGTTTTGGCTTGTACCCAATCCTGATCGACATGCAATCCATCAAGAAGGACTATATTTCAAGCCTTCGTACTTCAAAGGAAACTAAACGCAAGTAATTAAAGTTTGTGACTTGTTTTAAAGAACAAAGGATTCAAGATGGCGTTAACTACCAGATGAATGAAATGAAACTTAGTTGCCTTGTCTAATTATTGATTTGTGGATTTTGGTCTCTGCTTAACCCCTGGCTGATAGCGGACAGCTGTAGGCGGAAAGGGGGAGCAAGCTATAAAGCCAAATGCACTATCTGATTTATTGAGCGTTAAGCTAAACGTATTACTTATTACTGACTTATTTTGATATTTTGAAGAGGTTTTTTTTTTTTTTTTTTTTTCTCTTCCTGAAAACTTGGAAAGCTTAAAAGCAAGGCAATGGAACAAACTCGTGTAGTAACTCCCCAGGACTTTAAAGATTTGATGCACTTTATAGTTAATGAAAGCAGAGACCTCAAAAGAATGATCCAGGAGAAATATGAACAATTGGAAAAAAAAATGTTTGCAATGGCCAAGAGTCTGTCTGAAGTTATCATTAAAATTGATGGGAAAATCGAAAAGTTGTCTTCAGAGGTGGAAGTCAAAGCAAAGGAAACGGATTTGAAATTGGCGGAAATGGAGGGGAATATGCACAAATTGGACAAACAGGTTATTATGTTACAATTTTTGTTAATGGATAACGCCATTAGACTGAGGGGATTATCAGAAAATCCTAGAGAAGACTTAAGAAAAGTTTCTGCCGATGCTTTGGCTATATTAGTAAAAATGGATCCTGGTGAAATTTATGCTAAGATTGATAAAATTTACAGAGCAAACTCACGTATAGCATTACAAAGGCAACTACCGAGAGATGTTGTGATATATTTTACTGAGAGAAACCTTAGAAATGATATTCTGCAGAAGTCTTTTCACTCCTCTCTCCACATAGCTGGAAAACGGATTGGTGTCTTTAAGGAACTTCCATCAACTATCCTGAAGCTCAGAAGGGATTTTGGTTTTTTGGTGGAGGAGCTGAAGAAAAGAGGGATACAGTACAGGTGGGATGCTCCAATGGGTGTTATATTCAGATATGAAGGGGCGCGGTATTGTTTGAATACTATAGACAAGGCAAGAGATTTTTATTATGAAATACTGAAGAAAAGTGCAACGCCCCCACGTATATCTATACCAACACTAGTAGATCTGGATGGTTCAGAACAAGATATTGAGATGGAGCAGAAACAATTTGGAAAAGAGATGGAAGAACATACTCAGTTGGATTCCCCTGGGCTTTTTTTAAGCCCTACTCTGGAGGAAATGTCGAAGACTGCTATAGGGGGATCTGTTGGAATGCCAATACGTAAATCAGATGAGCAATGTGAAGCCAGGTCTAGCACCAGACAAATTCAGAAACCGCAGAAGCAGAGGAGGTCTCAATCTCGGCGAGTTAAGAAAGACAAAAGGATTAAAGAATGAAGCAATTAATCAATCTAGATAAAAATATACAGATCTCTGCAATGCTGGTTCTCTTGGATGTGGAAACTTTTTCAGGGTTGAAAACTGGAACCGGAGCATTTGCAGTGGATCTGGTTGTTACCCTATCACGATCTTGGAATTTTATAATCCTGATGAAAAGTCACTTGGGGGTTACCTATGTAAAGGGTTTTTTTTTTTTGTTATTTATGGGGGCAGCTGCTTAAACTGGTATTACAAACAGCTATGGATGGAATGGAAGGAGACCTGAAGAGTTGGACTTATGAACATTGACGCGGAAAGGACTAATATTATGTTAGTGTTCTGGGAAAAAACTTGGGTCGAACTTTGAAATTTTCTTGCAATTTACTGTATCCTTCATGTGATAGGATCTGAAATTTTCCAATACTATTTCTGTCTCCTTGGTGAAGAGAGAAGTAACTTCGCTTTTCTCAAATATTAGACTAATCTTTACATTTTTTTGTGTTGTTAAATGGGCAATTAAGCAAATGGAGAGGGGAAAAATAGTAAACCTTTTGAATTAGGAAGGATGTAAACTTAAGCTAGGATATATGGTTTAAGTTTTATAAGTGTTAGGTTATATGACATGGTATTTAGATTTTAAGAATTATTTTCTATGTATTTTAATGTTCAACTAAAAGGGGGTGTTTATGTTGAGTTTGTTATAAGGTTTCTAATGGATTGATTATATATAGAATAAATATCAGATTAGGAAGTATTATGTAGCTTTTAGGTAAGAATGCTTTGATTGATAGATGAATAGAGTAAATAATATTTGGGATGCTTGGAATTATTAGAGTGGTGTATAGTGGAAGTCAGGGGGGTGGATTTATGGGGGAAAAATATGGGTTCAGAATGTTAAATTTACGCAGGCACAGAATTCAAGGGAGAATTTTTATAAAATGTTTTATAGATGGTATTTAGATCCTAAGAAGTTATTATGTATGTACCCAAATGCCCAACCTAAATGCTGGAGATGCGGGTGTTTAGATGCTACTTTTTTTCATGTATGGTGGACTTGCAATAAGGTTAAAGCTTTTTGGATAAAAGTATGGTGGGTTATGCAAAATGTGTTTAAGAAAAGAATACAATTTACCCCGCAAATGTTTTTACTGGGTATAATCAAGGATTATACTAAAGGGGAAACAAAATTGATTTTGTATATGGTTACAGCAGCGAGGTTGTTGATTGTTCAACATTGGAAAAAAGATTTCTTACCGACAATTGATCAATGGATTTACAAAGTGGCGGGGTTTGCCGAAATGGCAAAAATTTCAGCTTTTTTAAAAGATCAGAAACAGGAGAATTATACACAGGAATGGGCAAAATGGTTTAATTATATACAGAATAAATATCAGACAGGGAAATACCATGTAGCCTTTAGGTAAGAATGTTTGGATTGATAGGTGAATAGATTAAATAATATTTGGGATGTTTGGAATTTTTAAAGTGGTATAGCGGAAGTCAGGGGGGTGGGATTGATTGGGAGGTAGGGGTGGGTTAGGGTGGAGGGTGGGGTAATAAGTAATATAGAGATGGGAATAAGGGGACACGGTTATGTTATGATGTGTACGTTGAATTAATTTAGAAGAGGGTGTTAGGGAGAGATTGATGTATTATACACTAAATTTATATCATGTCTGTCGTGTGGCGAGGGGGTATAATATTGAATATCTGAATGAGAACTTTGTTTTAAGATGGGGGAGGTGAGGGGTATAATTTTTTGTATGTGATTTTATATTATATGTTGGGGGGGTAAAAAGGGGGGAAAACTTGTCTGAATAAAACTTTTGCAATAAAAAAAAAAAGAGGGGAAAAAAAAAATAACTGATGCCTCTGAAAAGGTACAGATTGCAACGAACAAACTTTCAGAAGATGGTGAGAAAAAACCCACAGAGGCTCCATGGAGTCTGTTTGGAAGACAACCAGAGAAAGGACCACATGGGAATCCAGAAAAGGGTCTCTGGGCAGCTTCTGCTCTATCCCCAAATGCCCAGGCCCCCCTCCAAGGCCAGCAGTGACCCCCCCCTCCGCCAGCCTCCCAGGCCCTGCTAGCGTGGCCGGCTCTTCTTCCCACAGCCATCCCAGGTGCCCACCCACCGCCTTCTGGCAGCGCAAGCCCCCACAACGCAGCTTTGCTACACAACTACTCACCCAGATACACATTGCGTGTCCAGGCTGCAGGCAATCCCTCTGCCCGCTTGGCTGGGGGGAGGCTCTGCGCCGCCCACCACCTCCTGAGCCAGGCTGCTCTATCCCTCCGCCCGCCAGAGAGACGGAGGAGTCCTGCCTGGCATGGGCTTGCCACCTCTTGCCACCCAGGCGCTCTCAGCCGGAACCCCGGAGGGTCACCCAGGGGACGAGGCCACCGATGAAAGGATCACCGCCCAGAAGGGCAGGGGGCGCACAGGATGTCTTAAAGGGGGGGGGGCTTCTCCTCCTTGTCCTCTACGTGAGCAGCCATGTCTCTTTCAAGACCCTCATCCAGCAGACGCTCAGCCAAGGCAATCCTGAGAGAGGACTCCGTCTGTCCGAGAGAGGCGGGGGGGTCGCAGCTCCTTCTCCCCGATCCTTGGCCCTTCTCATCCCATCCTCTCTGCCTGCTTCCTGTCCGGCAGGCGAAAAGCAGGAGTGGCCAGTGCACAACCCCACTTCTAAAGCGTTCCCTTCCAATGCACACAACTGGGCGAGTCTGCTTTGCACACACAGCAAGGCCTGGCTCACAAACACACACAAACACACACAGCCCAGAAGGCAGCCCATGCGCAGCTTCAGAGCAAGAGGCGGCTGCAGCCACAGATAAGCAGCAGTTCCTAGAAGTGGCTGACCTCACCGACGGCAGGCTCCCCCCACCCCCACCCTCCCCTGATCACCGCTCTTTCGGGGGGGGGGGAGGCTGACTCCTTCCTAGAAGCAGCAGGGGCAAGGAGCCAAGGCTTCAGCCAGACCAGGGGGGGGGGGTCACTTAGGCACAAGCCCTGTGGAGCGGGGGGGGGGGCACAGTCATGGAGTCAAGACGATGGGGGGGGGGAGACAGGTTTGGTGGGACAGGGGTTCCAGCTGCTTCACTGCTCCCTTGCAGGGGGCTTCCCAGAAGACGAAGCTTCTTCAATGTGACTCCAGCAGATTTTCTATCCCCCCCCCCCCCCCCGCCCCCGTTCTCCCCCCCAAGACTCTGAAATGTTCGGGAGTATTTTTAACCAGAGCCAGAACAATTCAGCCAGACATCTGCAGCAGCCCCTCCTGTGCAAAGGGGATGGGGGTGGGGGAGAAGGGGGGGACCCTGACCCTCTTCTCAAAACCTCCAAACTCCAAAGCCTGCTCAATGCCAGCCATTCAGCCGGTCAGCTCCAGCTCTGGACACCAGAAGGGAAATGCAGCCTCTGGCCAGAGCCAGCAGCCCCAGCTGTGGCCGCACTTAATCCCTGGGCTCAGGAAGTGGGAGCCCCCTTCATCTCCCCCCCCACACACACGTGGGGGAACCTCCCTCCCTCCCCATGCTGAAGGATGCTCTGGCCGGCTGCCACAGCATCCACCGGGGTTGCCGTGGAGGCTCAGGGTCAGCAGACGGTTGCAGAACCAGCAACCAGGCAGTCTCCTTCAGCCACGCAGGCCTGCTTGGCCCAAGAGCATCGTGGCCATAAACATGCCCGCCTCCCCAAGCGTCGGCATCTCATAATGCCAAGGCAGGGTGGCTGACTCTCTGCAGGTGAATCTGCTGGAAGGGGCCTGGGTTTGGTTGTTGGAGAAGAGGGGGCAGGTGGCTGTGCTCACAGCCGCTCAGGTCCCAGGGCAGGGAGGGTCCCAGGAGGGGTGAGGGAGGGAGCGGCTGTGCCAAGGCCTTCCACCCGAGGATGCTTGTGGGAAAGCTCGGTTTATCAGCAGGCACCGTCTGCAACCATTTCCCGGAGAAGAGCTTCAGGATGCTGGCTTCTGCTGGGCATACGATGGCGGGAGAGAGACACGCTGTCCGACAGTCCAGGGTTCAAATCCCTGCCCCCAAAGAATCTCCTAGTGGGAAGCAGTCCTCGGTCCCCCTGGGGCCAAGGTTCCCACACGTTGAGGCGTGGTGTTGCCCAAGGGCTGCCCCTGCGGACAGCGCCCAGCCCTTCCAGAGGGCTGGCACAGCCACCTTCAAAATCACCCAGGGCAAACCGAAAGCCCACCCCCCCACCCCCCACCCCAAGCCAGGCTTCTCTGGCAGATCATGTGCCAGGCATGTCTCCCAGTTAAAGTCCTCTGTGGGCAAATATTTGCAGAAGGGAATCAAAACAAGGCTGAAGAGTGGTTGCCAAGGGAAGACGCCATCCAGTTCGCCACGAGGGTTCGCGAAATCTCAAGAGCCCTCAGAGCAACCTCGGCCCCTTTAAGCTGTGTGGACTTCAACTCCCAGAATTCCCCAGCTAGCACAGTCATTGCAACGGTAAGAGTCCTAGGAGTGGAAGTCCACCCGTCTTAAAGGGGCCGAGGTTGGGAAACGCCCTGCCCCCCCCCAGCAGTCTCCTGCAGCTCAGACCAGGCCTTGGGGGGGGGGGGGGTTGCAATGCCTCCGCTTGTGGCAGACAAAGTGACTTTTGCCCTCTTCCTTCCCTGGGAAATGCAGGCCAAAGCCAGCAGGCAAGTCCCTGGGATGACTGGTGGGCCAAAGCCAGCCCCCCCAGACCCTCCGCACTGCTTAGAGGCAGCTTCCCCACAGGACAACATCAAAGAAGCAAGGCTGGTCTCTGCTCCCCCCTCCCAGCCCCTGCCCCAAGGGGAAGAGCAGCTCTCCGGGCCAAAGTCTCCCAAAGGGGCTTCTCTCTCCTCCTGAGCAGGAGGCCCCCAACCCCTGACCTGCCAGCCTGCCCCACCTGGATTTGCCCTCCCTCAGACTCAGTGCCAGGCCTCCCTTCTCATGCCAGCCCCACCACCAGGTCACCAACCTTCCCTCCAGGGATTCTGGAGCCCGGCTGGGCACCCCCCCTCCTCCAGGGCCCTGCTTGGCCTTGGGACGCACAGAGCCCCTGGCCCCAACTGACCCAGGGCCTGACTCAACCCCCCCCCCCCAGCGCTGGGTACCACAGCCCCCCCTGCCTTTGGGGAAGGGAGCTGGGCCGGGCGGGAGGGGCAGGGGGTCCTCCTGGGCTGGCTCAGCAGTTGCCAAAGGATTCTCCCCCCCCCCCAATCTCCTTCTGACAAAGGGGCCCTTCGGCTCCCGTGCTTGGGCAGGCCTGAAGGGTCACCCTCCCTCCCCCTCCCCTCCTTACGAGCTCCGGCGCGGGCTGCTCCGGGCCGCCGGCGGTCCTCTTCCTGAGCGAGGAGAGCCGGCGCTGGCTGCGCACCGAGAAGTGGCGGAAGGAGTCTCGGCCCCGCGAGGCCAGCTGCCTGAAAGAGGCCGCGCGCTTGAAGGGGGCCCGGGCCGGCCCCTCGCCCGCCGGCCGCTCGGGGGTCTCCGCCGCCGCCGTCAGCAAGCTCAGCGCCTCGTGCAGCGAGCGCCGCACCGAGCCCACCCAGCGGTTGACCTGGCTCTGCGCCCCCGCCAGCTTCTCCCCCAGCGACTCCATGGCCGGGCGGGGCGGGCGGGCGAGCGCAGGTAGCGCCGGGCGCGCAGGGAGGGGCCGGGGCCGGCCTAGCGAGCCTCCCCGCTCAGCCGCCGCCCCCCGGGAGCCCCTTGGCCGACCGGGCGCTGCCGAGCGCTGGAGGAGCAGCCACCGCGCGCCTCGGATCCCGCGCAAGGAGCGCCGGTCCCGGCCAGGACGCGCATCCCGCTAGAGCCGCGGCCCCCATCGGCCAAGGAGGAGGCCGCTCCTCGCCGCTGGCCCAGCGGGGGAGGCGGCGCGCACGGCTCGCTCGCGATGGGCCGCCTGGAAAGGCCGCGCTTGCAGGAGGGAGGGAGCAACCCCCGCCCGGCCAGCGCCCTCCGCCCCCGGGATCCCCCCCCCCGCCGCCGCTCTGCCGGGAAGGGAAGCGCCGGCGGGAGGGGCACCGCGGGAGTGCGGGCGAAGTCGCCATGGCAACCACCGGAGGAGCAGCAGCAGCATCCGCCCCGCCACTCGGGCGCATCCCTCGGCTCGTCAGCCCCCCCCCCCCCCCGCATTAACCCTCTCCTGCAAGCCGCTTCTCCCCCACCCACCCCCCTTTCGCCCCAGAGGCGCAGCCCTGGCCCCCGCCTGCCCCCAAGGCCTGCCCCTCCCAGCCCCACTCAGGTTGGGAAGCTCTGGTGGTCTCTGGGTGCCCCCCCCCTTCCCTTCCCAGGGGAAGGGCCTTCTCTGTGGCGGGCCCTGCCCTCTGGAACGACCTCCCCCCCCCCCCCCCCCCAGACATTAGAACAACCACGGACCTCCGCTCCTTCCGTCAAAAATTAAAAACATACTTTTTCTGCTTGGCCGGCCTAGGTTAGTCTCTACCTCTAGGGCGTTAGGGAATGCTAGTTTTAATATGGGGATTTTAGTGCAGGGACAATCAAATTTAATTCGTTTTTATTCTATTGCATTTATTCTGTATGTATATTTTATGTGTTTTAATTTTTCCCTGTGCACCGCTCCGAGTCCTCCTGGGGAGAGGACGCGGTATATAAAATAAATTATTATTATTATTATTTCCTCTGCCAGGCCGGCTGTGCCCTGCCTTCTCCAACTTCCGGGTGGCCCTGAGCCGGGTGGCCTTGACAGACCCTTCTAAAAATAGGGGGGGGGGGGAGGAGAGAAACAGGTGTTTGGGAGCCCCCCCTCCCTCCGTCAACAGGAGTCTTTGCTGACCTCCCGTTTCCTGCTGAGGCCACTGTGGCCTGGGCACTAAGAATAACTTGCAGCTTCACTCATCTGAAGTCTGACGGCCGGAGGTTCTTGGGGGGGGGGCTTCCCCCTATTTAACAAACAGCCTTCGGGCAGAAGGGCATCAAAGGTCCCCCTTTTTCTCCACAGCACCTCACAATCCTTTACCCCGACTGAGCTGGTTGGGGAATATGGGAGCTGGAACTCTTTTGTCCAATAACAGCCAACCTGAGAGCCAAAGGCCTCCTTTGGCCCTTCACCCAGGAGGCATCGAGGCAGTCGGACGAAAACGAGAAACCAGCCCCTTCCCCACCTGGCAAACTCTCCGAAAGCCCCTCCCCCTCAGACCCTCCCTTGTTCTAAGCCGGTGTGGCTCAAGGAGAGCTCCCCTGAAGTGGGCCTTAGGTAGGACCCTTTGCAGAAGGGCAAGGAGATGCCAATCAAGCGCCCCCCTCCCCACTTCCCAGGCAACACCACGTCCTGCTGGGGGGGTGCGTGACCAGCAGGGGGAGCACTCACCGACGCACAGGGAGTGCCAGGGGGCTGCTGGGAGTGGGCCTCTCAACCTGGTTTAGAAGCAGGCAGGGGCAGGCGGTGATTCACAGGAGGGAAGGGGCCGCCCCCACCCACCCGGAAGTTTAAATACCTGGCATCAAGGCAGCCTCCTCCTCCTCCAGGAGAAGGAGGCATCTCTTGAAGGCTGCAACTGGGGGTGCCCCCTTGCTAGGCTAACCAGGGTCTGCTCCCGCCTGTGAGGAGTGGGTGGGCGTAAGGTCTGCTCCAGGCCCCACCAGGCCACCTTCCAGGCTGACTGGCTTAAAATCCCTGCAGCCCCCTGTAATGTGGATTACAAATACTAAGTCACTCGGGGGGTGTTTATATAAAGATGTGCTTATTTTTGATGGGGTGGAATGGCAGTTGAAAACCTTGGAACTGTTGGATGTAGGAATTACTTTAAATTGGTTACATTATATACAGCTACAGAAGAGATGGAAAGAAGATCGTAGGGTCGGCTTTATGGACAAAGAAGTGGAGCTGATCAAGCAGATAAAAGAGACTGGCCCAAAACATGTTAAAAGAATATATAATGTATTGTTAGAAAGAGATTCAGAAACAGAATTGGTGAAGGATTGTATGATTAAATGGGCTCAGAATCTTGATGAACCGGTTATGATGGATACGTGGGAAAAAATATGGGTTCAGAATGTTAAATTTACGCAGTCACAGAATTTAAGGGAGAATTTTTATAAAATGTTTTACAGATGGTATTTAGATCCTAAGAAGTTATCATGTATGTACCCAAATGTTCAACCTAAATGCTGGAGATGCGGATGTTTAGATGCTACTTTTTTTCACGTATGGTGGACTTGCAATAAGGTTAAAGCTTTTTGGATAAAAATATGGTGGGTTATGCAAAATGTATTTAAGAAAAGATTACAATTTACTCCGCAAATGTTTCTATTGGGTATAACTAAGGACTTTACTAAAGGGGAAACAAAATTGTTTTTGTATATGGTTACAGCAGCTAGGTTGTTGATTGCTCAACACTGGAAGAAAGATTTTTTACCGACAATTGATCAATGGATTCAGAAAGTGGCGGGGTTTGCGGAAATGGCAAAAATCTCAGCTTTCCTAAAAGATCAGAAGCAGGAGAATTATACACAGGAATGGGCAAAATGGATTAATTATATACAGAATAAATATCAGACTGGGAAATACCATGTAGCCTTTAGGTAACAATGCTTGGACTGAGAGGTGAATAGAGTAAACGATAGTTGGGATGTTTGGAATTTTTAAAGTGGTGTATAGCGGAAGTCAGGGGGGTGGAACTGAGTGGGAGCTGGGGGTGGGCTAGGGTGGAAGGTGGGGAAATATAGGTGGATAAGTAACATAGAGATGGGAATAGTGGGACATGGTTATATTATGATGTATACATGTTGAGTTAAGTTAGAAGATGGTGTTAAGGAGAGATTGATGTATTTTACACTAAACTTATATCATGTCTGTTGGGAGGCGAGGGGGTATAATATTTAATATCTGAATGAGAATTTTATTTTAAGATGGGGGAGGTGAGGGGTATATTTTTTGTACGTGACTTATATTATATGTGGGGGGGGGGGAAAGGGGGGGAAATTGTTTGAATAAAACTTTTGCAATTAAAAAAAAAAATCCCTGCAGCCCCCTCCCGAAGCAGCCCGGCTCACTGAGCTCCGGAAAGGCACAAGTCCACATGCTGGAGGGTTGGCAAAGCGCCTTGGAAACCAGCTGCCACTGGGCCCTGGGGGGGCAAGGCTGCTGCTGCCCTCGTGTGCCAGGCCCTGCACGGACGGCAGAGGAAAGGCCCAGCCGGCTCTGCGCAAGGGAACGAAGGCAGGGGACTTCGCTGGGCCTAGATGCCAGGGGGGCCGAGGGCTCCTTCAGCACCACTTGCTCCCCACTGTCCACAGTCTGGGGTCATTTGCCAAGGCCCCCTCTCTGCCAGGGACCGAGTTGTCTTCCTCCCCACTCCCCCCCCCCCAGGAGAAAGGCTCTTCCTCACCCAGCAACCTGGGCAGTAAGAGAACCCCATGCCCCATGAGTCAGGGAGCCCCCCCACCCTCCCCGCTTCCCCTCAGAGCAGGCCAAGCCCCTTCCAGCTCAGCTCCTTGGGGCAGCCACGGGGGGGGTGGGGAGCTGCCCCCATCTCCAGGCTCCCCAGGGGCCCAATGGGCTTCTAAGAGGGATTGCCCCCCCCCCCCCCCCCGCGCGCTTCTGGCCAGTGACCTCATTTCCCCTTTCGGCTGCTGCAAGAGGAGAGGAGAAAGCAGCTTAATGTTTCTACCCAAGCCGCTTTTAAAAAATTAAATGGGAGGATAAAACCCTTCCAGGGCAGAAATGGTGCAGCCCCCTCCCCCCTCTGGAGCAGCTGAAAGGCAGGATCCGCCGACCCCCCCCCCCAGCCCCTCTCCCCCCTCTCCCCAGGCGCTCCTGATCACGGTGAGAAGGGAGGGGGCTCTGACTCTGCAGGACCTCTCCGTCTCGTGCCTCCACTCTGCCAATCAGAGCTGGAGCCGTTCATTCAGAATGCCTCCCTGGAGCCCCCCCCCCCCAGCTTCCCAGAAGGAGGGGAGGGTCAGGTAAATAAACTGCAAAAATAAACTCTTATTGCAGCCACGCCAAGCTCCAATCAGGCAGAAGAGGAAGCTCCACAGATTCCCAGAATCCCAGGGGGACGTAACTGCCCCAGTCCCACCCCTGGGTTCTCTGGCAAGGGGCTCCTTACTGCCCCTTCCTCTTTGGACCGCGGCCTCGTCTGCTCTCAGCTCCCCAGGAAAGGACAGCCTGAGGCCGCGGCCGGCCCCCAATACACTCCCAGGCCAGGCCTGACCTCAGGCCAAGACTGGGAAGGGAAGCCGCCGGCCTGCGTCCACCGCAGCCACACCTGCCCCCTCCCCAGGAAAACCCACACAAAATTCCCAGGCCCACAGCAGAAGGCAGACACAAGCCAAGTTCCTCTATGAGGAAACATGGTTTCTTCGACAACCCACAACCAACCAGGTTCAACCCAGATGCTGAGCCATAAACTATGATGACGGGTCTTGCCCCCTGCTAAGCCACCAACAAGCAGGCCCAGCCCCATAACAACCACCACAAAAAATCAAGGCAACGGAGAGACAAACCACGATCCCTTCCCCCAGACGAGGCCTTGGAGGAGGTTAAGGATATCACGCCCCCCCCCACATCCCACCCAGAGATTGGGGTTTCCTGCTGGCCCAATTGGGCCCCCACCTAGAAGCAGTTCTGCTGGGGAATCGGCTGTGGGGAGGAGCCGAGCCCCACAAGGAGCATTGAGGGGCTACTTTCCTCCCCCCCTTGGGCTGAGTCCTGCCATGCCTGGCCCAACCCTTGGGAGAAGCAGCCACTGACGCAGGGCATCCCAGGGGGACCTTCCCACCCAGCCCAGAGGAGGGGCTGCAGCACTCACCCCTGGCCAGTGGTCGGTCCGCCTCTCTTTATAGAAACTGTGACTCCGTCGCTGGGAAAGGAGGAACGGGGAGCGCTTGACGTCTGTGGCATCGTCATGGCCCACTCGGAGGCCCCCTTCCCCAAGGCCCTGTGAGGAGGAGACCCATCAGCTGGAGAAGAAGCCTCCCACCCCAAAAAAACCCCCCACCAAGTGCTTGCTGGAGTCTTGACAGCCCCGCTCGTCCCCAGTGGGCTAGACTTCCACTCCCAGGGGCACCAGCCCTCCACCCCCCTCCCCGTGCTCCATTCTCCCCACTCGTACCCTTGTGCCTCCGTGGGAGGAGCCGTCCCTGCTCAGCCAGAGCCCGGGCCTTTCAGGAGAGAACCGCTGGCGGATGGAGGCCTGCTCCGGCCTTGGTCCCAAGGGAAAGCTGAGCCTTGCTGGGCTCCGATGGGTCTTGTCAGAGGAGCAGCGCTTCAGCTCCGGCGGGGCCCCTGGGGACGAGGCGGCACTGCTCCGCTCTGCTCCAGGCTGCGCTGCAGGGGGCCCCGTCTCCCAGACTCTGGCCTGGGGCTCAGCTCTCCACCCGGTCCTGCCAGCCCCCCAGTCGCTGCTGGGGCTCCACCCCCCGGCCGGGGCCGGAACCGCCCACTGCTTCAGACTGGCTTCCTTCCACAAGGCTCCCAGGTCCATATGGGCAGGGGGGGCACGAGGACTGGCATCTCTGGCACTCTGCCAGGTGCCCTCGCCCTGCTCCCCCCCAGCGAGCAAGGGCGTCTTCGTCTTTGGCCCGATGGAGTCCGCAGACCATGGCTTTGGCTTCTTCCCTGTGTCCGGCGGCTTGCCCCACTGAGGAGGGCTGCCCCTCCCTTCTCTGGCCCTAGACTCCTGGGGGTGGATCTCCAGTGGGTGGCTCCCAGGCGCACGGCTGCCCTCGGTGCCCGGCCCTTTGCTGCCCGGGGAGTGCTCCGCCCTGGTCTTCTCTCCCCGGTCAGTGCTGTGGGGGGGCTTCCCCGAGAAGATGCTCCTGGGGGGCCATTTCTCCCAAGGGAACAAGCCGCGCTCTCTCTGCCCCTCCTGGGCACAAAGCTTCCGGGCGTCTCCCCCGTATTCTGCCATCAGCTCATCAATGTCCACCACTCTGGACCGGTAGTGATGGGGGGCCGCCTCCTCCCCCTCTTCCTCCTCTCCACCCAGACCGAGTGCGCCGGATCTCTTCTGCTGGCTCTCCGGCTGGAGGGGCGCCCAGTAGGAAGGAGACCTTGGCCCAGGACAGAGGAGAGGGTCAGCTCTGGTAGGAGGCCCTGCGGCTGAGGCCTCCGGCTGTCTCTGTGATGGCTCCTGCTCTCCGGCCTGGGTTGGGTGAGCTTGAGAAGCCCCGGTCTCTGGACGGTCCGAGGCCGCTGTGTCTCTCCTGCGCCAGCTAAGAGGCCTGGCTGGGGAGCTCCCTCCCTCCGAGAAGGGAGGAGCCCCAGCCGCAGCTCTCCTGGGCGGGTTATTGATCTCCGAGATTTGGCAAGTGACTGCGAAGTACGTGGCCTTGGGCTCTGAAGAAGGGGAGGCCGGCTTCTCCGGGCGGCTGGGAGAGGTGACCTCCGCCTGCCTGGGCTCTGGTCCACGGGGGGCCTGGGGGCTTCTCTTGGCTGCTGAGCCCTCCGTTGGGTGCAGGGCGCCTCTCCTGCTGGCCAACTGGGCAGGGCCCTGAGGGGGCTCCTCAAACCTGGCAGAGCCGTGAGGTAGCGTCTTCCTTCGCCAGCGGTCTGAACCTCTGGGAGCAGAAGCGTCACGGAAGCCGCTGCTTGCCCACCTCGCTTCGATGCTGAGCTCTCGTGGCTCCTTTCCTTCCGCCGTGGCCTCCCACTTTTCTTGGGCTGCTCCGGATCTGGCCGAGCACAGCTCCTGCCCTTCGGATTCCTCCGGCCCCTGCGGTGGCTTCAGGTCCAGGCCGAACAGGAGTCCTGGGCAGCTGGTCTGCTGATCAAGCACCCCGGCCCTGCCTTCCCAGGCCTCGGGCGCCCTGGCTCCAGCCCACTGCAGGGTGCCACCCAGCGCTTTGGACCCCTCCATCGCACCAGCGGGAGCAAGCCGCCTCTCCTTTTCGGTTTCCAACCACGGGGCAAAGTTGCCGTCATCCTTCAGCCTGGAAGAGGCCGCCTGCTGTCCGTCCCAATTTCTCTCTGGCCCGGTTCCTTCGCTGTACAAAGCAGCCTGGATCCCAGAGGGGCCTCTTCCTGGAGGAGAAGCCCCTCCCCAGCCTTCGCTCTTGCCATAGGTGCCGGCTCTCCGGTTTTCCTTCAGGTACCTCTGGCGGCGGAGAGTGACGGCCTTCCCTCCAGAGACGGCTGCCACTGCCTCGCTCTGCGCCCGCTCCCCGACAGTCTGCAGGATCTCGTACTTGGGCTCGATCCTTTGAGCCAGCAGGGAGTCCTCCATGCCCTTTGAAGCAGGCTGCTCTCCCTTCTCCCCCAGGGGGTCTTCTGCCCACGTTAGAGAGCCTTCGTCCTCAGTTAAAGGCCTGGGACCTTTGAGTCCTCCGGCCTCCCCTGACGCATCGGCTTCTCGGGCGGAGGCTTTGGCCACCCGGCCATCTCCCAGCATGCTCTCCTTCCGCAATTCCTGAGTGCGGGAGGGCGAGCCTCCAAAGGGCACCCTTGGTGACAGCAGGGCTGGTTCAGGGCCAATCTGGGCGGCCACCACACTGTGCCTCTGCACATGATGCTCAAACATGGTGGCCCTGACCGTCTTGAGGCAGGCGTCTTCAGTGGACGAACTGGACCACGTTCTGGCTTTGGGGCTGAGGGCCACGCCAGAGTCTTCCCCTGGCAGAGAGGCATCCGGTCTGCCTTTGGCAAAGCTGCCCTGTCTCTTGGGGGGGCCTTCTCCGGGCGGTGTTCTGGCCAGCAACGGGGGCTTCCAGGGACTGCCAGCCATGCCGGCTTCTCCAACATCTGCTCCAGCCACAGGCAGCGCCTCCTCCTGAAACAAGCAGAGACATGCAGGCATGAGGAAGGTGTTTGGGGCGCCTCTCTAACTGGCATCTCTCTCTCTCTCTAGCTGAAAACGCTCAGGAACACGATGTTATAACACCTCGCTCTTTTTCTTCAAATAGTTCATAGCAGTATATGAATGTTTTTAACGCAGGGACCAATGCAAAGTATATTATACTCCTCCATCCATCCAGAAACGTGGACGGGCATCTGCTCCTCGGCCTAAGCAATCTCTTTTAAGAGTTCAGGGGCGTCCAAAGAACGGCCCACCTCACGGACAGAAACGCTTTGTGAAGAGACCCCACCAGACACCCCAGCAAATCTGAGAGCTCTGCAGAGAATGTATATATTTTTGCCATATCCTATCTTCGATGGAGATAGGCGCGATTTACAAATCGAAATAAATAAAAATAAGTAAGTATTAAACTGACTATTCAAGCAAAGCTACCGCAACCCCTTACATACACACATGCACACCTACACTTTCACTTGTGTGGAGCAGAGCCAGTTAACCCGCACAATCCTTTGACAGATCAATGAATTCCTCCACCGGGAGGAGGAAAGTGTCCCGAAAGGGCTGGGAGGAACACAGAAGCCCAGTGGCCATCAGGCTGCTTAGGAAGAGCACAGAAAAGGCCGGGCCCTTCCTTTCACCTGGGGCCCTCAGGAGCCTGGGTGGGTAGGGGAGGGGCCAGTAGAGGCCAGAGAGGCATCCCTCGGGGTGAGCGACATCGAGGTGGCCATGACCAACCAGTCACATGACCACCTAGCCACACCCACTCAGTGGCCGCGGGATTTAAAATCATGAATTCAGTGGTCCCGGAGGTCCGACAGGTTGGGGACCCCGGCCTGAAGCATTCCTAGGCACGATTTTCTGGGCTACCCAAAAAGGGCACCAGGAGATGAAGCTCTGGGGGAGCCTGCCCTGCCTAAAGGGCCCATTTCCCGCAGGGCCACCCAGGTTTCTCTGGGAGGGAAGAAGGGGAGTTTGGGTTTTCCCCCTTACCTCTGGGGCCTCTTGCCTTTCCCCAGCAGGCTTCCTGTTCCATCCAGGCTGCCTCTTGGGCTTCAGCTGGCCGGCCGTCACGGGGCCAGAAAACCTGTTGGCAAAGATTCCAGGCCATGAAGGAGCCCGAGGCCTTGTGCAGTTGCCCCCCCCCCCCCCATTCCAGCTGAGAGGCCCTCGGCTGTCACTGCCCCCCACTTACGAAACCTTAGCGCTGGGCTTCCCCAAGGGGTTCCTCCCCCTGCCCCAGAATTGGTCTGCCCGCCCATCAACAGGGCACCCCTGGTCCCAACCCTGCAGCCAGGCTGGGACGTCTCTTCATCGCTCAGGTCCGGAGAAAGCTGACAAAACGACCCATAAGCTTCAGCCTTCCTGGGCCTCCGTTTTTCTCAGTTCAGAATTAAAACTGAGCTTCCTCCTTCCCTGCGTCAGATGCCTCCTCCCCGGGGCCATGAGGAGCCCCAAAGCCCCCAGGAAGCACCTTTCCTAGCTTCCTCCCATCCGGATAGGCGGGATTCCCACTCCCAGAATCCCCCAAGCGGCAGGGGGTGGGGGGTGGGAGCGAAAGGCAGCAGCCTCACTTACATCTTTGTCAGGTCCGTGGAGAGAGGCCGGGAGCGGAAGGAGCGGTGCAGGCCTCCCGCCTTGGAACCCGCGTTCTCTGCCGTCAGCACTTGAATCCGCTGCTGGATGTTGAGCACGTGGGCCTCCTGCCCGGGGCTGCCGCGGGGGGATTCGCTCTCGGTGGGAGCCCAAGGCTTTGCTGGTGGGTCCGGGAGCAGGAGGAGGGTCTTCTTAGCGCAGCCCCTGGGGTTGCCGTCCGAGGCGCTCCTTAAGCCGCTCTCCTGGGGAGGGACCTCTGCCGTCTCCCCCAAAGGCTGCCCTGGGCTAGCGCTGTGCTGCCCCACCCTGGGCTTCCCCGGGCTCCCCAGCGCCCACGGAACCGCCTCCTCCTGGGCGCACTTTTGCCCCGCCTCTTCCGGGACGGCCTGGCCTGGGGGAGCTGAGGGCAAACCGCTTTGGGGGGACTCAGCCAGCTGGCCGGCGCTTTTCGCTCTGGGCCCAGATGGGGCAGCCCCACTTGAGCTGGCTGCTACGCTCCTCGCTCCTGTGGCCTCCAGGGCGCCATCGCCAGCTGCGAGGAAGCTCCTCCCTCCGCTCTCAGCCAGGCAGGGCCGCTTCTGCCAGGAGGGCCCCCGGGGTTCAAACCTGCCTGTGAGATCCGTGGGGAGGGGCCTTGGTTTTGGAAGCCCTGGGCCGGAAGCCGCCTCGGGAGAAGCCACTGGCCTTTGTTCCTGCCAGGATCTCCCTCCCGCCTGGGAGTGCGTCTCAGTGGCCGGAGCTGGATTCTGCTGTGCAGCCAGATCCTTTGGGCCCCCCGCCAAGGCCTGCTTCCAGTGAGGGGCCCAGGAGACCGGCCTGGGGTCTGTGGAGAGCGAGGGCTGCCTTCGGGGCCACTTCTCCGACTGGGAGCGTAGCAGCTGCCCCTCCTGGGCCTTGGGCCCTCCCTCCTGGGCCCTCCCCTTCGCAGGCCCTCTGCTTTCAAAGAGGATGACGGTGTTGGCCTGAGGACTCAGGCAGAAGGGCAGGTGGGTGACCGGCTCCAGGGGGCCTTTGCTCTCCGTCGCTTTCTGACCCAGCAGCGGTGGGACGTTTGCAGGCGCCCTCTCGGCAGCGTCTTCAGAGGCCTGGGCAAAGGAGGGGGGCTTTGGCGTGGCACTGCTGGGCTTGAGTGCCGGGACGGGCGGCTTCACCGTAGCAAACGTGTCGGAAGAGGTCTCCCGGGAGAAGGGCCTGGGGGTCCAAGGGGGCCTGGAGGCGGTGGAGGGCATGGTGGCGGGGCCCATGGGGTTCCCCCTGCCCTCCGGGACGAGCACTGCCAGAGCACGGGGAGCCTCCCCGGGTTTCCGGCTGGCCTCAGACAGCGAGCTGATAAAGGAGTGGCAGAAGGCGGCCTCGGTTCTGGGTTCGCTTCTGCTGGCCAGCGAGGTCAGGGCAGAGCCGAGTTCAACTTGTGTGGCCATTGCTCTCAAGGGCCTCATGGAATTGGGATGGGGAGGGTCCCGCGAGGAGCAGCCCCCTGGGAGAAATGGAGACACCAGGCATTAATAGGAGGCTGAGAGGAAACGCCCCCAATCCTCACGGCAGCTGCTTTCACAGCCCCCCCCCCAAAAGCTCCTGAGCCTCTGCTCACCCCAAAAGGCTCCCCACGCAGCCCACTTCCTCCGGAGACAGGAGCACCCAGGCGCAGGCTCCATGCCCCCCCCCCATACACACACACAGGGACATTGCCCTTTCACACCACCTGCGTCTCCTGGCTCCTTTCACGAGGATTCCGCCCGGGAAGGGATCTGACTCCGGGGAGGGTCATCCTGAAGCAGACCTTCTGAAGGGAGAAGCGGCCTCGAGGGTCCCGGTCCTGGGGAAAAGAGGGAAAGGAAGAGACATTCAGTGGCCAAGGAAGCGGCTCCCGACCTCCTCCCCAAGACTGATATAACCCCCCCCCCGAGTGCTGGGCCTCCCCCCTGCCCCCCTCCCTCAAGGCACGCCCAGACTGGCCTCCTGGGAAAGAGGACGGGCCACCCAGGGACTTCGCTGGCCCTGGGGACAAAAACAGAAAGCCTGGGCATCCAGTGAAAAGCACCACACTTGCCTGCTGGCTGAGGATGAGTGGGATGCAAAAGGCTCGGGGGGGGGGGGGGTTTGAGGGCAGCGGCTGCCTCTTCCCAGGAGGGATCCCCAAGGCCGGGTCTGGGAGGGGGAGGGGAATGGGAGGCCGTCCAGCATTTCATCCAAGCAGCTTCTCAGGGCAGGAAGCGGACGGGACTCTGCCTGAGCGTTTCTTTTGCACCCCAAACCCCAACTCCCTCCAGGCGCCCCTCCCTCAACCCAGAGCAGCCCAAGGCAGTTGCCGGGGAAGGGCTTGCAGGCCCCTGTCCGGATGCCCCCAGGTACAGGCCACCTGGCAGAGCTCCCTGCCAAAGGCCCTTCTGGCTGGGTCAGCAGAGGCGGAAGAGAAAGGCCCTGCCCACAGCTTCCACAGGAAACAAGCCGTGGTCTGCGGAGCGTATTCTAAGCAGAGCCGGCTCTGTAATCAGGCAGCCTTGAGGCCTGGACCCTGAAATGACGCCAGAGCAATTAAGGCGGCTTTGCAGTAACTGGCAGCCCTTCATCCCCCCCCTCCCCCCCTTCCACTCAGCAGCAGGAAAGCAGGACTTCCCAGAACCTAGCATCAAATATTGGTGGGGAGGGGCTGTCATGGGCCCCCTCCTCTCCAGGGGCTGCCCAGAGAGCAAGGAAATGGATGGCCAGCCACAATGCCTCTGGCCCTCTCCGCTCGTAGGGCCGTTTCCTCTGGCAGCAACCAAGGGGGGCTCTTTCCTGCCCACCCCCCCAGTCGTCCTCGGGCAGAGCCTGGCCCAAGGCCAGCTGGAAAGAAAACCCTGGCCGCTCTCTGCAAGGGCTCGAGGGCCACCGCGGAAGGCGCCTCTGGTGCCAGGCGCTCCCTGGAGAAGGCCGTCGGTTCAGAGAGGGAAGTGGGGGCAGAGAAGGGGCGGGGGTCTTTCAAGCAGGCTGCCCCAGAGACTCCCAGCGCCAGCCGTTTCCCAGGCTGCTTCTTCCAAGGCGGAACCACGCGGGCAAGCTGGCACAGGACTGGCGGCATCTCTGGGTAGCCGAACAAAGAGCTCTTGCAGACAGCCCACAATTCCTGGCACATGGGAGAACCGGGTGCGCTACAGGCGGCTGCAGCCGAGCGAGAGAGCCCCACATGCTGGGAGGGCCCCCTGCCACAGCCAGGGTTCCTCTCTCCCTCCTGGTGCCCCCCAAGGAGGGCTGCAACTCAGCCAAGGGGTTCAAGTCCAAGACCTCAACCTCCTGCCTGGCCGTGGGGCAGCCACAGCCACTTCCCACCAAGGGCTGGTCCTACCCGCCCCCCACCAGCCCCCAGCCAGTTGTCAGGGGTGCTAAAGGAGCAACTGAGATTACAATCCTTTTACTGCCCTCAAAATCCACTCTAGAGCAGGGATCCCCAACCTTTTTGGCACCAGGGACCGGTTTCATGTTAAAAGAATTCCGCGGACCAGTGGCCATGGCTCGGCCGGCGTAGAGGAGGAGCGGGGGGGAGGGGAACAGGTGGCGCATGCGCACGGGGGGAGGGGAGTCGGCTCACTCACCCTTCTCGGGCCCCCAACGGCGCTCTCCCACCAGCAGTGCATGCTCTGCCCAGGGGGCTGCCCCCTCCTCCCTCCTCCTCCTCTCTGGCCCTTTCTAAGAGTTGCACCGCTCACTGCGGCCTGGTCCCTATCAAGCCACGGACCGGCACCAGTCCACAGCCCGGGGGTTGGGGACCCCTGCTCTAGTGGATCTGATTCATTTCACCCAAAATATGAAGCCCTGATTCTTTCCAGGGGGAGGAGATTCCCTTCTACCTGCACTCTTCAAAGGCACCTGTGCAGGGGAATCAGCCCTTCTGCACAAGAGGTCCTGGGTCCCATGGACACACCCGAAGGGACCTTGGCCCACTGCCAAGCAAAGGGCAGGCCGCTCCCTCCAAGCGGCACCTCAGCCTCACCTGCAAGCAGCCATCCCCCCACCCGCCCACCTTCTGGGCCAGGTGCCCCAGCGGTGGGCCTGCCTCCCCTGCAGCTGAGACAGACCCTGGGCCGGGGCTGCGTTCCCCTTATTAACAACCGTACCCGCAGGACATGCTCCAACGGAGAAGGCAAGCAGTGCCACCCCAGCAAAGGACTGGCAGCGGCCTGCCCAGACCTGTTCCACCGCACCTCACCTGGCATGCTGTGCCGACCTTTGGCCTGAGATTCTGCCTAGAGCCGGTTTTCCTCAGGGCCTTTGGAAGCTGGCACCAGCCCCGTTATATGGCAGTGGAAGCCAATCCCCCCCCCCAGCAGCCCCCCCCCAAGATGGACTATGGAACCCGCTTCACAGGTCTCGCCTTGATTCCAGTCCCCGAAGTCGAGAAACGAGATCCCTTCCAGCCGTCTGCAGGAAAAGGAACTTATTTCCTTAAAAGCAGCCCTGGCTTCCCTCCCCTCCCCTCCCCAGGACTGCTTTGCCACACCTCTGAATAACAATTACCTGAGGTGGGACTTAGAGACCCACCCCCTGCTCTTCTGGGGTTGGCATTTCCATGAAAAGGCCGGCTGAGAGCAGGAGGAAAGAGCAGCGCAGGTCCCCCAGCCACGACCCCCAAGCCTCGCCCTGAGCTGCCCTGAGCTGCCCGTCTTCTTTCAGTGTTCCATGAGCATCAGGAACAGGACAGGAAGGGCAATTTCCCATTTCAGTTCTGTGATGTTTGTCTCCACTGAGTCTCTTGTTAAATAAAGTAGGCACAAACTGGCTAGCCACAAAAGCTTAGGAACTCTCCCTCTCTCTCTCCCCTTCCAGCTCAGCAGAAGAAGCTGCTCCGGTCAACACACAGGGCTCTGTTCTTCCTTTCTCCACCCCACCCCCCAAAGATTCTTTAAGACAGAACTTCTCTGCCCTTCTAGCAAACCTTCATCTCCAGCATTACCCTTTCTCCTTAGGTTTGCCAAACACGGTGCTGCCCACAGCTGCCCTCGTGCTCCAGGATCCACAAGGCTCTCCGGCTGGCCTTTCTCTAAGCCCAAACCAACACCCTGTTTGTCTCAGGACAGCCTCAACCACCGTCTGAGAAGGTACACAGAGCTCACCACGGAGGAGACGGCCTCTGCCTGGATGACTCTAAACTCACTCACTGGTCCGACTGGTTGGACTGGCCTCCACATTCCTTCAGAGCTCCATCCACATGGCTTAATGGGTGAACAAACTCCTGTGCCGATGAGTAAGTTACCACTTATGCAGCACCGTCCAGGCTCACAGTGCTGGGCAGGAAGACCGAGGCTGAAATTTAAGGCAATTAGGAGATGGGCATGACTGGAGGACTTGCATGGATGGGCAGCATAAGCCATCCGAAGAAGGCCTGGGGAGCTTTGCTCTTCCTGCATCCCAGGATGTGGGATCATGTGTCAGAAAGCTTCCACCAGAGCAAGCCAACCAGCCTTGGGAAAACTAAAAACAATCGCTTTAATCGATATATCCCGGGATAACCATAGGCGCAGGTGTTTAAGTTGTTCGCACATTCTTTCTAGGGAAGCATTAATCGTTTGCCAGAAAAACCCAACAGAAACAAGCGTATAGATTTTTTCCGATTAGCTGCTCTATTTCCTGTCATAGTCGAGAAGAATGCTGGGAGTTCCCTTCCTGAAACACACTACAAAAATACACCCACAAGAATAACAGAGGGGGGGGGAAAGCCTTTCCAGCAAACCCAAGAGAACTTAAGATTATCTTTTTCCCCACGTTAGCCTCACCACATATGGGCTTTGGACCCTGTTTTCAACAACCGGCTGCTCAGAGTTATTTCAGTAATATGGCCCTTTTTCCATCTCATAAATAAAAGTCTCCCACCACTTGGGGCCTGTTTCTTTCCCCCCCTGAGATGCCAAAGGAGAGCCTGGAAGCAGGACGGCTCCATTGGAGTCCCGATTCTATAGAATGAGCCTCCCCCTCCTCCCCTCCCCCACAATCCCGAAGAACCTGACAACTTTAGGAAGGTGGCCAAGCTGGGTTCCTCTGGCCGGCTTCCAAGGAAAGGCATTTTCATCGTCGCCTTTGTAAACACGCATTGTTTAAAGCTACTTAAGGAACTCTATTCATAACTATTATTATGTGGGCACACCTCTCAGTTTGCACACATCACATGAGAAGAACTCCTGGGCACACATTTCCAACCGCAGCACAATTCCTTGGAGCAGAAAGACTGCTTGTTTCTTTCTTTATTTATTTATGAGACCTCCTTATAATTGCCACCGAGAGGGGAAAAAAGATTTATGATCCACCCAGCAGTCATACGCTGTAATCCCGGAACGGCATTTCCACTTCAATTATTGTGTTCCGCAGGCAATTCCGAGCAGATCTGAGACCTCTGAAAGGCCTAAGGGAAAAGCCACCAAGAACCTCTACGGCCGATGTTCGCTCTCTCCAAGAGACACCGGGGAAAATTATGTCTGAAAGAATTAGACTCGGATGTAACGCAGTCTGGTTTCTTTGAGTCCTGCCATCTGCCAAGGACTTTAGCTAATCCTACTTTCAATGCTGAAAATACAAACATTGAGAGGGTGCCCGTCCTTTCAGATGAAATTACTCTGGCTCCATTTAGGGCACCGTTTATGGACGGGTGTTCCCCGAGTTGCCCTTGTGGTTGCTGGGAAAACTGAAGGCGGCAAGCGAACAGGAGAGAAGCCACCAGGGGACCCCGAGGAAGAGTCTCCCTTGCCAATCAAAGGCCATCGCCTTGAGCACCTTCAGCCCCAGCACAACCTCCTCCTGCTGCACCAGACTGGCCCCCCTCCGCCCACCGCCAGAAGGGTCCCCCGGGCGGGACAGAGCAGCCCCTCCAGGCCCTCGCCTGCTCTCCAGAAGCCCAGTGGGAGCCCACCTGGCAAACGGGGGAGGGAATCCCGGAAGGACGAAGGGGAACCACCTGCCTGGCCAGACGAAGCGCTCGGCTTTCTTGGGTCCCACCTGGGGGTCCTCTCAACGGGAGCACCCCGACCCCTGAGGCTCCCGGGGCCTTCGGAGCCCCCGGAGGGAAGTGGAAGTCCGGCGTCCGCCCCCTCACTGCCCTCCGCCCCCCCCCCGAGAGAGGCGCCCCCACCTGCCTGGGCAAGGAAGCCGGGGGGGGGTTTCCAGGGGGCAGCGGGACCCCCTCCTCAGAGACGCCCCCCCTGGAGGAAGCGGCCCCCCAGGAGAAGGCGGCAACAACGCCCATGCTCCCCAGCCAACACCTGCCAGGCCCCGGGGGGGGGGAGGGGGAGGGAGGCGGAGATCCCGCAAGGCCTCAGTTCGTCCCGATGGGCGGGGCTGGAGGGGGGTCACAGGTGGGGAGGGGTCCTGCAGGCACACCTCGCTCCCCTCCCCCCCACCGCGCCCCTCTTCTCTCCCCCCCCCAAAAATCCCCCCCATCAACAGCACACCGGCCGCAGTCCTCACCTGGGTCGGGCAGCAGCTTCCCCGCGCGCCCTCCTCTCCGCGGTGCAGGCGAGATCGCCGCCAGGGGGCGTGGCCTCCCTCGCTCGGGAGGGCGGGGCCCGCGCGCAGCCTAACCTGCTGGTCGGCCCGAGGGAAGCGCCTCCGTCGCCATGGCGACCCCACGTCCCGAGGGGGCGGGGCCACGCCTCGCGGGGTGGAGCTTCGAAAGAGCAGCGGGGGAAGGTTCCCGTCGAGATCCTCCCCGCCCCTCCGCAGCCCCGCCCCTTGGAGAGAGCGCCGCCCTCTCGGTCCTCGCCCTGGGTCCACCCGGAGCTCTCCCCCCGCCCCCCCCAGACCTCCGCGGCGCCTCAGCGCTGCCCCCCCCCCCCAAGATGTGAACTATCAGTCCCAGAATCCCCGGGGCGGCGTGGCTGGTGGGCTTTGCAAGAGCCCCACGAAGGAACCCCCCCCCCCCGGTTCCCACGCCCAGCCCCGCTGAGTGGCCGAGAGGCGGCCCTAGAGGATCTTCTCCCGGGGTCCCAACCTCCCTCCCTGGGGCAGAGGGCGGTCCAAAGACTGGCGGGACTCGGCTGCGTGGCTTTTTTGTTCTTTTACTGTGGATTTGAAAACACGTAGAACCATAGACAATATAGAACTTTCTCTTGGTTTTTCTTTCTGGCCCCACAGTAGACACGAATCCCACTCAGAGTTAACAAAATTCCAAAGCCTGCTTGAGTCAGTGACAGCGAAGCAACAAGGGCAAAATTCAGACGTTTTTTTTAAAGCCCAGCTTTTTTTTTAAACCAGACAAAACATGAACCATAGAAACTAGGATGCCAGGAGGCACTTCCAGAATGGATGAAATACCCACCCTCCACAAACACACACAGAAGCAGCAGCTGATTTGTGTTGGTTGGGCAGCAGTTGCTACACCTTCACAGCTCTTTCTCTCCCTCCCCGAAAACCACCTGGTATCACGGGGGGGGGGGTAGTGGGGAGGGGGGGGGGAAAGAAGGGGCTGGAGAAGCCAAGAGCCTCCACTCCCCAGTGTCTCAGCTTCCTGAGTGGGGAGGGAGGTCGGGTTACACTTTAGCTCCCTGGCCCACAATTGGAGGACAGAAGCCCTGATTTAATCTTGTGGGACCCCCTGCCTTGAAGGAGTGGGTGCCAGTAAGCAAGGCAAGACCCAGAACTCACCCCTCAACACCCCAAGGAGGCTGGGAAATTAGGCAAGGCAGCCTTTTCTGCCCACCCAGCATGGGGAATTTGTGTGCTGCTGTAGTTCTCTGTGGGGCAAAAAAAAAAAAAAAAACTAGGCCTCCCGTTTTGAAACTTGGATCATCTTCTCCTCCGATTAGACCCCCGGAATGGGAAGGGCACCAAATGCTCACTTGCGCACACGCAGACCCACAGTCACAAGAAAACTTCTTGCATTCTTCAGGTGTTCCAACTGGCTAATCCCCATTGCTCTAAAATGCATCCAGCACAAGAATGCAAGAGCCAGCAAGGATGAAACTGAACTCAGTTGCTCAAGACTTACTGGCCTGGCTGTTCCAAAGGTGGGGCTGCGTGTGCCGACAATTGTCTTGCCTTCCTGCTTCATCCCCCACCTCTCGGAGTTTCCAGTCCTCCCGGCTGTAAATTGGATTAGTTTTATTTTAAGGCAAACTCAGCAAAAAGGGGTCGGCAATCACCAGGTTGAGCCAGGACAATCCCTACCCGAAAGGGAGGCTTGCCTCCCCCTGCCCTACAAGTCAAGCACGCAGCCCCCCTGCCCGGAGGAATTACCTGGACAGCTGAGGCTGACACCCACCCCTCTCCCTGGGGGTGGAAGTAGCATCGAAAGGGAGCGGCTGCCTCTTTCTGCTGAACCAGGCAGGAGGTTACTTATCTCGGGGTGAAAAGGCGGCTTCGAACATGGACTCTGCCCCCAGATAACACATAACTTACGCACTGTTCCCAGATATTTTATGGGAAGCAGAATATATCACTTCGGTTATAAATAAGCGGCAATGTTATAAGCTGACAAAGCTTTCCTCAAATCACTTCCTGAAGCAGAAGAGAAAAACAGCCGTTTCACTGGCCCCTTCAACACACACCGGAGGGAGGGAAGTCCCCAAGATCACACAAAGCTCTTGCACTGCATAATCCTGGCATCTTTTTTATGCATGCATATGTGTGTGTGTGTGCATGTGCTCACAGACATATATGCATGAGCTACCATAGTGATCTGTATAATATGTAGCTATATACAAGACAATTTCCTGCTAAAATGTTTACAAGATACATTTTGAGACAGCGACAAAAAATACACCTCTGCTTGCATAGGGATTCATGCACACAGACCTCAGGACACACAGAATTCATAAGCACGTATAAACATTTGTAAGTCTTTCCTCCACACGCGCACACACCCAGCTCCTGCTTCTTCTTCGTCAGCAGCCAGGAGCAGGCACCCATTCCTCAGCCGGCCTTTGTAGCCCTGCCAGAGTCACCCTGAAGGCTATGAGCTGTGTTGCCCAAGACACCCACCCTGGGAGGTTCTCCTCTGACCCAAAGAGTCTCCAAACACACCAGGCACGCCCAGGGGAAGCCTGGGGGGGGGGGGGGGGAAGTGGGACTAATCTCCTGCCAGGGATGAACAGGTTAGCTGCTGCCCTACAGATTGGGGGTGGGGGTTGTCACCCAAGAGTGGCATCGTTGTGCCCAGAATGAAATGCCCTCCTTCCCGTGGACCAGAGGGTGCCTACCCAAGCATTTATGCAAGGGATCTGGCTTAATTTTCTTGTTCAAACGCCACAAGATTTCCCTTTCAGGAACAGATCACTCACTCAGGATTGTGCTTTTAAGAAAGATCACAAGAGCGAGATCCAACATTTGAAAGCCCAGCACAATTAAAGAGCACATTTGCACACATACACACTTGCACACGTACTGGATCTTTTGGGTGTCCAACTGATCACCCAACATTCCACTTTGCCCAGAGAAAAAGCCCAGAGAAAACTCTTTAAAAGATGAGTTGGTTTCAAAAATCCAGGAACCTTGGTCTCTAAATGCCCCCTTTTCTGTAAAGTGGGCTGGGGAGAGTCAGAGAAAAAAAGATTGCCAAGAATGGACCAGGCTTCCTGGGCAGTAGCTTTCTTGCGTTCTCACCAAGAACTGTGCCCAGGCTGCCCCTCCACAGGGAGACGGCCTTGCTATTCTCAGGACCACAAGAAACAGCAAGTATGTGACTGAGAAAGGTTGTGGAAGTGCAAAGGGAGTTCCATTTGCCTCCTGCTCCTCCCAGCACCACCACCTTCCTCCTTACCTAAAAGGTGTTTACCTAGGATAATGTTTCTGCCAAGGGTACCTCCTCCCTGGGCACTTCCATTTCCTGAACTAAATTTCCCTGGGATTTGCACAAGGAGCCACTCCAACCTTTGAAGCGACCGTAGAAATAGCAGCTAGAAATGAGCCATAATTGCAGACCTTTGAAGTCCAGCCTTAAAGACAATACCCAGAATGGCAGAATGTTCTGCTTAGGTTAAATATACATACATACATACATATATATATATATATCTATATGTACCAGAAATGCACAAACACATACGCACGCAAGCTAACGGACAGAAGCTTTTGAGAGTTGCTCTTTTCGTTACTTTTCCCTCTCCAAAATGGAACGGGGAGATTAGAAGCCCACAGAGCAACTGCAGTGCTGCTTAGGGGACCAGTCCGTCCGAAGGAAGAAAGCAGGAAACAGCTATGGCTGAAGGTCTTCTGGCTTGCAGGAAAACATTTTCACAGCAAAAACAGGGGGACTTGCTCAGCCCAACGGAGGCTTTTTCCTGGCAGGTCTTGACAGGTAACAAAACCCCATTTTGCTCCTCTTGAAAAACACCTGAGTTTAAAGGAACCAAACCACCAACCCTCCCTCCCCGAGAAGCCAAGGTCCCTGCTGAGGGGCGACTGTGGAGCCGGCCAGGAAGACAAGGCAGAGGCAGGGCTCCAGCAGGACCAGGTGGGCTGCCCTCTTCGCCTGCTTCAGAAGGCGGCTGACAGGGGCCCTTAGAGAAGAAGGAGTGGGGAACACGACGAAAAGATGGAGCCACTTAAGCTGGAGAAGGGCTTCCCTCCAGAAAAAGGAGGAAGGAAGCAGGGCAGGGCGAGGTCTCCCTCAGACCACGCAGGGAGCCCGCTCCATCCTCATGAAAGCAGACGTCCATCAGTCCACATGGCAGCAGGACTTTGGCCCCAAGGCCTGGGGACGGAGGCCTCCAAGAAAGGCTCCAGGCAGAGATGGCCCCGAAGAGCACCCCAATCCAGAAGGCGTAGAGGGGTGAGGGTCAGCCCGGGTCCTCCAGTGAGCTGGGACAAGATCTGGGCAGAAAGTCCCATGCCCCCAACCCACACGCACGGCAGGAAGGTCTGAAGGGAGGGGGAAACTAAGGACTGGCCTGCTCCTGCCATCTTCTCCAAGGCCCCCACCTCCCCCTTTGGGCCAGGTCAAAGGCCCACCTGACCAAGACGAGGGAGGGATGGGGGGGGGCGGAGTTCTTTGGTTAAGTGTCAGAAGGAGAGGCTGCTGGGCAGATGGGAGAGGCCAGGCTTTCCTCTGCTGCCTCTGCAGGCGGTGGGAGCCCAGGAAAGACCCTCCCGGGACCCTCTGCATCCTCCATCCTCCGAGGGCAGGAAGGGCAGGATGGCCGGGAGCTTCCCAATCACTTGTTTTCAATCAGCGTCTGGACTTTGGAGACGAGTTCCCGGGCCAGTTGCAGGACCTGCTTGGTGTTGTGCCGCTCGGCCATTTCTGGGAGGGAGAAGCGGGAGGAAAAGAGCGGAGGGAACCTTAGACCAGGGGCCTCCAAAGAAAGGCAGAGCCGGCTGGGGAATTCCGGGAGTTCAAGTCCACAAGTCTCAAGGTTGCCTTAGGCTGCTGCAGCCCCTGGGGCAGCAGGTGAAAGCAGGCAGTTTCTGCCAGATCCCACCCCAGGCAGAGGGTCTCCGGAGAAGCCAGGGCCCTCAGGAAAGACCCCAAGCCAGGAAGGCCCTCCCCCCAGTGAGGCTTCCTCCGGGGGGCTCCTACCATTGAAGAACTTGATGATGTCCGTGAAGTCCATGTTGTTCTCCAGAATGATGTCCCGATACACCTCCACCAGGGCCAGGGCGATGAAGAGGCCGTAGCAAGGCGACGAGACCTGAGCTGCCGCCCAGATGGTCTCCCAGACAGTGAAGACATCCTCGTAGACGAGCTCTGGGGCGGGGGGGGGGGGGAGAGGCAGAGGGGGGAGGAGCAGAAGCCGTGGGAGCTGCCAAACCCCACACCAGTCCCCAGAAGCCCATCCTCCTTACCCCCCAGGGACTCACCACGCCCCCAGGCCCAGATCACACCCAACCCCACAGTCAGGAGGACCCCTGAGCCCATAAAGCTGTGCCCTGGCTCCCCGACTGCCAGCCAGACTCCCTGGGGCCCCTCTCACCGTCCTCTCCCAAACTGGCCCCCAACGGATCTTCGTGCCCCTCCTGGCCCGCTCACCTCGCTTGAAATCCAAGAGGAACCAGCGGTAGCAGAAGTAGAAATGGGTGTAATCCCCATTTTGGTGCATCAGTTCGAAGAGCTCCGAGTCCAGAATCTGCCAGAAAAAGCCCATTTGGGTCTGGGGGAGAGGAGACCCAGGCCGCAGCACCCTCTGCCCCAATGCTCCTTCCAGGAGGGTCCAGTTCAGCCACTTCCCCACAGACTCCCCCACTGGGAGCCCCTCCTCTCCTCTCCCCCATCCCACCAGGAAGCCTTTCCTGTTGAATGCCTGCCTGTTTGAGAGGAACAGAGCCCCCCACCCCTTAAAGCCAGGCCGGGGAGGCCACGAGGGAGCCGGCCTGGGGATGGGCCAGCTACCCCTCCTCCGTACCTGGATGAGGGAGCGCATGTTGGCGAAGTGGGTGTCCATGGCTCCTCCGTGGGGGAAGTTCTGATTCATCCTCTTCATCAGCTCCGTGAAGCAGCTGAAGGCCAGGGCTTCTGCCGGAGGGGCGGAAAGGAGCCGTGTCCGGGACCCCCCTCCCACTGCCCAGCCCCCCTGCTGCTGGCACAGAGCCCCACAGGGCAGGGGCCCTCTCCCCTGAGGCCAGAGCCTGCCGGCCCCTCCCCGCTCCTAGGGCCCCAAAGTCCTTCCTTTCCACCCGTTTCTCCTCCTGCAGCCGGAGGAAGGCTGTTGACTGGAGCCTCTCAATTCCCCCCCCCCCCCGATGGAGCTCAGGTGGACCTCTGCCCCCCCCCCAGGCCAGCCCCCGAGGGGCACCCACAGCCACTCACCCTCGTCCAGGATGACGAGCAGGGGAGCCAACAAGTCGCACATGCCCTGGACGTAGCCCACGTCAATGTGGTGCCAGATGTAGCTGCAGGGAGGAGGGAGACCCCGTGAGGAGCTGCCCAGAGGTCACTGGGGGGGGGGAGGGCAAGGGAGGCTCTGCAGCAGAGAGCATCCTCCCCCAGGGAGGAGCCGGGAGCCTCACCTGCACATGACGTTCCGCAGCTTCTCCAGGTTGGCTGGGGAGAAGTACCAGTAGTTCCGGTCACACCTCTGCACGTCCTTCTCGATCCGGTGCAGGTTGACCGTGTAGAGGTCCAGCAGCTCCGGCTACGAGGCAGAGATTGAGGGGAGGCCAAATGAAAGGAGGGCAAAGGTCAGGGAGGACCACGGGGGACTCCCCCCCCCCCAAGCGGCCCACGGGAGCCGGCTTCCGACCTCATTTGCGCCGGGAGGACTCCGGTTCTCTTGTGACCGCAGCCGGGGCCGGCATTTCAGGAGGGCAGAGAACGCCCCCTTCCTCTGCACCGAAAAAGGAGGGCGCCCGAAGGGGGAGCTCACCGAGTAGGCCACCCCTGAGGAGGAGACGGGGGAGACTTCGCTCAAGGTGAGGTCGGTGACGGCCAGCGATTGCGAATCCAGGGTGGGGTAGAGGCTCTCCATCTCGGGCTCTTCCGACAGGTCGTCTTCGCTCCCCATGGAATTCGGCTGCTCTGCACTGGGGAGGGCCCAGTGGTCAGCCACAGGGGGGGCTCCCTCCTCTTTCGCGGGCAGCGCCTGGCCCATCCCGGCGAAGGCATCTTCCCCCTGGGGCCCTTCCGCCGCCTCCTTGCCGTCCGGGGGCACGCTCTCTGTGGCAGGCGGGGGCCCTTCCCCAGTAGTCTGGGCTGCCCCCGCTTTGCCCCCCTCCGGCCAGCTCTCTTCCGTGCTGAAGCTCTGCTCCGAATAGGCCGAGGTGACAGAGAAGTTCTGGGAGGAAGGGTGGCCGGAGTCAGGGGAGCAGGGGCCAGCCTCGGGGACCCCCCCGTTGGGCAGAGCCGCTCGCCTGCCGGCCTCCAGCTTCATCTCTGCTTCCGTCTGCTCCAGCTCCTCCGATTCAAACACCTGACGAAACACCACAATGCTGCGCTCTGCTTCCTCCGGGAGGCCCCGGCTGCCTGGTGGGGTCAGCAGTTCTCCCCAAAGGCTCCCCCCAACAAGGAGGGGGCCCCTTCCTCACCTGGGTGCTGCCGCTGGAGTCGCTCTGCAGCCGGCTGAGGTTCTGAGGACCAAAGCTGCTACTCTGGGAAGACTGCAAGGGGGAGGAGGAGGCAGAGGAGGAGGAGGGGGCATCAGCCGGCTGGGCTCTTCCACGTGGACACAGGGGAGGCTCAGAGAGGGCACCACCACCACCACCACCACCCGTTTCTGGCCAGGCCCATTTCCAAAGGCGGGCAGAGGAAAGAGGAGGGGCGTGGCCAGGCCAAAGCTGCCCGTTGTGAGAGATGCTCACGCCATTGCTGACGGTGGAGTCGCGGTGCCTCAGGGGCCCCACGTGGGACTCCAGGCTGGCCCCCGAGGAGCACTTGGCCAGGGCCGCTGCGTGGGACTCCTTCTCCCGCTGCCGGACGATGGCCTCGCAGCCCAGCCACTCAGCCATGGTTTGCTCGTAGTGGGCGCGGGTCTGCAGGTCCACCTACGGGCAAGGAAGACAAGGGGGTAGCACGGCAGGAACCCCCAAAGGCCCCCGGAGGGAGAACCAAACGAACGAGGGCTCCACGGGGGGAGATGCCCTTCCACGGAATCGGAGCATCAGCCACTCGGGGGCTGGGCTCACCTCTTTCCTCTCGGCTTCCAACATCCCAAACTGATAATGTCCGAGCAGGAAGGGCCAGACGGACTTCCGGATCTCGTGCTGGATTCCTCCGAAGTAGACCAGCCGCAGGAGCTCCTTCTCCTCGTAGCTCTGCGGAGAAAGGGTGCTTGAAGCGGCCTGGAGGGGGGGGCGCAGGGCTGGGAGAGGAGGGGGTCCCCCGGGGGGCCTCTCTCTACCGTGCCGTCCTGGAGGAACCTCTCCCAGATCTCCACCGTCAGCCCCGAAGTGGCATCGCAGGGCACCGCGGGAGACACAATGGCGTGGTTGACCAGGGCCGAGAGGTGCGTCCGGACGGTGGAAAGGTGTCGGCAGTACGCCAGCCCTGGAACAGAGGAAGCGGAAGGAGCAAGAGAGGCCCCCCCAAAAGGCAAAGCCCTCCCCTGCGAGAGACCCCAGGCCACCCCCACCCGGGACGGAACGACAAGGCTGAAAGACGCCCCCGTCAGAGCCAGCGCTTGCTCAGGGATGGGGAAGGGAGGGGGGGGGAATACTCACAGCCGTAAAATGCCCGAGAGACAATTTGGTACTTCATGTTGTCACACAGGAGCTTCAGGGGGGCTCTGCAGAGAGAGAGGGGGGGGGCAAGCCCCCTTTCCTGAAACTGCTTCTCAGAGGCCAAACCAAAGAGCAAGTAGAGTCTGGGCTGGTTCTCCTCCCTCCATAATCCAACACCCACCCACCCACCCCTGCTTTTTAAATAGAGGCGCTCCAATGTGTCCCATAAAGGCGGATATTCTCGGGGGGGGGGGGGCTCCTCCTCACTCCGGACTGAAGTGCAATCCTGCCAGCCATGCCGTTCTTGATCTCGCCTGCCCCAAAGCAAAGGTCCCCAGGCTGCCCAATGTGGGGAACGGCCGAGGGTCTTCGTCCTTCTTGCAGGGAATGGTGACAGCCAGACCCTTGTTTTCAGCTCCCTTCGTTCCCAGGACCCCCCCCCCTCCCTGCTCCAAGACCGCCTTGCCCCCTCCTTCACCTTTCGTGGTTGCAGCCGTCGGAGAGGCCGTTCTCGCTGGATCCCCCCTGGGTGCAAGAAGAGCAGGAGGCCTTGCGGGTGCTTGGCTGCCACATGGAAGGGAGGGTGCTCCCGGGCGCCTCCATCAGATCCTGGGGGGCTGCAAGAGCCGGAAATGGGCTGTTAACGTTGTGCAGGGAGGGAGACGCAGCGCCATTTCAGGAGCCAAGAAAGCAAGCAAGGAAAAGGCAGCCTGAGAAAGACCGGGACGCCCGTCAGGTCGAGGCTTTGATCCTCATCCAATCGTCCCTGCAAGGACGATTTCTCTGGAGGGAAAGTCAGGGAAGGAAGACCAACAGGAAATGCATCCACCAAGCCTGGAGACACCATCAGGGGGAACAGCAGAGGGCAGGTTCTCTCCTTTATGCTAAGCCTCCCGCAGGCATCTCAAGCGGGACCTGGAACCGACCTTGGCCCCTCCAAGCGAGGGCTGTGGTCAGAAGAGGCTGCCGAGACCCCGACTCAGAGGCCCCCCCACGGCTCTTCCATCCTCCAACTTGCTTCTCCTCTTGCAAACCAACCAGGAGCCAGAAGTTAACTTGGACTGGGAGGCTGCTACCATCCAGGATGAAATCATTCCACCAGTTGGGTGCAAGGAAAGGCGTGGGGAGGGGGGGAGGGGGGCACAGTTTGCTCCGCTCCGCTTGTCCTCTCAAACCTTAGGCAGCTTCTCTTTGCTGACGGGGTCTTAGTGCATGGCTGAATTGCTGTCCTCTTTGTCAACCACCACGAGGGAAATCCCTGGCTGGATGTCTAGATTCCATGGAAATGTTCCTTGGAGAATTTAGCCAATCCAGGGTTCTGTTCTGCTGTGGCTGAGCTAAAGGCGGCCTAATCTGAGCCGATCTCAAAGACTGCACAGAATACAGCCTTTTGTTCTAAGCGACAGGTGCAACCTCCGAGGCTCAGACAGGGCAATTCATCCCGCAGGGCCAGAGAATTCAGCCCAGCCTCATTTCCCCAGGTGGGAATAAGGTCTCCCGAATCACCCAGCAACACTGCAAAAGAAGCCCTAATGCGGGAATGGCAGCGCATCTCTCTTCTCAGCCAGAATTGAGGGCCCAACACAACAGAACCGCCTGTTCTGAGAGGAACAAGGAAGGCGAAACTCGGGAAGAGAGTGGCCAAGATCAAAGGTAGAAAGTTTGCAAAGTCAAGAGCTTGGCCGGTGGTGGCATCTGATGTGGGCAAGGGAGCCCCTCCGAAGACCATCTTCCCCTGAGCCCATCGCTTTCCCTTCCTCCGTCCTCCTGCCTCAACTGGCAAAGGGTAGAAGAAGAACCGCAGGGATGCCCGTTCCCTCGGCTGAGCTGATTCAATCAACACCCGCAGGAGTGCCACAGAGTATAATCTTATTTTTCCTAATTCTACTTAATCTGTCTGTGGGCGAGAAGCGTTTTTCTCTGGGCCTGTGGAGGCAAATCAACTGAGCTCTCTCCCATTGCAACATTGCCATGGCCCCTCTTCCCTCTGAGGCTTTCTCTCTCTGCAACAGGGAGGGTGGGCTGAGGAGGAAGACCCCCCCACACACACACACACACAAAGGGCACGGAGGCTCCCTGCCTGGCCAAGCCACAAATGCCAACACGGGCCACAAGCTGCCCAGCCTCACGTGCGCCCCCAGTGGGTGAATGGAACATTACAACAGCGCTGCCTGGACTCCGAGCTGGTGGGGGAAGGGAGGGGCCCCCCAGGAAGACTCAGGGGCCATTTGGGGATCACCACGACTTTGCCAGGGATCCGGGCCATCCGAGCCGCCTCTTGCCCAGAAGCACCAGCGTTGGCAGAGGTGGGGGCAAGGCAAGAGCCGTTAACCACAGCTGAAGGAGCAGAAAAGGGAGAATATAAAAATGGACCCCCCACCCACCCAGATGATAAGAAACACCCACAAAGAGTTTGAACAGTTATCTAACTGAACGTCCCTTCTTCTCTCCCTTCTTCTCTGGCAATGCCCAGAGTTCCCCAAAAGGCCATCTCAGCTCACTCCTCCCATCCTCCCTCCCTCAAACTCTCGGCTTTTACAGCCCACCCCCCTTGCAAGGGAGCCACGAAGGAACGAGGGTGTTGGATCCTGAAGGGCCCCTGAGCTGCTCTGCCACCTGAGCTCCTTCTCGCCCCCCCAAAACGGTGCCCGTTTTCTCCACTGCAGGAAGCATTCAAGGCGGCTGACAAAATAAACCAATTCAGAAATGTTTCGTATTCAAAGAGTAAAATGGGTGGGACTTCTGAACCGCCTGGCTGTGAGGCACCCCAACATGCAGGAAAGAAACATTGGGGGGGGGGGCGGATGGGGGGGGCACACGTCTGCTGCTCCTCCCGAGCAACCCTTACCGAAGTCTTGGATGCCTGGGTAGAGGATGCGGAAGACGTAATCCGTGGCCTCCTCTTCCTCTCTGTCCGAGGAAGACTCCGGGGGGCCCTGCAGGTTGCGCTTCTTCAGCCTTGGGAAGACTTTCCCCTTTGGGAAGCAGAGAGGGAAACCTCTCAGCTCTCTCTGCACCTGGAGCAGCCCGAGGAAAGCCAGGCCCCCGGGGGCCTCTGGGCAAAGCCTCCGGCATCCAGGCAGCCCCCAACAGGCTCCAGGTGCTGGACTGGCATCTCGGGCAACAGGCAGGGCATCCCACTCAGACAAGAGGTGCTCTGCATCCACCCACACTCGGCTGCAGGTGTGCAGCTTCCCCCCCCCAGCCTCACCTTCCCCCTTTGCGACCAGAGGGGGGGATCCAGCTGGCCGTGGGGAAGCAGGCCGTTCTCCAGGCAGGAGAGGAACTGAAGCAGATGCCCTCCCTTCGGGAACCTCAGGGGAGGGCGCTGGATGCCATCTTGGCTGACCAGGACAACGGTGCCCCCACTGTCCACTGTGGCCAAGAGGGAGCATGGCAGGAGACAGGGAGAGGGCAGGGTGAGCAGCAGGCTCGGCCATGGGGGCCCCACAGAAACTGGGCTACCCTGTGGGCACGGCCTCTCCCCTCCCCCAAGCAAACACAGGGGTGGGCTCTTCATCCGGGCGAGGGAGGGGCAGTCTCAGAGCTGTGGAGGGCCAGTCCCAGGCCAGGCCAGCCGCCGGCCTTACCCTGCTGGTGGCAGTGAAGGTAGACAATCTCTTCCAGGCGGATGGTCATGGCGTAGTCCCAGTAAACGCTGCAGGGGGAAGAAGCAGCGCCTGGCAAGGGCACCTCAACAGGGACGCCCTCCCCCACAGACTACGGAAGCACTCAAAGGGCCCGGCTGAGCCTGCGGATTCCTCCCGCCTCCAACGCAGGAAAGGGGCTGTGCGGGTCCCGCCAAAGAGCGCAGGAGGACGCCCACCTTTTCTCGTAGTCCAGGTCGCCCACGGAGCCGTTCATCAGCTGGTTTGGGGTCCACTTCAGCGTCATGACGTCGGCCGTCTGATGAAGCGATAAATAGCCCGGAATGGCTTCCATGTCGTCTCGCTAGCGGGAGAGGGAAAACGGGAGACAGAACCGACTTACGAGGCCGTTTCCCTGGGCAGCAAATTTTTAGCATCCAGAAAATGTGCAGCTTCACATTAAACAACAACGGGAGGAAGGTTCTGGAAAACCTGCCGTGTTCTTTGGAGAGGATGTTGCACTCCCACCCCTCTGCTTGCCTCTTGCAAAGGGCTCCACAAACAAACAAGCAGCCCCCAAATCTGCAGGCGGCCTCGGAGGCCCCTCCCGGGCTGCTCACCGGCTGCACCAAGACGTTGTTTTTGCCGTAGAGGAGGGTGGCCCTGGAGTTCTGGTGCAGCGACTCTACGTAATCCCTGGCGGACAAGGAGGGCCGGTCGTCCATGCTGCCGCTGGAGTGCCTTTTCTGGATCTGGAGGCCGAAGCGGGGAAATCACAGCCTCCCTTCTCCAAAAAGTTGGACTGTTCAATGTGGGGGCCAAAGTCTCACCAGGCTGACGTTCCCCACTGGATTGTTGCCGCCCTCCCTCTGCACCCCTTTTTGGCCCTTTTGAATGCCAGCGGGGCCTTGCCAGGCGGCTCCCTCTCTCCCCCCCCCCCCGGGCCACCTGGTTTCAGGGATGCAGCCCAGCCCTGCTGCCCCTCAGCCGCCAACCTCCCTGGCCGTCCCCTCCGAGACCTACGCAGAGCGCAGGGCGCTTGGTGGGCGAGTCTTGGCGGCCATGGGAGCTGTGGATGCGGTGTCTTTGGACCAGCTCGTCTGCCGAGGGATCGGTCCAGAAGTGATCGGCCGTCTTCATCTTGGTGTATTCCAGGGCACAAGGCCCCACTGTGGGCGCAGGAAAAGGGAGGGCCAGGCAGGGAGAGAGAGAGAGAGAGCGACCTGGGGTCTTACTCACGTTCCCCTCCTTCAGCCCACCAGCCTTCCACCTGTCAAGACCTTCCGGGTGGGTGTGGATTGCAGCCCCCCCCCCTGGGATGCCCAGCCAGCCTCCAGGCCCTTACCCAGCAAAGAGGCCAGGATGGGTCCATCCACTGGGTCCATGAGTAAAGCCTCTTTCTCGTAGTATTTGCTGCAAGAGGGAGGGGGGGAGAGAGACAAAAGTCTGGGGAGACCTGGGAAGAAGGGGCCGTTCTCCTCAATTTAAAGGTTTTCCAGCATGCCTGTGTTTCGCATAGTGCAGAATATTGGGCGGCTGCTGCCAGAGTTCGCTTGGCCCATGGGGAGTCCGAGGGGCCCAGCAGCCGAGATGGCAGCAGTGCCCAGGGTTGCCAGCCAAGTGCCAGCGCCAGGGCGGAGGAGACCTTCACCTGCTGTTTTCCACCAGGTAGTGCACAATTTTGTCCAGGACTTTCTCAAAAAGCGCCGTCCGGATCCAGAGGTGCCTGACGGCTTGTGGGGAGAGGCTGGGGGGCTTCGGAGTTTTGCGAGCGCTTTCCTGCAAGCCGGAGCCCTGGCTTCGCCTGGAAGGGGGCAGAGAAGAAGGCGTCCCACATTCACCATCACCGGGAGATCACACCCCTCCCCAAATCAGAGGTTTTCTCTTTGGGGGAACCTATTTTTCCCGTGTGATGCAAAGGGGTGCAGGAGCTGAGAGGATGGCCTGGGTTAAATTCTAGCCATGGAGCCCCCCCCCCCTTTCCTCCCCCCCCCCCCAAACCCAGCGCTCAGCACCAGTGAGCCAGGCAGCCTAAGCAGGACTGAGCTGATCCAACATGGATGCCCCTCTCAGCACCAGCCAGGCCCTCAAAGCACCCAAACCCAATGATTCCCCCAACAGGCTTCCCCAGCGCAGCTGCCACGGCTCACGTGCTCTCGATGAGCTGCTCCAGGTCCTGCACTTTGCGGGAAAGCTCCTCGGCCGGCGGGAAACTCTTGCCCACCTTCATAAACAGGGCAGCCATCTTGTTGCTCCTCAGGAAACCGGCTGCCCGGCGCTTCAGTCCGTGAAGGACGCAGGCCTCGACCGCCGCTGGAAGGAAAAGCCCCAAATCTAAGAGCCCCCCCTCCCCAGGAAACGAGGAATCTGTCCAAAGGTCCCCTTGCAAAACTCAGCTGTGGAATGGCCACGTCCACGCCATCCTTAGCCAGCCCCCCCATCCCAGGAAGTGCCTTTTCCCCTGGACAGGCTGGAGGCTTCTTGGGTCGAGCAAAGGCTTCTTCCAAGGAGACCCTCCCCCCTCCATGAAGGGCTCTGGGTCAAGATTAAGAGCTCGGCTATCCTTCCGACCACACCAACACACACACACACACACACACACGTCTGCTTCCCTGCCCAGCTTCTCCTCCTGGGCATTGGGCAAAGACTGCTCTCTTTAGCTGGGCATTTCACTGTCCGGTGTCTTTAGTACTTACGGTACTCCTAATTGCAACCATAACGTCTTATATTCAGCTTTTGTTTTTAAGCTCTGCTAAGCGCCTCGGGTGGAGGGCCAGTCCCTTTGTTCCCCTGGGCCCAGGGACAGACCCAGCCAGAGACAAGGAGCCAGGGATTTCCAGGCCAACCTCAAGAGAGGCCAACCATTCGCCTGCAAGGAGCTTGCGTGCCTGCAGGGCGGCCAACGCCAGGTAGACCCAACGCCCAAGTGGAAGACAGAGAGAAGGCCTGCAACAATGCAGCTTACCGCAGAAAGAAATGATGTGGCTGCTGTCCTCGTGCACGAACTTCCTTGTGACGGCTTCCTCCATTATTTGCTTTACCTGCAGAGAAGATGCGTGAGTGAAATGAGGTTTCTCTGCCAAGCCAAATTTAAGGCCAACGTTTGAGGAGGAAAAGACTCACTGGAGATGCAAGAACTGAGGTGTCTCTAAATATTCCTCCTGGTGGCCCCCAACTCTATTTTCCCAATCTGTCATTTTAACAAATTTGTCGGGGGGGGGTAAAAAGGGGGGAAATCTGTGTGAATAAAACTTTTTCAATTAAAAAAAAAAAACCAAAAGAAAAAGCGAGCACTTTCCCCCCTTGGCCAAGTTGAAGCAACAGCGCTCAACAGAACGGCATTTTCTGGTGGTTCAGGAAACTCCTGGCTTGAATGAAGGACCTTAGGGACCAATGAAATCTGCCCTTTGCTGTCCAACCTTCTTTGTTGCTTGGTGAGAAAAGGCCAGCAGAGAGATTGAGCGAGCCCCACCTTAGCCAAACTCACATACTGCAGCAAACCACAGTTGCCTGAATGAATCCCAGCGACTAGGCATAAACCCAGAGTGCGTAAATGAGATTGTGCTACGAAGGCCACGTGTGAACTCAACAAAGCCATCTCTCTCTCCAGGCGTGTTTCATGACTGCATCAGTTGGAGTCCTTCCAGGGAGAGGAAGGGGAGAAAAATGGGCCTGCCTCTCGAGGGCCAGCTGAGGAGCAAAGGGGAGGCATCCACATTCCTCCAAAGGCCCTTTGTCTTGAGAAGGTCTGCAGGATGCAGCTGCGGGAGAGCGCAAAGGATGCAAAGCCATTCATCGGCAGAAGGGAAACGAAGGAGACAGCCAAGCTGCCTTTTGCGGCCTCAGGTCCCAATCGCGCAGAGAGCCCAGCTCTTCTACTGGGGCCTCAAGGCTGCTTTGCGGCAGGGGAAAATGGGTTGCAGGAGAAAAGGGACCGGCCAGCCCTCACCCAGTGAAGCCTGGTGGACTGAAGGAGGCTCCAAGACCAAGCCAGGAGTGCAGGCAGCAGTTTCACTACAACCTGGCTGGAATCAAACCCACCCAGAAGGGTTCTGTAGCCTCCTCCCCACCCCCACCCCGGGCCATTTATTCCGGGCACAGCATCCTTTCCCATTGCTAGGGCAACCTTAGTGCAAGGGAGGGTGGGCTGGAGCGCTTCCCTGGCAGCCCAGGCCAAGCCCTCGTCTCCTGTTCCAGGCCGAAGAGAGCAGGCAGGGCAGGAGAGGCTGGGCTTGAAAGGAAGGAGGGGCAGGCCCAGGACGTTCAGGGCTAGCAATGCCTCCCAAAGGCCACAGGAGGGAGCCCTGAGGTCAGGCTCCTGCCTCCACCCTCAGGCTGACACCCCCCACCCACCCAACCGATCCCCTTCCCAGTCATGTGGCCAGAGTTTGCTCCCTTCCACCCAAAGGCCAGTGGCGTCTGGGCAGAGGAGGCAGCCTAAGGACCCCGAGAGCTGTGATTTTTCCAGCTTTCTTAACAGGAAGGAATTGGCCTCCACCGAGACCCCCCCCTGCAGAAAAGACCCCCCCCCCCAAGGGGCCCTTCAGAGCACTTTTGCACACAGGAGCAGCTTCCCACAGAGAAACCTATGACATCCCTTAGCTTTTCCTTTAAAAATGTTTTGTTAGGCCGTTCATGCAACACATCGGGGCCTCTTGCAAACCGGCAGGGGACTCACTTGTCCATATCCCAGAATGGCACCTCCATCCTGCTGAAACGACCTCAGATCTTGCCAGGGAGGTTTTGCCACATTCCCCAGCGGGCTCAGTTCTGGAATCCCTCATAAAAGCGACACCTGAACAAGGCTGCTAGATATGGGCTTGGGCCTCCCTGCCCCATCAACACGCCTGCCTTCAAGCAAAGGAAACGGGGGGGGGGGGGGTCTGGTTGGGGGAAGGGCCCCAGAGTCACTTTGGCACTGTCAGGGCAGAGGGGGCAGGCCCAGGGGCACTAGAGACCAACAGGCCTCCCCTGTGGCCCCAGGGTGGGCAAGAGCCCCTCTTTGTCCCCTTTGGGGGGGCGGGGGCAATTTGAAGAGTTCGACCTAAGCTGCTTTCAAAAGCCCCGGTCCCTTTGGAAGGAAACGGCTGGAGTGTCTATAACCCTGGTGAAGCCTGAGACCCCGATCCGCTGCAGTCAAGGCGCGCCATGAGGGGTCAGGAGAGGCCCCGTCGGATGAACCCAGAGCAGCTGCGCAGCTCACGAGACGGCAGGAGACCTCAGGGAAGCGTCTTCACGTCAGCCAGGCAGCTCTGTGGGTGTTCAGTCCAGCCGGCCCCAAAGGGCTTTTTCCCAGCCATTTGCCATCCCGATTAGCGCATGGCACGCTTATGCAATCCCTTTCCAATCTCTCCTTAAGCTGCCATCCGCCTGCGCTGCCAACATCCAGCCGGAGGAGCAAGGCAAAAGGCTGGCCCTGCAGACCAAGGGCCTAACAGCAGCCTTTTAATAAAAATTAAAAAAAAAGTTGGGGAAAGGAAGGAAGTGAAGAGCACCTGCAATATTCCCAGCACTGAGTCCCTGTTTGCTCTGCATCGCCCAGCAGAGAAGCCGGCTGAGGAACAAGGGGAGCTTTTCTCCCGGGAGACCCCTAAGGACGGACAGACCCCTTCCCAACAGAGCTGAACTTACAAGACCCTGCGTGGGTCGGGGGAGAAGCTCCCCTATTTTGCCTCAAATGCTGCTCAGGATCCCAGCCCAGAAAGATCGGAAGCTGTGAGAGAGGAGGAGTAGCCAGTCCAGAGCCTCCAGCCTTCTCACACCCACCAAGGACTGCCTTTTGGGGGCACACGTCGGTGCGAGAGGGGCTGCCTGATGTCATTTAGCTTGACGTGATTCTCCCCTCAGAATCACAGAATTTTGCATACGCTTGCAGAGTGTGACGCACAACTCCAGATCAACTCCAGATCCTCCTCCCTTCGGGGGTTGCACTCGCTGGCCCTGGACTGTTTCGTCTGCCTGGGGCTGACTCGTTAGAAGGCAGCTGTTCCCATGGAAACAAGCCGACATTATCAACCCAGAATCTGCACCACCGGGCAAGGATGGGAGGAAGAACCGGGGAGACGGGACTCCCCCCAAATGCTTGAAGGCACCACGCTGGGGGAGAAGAGACCTTCCTCCCTCAGCAGGAAGCCCAGGCTGTGGCCTTCCAAAGAAGAGAGGATTTCAGCCTCTCAGAAGCCCTCCGTCTTCTGTGCTAGGTGAATCAAAGCCGGGCAGACTCACCAGCCTCTTCTTCTCCCCGCGGGAGGCAGGCCCCTCCTCTGCCTCTCCATACAAGGGAAACAGGCCTCACTCAACCCCCACCCTCCAGACAAAGGCTCTCTCAGCATGGGTAGCCTGCCAAGAGCCCATGGGGCTTTTGGGAACCAGCAGGACAGGCGGAGAGGCTATAAATTAGTAGCGGAGAGGCAGTCCTGTGAGTGTTGGTGCCCTGCTGAAGGACCAGAATCGGGAGAGAGGCCGTGCCCGAATTCTAACAGGGTTTATCCCCTGCAGCTTTAGAAGAACTAAAAATGGGAACATTTGTAACCTGGGATCCGGCTAAAACTATTGTGAGTTAAATGACGTTTTCATCAATTGCTCAAACCAACTGGCAGCCCCAATCATGTCCAGGATTACGCCAGCTTTGCCAACCGTGGCCCTGCAGCTCGCAGGCAGCCCACGCAAGGAATGCTGGGCAGCCAATGAGCTGGAGGGGCTGCGCTGGCAATTAATCCCCCTCTGCCAGCCTGAAGCCCACAATTCACGTGGACGAACGGACGGTATCAATGGCTGCAGACCAACTGCAGGGCCATCAATAACACCCCAGAAAGGGGATGCCAAGAATAGGCCTTAAGAGCGGGCACAATGTGCCCACTTCATCATTAATGAATAAAACTAAGGGAAGCTCCTGGCTGGCAGGCCAGTGAATTAAAGGACATTTAAAAGGAGGCAGCAGAATCAGCATGGCCAACACCCAGGACCACCAACTGGGCAAATCTGGCTCAGCATAGGGCCGAAGCAGCCCCCCCACCCCACCCCCACACACAGGGCAGAGTTGGCAGTCCAGGGAGATTCTTCCTGGGCCACAATTTGGGCCCAAACCCTTATTTAAAAACTTCCAACCAGGGCATCTGGTGGAGGGAACAATTGCGGGGCATGGACGCTCTGGGCCCTTGAGCCCTTCAAATTGTGTCCCCCTCCAGGGACGCTGCGGGGGGCGGGAAGCCAAGGAGCCCTGCTCAGCCGGGACCCTCTTACCCGAAGCCCTCCCGGCCTTTGCGGGGGAAGACCCGCCGCCGCCCCCCCCAGCCAGGCAGCGGGCAGCAGGACCGCCTTGGCCGCGGGGCTTCCCTGCCCTCCGCCACGCTACGCCCGGGGCCCAGGGAGGCGGCCGGGCCGGGCCGGGCGGGTGGCGGAAGAAGGGCGGGAGCCGCTCCGGGCCCTCGGCCACCAGGTGGCTCTGCTGGCGCCGCCGGCAGCCCGGCCCGGGAGGCGCTCCGCTTACGCAACGGAGCCCGCGGCCCCCCGGCTGCCTTCGCCCCGGCCCCCGGGAGCAGGTCGGCCCGACGGTGCCGGCCGGGCGGCGGCCGCTCAGCTGGGCGCGCGGACTCACCTCCTTCTTGGCGGCGCGCAGGAGGCGCTGCCGGGTCTCGGCCTCGGCCGGCAGCAGCAGGAGCGAGGGGGGCGCCAGGGCGCGCAGGGCGGACGAACCCCCGGACGCCGCTCCCGGAGCCCGCCGCCCGGAGGCCGCAGCCGCCGCCATCCTGCTGCTCGCTCGTCCCTTCGTCCGCCCGCTCGGCTGGCTGGCTGGCCGCGGGGACGCAGCAGCTGGGAGGCCGGGCGAGCGATGCAACGCCCCGCCGCCTCCGCCGCTCCGCGCACCGGGCTCGGCAGGAGGAGGAGCCCCTCCCTCTTCCTCGTCGCCCGCCCCGCCCCCTGGCCCCGCCCCCCCGGGCCTCGGAAAGGGCGACCGGGGGCTCCCCCGCTTCCCGCTTCCCACCGTCTTGCCTGCCAGGCTGCTTGGAGGAGGGCACAGTCTGGGCCAAGGCGGAGGATCCCTGGGGACACTCAGCCCTGCTTGGTCCTTCCGTTGTGGTTCTCCCAGGACCCGAAAAGCCAAACTCTTCATTGGCAGGTCAACCTCCCGCCCCCCCCCGCCCCCCCGCCCCCAAGTCCGGAGGGGAAGGGGCTGGCAGGCAGGTCTGCTTTTGGTGCAATGCCTGGGCCCAGCAGCTCCCCCCCCCCCACTCTCTGTTCTGCTTGGGTCCAGACAGGTGGAAGAGAGGAAGGAAGGAAGACAGGTGGAAGGGAGGAAGGAAGACAGGTGGAAGGGAGGAAGGAAGAAAGGAAGACAGGTGGAAGGGAGGAAGGAAGACAGGTGGAAGGGAGGGAGGGAGGAACACAGGTAGAAGGGAGGAAGGAAGGAACACAGGTGGAAGGGAGGAAGGAAGACAGGTGGAAGAGAGGAAGGAAGGAAGACAGGTGGAAGGGAGGAAGGAAGACAGGTGGAAGGGAGGAAGGAAGGAAGGAAGACAGGTGGAAGGGAGGAAGGAAGACAGGTGGAAGGGAGGGAGGGAGGAACACAGGTAGAAGGGAGGAAGGAAGGAAGACAGGTGGAAGGGAGGAAGGAAGACAGGTGGAAGAGAGGAAGGAAGAAAGACAGGTGGAAGGGAGGAAGGAAGACAGGTGGAAGGAAGGAAGGAAGACAGGTGGAAGGGAGGGAGGAAGGAACACAGGTAGAAGGGAGGAAGGAAGGAAGACAGGTGGAAGGGAGAAAGGAAGACAGGTGGAAGGGAGAAAGGAAGACAGGTGGAAGGGAGGAAGGAAGACAGGTGGAAGGGAGGGAGGAAGGAACACAGGTAGAAGGGAGGAAGGAAGGAAGACAGGTGGAAGGGAGGAAGGAAGACAGGTGGAAGAGAGGAAGGGCCCCCGGAAGGAATGCCAAACCTCACTCTCCAGGTATCTGCAGCACCTGAGGAGACAGCAGAGCAACCTAGGGCTCCGGCATCAGAACAGGCCAGGAAGGTCTGCCCCCCCCCCCCCGCCAGTAGGGGAAGGAGATGGGGGCTTTCTTGCCCTTCTCAGCCTGAATTGCCCACCCTCCACTCCCTCCTCCCAGGCAAATGCGCATCAACTTGGCCACACCTGTCAAACCCATCGCTTTGCGTGAAGGAAGCCATCCAGGCTGGTTGGACTGAAAGGGAGCTTAGCTGACCACGGCCTGGGCCCAGGCTGACCGGGGCAGAGCGGTCCGTGGGCCGCCAGAGGCTTCGTGCTCAGTGGGATCACGCTCAGCCTAGCAGGGAGAAAGAGGCCCTCATCCCCCCCCCCCGCCTGCCCCTCTGACTGACACATTCAGAAATGGGAGCTGTCGAAGCTGAAGGGAGAGTGAACATCCGGCTGACAGGTGGCAGAGGAGAAGGGGAGGCAGCTGCCCAGGCGTGAAAAGGCGCTATGTGCCCTGGGCATCCAAGGAACCGACCCACCTCTCAGTGGGACCCCTTCTTCCTCTGCCAGTCTAGGGCAGCCCGAGCGCGAGGCCTCCGTCAGCATCTGCTGGAGCAGAGTGAGGGGAACCCTTGGCCTCCCCTTGGCTGTCAGTCTCCAGATGCTTCTCTCCAGCTTCCCAGCAGGCCACGAGGAGGCTCCCCGATGGGAAAGGCGCCGCCCCTCTAGGTGTCCTTGCCAGGACTGCTCATCTACCCCAGCCATTGAGGCCCGCCTGGCAAGGTTGTTGTGCAAGAGAAAAGCACCTGAAGTCAGCACCTGTGAAAGAGCAAACCAGCCAGGCCTCCTTCCAGGAGTTGTGGCAGCTCCATCACTGGAGGCTTTGAAGGAGAGGCTGGATGGCCACTTGTCCCAAACGGTGGAGGGTCTCCCGCCTGAGGTGGGCTAGAAGACCTCCAAGGTCTCCCCCAATTCTGTTACCCTGAGAAGGGAGAAAGCCAATTCCCCTGCTGGCAATCCCTTCCCCCCTGCTGGGCCAGGACGGGAGCCTCTGCTGGGATGCAGAAGATGCCCGGGTCTCTCCCTGGCAGGGGCTGAGCGGGGTCTCCTGGCTCCCGCATCAGAACTACGCCTGGGACCGAGAGAGATGGAGAAGCACAGCAGCCCTTCTGCTTGGAGGGGCTCAAGCTGTGGGGCTGAAATGGAACTCCCAAGCTGGGCAGGCCCCACAGCTGCCCCAGGCCCCCACCCTCACCCAGAGGAAGGAAAGGTCACCCACCGATTTTTCCCCCTGGCAGAGGCTGTGCAGCTGTGGGTGTGGCCAGACCCAGGCCCTCCACCCCCCCCCCCTTGCGCCTCTCTTGCTCCTGAAGCCAGGGAAGGCCAGGCACGGGTAGGGAGGGGGGCTCCTCCTCTGTCTCCTCCCCCCCCCCGCCCTTCTCCCTTTGAAGTGAGCAAACCTTCCTAGCGCTGCTGCACTGACCCTCCCTCCTCCTGGGTGCACCTGCCCTCCGCCAACCTCTTCAGCCCAGACCCTGCTGGGGTGTTGGGGAAGATGTCCGCCTCTCCCACTGCCTGCCTTGCCAGGCCGGCTGGCTCCGAGACCCCCCGGGCCAGCCCTCTGCTTGACCAGAGGGACCCCAGGGACACCTGGAGCAAGAAGGTGGATTTCCTTCTGTCCGTGGTAGGATTTGCCGTCGATCTGGGCAACGTCTGGCGCTTTCCCTACGTCTGCTACCAGAACGGAGGGGGTAAGGAGGCGGGCTGCGAGGGGGCAAGGATTTGGGCAGAGGTGAACTTCCCACCCAAGCAAGGAGCCCCTTATAATTCTGGGTGAGGGTCTCTCTGCTGCCGCTCCTTCCTAGAGATCCCCACCTTCTCCACCAGTGCAATTTGGAAGACTTTAGAATGGGGAAGAAACCCGTTGAAATCTTAAACCTCGGAGCATCCTTGTAGCTTCATTGGAGAAGTTCCCCATTGCAAGAAGGTTGTTCCATTGTCCTGGAGACTTTCTTCGGTCTAAAATCTCTCTGCAGACTCAGATAATATTTCAGTCTCAGGATAAGGGCACAAATTTAACTTCCATTAAGCCTTTCTGTCTTTTTGGGGATGGGGAACTGTCCATGGTATTTATTCTCAGCCTCGCTGAAATGAGTGGCACTCAAGACACATAAAAATGTGGGTAGCCAATATGGTTTCTCTTTGGCCCCATTGGAAAAATATTATAAAATCTGAAACAGGGCACTGCTTTAATGCAGAACAACCAAAATGTGGTAAAATTGCAAACCATTTTTACCATTCCTTGTGGCTTTATGGACTTAATTTATAACACCAAACTTTAGCAATCCACAAGTTGTTGCTTTCTTTCCCCCCTCTAATTCTTTCTTACATTTCTGCCCTATTTACCAGCAAATTATACAAATATATACAAATGGTCACAGGAAAACTGCTTAAATAAATAAAACTGCTTAAATAAATAAATAAAAGTCTATCAAGGAAGAAACAAAGGAATAAGACTCTGGTTGAATCTATCTCCAAATTGTTAAATGTTTCCTTTAGATTTTTTTTTAATTGGGGAAAAGCTTAAGAAAAGTGACCCCATGCCTTTCTTAAAGGAGGGAGGGAGGGAGGGAGGGAGGGAAAGCCTGCCTTGCAACTTGCTCTGGGTGCCATTTGGAGGCCATTTTATTCCAGGCAGGTGTGTTGCACAGCCAGCCTGGAGCTCTGCGTACTTTCAAATGTTTTCCCAGGACACAGGTGGCCATTCCCCTTCCTCTCGGCTCCTGGCTGGGCTTTTCAGCTTGTCTTATTAATTTAGCTTGCACCAGTTGCCTGTTTTACCTTGCACTCGCTGGCTGTGCTGTAACAATCTGTGCCAAGATTGTGCATGTTTCTAGACCACATGAAGGCAGAGAAATCAGGATAGTCTGCATCTCTTCAACTTAGGGCAAGCGGCTGCTGGGGGGGGGGTTAAGAAAAGGGGGAGGGGTTGGGAGGAATTGGAGCAAACCATGGCTCCCCCACCCCTTGCCACTTCTTTAAAATATCCAGGAGGAATTTGTTATGCCCATCACCGGGAGAAGCAAGGCAGCTTCATGAAGCCTCTGAATGTGACCATTAATTGAAGCTGCCTTTCTGCAAGAGAGATGGGGTGGTGGTGGATTGAGCCTGCTGGTCAGCTCTTTCTCCAGGCCAGAGAGGGGGAGAGAGAAGGAGAGCAGCCGAGGACCCTGAACCCTTATCCTCCGTCCCCTTGGCTGTCCCAGGAGCCTTTCTCATCCCCTACATGCTGATGGCCATCTTCGGAGGGGTGCCCCTTTTCTACATGGAGCTGGCTCTGGGGCAATTCCATCGGGTCGGAGCCATCCCCATCTGGAAGAACATCTGTCCCATCTTTAAAGGTAACTAGCCAGCCAAACAGCAGCAGTTCTCCCAAAGGTGGGAGGGGTGGCCTTTGGGCTTCAGCTTCCCCCAGGCCCCTGGGGAATGAGGGTCTGGGGGCCGCCTCTGCCTGCTCTTCTTCTCCTCCTGCAGGCATCGGCTTCGCCATCTGCGTTATCAACCTCTACGTGGCCTTCTACTACAACACCATCATTGCTTGGGCCCTCTTCTACCTCTGCTCCTCCTTCGCCCGCCCCCTGCCCTGGGCCAGCTGCAGCAACCCCTGGAACACCCCCAGCTGCCTCAGCTACTTTGAGGCTGGCAACGTCTCCTGGACCAACCTCTCCAAGTCCCCCGCCGAAGAGTTCTACATGTAAGGGACTCCAAAGGCCTGACGGGGGCCCGCTGCCTCCAGGAGCAGAGCCAGGGCTGGTTCATAGGATGGCACTGCTGGCACGGCATGAACCAAGGCAGAGGGCATCTGGATGGAATTATCCTTCTGGCATTCCTCCTGGGAACCTCAGACGCCAATGGAGCTTCCTTCCCCCTCTGACCGAGAGCTTCTCTTTGCCACAGGAGGCACGTCCTGCAGGTGCAGAATTCGCATGGGCTGTCTGACGTGGGTGAGATCCGTTGGCAGCTGCTGCTCTGCCTCTTCCTCATCTTCACAGCGGTCTACTTCAGCCTCTGGAAAGGGGTCAAGACCTCAGGGAAGGTACAGGCTGCGGGGGGGGGCCCTCCGCCTCTCTCCTGTAGCGAGGCATCTCGTTGCAGTGTCTGGGGGGTCCTGATGCCTCCTCCTCCCCCCCCCAGGGACCCTAGAGCCCCTCCTCATGGCCGCAGAAGTGGGCACAGGGCACCAACCCTTGGGCAGAAGCAATGCCTCTCCTGGGATTGGGGGGGGGAATAGCTTGGCCCAAATCCTGCAGCCCCTCCCAGCCTGGTTCTCCCTCCAGGTGGTTTGGGTGACGGCCACCCTGCCCTACATCGTCCTGCTCATCCTGCTTATCCGGGGGGCAACCCTCCCGGGGGCCTGGAGGGGGATTGTCTTCTACCTGCAACCCGACTGGCAGAAGCTGAGGAACATGGAAGTACGTTCTGCACTTCGCTTTTTGCAACTGGCAGGTTCTTCCTGCCAGGCTGAAATTCAACAGAGAAGGTAGCAAAAGAAGTAGCGAAGGGAGCAGAGAACCCGAGATCTGAAGGCAGGGGGGGGCTCACTCCCCCCCTCTCTATGGGGCTCACAAAAGGTTTCCATCCAGCCATCTGTGCCAGACAGAAACCCCAAGAACCCCACATTTCAGGGCAAGATAGAGAGAGGAGAGGGCTTGCTCTGTGGAAAGTCAGTTGCTGGGGCTCTGCCCCATGACTCCCCCCCCTCCACTCTCTCCCCTCCTGCAGATCCACAAGAAAGAGGCCCCCATCTGCTAACCCCCCCTCCCCACAGAGGAGATCAGAAGGCCAGTTGGGGGGGCAGGGAGGGAGGGGAGCCGTCCTTTCCCTTGCTATTCTTTGGCTCCCTTAGAAATGCAAATCAGGAATTGAATTACACATGTCATTTGCTGCCTGCATTGGGGTGCCTTGCCTTCCCTGCCGCGTTGACAATGGGCTTCCTGCCCATCATTACCTCTCCTAAGGCATGGATGAATTTTCATGAAGGTGAAGGGGGGGGGAGGATTGGGCAGAACCTACAAGGGGCTTTCTGCCACGGGCAGCCCCTACCTTGCAGGAATCCATGCCAGAAGGAATACGGCCTCCTTCCGCCCAGGGTGACCATGCGGTTCCTCAGGGGTCACCCCTGTGCCTTCCTCTGCTCAGGTATGGGTGGACGCAGCTGCCCAGGTGTTCTTCTCTCTGGGGCCGGGATTCGGGGTCCTCCTTGCCTTGGCCAGCTACAACCCCTTCAACAACAACTGTTACCGGTGAGGGTTCGAGGCCCAGCATTTCCTCCTCCTCCTCATTGCCCTGTTGGGTGGCTGCGCATCTGGATGGCTGAAGCAAGTTGGGGGTCAGGCTAACCGGGCTTTGCTCCTGTGCCAGGGGGGAGCCCCCCGTTGCTGGGTTGGAGGCAAAGGGCTGTGCGGGGCTGCCTAAGAGGGCAAGGGGAGCGACCGAGTGGGTCCCAGCTTCGTTCTCTCGGAGGTTGGCACCATCCTCTCCTTCCTATGGCACATCTGCCTGGGGGGCTCATGGCTCCGTCGCTCCTTTCCAGAGACACCATCGTGACCAGCCTGGTCAACTGCTTCACCAGTTTCCTCTCGGGATTCGTCATTTTCACCGTCCTGGGCTACATGGCCGAAATGCGGCACATGGACGTTGCGGACGTGGCAAAGGACCAAGGTGTGTGGTCGCCTCTTGTGGGCCTCAGCCTGAAACTCGGCCAGGTTATTGCCAACAGCTTTGATCCCCACCCTGCACCTGCCCAGGAGCTATTTTGGGGGTGATGGGTGGCAGGGAAGGCCAGCGGGAGCGAGGGCCGTGCTCTGGCATAGCCTCCCTTTGGCCCATTGGCCCCCTGCAGAATCGCTTCTGGTGCCATCCGAGGGTCTCTTCCAGGCCCCAGCCTCCTCTTCATTACTTACCCGGAAGCCCTTGCCAACATGACTGGATCCTCCTTCTTCGCCATCCTCTTCTTCCTCATGATGGTCACGCTGGGACTGGACAGCACGGTAATAAGGCCAGTCCTGCTCTGCCTTGGGAGGACAGGAGGCCCTTCTCAGCTGCTCTCCTGCAAGTGTCTCTTACGCTAGTGCTCAACCCCTCCCCCCCGCCCCCCTTTGGTCTTCAGAAAGAAGAGAGGCCCCACCTGGAAACATTTCCAAGGCAGAAATTGGGGGTGGGGGGGACACCTCCCAATTCGTTTTCCAAGCAATGTGCCCCGATTCCTTTGCAACAAAGCGTTTCAACCTGCCCACAAGCTTTCCGAAGGCCAGAATTGCTCTGAAGTGGACGGAGCAGCCCCTCCCTGAGAGCCTCCAGGGCTTGGCCTCTGCCTCAGACTGCGTTCTCTGGGGGGGGGGGGGTTTGCAGTTCGGGGGCCTGGAAGCCATGATCACTGCCCTGATGGACGAGTACCCTCAAGTGCTGGGCGAGCACCGCCAGCTGTTCGTGTTGGGACTCATCAGCCTCTGCTTCCTGGGCTCCCTGGCCACGCTGACCAATGTGAGTTATGGGGACGGCGGGCATTCCTCGCCCCCTTGACCTCAGGGCCAGGCAGCATCTCTCTGGCTAATGCAGAAGAAAGCCAGCCGGGATGTTGGGGACACAGGATGGCTCCCAACTCTTCTCCTGCCTGTGTTTGCCAAGAGGAGGCCCTCTGGTTGAATATTTGCCCCACAACGTAGGGTTTATTTTGCTCCCGTGATGGGGTGGGGTGGGGTGGGGCGAAGGAAGCCGGGAGCCCCCAGATGAGCGAATGGTGGGACTTCCCCCTTCTAGGACCCTCCCTAAAAGGGCAGAGGGGCCCCTTGGAGGCCAAGCCCTGCAGGGCGGCATCGCCCACCTTCCAGGGCTGCTCCCAACCCAGCTCCCCTATCAGAGCCTCCCCCTCCCCTCCCCGGTTCACAGCAGGCTCTTTACTGGTGTTCCAATCCAGGGAGGCCCCTACATCGTGAAACTCCTGGAAGAGTTTGGGGCTGGCTGCTCCCTCCTAGCCGTGGTCTTCCTGGAAGCCATTGCCGTCTCCTGGTTCTACGGTGAGGAGGAAAGGGGCTTCGTGGGAGCCTCTGTAAGACTTCCAGGGCCGCCACCTGAGGCCAGCCTGGCAGAGTGACCGTCTCTGCAGGGGAAACTGTTTCCCCATCATCTCTGCAAATCTTCCTGCGCCCTTCCGGCTTTGAAATCAACGTCCCCTTTCGCTCGGGGTATTTCTCCCCTGGGCCGTCCAGGCAGAGGGCCCAGCGCCTCCAAGGTCACTCAGGTAGACGCCAACCTGAGCGCTGAGCGGCTTGGACTTCCTTCCTAGGAATGCAGCAGTTCTGCAGCGACGTGAAGGCCATGCTGGGCTTTGGGCCAGGACTCTACTGGCAAGTGTGCTGGAGAGTGGTCAGTCCGGCCACCTTGGCGGTGCGTAACAGATCCTCCCCCCATCAGCCTTTCTGAGGGCGAAATGGGAGCCAGGAGGGTTACGGGGTACGGAGGCTCTGCTTGCCAGGCAGATCCTTAGCCCTGTGCAGGGGAAGAGCCCCTGGGTCTCCTTGGGGTGGAAGAATGTTATGGTGGGGGAGGGGGGGCTTGTCAATCAGAGAGGATGGGGAGGGGGCCCTGGGGCGGCTGGGCATTCTGCCAGAGCTGACTTCCTCTTCTTGGTTCCTGCCCAGTTCATCCTCATCAGCTCCCTCCTGGAGCAGCCCCCCCTCGTGCTCTTTGACTACGAGTATCCTGTGTGGAGCATCCAGCTGGGACACCTGATTGGGGTCTCCTCCTTCCTCTGCATCCCCACCTACATGGTCTACAAGCTGGCCTGGACCCCCGGATCTCTGAAGCAGGTTAGGGAAATGGGAGCCTGACCACTTCATCAGACAAGGGGGGGGGGGGGAAGTACTTTCCCAGTCAATCCTCTAACCCACATCCCCCCCTCTCCTTGGCCCCCTCCAGCGCCTGGCCGTGTGTCTTCGGCCAGAGAAGATTGCCCGGGAGCTGACCCTGGAGATGGTGGACGTGCCAGCCCCCTTTAATCCTTGAGGGAGAGCTACCCCAAAACACAGGCTGTTCTTTGCTGAGCCCCCCACAAGACCACCCCTGGTTCCAGGCACCCTGAGCCCTCCCAAGTCAACTCTCCAGCACCCCCTTTTCTTGCAATTGCTGCCTCCCCCCCCTTGCTCCGTCTCCTCTGCCCCGCAGGGCTCTTGATCCAGGGGTCCCAAGGCCTCGGCCTTCCTACTCTTGTGGGGAGGGGGACCAATTCGCTCGCGGACTCTGCTCTGAAGGCCTTCCCCAAAAGGGCCCCGACTCCTGCTTCTCCCCCGGCGCCCCAAAAGAAGCGGCGAGGAACCGCCTTTGCTGGGTTGGGTCACCCCGCTCGCTTCTCCCCCTCCCCCCGCCGCTTCTCCCACGGGAACCCCAATGAAAGTGCCCCGAGGCTCGGCTGCGTGGCCACTTTTTTGGGGGGGGGGGGGCGCGTGGCAATCCTGCTCGGGTTTTCCTGACGTGCAATAAAACAGTCGCCTGTGTGACTCGGCTCAGCTGGTCTCCATCTTCTCTGGGGGGGGGGGGGGACCCGCCCGTCTCCCGGCCAGCAGGGCCACAGTGTTGGGGGGCATCCTTTTGGCTCTTGGGAACAGGTGAGGCCACCCTTGTCCTTTGCCATCTGCCTCCTTCCCAGACAGAACTTCTCCCTTAACCCAAAGAGCCCCCTCCCTCCCCTCTTTCTCAGGTAAGGAACTCAGCCAAGGCAGGAGTTGCCCCCACTTTATTTAAAAACACAACCCCCCCCCCACATTTGCCGGGAGGGGCTTGGGGAGGCTACAGAGACACCACAAAGCGGCCAGAGGAGTCCCAAGGGGAAGGCAAAAGCGCTCCGGTGGAGGCAGGTGGTGGGCGAGGCACGTGGGCCGTAAAAGACACCTGGCAGGCGCTGAAATCTTTGGTAGGCGAGGACCCCCTCCCTCGGCTCAGGCTGTTACCCACCTCCGCCCCCTCTGAGTCTGGCAAGTCCCCACCCCTTCGGAACAGGCTTTGGCAAAGGAAGACGGGGTGCCCCCTTCGGCCGAGCACGGAGGAAGACGGGCAGATCTTTGGGCTCAAAGCTTTGGCAAGTGAGCAGAAGGGCCCCCTCCCTCCCTGCCGAAGTGCCCAGGCCCAGCATCTGGCGCTGGCTTCCCGCAGGCGTCGTGCCGCTACTTTTCCAGCAGGGAGCGCTGGAGAGCCTCCTTCAGCTCCTCCTCCTCCTCCTCCTCCCTCCGCTGCTCCCGCTCCTGCTGCTCCTGAAGGGAGAGCGCCATGGCCAGGTGCAGGTCCCGGTCGAAGGTGGAAGACCCTCGCAGGGGTGGGCTGTTCCCGCCACTTGCCACCAGGCTCTCCTGCAGGGCCCTGCGTGGGACAGAGAAGCGCTTTCTGACCAGCGAGATAGGATGCCCCGGGGGTCTGCCAGAGCAGGGGGCTCCACACTGGCAACTTTTAAGACCTGGGGGAGGGTCTCCCTGCTATGTTCAGAGTTGAAAACGGTGGGCAGGGGCCCTGCCAGCAGGAGGAAGAGGGCGACCTAGAGCCAGGAGGGCTCATTCGGCCAGGTGACGGGTCTTGGCACCACCCCTGCCCACCAGCCCGGGCTGCACCCCTGGGGAGCCATGAGGAAGAACCCGAGGCCCCCGGGGGGCTGGCATCCTTCTCCGCCTTACCTTTGGTAGTGGAGGTGGAGGTCCTGGGCGTAGGAGACGTCCCCGTTCAAGGGTGGCCCCAAAGGCTCCTGGGGACACACAGAGGTGACCAGGGGGCCCTCCTCCCGCTCTCCCTGCAGCTTTGATCCCTGGGCTGACCCACCCCAGTCCAACCCCTGAAGGGGCCTAACGTCTTTGCTTTGGATGTAAAGCCCAACGTGGGTGCCTGGGTCCAATGGCCGGACCCCGTGGAGGACAGGGAGCCAAACTCACCTGGTTGTGGCTGGACTCCATCAGGCTCTGCTGGATGGCAAACTGCATGATTTCATTGTCTTCGTCCTGCACATGGAGGTTCCGGCCATCGTCTTGGACCCGGTAGGATTTGGGGATCTCGAAGACGGAGGGGTCCACCACAAAGGGGGAGGCTGGGGCAGCTGGAGGGAGGAGGGCTCTGATCAGGACAGCTCCCAACACACCTGGGAATCCGGAAGGGCTGCAGCCCCCCCTTACCCTCCTTGCCCGCTCTCCCTCACCCACGGTCCTCTGGGGGCCTTCGGGGCCCTGAGGCGAAGCCTCTGCCAGGGTGCTGCAGCTGTTGACGCGTCCAAAGGTAATCCTAGCGTTCAGGATGTGGAACAAGGGGATTTCTGTGGGGAGGAGAAAGGGAGAACTGAGGGGAAGGGCCCCCGGGCATCTCTGCCACCCCCAGTTGCCTTTGTGAGGCTCTGTCCCGGGTCAGGAGGGCAGCAGAGCCAGGCAGCCCTACCAATTTTGACCGGAAAGCCAGGAGGGAAGTCCAGGGTGATGAAGTCCTTCAGCCGAGCAAAGTGGGCGCTGGTCCTGGCCATCAGGTCCACGATGGGGGAGACCTGCTCCACAAGGGAGAGCGGGAACTCTTCGGACATCCACAGGTTGGCTTTAAATCTGGGCCAGGAAGTCAGGAGAGTTTCAAGGGGAGGGCACAATCCTACTGGGGGGGGGGGGGTGTCTTTCTTCCCTCGGGACCTATTCCTAAGCGCCTCCCACCCACCCCAAGACTTTGGAAAGGAGACAACGCTTGTTCCCAAAGGTGGAAAGAGAAACGGGAGCCCCCTCTCCCACCAAGGTGCTTCCTCTTGCCAGGCAGGGGGAGCCAAGCATGGGGGGTGGGGGGAACATGCCGGTTGGGAGGCAAGAGAGCCGGCAGAACCAATGGCTTTACTTCTGAGTGCGAATGGTCACTTCTTTGGGCCTGCCAATGTCTCTGTCCTTCAAGTCCAAGTGGGGGTCGAAGTATTCCTCCGGCGTGAGAGCCGTTGGGTTGTGGGTGGAGGCAAATTCCGTCGTCAGGTCCTGGGCAAAGAAGGGCAAGCTGAGTGCCCTGAGAGCAGGAGGAGGGCAACGGCAGGGCTGGGAGGGCAGAGCCTGGAGACTCACCTGCTGGGCGCCGTATTCGTGCTCAATGGTGCCCAAGAAGGACTCCAGGGGGCTCCGGTCAGCTAGGAGAAAGGGAGAGGGGCCAGTCAGCTCTGAGCTGCCCCCCCCCCCGAAGGGCCCCTCAGTGGCTCTCATCCAAGCAGCCACCTTTGTATCTTCTCTTCTCCTCCTCTGTCAAGTGCTCCGTCCGGATCCTGGTCACCACGTTGACGTTGTTGGCCGTGAAGACCTGGAGAAAGGAGCCAGAAGCTCACGCCGGCCCAAAGCAGGGAGGCCGGACAGCCCCCTGGCAGTCCTCCTCAGAGGAGGGGAAGGAAAGAAGACCCAGAGGGGAGAAGCCGGTTCCTGACTCCAGGCGGCTCCTCACCTTGGCTTCGTAGTCATTCACCACTTCGCTCCTCTCCGTTTTCCAGACCCAGAAGCCGGAGGTATCTCTGCAAGGCAAACATCCGTTTCTCGGCCTCTGAGCTTCTGCCCTTCTTGGCCCAGGAACGACTCAATGCTCCCGAGCTGCCTTGGAGGGAGAAGGGCGGGCAGCTCTTGGGGACTGGGGCCGGTCATTCCCGCCAATCCAGGGCCGTGGGGCAAGAGAATAGCGAGGGCTCCTGCTCCCCCCACCTTTCAAAGGCGATGTTCCTGGTGTCCAGGGAGGTGCTGAGGATGGGGGAGGTCAGCCGTCGCTCCACCTCCTTGCTCTTGGGGACCATGGAGTCCAGGTTCAGCCGCTTGATCTGCTGCGTGATCTCAAAGCGTTCGGCCGCCACCACTTTGTCATCGTGGTTCACCTCAATCAGCTCAGCCCAGTGCCCGGTATCTGGAAAGCCAAGTGGGGAGGGCTGGTAAAGAGGGCCATGGTCCCTTCCCCCCTCCCTCCACTGGAGCTGCGGCACGGCTCACCTTCCCCTCTGAAAATCAGGCTGCGCCTCCCTCGCTCCCAGCTCATGTTTTCAAAGCCCAGCAAGGTGATATCCACGCGCAGCTTTGCGCCACTCTTCCAGATGCGGCAAACGTCACTGGGGCAAACTCTGGACACCAGTGGGACTGTGGGGAGATTCAGGGAGGGCAGGAGAGCTAAAAGATGGGTCACGGGAGTCGGCACAATTCACAAGGCGAATATCGGTTTTCCCAGGCTGAGAGGGAGAGATAGCATGGACTCGGTGCAAAAACCCCCAAAAGCAGCAACTTGATTCAGACTCACCCCAGCTGGTGAATTCCCACTTCATTTCCACATAAAAATCTGGAGTCTAGGGGGGGAAATGAGACAGGAATGAAAGGGGAACGAGGAAGAGGGAGCACGATTTGGCTTGCAGCGAGCCCTACAGTTTGAGCCCGTGGCATTAAGGGACAAGGCCTCAGCGCCTCCCATTCGTGGAATCTGGGGGAAAGGAAACATTGTTGAGGGTGCAAATCTGAACAGGTGTACTCAGAAATAGCCCAACGGCCGAGTCTTGGCTAGGCAAAAGCCTTAGGGGCTTCCAGGGGGGATTAAATCACTGTAGCAAAATAAGGGCACTCCGTATTTAGGCCGCTGCGGGGAGGCTCCCGGGAGGCCCAAAGGGTTTATTCTTTCCTGCTCCTCGTGTTACCTCGCTGATCTTCTGAAGCAATTCGGGGACTCCTCCGAGGGTTGTGGACGTCTGCTGGTAGTCACGGTGTTGAAGGACCATGTGGACTATTTCCGGATCGCCGGTGCTGATGGCCTCGTGCAAGACTGGCAGAAAGAAAGAAAAACCGAGCTGAGCCTGCAGGGGAGAGGCAGCGCTCGCAATCCAGAGGAGACGCAGCATTTAGCTCTGGTCTTCCACACCTCCACACCCTCACCACCTGCTCGGACTCCCCCCCCCCCCGGTGGGTGGGGGAGGCTCACCTGTCCATCCCTGGCCGTTCTCCTTCGTGACATCCGCCTTGTGCCGCAAGAGGACGCGGACAGACTCCGCGTAGCCCAAGGAGACCGCCAGGTGCAACAGGGTTCGCCCGCGGGGATCCCGCTGCTCGACATCCTGGGAAAAGGAGAGGGGAAAGCTCTTCTGAGGACCCCCGGAGCCCACCAGGGAGGCGGACAGGATGGTGACCCTTTGGCAGACACACCATGGAACCTACGGAAGCAGCTCCAGCCCTGCCACGGACGGCGTTGCTTCCTCCGACACACAGACAGGCAAGCTCAGAAATGAGGCAGCGTTCCCCCCCCCCCAGGAGACCCCTCCTCGCTTTGCCCCTCCCCCAGAGAAGCCCTTTCTCCCCTCCTGGGGGGCGGGAGACCTTCCTAACCAGACTGGGGAGAATTGGGGGGGGGGGAGAAGTCCCTTCTCCTCCTCCTCCCCAGCAGGACCAGCGGGGCCAACCAAGGGGGGCCCTGCTGGGGAGGGGGCGGCCAGGGCCGGCGGGGGGGAGAGTCTCGCTGACCCCCTGGCGCCTTTCCTGGGCAGCCCTGCGGGAGGGGCGGGCCCGGCGGCCGGGGATGATGGGTGCGTGTGTGCCCGGATGGGATGCGCACAGAGACAATGAGCGGAGTCCGGACGGCACGGATGCGAGCGCGGCCGGCATGCGAGGCCCGCGCCCCTTACCTCCGCCTCGGGCCACGCGCGGGGGGGCGAGCTGAAAGAGAAGAGCACCTGCGGCTGAGGCGGCCTGGCCGAGCCCCGGCGCCCGCCGCAGTCTACCCGAGCGCCGCCCCCGCCTCCCCCGCGCTACCTGGCCCTGCAGGGCGGCCTCCAGGCGCCGGGAGTCGTTCCGCCAGACCAGCCGGTGCAGCGGGAAGCGGGCGCTCATGCTGCGGCCCCGACCCCTACGCCGCCCGGCCCGCCATGGCACGGCCGGCTGAGCACCGACCCGCCTGCCGCCTGCCGCCCTCCGCCCGGCCCCGCCGTTGCCCTCGCCGCCGCCCCCGGCCCCGGAAGGAGGGAGCTCCGCCCTGAGGCGGCGCGGCCCGTGACGCCCGGCGGGCCATCTTGGGTGAGGGCAGCGGCCGCCCCGCTCCCTGCGCGGCCGCCATGTCGACCAAGGGCGCCGTGGCTCCTCCCACTGGCGGCCATGTTGAGGGAGGGCAGCCCTCGGAAGCGGGTCCTGAGGCGACCCGGCAACTGGCGGGGGACGTTTCTCTGGGGAAAAGGAAAGGCGGGGCCTTCTGGCTTCGGGGGGGCGGAGTTGAGGATGAAACTGCGGCCAATTTCTCCCACCGCTCTTTCCGGCGGCCTTTGTCGCTTCTTTGCTATAGGGAGACCCGGAGAGCGGCGGTTTTGCCCGCCCTAGAGATGGCCGCGGTTGCCTCCCTTCGCCCGGCGTCGGCATGGCGTCCGCAGCCCCTCCCCGCACGCGACGTACGGAAGCCTCTTGGCGAATGGCGCCGCTTGCGCAGCGAGGAGCGCCGGCGGCGTGCGCGTGCGCGACCGGGCTGCTCGGGCGGAGGGCGACCTGCGATCGGCGGAGACCCCGGCCCTCCCTCCCCGCCCGCCCGCCATGGCCAAGCGGCTGCGGAGCAGCGACGTCTGCGCGGATTGCAGCGCCGCGGGTAGGCCCCGGCGGGGGAGGGGGAGGAGTAGCCCCGCCCGCGGCCAACGCCGGAGATCGGGGCCTCTGAGCTTGTGCAGAGCGCCCCGAGCGGACACGGGGGGCGGGGCCTCTCGGGGGGCGCCGGTGGGGGGCTTTGGGGCGAGGCGGCCCCCTCCGGCCCTGCCCAGCCAAGGGGGGAGGGGCGTCCCTGGCCAGGGGGGGGAATCCCTTGGCGCCCCCTCCCCAACCCCCGGGGGTCCCCTGGGCCGCCGCCGACGCCTCTTCCGGCTTCACCCCCCCCGCAGAGCCCAGCTGGGCCTCCGTCAACCGCGGCGTCCTGCTGTGCGATGAGTGCTGCAGCGTCCACCGCAGCCTCGGCCGCCACATCTCCCAGGTGCGGCACCTGAAGCACACGCCCTGGCCCGCCACGCTCCTGCAGGTACCGCCCCCTCGCCCGCCCCCCGCCCCCGCAAGGGAGGCTGCGGCCACTTCCAAGGGCGCATCTGGAGGGGGGGCACGCCAGAGGCCAACTCCGATCCCCCCCTCCTTCCCCCCTTGGCTGGGGAATTGGGGGAGTTGAAGCCCCCCCCCCATGTCCCTTCATGGGAGGGAGGGAGGGAAGGGCCTCCTGGGGCGTCTTCTGGGTGGGAGGCCTCTTGCCCTGCCTCTCGGGGGAATGGCTGCAATGAGCAACAGGCGCTTCGCATGGCTGAAGGGGTTCTGGGCATGGCGCAAACCAACCGAAGTAATGTCATAACGTCATCATCGGTTTTATGTCGCAATGTGAAGCCAGAGGCCTTTAAGCCACTCCAGCTCTGCCTGTGAACTGGCAGGTAAACAACGTTCCGGTTCCGGGCTGGCGAAAGGAAGCGGCCTACGCTTCCTTCTTAAAATGCCACGCGGGGCCATTCCGGTGGCTTTGGATTCAGAGGAGGCTGCGGACAGGAAGCGAAGGGGCAGCTCCAGGGCTCCGTCTTCTCTTTTGCAGATGGTGGAGACCTTGTACAGCAATGGCGCTAATTCCATCTGGGAGCATTCGCTGCTGGACCCGGCCTCGGTCATGAGCGGACGGCGCAAAGCAAACCCTCAGGACAAAGTGCAGTAAGTGGAGCGAGCAGCAGGGCTGGGATGGACCCTCAGAAGTGCAGCAGCAGCAGCCGATGCCCGGGGGGGGGGGGGGCCCTCCTGCTCGCATGGCTCCTGGCTTAGTCTCAGCCTGACCAGTTGGTCTCTGGTGATGGCCCATCCCTGCCCCCTGCTCTGCCTCTGGGGTCCTTGGTAGGAGAGACCCCTCGGCCTCCCGGAGGCTCTTCTGCTGCTGCAGCCTTCTCCTCTTCCACCTCCTGCAGCCCCAACAAGGCCGAATTCATTCGGGCAAAATACCAGATGCTGGCCTTCGTTCATCGCCTGCCGTGCCGGGATGATGACAGCGTGACCGCCAAAGACCTCAGCAAGGTAGGTGGCGGGAGGGAGGGAGGGCTCTTCCAGGCGCCCTCGTGCGTGGCTTCAGCTGACGGGTGAGACGCTAGGCGGTCTCTCAAGGCCTCTCCCGCCTCCTTTGCTTCCAGCAACTCCACTCCAGCGTCAGGACGGGCAACCTGGAGACCTGCTTGAGGCTTCTCTCGCTGGGAGCACAGGCCAACTTCTTCCACCCGGTGAGAGAATGGCGGAGGGTCTTTCTGCAGCCCGACACGGGCGCAGAGTGGAGGACTTGCAGCTGAGCCAGCCCCCCCCCCCCTCTCTCGGCCCTTCTGCAGGAGAAGGGGAACACCCCACTTCATGTGGCTGCCAAGACGGGGCAGATTCTGCAAGCTGAGCTGCTGGCTGTGTATGGAGCTGATCCTGGCACCCCAGACTCCTGCGGGAAAACCCCAGTGGATTATGCCAGGTGGGCCCTCTTTCGCCAGGGTGGGGGGAGGCTGGTTTGGTAGGCACAGCCCAAAGGGCAGGTTGGGGACTCTCCTGGCCTTTTGGGGGATGGAGGCCTCCGTCCCCAAAAGAACTGCAGGAGAGGGGGTCCAAGGAAGACCTTGGGAAATCTGAGTTTCCCTCTGCCCCCTTTTCCCATTAGGCAAGGAAGCCACAATGAGCTGGCCGAGCGCCTGGTGGAGATACAGTATGAGCTGACTGACCGGCTGGCTTTCTATCTCTGTGGCAGAAAACCAGGTAACTGGAAGCCCTGGGTTGGCAGAGTCCTGGGTTTCCTCTCGGCCGCCCTTCCCTCTGCCCCTCAGTCCAGGTGGAGGCCGCCTCCTCCTCCCCTGTCCTGATGCTCTCCTGGCCTCTCCTTTTCAGACCACAAAGGCCGGCAGCACTTCATTATCCCCCAGATGGCAGACAGGTAAGGAGCAAGGCCACACCCGGGGAGGGGGGGCACCTGGGGGCTCCCACCCTCCCCTCCTGGAGGGGTCCAAGGACAGAGGAGTTGGAAAGCAAGAGGTGAAGTTCCAGAAAGAGGGAACCAGCCGGCCTGCTCCCTCCGTCCCCCTGCCTCCCTTCTGAAGGGCTCTTCCTTCTCGTAGCAGCCTGGACGTCTCTGAGCTGGCCATGGCAGCCAAGAAGAAGCTCCAGCTGGTGAGTCTGCTCCTTCCTCCGCTTTTCCCCCAGCTCCCCTCCCTCCGAGACCCCTGCCCCACCTGCAGGCCTGGGAAAGGAAGGCCCTCAGAACCGCAGACGTTTCCTGGTGGAGACCCCCAGCCAAAGACCCCGTCTCAGGCCCCAGGAACTGCGGCAGGCCCAGCTTCACCATCCGCTTTCTCCCTCCCTCCTCAGTTGAACAATCACCTGTTTGAAGAGCTGGCCATGGACGTCTACGACGAGGTGGACAGGCGGGAGACGGACGCAGGTGCTTTCCTCTGACGGGGCTGCCCCCCAAGCCCCCCTCTTGCTTTGGCTGTGCCGGGATCCAAAATGAAGCCACGCTGCAGATTAGCACCGGGGGGGGGGGGGGGGCGCTTATCTGGGGGCTTGGGAGGGAGGGAGAGATTTGGGGAAGGGCAGGAGCCTTACGCAGCCCTGACCTCGTCCTCTGCTCCCACCAACAGTGTGGCTGGCAACCCAGAACCACAGCACCCTGGTCACGGAGACAACCGTGGTCCCTTTCCTCCCTGTCAACCCGGAGTATTCCTCCACCAGGAACCAGGTGCGAATCTTCTCTGGGCGCTGGCAGTTCCCAGGAGAAGCAAGCACCCCTCCTTTCCCCCAGCTGAAAGGGGGGCTTGCAAATCCCATCGGCCCCCTTATCAGACCCATCCGGGGAGGGGGGGTTGCGACTGGGTGCCAGTCTTCCCATGCCAAGTTGCCATTAGAAATGGGGTTGGAGTTCAAAGGGAGGAGGGGGAGAGCGAGTCTGCTGCCAGGAGAGGCTAGGTTCGGGGAGGCCTCCGATCTCTGGGTGGGGAGGAGCCATTGCCCCCCCCCCCTCCGTGCCCAGGGCTGCCCTGAAGGCCTCTGGAATGCTCACGTCTTCCTTCCTCTTCGCAGGGGAGGCAGAAGCTGGCCCGCTTCAATGCCCACGAGTTTGCCACGCTCGTCATCGACATCCTGGGGGATGCCAAGCGAAGGCAGCAGGGAAACCCTGTCCCAAGTGCCACAGGTGAGCCCTCCAGCGCCCCGGGAGGTGCAAGTGGGCCTCCCTCCCGCGATGGGTCTGGAGGCAGTGAGGGTGACGGAGGAGTAGGGAGGGGTCACGGGAGCAGTCTCTAGGGGAGAGGGGGAGAGAAGGCCCCAAAGGGCCTCCAGGGCCCTTCCTGCTTTCCCCTCCCCTCCCTGCACACATTCCTCTCTCTGCTCTCAGAAAACGTGGAGCTGATCCTCAAGGCGGTCAACAGCCAGCCTGGCCCTGGGGGTCCCGAGGCCGACCAGCCCGACTACGACAGCGTTGCCTCCGACGAAGAAGCCGACCTGGGAAGCAGTTCAGGGAAGGCCTCTCGGCAGAAGGTGGGTGGGGAGCAGGGTGGGGCCTTGGGGTGGGGGGGCCTGCAAGAACTTGGAGCAGACCAAGGCCATCCCTGAAGGTCAGCCCTCTTCCTGGCCTCCTGAGGTCTCTCGCCCCTCCGGAACTGAACCTTGGATCATTTGGGGCACCTCTAAGGTTGGGGCTGCAAGAGAAAGCCTGCCCCCCTGTAAAAGGCTGTGTGGGGGGCTGTCTTTTTCCAGAGCCTGGACTCCGACCTGTCTGACGGCCCCATCACTGCCCAGGAATACCTGCAGGTGAAAAACGCCCTGGTGGCTTCGGAGGCGAAAATCCAGCAGCTTTTGAAGGTGAACGTCAACTTGAGCGATGAGCTGAGGACCATGCAGAAGAAGGTAGCCCTGCACTCCACCCCCGGCCTGCCCTGCAGGGTTGCGCCTGTTCAGCCACAGGCCGCTTGAGCAGAGTCCCAGGGGGTCTTTTTCTGAGGCAGGGACCAAGGCTTCCCCCTGCTGCCTCCAGGCCGGCCCTCCCTTGCGGGTGCAGCCCCAAGCTCTCCAGGCTGGGGTTGACTGGGAAGGAAAGCCCCCCATCCAGAGGGCGAGGTTTAGGGGGTTGGCGAGTGATTTAGCTTAGAACTGGATCCGAGTTCAGATTCCGCCTGCCTTTGGCACCCCGAGGGCAGGTGGGCCACGGTCACCTCTGCTCTTCCCCTCCCTCCCCTGAAAGGCCAGCGGGGAGATGGGGAACTTCAGGAAGGTCTTTCCCCAGGCCCTCCTCTCTGCCCCCCCGAGAGGCCTCCCCATCCTTTTTGCCAGGGGAGGGCAAGCAGGGCACCTTGGCCCCAGGGGTCAGTTCATGTCATGCAGACCCAGAGAGGGGGTTGAGGATCCCACCCCAGTTGCCACGGAAGGATCTGCCTGTCCCTTCCAGAGGGGAGGAAAGGCGCCCCTGCCAGGGCAGTTTCTTCTTGAAGGACTCCTGAATAGGGAGCCTTCCTCATGATGTGTGTGCGAATGTGATGGGCAGAGCGGGGCCCTCGTGGCAGCTGGGAGCTCCGGCCTTCCTGCCTGCCTGCTTCCGCTTGAGGGCCTGGTAGGGAAGGGGCTGTGGGCCGGCTTCCTTGTGCCGTAGCGCCTCCTGCCTTAGCCAGTTGCTCCGTCTCGTTTCCTCTCCCGCCTCGGCTGTGGCTTTGGCGTTTCCACACTTCCCCTCACGGCTTGCAGCTGCCCCCCCCCCGCCCCCCCCCAGCGTCTTTCGCTCAAGATCTGTTGCTCAAGCCAGCGTCTCTTGGAGACCTCATGGGAGCTGCCGAGCCCCACCCAGCCCTGGGAAGGCGACTGCAAAGCTCCCCACCCACCCACCCCTTCGGCTGGGAGGCCTGGCTGGGGCCCTCTTTAGAAACCGAGCAGAGCCTTTGGGACGATTCCAGGTTTCCTTCCAGCTTCAGAGCCTGCAGAGCGAAAACACCAGCCTCCGGCGGCAGGCCACCCCCACCCCCCACCCAGCTCCGGCTGGCTCCGAGTATGCGGACGTGCCTTCCATTCGGCGCCCCTCCTTGCGCAGCAGCCGGCCAATGTCGATGTACGAGACAGGCTCCACCCAGAAGCCCTACCTGCCACTAACCGAAGCCTCCTACCCCGAGGAGCACATCGCGCCCCGGCTCCAGCTCTTCCACGTGAGTCTCACACCTGCCCTGCCGCCTTCCGGCTGCCTCCTGTTTTCTCTGCAGCAACTGCTGACGCTCCTCTCACCTGCGCTTCCTTTCCCCATTCAGGGGTGGGGACTCTCTGTGTAGAAAGGGCTCCTCCCTCTCTTCCTTGCTGCCCCAGCTCAGTCAGCTCCCAGGCTCCCCCAGCCCACAAAATAAGGGGGTTCCCTGGTGTGCTTCCCAGCCCCCTTGAGAGCGCTTGGCAAGAGGCAGGGCCTGGCTGCCGTTTCCCTCTGGGGGAAGAGCCTGGCGGTTCTTGAGGGAAGAAAGCAGCTGGGGGTGGTGACGCCTCCCATCTTCTCCCTTCCAGATGTCCCGGCTGGAGAAGCAGAGCAGTCTGCCCGAGGGGGATTACGACAACACCGGCCCTGCTCTGGAGCTGGATGAGACGGGGTAAGGGCCGACGCTTGAGTGTCTGGGGCCCTCGGCAGTTTCTGGGCTGCACCTGGAGGACTCCCTTGGGGTCTTCGTGTGCTGGCTTGAGCCAGAGACCTGGGGTTTCTCTCTGTCCTTCCCCCCGGGGGGGGGGGGAGTGGCAGGGGAGCCAGTTTGGGGCTGCAGCACATGCCTTTTGGCGCAGGCTCATCAGGAAGGCCAGGCAGCGGAGTGGCCTTGGGCCAGAGGGCAAGGACCCCGAGGCCCACCCCAGCTTCCCCAGCACAGAGGACGTGATCCGGAAGACGGAGCAGATCACCAAGAACATCCAGGAGCTGCTGAGGGCGGCCCAGGAGAGCAAGCACGAGAGGTGAGCCCTGGCGGTCTGCACTTGGGACGGCTGGGAACAGGAAGGGCCCTTCCCCTCCTCACCTGCCTCCTCTGCCCTCTGCAGCTACGTCCCCTGCTCCGAGAGGATCCACCTGGCCGTCACGGAGATGGCAGCCCTCTTCCCCAAAGTGAGTAAGGCTCTTCTGGGAAGGAGGGAGGCCCGGAAACGCAAAACCAGGTTGGCCAAAGCGTCCCGCCTTCCTCGCTTTGTTCCAGAAGCCGCCGTCGGAGCTGGTGCGCATCCCGTTGCGACTGCTGACCTCCAGCGCCTTCCGCCTGCACTCCGAGTGCTCGAAGGCCCTCCCGCCCGAGTCTTGCTCCACAGCCGACGTCCAGCTGGTCACCCAGCAGGTCATCCAGTGCGCCTACGACATCGCCAAGGCTGCCAAGCAGCTGGTCACCATCACCACCAAAGAGAACGCCAACTGACCAGCCTTTGCTGTCGCCTCGGAAACTGGGCTCAGGTCTTCAGCGGAAGCTCTTTTTTACAGGAATATTTAAAGCGGTGCGTTGCCATTTTTTTTAAAGGAAACTCAGTATTAACTCTTTTGCATGTTGTTTTTCTAAGAAGACTTTTTCCCCAGGATTGCCAAAATCCACTGCCTTATTTGGTGCTCCGTATTTGCCGGCATTGGGTGCTTCTCGAGTCAACCATCCCATCACCAGCTTACGGGACTTTTGTGCTGTGGCAAGGAGGAGAGTGCGGATCCTGCGCTCTTCTTTAACACCCGCTTGAACTCGGACGCCCAGAGCAGAATTCAGGGACTTGCCCCGTAATCCGGCTGGGCAGTTGCTTGGCACCATCGAACCACTAGAGGGCGACCTCTTGAGATACAGGGAACAGTCCAAAGGACACCCCACTTGGAAGGGGAAGGAGCAGCCCCCCCTCCCTCTGCTGGGGCCCAGGGGCTGCCCCTCCCCTCCAGAGGCCAACATCTGAGGAAGAGCGAGGCAGGTTTCCTTCCCCCGCCCCCCCTGCCCCCCCCCCCCAGCACCTCAGGCTGGGTTTTCTGGAAAGTGCTTTTGCAAAATAACTATATGCCTTGGGAGGCTTCGTGCCCTCCCCAATATGGGAAGCTCTTCTTATCTTTTGTCTTTTTATTTCCACTGGGAATTCCCTGCCTTTACCGATACGGGCGCATGAGGGTCTTCAGTGCACACGGAGGGCCTGGCCAGGAGAGGGGACCCTGTGCAGGATGTGGCCAGCTGAATGCCCAGCCCCCCCGACTGGGGGGTTGGGAGGCTGTCAGGGAGGGGGAGCCCCTCCCCTCCTCCTGCAGGCCCTCGGCCTCTTGTCGCCCCATCCCCACCTGTTACAGCCCAGGAGGCCTCCGCGTGTGAAGTAGGAAGAAAGCACACGGCCAAGGCACAATGGCCAGTCAATGCAAAAACCATTTATGGGGGGGGGGGGGGGAGTAAAAGGGTTGGAAGGTCGGGGGTGGCTCCCCCATCGGGAGCCGAGTTGGAAGCTTCCAGGCAGAGGCAGAGGCTTGGTCAAAGGCTGCCCAGCAGCTCCAGAGGATGAGACGGCGACAGCCTGAGACAGCCTGGCCTTCCCCATCCCTTTCAGGGGCCAAGGACTCGCCTGCAGCCAGAGAGCAGCCGGTCGGCCTGCCTTGCTCAGGACCTCCTGCAATGGGGGCACCAGCTGCTTTGCGGCTGTAGAGACAGAATCCCCGCCTGCATTTTGAAGCCACAACTAAGTGAAGAGTCCATGGCGTGTGTGTGTGTGTGTATGTTTGTGTGTATAAAATATCTTGCTAGTGTGTGCATAATGTAAATCTTACTTGTATAAAAACCAAGTGCCATAATATTTTGAATGCAGCTCTCTTTTTTCAACGTTTTATACTATTGGGGGGGGGTTGTTGTTGTGTGGAAGTGGTAGAGCAGAAACAGGACAGTGCTTGGATTGCCCCTTGCAACCAGCCTTTCTGGGCAGCACCAGGCCAGAGAAAACCAATTAAAAAAAAGTAGCTCTTTACAGACCATCATCTTCACTGCCACTCTTCTGTCCTGCCTTGGCAGGGCCAGCAGCTGCTCCTTGGGGGAGGGGGAGAAGACCACTTCTGGGGGAGCCAGTCCACCCCTCTCAGTCTCCTAGCATCCCTGCCAGCTCCAAGCAGGCCGTCAGTAGAGCAGGAAGCAGCTGGCAAAGAGGTTCTCGGCCACCCAGGATCTTCAGGAATGCAGAATCTTCTTTAGCTCCAGGCAGCTTTGCGGTAGCTGTGGCACTAGAAGGAGGGCAGACGGAGGATGCCAGTCACGAGTCAGGTCTGACCCGTCAGCAGTCAAATCAGTTCCCCCCTCCGGGAAAGACCACCGGGTGGGGGGGGGGGATGTCCACCCCGGAAGGGCGGCCCTGAGACCCATCTTCACAGAGCAGCGCCCTTGCGGGCCATCTGGCCTGCAGCCCTTGGTCAGTCCTAGGCTGGGGTGCCCTCTAGGCGGCAGCTCCCACCTTGTTGCGATAGGCAGCCTCCACCATGCGCCGGGCCTCCAGCTCCTCCAGCTGCTGGTGCTGCTCTTCTCGCACCAGGGCCTCTGTGGCCGCCTCCTGCTGGCGCTGGAGCTCCTCCTGTTGCTGCCGCTGCCGCTGCGTGAGCTGAAGGAGGAGGTGGTCAGCGTGGGGCGGGGCACCTCTCCACCCCCCAGCCAACCCCCATGGCAAGGAAGCCCCACCTGGGCCTGCAGCTCCTCCTTGCGGGCAGTTTTCCGCTCTAGCACCGCCTCCTGTTCCCGCTGGGTCAGCTGCCTGGCCTCTTCCAGGCGCTGGATCAGCTGCTCCCGGAACCTGATGGACTCCTGCTGGGCCTGCCTGTTCTGCTCCATCTTCTGCTGGATCTGCTGCTCCCTCTCGGCCAGGACCTGTGGGGAGCCACAGGCGGGATGGCTGAGCAGGGACCCGCCCCCTCCTTGCTTCCCCCCCCCCCCCCACAGAGGTCCTGCTCTCACCTCTGCCATGAGCCTGTCGCGGGCCTCCCGCTCTCTGCCCCACTCTTCCTCTCGCTTCTCCCAAACCTGCCTGGCTTCCTCCCTGGGAGGGCAAGGAAGAGAAAGAGCAAAGGAGATGCCCACTGCCCAGCAACCAACAGGCAGCGCCAATCCCCACGAGAGCCTTCCCTGCAGCCAAAGGCCCCCCTGTGCATGCTGAGTGGCTTGGTACCCAGTGCTTCCGCACCCCCCCCCCCCATATTTCACCCAACCCCAGAGGTCTTGGAGGTGAGGATGCTGGCTCCCCACTTGACCCTTCCACCTGAGCCCTCCCTGGCGCTCCCTCACCTGAAGATGGTCTCCAGCTCTGCCTCTCGTTCTCTTTCCAGCTGCAGCTGCTCTTCAATGACCTCCTTCATCCAGGCCACTGCGGCCACGGCCTCTTCCCGCCGGGTGGACTGCAGGCACTGGTCCTCCTCGTGCTTCTCAGACAGGGCCAGGAGGATCTGCCTGTCCTGCTCCTGGAATCACAAAGCCCCAGGAAACCATTGTGGCTTGTGCCCCACAGAGAAGGGCCGCTGCATCTCACATCTTTAGGGGGGGGGGGGAGAACGACTCCAGCAGGCAGGGCCCTTCCAGACCCCCTCCTGCTCTGGGAGAAGCTTACCAACTCTTGCTGGACCTGCTGAGCCCGTTTCCTCAGCTGGGCCTGGACCTGATGCTTCAGGAAGCGCCTGGGGAAAGCACGAAATACGTTGGCAGGCAACCCTGAGATCTGAGGGGAGCCCAAGACTCTGCAAACAGCACAGCCGGCTGGGCCTAGCAGCAGCTCCCATAACGGATAAAAGATCACAAGGGAATTCTGGAAGAATAGAGTGGGCTGAGCAGCTCCCTCTGCCAATTAACTCCCCTCGCGTTCCCAGCGCCTCCGCCTCCTAGACAAGCCCTGGTGCGTCTCTCGGGGAACCCCATGTCTGAGCAGAGAAATCCCACAACTGGACAATGGAATCTGCCCCCTCCTCCCAGAGCATCTGGAGAGGAGCTCCCCCCTCCCCCCTCGTGACCTACCCAAGCTCCACCTTCTTCCGCTGCTCATCCTTCAGCTCCCGCTCGGCTTCCAGGGCTTGCAGCTCCCAATGCTGCTTCAGCAGGCTCTCCTCCTCCTCCTTCAGCTTGGTGGCCTGACAAGGGGAATTCTCTTGACTTCCCACTCCTCCCCCTCCCCCAAAGGCCAGAAGGGACAAGGCCTGGGGAGACGGGCCGAATGAGGGCAAGCGAATCCTAACAGAAAGCAGGCGATCCGCAGACCCTCCCCCCCTTGATGAGGGGACCCGCCCTTCGCACACCTCCACGTCCCTCAGCTGGAGCTCCGCCATCTGCTGCCGCAGGATCTCGGCCTGCTTCTCCTCCTCCCGCTTCCTGCGCTGCTCCTCCTGCTTCAGCCGCTCCAGGGCCTCCCTGCGGGCTCTCTCGTACTGGTTCTCCGAGCGGACTTTCTCTTCCTGATCCGCCGCTTCTCGCTCAATTGGGAGGAAAGAAAAGGCCAGCGTGAAGCTCCGTCCAGCCTTCCCATCTCCTGGGCAGGGGCGGAGGGGGCGGCAGGGGCCCCTACCTGTTGCTTCAGCGCCAGCTGGTCCCCCCAGGCCTCCACCACCTGCTTCCTGTGCAGCTCCGAGCCCACCTGGAGTCCAGCACAAACACCGCATCAAGCTCAGGCCCTGATGGGCTCCGTCTCTGCCCTCGGTGGGGCCCTTCCTCTCTGCCCCCCCCCCAAATGAGCCGAAGGCTTCCCACCTCGCGGAGCTTGGCGCTGCTCTTCCTCCAGCAGTCGTAGAGACGATCTTCCGCCACCTGCGAGCCAAGGCGGGGAAGACACGCAGCTCAGGGCTCGCTGCCCACCTGGGGGGCTGCCCAAAAGAGAGCCCCCACCCCACCCCCCAAGGAGGCCAGACCTGCTTCCGCCGCTCCTCCCTGGCCGAGCGCAGCTCCTGGCTCCGCTGCCGCTTCTCCTCCAGCTCGGCCTTCCCGCCGCTCCGCAGCCCCTGCAGCTCGGCCGCCAGGCCCTCGCGCTCCCGCCACAGCAGCTCCCGCAGCCGCCGCCGCCGCCGCTCCAGGCCCTCGGCCGCCTCCGCCGCCAGCCGCTCCCGCCCGTGCGCCTCCATGCTGCGGGGAGAGAGGGAGGGAGGGATGGGGGTCCTCCTGGCGCCCCCCGCCGCCTCTCCCCGCCCCCCTCCCCGAGGACGCCCCCCCCCCCGCTGACCTTTTCTGGAAGGAGCGGCGGGAGCTCCACTCGGCCTGTTTGCGGCTGCGCAGCCCCGACTGCTGGAAGGCGCGGCTGTGCAGCTCCCATTGCTGGCGTAGGCGGGCCTCCTGCTCCCGCCGCCGCACCAGTTGCTGCTCCGGGCCGAGGCGGCGGTGGCTGCCCCAGAACGGCGGGACAGCGGGCACGGCCATGGCGGGGGGCGGGGAGCCTGCCCGGGGAGGCGCGGCGCGGTGACGTCACCCCGAGGCCCGGTCGCGCGTCCTGACGTCACCCTCCACGCCGCTACGGGACAGGTCCGGCGCTCCGAAGCAGCCGCCTTCGATGCGAGCCCCGCCGCCACCGCCGCCTGCGCGCGAACGCCCAACGGCTCAGCTACTTCCGGCGCCGCCAGGCGTCTCCATGGCAGCGCTTCCCGTCTCTCTACCGGGGCCGCCCAGGGACAAGAGGCCCCGTATCGCGCAAGGGGGCGGAGCCGAGCTGGGGGCTCAAAGAGCTAAGAAAATAGAGAGGGGGCTTCCGGGTCTCATAGCAGGCGGCTTCCGGGTACCCTCTTCGGAACCAGCCGCATCTTGCCCTCCTCCGCTCCCTGGATCGACGGAGACGCCGAGGAGGAGGAGGAGAGGAGGAGGAGGAGGAAGCAGCGCCCGGGCTTCCATTCCCTTTTGGAACTCTCGGGCTTGGGCGCCGGGGCGCCCCGAGGTCGCTGCCGCGGATCCTGGATGGGGAGCGGGTGCAAAGCCGACCCGGGGGCCGGACGGTGTGGAAGGAGCGAGGCCCGCGGGCCCCGAGGCGCTCCTCTTCGGCCGGAGCCTCCGCCGCGAGGGCGCCTGCAAGAGGCAGAGCCGCTCCTCCTCCTTCCCGGCGGGGCTTCGGGGCGGCGAGCCGAACTGCCGCGCCCATCAGCCGCAGCTGAGCTGGGGACCCCGAGGCTTTGGCCGACGCTCCGGAGCCCCTGAGCCGTCGAGGCGCGGGCAGCGCAAAAGCTCTCTGCAAAAGCACACGGTCAGAGGGATCGCCGGCCCGTCCTTGGAAGCCGGGCTCTCCGGGCGCCCCGCTTTTCGCCCAAGGGGAGCCCAGCCCGCCTCGGCCGCCCCGTCCGGGCAGCGTCGAGGGAACCGAGGGCGGGCGAAGCCGCGCCCTGGCCGGACCGAAGCTCCCCTCCCGCGCGCGCCCTTGCCGGTAGGCTGCCCCTGAGCCGGGCGGCTCGCCTGTCTGCTGCGGGAGGAGGCTGAGCGGCGGCCCGCCTCCCTCGGGGGCGGCGATGCCCGGCTCCACCCCGACGCCGGGAGTTCTTCTGCCGCCTCGCCCGGTGGGACGGCTGGGCTGCCGCCATGGCGCTGCTGCTGGAGTACGAGTTCCGGACGCTGCCGGCCGACCAGCAGATCGACACGGAGCCCTTCCTGGAGGCCGTCGCGCACCTGCCGCCCTTCTTCGGTGAGCGGCCACCCCGCAGCCCCGGGAGGGAGGCGCCCCGGCCTGGCGGGCTCCGAGCGGAGGAGGGAGGGAGGGAGGGAGGGGCGCCTGCCAAGCCCCCACAACAGCCCTGCAGGGGAAGGCTCGGGGCTGCGGGCGGGGGGCGAGGGGGGCGGGCGAGGAGGGGATCAGGCTCCCGACACGGGATCGGCCCCCCCGCGGCCTCTGCGCTCCTGTCCCAGACGGCTTTGCAGTCCACGCGCTGCGCCCCTGCCAAGCTGGAGTCCTCGGGCGGCGCTTTCCCAGGGCCCTTTGAAGCCCTCCGTCCCCGGGTCCCCCTCGGAGTCCCCAGCCGGGCCGGCAAGCCCCCATCCCCGCTCGCTTTCCCCGGAGGAGGCGCTTGGCAAAGCGACCAGGTGCGTCAGCGGGCCAGAAGGGGGCAGAAGCTGCCAGCTGGGCCGAAGGGAGACGTAGCCTTCGCAGACAATGTGACCCTGAGACTTTAATTCTCAAAGAAGCCGAAACCGGAGCCTCATTCAGGGTTTCTTTTCTTTCACTCTAGGCTGTGGCTACGTAGAAAACTGAAATTAAGCCCCTTCTTTCAGGAAGGTCTGGGCTTTGGGGCATGTGCAGAGGGCCCTTGGGTTGCCTTTAACACGCTCCGGTGCCCCTGGGTTAGGGCCTTCCCCCATCTCTTTCCCCAACTCCCCTCATCAGCCCCCCCTCCCCAGGGGCATCTGGCTCCCTGGCAGACCTAAACCCCAAAGCGGGGGGGGGGGCAGCCAACAGGCTTGTGGAAAGGAGATCTCCCAGCTTTCATAAGGGAGGCAACTGACACCTGGAGGAATTCTGCCTGGGCTCCTCCTGTGCTTCTCTGCTTTCCAAACAACAAAGCTCTGGAAGGCCGAAGGAAGCTCTTTCACTCGGGATGCCTTGGGGGGGGGGTCTTCACCTCAAAACACCAGCAGGGGTCTTGGTGGGCTTGTGGCACCCAAGGGGGTCGGCTGAGCCTTTGCTCAGAGAAAACTCTTCCTTAGAGGGACAAAGTAGCTGGAACTGGGAGGGGGGCATGCTCTGAGGATGGGGGGGGGGGGAATGAAAAGAGACAGTGGATTTCTCCCTTCGCTGCAACTGTCCCTGTGGAAAAATGGACCCTCCATGGGTAGGGGCAGCCTACCAAGGAAGACTACACAATGCTGCCTCATTCCGGCCCACCTTAGATTGGCCCCCAAACTCCTTCACTGAGGGCTCCTTGGAGGCTTTTCTGGGGCTCCAGTGGCCCCACGAGACAGCAAGGAGTTTTTGGGGAGCCAAACCCCCCTCTGCATAACCGGGGAATGACTGATTAGCCAGTCTGGCTTGACTCTGCCTAGTAAGCCCCCCTGAATCCTTTTGGGCTTGTCAGGTTAGCCCCCTCCCACAAAGCTGCCCCAGTGCAGCCGGCTGGCTGGTTGCTCACTTATACTTGAAACCTGCTTTGCCAGCCCCGCTAACGGCTGAGCGATCTTGAAAGCAGGCGGCCTCTTCTGCTGGGGACGGCTGGAGACAAGTGTCGGGAGCCCAGCCTGCTCTGCTGCTGCTTCCCCAGGCCAGACTCGCTGGCTGCTCATCTCCCCGCGCCCCCACCAGTGGGAAAAGCGCGCGGGGCTTGCTGGGTGTGCCAGCCTCTCCCTTCTCCCTTGTGCAATCCTCAGGGGGGTGGATTGCATTACTCGGACGCCTTCACACTGCTCGCTCTCTGGTTCAGGCCGGCCCTGAGCTTCTGGATGGGCTTGGATGGCGAGGTCCCAGCCCCCAGACTGGAGTGGGCCACCGGGTGTGGGAAGGAGCCCGGGGGGGGGGGGGCTTGCTTGCAGGCGGTGCTGAGCGGCTGCTGGGAGGCGCTCAGTCATTCCAGAAAGCCAGGAGGAACAAGAAGAACAGGAACAACTGGGCTGCTGTGCGATCCGGAGGAACAGGCAGCCTTGGCCCGGGGGCTGTGGCGAAATAGCCGTCCCCAGAGCTCCCCCCCTCCAGAAATTGTAGCTGCAGCGTTGTTCCCCATGCCCCAAAACTAACTCTGAGCAAGTGGACAAAGCCGGCTCTGAAAACCTCCGGGCTTCTCGCTGGTTCGCTTGGCATTTGGAAAGGCCCCCACCCCCGGCCCCACCCCCGCTGCTTCCATCCCCTTCCATGAAGCAAACATTGAGCGGCCTCCTTGGGACTCTTTGTCTGCGCAAGCTGGAAAGTTTTATTCCAGCCATTGTGTGGCGCCTGCATGGCAACAAGGTGACTCTGGGTGGCGAAGAATCCACCAAAGCCACAACTTGCCCTGTTGCAAACTGGGAACGATCCTCTGAAATCTGTCAACTAGCATCCATGATGCAACGTTTATGTCTGAAGAGGGAAAAAAGTAACCCAGGCCTGTTCTTTGCTCTCTCCCCCCTGCAGACTGCCTGGGCACCCCCCTTGTCTACGCCCCAGTGAAGGCGGATCTCTCCGGGAACATTAAGGTAGGGGAAGGCAGCGAGGGCCCCCCGAGGCTCCGAGGAAAGGGGCCGCGGAGGTCGAGCTGGGATCAGGGCCAGGCTGGCTTCCACTCACCGTGGGTTGCTTGAGGCCCAGATCACGAGAAGGCGGCCCTTTGCCAAGCCTTGGAAAGGGCTGCACGGAGCTTCAGCTGCATAAGAAGCAGGATCAGAAGGGGCCCCTGCACCCTCTCTGAATCACATGTCTGATTCCCTCTGGCTTCCCTTTCAGAAAATACGGGCGGTTTACGAATCAAACCCAACCAAGTTCAAAACCCTTCAGAACATCTTGGAAGCGGAGAAGGAAATGTACGGGTCGGCCTGGCCAAAAGTGGGGGCCACCTTGGCCCTCATGTGGCTGAAGAGGTGAGGGGGGGTGACCGCAAAGCCGCCTCTGCTCTTGAGGGGTGGCTGGAGGACCTCACGGGGTCCCAGCTCCAGGGGGGGAGGGCACTGGCAGCCTCTCAGAAGCTTTTCTCCTCCTCCTCTTCCCCCCCCCCCAGGGGACTGAGGTTCATCCAGGCCCTGCTGCAGAGCCTTTGCGATGGGGAGCAGGACAAGGAGAACCCCAACCTGATCCGTGTGAATGCCACCAAGGCCTACGAGTTGGCCCTGAGGAAGTACCACGGCTGGGTGCTGCAGAAGCTCTTCCTGGTGAGTTTAGTTTTCGTTTTATTAGATTTCTATTCCGCCCTATCTCCCAAAATGGGACTCAGGGCGGCGCACAGGAATTTAAAAATCTAAAAATACAAACAATACAAAATTCTACAAAAGTTAAAACTAAAATTAAATAATTTAGCCCGTGCTAAAAAAGAAACAATTAATTTAAAACCCAACTCTAATAATGACATAGCTGTAGCAGCTATGCCAGGCCGTGAGTTCCTGAGTGGGAGGGGGCCGGGGGAAGAGGGGGCTCCAGCCTGGGGAGGCTGGTGGAACCTGGGGGAGGGAGGCAAGACCCCTGGACTCCCCCTCCTTCCAACACTTACGGGGTCTTTAGGACGGGACGATCCTAGCTCTGGTCCTGCAGGTGGGAGCTTTGCAAGGCCGGCCAAAGGCAGAGACTGACCAGTTCCCTCCGCAGGGCTCCGTCTACGCCCTCCCCTACAAGTCGGACCTGCTGAAGGCTCTGGAGAAGGGCCAAGAGGTCAAGGAGGAGGAGACCTTTGAGAAGATCCACCAGTTCTTGTCCAAAGCGACACCCATCCTCGACACCATCTACGAGATGTACTCAAAAATGAACGCGGAGCTGAGCTACAAAGCTTGACCAGGCCCTCCCCTCCCCTGCCAGCCTGGGCCCGCTCCTCTGCCTCCCCTCCCTCCGCTCTGCAGCCCAGCAAGTGCCTTCCAGGCCTCCTCCTAGACCGAAGACTGCAGCCCTTCCAGGAGGCCGAGCAGCCACAGAAAGGCCTCTCCTCTCTGGCCCAGGCTGAGGGGCTTTGGTGCTCCTCTGTGGCCTTTCTACTTCTAGGAACATGTGGGGTGGGGGGGCAGCAGCCCCGCCCTGCTCTCTGGGGCTGCCTGACAGGGGGAGCCCGTCTTCCTCTGAGCTTTGGGCAGTGCACCAGAGACACCAGTTGCGCCCCAGGACTGGCTACTGCTCAAACTTTGCCCCACGAGTGGTGTCAGGAGGGCGTGTAAAGCAGGGGAGCTTTGCCTCGGGAGCTTCACCCTGCGGGAGGCAGCTTCTTGGCCGTGGGGCCGTGGTGGGCTTCTCTTGCCTTCCCCTGGGTGGCCTTTTAACTTCTCTGGATCTCCTGACAAGAGCGGCCGGACCTCAGTGACTTTTCGGGGTGCCTCTTGGGGTGATCATCCACGAGGCCTCTTTGCACAAGGGATTTCTTCCGCGAACTGACTCCGGCTTAAAACTTGCTGTCACTTTCTGGGGCATAAAAGTTATGCCCAGCCTTAATGGTGTTGCTACTGCTTGATGCCTTCTGTGGATGGTTTTAGGAAGCCCAACGTTGAATAAAAATTTTATGAGAGAGGCCTGCAATTTATTTTGGTTTGCCCAAATAAGACTCGGTGGGAGGGACAGCTAAGCCACACTGGCTGGAGGCTATGGAGGTTGAGTGTAGGATCCTAGGTAGGTAATTATTGCTTTAATTAATGCACCCAAAGTATTTTGAAAAGACCCTTGAAGGCAGCCCGGCAGCCCATGCCTTTACTTGCAACTCCTGAAGGGAGAAGGACCTTCTCAGCTGGTCCTGTTGCACCCAGTGGATGGTGGGCATCTTGGGATGGGTCGGGGTTTGCCCATCACGTTCACTTATCAGGGCCCAGCTGGCATTTTTCAGAAGCTGGCATTTGCTGCATCACACCAGCAGGGGGCAGCCTTTCCTCACAGATGGACCAGCAGAAAATTGGTGTAGGTGGGTCTCCTGCTGCTTCATCCCTGCCCAGGGAGGGGTCAGACACAGCCCTCCCAGGGTTTGCAGAAGGAGAAAGTTTATGGGGGGGGGGGGCTGAGTCCTGGGACCCAGAACAGTCATCAGTCATATTCCTCTCCCAACTGCAACCCACTGAACTCCAGCACTGCTCTCTCAAGGTGCCCCTGGCTGCAGCCTCTCCCCCCACCCCATTTGCCTTCCCCATCAACTCCTTGGCATTCCTGTGGTCCTGGGTCAGGGGTGCAGCCCAGGCCTGTTCAGGCTGGCCGGAAAAATTCCTGTGTCCAGCATACATCTAAGCCCTTGGCTGCTCCCAGCTAAAGCCACCAGCCCAGCTGGAGGGAGGGAAGGAGGGAGGGGCGAGCCAGAAGGCCCCGAGACTCGCAATGGGCGTCTACAGTCAGGGAGGGAAGGTGGTCCCCAGGAGCCCAGAGGAAGAAGGGGGAGGGGTTGCAGTGCCCCACAACCCTCTCGGCCTTTGGGGCATGCAGCCGTGTCCTCTCCAGCAGCCCAGTGTGACCAGGAAGATGCCCCCCCCCCTTGTGGCAGGGAAGAGATGCTCCCGGGCCGTCCTGTCCTTGTATTCGACACCTGCCAGAATCCCCCCTCCTCACAGAGGATGGTTTTAAAAGACCCCCCCCCCTTCAGTGTTGCTACTTTTACTCCCTGGGAGTTCTTCGCAGCCCCGTGCCAGTTTCCTGCCCACCTGCTCACACCTTTTCGGCAGGAAGGAAAGGGGGAAGAAATCCCCTCGGTTGTGCCTCTCACGTTGACTGGGGAGAAACCCATAAAGCTATTAAAAGGCACTTATATATCTGGATAAGTAGCATAGAGATGGGAATAACGGGATATGGTTATACTATGATTTACACTTGTTTAATTAAATTAGAAGATGCTGTTAATGGGAGATTGATATAGATTATACTAAGAGAAATTTATATTATGTTTGTCGGGAGGCGAGGGGGTATAATATCTAATATTTGATTGAGAATTTTATTCTATGATGGGGGGAGGGGAGGGGTACATTACTTGTATGTGATTTATATTATATGGGGGGGGGATAAAAAGGGGGAAAACTTGTTTTAATAAAACTTTTTCAAAAAAATAAAAAATAAAAATAAAATAAAAAAGGCACTTTTTAGTCCCACTTTGGCAAAAAGGAAGAGGTGTTGCCAGGTTTAACAGGCAGTGAAGAACTGGGTGTGTGCACAAAACTTGCCCAAACTTTTCCAGGAAGAGGAGGGGAGCCTCCTTTCCCCACCTGCAGGCGAGGCTTTCTGGGCAAGAATGGGGTTTGGTTTGAGGGAGGGGATTTCCTTCTTTACGGCCCCTGCACCCCCCAGAGGGGAGACCCTCAGCTGCTTCTGGGTTTGCTCTTGAGAAGACCTGCAGCGTTCCAGCGAAAGTGGCGTCCCCCCAGGACAGACGGGGGGAGGTCGTTTCTCTTGCGCTCTGCAGTTGGCCTCCCCCTGCGCGGAGCCGGAGAAGAAGTAGGGGGGGGAGCAGCTGAAGCTAGAGCAGCCCCTCCGGCGCCGGGGGATCTTCGGCGGCTGAGACTGGAGACCCGGCGCTAAGGTGAGCAGGGCGCGTCCGGCGGGGCTGGGCTGGGGTCGGGAGGGGAAGGGGCGTGGCTCCCCCCCCCCGGCTCCCTCTGGACAAGTCCAGGGAAGGCGGCTCCAGGAAGGGCCGTCTGGCTGCTGCTTCCGAATCTCAGGCCCTGCCCTCTCCCTCCAGGTCTCCGGGACTCGAGCGCCCATAATCCGCAGCCAGGACAGCTAAAGGAGTCCGAAGAGCCCGAGGCGTCGGTTTCCCTCCGGAGCCCGACTGGGGGAGGCGCTGGGCTGAGCTGTGCTCCGCGCTGCCTCTCTCGCTCTTCGGGGTCGGAAGAAGGAGATGAAACGGGGCCGTTCTGCATGGGGCAGCTTTGAGTCCTTGTGAGGCCACCTATCCGGGCCAGCCTCGGGGGCCAGTGCCGGACTTTGGGAAGGTAGGACTCTCCTCCTTGCGGTGCCTTTCGCGGCGAGACCCGTCCGTTGCAGTGCAGGGCAAAGATTGAAGAGCCGCCGCCGCCCCTCAAACGGGCAACGTGGGTTAAGGGAGCCTCCCCTGAGCCCCCCCCCCCTGGAATCTGGTCCTGCCGGCTTGGAGATGCGGTTCCTTCCTGACTAGCGACCGTCGGCCCTGAAGAGCGTAAGTGCCATCCCTCTGCAGCTCCAGCTCCGACGCAGGCGAGCCCCCACTCTGGCCCACTGGGGGATTTTTGCTCTGCCCTCCGGGGTCCCTTCCGCTCCGCGTGGGGCAGAGGAACGGCAGGAGGGAACCGGCCTGGCCCTGCAGGGGCGTTTTTCTCCTGCCCTAGAAGGGATGGGCAGGATCGGAATTCACTCCCCGCGTTTTACAGAGTTGAACTCCCGCAGCGCCACAGATTCAGTTGCGGCTCCGTTTTTGGGTGGGACAGAATGATGCAATTCTGCCGGTATTCCCCTTGACAGCCCCGCCTTTGGAGGGGCCCAGAGTCACGTAGGGGTGCAACAGCCGCCTCTCTTCTGGGGCTTCTCCTTTAAAGTGGGTGGCTTCCCACCCTCCCCCCCCCCCCCGAAACTGAAGGGGCCCAGGCTTTGGGCTCTGCTGGCTGATCACCAGCCCTTTGGCCTGGTGGGAGGGAGGCTCTTCCCTCTCTCTGCAGGGCCCCGATGGAGCCCTGCTTAGGCATGTTGATTAATCCTTTGAGCTGTGAAGTTCTCCAAAGACTTGAGCTGGTTTGGGGGGGGGCATGCACAGCCTCCGCCCCCCAAGACAGAGAAAGCACACTGGAGCAGAGCCCTGGACTCTCTGGCAGGGTGGAGACCCCGGCGCTGCCAGTGGCCCAACCACATCAGAGGAGCTCAGAAACAGGCAGTTTCTCTCTGTCCCGGCTTGGTTGTCCCCAGCTGCCTCTGGAGCTGCAGGACGAGCCAGGCTGCACTGCCCCTCCCTCTGCTGGGGAGACAGGGGATCCGGCCTGGAGCCCCCTCCCCACTCCAGGCTCCCAGGGTGGCAAAAAGACCCATGAGACAAGGGTCCCTCTTTTAGAAGGGGGAGGCGCCACTCCCCTCTGAGCGAGACCTCCCTCCCACTGGGGCTGGCAAGGAAGGGCCTTGTGGTGGTGCTGCAAAGGAGGCTTTGGAAAGCTGTGGTGGGGCAGCTCCATCTGTTCCCAAAATAGGCCTGGGGGAGGGGAGGGCCACTTTTAGGGGCAGCTCTGAAGATTCGGGATGAGCCTCGGATTCCCTTAAAGCTCTCAAAAGAGACAGGAGAAAATGTCTCGGGTGGGGGGCTCCTTGGGGGGCAGAATCCAAGGCAGGAGGGGGAGGTTGGCGTTTAACCAGGGGGGGCTTCTCTTCCTTGAATTGATCCCAACTCCCCCCCCCCCAACAATTGGCCCATCTTGTGCTTGAAGAGTTCCACCATTTAATTCTGTCGCCAGCAAAGGAGCTGCTGGGCGAAGGCGGGCTGGCCAGAGAGGCGGGGAGGGGCTGCCTGCTGGAGGGGGCCACCTTCCCCCTTGTTTGTCCAACTACTGATTTGTAGCCCTTTGATCTTGGAGGAGGAAAGCTCCCCCTCCCGCCCAGCACATTCCTGCTCTGAAGAGCTCTGCCTGAGCTCTGCTCAACTCTTGGCCTACTGGGCAGCGAGGAGCTGGTCAGCTTCCCTGGGAGGGGGAGATGGGGGGGGGGGGAGTTGAGGTGCCTGAAGTTCTCATGTCTTGGCACAAGGCTTTGTTCCCCCCAAAGATGCTCTCCGTGCCTTGTGGCTCAGACACCCAAGAAACCTCTGGAGTGAAGCTTCCATCCAGGGGCTCAGAGGATTTCCTCATCGCCCAGACCAGCAGCTGCATGGGAACTGGGAGCGCCCCTCTCCCCCCTCCCCCCCAACCAGCCTGCAATGGCTTCGTTTCCTCTCCTCCCTGCCCCCCTCCCTCTCTGCCAGTGGCTCTGGAACTCCCAGTTCCTCTTCTCCCTCCAAACGGCTGAGGTCCCTGCAGCTCTTCCCAGCACCAAATCTCGGCTCTGGAAATTAGGAAGAAGCGGAAGAGGCCGGAAGCCCATTGCTGAAAAGCACAATAAGGATCTCTTCGTGCCCAACCTCACTGGGTGCTACGCCCAGGCCCCTGGGCACAGCGCACAGCCAGCCTCCTCCCTGCTTATCCAGGCTGCTCCCTGGTCCCAGCTTCTGTCCATGGGAACATGTGTGCGTGCGCTGTCTCCTGAGGGCGAAGGGCAGGCAGGGGCTGGCTGGGATCCCTCCCTGGGCCAAGGAAGGGCAGGGAGGGAGAAGCAGGGGCTGCAGCCACAAGAGTTAAGGGGAGCCTGGGGTTCATTGGCCGGCCCTTTTGCACAGGTCACCGTCCATCACTCCAAGTGGGGCTTTTCTGGAGAAGGAGGCTCCCCTCCTTCAGCCTGGGAACATTCTCAGGATTCGGACTGGCAGCTCCAGGGACGGATGAGGAGATGAAGGCCTTCAAAGCATGCGGTGGGGGGGGCACCTCCTGGCCTCGGGGGAATCTCAATCATTCTGCCTCGGGTTGCTTCCAGCACCTGGGGCCCTCCAGGTGGGGAATCTGGGATTGCAGCCCTCCCCAGCCATTCCCCCCCCCCAAAGAAGGGCCCTTGGAGGGTGAGAAGGGGCACCGCCAGGAAGAGGCTTTGAGGAAATACGGGGGGGGGGCTGTGGCCTCCTCTGGAAGACCGCAGTGGAGCCCAGGAGGACGGCCCCTCCACCCCCCCTCCGCCTGTCTGGATTTTGGGTGGGGTCCGGGTGAGGTTTCCAGGAGCAGTGAAAGCACTCCTTGTTCCTCGCTGGGCCGGGCCTGAAAGGAGCTGCGGGCCGGTGGCCAGTCTCTCAAAGGCCTCTCTGAGTAGCAAGCAGGCTGTGCCCCATGGGAGGGAGGGGCCGGGTGGGTCAGGCACGGCAGCCCCCAGCCAGGACCGCCACATCTGGGAACAGTGTGTGGTGGAGCTGCATCTCCAGCCCAGCCACGGAGCCTTGATCCACACGCAGCAGAGGTGGGTGGTCTTGGGGGCCTAACTTGGGGGGGAGGGGGGAGGCAGTGGGGCCGAGCAGGAGCTCCGTGTCCTCAGCTTCTCCTGGGAAAGGAAACTCCAGCCCCCTTCGCTCTGGGGCAGCTCAGCCTCGGAAAGGGCTCAAAGGAAGTCCAGCTTCCCTGCTTTTCTGCCCTTCGATGGGTAATAAAAGGTTTGGAAAGAGAATTTGAAGGAAGATGACCAGGCAGGGATGGTCTCTCCCCCCCACCCACCACCACCGTGAAGCTCCTGCAGCCGATGTGGTTTGTGATCCTTTTCTAACAGGCAGAAGAGGTCCCACTCTTCAGGCATTCCATCGCTGCTACCTAGGGAATTTCCCGTGTGTGTATGTGAGTGTGTGATGGAGGGGGGGGGGTTTCCTCTGGGTTTCCACCATGGCCAGAAGAGGTCACCCCGAGTCAAAGCCAACCGAGTGACCAGCAGCAGGGGACGAGGTTTGCCAGGCCACCTCTGCCCCCCTGCCTGGCCTCTGAGCACGGCTCCTTCCCTCCACCAGACCGCCTTGCCCCGCATGATGGCCGACCCGGAGGACCCCCCCCAGGCCGAAGCCCCCGAGGCCCCGGCCGAGGAGCCCTCCCCGCAGGGCGAAGCCTTCCCGCTCTCCTCGCTGGCCAACCTCTTTGAGGGCGAGGAGGGCGCTGGGCCTGGCGAGGGCCCCCGCAGCCCCCCTGGCTCAGGGGACGGCAAGCAGAACCTGCGCATGAAGTTCCACGGGGCCTTCCGGAAGGGGGTCCCCAACCCCATGGAGCTGCTGGAGTCCACCATCTACGAGTCCTCGGTGGTGCCGGGGCCCAAGAAAGCCCCCATGGACTCCCTCTTCGACTACGGCACCTACCGCCACCTCCCCAGCGACAACAAGCGCAGGCGGAAGAGGGTGCTGGAGTGAGTGGGGGGCCCCTGGGCCTCTTGGCGGGGGCGGGAGGCGGATCCCCCTTCTGCTCCTTTAGGAGTTGCTGCCTCTTCCCAGCGGTGCTGAGCTGCCTTCTCCCCCTGGCACCTCCCCCAGGAAGAAGCGCCCCAGCGCCAAGGGGCCGGCCCCCAACCCCCCACCCATCCTCAAGATCTTCAACCGGCCCATCCTCTTCGACATCGTCTCCCGGGGGTCCCTGGAGGCCCTGGACGGCCTCCTGCCTTTCCTGCTCAGCCACAAGAAGCGCCTGACCGATGAGGAGTTCCGAGGTGGGTGGGGTGGGGGTCCGTTGGGGGTGGGGGCTTAGGGGGGTGACGCGTGGATGTGGGGCACAAAGGAAAGGGGCCTGTATTGGCCGAGAGATTTGCACCCAGGGCAACACCTGTAGATGCCACCAAGCACCACTGCAGCCCCTGTCAGCCCAGGGGTGGGGGCTCAAGGACACCCCCCACCTGCTGGGCCTAAGGCAGGAAATGGGGTGGGTGGGGCATGATGGCCAGCCCACGGTGGGGCAAAGGCAGCCTGAGGGCCCAGATGAGTGGGGAGGCACTGCTGCCTCCCCTTCCTGGCCTGGCCTACTTCACAGAGTTGTTGTGAGGACAAAGGGGGGAGTCTCGGGTCCCCAGGAAAGAAGGGGGGCCGTTGGCGTAACAGAGGTGCCAATGCTGCCTGGCTGCAGAGCTCTCCACCGGGAAGACGTGCCTGCCCAAGGCCCTGCTCAACCTCCACGGGGGCCGGAATGACACCATCCCTCTCCTGCTGGACATTGCCGAGAAGACGGGCAACATGCGGGAATTCATCAACGCTCCTTTCCGAGACGTCTACTACCGAGGTGAGGGTCCCTCAGCCCTCCCGGGTTCTCCTCTGCTTGCTCGCCCCACCCTCCCAATCCCAGAATAAACGGCACCGTAATTTTGAGCCGCCTCCTCCGTGGGGCAGGGAGCATCTGAGACCGATGCCTGGGAAGCAGCTGTGGGGTGAGGAGTTGGACCAGGCACCTTTGTAGTCAGGATCGGGGGAGGCAATTCGATGCCCGTTTGAGCCTCAGTCTCAGGAGCGCCAGGCTGGATGAGTTTACGGCATGGACATTGGGGGGCCTCCTTGCGCCGAGCCACCCCCCAGCCGGTGCTTCTTTCAGGCCTGTGGGAGCTGGCAGGAAGTGCTCCGAGGGTCCCAGCCTCAGGGGCCACGAGGGGCTCAGGGAGCGCTCGGAGGAGCAGTGAGGCTCCCCACAAACGGTTGTGCTTCTTCAGGCCAGACCGCCCTGCACATTGCGATCGAGCGGCGCTGCAAGCACTACGTGGAGCTGCTGGTGGAGAAGGGGGCCGACGTGCATGCCCAGGCACGGGGCCGTTTCTTCCAGCCCAAAGACGAAGGCGGCTACTTCTACTTTGGTGAGTAACGTTCCCAGACTCTCCTGCAGGGCCTCCTTCTCTTGGAGATTGGTGCCTGGTGTCCAAGGTGGCTCTCATTCTGCAGGGAGCTTACAGTCCGCCTGTGGGCTGTCATGACGGCGAAGGGGAGAGGGAGTCTGCAGGGGGAGAGGGGGGGGCAAGGGGGCTGCCTTGCCTGGGAGAGAGCTTCTGAATGGATGGAAAGCTGAAGGGAGGTCCGACGAGGGACAGAAAGGGTTAAATTGGACCCCATAACACTGGAAGACCCTCGGATTTTCTGCGTATTCACTGCACATTTCCAAGCCGGTTTGGGGTGTCACGGATGAGCCTTTGGAGACTTGGCACCTACCCATCTCTCCTCTTCTGCCCAGGGGAGCTGCCTCTCTCTCTGGCCGCCTGCACCAACCAGCCCCACATCGTCCAGTACCTGACGGAGAATGCCCACAAGCAGGCCGACCTCCGGCGGCAGGACTCGCGGGGCAACACAGTGCTCCACGCCTTGGTGGCCATTGCAGACAACACCCGCGAGAACACCAAGTTCGTCACCAAGATGTACGACCTGCTGCTCATCAAATGCGCCAAACTGTTCCCGGACACCAACCTGGAAGCCCTGCTGAACAACGACGGCCTCTCGCCCCTCATGATGGCAGCCAAGACCGGGAAGATAGGGGTGAGCCAGGGCTAGTGGGGGCACCAAGTTGAGGGCTCACTCCAGAGTCTAAATCAGGTTGGCAGAGAGACTCCAGGGGAATCCGATGCCTCGGTTGCTTTGGCCAATCCAGGTCCCCCTCCTCCGTTCGTCAGAGCTATCCCCCCCCCCCCGCCTGCAGATGTTCCAGCACATCATCCGCCGGGAGGTGAAGGACGAGGAGGCGCGGCATCTCTCCCGCAAGTTCAGAGACTGGGCCTACGGGCCCGTCTACTCCTCCCTCTACGACCTGTCGTCCTTGGACACCTGTGGAGAGGAGGTCTCCGTGTTGGAGATCTTGGTCTACAACAGCAAGGTTGAGGTGAGGCTGGCAGGAGAGCCAAAGGGGAAGGCTCTGTGGGAAGGCTCTGCCCGCTGGCTCTTCACGGGGCGCTTGCCATCTCCTGCCCAGAACCGCCACGAGATGCTGGCCGTGGAGCCCATCAATGAGCTGCTGCGAGACAAGTGGCGCAAATTTGGGGCCGTCTCCTTCTACATCAGCGTGGTCTCCTACCTCTGCGCCATGGTTATCTTCACCTTGGTGGCCTACTACCGCCCCCTGGAGGGCACCGTGAGTATACACACCCCTTGTCCAATGGCAAGAATCTGGAGAGGAGGCAGGCAGGAAGTGCAGCTCTGAGATGCCCCCACAGAGGGCCAGCCCTGTGCGACCTGAGCCTCCCGTCCTCCAGCGGCTCTGCTTTCCTCCTCCAAGACGGGGGGGGGCAGCCCTCAGCGCCCTTCCTTTCCTTCCTCCCGCAGCCCCCGTACCCCTACACCACCACCCCGGACTACCTGCGCCTGGCTGGAGAAGTCGTCACGCTCTTCACTGGAGTCCTTTTTTTCTTCACCAACGTAAGGGCAGACGGGGGCCTTCTTGCCTAGGGAGGGGTCCCCTGTCTTCCTCCTTCTCCAGCCCCTTCGTGTCCCTCCTGGCCTTCCCTGCATCCTGGAAGGTTGTGACTCTCCCTCTCCTTTCCTCCCCCCATCCCCCAACTCCTCCCTTCTTCTGAGCCTCCCCAGCCGTCCCAGCTCCTGTCTGGAGATTTTGGCTGCAGCCGCATTTCTGGCTCACAGGGGATCTTTTTTCCCTCCCCCCTCCACCCCTCCCCCAGATCAAGGACCTGTTCATGAAGAAATGCCCAGGCGTCAATTCCTTCTTCATTGACGGCTCCTTCCAGTTGCTCTAGTGAGTGGAAGAGGGAAGGTCAGCTCTCTGTGGGTTGGGTGGGGGTGTTCGTGGGGAGGTTAATAGTGACTCCCCCTAAAGCCATAAACCCTCCATCTTGGCCGGCTGGAGAAGATGTCCCCCCTTCTGGATCTTCTAAAGGAGACATTGTGGCCTCTGCCTGCATACTAACCTCCCCTCCCTCCCCTGCAGCTTCATCTACTCCGTCCTGGTCCTGGTCGCAGCTGCTCTCTACCTGGCTGGCATCGAGGCCTACCTGGCGGTCATGGTCTTCGCGCTGGTGCTGGGCTGGATGAACGCCCTCTACTTCACCCGCGGCCTCAAGCTGACGGGCACCTACAGCATCATGATCCAGAAGGTGAGGGGGAGCGAGGCGCCCTCCCTTTGTCTTGGTGCGGTGGGCGAACGCAGCAGCTGGCGGCCCACAACTCCCAACCGCTGCTTTAGGGACCCTTTGAAGTGATCGCAGGAGTGGAAAAAGTGACTCACAAAACCATCCCAGCATCGCCACGATCACTGGATCAAAATTCTGGTCCCAGGTGGTCGTAAACCGAAGAGGTCGTAGCGGTGGGACTCACTTCCCCGTGCCCTTCTTCCTCTGCAGATCCTGTTCAAGGACCTTTTCCGCTTCCTCCTGGTTTACGTCCTCTTCATGATCGGCTACGCATCTGGTAAGCCCCTCGCCCCGCAGAGCCAGGAGGGAAAGTGCCGAGGGAGCCGGCTAAAGACTCCCCCCTCTCTGACAGCTCTGGTCTCCCTGCTGAACCCCTGCCCCAGTGCGGAGTCCTGTAGCCGCGGGGACCGCTCCAACTGCACGGCGCCTGCCTACCCCTCCTGCCGGGACAGCAAGACCTTCAGCACCTTCCTGCTGGACCTCTTCAAGCTGACCATCGGCATGGGGGACCTGGAGATGATCGAGAATGCCAAGTACCCGGGGGTCTTCGTCATCCTCCTGGTCACCTACATCATCCTCACTTTCGTCCTCCTGCTCAACATGCTGATCGCCCTCATGGGGGAGACGGTGGGGCAGGTGTCTAAAGAGAGCAAGAAGATCTGGAAGCTGCAGGTAGGCGGGCCTAGGCGGGCGAGGGAGCCCTGGAGGCGGGCGAAGGGGAGGCGTGGCTGAGGCTCCCGCGTCTTCTCCATTCCTAGTGGGCCACCACCATCCTGGACATCGAGCGCTCCTTCCCCGTGTTTGTCCGGAGGGCCTTCCGCTCGGGAGAGATGGTCACCGTGGGGAAGTCTCTGGACGGGGCCCCTGACCGGAGGTGGTGCTTCAGGTAGAGACGCCCCTGAGTTCTGGCCAGACCCATCCACCGCATGGGAGATGCGCAGAATCAGCCCCTATTTATTCTTATTGATTCCCCCCAACATTTGGAGGCACTGCAGGTGGTCATGGAAGGCTCCCTGAACCCTCCTCCACGTCTGGAGACCCCCCAGCTGCTCTCCAAAGTTCTCTAAGCCTCTGCACGCTCTCCTAGAGGCCCCTTCCCCCTTTATCTCCCCATCTGGGAGGGCTCAGGAAGGGAGGGGCTGGCTGCAGCCATTGAGCCTTTCTCTAAAGTGTAGGAGGGTGTGGGGACCCCAGCTTGAGCCCCAGCAAAGAGTTCCCAAAACGGGCATTGATTGGGGGGTCCTGGGTGAGCCCTGGGCAAACCGATGCCCTTGAAAGTACCCCCTGAGCCAAGAGGTTCAGCCTGGGGGGGGGGGAGAAAGGGCTTGCTGGCCCATTGGTCACCTGACCTTTGGTCCTTCTGATCCCCCCCACCCCCATGGCATTTGAACCTGGCAGAGTGGACGAGGTGAACTGGTCTCACTGGAACCAGAACCTGGGCATCATCAACGAGGACCCCGGCAAGAACGACACCTACCAGTATTACGGCTTCTCGCACACCGTGGGGCGTCTGCGCAGAGGTGAGGGGGCGGTTGGGCGGCTCCTGCCCTCCACGGAAATGCCGGGGCTGCGGACTCTGTTATAACCGCGGCTGTAACGACACCCCCTTCTCTCTCTCCGGGTGGGGTGCAGATCGCTGGTCAACGGTGGTGCCTCGTGTGGTGGAGCTGAACAAGAATTCTCAGCCGGACGAGGTGGTGGTGCCCCTGGACAGCCTGAGCTCAGCGGGAGCGAACGCGCACAAGCCCAGCTACCCTCACAGCTGGAGGAAGGAAGACGCTCAGATCTAAGGGCCAAGCAGCCTCCACACTCCGGGACAGCCTTTGTGGCCTCAACGGGGGCCCCTCGATCGGGGATCTTGATGGAGCTGCCTTCGGTGTCCCAGCGGGCCTCCCATGGACCTGAGCGGGAGAAGAGAGGCCCGGCCTCTTGCATTTGAAAGGAAACGAGGCTTTTAGAAACACTCCTAAGGAGAGAAACTGGAAACCTGGTTTTAGGGTGCCCCGTTGCACCCCAAGGGCAACACCGCCCAGAGGCTGAGATGGCTCCTGATCTGAGGGCTTTGTCCTTACTGGAGACTCCTGAGCTCAGCCCGGATGCCTTTAAAGGGGCCACTCGTTTGGCTGCAGGCTGAGAACAGGCAGGGAGGGTGGGGTTCCAGGCTGCCTGGGGATGGTGAGTCTCCTCTGATAGGATTACCGCATTTTTCAGAGAAAAAGACGCACCCAATTTTGAAGAGGCAAATTTTTAAAAAAAGTTTTTGCACTCTGCAGACCTCCCAAAACGGCCGATTTTTCGTCCAAAAAAAGCCCCTGCAGAGCCTTTAGGAGGCTTCTAGAGTGCTCCTGGAGGCAAAGGTGGGGAAAGGACCCAGCCCTTTCCCCACTCATTCCTGCCCTCCCCACCCCCCAGGAGCCCCCTGGCAGCCTCCTAAAGGCTCTGCAGGGCCATTTTTGCGAAGGGGGTGGGGTTTTTGGGGTGGCCAAAAATGCTGCATTGAGTGTATAAGACGCACCCAGATTTTCACCCTTTTTTTTGAGGGAAAATGCTGCGTCTTATGCTCTGAAAAATACGGTGTTTTGCACAAGGTTTTATTGAATTATTTATTTAGTAATAAAATCCAAAGCATCTCTAGCGTCCCCTATGCTTTTGAGGGGGGGCGTGTAATACCCCTTGGGGGTCTTGAGTGATTGCAGAAGAGCGACTGAGGTTGGCGCCCCCCCTCCTCTCCCCTCCCCTGCAGGTTGGGACCGGGGCCACCAGAGGGCAGCAAAGCCCAACGGGATAAGCTGAAGCGCCTCTCCCGAGGTCGGGCACAAGCAGGGCTTCGACGGGGGCCCCGGGGGGCTGGCATTGAAGGGCCACAAAGGAAGAGCAGGGGGAACCCATGGGCGGGGGGAGGGGAGGGGGCGAGGCGCAGGGAGGGGCGGTCCTCGGGGGAGGCTCTTTCCCACAGAGCGGCTGCCCCCCCCCCCGCCTTCCTCTCCGGGCTGACCTTGGCGGAGCGTCTGCGTGGCTTGCGCGGAAAAGGTGGGGGGGGAGGCAAGTGGCCCCGGCGGAGGTCCAACGGGTCTCTGTCCCGGCGAGCGCGCAGCCTCCTGAAGGACAAGCGGCTCTTCGGCCGGCCAAGCGACGCCGCCAGACGCCCCTCAGGCCGCCCGGCAAAAATGGCAGCCAGCCCCTGGGGGGGTCGGGGGGGGCGAGGGTGTCTTCAGGGCAGGAGACGAGAGGGAGGCAACGTCCGGCCCCCGGCTGAGCCTCGACTCTCCGCTGCCCAAGGAGCGAAAGACGGGCAGCCAGGGCTCCCCCCCCCCCTCCTGCTTCAGCTGAACCCCCCTCCCGCTTTTGCTAAAGGGACCTTCAAAGGCCCCACTTGGATTGGATTCGGTTGGCGGGCTCTCTTCTCTCTCCCCTCCGCTTTTGCCAGCCAAGAAGTGGGAAGGGGCTGAGGAGCTGCCCCCTCCTATTCCGGCCTCCAATGCCCCCCCCCTGAAAAGCCCCTTCGGAGCACTCGGCTGCTTCCAGGGCCAGAGCCCCCTCCTCTCCAAAGCCCCCAGGACGCTTGCCTTGACCAAAGGAAGACAAAGGAGGCCAATGGCCAGAGGGGGGGGGCTCCATCCCCAACACAGGATGGAGGAGAGCCCACCCCCCAAAGAGGAAGGAGGCCTGCGCTGCCCCCCACATCCAAGTGCCCCACCACCTTCTCCATGGGGCTCACCCCTATTTTCAAAGGGTTCTGCCTTGCTCCCCCTGGCTCCCCCTTTCCACGTGGCTGGTTGTAGGGAGACCCTCTTTCGAGCAGGGCTCGGGGGGGGGGGTCCATGGGGCGAGAGCAGCACGCAAAGACCACCCAGGACACGGATCCAGTGAAAGCCCAGATTTAATGCCTTCCTTGGGGGGGGGGGGGGGGAGGGGGGGAGAAGAGAAAAAAGACAGACATTCGGAGACAAAAGTTGTGGGTTTTTCCCCCAAGCTTTTTTGTTATCTCTCTTCTTCAAAACAATACAGTGCCGAGCGTACTTCTCACAGTAGAATATCATGGTTGCTTCTTCCGTATAAAAACACATTCTCCGTTTATTTGTAAATGCACTTAGTGCTGGAAAAGGTGGTGAAGGACACAGGAGCTCTGCACTGTTCCCCCCCCCCTCTCTCTCAGAGGGGGGGGGGGAGGTCTGAAATGCCTGCCAAGCAAACGCTCCCCCCCCCACACATCATCGGAGCCCTTGTCCCAGCAGTGCAACTGGGGAGCCACGGGGGGTGGGCTTTTCTCTCTCTCTCAGAGGCGGGAAATAAAGGATGCGAAACAGCCTGGACACCCCTCTTTCCCCCCCCCCCTTAAGACAGGCTGAAGACCCTGCAGGGCACTGGATGCTCCTGACTGGGGGAGCCTCCTGCAGAAGAGCCCACCCCTCAGCCGGAGGTTTCTAGAGCTCCGTCTGGGCAGGGAGAGGGATGAGGGGCGACCGTCTCCCAGGGGCTGCAATGGCCAATTCACACACACACACACACATACACGTACACCCCTTCCCTTCCCAGGCTTCCTGGCAGCCCATTTACATCACTTCGGCCTCAAATGGCCAGATCCCACCTGGGGATTAGGGGGGGGGGGCCCAAGGGAATGACCCTTGACCCTTAGAGGATTTTGTTGCCCCCCCCCCCGGCCTCTTTGAGCAGATGCTGCAGATTCCAAGCAAGGATGAAAGTCCCTGGAGACCCTCCCCCTTTTCTCTTCTGCCCATGCCCCCCCCCCCCCAACCTCTGGTCTTCCTGGTTCTCACACGCAGGCAAGTCATGAAATGAAATACTGCTATTTAAAAATGAAATAATAATAATAATAATAATGTTTTAATTCAGAAATCTCCTGGGGTTATGCTGATGGGATGGAGGGGTGGGAAAATCCATCTTATAGCAGCCAAAAACTGTACAGCAGGTTCAAACTAAAAAAAGTCACTTCAAGTTTTCAAGGGTTTCTCTTCCCTTCTATCTCTGGAGAGCCCCCAGACCTTCGCCCCCACCCCCATTATTAGCTTTCAATCGAAACAGTGCAAGTTACAGACTTCGTCTAGAAAGGAGGCAGAATCGCTAAGCCCCCTGGATTAATGGGAGGGGTCGGTGGAGGGTCTGCACCCTTCCTTGCCCTCCCCCCGGTCGCAATGCACTTCAAATGCCCCCAGGCGTCACCCTGGGCAGAGAGAGGACAGAGGAGGGGGGGGAGCCCTTCCCAGGCAGTCCGGCTGGCAACGCCCGCAGTGGGCAGGCACACACCCGTTTCCAGGGTACCCCCGGAATAGCAGCAAAATCTCCCTCTTCCCATAGCTGTGTGACCCATTCCTGTGCCCTCACCTCGGGCAGCCTGGACCGGGGGCCCCTCTGCCCTTATCTGTAGACAGGCAGGCGGATGTGGGCGTGCTGGTGGTCCAGGAGGCGAGGCACGGAGACCGTCTCGTAGCCCTTGCCCAGCATTTGCTCCTTGATGCAGGGCGGGCGGATGTCGTTGATCAGGTACTCCAGGGACTGCAGGCTGCTGCTGAGGATGGAGGTGTTGCAAACCACCTTGCTGGGAAGGCTGGGCAGCCCCTCCGAGGGGGGCAGGCCCAGGTCCCGGTGCCCGGTGGGCAGCTCCTGGGCATTGTAGCAGTCGCTGCTGTTGGGTGTAACCAAGACGCTGTTCCAAGCGGGGGCGAAGTACTGGCCCACCGAGAAATTCCCGTGCACGCCCACGCAGTTCAAGGGAGAAGAGCTCACTTTGTCCGCGGCGCTGGCACCACTCGCGGGGTAGGTGCGCAAGAGCCCGGCACACACCTCGGGCGACTTGCTGACGGCCCCCCCGCTGCCCGCGCTGTACATCCGCAGCGGCTGCTGCTTCTGCTGCCACAGCAGGTAATCCATGCTGTCCGGGTAAAGGCCCGGCTTGGGTCCCGCCAGGCCACTGCCCGGGTTGGAGCCGGTCGCCAGCTCGGCGCCCTTCCGACAATCTGGCAACAGGGCCCCCGCGTAGGCCACGGCTGCCCCCACCGTAGCCATGGTCGTGAAGCTGCCCGCGGTGCCGTGCTTGGCAGGGCTGGGGTTGGCCACCCCCACCCCCTGGCACATCTGCTGCCCGGCCTGAGCCTGGCACTGCTGATTGATCTGAAAAATGATGTTCTGGATGGAGGGCAGGTTGGCCTGGGGCAGCACCAGGGTCCGGCCGGCGTGCGGAACGACCGAAGCGGCCACCGTGACGTTGGGAGGGACGGGGGGCTCCATCTGCTTCTGGCCGCCAGGATAGCCGAGCTGGGCCGCGCAGGACGGCCCGGGGGCTAAAGTGCTCGTTACCGAGTAGGGGGCTACAGCAGGGGGCATCTTAGTCCGCTTGCCCTCCGCACTCTTCACGGCCCCTTTCCCGGCGGATGCCTTCACGACGGCCAGGAGGCCCTGGTAGTTGCTGGCGTGCAGGGGGTAGGGGCTGTAGCGCTGGCCCATCGTGTCGTACCCGTTCACCGTCCGGTTAAGGTGCTTGTGCTGGGGGACCCTGATGTTGGTGGGGAAGATCTTGATGGTGAGAGGGTTGTTTGCCACCTTCTGCGCATAAGCGTCGAGCTCAGCCGGGCTGGGGTATCGCGCGGAACGGATGGGAGCCATGGCTTCACCTAGGGGAGAGACCAGGAAGACAGGTGATATGCTGCAATGCCTGTAGTCACCCCTAGAGGTCACTGGAGTGCGCTCTGCACAATTTACGCTGGGTGGTTAAGCAGCCTCTCCCCCCCCCCAATCCCCTCCCTCCCCACGGGGCAACGTGAAGGAGGATGGGCTTGGTGGCCGGCTGAGGGATTCTGGGCGCTGGAGTCCAACAAGGGCGAGAAAGGCAGAGGGCAAAGAAAGCCAAACCAGCCCATTTCGCTTAAACCCCTCCCCCAATTCTGGGAGAAAGGAGGGAGACCCCCTTGGCTGCCCTCAGCCGAGAACCCAGGGCGGCCTTCGCACGGCCCACCCACCGAATCCCCTCCTGGGAGAGAGGGCGGGCGGGAGTCCCTTCTCACCCAATAGCACCCATCTCTCCAGCGGCTCCAGCAAAGCTACGCTAGCCATGCAGCCATTAAGGCTGGGTGGCCCCACTCTTTCCTTGTCCGGTATTCTCTCCCTGCTTGTGGAGGCTCTGCTGAGCACCAGAGTCACTCAAAAGCACCCAACCAACACCGGCTCCCCCTTCAGGCTGTTTACGATTCCTCAAGGGAGCCAATTTGCCTTCATCCTTCAGAGACCCCCCCTCTGCCCTCTGGGGACTTCCATATAGGGGGGGTGGCAGCCATTCTCTATGGGGAGAAGAGTGGAAATGTCTCTTTACAGGAGGGGGGGGGAGGGAGAGAGCATGGCTCTGAAAGATTGGATTTAAACCATATTATACAAGCAATTTCATGGATGCTTTGTGGCACTATGAGCGCTCCGTTGGAAAAAAATAGAAAAAATCCATTTACCAGCTATAAATCAGCACTTCTTATAATGAGCACAAAAATGTCACTTTTATGCAATTTTACAGATGAACAAAACTGGTGAAATTAACTGTGGTAACCTACTGTAGTCAGCAGAAGACGGCTGCGAGGAGGAGAACGGGAGGGGGAGAGAGGGCGATTATATGGATTCTGCCTCTCTCAAACTCTTTCCTTGAGCTAGTTTCTGGTGTGAAAACTCATTTGTTGTTTCCATTATGCTTTCATTTGGAGTTTATCTTGAGTATCCAATGAGCCACCAACTGTGAAAATGATTAAATCTACAAAATCTATCTAATAGATTGAATAAATTAGGTGTTTGAAGAGGCTGCCTCTGGAAGGAGAGGTGGGGAAAGGGGGTCTTGCTGAGAAGAGGGGAAGGGGTTGGGGAAGATGCAAAGAAGAAGGGAGAATCACAGGCCTGGACAAACACCCCCCCCCCCAAATAACCCCCCTCTCAGTCGGTCACCCCAAACTCAGTTGGGAGAGACTGCAGCTCCAAGGTCCCATTTCTGGTCCGTGAGAATCCCACCCTCGTCTTGGAAAGCAGCCTCGGAAGAGCCCGCCTGCCACTTTCTGAAGCCCAGCCAGGTTTCAAGGAGGGCGGCAGAGATCTGCTCAGAGGCGCTTTGCCATCCTTAAAGAGGAAACACACTAAAAAGTCAACGCCCAAAGAATTCGCAGGGAGCCCTGAAGAGAGAGCAAGAACCACCCCACTGTCTCCACTGAGCAGCCCTGAAATGCCCACGGTGTCAAAGGGGCATTTCTCCAAGGTGGCAATTCTTCCGGCGAGGGAGGGAGGGAGGGAGGGAGGGAGGGATGCCAGCCCTGCAGGCCAAAAGCTGGGGGGAGGGGGGGGATGCCACGTGAGCGCCCTGCTGCCAGCCTTGTTGCCCTGGCAAATACAGGTGCCTTGGAAAGAGAAGGGGGGTGAGGAGGACCAGCTCTGGGAGCCCCTTCCGCACGCTCACCCCCTCTGGGCGCCAAGGCAGTGCCCACTTGTGCTGTGGCAGCAAAGCAACCGGTCCGCCCTGCCCTCCCTTCCCTGCCAGCGGCTGCTTTAAACGCAGCTCGAAGGACGAGGTTTTAATTGACTTAATAGCCTGGTTAATAACAACTCTTATTCCAGAGACCTGTAAAAAGCCCCCACCGTTAATGGGATGGGGGCGCCTGGCCAGCGGAGCTTTCCCACTGCTGCTGCTGTAATGGAAACCCACGATCAAGGGGGGGGGGCACTCAGCTGCCGGAGCAAATGCCCATGTGCCACCACACCCGTGAGGGCCCAGTCAGGACCCCCTTCCCCACTCCAGGCAAGGGAAGTGGAGGGGGCGCCATTCACAGCCGATGCCCATTCTGCGGTGCCTGCAGGCCAGGCCTGATGCCCTGGGGGGGGGTGCCAAGGGCACTGCTTGGAGAAGGAGGAGCCCCCGGGGGGAACGGCTGCCAGGACCCAGAAGGAGCAACTTGGGGGTTTCTGAAATCCTCCCCCAGCCAGGCAGGAGGAGGGCACTTCTGTGATGACCTTGCAGTCTTTTGGGGGGGGGGGAGAAGGGGGTGATCCCTGCCAGCATTCTGAGAAGTGTGGCCCTAATGAGCCACCGATAGGAGGGCGTCCCTAATGGCACGGCTTCTGGCATGAGGGTCAGTAGGAGAGGAAGCAGCAGCCCACGTGGAGGGAGGGGCCCCAGCCATCCTGCAGTGTCCATCTGCCCAGTCCCCCCCCCCCATTTGTCTCCTCAAAACCACAGTGCAGGCTGGTGCCCAGCTTCCCCTGGCTGCCTTTGGCCCCCGGAGGGCAGAAAAGATCCCTCACGGATCGGTGGAGGAGGAGGCGCACCAGCAGGGACTGGATATGACAAGCCGCAAATTCCCCATGTGGTCACCTCTTGGGGGGAGACGCTGGGCGCCCTGCTGTGAAAATGATAGAGGAACCAATTTCCGTGGGGCTCCTGGGGCGCTTCGGAGCTCGGCTGGCAAGCGTCCCTCCCTCCCCACGGTAATTACTGCTTTCCAAGGGACCGTAATCGCTTTCCTTCCCGGCACCCTCGGCCCTGGGCCACCACACGCTTCCCTTGACACGCTGCCACTGGCCCCTTCCTCACCCTCTGCGGCCACCGACAGGGCTGCTCCCTGGCCCAGGGCGGAGGGTGGCTGGGCCTGGGGGCTTCCAGGAGAGGCTGGCTGGGCACCACACCAGTGGGCAGACTGCAGCCTCCAGCCCCCTCCCCGAATCCCCCAACCGGCCTTTTTTCCTTTTAAAGAATTGCTCCGTTTTTCAAAAACAAGCCCTCCTCTAGTTCTGCCACCTGACAAAGCTGGAGTGTTAATGACCTGCTTCTGCCCGGCCTTCCCCACAAAGCCAGAGCAGCTTCAGCAGCTGAGCCTGAAGGGCCTCCAGGGCCCAAGCAGGTGGGAAGGGAAAAACCTTTCCAAACCCTCGGTCGGTATTCAAAGCGGGCTGAGCCCGGTCTCCGATCTACGCCCCGTTTAATCTTCCGTGATGTCGGCTTGTGTGGAATAGGGAGGAAGCAGGTCTGTGCACCTTTCAAGATTAAACACGTCTTTTTAAGGGGGGGAAAAGAAGCCATTTCGTAAGCCCATTAACCTAGAAAAAGCTTAAGACCCAATTTAATCCATTCTAATTAAAGCGATACCTATTTTAAAAGCACATTGAAGTGACCTGCAGTGCCAAGTGACCGAGCTCGAAGCCCCCCAGAATCCTCCCGTTTACTGAACCTTATTCTTATTCTGTCATTTGCCTTTTCTTTCTCTCAACTGCTTTGAGACCTTCGGCAAGGAAAATGCAAGAGAAACAATATATATTTATAATTTGTATTTCTTTTTTAGGACGCTAAACCTCCCTGGGAAAATATCAGAGGTGAAGGCAGGCATTTCACTTCCACCAGCAGCCCCTCCCGTCTCCGTCTCCTCGTGTTTTTCAGGGTGGAAGGAAGAAAAAAAAGACCCCCAAATACCCGTCAGGAGCAAAAATTTCCTCCCTCCGTCTTGCAAGCTGTTCAATTTCCCTGACTTTGCATTCAATAACAGCTAAATAATTGAATCATCCCGGCTGCCTTGGATTTTATTAGAATTTTAAATTGTTTTGTTTCTTCAGGATTTTATTACAGTAAATGGAAAAATGCACGGCCCAGGGTAATCATCCGATGGCTTTTGATCACATTCGGAGCTGGGAGCCCATCCGGGAGGCCGGGATGGAGCCAGGAGGGCGGCTGATGAGATTAGCTCCGAAACAGAAGGACTTTCCCCCCCACCCAAACTGGCCAACGGACGGAGGGGGGAGGGGGGAACTCAGGTCCGGCCCTGGGAAATTGGTCCGGCCTGGAGGGAGGGGCCGGCTGGACCCTCCCCAAAGCCCAGGGTTCCTGCAGACGGATGGTTCCTTGACCATCGCAAAGGAGGGAGCAGCCCGAAGCTGTAGCCATGGCTCCATCCCTGGAGGGCTGCAAAAGATCAGACGGACATTTGACCAGGATGCTGCTGGAATTCTGGAAACACGGTCTAAACGACAATCTGCAGAATCAAGAGTGCCAAAGGCCGTGCAAATTTCCACCGGCAGGAACACTTATCCTGGCTGCCACACGCTCACTTTCTGCCCTGGCATGCTACCCTCGTTCCATCGGCTGTGCTTGGCACCTCCGGCTAGATGTGAGAAAAGGGAACGTGGCTGAAGGAGGACAGAGTCGGCCACCTTCTCCGCCTCTCCCCCCACCTTTTCCAACAGGTCAATATCCCGTCCATAGCCCGGAGATGTAACATAACAGCGAGGAAATGGAAATGAGCAAAATCTGAGAGAAATGATCCCCCAGATGCTTTGCGGGGGTCCAAAGGAGGCCCCCGCCCCAAAGAGGAGGAAGGGAAGGATTCCTGAAACACGGAAGAGGGGAATCCGCAAAGCCACCCCCACCCTCACCCTCGTGCAAAGTGCCAACCAAATTCATATTTGCACCGACTTAGAGCAAACCAGCTGAAATAGACAGGAATCGCCACCGAGGAGCTATTAAATATGGATTTTTTTGCTCCCGAATTAACAGGCTTTCCGATACTCCCTGAATGCCAAGCAGGGCCTCTGCCAAAGCCTTCGGCCACGCTGCCCGAGGAAAGCAAGCGGGCATTTCTCCCCAAGACGCGTCAAGGATTCCTAGAAGGCCCTGGGAACGGCTTCACTCGGATGAACCGCCCTCCGCCTCGGCTGGCCCCACACGTGGCTCTCGGCTGCTCGGAAGGCAAGGCCGAGTTGACCAAAAGTCTGGCGAGAGAAGAGACCGAGGTTGGCACCGCTCAGCCGCCAAAGGACAGGTGGCGCCTACGGCAAAGCCTCCGAGTGGGGACAGTCCAGGGTGTCGAAATGCGTTACGGGAAGAGCCGAAGCTCCTTTGGAGGGGCCGCTCAGTTGTTTGGCAGGCTCCAAGCGCCCCAGGCCCCTTCAAGAGGGGAAGGCCACCTGCTCCAGGGCCCAGCCAATGGAAGAGAAACCAGGAGTTGTCCTGCGTCACCCCTGGCCTTTGGCCTGCCCAACCCACAAGGCGGCCGGTGGCCTGGCGCCTGTCCCTCTTCCTGGAAGCGACACGGCGTGGACTCAGGCCCTGTCGTGGACGTGCCTCTCCATCCCATGCTGAAAAGTGGGGCTTCCCCCTGGAAAGTCCTCTTGCTGCCCCCCTTTGGAGGAGCGTCTGCAGGTGGGGAGGGCGCTGGGCTGCAGAAGGGCCCTGGACATGCATGAAGGAAGCAGGTGGGGGCCGGCTGGCTATGAGACCCTCAGCCCCCAGGGCAGCCCCCTTCAGCCTTTTCATCCACAGGGAGCTTTGCAGCCCAGCCCAGCCCCCTAAGCCTTCGCTTCCTCCCCCAGGGAATAGTTATCACTACTGTTCCTTTCGTTGACTTACTCGCTGCTTTCCTGCTTAATAGCAGCCCAAGCGACCTGCAGCGGGAGCTGTGCTTACTCATAAATAAAAGCAAGCTCCGATTTGCTAAGAATCGGGCAATTGGGCTCCCCTCCCTCCCTCCCGCCTGGCCAGGGACCCCCAGAAAGGATGGGCTGCCATCACTCAGGGGCTTGGAGCTCCCCGGAAGGCCTCTGGCTCTCTGGGCTGACTGGAGGGGGCTTCCTCCTCCCAGGGAAGGTGGGGCGGCCCTCCTCACCCTGCACGTCCCACCAAGGCGGCCGTTCAGAATCGGCTCCCTCCCTCCCTCCCTCCGTGACCCTCCAGCACCCAAACTGCCACGCAGGGCGTTCAGGGAGCCGCTTCTCCCACCTTCGCCGGAAAGCTCGGTTTTCGAAAAACTTGTGTGTTGCTGTTTCCTTTCTCGGACGCTGAGCCTACAAAGCCATCAGGCGGCCCATTCTCTCGCCTGGCCAAAGACCGCCATGCGGACTAAAGAACCTGCAAGGGGCATCCGGAGGGCGCCAGAAGGCTAGCCGGACACCCGCCTTCGAAGCAGGGGCCGAGGGGACTTGGGGGGCTCTGAGCCTGCTCCTCCAGGGACTTTGCCCTCCGCTCCCTGCTTTGAACAGTCGACCCTCTGCACACCAGGCCCCCCTCCACCCAATCTGGAGCAGATGAAGCCCTGACTTCTCAGGGCTGAGCCCCCGTCCCCCCCCCCCCGGTCCCCCTGATAAGCAATGGTTGCACATTAGGGCATGCCCCCCCCTCTTTCTGGCAGGAAGGACTCTTCTGAGTAGCCCAGAGATGCTCCTGCTTATTGCAACCGCCAGAGCCCTGGGGGTTTCCAGGAGGGGGCAATTTATTCTTACCGCCCACCCCGATGAGTGCCAGGAACAGAGTGGACAGGCTGAGGCTTTGCCTGAGGCCACAATCTCTATCGCTTAGCTGGTGCCCACCGCCTGCCTGCCTCCCCCCATCCCCCCAGACGCACCAGCCGGCTCCATGCTCAGGGCGAGCGCCCCCCCCCCACCTCACAAGGCAACCCAGCTCAGCCCCACAGGCACTTCTGAATCTGATTCGTTGAGGCTTGTGGTGGGTTCACCCAGCCGAGGGGGGGGGGGGTTGCTCCGCTCTGAGCCACTGAAAAGTAAAAGGCTTAGTTTGTGCTGTGACAAGTGGAAGAAACAGGGCTGTGTTTGCATCACAATGGGACAGATTGTGCTTTGTTTCCCCACAAAGCAATGGGTTGTGCTCTGCTGAAGAGCCTTGTCCCTACGCACTAATTCAATTAAGGGAGGATTAGGCGGATGTGGAGAGCCCCGGTGGGGTCCTTCCCCCCAAAGGAACATCCCCTCTAGGGTCAAAGGAGTCGGCTGCATCCTTTTCGAGGGACCCATTTGATCCCAGGGCTCCTGGGGGCTCCCTCAGCTTGGTGGTTTTCTCCCAGACCTTTCATGACCCAACTAGGTAACGTCATCACAAGTCTGTAAGAAAACCACCACGTTCAGAAAGCACCAAGGACTGCACCCTCTTCCTCCTCCTCCTCCTCCTGCCTGCACACCCCACTCTCTCCTAGCACTGATGATGTTCCCTAGTTGGGTCACGAAGCGTCTGCAAGAAAACCACCACGCTCAGAGAGCCCCCAGGAGCCCCCATTTCAACCCTGAGCTGCAAATATTCTCCTTTATTGGCTCATGTTTAGTAGCATTTCCTTCTCTTCCATGGACAAGCAACCATTTGATTGCAACCTTTAGGGCTATAAGAATTTGAGGGCCCACAGGTAGCTCCCTTTCCCCTACATCAAGATGCTGTGTGGGCATATCTTGGGCAGAATGCCAAGGGAGATGCCAAGTCACCGCCTGTCACTTCTCCTTAAACACTTTTCAAAATCCCCCCGTTTCCCTGAGTCTGGGGGGCTCTGGCAGGGCAGCTCTGGCAGGGTCCTGTGCCCATCATGGGCCTGGCTTGGAAAGAAGCTGCCCCCCCCCGCTTCTCTGCACTCCCTCCCCTCTCTCTGCCAGCCATGGCACTTGGGCAGTGGGTGAAGAGTGCCCGCTGGAGGGCACCCGTTTGCTCACCAACCTGCTAAGCAGCCATGCCAGCCTGGTGGCTCTGTGCACAGCCAAGTGTGCCAGAAAGCGAGGGGAGGGGGCTGGGAAAGCCTGGAGGGAGAGGTGGGGGGAGCTGGGAGAAATGTCACTCTCTTCTGTAGCTCCGGCACTGGCAGGAGGGCAAATATTAGCAGGCACACCTTTGATGCAAAATTAATACCCAAATTAATCAACGGCTCGGGTGCGTAATAGGATTCTGCAGCCCTGGCAGCCCGTGCTGGGTGGCCGACTTATTTCATGCTGGCGGAAAAGAAGCCAGAGGACATGAAATAAAGCCCATAAAGATAATTACCGAGATACTTGGGAGCAAATTAAGTAATCAGAGGCGCTTCTAAATCATGTCTAGTTTTAAGAAGCACCATCGGTCCTGATTACTGAGAGAGCAATCTGGAAGGACAGGGCAAAAACAGAGGCCCCCTCCCCTTCCTCAATGCCCGCTGCTCCCAGGCTAAGGCAAAGACCCCCACCCACTTCCCCCACTGGCCCCCTATGTGCCCCTTCTCCTCTGGGTGGAACAGCTGCCTTGACAAGGACCCTTAATTCGAGGGGGGGGGCGTCAAGCAAGGGGAGGCTGAGAGAGATCTGCTTTCCCTCTTGCTAAGGAAATCCACCCAGGCCGAGGGAGGCCCAAACAAACTCAGCCTGTGCCCAGTTTTAGTGAACTAAAAGCTAAATAAAATTGGAGGCCTGAAAAGTTTATTGGTATGATGAAGATGAAGATGATTGCCGTTATTCTGATTGCTTTGCACGTACCCCGAGAGATTCTGCATCAGAGACAAATTCCTTCTGTGTCTAATCACCCTTGGCCAAATAAAGTATTCCCTTCCATTCAAATCCTCCTCTCCAGCATTAAACAGATGAGAACAGGCAGAAGGACAACCGGTAAAGTCTCCCTGGGAAAAACCCAGCCTGACCCTCCTGGGTGCCAGGCGGAGAGGAAGCTGGGCAGCACATCCTCCGCAGAGGATTCAGCGCCAGCCGGGGCCACGGAAGGTCTTAAGAAGCAGGGCAGCCTAATCTCCAGCCGCTCCCCATTCCTCTTAAAGGGCAGAACTGCTCAGCCGTGGACGGAAGGGGAAAGGGGGCCTAAGCCCGGCAGCCACCGCATCGTAAAGAAAAACCCCACCCACCCGTTTAAAACACACGCCCGTCCCTTGAGGGTCTCCAGGTGCCTCTGCAGCCAAAGAGGTCAATGCTGCCCGCCTAAACCGGGCTCATTACATACACATTTAATCATGGCTTTGGATTTAGAGGCAAAGCAGGCCAGGAACCGGGGCTTTGCCAGGTGACCTCCGGGGACCTCCTTGAAGGGGGCTCCTTTACGGCTCCTGCAAAAGGCCGGCTCCTCTCAGCCCCCGAGAGCCTCAGGGCGTTAGAAGGGAGGGGAGGGGAACCGCAACAGGGTAGATGGCCTAACAGTGCCCCCGCCCCTCACGGCACGCGTGCCAAGAGCCCCTTCCTCTGCCAGGGACCACCCCTCCAAGGCAAGGGGGGAGGGGGCTGCTGCCTCTGCTGCAAACAGCTGGAGCAGCTCCTTTGCCCTCCTGGCTGCAGCCGCCAGCCCAGAGCGACTCACCCTTGCGTGGTGGCTCCAGGGCCTTATTCGGACAACCCAGAAGCTGCCTGGGTGGGTTCTGGGTCCTCTGCAGGCAGGCCAACATGGCGGAAGAGAGGGCGAGACAGCGCTGGTGGCATCACTCCAGAAGACCCTGCAAGGAATCCCAGAGAAGAGGAACGGGGTCAGTCCATCAGCCAGGAATGGGGGGGGGGGGGGGACGACCTTCCACCGGCATCACAAACTGCCAGAGGAGAAAGCTTCACGCACCGGACAAGCAAAGCTCCTACTGAGCATCAACACTTCCAAGCTTCTAGGCCACAGTTTCACACAACAGGGTTGTTGACTTTAACACGGGTGGACTTCAACTCTCAGAGTCCCCCAGCCAGCGTGGCAAAGCCAGGCAATCAGCTTCCCTTAAGGGCAGCGGGCACCCAGGTGCCAGGAGGACGTGGCAGGGAGCTCTGGCCCTTGACCCACGGCTGAATGGAAGCAATATTAGGGCAGGGACTGTGTTCAAGAGCAGCCCAGCAAGAGCCCCCACACCTGCTCAGGTGAGCCACTCGGGAGGGGCATGGAGGGTCCTTCCAAGAAGCCCCACGGTTGGCAAGTGAAATTAAAAAACAGAGACGTGCAGCAGGAAAAACAACGGACAGGATCTCTCTCTCTCTCTCTCTCTCTCTCTCTCTCTCTCTCTCTCTCCCCCTCCCTCCCTCCCTCCCTCCCTCCCTCCCTCCCTCCCTCCCTCCCTCCCTCCCTCCCTCTCTCTCTCTCTCTCTCTCTCTCGGCTGCTACAGGGTTCCTGCCCGCTGGGCATCTTCTCCCTTCACTCCCAATCAGGACATGGCACCCCCTCTGCCACCTCGCACTGGAGTGAACCGCTTAATGGTTCTGTCAGAGCAATTTCGCCCGGCGTCCTTCTCCCTGCACACCATGGACAGCACGGGGGGTGGGGGTGGGGTTGGCGGCTCGAAGGCCCCCCCCCCCCCCGGCTGCTAAATGAGCAAAGCGGCTCCTTCTTGTCCCTCGCCCAGGAGGGCCTTCCCTGGAGCCCCCCGGAAGCGGCTCTGGCCAGACATCTGAAAAGGAGGGAGAAGAGGAGGAGGGGGAGAGCCTCAGAAGCCTTTCCCTTTCCAGCCAGAGGGTCTCATCCGCTCGGGGCCTCTGCCCAGCCGCCAGGCCTCCCCAGGGAAGCAGATCTGGCTCCCCCCACGGAGGGGCCAGGAGGCAGGCGGGGGAGCCCAAGACATCCGCTGCTGCTGCTGCTCCTGTTGAACATGTGCCTGAAGTTGCCAAGCTCCTGTTCCTGGTACTAATGAAGTATTCAGGAATAAAAGCCCTTTTCACTCTCTTTCGGAAGATGCTAATTTCACAACAAGAGTTCGTTACTACATAATTATCTCAATCTAGGTTCTCCCCCCCCCCCAATCTGTCCCAGCCTTCCTCTAAAAGGGGGGGGGGGAAGAAAAGAAAACCGAAGTCTACTTTTCATCCTCCTCCCCAGCTATTTTGTCTCCCAAGAAGAAGACACCTTGAAAGGAGCCATTTTTACTCTAGCCTCGCAGCCCATTTCCCCCTATTTCTGCCTGGAAGAGGAAAGGGAGGCCGGCCCCCCATGCAAGAGGCCATTTCCTCTCCAGCAGTTCCATTCAAGGGCAGGGGGCCAAAGCCCACCCCCCTCCCACCCCCAAAAGGGCCCCCAGCCCTTCGCCATCGCATCTTCCGCTTTGGGGCTGGTCCTGAGCAGGGAAGAGGCTGAGGCCCCCTTTGCGAGGCCTGGGCTTGGCTCGTAGCCCCCCTTGCCCTCCCCAAGCAGGGCAAGAGAGAAGAAGAGGGGTTGCCTCAGAAGGCCTGGCAGCTTCTGCCCTCTCGGGCTCCTTGTGAGGTTGGGTGGATGGCAGTGCCTACTGTGGCTGAGAGCCCCCCCGACCCCCCTCTGCCAGAGGGCCTCCTTGAAGCCAGGTGTGCGCAGGGCTGTCAGCTGCTGTGCCCGTCTTAGGAGGGATTGGCCATCTGGGCCCCCAGCCTCCGCTTCCTGCCCTGGCTTCCCCTCCTGGCACTCGAGGTTAATCCTGCAGGCAGATCCACCAGCCCCCTCCCCCCCCCCCCAAGGGATTTGGGCCGCCAGGCACCTTCCCGCCCTGGCCAGGTGGCAGGAGCTTCGCCTGGCAATGGGCACCAGCAGCAGCTCAGAAGTGCAAAGGGGAAGGCAGAACCCACGCCAGGAGGCTTTCTTTCTGGGAGGGCTGCTCTCTGCCGGAAGCCTCGACCTCCCGAAGCCAATTTGGCCTCTTCCTCCAAAGCCCCCTGGAGCTGCCACCCGTTTTGAACCTGCCTGCAGATCTCCCCAGCTTATTGGCTAATCCGCTGTGATGTCATGGAGCTCAGCAAAAGAAAAAAGTTTTGGCTTACTTAGCTCCTCCTTGGGGCATTTTGAGCTAAGTCCCAGCCGTCCCGGATTCCATCGGCAGAGAGCTCGGCCGGACTCAGCCGTTTGGCCCATCTGCCGAGTCCATCCCTGGTTGAGGACAGCCGGCTACTCCCCCCCTCCTATTCCCTCACCTTCGGAAGAGCCCAGCTCCCCACTTGCAGGATGGGCCCCTGCCTTGCCCCTCTCACCTCCCTGCTCCAAGAACGGGACAGAGCCTTTAAAACAGCTGCCTCCTGGGGGCCATGCTCTGACGGCCCCTCCCTCCCTCCCTCCCTCTGGGGTCTAAGTGGCCCCTTCACAGCCTTTTCCCCAAGGCCTGCTAATTTTGAAAGCCTGCCGTGAAAATCAGGGCTATTTATAAGCCCAAGCTCTCTGAGACTTCAACAACCCTCCTCCTCCTCCTCCTTCCTGCCCCCCCCCAAAAAGAGCCATCTGCCCCTGCAGGCCAAGCCCTGCCCCCTGGCCCCTGCCCCTGGTGACCAAAGGGGTCTTGAGCCCCAATGAGAGACTGGGGGATGGGGGGGGGGGAAGAAGGGAGAATTTTAAAAGCAGGATTGCTCCAACTTCCAAACCCTCATTGCAAGAATCCCCTGGCAGGATGGCCTGTAGACGTGTTGGGACTACAACTCCCATCCTCGCTCATCTGCAGCACCCTCCAAGGCCATGCTGGGTGGGAGGCAGTTGGCCCTCAGTTGCTCTGACTGGAAAAAGCATTCGAACAACGGACGCTGCCCCCCTCTGACCCACGGCCTCCGAGAGGTTGTGTGTTGGGGGCTTTGGGCGGCCCCTGGAGTTCTTCTCGATTGGCGTTGTGGCTGTGAGGGACCAGCTGAGGTGTGGCACAAGTTCTGCAAGGCTGGCATTGAGGGGGGCACAGGAAGACCAGCTTCCAAAGCCCCCCTCCAGCCCTACAAATCACTGGGTGGCCTGGGAACTCCCCCGTCCTACCTGGCAGGGCTGTTCTGAAGGCCCTGCTAAGGCTGTGGAGGGAGGGAAGGAAGGGCGGAGGCATGGCACACCTATTCAAACCCTGCTCATGCCAGCCTGCCAGGGCTTCACGCTCACCCGCCTTGGGCCCGCTCGCTGGGCAGAGAGCCGGATATTACGGTCTGTCTTCAGGGGGATCACAGGGGCTCTTCCTGGGGCAAAGGTGGGCCTAATCCAGCCAAGTGCACACCAAGCGTTGAACGATCGTGTCAAACTTCTTTCCGGGCCCAAAGGATGCAGAATTAAACCAAGCCACTTCCCCTTCGCACCCAAGGCCCAGGGGCACTCTGCCCATGCTCCGAAGCACACCATTCCTCCCCCCACACCCTCCCTGCTCTGCCTCCCCCACTCCCTGCCCGTTGCTACTCAGGCAACTTGGAAATAATTTATGCTTCACCTTGAAAACCCCAAAGGGCTGCAACTCAATTAGCAGAGCTGACAGTTTGGGTGCTGGAATGAGTTAATCTGGAGAAGGGTCACCTTTCTGTAAATTATGGCAAATAAATAAAACCCCAAACGGGAAAGTTCAGCCGCCCCTTGCCTCAGGCGCCTGGTACAGCAGGCAGGCAGTTTGGGTGTGTGTGTGTGTGTGTGTGTGTGTGTGTGTGTGTGTGTGTGACCTCTTTGCTGCTCGCAAATGTCTCCATGAAGCCCAGCTAATGCATTGGGGGGGGGGGGAGACCCTGACTGGCTGCCCCACCCCCATCACGAGCACGCCCAGAGCCTGCTGGGGAAGCAGCGGAGGGGAGAACAGAGGAGGGCATCCGGTTAATAATTAAATGTTAATCTAAAAAGCAATTTTAGCTGCAGCTCAGAAGATGTGGTTCAAGATTATATTAGCATGCAAGAGTCAAGGGTAATTTCCACTCACCCCTTGTGTGATCAGCCAGAGACCAGCCGGCTTCATGCCACACAGCCGGCTGATTAAAAGGGGGGACCCGACGGGCAAGGGAGGGGCCGGCCAGGACATTTGGGGGGGGGGGCTGCCTTTTTGTGAAAAGCTTGCATGAACTTGGGTTGCGAGTTCAATGACTCTTGAGGCCCCTCCGTGCCACCCCCACAATCTTTGCACACCTGGTCACCCCCAAAGGCACGCTCCCTCCCAGCTCCTCTTCCACTTAGCCGGGGGGGGGGGCCTCTCCAGGAATCAAGGGACAGACCCAGAGGCCGGGCAGGTGCTCCATCATCGCAGTGATGCCTCATGGGTGTTTCTCAACCTTGGCAAGTTGTGAGATGTGGGGACGTCCACTCTCGGGGTGCCTGGGGGATTCTGGGAGGGAGGTCCTCACACCTCAAAACTTGCCAAGCCTGAGAATCACAGACCCCGGAGTTCACAGTGCCCCCCCCCCCAAAAAAAGCTTTTGCCAAGTTGTGGTATTTGGGCACATTCTGTGACTTCTCTTTCAGCCTCCTGGTGCTTGTGGCGCTTCCAGCAAGGGGTCTTTAATGTTACCCCCCCCCCTCAAGAGTCCTCTCTGACCCTCTGGGCTCCACTCAGCCCGAAGGCGGAAGAAGCATTTTCCTTAATGACCGCTCATTTGCATTTCCCAAATGCTGGCCAAGGGGCACCTGGGTCATTGTCTGCCTAAGGAGGGTCTGCAAATATTGGAAGTAAATAAATAAGGAAATTATCAGCTTCTGCCGCCTGGGCTAATTTCTTATCGTAACAAACAAGCGAGGATTATGAACACCGCAAGTGCCCTGTTGTGCCATCGTTGTGTTTGCTCTGCAATTTATGGATTTTTCTCCCCCTCTTCCTTGTTATAACAAGGAGACCTTGAAACAAGAGTTTTGTTCTTGCTGGAGCTGGAAGAAGGAGCCGTCAGCGGGAGGGCCGGGCGGAGGGCGAGGCGTGCCAAGACAGCGGCTCTCCATCTCTTCAGCGCAAGAAAAGCCAGCCGGCTTTGCTCAAGCACACTTGTTCCAAATGCCAGGGTAAAAGGGGGAGAAAAGATGCAGAGACGGTTGGAGGGCAGAGAACTTAAAGGAAATAGCCAAGGCAAATAAGGATGCAGCCTCCCCAGGCCAGAAAGGGTCTCCTGCCCTCCAGGGCAACCTCAGATGCCAGCAGATCAAACTGGGGGCCATGAAAATACGTGGCCCCTTTGTAGCCCTGGGCTTCTGCCGAAGGCGGCTGGTGCCCCTGTGCATGGCTGCTGCTTGGTTTCTCCGGCTGCCCCAAACAGCTCTTGACCCAGCCAAGATGTCACGCCTCAACCAAGCGGGGGGACAGGGCTCCCCAGGCCCAGAGAGGCAAGGGGTCAAAACAGCAAAAGAGAATAGATTAGAATAAGAGAGTTGGAAGGGACCCTGGAGGTCTTCTAGTCCAACCCCCTGCTTATGCAGGAAACCCTACACGACTTCAGACAAAGGGTTATCCAATATCTTAAAGACTTCCAGTGTTGGGGCATTCACAACTTCTGGAGGCAAGTTGTTCCACTGGTTAATTGTTCTCACTGTCAGGAGATTTCTCCTCAGTTCTAAGTTGCTTCTCTCCTTGATTAGTTTCCACCCATGGCTTCTTGTTCTGCCCTCAGGGGCTTTGGAGAATAGCTTGACCCCCTCTTCTTTGCGGCAGCCCCTGAGAAACAGTACTACTTTCTGCTCCTTTGAGGGAGGGGGGTCATCCTGGGACAAGCACCCCACTCAGCCTCTTCTTTGAGCTGCCTGGATGGGCATCATCCATGCCAAGGGCACCGGGGGCATGACTTAAAAAAACTCTCCGGGTGGTTAGGAGGGGCTGCCATTCCTTCTGGGGGCTAGAAACAGGCTGGTCCAAGCCGGGAGACCCTGTGAGCATGTGCAAAGGGCTTTCCTCTCTCTGCTAAGCCAAGATGCCCTTGAGAACCACTCCGGAAGGGCAAGTGGGGAGAAACAACCCCCCCCATGTGCTCTGAATGCCCTGGGAAGCCTCCCCAGAGCCCCTTCCTCCGTTCTGCAGCTGCCGGAATCATCCCTCCCTCCTTCCATATATGAGGCCAATGCAGGGAGGCCTTCTCTGTCGGCTTTTAAGCAGAATCTAGGAGGGGATAAAAGCAGCTGAGTGATTCGGAGCCTGCCAAAATCCCCTAGAAGGATCACTGCAAACCCCCTGCAGCCCACCTCACCTGGCCAGCATCGGGTCAGAAAACCAGGCCTCTCTCCAGCGCAGGCAGTTGGCTGCACAAAGGCCCCCTCCCCTCCCGCGAGACCCCCGATGGCAGGCAGAGAAATGCCAAGCGCTTGCGAGGAACAATGGTGTGACGGGGGAAATGGTGTCAGGGCGGGGAGGAGGAAGAGAGAAGGCACACAGAGCGCCCCCCCCCCTCCTGCCTCCATCCTTCCATCCTTCCTTCCAGCCATCCTTCCTTCTCTGTTTATAGCAATTGTATGAAAATGTACAACACGGATCGGCAACAGCTGACAAATGAGATCAAACAGACGTGATTTCAAGTTGGCTTCATCCCGAGCTCTGATTGGCATTAATTGTGAGCATTTGCAAAGCAGAACGCCGAGAGAGGCCGACATTCGCTCCCAGAGAACATTTCCCTTCTAATAGTTTTAATGATTACAATGGGAGCCCGTCAGCGGCTCTGCGCATTAATAACTCCGGAACAGCTGGGGAGGCGGGCAGGGAGGGAGGGGGGAGGGGGGAGCCGCACAGGAGGGTCCGCCCTTTTGCCTGTGCAACACCCATTCACTCACGTGTGTGCACCCTTGAAACCGATCCCCCCCCCTACACACACAGAAGAAAAGCCAGAGAGTTGGGGCTCCTCCAACTGCTGTTTTCGGGGGGTTCGCAAAAAACCTGGCAGGAGACGGCGGCACGGCTGAGAGGCAGAGGGATGCCGAGAAGGGACCAGACACCCCCAATCAGGATGCCTCTTCCCCCCTTCCGTCCTGCTTCCCTCTCCCAGGGCCTACTCCCTTGCTGCCCCTCAGGGAGGAGAGCCAGGGCTGGGAACGGAGAAGAGGGGGCAGCTGGGGAGACTGAGAGCGGAGTCTTTACGCGCCAGCTCCTCTGGAGGACCACGTCCAGCAACGGTCCAGCTGACCACCCTGAGGCTTCCTGGAGCCTCAGGCCTGGCTGGACAGTCTCGGTCCCACCTTCGGACGCAGAGCATGTGCAGAGGACACGAGGCCTTCCCCTTCGGAATGGAAATCCCGAGAGGAGCCCATGTCTGGAAATCTTTTTCCCTTTAAGCCCCCCACTCAGCCCCATCGGCCACTTTGCAAACACCGAAAGCTTCAAGGCAAGGGATGCATCGGAAGTTATTCTGGACGCCGAAACTTCTGCTAGACTCTCCCCGTTCCCCAAAGCCCCCCATGAGGCAGAGATTCCGATTCAGACCAGCCCCCTGCATTCAGGACTCCAAAGAGTTTCTGTCCCAGCTGAGGCTTTAATTACACGGGAGTAAAAAGTGGGAGTAAATCTACTCCCGTTTTGACTTCAAACAACATCAGCTTTCCCCTCTGTCGGCCAGCCCATCCTTTCGGAAAGGCCCCTCCCGTGTCTTCCAAAGGGGCTGGACTACAATACCCATACTCCTCAGCCACAGGCTTTCCATCTCCAGAAAGAGGCCGGAGAGCATCCTGAGATTTCATCCATAAATGCTTTATTCTTCCTTTGCACTACAACCTTGGATCTCTTCCTACAAAGAGGACATTGTCCACCCCAAGAGCCCCCAGACTGAGTGAAGCCCCCTCCCCCAAAGCTCAAGTCTCTACATTGAGGGCAGCCAGCAGCCATGACTGTTGGGTGGCAGGGAGTTCCAGGGGTCCCAAAAGACCACCGAGGTGCAAGAAATGCCAGGGGAATTGGGATTAGGGACAAGGAGGAGCACAGCACAGCCCCCATTAGTAATATCAGGCTGCCCGTGGGTCCCAAATCTCCCCCCTTCACCTGCTCACCCTTCCTTTACATCTGGGGAAATGCAAAGGGGGGGGGGACCCAGCTGTTGTGCTCAAAAGAAAGCCAGGCTTTCACTCCACCGGAAGCACAACGGAGCCCTCGCCCAGCTGCTTTTAAGCTTTGACACCCCAAAAGTTCAGCCAGCAGGTGACAGAAGTGGGGGAGGGGAGGACTCACAAAGCAGGGGATTAATCAGGACCTGCCCCCTCCCCCTCCCCCTCCCCAGCCTGGACTCCAGGAGAAACCTGGGCATCCCAGGATCCTTTCTCTGGAATTAAAATGCCAATGTGCTGATCTGCAGGAGGGAGAATGCAAGGCAATTAAAATCTTGGCGCGAGGAGCATTTTCCCCTTCCTTCCTTCCTTCCTTCCTTCCTTCCTTCCTTCCTTCCTTCCTTCCTTCCTTGCGATCCAAGGCTTCTGGGAAGGAGGAGCAAAATTCATTTGGCTCCCAGGGAGTCCAGAAGTTCACCCCAGCCCTGCAGGGACCTCAGGCATCTGGCTGGCCAGGGCCATTGGGGGAGGGGGGGGCTGTGGGGGCGTGTGGAGTTCAGGAGGCTGAAAGGCTGGGGGCCAAGTGCAGCCGGCCCTGGGAGGGGGCTTAAAAGCGCCAATATTGTTTTCCCGGGCAATAAAAAATTCCCAGCAGGCTCTTGTCGGTTTCAGGTCATTAACCTGTTTTTATTGAAAGGTTGTTTACAGCAGTCATAAATAGATTCCTTTCTGTGCCTCTCCAGCAAAGAGCCATCCTGAGACCCCGGGAAAGGGGGGGGGGGAGGCAGCTGGGAAGAAAGCCGCAGCCCTGAGACACTGAAAGGGGAGGGGGCTCTCCCACTGTGCAAGCGTCATTTCCAGCAAGTGGCTCTGGACTGGAGAATGCCCCTGGCTCACGCACTCTCCCCTCCCCAGGCAAAGCATCTCCATCCACTCCACTGGGGGGGAAGCCACTGGACTCTGCAAAGTTCAAACCCAGAGTAGGGAGGGGGGCTCAAGCGTGGCGGGGTGGGGGCTGAAACCACTCACAGCCAACGAAGCTGGGAAAACTCAGGAGAGGCTGCAGCCGGCACCCCCTTCCAAGCACGGAGCCCCCAGAAATGCTGGTTCATAATTCAGGCGCCCTGCGTGCCCTTTGCAGGGAAGGTCTTGACGGCAGCTACGGAGTCCTCAGATGGCCTGGGAGAATCGCCACCCCCCACCCCACCCTCCAATCCCAGGACCCAAGATTGCCCCTCTGGCAGCAGTTAGGAGAGGCGGCTGCCCTTCCTGGCTCCCAAGGACGGTCCGAAGGAGGCCACCCCCGGCGGTCCAGGGGGACGTTGGACAAGGCGCTTTCAAACATTCTGGGCCTGGCAACAAAGAAGGGGAAACTCCAACCAGATCTCCCCCAAGGAGGCTGGCGGATCATCCAACCCTGACAAGCAAGCACCCGGAAGCCGGAGCCGATGGGGAAAGGATGCCTAGAGAGACTAGAGATAATTGTACGGAATAGGAAAAGTGCAAGCAGAAAAAGCTTTTAGTGATTAATTGTATTCAAACGTTTAATTTTAACTCTTGATTTTTAATTGCAGCAATGCTGCTCCTCTCCTTCTAGTACCGGAAGCTGCTGTGCTGGTCGAAGAAACAGGGAGGCCATAAATAACTGAATCAGCCAAGCAAACACCTGCACGCATCTTCTGCTGCTCTGCGCAGCCCCCCCCTCCCCCCCCCCCACGGGGCCAGCTGCCGTCTCTGGCAACACACAAAGACGCCTGGCGGAGGGGAGACAGGGCAGCCCCTGCAAGCCCCCTCCCTCCCTCCCTCCCTCCTTCCCACTTGCTAAGATGGCACAGGGAATAAAAAGCCGCCTCCTCCTCCTCCTCATCATCATCACAAGAAGTTACTGAAAGTGCACATCGCCCAACTTTCAGAGTTTGATTACGATTGTGAATTCCGGTTCCTGGGATTGAGTTTGAGTTTTATTGTTTTTTATACCACCCTACTCCCGAAGGACTCAGGATGATATTCCCATCTCTGGGGGACGCCCCCCCCCAAACTGTCCCACCCTCTTCAGCAGGGGCCGCTTTCAAAAGGCGGATCTCCTCCTAGAGAGGGAAGATCTCCTCCTGCAAGGCTCACCAAGGTGGCCTGGACAAAGGGTCTCTCTCTCTCTCCCTGTGTGTGTGTGTGTGTCTGGATGCCAGGAGGGACCAGTGGGAAGGGAGGAAGGGCTCGTTTTCCATCCTGAAAGCAGTGAGAGTAAACGGGGTGAGTGGGAGTGAAATACTGTCCTTGGAGTCCCTCTCTATCATCCTAAATCACCTGTATGTTTTGGAGGGAGGGAGGGAGGGAGGGAAGAGAGAAAGAAGGAAAGGAGGGAGGGAGGGAGATGCATTTTGCTCAATAAGGGGAAGGCCCACCAGGCCTCACAGCCACAGCAGAGCAGGGAGGACGAATGGCCCGCCCCTCACGGTCCACATCTCTTCCGCCAAGGCAGCCCCACAGGCAGCCTCTGCTTGTCCTGCAGGGGAGGGGCAGGGGAGAGAGGGTGTCAGGCAGCTCTCCACCAATGTCAGCCGGCTGATAATTATGGAGGGCATCTCCTCCGGAGGGAAGACGCGCAGGGGAGCAAGTCACTTAGCAACCGAGCGGTGGTGCCCCTGGAGTGGCCGAGCGACCAGCCATTTCCCTCTGCCCTTCCCTGGTGGTGCCAGGCGAGCACAGCCAACGATAGGCGGCTGCACAATAGGTCTTGACACGCAAATAGGTTAACATAATAAAGCCAGCTTTAGCCAGCTGACTCCAGGCAGGGAATTCGCCCTCCACCCGGCCAGCAGGAGCTAGAAAGCTTTGGGGGGGGGGGAAGGGGGGGGGCTTTTGTGTGCGGCATTAGCCAGGAAGGAATCGCCCTTTGATTGAATTACCTGGTGTGAATGTCAGCTTCTCTCCAAGACTGCGCCAGGTGGGAGCAAGGCCCAGTGGTTCCGTCCCCTGGCTGGGGCAAAGAAACCCTCTTGCCATCATGACCTTAAAGCAGCCCCTTTTTTTTCTTGGGGAGAGGGCGCCCCTTTCCTTCTCCCCCCCCCCCTCACGTGCCCTTCACAGACAGCAGCCGGGGCAGCCCAGGTTCCAGTTTCAGGAGAGACCCCAAACCTTTTCCTGCCTTCCCTCCGGTCTAGAAAAGAGGAGGAAGGAGGGGGAAAACCCACAACTTTGAAAGGGGACCTTCGGGGCTGCTCTCCGATCTTCCCATACATCCACAATATGGACTAGCAACTTGAGCATGGACTCAAGCTACTCTAACAATAATCCACGCCCTACAGCCCTGAGCCAAATGCATCGTCCTACGCAGAGAGCTTCAGACCTTGGAGTTGGGTTGGGGGAGGAAGGGCATCCCCTCCGTCTCTGGATCCACACAACTGAGCAAGGCTGAAGATACGGACACCGCAGGATCAGAGCCCCCTCCTCAGGAACACAGGCCCCACCCCTCTGCTCCTCTGTCACAAGCCAAGGGAAACCCCCTCCCCATCCCAGGAGGGCGATATGAAGGACCCTCATGACTTTTCTCTCTCCCTCTCTCTCTCTCTGTGCAGCCTTGGGTAACGGAGGGAGATTCAGTGGCTTCCAGGCTTAAATTTTTAATGCGGCTCCCTCTTTAGACTTGAAATATCTCGCAGCGTGAAACTGAGAGGAAGGCGGCAGAATGGAGATTTATTGAGCTGTTCGAGCCAGTGGCGGGTCTGCAGGCGGAGGAGAGGGAGTGCAGAGGCCGCCTGGGAGCCTTTGAAAGGCAGGAAGGACACAAAGCCCTCCCAGCGCTTCCTCCTCCCAAAGAGGAGCAGCCGATGCCCCTCACGGGATCAAAGGAGAGCCAGGCTCCCTTTCTGGCCCACCAGATGAAAGCACCAGGGACCCACAGGTGACCCAGCAAAGCACCTGGGAGAGCTTTCTTCTTCTGCAGGGGTCTTGACCTGGATAAAGAGGATATAAAATCCCGGGTGGGGGGGTCGTTCTCTCTGCCCAAAAGAGAGAAGAGGAAGGCCTCAAGGATGCTCCTATTTCACAATGTTGAGTCAAAGGAGCATCCAAGCATTTCCTCCCAGTGCCACAGCTCCAATGTTTCGCTCGAGTGGGCCGGCATTAAAAACCCTCCTGCAAATTTTAACATTTCACAGAATTTTTTTATCCTGGTCTGCCTGGAAAAACTCTTTGCACCAGCTCCGTTTATTATGCCTGTAATTCCCAACCATAATCAGGATTAAAACCAGGCCAAATCAAACAGGATCCAATAATCTCGGACTAATTTAAAGGCCTGGCCGAAGAGCAGCTCCCTTGCTCCAGGGCTGAAATTCTGAGCCTTTTTCATTCTCTCCAACAAAATTCCCCACAAAGTCTCAACCTTGAAAACTTTTTTTCCAAGCAAGCCGCGAAAGAGAGAGGGGGGGGGTGTGAAAGGGGGGGGAAGAGTCTTATGCATTATTCTGCGCACGTCTCCTCACACACTCTGCACAATGAGGCGTTGACGTCCCAAAGCAACAGCCTACACTTGACCCCTGGACTCCGCTGCTGCCCAGACGCCGCCAACCCCAAACGTCGCCTTTTCCATTGTAAAAAGGCCTCTGGGTTCACCCCACCCGCCTCCTTACAGCAAACGGGGAACCAAGGGGGGCGGTGGGGGGGCACTTTCACCTGCAGGAGTTCCAGACAGATTTGATTGGGGGTGGGGGGGACACACAAAGTCCAGGGTCAGTAGAAGCCTCCTTCCAGGGAGCCAGGGACAGCTGGCAGAAAGACTCTGCGGCCTGGGGAGATTTAACCTTCCAGATTATGTTTGGTCCAACTTGTCTGAGGGATGGGGGGCTTCACAAGGCCACCACCAAGGTTTTCCATTGGGGGGGGGAGTCACGGCTCAGAGGAGGCTCAAACCAGACAGCCTCCCGTGCATGCACAGGAGGAAGCAGCTCAAGCAGGCTTTCGGGAGGGGGCAGCACCCCCACCACACCCGCGACAGCACCCAGGCCTTCTCCAAGGGCGCCTGAAAGTCCTCTCCACACAGCCCCCCATTTGGCCCTTCGATGCAGGGAGGGGAGGGGGGGAATTAAGTGATCTCAGAGGCTCCACCGCCAGCCCCATCCATCAGGCCGGCAGCAGCGATATTTCCTCCCCCCAGTTGGGGAAAGAAAGCAGGCCTTGTGCCTGGCTGGGCAGCCGAGAGCTGCGGGGCGGTTCAAGGGCAGCAGCCAGCGGAGGCCTTGAGAGAGAGAGAAGGGGGGGAGCCGTGCCAGAGGAAGCAGGGCACCTGCCAAAGTGCCCAATGAGGCTGCAGAGAGAGAAAGGCCAGCCTGCCCCTCCCCCGCGGAGTCCCCGGCAGAGGGCCCCAAAGGGGAGCTCAGCCCCTGGCAGGGAGACCCCGTCCCCATGGGGGGGGGAGGGGAGGGGGCTGTGCCTGGGGGAGCGGCTGGGACTTTCCCCCCTTCCGCCTCAGAGGGTCTCTCCTCCCCCAGAGGCCTCGCCCGGGGCTGCTTCCCCAGCGTTGCTCTTTGTGGGGGCGTCCAGGAGACCCCGGGGGGAAGAGGGCATGGCCCAAAGCCCCCCCCCCCTTGAAAGCCCCCAAAGGGAGCCCAGAGACACCCCCCCCTTGGCTCAAGCCCAGCCAGGAAGGCCCGTCGGCTTCCTCCAGCCTCACTGAATCGCCCCTTGCCTCGGAGGGGAGACATCCCACCGGCCCCCGGGCCACCCCGACACCCCCCCCGACCCGGCCCCTCGCCTCCCCAAGGAGGGGAGCGCAGCCCGAGACGTCTCTTCCGCCCAGCCGCCGACCCAACAGGAGCCAGAGGCCCTCAGGATCCCCCCCCCCCACCTGAGCAAAGCAACGGCCGGGGGTCCCGACCGCCGCTCAAGACGGAGGGGGTCTCATCGGCCACCGGGCCCTTCGCCCAGGGGAAGCGCCCGACCGCCCGGCCCTCCCCCTGGCCGCCCGCTTTACCATCTCGCTGCGGCCCCGCTTGGGCTTCAGGGCGCCTCGGGCGAGAGCAGCAGCCGCCGCCGCCTCCACCACCACCGCCGCCGCCGCCGGGTCCTCGCGGCCATGAAGGGAGCCGAGCCAGGAGCGCCGCCGATGCCTCGCCGAGGAGGAGGAGACGCCGCCCGCCGCGATCCTCAGGGGCCGCCCGGGCGCGGCGTGGCCCGGCCGGGGCTCCGCGGAGGTGGCCAGCCGCCAGCGGGGCTCACATCCTGCCGGGGCGGCCCGCGGCGTTGCCGGAGCAGCCCAGACGACATGGAGGAGGAGGAGGAGGGCGGCGGGGCTGCTCCCTTTGTGTGCCGCCGCCGCGCCGAGCTGCCGGCCCCGAGCAGCCGCTGACGGCCGGGGCAGCGCTGCGGGAGTCCGGGGGCGGCGCGGCAGAGCCCGGTGGAGAAAGCGGGCCTGGAGCGATGCGGAGCGCGGCTCGGTCTCGCGGGCGCCGGGCTGCAGCCGCCTCGGGGACGCCGCTCCGCCGCCTTCTTTCCCCCGAAGCGCCGAGCGGGGCGGCGGCGGCTGGATGTGGCCCGGGCGGCTCCAGGCAGCGGCAGCTCCGGCCCCGACCTCCCTCGGCGGCGACTGCGAGGCCCGGAGCGCGCGCCCCTCCTGCGCTCTCTGCCCGGCTGGCGGCACACGCGGCCCGGCCACGCCCCCCACCCCTCCCTCCCCGGGGTTGCCCGGGCGACGCCACGAAGCGTCCTCCCCCCCCCCCGCCGGAGTGGGCGGGGCCTCGGCAGCCACGCGGCCGCTTCGCAAGTGGCCTCGCTCGGCCCGCTCGCCGCTTCCCCGGGAAGCGCTGCTGGGGCCTCCCCCGCGGCTCCCTCCGCCGCCCCACCGGAGGAACAGCCGAGGCTGCCCGGGGGCGACTGTGCGCTTTGGCCGTCGCTCTTTTTCCCCAACGGGCAGGTTGCGAGCGAGGTTGGCGCTGGACGGATCCCATCGTCCCCCAGCCGGGCCGGTCGAGGCGTTCGGCGAAAGGGCTTCTGCCGCGCAGCCTTCCCTAAGGCGATGCCGGGCTCCGGTTCCGGAGAGGGGGAAGGGAGGTGGCAGCCGTCCCCTCCTCCTGCTCCAGGAAGGGTCTCCGCTGAAGACAAACCGGATCTCTTTGCATCGATCCTGCCTGAAGCTTTTTTGCCAGGATCCGCTCACTTACTTGGTCGGGGTTACAAGTTGCTCACCTCCGCTGTCCACCCACTACAAGCCCCATTATCCTCAGCCAGCACCAGCTCTGGCTCTTGGGAACTAGGCAGCTTCCCCTTCCCCTGCCTCTCCCCAAAACCCTCCCTGCTCCCCTGGGCTTCCCTTCCCCAAAGGGGCACCAACCACCTTCATACATACACACGCACACACACATCCTCAGAAGCCACAAAGATCTCCATGTCCAGAGAGCATACAAATCACAACCACAAGAAGGGCAGTGCGTTTCCTCCTTTCACAGCTCCGCTCTGCTGTCACACAGGAAGGAGAGATTTCCTGGGAATTAAAAACGGGCCTCCTCCTCCTCCTCCTCCTGCTCCGATGCCTTGGAAGCCCCCACAGGCCCGGCTCTCTTTCCCACAAAGTTATTGACTTATCAAGGTTAAAATGCGCTCAGTGCAGTCCAGGCAGAGAGGGCTCCCTCCCCATTACGCTGTCATCAGGAGCCCTGTTTTCATGGCAACGGGCCTCCTTTTCTGCACATTAAACGGTTGAGTTGTGCAAAGTTCAGACATTACATAAACAGAGAGGTAACAACAACAACAAAAATCAATGGGCGCACAGGCATGGGAAGAGAAGATAGCATTGATTGGCTGGGCCATCAATAGGTGGGGATCGGGCCTTCTTGGCCTCTGCGGAACCTTCCTTCCTCTGCGGTGAGAAAACAATGGGCTGAAGGACAGGCTGAAAGAGGGAGCAGAAAGACACACACACACACACACCCCACCTCAGACTCTGCCTTTCCAGATGTCAGCATTTAATTAATAGGTGCCCCTTACTCTCTGCCACAGCTCAGCTGAATTCCCAACCATTTTCTGCACAGACTTGCAAGCGGAAAGCAATCGCCCCCTGGAGAAGGCCCCCCCCCAGGCCCTTTCTTCAGCAGCCCCACCCCCACCCAATATTTCAGACCTTTAAAATTGCAGCCAAAGTGGCAAAGCCAAAGGCGAAGCAGCCCTGAACTCAGAGAGGCAGCCCCTTCGTCTGTCTCTAAGGCCAGGAAAAGAGAAGCCCTTTGTGGGCTCTTCGCTCTGCACAGCTGGGGTCGAAAGAGTAGAAGAGAAGCCAGAGATTCCAAGCCCACCCACCACCCAAGGGGCAAAACTTTAAGTAAGCCCCCTGCAATCTCAGCCAGGCTCACCCGAGAAGAAGCCCTGGGGCCTTTAGCACAGGCAGGGCAGCCCTCCAGCCTCCCCGGCTGGTGGGAGAGATCTAAGGGGCAGCGGAGGAGGAAACGCAGCGTAATGGTAGCCTCCCTTGGGAAAGAGGGCTGGGGGCGGGTCTCTACTAAAGGAACCCCCCTCCCAGTCTCCTTTCCCGGGAGGGGGGTGCATCTTGCAATTGGGCCCATAAAGGGGGTGTATTTCCTGTTTGCTGAAAGAGGCCGACCGACCGTTTCCGATTCAGGGGCAATTTCACGCATCCCCCGCTGGGTCCCCTCCACCCCAGTTGGCCCCAAAGCCCGGTCGGAGGAGAGAGACGACCAGCATCCCGCGTGCTCTGAGTCTTGTGCCCCCTTTTCCCTGTGGCTCAACGGCTGCAGGGCGGCAGTGATGAAAGGCTTGGAGGGGAAGGGAGCTCGGAGGCTGGCGCTCGAGTGGGTGGCGGAAGAGGCCCTGAAGCGCCCGGGGGTCTCATTTCCACACAAGCTCAATGCGCCAGTGGAGGGTCCCAAATGAACTCCACTCCAGCGTTCCCATTCTGGAGCACATCATCTGCCTTGGTCCCCCAGAGACTCCCAACTCCCACCAGGCCAGGCCGGGGCAATCAGGCAGCGATGGGCAGGCCGGTTCAGCTCGCCTCTTCCGCCAGGCAAGGCTGCAGCCTGCCTAAAGAGGCCCAAACAGGCCTCAGGCAGGAGCCCCCAGGGGATCCGGAAAGGCGACATGGTTAGAAAACATCCGGGCAGGACAAGTCCCGTCCCCTCCCAAAGTCCAGGGCAGGCAGATGAAATCAAAGGGCAGCCATTTGACAGGCGCAAAGGGCCCCATGGGGCTTATATTGCTTCCTGCAGCAACTGGTTGGCACCTCCGGAATCAGGGACTCCGGAAAGACTTTGATCTTTAATGGGGGTGGGGGGACACACATCCTGCAAGGACACCCTGTGCTCTTTGACTGCAAAGGGAGGCGGTGGGGGTGGGGGTGGGGGTCAGGGATGCTTTGGAAGCCTCAGCCAATAAAGGGGGGGAAATTGCAGCTGGCCTTTGAGGGTGTTTTCAGAAGGGAGGGGCAGGGAAGAACCAGGCTTGCCCCATCAAAGTCACACCTCCTTCACACAAGGACCCCTCGAGACACACTCACCCCCCTGTTCACTCCCCCCCCCCCCTCGCCAAGGAGAGGCTGTCCTGGATGTTCGTCTCCGGGGAAGCTCAAAAATGCTTCCCCGGACAGAGAGAGAAGAGAGAGAAGAGAAAGAGAGAGGAGAGAAAAAGAGAGAGAAGAAAGAGAGGGAGAGAGAAGAGAAAGAGAGAGAGAAGCAGGGAGCCTTCATGGCTGGGTTCCCGCTGGGACGTTGCCCATTTCTCAAACAAGCGTGTTTTGCTGCAGAAATTCCAGATGGAAACGGGAAAAATATTGGCAGTTCTAAAAAACGGTTCTAGAGAGCAGGGATAACAAGGCCAAAACAAGACAGCCACAAATTCCAAGATTTCCCTGGCAGAGAGCGATGGGTTTACTGGCAGGGGGACAGGAGGGCCGCTGAAGGTTGGCCTCTGAGTCCCTTCAATCGGCCGCCTTCGGCTGACCCCTCCCCAATCTCCGCTGTGCCCCCCCAGGCTCAGAGCGGCCCTCCCACATGGCTGCAAGGTAGCCGGCCTTTCCAGCAAGGCCTCTATTGGGATGAAGGCCCCTTCCTCCCTCTCTGCCCTTTGGTCACCCAGGGAGGGGCAGGGGGGGCTCCATGCTGCTTCCCAGGGAAGCCCAGGGGGACAAGGACACCTGGGGCAAAGGGGAAGCTTTTTTCGGGGGGCAGCCCTAAGAATGGTAAGAGCTCCTCGGGTGGGTGGGTGGGGGCTGATCCCTCGCTGGGACCTCCAGGCACACAGGGAAGTGGGGGGCATGCCCCACCCTCCTTGGCAGCCTTTGCCGAGGGCTTCGGATGCCACCTGGGCCAGGAGGGACGTTGGGAAGGTTGACCGGAGAACCTCTGGGACTAGTCACAGGTGAGCCCCCTCCTCCCCCCCTAAGCCTATGATTAGCTTGATTATGGTCATTAACTTGGCCGGCAATTTCCCCCTTTTATCTCTGGCTTGCATCAAAGAGGATTGTGGGAATCCTCCTCCCCCCTCCCCATTTTAGTGCACCCCCCTCCCCCCCTTCTTATTAGCTTCAGCACAGAAATTCTGGGCAAACCGAGCGGTGCAATTAACTATGCATGGGGCTTTATTTGTCTGTGTGTGTGTGTGTGTGTGTGTGTGTACACAGGCTGTGCACAAAAAGGGGAAAGAGCTATCTATTTTTGTGCGTGTCCCTTCTGGGAAACGGCAAGCGGTGGGCCTCTCTCCCCCTCCCTCCCCTCCCTCGGAAGCCTCCATTATCCACAGCTGCTTAATTGAAGAGGGGAGCTGGCTGGCGCTGGAGTGGAAGCTGCCTAAAAGCCTGGCCACGCGGGAACCTCGCCTTATAAATGGATTCGCGGGAGGGAGGCCTTAATTACAGAGGCTTCTACGGCACCGGCAGGTTTTACGGCAGCCGGAACGGGGAGGGGGCCACTCTGGCTAAAACGAGTTGAGTAGCCTCCACTTTATGTCCCTGGGAATATTAAGTGGGCCCTGGAAACCGATTAAGGCCGCCCGCCATCAAGAATTGATGAGCAAGCACAGGACCTGGGGAGGGGACGAGGGAGGGGCGGCTGGCCCATGAAAGATGCCCTCGCCGGGTGGGTGGGTGAGTGAGTGGGGGGAGATCCAGCCCCACAGGCAGGCTTGGACGACTGGAAAGCCATAAAGGGAAGCAGGGTGAGCAACATGGGCCTGCAGGCTCTGCCCCCTTGGGCTCTAGCCCCCTCTCTGAGCGACCCTAATCCTCAGCCACGGCAGAGGTCAATTCCACCCTGACACCCACCTGTCCCTGCGATCAGGCAGCAGAAGCCTGCCCACTTCCAGGGTGCCCCTTCCTGGAGGGGGGCAGGGGGGGAGGCCCAGGGCAAACCCGTGGGAGTCGTTCCTTATGGAGGATCCAGGGGTCACCCGGTCCCCAAAAGTGCAGCTAGACCTGTAGTTAACCCCAGGGCGCCTGTGAGCCGAAGGCAACTTCTGTCGTGGGTTGCTGGGCTGCTTCACACGCGACACACTTTGCCTGGGGGTGTCGGCTGGGAGTCCGAGGCTGGATGGATGCGCCCAAGGGAGCCACCAGGAGTCGGCCCACCCACATCCCAGGGAGGGGGGAAGAAACCTTAAGTGGGCGCCAGTGGGAGCTTTCCCCCACTTTCCCAGAGAGACCGCGGAGGGGGCAGTGAAAGCCCCTGGGAGAGGAAATCAATTTCCCCCAGTCGGAAATTGCCCTTCAACACCCCCTCCCCTAATGCAATCTCTCCATTCCCTGTAGCTCCCCTCCCTTTCTCCCTGCTTATTACCTGAACTGGGTGGAGGGTCTCCAGGGAAGGGAGGAAAGGCCGAGGGCTGCCCATGGGGGGGGCTGTCTCAAAGCCCCTGTCCTGGGGGTCGCTCCCCCTTGCGACCGGCTTGCCCAGGCGCCCCGTGGCCCACAGAGGACCTCCCTGCTGGGTCGGCTGAAGAGATCAGAATGGGCTCCCGTGGGGGGACAGGGTCCCTCCTCCACCCTGCTTGTCTCATGGCTGATTCCAGGCAGCCAAAGGGAGAGAAGGGGGGGGGCAACTCTGCTGGGGAGGTTTCTGGGGGCCTTCCAGTCCGGCCTACGGCCTTGGGGTCGCCTGGGGTCCCCTAACCAAAGACCCACCGGCTCCCTTCTTGCTTGGCTTTCCAGGACCAGAGCGAATAAACCCAAAGGAGGTTTAGGTCGACTTAAGAGCAGGGAAGTTGAGGAGACTCCCCAGATGTGGGTGGGGGCAGGGGTGGTGGGGGCCTCCAGCAAAGCGATCTTCCTTGGAGGTGCCCTGAGGGAGGCCCCCGCCCAGACCTGGCTCCCACGTGCTAGGAGGCAGGGGGGCCCTGGGGGGGGGGGGCTGGCACGGGGCCTGCCGTCCTTGGCCAAGGGTGGGGGGAGGCAAAAGGCTCGTGGGGGGAGGGGGGATGGTGAGGGGGGGCAGCTTTTCTCAAGGTTAGAGCTGACAATTAAAGGCCGGGCATTTGCATGGGCTCAGGGCTCTGCTAATTGCAGGTTGGAGAGGGAAATGAGTTTTAGGTAGGATTGTTTGCAGGGGGAGGGGGCAAGGCCTTCCCCTTCAGCCCAGCACCTGCTGGTGGGTGGCCTTAACTCCTTGGGCTCCTGTCAGGGCTGGGATCCATCCAGGGCTCGGCCTTGGGCAGTTCACCCCAGCCCTACCCTGCACCCTGGAGCCAGCCTGGGTGCCCAAGTGCCCCGTTGGGCAGGGCTGGGGCAGGCAAGGGAGCCTGAAGGTTGCGAAGGGGTCAAACCTTTCAGACCGCCCCCCCCCCAGCCCCAAGGACCCCCCCCACACCCGCCACCATCTGCAGCCCCTTTGCAAGTGATTGGGGAAGGCACCTGGGAAGGAGGGGGGGGGAGCCAGGCTTAATTTGCTCTCCTCATTTGATCAAGAGCAGGATGACATTTGGCAAAAGTTGCTGATGAAGGATTGAGTGATTAATTGCCATGGCAACCAACCTTCGGCTTAATGATGGGGATGAGTCGCGGCAGAAGACAAAAGCCGGCCCTGCGGGGGCGCAAGTAACAGGGGGGGGGGGAGGGAGTGGCAGACCCCCAAGTCAGGAAGTGGCTCCTGAGGAGGGGGATCCGATCCCCAAGTAATTACCCAGGATTGAAGGGGGAGCAATCAGGCTGGGGCTTAATGAGACTCACCTGCAGCGTTGCCATGCCAACCAAGTTTAGAGGATCCACGCACTAAAAACAGGAGACGGGATCCAGGGGCGCCTCCAAGACAGCAGGACTACAACTCTCAGAATTCCCAACCAGCAGAGCTCTGGGAGGGAAGAACAGCCATCCCGCCTCCTGGGCCCCATCACCAACTCCCTTCTAGGCTGACCCAGTTTGGTGGTCCCCATCATGGGACTAGAGGGTAATTCCGTCCCTAACCAGAGGGGGCACCAGAGGTCCATCAAAAGAGTGGCTGCTCCCCCTGCTGGCAAGCAAGGATATTTTCAGTGCTACCACAATGCAGATTCATTTCACAGCCAAGGCCCTCGTTCTATCTTGGTCTAAATGGATGGGGCACCTAGGAAACTCCCTGGAGCAAACCCCTATCAAACCCAGAGTAGGCAGGAAGCACCTCGCTGGCTCGTCCTCTTTGCTGTGGTTCCCATGGCAGAGAAGCCCCAGCTGAGATCCGAGCCGGCCTTGCTGGGAATTAAAGTAGATTAGGAGACATGGCAACCATTAAGTTGGAGTGGGGGGGAGGAGGAGAAAGGTGATCCTGCTGGGCATAATGGAGGGGGCCCATCCTGGGAGGGAGGGGGGGGAAGAAGACCCCCCCCCCCATACTTGATACCTGCCGAGACGCCAGCAGCCATTCTGGGCTCCACACAGCTGCAGCAGAGATCGGCTTTGAATGACAGGGGGTCCTCCGGCCTGGCGAGGCGGCTGGCTGGGCATTAACAGGCTGTAAAAAGGGACCGGGCATCGATTGCGCATTAAAAACCGTCCATGTCAGAGAAAATGGGAAGGTGATTCAGGAGATAAAGGTTATGCGGGCGTGGGGACATCTGGCATCTGGGGCAGCCAAGGGGCTGGTGAGGAAGGGGTCAGTCCTGGGGCGTCACGCTCTGCATCCCCAGGCAGCTGTGGAGGACAAGGGCCTGAGGGCTCCCGTGGGGGGAGGGGGGGCAGAGAGAGAGAGAGAGACTTTCAGAAGGGGAGAGAAGCCAGAGACTTAGACGGTGGCATCAGAAGCGGGAAGCCATGCCAAGCAGCGGTCCACCCTCTCGACCACCCCTCAAAGCCCCGTGGAAGAGGGCAGAGCAGAAGAGGGCGACCCGGACGGAGGGCTCCAGCCGGCCCTGGGCCTGATCCAGCGGGGTGCTTTCCTTGCCATCTGCTCAGGGTTGACATTGTGCCAACTCCAGCGCCCGTTTCTTCCCCGTGTGGTTCCTTGGCTGGTCCCTCCGGAGAGTCTCCTGTTTCGGCACCTCCAGCCTTGGGCTCCTCCGTCTCCCTCTTCTGCCTCGGAAGGGTTAAAGACTCAACAACCGAACGCTGGCTTGGCATCCCAGCTTTGGGGTGGGGGTGGCAAAGGCTCGTCCCTCTTTTTCTCTGGGTCCCACCCCACCTGCAGCTTCTATTCCTCTCCCCGGGAAGCTGATGGGGAGGGGGGGAAGCCCTCCACCTCTCTCTCTGACAGCAACTCCAGGGGGCTGGCAGTAAATTCCAGGAGGAGACACACGGATCTTCACCGCTGTGAATCTTGCTCACCTGGAAGTCCATAAAACACCCTTCCCTGAAGTTCAGCTCCCCCCCTCGCTCCCCCCCCTCCCGTGAATGATGGGCTTCGGCATGAAATACGGCCGCCTGTCTGGCAACTGGGCTTGACATCAAAATGGATGCTGCCATCTGGGAAGGCTCCTCTGGCGTCTCCTGACCTTCCTCTCTGCAACACCCGGGCAATTCATCCTGGCTTCCTCTGCCACGCGGGGTGGCTCAGAAGGGGCCACCGGGCAGGGGACCCAGGGGCCACCCATGGCTCTAAGCGGGGCAGAAGCAAGGAGGGGAAAGGCAGGCTGGCATCTGGGAGCTACCAAGTCAGACATCTTCAGTCCGACTGCCCAGCGCTCAAGGGCCCTGGCACAGGGGGGGGGCTGCTTCTCTGTACCCCGCCAAGCCCTTTGCCAGCCTGCCCTGGGGAGCTCGGCTGATTTACCTGGCATCCCCCCCCCCTCCGCCTGTGTCCCTCCCTGAGGGCTCAACTCTGCTCTGAGGAGAGTAAAATCAATGGAAAGCAATGCCAGTCTGTGGAAGGGGCTCCCTTAGGATCGCCCTCCAATGCAGCCGTGCCAAGTTCCACTTGAATGCCACCCTGCGTGGCTCCCTGTACACCCAAAGGAAGCCTGGCAGGGAGAATGCCAGGCAGCCCTTTGCTTTAGAGAGGCACTCAGCCCAGCCCCAAAGCCAGGCTGGCTGGGGATTATGGGCACTGAAGTGCAATACTTCTGCGGGCGCCAGGTTGGGAAGGAGGGCAGACATAGTACCAACCACTCAGAGCCTTTATTAGCCCTCGGACTCCCAGGGACTCTTGGGGGGGGGGGGGTTGGGGTTGGGAGGCTTCCTTTCTTAGGCATTAGGTAGAGAGGGAAAGGCACTTTGTACATGCCCAGGAACCCCTCTACCTATTCCATGTGGCTTCCTCCCCCACCTGCTCTTATCAGCTGCAGCAGCCCCTCCCTCCCCGGTTTTCCTGGAAGCCCACCTGAGCCGCTTTGATCCTTGTTCCATCTGCCACATTTTAATATCGGGAAGAGAAAATCAGACTGGAAGCCCAGCAGCCGCTTCATGGAGCCGTTTCAGAATCACATCTGGCTCTTCCCGAGGCCCCTTGGCTCCCCCCCCCCCCAAGACGAAAGCCTCCGAGAAGGGAACCTGGGCTGATCCCGTCTTCTGGAATGGCCGCTTCCCCCTCCTTCACAGACCGGATCCCCTCGGAGGGACCTTCCGGGATCTTCTCAGGGAAGAAGGAAGGCCCCCTTTTCACTTCTCCAACTTGGCTTTGTGGGAGGCATTCGGGGCAGTTTTGCAAGCCAAAGTTTTTGTCTGCCACCTCAGGAGAAATGATCTCTCCCCCCCCCCCTCCAGCTGGGGAGGATCCTTCTGGCCCATCTCTGGTCCTCTCCCTCCTCCCCCCCTCCTCAATGAGTCGGTGCCACCTTCCTCTTCGCAGGCTGGAAATCTTCCCTAATTTAGAAAAATGACGGCACGTCGCTTCCTCGCCCCACACAGTCGCTTCTGAAAATTTACTTCAAGGTCCACGGTTGGCAATGTCAGAAGTGATGAAAACCAATAAAAAGAACCAGTGCAGCATGAATGGCTCCCTGACAGTGTTGCTGAAGAGGCTGGGGGGGGGGACCATGGGGAGGGGGAGGGAGCAAGGCGCTGCGGCTGCACCCAAATGGGTGGAGAAGTTCTTAGCAGGAGAGGCCAGCAGGTCCCCAGCTCCGGTGCTGAGAGTCCTCCTCTTAGGAGGGCCCTTCTGGGGACACCCCCCCACCCCTCCCAGGTTGCTCAGCCTGGAGCCTCCTTGCCCAGGGAGAAGACGCCTGGGATCTTCCCTAGGCCAAGCAAGTGTCTCACCCACAGCCAGGGGCTCTGCTGCCCCCCCCCCCGTGTTCTGTCCGTCCTCCAGCTTCGCCCCCGTTCCTCTCAGCGCCCGCTGAGTCCAGAGACACAACCTGGAGCCCTTTTGCCCAAAGTAAGTCCCTCCCCTCTGCTTCCAAGCTCAGCGCAGCCCCCGTCCCCCCTCGCCCTCCATGAGAGGCAGCCAAATCTTAATTTAAATGTTCATTGAGCATGTAAAGCGGGAGGAAAATCAATTCCATCACCTTTCTCTGCAAACCCAGCTGGTGGGGTGGGGGATGGGAGCCTCTTGGACTTGGGGGGGGGGGGAGTCCCCTGCCTTGCAACTTACTGCAGGTTCAGCAAATCCTCCTGGGCTCAGAGACCCCTGGAGAAGGAGCCAGAGAACCGGCAAGCATTTCTGGCCACCAAGCCCAAGGTTGGTCCAGCGTCATTGGGAAGGCTCAGGGAGAAACACCACCACCACCCCCGGATTTTCACCTGGGAAGCATTGTGGAGAAGGAGCTCCACCCCCCCCCCCCCCGTGCTGGCTTTGAGGAAGAGCTCTGCTTGTGCTCTTGGGGACCCCCATCCCTTGCTGCCCCCCCCCCCCCCGCACGCCAGCCTCTGGCTCCCTCACCCTTAACCTAGTGAGAAACTAAGCAGAACTTTAATTTTAATGTTCATTGAGCATGGAAACACCATGGCAGAAATCAATTTAATAACCAATATTTGCAAACAGAGCCTGAAGGGAAACGTGGTGCAGATTCTGTCTGGGGAAACTCTTCATAATAACATTGAGGGTTTCCCACCTCAGATGGGGAGTGGGAGTTCACATACACACACACACACACACACCTCCCCTGAAGCTCAGTGCTGATACCTGCCTATCTACAACTCTCCCACCTGAGGAACAGACCATCCTTTATCCGATGGAAACGTCACCACAAGGTACTCCCTGCAGCTCCCATTGGACCCCCCAACAACCAGGAAGACAAGTTGTGACTTTGGAGGGAGAAAAGGTGTCCCCCCATCCCGTGTGTGGAAGCTGAAGTTCTCCCGGATTCATGCAACTGGAGAATAGAAAGGAGGACAAGGAAAACAAAGCCCCCCACCCCTGGCTGAGCTCCAAGGGCTGGGATTCCCTCTGGACTGGGAGGTTCCTTGAGGAGCTCTCCAGGGTCCTGTTCTCCTGAATCTGCAAAGGTCCCTGAAACTCCTCATTCATTCAGTCATTCATTTATTAAACTTATACACCGCTCCCTTTCCCAAAAAGGGACTCGGGGCGGTGCACAGGAAATTAAAAAAGCATATATAAACATGACAATATACAAAATTTAAAATCAAATTAAATTATTAACCCTGTGCTAAAATTTACAATAAATTAAACGATTATCCTTAAAAACCAATTAATGTCAGGCTAAAGGCTAGGTAGAGTTAGGCCAGGCCTTGAGGGAGGGAGCCCAAACCAGACTGGCTGGAGGTTGCATGAAGTATCTGGAGAAGGTTTGAATCAGGCCTCCCACGTCCATTGGCCCTGATGAGGTTACCTAGTCGGGTCACGAAACGTCTGCAAGGAAACCACCCAGCTCAAAGCGCTCCAAAGGCCCCACAATTCAACCCTGAGCAAGAGAAGTCCTCTTCTATCCGTGCCCACATCCATCCCCTCCGCCTTCTGAGGCAGCTGCCTCCCACGGCCAAAGCCCCCCAGGGAAGGGATTCCTCTCCTGGGAAGCCAGGGGGTCTCCCAAGGATGCCTGAGCTGCCCAGTTGGGGGGAAACTCTGAGTCACCCTTGCTCTCTCCCTCCAGCCCGTCCTTGGGATGGCCGCCAGTTTCTGCCCTTCCTTCTTGGGCACCTCAATGTCCCCAGCATTAAAGTCACCCCTGCCTTCCCTGGTGGTTCCCTTCCACCTTTTCCGTCCTGATCTTCGGGCCTCCAGGGAGGAGACTTTGGGGGTCTCGATGTTGGGAAGCCCCCTCCTCCCTCCCTCCCTCCCTCCCCGTGGCTTATTTGTGCTGTGGCCCCCCTGCCTAGTTTACTGCCAGTGACATCCAGATGAATAGCCCCTGTCAGCCCTCCCCAGCCCTGCAAAGAGAAGGTGTCGGTGTGATTTATGACACTATCTCTGGAAGGCTCTTCCCACATTTGGTGGGCAAGCAAGCATCCCACCTCCACGCGCAAATAGTGCCTCCTCCTCCTCTCCATCCATCTCCCCCCCCCCACCCGACGTCTCTCCCTAGGGGGGACAGGCCGAGGGGAGGCAGGCACAGAGAGAGGGGCTTCCCCCCGGAGGCCCCAAGGGGAAGGCAGGCATCACGAGGGACCGGCTCAGGCCTTGGGGGGCCCTTGGGTGTTGGGGTGCAGCTCAAAGACCAAGGGGCCCTCAGTGGCAAGGGGCAGCATGGGGGGTGGGGGTGGCCTGCCATGATGTTCCCCCCCCCCAGCCCAGCAGTGCCCCCAAGGACCCTCTCCGAAGGGCTGCCTCTCAGAATCGCTGCCTTTCCTGCAGTGGCCCCCCCTCTCGGCCAGCCCCACGGATGTCCCCATGAAGAAGCAAAGGCTCCCGTTGCTCTTCCTGACATCCCCAAGGTGGTTTTGCCAGGCTGGCAGCTTTGATGAGCCCCCGAAAAGGCTCCGCTGGAAGCTCTTCCCGGCTCTGTTAATTAAATCGCTACTGGAGTTCGCTTGTCCTTCCCCCCCAGCCCTCCAACTGCTGGGCCGGGCATCCTGGGGTGGGGAAAGCCATCCCCCCCGCGAGGGCTTCAGATCCTGCCCCATGAGGGTCTGCCTCCCCCCCCACCTCCCTCCCTCTGCCCCCCCTGCCCAGGCCTGCCCAGCCTGGCGCCTAGGAGTCAGCAGGGCTTCGGTGGCGCTTCCTCTCCGGAGCAGCTGCGTGGCCGGCACTAAATGCCGCAGGTTTGTCAGGGTAATGGAGTGCGCCCGGAGGCAGAGATGATGCATGGATTCTCGTGCGGATCCATTACAATAAATACCCCAGGAAAGATTTACTGGGGGCGGGAAAAGGTCTCGGAGCCGAAGGCAGAGCAGCCTCTGCTGCCACAGATCCCACGTCCCCTGCCGTCTCTCCCAATGCGGGGAGGAGAAGGGTAGCACCAGCCTCTCCCCCCCCCTCCTGGGTCCACACCCCTTTCTCCCCCCCCATCCCCCCCCCCACAGCGGATCTGGCCTTTTCCCTTCGGAATCGTCCTTGGCGGAAGTAACAGACTCCCCCCAAGGGCACTGGGGCAACCTGTGGGCAACCCAGAAAGCCTGAGCCGAAGCTCTGAAGTACAAATGGGGGTGGGGGATACTTGTGAGCCCCCCTCCACCCTCTGCACTGCTCTCTTGGCAGCCTCTTCTCCCCCCTGCCCACAACCATCTGCAGCCAGAGCCAGGCCAGGCCCCGAATCAATGAAATGTTAACAGCCAATTAACCTTCAAGGGACCAATCCTTCAGCCAAGACGCCCCTCCAAAGCCTCCCCCACCCCCCCGGTCCCTTCCCCAGATCTGGAGGGAGGGGCGAGAGACCCCCACCCCCTCCAGGCCCCCTTTCCCCTGCAAGCCCTTTCAAAACAGGCCCCTGGAAGGGGTGGGGGCCCCATTCACTGAGCTCAGAGCCTTGAGGCTCCTTAAGCAGGAAAGTTTTAGAAGAACTTCGGCCTTTATTTCCTCCTCACAAGCAGCGTCTGGGAAAGGCCTTTAGCGGCCTTTGCTGAGACCAGGAGGGGGTCAGGCCAGACACTGGCAGGATGGGAATCCTTTTCTCTTGAATAAACCCTAGTCAATGACCTTCGACCTTCCGCGCTAAGCCAGGATGCAGAAGCCACAAGGATGGGAATCCACACACAAGCCACCTGGCCCCAAACCGTCTTTTGGATGCGGCTATTGTGGGTCCCTCCGTTTCTCCCCCCCCCCGCCAGCTGTGAGGAGGGCTGGAAGTCACGGAGCCCTGATGCCTTCCCCTCCCCTCCCCCCTTTTATGCCAGGCCCTCCAAGGCTGAGACCCAGAGGGCGGGGCCCCCTCCTGGGCCCCCCAGGAAAGACCCCAAACCGCTCTGAGAGCCTGCAAGGAGCCCCTCCGGGCCTGCCCCCTCCTCCCCGGCCCTCCAACCCCCCCTCCCCCTCCCCGCTTTGCTTCTTGCCAACCAAGCAGGGTGTGACTCCTCTGAGCTCCTGTTTGTGTCGTTCCCCACCTGCCACCGTGAATCAAGCGCTCTGCCAGGCACCCGCCAGGCCCTTTCTTCTCTTATCAGAAGTGCCATTTCCAAGCCTCACGGTGACAATGGGGAGTAATTAAGGTGTCAGTATATCATTTAGCCTTTTCAGCGGGAAAACGGAGGATGCCGCATCTCCCTCGCTGGCGGAGGGGAAGAACAATGCAAAGGAGGAGAAGGGGAGGGCGGGGGAGCCAAAGCGGGCGCTGAAGTTGGCAAGGACAAGAATACCTCCCTCCCCCCCCTCCCTCCGCTGCTTCCCCTTCCCGGAGGGAGCCCTTCAGCCCTGCCGTTCAAGGGGCTTCAGCCTCTGCCGGTGGGGAGCTCGGGCGCTGGCGGGAGGGAGGGAGGTGGGGGGGGGGGGCTGGATCAAAGCTGCTTGGTGCAGATGTCGCCTCCCCCCCACAAGAAGCTGGAAGGGGCTGTGTGGGAGCCTGGCTGTCCCATTGCATTAACCGAGCAGTGCGCTGAGAGCTCTGGCTGGGCCAGTATTGGCAGCCTGAAGGAAGCCACAGGTGATGCCCTCAACTCCTCTCCTGCTTCTCACCTGCTGGACAGAGAAGCTCAGCTGGCACGGAAAACAGACTCCGAGGCTGCCCAAGGCCACCAGGGCACAAAACAGGCCTCCCTCCCCTGGGGAGCCCCCAGGTGAGCCGCATCGGAAGGGAGGGGCTGTTGCAGGGCATTGCAGGTGAGGTCAGAGAAGCAGCCTGGCTCCTCCGCCCCTCGGGGAAGGGGCCAAGCATCCCTGGGGGGCAGAAGGGAGGAGTTAAGGGAGCCGAGCGAAGGGGGGCTCTGGAACGGAGTGGTGGGCAGTCAACTGCCACGCTCCCCACCTAGGACCTCCTGCCCACCTCCCCTCCAACACCCACCCCCCCACCCTCCCAGTGCGCTGAGTGGCATCTCCCCTTCCTGGGAGGCAGCCCTGCTGCTCATGTGATGTACTTAATAAAAACAAATTAACCTGCGTAAGCATTAATTTCCCAGCTACACATACATCCTGGCCTCATTAGAGTCGCGCTCCCAGGAGCCCAGGAGTTCTGGCACATGGTAATGAGAGTGCGCGGGAGGAAGAGTCCCCCTTAATAGGATTTATTTACTGCAATTGCAATTCAAGGCACATGGCCCCAATCCAGGAGGCGGCAGAGCCAGCTGGGGCTTGGCGAGACGGACGGACGGACGGACGGACGGAGGAGGCCTTGGGGAGCTGCAAGCAGGCCTGGCATCCGGAGCCCCTCGCTGCCCCTCCAACCCAGCACAAGAAACCCTCCAGGGGGAGGGTGTGCACGTGTGTGTGTGTGTGTGTAGCAAGCTGCTCTAACCACTGCACCTCACGGGCACAGGCAAGGAGCAAGGAAACAACTCCATTCCCTCAGGCGAAATTGCAAGCTTGGGAAGAGCCCCCCGTTGTCTGCTTCCCTATCTGGGGGCTTTTGGAGAGAGCTTCCTGCTCTGAGTCAACAGTTCTGGAGCAACTTTTAGGAAACGGCCAATATCTGCAAGGATCTGGGCTAACCAGAGGATCCCCCTTAAAAGGCCACGAGAGAAGGAGGGTTTGCTTCCCCTCCACAGCCAACTCTCCCCTGCCCCTCTGGCACACGCAGGCACGCACTCCCCTGGCACTCTCGGTGGCACGAAGCCTATCAAGGACAGGTGGTGGCACAAGAGGCAGGCAACCCAAAGGCCACCTTCCAGTCACCAAGGCTAATTAGCAGGAAGGCCCATCAAAACAGAACCCTCCATAATCCAGAAAGGTCCAAAGAGGCCCATTAACTCCAGGGGTGTCTGTGTGCTCTGACCAGGGATCTGGCCGAGGGCTTTGCTCTTCCAGGGTCTCCTTGTGCCTTAGGAACCCATCCTGCCCCCTCTTCTTCGGCACAGGCACGCCCAGGGGTGGCCCTTGGCTCTGACCTCTCGCATGGGCAAAATGCGACCCTCAGGACCCCCCCCCCCCCTGAATCTGGCCCTGGGTTAGGGCCACCTCTCATGCTTAGCCCTTTCCCAGGCGATGCCCATTGGCTCAGTGGGCATCGGCAGGCAGGCTGCACATGGCCTTTGGCATCCAGAAGAGTCGCCCCCTTCCATCGCCATCCTTGCCTTCATGCAGGGAAGCCACTTCTGAAGATGCCAGCAGCTTCAGAGCCACGGAGGGCAGAACCGCCACCTCCAGCCGGGCCCTGCCCAAACCTCCGGCTGAGCTCCAGGCAGGCCGAGGAAGGTCCCCCGTTCTCCTTGGGGGGAAGAGTGGGCCTGGGGACCCCTGGCTCTCTCCCTCCCCTGCAGTCAAGGGGCTCTTGCTGGAAAAGGCAGCCACGGGAAGGAGGATGGCTGGTTCAAGGCTTTTCATCTCTTGGCAGGATTGCCACTCGCCTCCTCCTCCTCCTCCTCCTCCTCCTCTCCAGCCCCTCGCGAAGACCCTGGCACTGCCTCCCATCGTGCCCTCTCTGCCTCCAGGCCCTTCAGCAGCCATCCTTGAGGCTGCTTCCCTTTCAGTGAGCCCCCCCCCCTCCAGCCGCTTCCCTCCGCTTTGGTGCCTGGATGTTATTATTCCTGCTAATGAACAAAAGGCAGGGATGGAAGAGGCAGAGAAGCCTCGTCCTTGTGCTTCTCTTTCACACCTCCTCTGCGCTGCTTGTCAGCCCCTTCACAACGTTCGCTCCCGTTGGCCGTTTGCTGGAGTCTTCACAGGAGCTCCCATTATGCCATCGGCTGCCATGAAAACTGGGGACGGGGGTCAAAGGAAGCGCCAGGGAAACAGCCCGGCCGGGGAAGGAGGCTGCCGGGGGGGGGGGGGGCGCTCTCACCGGCGACTTCCAAGCAGGTGGAGAACCTGTTCTTTTCCTCTCTCCCCCCCCCCCCCCCCGAACTAGATGGAGCCTCCCTGCTCAGAGGCAGTCTACCTGCACATCCCCAGCTGAGGAGGAAGGAATCAGGTGCCAGGACAAGGGGAGCTCCCTGACTGTCCGTGATCAGCGGAGAGAGCAGCTGAAGGGGGAAACGGGCTGCTGACAGAGGAGCCTTCCACCTTTCGGTGCCAAGATAAGGGGGGGCTATACTCTTCTGCCCCCCCTTTTCAAACCAGTTGGCCAGAGTGCCAACCAGAAGCAGGTCCACCCTCTGCCCCTCAGGGGTCCTGGGGAGGCAGCCCCCTCCCAGATCCCCCCGTCCCCATCTGGGAGCATCCAGGGGGAGGCAGGGGAGGGGGCTCCTTCAGTTGCTCCAGAGGGAAGAGGCTTCTGAAGGCCTTGGAAGGGGCCTCCTGGCGAGCGACTCAAGGACCCTCCCTGGGCAGCTGCTGGCTAATCGGCTCGGCTTAGGCGGTTTGCGAGAGCAAACTGGCGGATGAAGGAGCCAATCAGCGGGCTTGGCGAGGAGTCGCTCCGCGGTGGCAGCGCCCGGCTGCTCAGTTGTCTGGAGAAGCAGCCGCGACAACGTGCCAGGCCCAGATACGGGCCAGGCCTCCTTATCTCCAGGCCCCCAGCCCCCCCCAGCCCCCCCAGGGCCACCCTCCCCCCGCGTGGCTCAGCCCCAGATTTGGAGGGGAGGGAGGGCAGCCGGGTGGTCCGAATCAGCTGCAACCAACCCCCCCCTTCCCCAGCCGGGGGGTCCCCCAACGCCCCTCTTCAGACGCCAGCCGGCCACCGAGCGCTTCCCCCGCGTCTGGGCAGAGTGCTTGGGAAGGAAGGGGCCTGCCACGGGTCATCCATCCGGAAAGCTTTGCTGCCAGCGGAGGCTGCGCTGAAAGCCGGACCGTTGGCCCCTTTCCTGGGCTGAGCTGCTTGTGGATGGGGCTCTCCTGCCAACGCGAGTGGGAATTTCTCACGGGAAGCTCTCAGGGCTGGAGGGCCAGCTGGCTACGAAGGGCTCCTGGCAGCAGGATGCCGGCCCCCACGCAGCCCCCATCCGGAAGCTTTCAGAGGCTGCTTGTGGGGGGGGGGGGAGAGGGAAGCTCTCCTGGCCCCTCCTGACCTTTGACCTCTCGGCATCAAGAGGCTGGGAAAGCAGAGTCCGCCTCACTCCCCATCCTGCCCTCTGAGTTTGCAGGCGGGCAAGCTGGCACCCAGAGCCTCCCTGCGGGCTGGCTGTAGGGCCAGGGATCTACCCCACGGCACTTGGGGGGAAAACAAGAGGGTAGTCCTCAGGAAATCAATTCCGATTTTCAACTTAGCGACACCACCTGCAGCAGGGCGGGCCCTGACGTGTGCAACATAGTCCCAGGAAGGGGCCGCAAAGGAGCCACGGACTTTCCTCTGGAAGTCAGGCGGCTGCCTTTGAGGCTGGAGGCTCTCTTCAGCCATCGGCCGGGGTTTGAGAGGCCACCAGGCTGCCTTCTGCTGCGTCCTCAGAGCAACCCCCCCCCCCACCCATGCTGATTCTCACAAGGGGCTGGTGCGCACGGGCACCGGAAGCCGCCGGAGGGCACCTTTTCGGCTCTGCCACTGCCAAGCCAGGCAGGAGACGGGCATTATCCCGGCTCAGCCGAGTGGAACCGCTTAAGTGGAATCCACTGTGTACTCGGGCGATTTCAAACACAAGTGATCTTCCTCCGCACGACAGGAAGTGAAATATTCCTCCACCGTCCGCAGTAAATTACAGCCGCTGGCCGGGGCACATAAACCATTCCTGCGGCCGGCCTGTGCGCTCCCTCAGCAGCCTCTCAGGCTCTCGCGATAAATCACCCAGCAAACGGCTGCTGGTCACTCCAGGCCCGGGAGCCACCACTGCGGCCGCCGGAGACCCCGAGGACTGTGGGGCAATTTCATGGATTGATGAATATTTGAGGGTCCTCTGGATGGCAGCCTCCGAGTCAGTCTGCTTCCAGAAGGGACTTGATCCCGAGAATTGCTGGGCTGCTTTGGCTGCCAGATCCTGGCCGAAGGATCCCGGCCCCGGTGTAAAAGCAGATTCCTTTCCTTGGGAGGAGAATTTGGCTTTCTTAGCCCATCATCCCCAGCCAGGAGACCAGGGCTGGCCGCCAGGACCACCTGCTTCCTCCAGCGGCACAGAGCCCGAGCGAGCGGCCGCCCCTTCCAGCCCCTCCCCTCCTCCGTCCTCCTTTGGGGGAGGGGTCAGGAAAGGATCCAAGCGCAGCAGCTGAGAAGCGAGAGGAGCCCAGGGCTAATCCTGAGGCGCCCAGGAAGGCTAGGGGGGGGGGAGTCCCTGCCTTCCTGGGGGGGGAGGGGAGGCGGAAGGGGAGTCGTGCCTTCAGCCCCCTCCCCCCCGTCCCCCTGCGGCTGCGTTGGGGGAGATGCGATTCCTGGTGACAGACAAGGGCAATTATCTGTTATCCACCAGCAGTTTTAGCCTAATTTCATTACTGCTGTGCAATTCTTCCCCGGCCGCCAGTCTATCAATGTCTCCCAGAAAGGATTAGCTGGCATATTCTTCATCTTCCAATGAATTTTAGCTGTCATTCCCTGGATGAATTGAATAGCCCAGGCGGGAAGGGCGAGGCCGGATGCCCCCCCGAGGACCCAGCAGGAAGGCCGACCCCACGGCTGGCTCCCCCCCCCCCAGCCGTTTCCTCCCCTCCTCCCTAACGGGGCAGTTGGAGCCCCGAGAGGAACCCAGCGGGAGCACAGGTGCCTCTCCTGGCTCTTCCTGACTCTTGGGGGAGCGTCTCAGCATCCCCTTCCCTTCCTCCACTCCAGGCACTTTTCCCTTGCCAAGGGAGGCCTTGACGCTACGGTTGCATCCCTGAGAGCCCCTCCTGCCCCAGCCCCACCCAGGGCATTGGGTTTCACAGGCAGCAAGAACACACACGAGAGACACACCAGGGCTGCAAAGACTCAGCCCTGACAGCGTCAGCAGAAAAACGCAATATAAGCTGAGATTTAAGCTGATCTCAGGGTGTTGCAGGGGGAGGAGGAGGAGGAGAGGCTCCCTCAGGAGGGGCAGGACCCCCAAATGGCTTGGAAAACTCAATAAAGCCAAGGATGGATGTCAGAGAATGCTCACTCAGCAACCTTGCTTGGCGGAGGGAAATCGGACCTCTTTTGAAATCCAGCTGACCCGGCGGCGGTACGAGGACATTTAATCTGCCTTGGATGCCGCCCCCCCTGGAAACATCTGTCCGCTGGCACGGCTGGTCCGCTCTCCGTGCCTCCTACTCAACCTTGGAACCCCTGCGCTCCCCACCCCCCTAATAACGGAACCCCACTTCCTAGCCCCCAGCCTGTTCCTACCGAGCTCTGTGCTGCTTTGGAGAAAACTCAATGGCAAATTATTTTTTAAAGAATTATTTAAAGGAATTTCTTCATATTCATAATTCATATTTTATTTCAAGACATCTGCTGCTGATTACATTACATTTAACTAAAATTAGATGAAGCTCTCAGAATGTAATTAAGCCCCTGCCAAAATTCCTGGCCCACCAATACCAGCCGAGCACCGCGGGGGCCGAGCGGAGCCTAATATGTAATTAGGAGCTATTTTCTAGCTGTTTTTAAAGTCTGAAAATTAGCTGCCTTTATTAATCACACAGACAAATATAAAGCCAAGCCGATGCTTGCCGAAATTCCTAAAAAGGATTTTTTTTTAATTATACACCACATTGCACCGAGACTCATTTTGAATGTTGATTTGTTGTGCACTGACATTTTGACAACTAGTTCTCAATTTGTCTGTCGTAGTTCGGCAACAACAAAGCCGACAGTAATACTTAACTTTCAAAACCTTCACGGTGCCATGACGGGGCTTGGGGGGGGGGGGCTAAATCCATCACGGAGTAACAGGCTGCCACGGATGCCCTTCCTTCCGCGCTGGGGGAAGGAAGCCCCGGGCACACCCGCCCCCTCCCTCAACTGAGGACTGAGGGTCTGTGAAAAACCCTTGTCAAAAAGAGGCAGAAATCCACAGGCCCCAAGCAGACATTTCCACACTCTGCACAACGGTCGCCCTCCTTGCCAATTCCGCTCTCCGGAGACCTCCAGGTGGCAGGGCTAATTCCAGAGGCCTTGGCAGGGCCCTGCTGGGCAGCAGCTGAGCCCCTCGGCTTCCTTCCCCTGCGGAGGGCTTGGAGGGCATCTCGGTGGCGCATCTGGAGCGGAGGGCGGGCTGCCCAGACCCAGGGGCTCCATCTGAGAGAGGCTCCCTGTCAGGGGCAGAGGCCTGGACCCTGGAAGGCGGCTCTCCCTCTTCCCTCCGGATCTGGGCTCTTGCAGGAAGGAAAGGCGTCGCACGTGGAGAAGGGAGTCGGATGAAGAACCTTCTTTGATGCTCCAGGGAGCCAATGGCAAGAGGTTACCTAGGAAGCCTTCTTCTGGGACCATGCCCAGCTCTTTCACAGGCCGCCCTCTTCTAGATCTGATCTTCATCAACTTGGCTCTGGCCACAATTCCTTCCGCCCTGGGAACCAGGCCCCCTCCTGGGGCTCTAGAAGGGGCTTTTTTTTAGGGTGTGTGTGTCCCATTTCCGTTCGGTTCCAGAGTGGAATAGTGGCCTGACAAGTAGCTGGGGGGGGGGGGGGGGGGCTTTGCCTCAGAGCAGAGTCTTAAGAGTGAAGCAGCCACTGAAGCTCGTAAATCGTGGCTTAAGTGTGTGCACAAAGTCAGGCAATTATGGCTTGGCGCAACATGTCAACCCAGGCATTGTTCCCCACTGAGGGGGCCGTTCTCTCCCCCCAAAGCAGGATTAAGAAGAGCTGCAATGCTGGGGAGGGGGCTCTGAGCCCCACAATCTCTGCCAGGCTCCCTCGGATCCTACAGGGAGGGAGGGGGGGAGGGGGCTGCCTTTGACATTTTCCATCCTGACCCCCTCTTCCCTCCCCCAGCCCCATTGTCTCCCGAGCATCCATTGGAAGCGGCCACTGCTGACGCTCAGCATAAAACCACCTGCGCCACCCAGGCCAGGGGAAGGCAGAAGCCCCCTCCCCTCAGGGTCAACAGGACAGGGGACCAAGGCAGGAAGGACCCCCGGAGGATGCGAGAAATCGGCCCCCAGAAGGGGCAGGACAAGGAGCAGAGAAGGAGCCCGTGCTGAGCTAGGTCCAACCAGATGGGCTGCCTGCCCCCTCGTCCCGCCCAGTCCACACAGCTTGTGCAGGAGGGGGAAGAGCTGCCCCGCAATCCTCTTGGCAGTGGAGCATGGTTTCAGGGGTGGTGTGAAAACAACGTCCTTTCCCCAGCCTCTTCATAAAGAGCTCTTTTAATGCAGCTCTAGTTACCAGCCTGTGGCTCAATTATTCAGGGCTACAGGCTCCATGTTCCCGCTTTAATTTTTTGTATAGTTTTGATGCTTTTATTGGCAGGTTGCTGAAAGTCAGCTTTAATCCGAAGGGCAGGTTATGCATCTTGAATGTAGCTGAGCAAATGATTGGAAAAGGAACAAATAGCATCACGGCCATCGGCAACTTTTTGCTTTCCGGCTGCCAAATTGCCTCCTCATCCTCACCCGTCACGGGAGTGAAGCCGGCCCAGGAGGCTGCTGGCCTCGGTGCGCCCACCCGGTTCAGAAGACCCACCGATCCCCATGAGACCGACTGGAGGAGTTCCAGCCTTTGAGCTTCACCCGTTCAGCCACTCCGCTTGGTTCTCCAGGTTTTGCCATGCGGGCAAAGTCCGGCCCTCGGCTGCCTTGATAACCTGTCCCCCCACCCCACCCCACCCCTACCCCACAGGGCCCCAGCCCGCCTCAGTTGGGCCCCTCTCCCAAAACGAGAGCGCTTTCGGGAGCAGATGGCCTGCTCTGAACCGCATTCCTGCCTCCCTGCACAACTGATTTCTGCCAGGGGCTGCCAGGCCTGGCCTGGCTCTGCCCGCTTTCCACTCTCGCCTGGTCCTTCGAGCCCCTTTCATCTTCCGCCTTCCTGGACTGTTCTGGCCATTAGGAGCCAATAGGGAGAATGATTAGCCTTCCCTCCACAAAGCTCATCAGTGGAAAAGGGACGCTTGAGAAAAATTAGCCAAGTTACCAGCCCCATCCATCAGTTATCCGTAACCTTTGTCAGGAGGGGACTGGAAGCAAAGGAAGGACCCCCCCCCAAAAGGCAAAGGGGGGAGGGGGAGGGGCAGGCATCTCCTTGGGGAGAGCAGGCGGAGAGGCTGCCTTTGCGGCTATTGTCCTGCGATGACCCTCTGGCCACTTCTGCCATCTTGTGCTCCTCTCCAGAGATGGTTGCCCCACCCGCCCTTCTACCCCAAACAGAGGAAGGGCCCTCAAATTAGGGCCAGGAAGACGACACGAGAGGCCCCTGGGGTCACCTTGGGGAGGGATGTCATTACCCAGCAGAACAGGGAAACCCATGTTAAATTCTAGGCCCAACTTGGCTACATTTTACATCCCATCAAAGCATGGTTTTCTTTTAACTTCTATTTGTTTCTTCATGGGCTTCCTCCTCCTTCACAAAGGCCGGGGGGGGGGGGACGGGGGACGGGGGGGGGGGGTCGGGGAGAGCAAAAGGTGAAATCCAAGAATAATAACCGGGATGAACTGGAACTTGAAGTGTGGCAGCCCCTGAATTCCCAGAAGTGTTTGGAGGCCTTTGCAGGCACTGGGCTCTCCTCCCACTTCGCGTGTGTGTGTGTGTGTGTGTGTGTGTGTGTGTGTGTGTCTGTGCTCTCAAAGAAGTCACCCCCCCCCCCAAGTGGCCTGCTCTACCACTTATAAGAAGTGCCCACCCAGCTTCCCAGGTGGCACAAATGTGGCCCCCTTGGATGAGCTGCAAGAAGAGTCCCCTGCCAGGGGCGGGTGGGCATTCCAAGAGAACCAGTTGAGCCCCCTCCCAGCCAGCTGGCCTGCCTCTGCTTCAGGGGGGTTGGGGAGGGGAGGGGTTCCTGCCCACCTTTGCAAGCTCAAGAGACCCTCCCAGCCGCAGCTCCTCCGTAAGTGGGTCTATGCTGCCCTCTGCTGTTCAGAGAAATCTCTGCGCCCGCTGAGAAACCTCGCTCAAACCAGCTGCCAAGTTCAAGCCAAGCGCCCCCCCCCAGCTCCCCCCCCCAACCAGCCCAGAGCAGAAGGAATCCCTGACACAAAAGCCAGAAGAGCCATCTTTGACCCCCAGCCTTTATTCAGACGCCCACAAAGGGGGCCCCTCGCAGCCCCTCTAACACCGAAAAGCTTGAGTTGATTAAGAGGCCAAATGCAACCGGGCCCCCCCCCCGACAGGAACACGCTGCTCACAGGGGCCTTTGGGGGTCCTGTTTTCCCTCCCCTTGAAGCCTCAGCAACTCATTCACGAGGGAACCTGCCCACCCCCATCCCCCCCAACACAGGACACATTCAAAATCAGAGACACATCAGCAGAGGCACAGGAAGGAGCTCAGGGGAAAGGTGCCAGGGGGTGTCGTGGGGGAAAGCACTAAGGAGCCAGTTCAGGAGATGGGCAGTCATGTGAGGGAGCGACTCCCCCTCCTGCCTGGCATTTTTAGTGGCCTGGCCGAGAGCAAAAGGTGCAAGGATTTACACTAGTGTAGCCAGAGATCCCCGTGAGCAGTAGAGCCATGTCAACGGCAGAGGACTGGTGAGGAAAACCCCAGCTACCTGCCTCTCACCCCCTCCCACCCCACCTCATCGGTCCTCCAGCAGCCCCCACTCCCACTGACTGCGCCCCTCCCAAGCTGACTGACCGAGTCCTGCCGGGCTGCCTTGGACGTTGCCTGGATGTCCAGTCCGAGTCAGGGCAGGAGGAAGGCGTCGCCCTTCACGGCTACCATCAACTGCCCTCCAAAGCCTTCTGCACTTCCGCTTTCAGGCACGGCAAGACGTGGGCGCTTATGCCAGGCGCCCCGATGACCGTCTCCCAGCACTCAAACCCGCAGCGGGTCAGGTCTCGGATGGCGTCTTCCACCGCCAAAGGAGCCGTGCCTGCCAAGAGACGGGGCTCCCCGGTTAGACACTCAAAACAGCTGCCCAGCCACCCCAAGCGGACCCCCAAAGCGGTGTAGGAGATTTGGCACTCAGAACGTGCAGCCGAAGGAAACGCAGCCAGGCAGGAAGATGCTCTGAGCTACACCCCAGAAGCATTGAGGCAGGATTGAGGAACGGTTCATGGTTACTTTAAGAGGGGCACTTAAGGTAAATCCTAAAGAAGCGTTCCTCAACCTTGACAGCTTTAAGACGTGGGCTACGCTGGCTGGGGAATTCTGGGAATTGAAGTCCACAGGTCTTAAAGTTGCCAGAGCCCAGAAGCATTGCTCTAAAGGAGGCCCATAAAATAGCACGTCCAACTGAAAGCCCCCCAACGGCTGCCCTGCAACACATCTGTAGGGCTCTTTCAAGAGCAAAAAGGAAACCTGGGCCCAGGAAGGCAAAAGCCAGGCAGGAAAGACTCACCTGGTGGAAGCAAAGTGATGGCACAGCCGCCTCCCCCAGCTCCGGTCAGTTTGCTATGCAGCCCGTGGGAGGAAGAGACCTGGCAGACGCGGTCCAGCATGGCATGGCCGACCCCGATGCCGTTGAGGAGGTGCTGGTTGATGTCTACCAAGGCCTGAGGAATAAAAGCAGCGACACGGATGAGAGGAGAAAGGAGGAGCAGGAGCAGGGAACGAGCTTCAGGCAGAAATGAGTGTGCCAAAAAAGCCAAGCTTGTTTTTTCTGTTTTAAAAGTGGGATCCTCATGGCAAAGGAAGGAATCAAGACAAGGGCTTACCTCCAGCCTGGAGTAGTGTTCCTGAGATGGATCTCCGGTCATTGCCTCAAGAATTTCTTCGCATTCCCGAGAAATTGCGTCTATGGAAGTGAGCATCGGCTCCATGACAGTGGGAAGCTGCAGGAGGAGAAAGTATAGGGGGAGGGACAGAGAGAGGAGGAGGAAGAGCAAGATAAAAAGCATATAAAATCTGAAATCCTATTTAAGATATATTGGCCCAGTTATAAGGTTTACTTTTTTAAAAGCGCCTGCTTCTATTAAAGTTAGCCAGAAAGGGACTCTTGCGAACGGCACATTTATACATGCTTCTGCTTCTTATCCAGCCCTTCTCCAAATCATTCCCTCCCACCCTGAATGTATTTTGACAAATCACCAACCATAAATTCTGGGCATTCACAAAGCCTGGGAGAGGAACCAGAAGAAATACCTTCAGCAGCTTGGCTTTAACCCCCGCAACCAGGATCTTGGTGCTGCGTGGAACTTTAGTGTTGGTCAGTAAAATCCGTAAAGTGGGCACGCTGAGAAGAAAAAGACTCTTAGAAATCAAGTCTGGGAGTTGCTATGCAATAACTAAGAATGCAGACCCATCAGGCACAGTCAAAGGAGGAAGGTACGGCTTTTATTTTCCCCCAAAGGTCCTGGAAGTTTGCAGCCTGGGAGAGGGGGAAGGATTTGGCCAAGCACCTCCAGAGCAGGAAGGTGAAACTACAAGCCCCATCGCCCCCCTCCTCAGGGGCACTGAAGCATCTCGTAGCCTTCACTTCCGCTCTGCTCCTGCGAAGGTTGTACAGCCAGCGACACACCAGGAAGAGGCCTTCGCTAGCCAAGCTTAATCGCCAGTTAGAGCCACGGTTTAGTTAGAATTAGCTTGGCGTGTTGTGAGCGACCCAGCCAAGGCCCACATTTTGCAAGGCAAAATAACTTTGTTTTCTAATAACTGCCAATGAAATAACTGGGGTCTAACATTAGCTGCTAATAGAGCAATTTCACGCCCTGCGAAAGATTCTAATGAAGTCCGATTAGGCCAAGCTGGCGGAAGGTGCTGAGCCCTCACTGGCAATCCCTTTTCCGACCTCTGGCAACGCTCAGCATGCAAACTCTCCCATGTGCTGCTTGCTTGCCGAGGGGCAACCTTCGCAGTGTAAGGCCTCGGGCCCAGAGTGAGATCAGTGGGAGGCTGCTAGCGCTCTGCTTGGAAAACAAGGCGCCTGTCAGTCAGCCTGAAGGAATTAATCATCCTAGCAAGGCTTTCCCTTTTTAAAAAAAAAATCAAAACTTTTTAACACACTGATGGGTCCGCAAATCAAAACGTTGACGAAAACTACTTTTTCGTGAAGGAAATACCAACACGTGTGACCATGCTAAAAATGCAACTCAATCTTTTAAAAAACAATTTTATAAAGCTGCCAATTCTCGTAAAACTATCTAAACATTGAAGCTCAAATGAACCTTACCTCTTTAACGCAGAGATTTTTCCTGAAATATACCGCAAGGCTCCACCTAAACATTTGGGAAAGAAAGAAAGAAAGATGGTTTCCCTCCCCTCGAGGCTTCATTGTTCCATATTCTGCAAAATTGCTCCATTGCGCCTAGCAAGCGGGAAACACCTGGCTTTGGACTCCTTTACCAAAAGCCAAGCGAAGGGAGGCCTTGGGGGTCAACGGCAGCCAAAATCCCTTCCCGGAATCCTAAGGGATACTTCATGTGATTCCCTAAGGCAGCTCAGTTCAGCCCCTCAGAGAGGGGCAAAGCCCCCTCGCTGTACCTGAGCCAGTCCAGCAATGGGAACGAAGGAAAGAGAAGACCAACCCCAGGTGCTCACAGCGTTGTCCACTCCAGAAGGATTCCCATGGATCACTTGCTCTCCTCGGAAGGCCAACCTGTTGATCACGTCCAGCTCCTCCTTGGTCCATCTGGAAGGGCAGAAAAGGCCTTGGTTGAGATCAGCCTCTCCCCGCCCCCTTTCAGCAGCCCTCCTGCTCCTTCTTTGACCTGCGGCTTCTGGCCCATTAAACCAGACAGGGTGAAACAAGGCACCTGGGTCACTAGAACGGCAATCTTATCTTTGAGCAACAAGAGCCCAAAATGAAGGGCTTTAAGACGACAAAAAGCTGCCATAACACACGCCCAGTTCCACCTGGATAGGTGGAAGCGATTTCTCAACTCCTCCCTTTTCCAGGGCCTACCTAGCTGCTTCTTGGCCCTCCTGCAGAGGACAGCTGATGGCGCCACATCCAGAAAGCAAAGCCCCCGCCAGGCAGACCGAGTACGCTGCACTGGAGCCCAACCCAGCGCCAGTGGGCAGCTCAGACCAAACCAAGATGTCAACCGTTGGCAGAACCCTGAAAGATAAGTACACTGCGAGCATTAAAGTTTTGCAATTCCACTCATTACTTTCCTCATGCTGAGCAGAATTTAATAGTCTTTGCTTTCATGATGAGTCACAGCAGGCTTACAGAACAAGTAAGACCACAGAACCGGTCTTTCCTTTGCTCATTTTCTCTTCTGGTTTTTCTACATGTGGTGCCTCAGAAACAAGTAATCTATTAGAAGTATTACATGTTGCCTGCTCCTAGTTTCCTGATTTTTAAAAAAATAGATATAATCTACACCCTGATTTTATTTCACGGCTCATGAAAGAGTTATTTTCTGTAAATAATTATTCCACAATCCTGATTTTAAATTCCCATAATAATAAAACATCTATTCGTCTTCTTTCATTGTCAATCTTCGTTGGCTGTATCCCATTCTTTCTCCGTTTCTATCGATCTATCCTATCTTGCACTGCATGTTCTTTAGGATCCCTATTAAAAGTCATCTGTACCATTGGCCAAACCCTCCTGACATTCCCAGAGGAAGGCGAAGCAACTCCACAATCTCCATCAACGCCTCCAAATTCTTCGTGTGGAAATTGGGAAGGCAGGTTTGGCAATCCTGACTGCCAGGGAGCGAAAGAGCCACGACGCAAAGGTGAGACCCATTAGTCTTACCCGTACTTAGATGCCACAGACAAGTACAAGTAAAGAAAGGCTGCAGCAGCTGCACTCTGGACGGTTTCGTGTCCATTATCGTCCCCCGCAAACTCTTTTAGCTTCTCCACTTGTTCGGCGCTGGGCGGCTGCCCTTCAGGCAGTTCAGCTGAGGAGAAACAGCAGGAGAGACGTTTGCCTTCTATGCCCAGAAAGGGAGGCAAGGCCACTTTCTTCAGTGTCTCTGGACAACCCTTCCCAACTATTCCACGTGCATCAGGACGACACCATCAACAAGGGGCAGATCAGGGGCAGAATTTGACAGATACAATTTTACGATAAAGCTTCCCCAGCAGCTCCTTGAGGGTCAGGTGGAATCCCCCAAAGGCGGCTTGTGCCTACCTGAGAATGCGGCCAGCAGGGGCTGGAGCTCAGCCGCTTCCCAGCTTAGTCTGCTCCCCAGATTCGGCAGCTGCAGGGAGATTTTCCCATCCTGCCGCGGAGTCATCCGGAGGAAAGTCCGCAAGTCCAGCGCCGTCGCCAGAGCCACCTGCAAGTCCCAAAAGCGCCAGAGGAAAGCAGAGAGCCTTAGTGGCCATTGGGTGATGGGTGGGTGGATTAAATTCAGGGCTCCCCAATCTTGGGGCCTTTAAGGCTTGTGGACTTCAACTCCCAGGGTTCCCCAGCCAGCCTCCTGGCAGTTGAAGTCCACAAGCCTTAAAGGACCCAAGATTGGAGCCCCCCCTGGATTACATGGATCAGAATGAAGGGATGAAAAGGGGGGGGGGGCTTTTGGGCGCCAAGCCCCAGCGCGGCCTTACCTTCCCGTGCACCACCGCGTGCTCCCCGTGCAGGATGACCTTCCCCGGGGCGGAAAGCACCAGGCGCCGCTTCTCCCACATCGCCTCCCTGCCGACAGAAACGCGCCGTCCGTCAGTCTGAAGGGGGGGGGGGGTTCGAAGCTCCCCTCCGCCCCCTCGGCCCAGCCTGACCTCCCCCCCCCCCCACTGAGGCGCTCTACCTGCGCCCCTCCGCGCAATGCATGCTGGGCCGGCGGGAGCGCCCCTCACCTGTCCCAGGCGCCGCTCCAGGTGAGGCGATCCCCCCGAAGGGGCGTGACCGGCGCTCCGCCTCCGCCCAATCGGCCGATGCGGGCGCCGCCATTCCATCTCCCGATTGGCCGCGCCCCGCAGCGCCGCGCCCAATCGGAAGCCGGCGGGGGCGGCGACGGCCGCCGGGAAGGGACAATCCCGGTGGGGCGTTTCGCCCTCGTCCCCGGGCATGGCTGGCACGGGCTGGCGGGGCTGCGGCCGCTTCCTCCTGGCGCGGGCGGCGGCGGCGGGCGGCGGGGCGAGGAGCCGGGTCTCTTGCCGGGAACCGGGGCCCGAGCCGCCCGGGTGAGGACCGTGGCGGGGTTGCAGCCCGGGAGGCGGCCAAATGCCCCGGGGGTGAGCGGGTGGCGAAGGAGGGGCGGCCGTGGCTGCCTTCATGCGGCTAACCTTCTCCTCCCCGCAGTCCGGATTCCAAGGCCGGGAAAAGCAGCGGAGCCCCCAAGATCTACACCAAGACGGGAGACAAAGGTAGCCCCTCCGCCTGGCCCCAAAACCCTGGGGACCCCTTACCCCCTTCCTTCCCTTCCTGGAGGGTCCCCACCGGCTGTCTCTTCTTGGGCTTGAAGGCTTCTCCAGCACCTTCACCGGGGAGAGGAGAGCCAAGGATGACCTGATCTTCGAGGCTTTGGGGACCCTGGACGAACTGAGCTCGGCCGTAGGGTAACTGCAAGGTTCTTATGCCCAAATAGGTCCAAGGTGCCCCCCCCCCCTCCTGTCCCCTTGAAGTGTCCTTGGCTGCCTGTCACCAGCTGGGCCCTTTGCACTTTGGGCAGCTTTGACTTAGAAACACAAATCCTGCAAAGCAATATGAACATCTCTGAGTAACAGCATCATCCTTGAGAGACACTTTCTATATTTAGGAGAAATATGCGACAGTTCCATAGATTTCAGACTGGCTTAATAGTTGTTGCATGTTGTTAGAGGGGAGGGAGTCACATCTGGAAACACATCCGGTTTGTTCTTTTCCACTGCAGCTTAAGTGCTGAGTTTGGCAGAGAAAGCGGCCACACGTTTGTGGGAGAACTCCACAAGGTGAGAGAGAAATTGAAATCGTCCTTTCTATCTGGGCCAAGCTTTACTCCTCTCTTACTCTGGGAGGCGCCTTAAAACAGAGGCCTGACTCCCTTCCAGGTGATTCCACCTTTCTGTACCCCAAACACGTCTAGCCTTCCCCACTGCAGGTCCAGTGCATGCTGCAAGATGCCGGCTCTAACGTGGCAACGCCCATCTCTTCAGCCAGGGAGTCTCACATAAGTAAGTCGGACTTCTCTGAGAAGTTGAAGGTTGGTAAGGAATATGCTTCTCAAACAAGTGTCCCTTGCCTTTGCTTTCTGCTGAGAGTTGGAAGCCCAGACATGTTCTCCCATGATTGCATCGAGAGCCTGCTTTTCTTTGTGGAGATTCAAAGGCTTCCAGGGGTCCCTAAGTGGGGGGAGCTTTTGGAGTTGACACCTTGGAGTCATGCTTGGCAGATCAAAGCAGGAGACTCTCTGTTCCTCCATGGGAGATGGGAAACCGTGCCGGGCATGTTCCACGGAGCCCGAGGCTTTGCCAAGACTTCCCTCCAGGCCCATCTTGTGTGATTGGCCTCCTCCTCCTCAGAGCGAACATCCTTCAGTGAGAAGCCTGTGCTGGAGTTGGAAAGCTGGATTGACAAATACTCAGATCAGCTCCCACCGCTCACCTCCTTCATTTTGCCAGTAAGTCCTTGATGTGCCCTTCCATGTTTTGTGCCTTCAGTCCTGGAGTCAGGATAGAATTACCAGACTTTGGCCTCTAGAAACCCTGAGTTTTTCCTTGCCAGGATCGCAACTTCATGAATCCTTTGCATCCTACATTCTTTTTTTTTTCTTTTAAAGGGAAAGGCAGCCAAGAGTTGTCGTTTTTAGTGAGCCACTACACCCTACCAATCTTGTGTCTTTGTGCTTGTGTCTCATTTCAGTCTGGGGGAAAAAGCAGTGCTGCGCTCCATCTCTCCCGAGCCGTGTGTCGCAGAGCCGAGAGGCGGTAAGGGGCAGGTTCTGTTCTTCAGTTGGTTTTAGAATAAATGCTCCCTTGCGTGGGAAGAATCTAAAAGGAGACACTGGCTGCATTTGTGGCTTTAGAGTTGTTGATAGAGCCATGGCAAAGATGGGGAAGCCGTCGCCTAAGGGTCGTTGCCCAAGCAAAATACACCAATTAGACACCTGGGCTTGGAGGGGGGGCAGGCACAGAGTTGTGGCAACACGGATTCTTGGACCCTTTTGCAGACTTCAGTTGCTTTGTGTCATCATGGCTTTTGGGCCTCTGTCTCCTTATGCCTTCACAGTGTGGTTCCTTTGGTGAAAACAGGAGAAGCCGATGCAAATGTGGCCAAGTACTTAAACAGGTAACTTGGGTTTAAGTGTTTAAACAGGCAGACAAATGTTGCAAGCCGTAACTGCAGTCCAACTTCAGGGAAACTTCCTGCCATACGCAATGCGGACCATGGGACATTGCTGGAGACGCATACAAAACGTTGCGACCTCCGTAGAGAGATCCCAAGGAGATTCTCTGGCCTCAAAAGGTTGCTTTAGTCTGGCCTTGGGTTCAAACTCCCAGCTGCTTCACAGGAGTTATTTGTCTCTGGGCATCCATGGGCTTTTTCTGCAGACTTTGGCAAGGGGAGCTGCATGCATGCATGTGTGGGGTTATGAGATCAGGCCAGGCAATTCTGCCCCGTGCCCAGATGCGACTGCCTGCTCTGCCGGGGGGGGGGGGGGGGGTGTCTCTCTAGCCCTGCTGTCAACAGACGGAGGGTGACCCTTTTCTTCCCCCCATATCCAGGCTGAGCGACTATCTGTTTGTCTTGGCCCGGTTTGCTGCAAAGCAGGAAGGGAAGAAGGAGCAAATCTACAGGAGGATGGAGCCCCAAGACTAAACTCACGAGCGCATGATGTGCAATGTACAACCTTTGAGCTAATAGAAGGCAAAACAAAGTGTAAACTCCCAGCAATTTGAAACGCTGAAATTGAGCCCTACCTGAAAAGCCAAGAGAAGCCCACAGACATTCCTGGCTGCTTTGTTGGGAGTCCGGCTTGTCTGTGGGAACTCAGAGCAACTGCGATGCCTGAAGGTGCCTTTGTTGCTTCTTGGAAGAAGGAAAGGAATTGAGGTTCAGTCCAGTCCCATTGGCTCCGGTTAAGCCTGATGCCGCCTGCGGGTTTCTTTTGATCCAGACAAAAATGGACCTGGATTTCTTCCCTCGGCCACGTCCATCCAGACGTTCCCTCAGTAATCTTGGAAAATGCAGCTTTTGAAAGACTTTTGCCCTTCTGGCAAACGTTCCTCCAGAATGCAGCCTGGCCACTGAGCTCTTTCCCTGGCTTCTCTTTTCTCCCAGCCATGTATTTTTTAAAAAGAAAAGCAACCGCAGCATTCAACCAATTTTTCAACTTTATTTCCTGAATTGCCAGTGTGAAGAATGTGCCGTTAACTTAAAAAAAAAAAAAACCCAAGTGATCAAAGAAAAATAATTTATTGATTTCCTCTCTCCTGGGAAAAAGGGCCGGGCGTGGGGAGAGACGGCCTCCAGGGGACAGAGCAACAGCGCAATGCGCTGCCAAGCTTGTTGGGACTGGCCACTCCTGGATTCCAGTGGGGGGAGGGCACCAGAAGAGGGGGGGAGGCTGCCCCCCCTCCTCCAAGGGCACTTTGAAGCAGTTCTCTGGGAGGCCTGCAGTGGCAGCCACAGGTCAACGCCCCATAATCCCCAACAAAAGTCAGGAAGGAAACTGGCTGAACCAGCATCCAGAACAGCTCCATGCTTATGAACCGCTCGGGGGTGGGCAGGCGGGGGGGGGGGGGGGATGTTTCATGGCAGTAGCTACGTCCTGAAATTAAAAATAATTGGACTTAAATAAAAGCAACATTCTCAAAAGACCTTCCACTGATTTTAGTTTCTTACAAACCAACGCTGCTTTCTTCATATTTCACATTTGTGCCAAAGGGTTTCCACGCGTGAGGTTTGCAATCTGCCTTCCTAAAATAAGCAGACTCACTCACAAGCAGGGCAGCTGCCTGGGGGCAGGAGCACAGTCAGGCCCTGGACACGCTGAGCCACTTCATGGAGCTGGACTGGGAGTGGGAGAGGCTTCCCCATGGACCGATTCGTCCAATTTATTTTAAAAGGTAGAAAAAACTCGGGGCCGCTTTCTTTGTGTTTGTTCAAAATCTGTAGGTCCACGCGTGCGCACACACGCTCCTGGGGAAGACCGGGGGGGGGGGGGGCAGCCAGATCCACAGACCTGCACAGGCCCCGAGCTCCTTCTATGGGCTTTGGGAGACTTCAAGAGGAGGAGAGAACGATCTGCCCCAGAGCAACCGGCAATAGGGGGAAACGCCCGCTTCAATCTAGGTGAGGGCTCTCAGAAGTTGACAAGCGCAGCAGAGTGGCTGGGGGATCCTGGGAGTTGAAGTCCACGAGTCTTAAAAGTTGCCAACTTTGGAAGCTCCCCGATCTAAACCCACCTGCAATCTGTGCCTCCTTCCACAAGCAGCCAAACTAAACTTCAAAAGAACAAAGTCCCTGAGAGAACTGGCACAGGACCGCCCTGGTCTGCCCAGCTGGTTCCCCCTCACCTCTGCCTACGTGCTCGTTCTTGGGGCTGAAAGACCCCTCCGCCCTCCACCCCCCTTGGCCTAAGTGCACTCGGGCGCCTTCTGCGCCAGGCCTTCCCCCAGGGAGGCTGCTCAGAGTTCACACGGGAGTCCCCCTGCCCTGGGCCTTGGTCACTGAGGGCTGACTGGTGGATTCCCGTCCCGTGCCTTGCTGGGGAGGGCCAGGGGGTGACGCAAAGCCAAACTAGTTCAAGAGACCAAAAGTGGGCCAGGCGAGGCTCCCACTTTCGGGTCCAGAGGTAAAGGCAGCCTTGCAGGCTCACTGAGGAACAGGCTTTCTGGCCTCCAATCTCTCACCCCTTGAGGAGGCCGGGGCCTCAGATTCAGCAGATTCAGACTCCTTCCAAGGGAGCCAGCCCAGGGCAGTGGGGAAGTTTGACCAGGACAGGCGGGAAGGTCTCAGCAGTGCAGGGGAAGAGAGCCCGGGGGGCTCTTAACATGAGGGACCTCCTGCCCAGCCCGCCACGCGGCCCCCTGCCCCCTGCAACGGCTCACTGCACAAGGTTTGCAGGCAAGGCTACGTTTAATGGCAGGCCAGCTGCGGTCTCAGAGGAGCGAAGCAGTGCTGGAGGCAGCTCCGTCTCTACCTGGGCACCGGAGTCCCAAGGGCTTCGGGCCCACCTTGCTCGCCAAGGCTCCGGGGAAGGCGCTGCTGGTGTGGCCAACCGGCTCCCCCTCTCCCGCCAGGGCTGCTACGAGAGCTCGAAGCCCGTGTTCATGCTGATGGCGTAGCGCAGCTTCTCCCTCAGGACGCTCTTCTTGCTGTAGTTGGGCAGCTTCAGGAGGTTGAAGCAGGTGGAGGAGGTGGGCAGGCGGCCCCCCGGCTCCTTCTTCCGGATGGTGAAGAAGCCCCGCAGAACGCTGCCCAGGGTGTCCCCTGTGTCCTGGGAGACAGGCAGGAGTGAGGGGGGAGGGGTGGGAAGACGCTGCACCGCAATCCCACAGGCAGACCAGCCAGGCTCCCCCCTCCTTTCCTCCCCCACAGAACGCCAGCTGGCTGCCTTTTGCCTGGGAACACAAGCCCCCCCCCCCCGGCCACACACCTGGTCATCCGACACTTCCACACACCGGATGGAGAAGGGGGGCTTGAGGTAGACGAAGCCCAGGAGGGGCGGCCGGGAGCAGCTGGTGACAAACTGAGAGGCCAAGAGAGAACGGAAGTCATGGAGTGGGAGGAGGGGCTGCCCCACAGAGCCCCACCTGGGAGGGAGGGAGGGTGGTTCCCTCGGCCTTTGTTAAAACAAGCTGCCTGTCCTTACCTTGAGAAACATGGCTCTTTCCTCGGGGCTGAAGTCGTTGGCAAGGATGTCCCAGAGCCAGACGATGACCCTGTGGCTGCCATGGAAGCCCCCGTAGTAGACGGTGTGTTTCCTGGAGGGAACCAAAGAGGTCAGGCGGGGCAGAGCCCCCCCCCTTAAAAGGGCCAGAGCCCCCCCCCCCCCCCCCCCCAATGCTCCTGGCCTCCTCCCTCAGGCCGGGCTTTTCCTCCTCCCCAGCAAGCTGGAGGGCGGTTCCCAGGTTTGCCCCCTTGGGAGGAGTGCGGCTTTGGGCCTTACTTCAGGTCCTCCAGGTCGATCTCCGCATTGTCGCCAGATATCAAGCGCTGCAACTCGGGGGCGGAGAAGACCCGGATCCACTCGGGCTTGATGATGGAGCGGAAGCCGCCGATGAAGGCGCCCGTCTGGTTCTTGATCTGGGTGTGCATGCGGAAGTGGGCCATCAGGTGGATGTAGCTGATCCTGGGAAAGAGGGGAGAGCTGAGATCCAGCAGCCTCCCAGGAAGCCCTTCAGGGCCTCAGCTCCCTGGGGCGGAAGGTTAAAAGAAGCCCGGGGCCTCTTTCGGCACCAAAGGCAGCGGCCGGATCCCACCGGGCTGTGGGGGGAAATCAGCAGAGTCAGGCTTACTTGTTCTCGTTGGTCACAGGGATGGTCTTTCCACCGGGAATGAGTTCGTGGCACACAAGCTGGAAGGGCAAAAACCGGGGAGGAGGAAAAGGAAAAAGGAAAGACATTAGCCTTTACTGCAGAAATGGACGAGCAAGCAGGTGCCACTCGGGGGGCCTCTGACCCTACCTGGCCCATCACGTCCTCATCGTAGGAGAGGGTGAGGCCCAGGTCGCTGGTGTCTCCTTCGTAGCGCTGCAGAAGGACGAGAAAGCAGCTCCGTTGCTGAGGAATTGCAGGAAAATGGCTCACCAGAACCCAGGGGGAAAAACCTGCCTCAGAGAAAGGCCAACTCTCCCCCCCAGCACAGCCGAATACCCCCTGCCTGTCGCTTATTGTGCCCTCCAGGTGTGATGAGGAACGACAAGGGGCTTTGCTAGGCATAACCCGCCCTCTGCAGCCCCTCGCATCCCCGCAGGAGCCGCCCCAGCGGGGACCCAAGGAACCAGCGCAAGAGCTGGGAGTGGACCTTGATGGAGGTCAGGTTCTTATAGAACTCGGAGTCCAAGGAGGGAAGTTCGTCCACGGAGCTGTAGAAGATGCTGTGATGGTGGCCGAGCAGCTGGCTCAGGAAGAAAGAGGCAAAGGGCACGTCCACCACGATGCCCTGCGAAGGAGAAGGCAGCGGTTGCCCACCTAGGCAACGTCATCCCCACATCCCTAGCCCTGATCGCCTTGCCCCGTTTGGGTCATGAAAGGTCTGGGCCGGAAAACCAGGCAGCTCAGGCAGCGGCCAGGGCCCCTCCCTGAAGAGGGCAGGCCGGGAGGGCTGTGGGAGAACCTCCCCCTTCTTCACTGGCCCCGGGGGAAGAGGGCTGCAGAGCCGGCCTACCTCGTAGACGGCCTTTCCCAGCATCTTCCCCACAAACTCAAAGAGCTGCAGGAAGTTCTCGTGGATGTAGGCGGTGGGGGAGGGGTACAGCCTCTCGTCCCCACTGGTGGTCTGAGCCGAAACAGAGAGGACAGCTGAGGAGCTGGAGACACGGAGGGCGCCCCCCCCCCGCCCCCCATCCCGGCCCTGGGGCGGCTACCTTGAAGAGGTTGAGGGCCGGGTCGAAGGCCTTCTTGATGATCTCCTCCAGGAACTCCTTGAAGACGCCGTCCTGGTCGATGCCCGCTTCGTCCATGCCCAGGTCGTTCACAAACTTCACCCGGATGACGCCTTTCATGGCGTTCTGAGAGAGCTGGCGCAGCTGCTCGTAGCCATCCTGGGGGGCCCAAGGCGGTCCCCGGGGTCAGGAGGCGACGGGAAGGGGCGCTCGAGGGCCACCAGCCCACCGGCCCACCCCGCTCACCTCCAGCATGCGGGACCGGCGGATGGTGATGTGGGTGACGTGAGGCGAGGCGGAGCTGGTCTCCACCAGGCCCAGCTGCTCCTTCTCTTGGCCGACCATATTCCGGAAGAGGAGAACCCGCTACATTCCGGGGGTGGGAGAGAGCGTGGCTTAGCCCTGCTGGGTTTGCAAAGGGGAGACCACAAGGAGAGCCCTCCCAAGGGCCGAGAGGCTGGTGGGGCTTCCTGCCTTGGCCTCAATTCTTCCGAACCGCCTCTGGATCGCACGGTGTGTGTGTGTGTGTGTGTGTGTGTGTGTGCCTGTTTCAAGGCCAGGACCTTCCCACCGGTCAGCCCTGCCCTGGCACCTCCTTGGCCCCCTGGCCCACTCACATTTTTGTGGGGGACGACATGAGGGATGTACTGCAAGACCAGCTGGGCTCGTTTTCGATCTTTGTCGAGCTCCTGGAACAGCAAGTTGGGCTTGAGGTCCCTAAACAACACAAGACACAAGACACACACAGCGCATAGAACAAAACAGGCCTGACCTTCAGCAACCGATCCGTGGGCCAGGGAGCACCAAGGAGGGAACCCAGCCAGGGGAGGGCGCTTACTTGCGCAGCCAGTGGCCTTCGGGAGCAAAGCGCCTTCGGCAGTCCCTCTCATAGAGGACCATCAGCCAGCTGTGGACCGAGTGGAAGAGCTCCAGGGTCTCCCCCTTGGCGTTCTCTGCGGCCGAGAGCAAGAAAGGCAGCCTCTCTGAGAGAAGGCTCCCCCCCGACCCCCTGCAAACACACCAGCCCCGCAGAGGAGGAGGGTGGAGGGAGAGGGCCGCTGCCCCCCAGGAGGGACTTACCCAGGATCCCATCCCAGATCATCTTAAAGACAAAGGAGTTGAGGAAAGAGGAGATCGTGACCAGCTCTTCCAGCTTGAAGGAGATCTGCTCTTCGTATACTTCGATGTCGTCCAGGATCCTGGGGGGAGGAAAAAGGCTGCCCTGTCATCCGCATTGGGGGGGGGGGACGGGGGACACGGCCAGGGCCTCTCAGGACCCCTCTTGCCCCCCCTCCCCTCAACGTACGTGATCAGATGGCGTGAGCAGTCGCAGAAGAGGGTCAGCATGGCCAGCAGCCGCTTGGACTCCTCCGTGGGGTTGTTCAAGCACTCCAGGAAGACCTTCAGCCCCCCCTGGGGGCCCAGCTCACAGATGAGGGCCCAGAGCTTGGGCAGCAGGTCGTCCAGGTACGTGAGGCCTGGAAGGGGGAGAGGAGGCGGCTGAGGAGATCCGGCCCTCTTCAAGCACGGCCCCATCCCTTGAGGAATCTCCCCCTCCTCACAGTAAGCCAGGAGGACAAAGGCAGCCGGAGCCAGTCTGAGCAGGGAGGGAGGGAGGGCAGCTTCTCTAGATAACCTGGGGGGGGGGGGGAGCACCCAAAATCGACCCCCACCCCAGCACCCTCCAAGCCCCACCTGTGAGGATCTGCAGCCGGATCTGCGTCAGGGTGGTCAGGGCCATCTGGTACAGGACACAGATGCTGCACACCTTCTGCACCTCCGCCGAGTCCACCCTTTTGCCCCCGATGGGCTTCAGGATGTTGCGGACGGAAGTCGATTTCTGGAAGGCGCGCCTGAAGAGGCCTGGCGGGAGACCAAGGTGCAAGCGAGGAGGAACAAACCCTGAGAAGAGCTGGAGGGAAGATGCTCCTTGTCTGGGAACCCCCCGCCCAGAGGCAGCCCACCCGAGGCCACTTTTAAGGCGGGTGGACTTCAACTCCCAGAATTCCTCAGCTGGGGGGATTCTGGGAATTGGAACTTCTTCCAAGTGGCTGACTTTGGGACTCACTGACCACGGGGCCCCACAGGGACCCCCGGGGGAGGCCGCTCGCCACTACTCACTCTTCACAGGCAGGCTGTTCTGTGGGGAGGGGGCTAGCGGGGGCTGGCGGCCGGCATCTTGGCTCTCTAGGAGCTTTTTGCTGAGCACGTCGCTGAAGAGGATGCGGATCATGTGGGCCCCCCAGAGGTGCTGAAGCTGCTTGGTGAGCAACGGCATCGACTCGTTCAAGCTGAGAGAAGAGAGGCGAGGGAGAGGAGGAGGGGAGGGAGAGCAGCTGTGGCCGGGAACCGAGAGGGGGAAACCCAGCCCCTCCAGCGGGTCTCAAAGTCTGGAAAAGCGGGAGGGACCCCCAAGGCCGCAGGTCCTGGTGTTTCAAATGCGCCTGCACTTCCAAGGCCTGCTCCCTGTCTCTCCCCCCACCCCCCCAGTCCCACTCGCAGTGCTTACCCATAATCCACCGTCTGGGAGAACCAGCCGAGGACCGGGTGCCAGTGGGTGAGGTTGGACTTCTTCTGCGAGACGTACTTCTGGCAGTAGCAGAGCATGTGGGTCAGGACACTGACAAAGTGGCCCGTCTCCTCCTGCAGCACCTTCTCATTCAGCGACCCCAAGTAGACGAGGTTGCCTGGGAAACAGCCGCAGTATTCGAACCAGCCCTGGGGCCCCAGGCCCCACCCGGCCCCCAAAGCCTGTCCCCTGCATGCAACCGCTGGGCTGGGAGATGTCTTGCATCTGCTTCCCCCCAAGGGCCGGGATAGAGTTTGCGCAGAGGATCACAGATACGGCCTCCCTAATTCCTAGAGAGCCCCGCTTCCTTCCCCTGCAGGCAGAGGCCACCTGGGGATCTTACCCAGCAGGCAGAGTGTGTGGCTTCCTTCCAGGCACACACAGACATCTCTGCATTGCTCTTCCCGGCTCAGGAAGAGCAGGAACTTGCGCAGGAGATCCTGGGACTCCATCACGGCCAGGCGCTGAAAGGAAAGCAGACGGAGAGACGTTGATGGGGCAAGATGAGTCCCGGAAGGGAGAAGGGCGGTATAAAAATTTAATAAATAAATAAATAAATTAATAAGCTTAGCTCCCCGGGTTTTTTTCAAAGTCTCCTCTGCTTCTTTGGCCAAGAAAGGGAAACAAACACGTCCCTAAGATTTCCCGCCAGCTTTTCTCTACAGCCGTGTGCAAGCAACTCCTGAACAGCCCAGCCCTGACGTACGGGGATAACAGCACAGGCGAGACATCCTGAACAATGCCGTAGAGCTTCTCAACCATGGCGACTCTAAGACGGTGGACTGTGCCCAAGCTCTCTGCTGGCTGGGCAGTTTGGGAGTTGAAGTCCACATAAGGTTGAGAAACCCTGCTGGAGAGGATGCAGGACAACCAGGCGCCTTCTGGAATTCTAGAAAAAGGAGGCTCCAAATTGGTCGCCTCCTCTTTTCTCCCGGCCTGGACAGGAAGTGCCTACCTCCGGGGTCAGGGTTGCAAGGTGGCTCATGATGGCTGGCACAGACATGATGTGGATCAAGAAGGACCGCAAGAGATTGTCGGAAAACTGAGCCGCCACCACCGGGCTGCGGGAGAGAGAAACATGGCAAGGATTTCAAGAGCTTCAGAGCACTTCCACGGTCTCCTTAAAGGGTTCCTGACCTTCGGCTGTTTGTCTTACCGCAGTGCAAGAGAAAAAGCCGCAGTTAAGGTGCCTTTGGAGAAGGAAGGTTGAGACCTTGCCAAGCCGTTGGTCAGCAAAATCTGGGAAGGGAAAGAGTTGAAAATGCATTTAAGGGTCAAGAGGAAGGGACTCCAGTTTGGCAACTTTGAGACTTGAGGACTTTTAACTCCCAGAATTCCCAGCGTCCTGGGACTTGAAATCCACCAGGCTTAAAGCTGCCAAGGTTGGAGAGCCTTGTTCTAAATGAAAAAATCACAGGTGGGTGCCACAAAACAGAGATGAGCAGATGAGGGAAAAAATCCCTATCAAGCTCTTTCCATTCTTTTTCCAGTGAGGAGATTCGCACAGAGGAGTTTACAGCAATGGCAACCAGAGAGCAACACACCTGGAGCACAGAGTAAAACCCTTTCTGGTTGAGATGCCCCATGATGTTTGCACAGATGTGATTCATGGCGTGACGCAGCGCTTCTCCTGCAGAAGGACCCAGAGAGAAGGAAGGACTCAGCGGCAATTCTTCCCTTCGTGCCCATTCAGGGCTCCCAAGAGAAGCAAAAAGGCCTTGGCTTAACTCTCACTCTCAGAGAAGGAGAGGCTTGTGGCTCAAAGGAATCATCAGGTCAGGAGGAAATCACCCTTGGCAACCCAATAGGACGAAGCTAGTAGAAAAGAAGAAGCAAGTGGCACCTCTTCTTGGCAAACAAAGAGGCAGAATTCTGCAAACGCACCTTTCCCCTGAAGGGTTTTCCAGGTAGAGGTGTCTGTAAAAGTCACCAGCATCGTGAGGTGCAAATTTACCAGTTTTGAATCTTGCAAGATGTCTGGCTAGAAAAATGAACCCCGAGAAAGTTGAAAACATGCTGTGAAGCTAAGCACAGGGGTGGAAAAAAATACCCCTAAAAATCCGCACCAGAGAAACTGGACCTGCCTGTACCTTGAGCAGCTTCAGAAATTCACAGCAAATCCACAGCACATCCTTCACTTGCTGGATCCATAAGAGAGTCAGTTCCTTAGAGAGGGCAAGGGATACGTACCACGCCTGCAAAACAAAAGTAACCGGGGGAGGGGGGAGCCCCCCTCCTGTCACTGGATTGAGAGGTGAAAGGGCAAAATGCCACCATCTGCCATCCAGAGAAACTTTCTTTGCCTCTTGTGAAGCCACCGAGAGAAAGAAACGTCTCAAAACAGCCACAAATAGTCCTGGGAAAAGCTTCAGTGGTGGTTTCGCCTCTGAAAAGGTTCCTCGCTTCTCTTTTCTGGCAAAATAAACAGCCAAATGCACAGGGGCAGCCTCATCTCGTGAAAAGGGAACCTGCTTACCTTAGGATCGTTTTCCGCCTCCATGCTGCTAAGGATGCAGCGGCACAGCTTTTCAAATCTCTGCGGAGAGCAAGAAACAGACTCGAGGTGAGATCAGCCTTTACCAAACTGCCAGAATCCACCTTTGCTTCTGATTCCCCGGAACTAAATTTAAGTGGCTATTTAACTCATGGAAAGCTTATGGCGCTGCTTCCTTCCTTCGCTCGTTGTCCAAGGACAACCACAAGGGATTCTTCCAGAACGGGGAGGCCAAGGAACCCTCCCCCTCCAGAGGCCCCCTCCCCACCAATGCCGGGAGTAGCCGGGATTCCAAAAGTCTGCAAAAGCATCGAAGGCGCTGTACCTCTTTGTCCTGAGGGAGCCTGAAAATAAAGAGCAGCTTTCGGGAGATTCTAAAGAGCGAGAGGGCCGTCTTCTTGGCAGGGCCGCTGGTGTGGAAGAAGTTATCCACTTCGCTCCTGGGCCAAAGAGGAGAAGAAAGAAGGAAGTCCCAGGCACTGAGTTTGGATACAGAAACCCGGGGAGCTGCTGGGGCTCCGTATCTCGACTCAGATGACCTCCCAGGCTTCTTGTTCTGGGACTGGAGGATTTCACAGATGGCAACGCACAACTTTTCTATATGCCCAGGTACCTGCCGCAGGTGAAGTTCCATTGTATCCGTAGCTATACACACCTGATTTTCCGCTGCAGCTGGCAGCGGCACAGAAACCTTCGGACGAGGGCCTGGATCCGCACCGCAGCCTGCTCACGTTCCTTCTGCTCCCGGCGCTCCTCCCGGGCCTGCCGGGCCTTGTCCAGGAACTCGGCCTTGGATGATTGGGCTGCGCTGAACATTTTGGCCTCTGCGAACCAAAGACAAAGAAGGGGAGGCCTGAAGCAGGAGCCCCAAGAGCTGTGCCTAGGTGTCCAGGAAAGGCTGCTCGGATGGTCCCTGGCAGAAAGGCGGCTCCGGTGTGGGACTCACCCAGGCGGTTGTGTTTTGCAGGAGAGCCTGAGGTCACCCGTAGACAAACATGGTTCACCCTCGCTCCAAACTGCAGCTTCTCCTGGCTGTTGGGGAGAGCAACGAGTTCATGCCAGGCAGCTTCCCATCACATCCCTTGGCTGCTTCCAACGCTGCTGCTGCTGCTTCTCGATGGGCGCATCAGTTGGAGAGGATGGAAGGATGGAAGGAAGGAGGGAAAGGAGGAAGGGAGAAGAGAGGGAAGAAGGGAGGAAGGAAGGAAGGGAAAGAGATATAGATGGTCCTTATTGTCATTGTACAAAATAAATACAACGAAATTGGTTAGATGGGATAGAAGGGGTGTGAGGGGGGGGGGGGGTTTCCTGATTGACCTGCAGAGCCAGGGGGTCTCTGGAGGGTGTCTATGGTTAGCCCCCTCCCATGCTACTCCCCCACCAGCCCAGTTGGGGAAGGGTCTCCTGGGGGCCCCGAAAGCCATTCCGCGGGGGCCGCGGGGAGACCAGGCCCCAAGAGGGACCCGTGGCGCCCAGAGCGAGGACGGAGCCCTCCCCCGCCTGTCCTACCTGGCAGGGGGCGTGTTGGCAGCGAGGCCTGCGAAGGGCGAGGGGGCTCCGGCGGGGCTGCGGGGCTGCTACGGGTCGAGGCCCTTGACGGCGCGCCCCCCCATCCCTCGGCCTCCCCCCACCGAGCACCCGCGGAACTCCGAGGACCATAGAGCCACGCCGGCAGGAACACTTCCGGCCGTTGCAGCGGAAGCGGCTTCGAAGGCCGAGGCCCGCCCGGAAACGCGCCCCGCGACACAGAGTTCCGGCCTTCGGAGAGGAGCAGAGGAGGGGCGGGGCGGGACGAGGCTCCGCCCCCGCCGGCTGCGTCATCCGCTCCTTGCCCCGCCCAGGAGGACCGTCCGGCCGAGGGGAGGAGGGGGCCTCGCGCGGGCTCTTCATGGTGAGGAGGGGGGGGCGGTGGGGGGAGGGGGGAGTCCTCGTCGCCCCCTCCCCTCCCTCTAGGGGGTCTCCCCTCCCGGCAGGGAAGAAGGGGGGGCGATCGTGGCGGGGGGCTGCCGGGGGGGAGGGGGGAGAAGGACGGGGGGGCTGGGGGGGAGCAGCGAGGGCCTCGCAGAGGGCATCTAGTCGGTCTCCGCGGGGAAGGGGCGGGAAGGGCGGGAGTCGATCGCTTTTTCCGGGGTTTCCCTCCGCGGAGGCCGCCTCGCCCAGCCGGGGCCGCTTCCTGCTTCCTCCCTGCCTCCCTCCCGCCCAGCCTCCTCGGGGGTCTCGCCCACCCCCCGCCTGCTCCCTCCGCATCTCCGGCCCCGAGAGGCTCCGGCGGCCCCTCCGCCCAGAGAGCCGGGAAGGCGGGCGGGGGGAAAGTTATGGTAGGCGAGGAAACGGGAGGGGGGGCTTCTCGCGCGTTGCTTCGCCTCTGCGCCCGGGGGGAACCTTGACTCGCTTAACGGCCGTCCAGAGATCCGAGGCCCAAAGTCCAAGCTGGGGAACCAAAGCGTGGCCGGTGCTGGGAGAGAAGGAAGAGGAAAGGCGGAGTGGGGGGTGGCAAAGACCCCTCCTCCTTAACTGCAGGGAACGGGGGTGGGGCAGGGGCAGGTCAGAGGGGAGCCTTGGCTGGCTGGGTCTCCGGAGGGGAGGGCCGGCTGCCCTCTGCCCCCCCTTCTGAGTCTGGGGTCTCCCAAGTAGGCAACCCTGAGACTTGTGGACTTCCCAGAATTCCCGCTCTTAGATGGACCCCAGCCTGGGAGGGAGGGGGCCGGAGGGGCCTTTGCCCCCATGGAGGGATTTCCCCTCCGGAGACAGAGACTCCCCCCCCCCCCCAGGCTCTTTCCGGCGGAGGGCCCCTTGCCCGCTCTGCTCCTTGGGAAGGCCCAAGGAAGGCCCCTGCCCCTCGGGGGCCCTGGGCTAAAGGGGGCGCCCGGGACACCTCCGGAGCGTCCTCTCCTGCCCTGGGCTCTCCCTGAAGGCCCCCTGCCCTTGCAGGAAGAGATGTCCGGAGAGACAGTGGTGAGCACCGCCGTGCCAGCAGCCACCACCCGCACCACGTCCTTCAAGAGCGGCAGCCCCAGCTCCAAGTATGTGAAGCTGAACATCGGCGGGGCCTTGTACTACACCACCATGCAGACGCTGACCAAGCAGGACACCATGCTGAAGGCCATGTTCAGTGGCCGCATGGAGGTCCTCACGGACAGCGAAGGTAAAGGAACGGGGGGGGGGGTCAAGAGAGGGGGGGCTTTGGGGGGGTCAAGGGGGCTTCTGGCTTTCAACGGCATTTGAGGGTTTTAAACTAAGAACGAAGGGATCCAAATACCAAAAGGTTACTCAAGGTTGACTCCAAGAAACAACAACGAATTGGAATGAAATTCACAGCTTGGGGAATCGAGAGCTTAATCCGATTGTAGCTCTTTAAGTCCCTTAATGTAAGAGGGCCTTTGCGTTCCTCAGCCAGCATTGCCCTTATTTGTCAAAGACCAGCGGCCTCCTTGTGCATTTTTTTTAATCCTCTCCCCTCCCTTCGCATTCTTGTGTCTCTGCCCACAAAGACGTTGAGCTCATGGAAACTGGCGCCCTTGTGCGACATGCCGGCCTCTTCCGGGCTGGCTGCTTTTGAGGCTGCCGGACCGCTCAGAGTTAAAACAAGCCAGGGTTAGGATTCGGGTTAGCTCGGCCTCCGCATTCCCTCCCATCGTGGTTTCTGCGTTTTCTTTCTCTTCCTAGGCTGGATTTTGATAGACAGGTGTGGCAAGCACTTTGGGACCATTTTAAACTACCTGCGCGATGGCGCCGTGCCCCTGCCGGAGAGCCGGCGGGAGATTGAGGAGCTGCTGGCCGAGGCCAAGTACTACCTGGTCCAAGGCTTGGTGGACGAGTGCCAGGCTGCCCTTCAGGTAAGCCTGCTGTGGGTGCCCTGGAGCCAGCCTTTCTTTCCCCGCTCTGCTGCCCCCCATGGACCCCTCTGGAAGGGGTGGAGGGAGGCAGGAGGAGGAACTGCAGCCTTGTGGGGCTGGACCCCCCTTCGGAAGTGCTATTGGTGCTCCCAAGGCACTGTCTCCCCAATCCTTAGCCACTTTAAGATGGGCAGAGTTCCACTCCCAGGACTCCCCAGCCAGCGTTGTAAGCGTTGTAGTTGAAGTCCACCCATCTTCAAGTGGCAAACCCTGTCCTGAAGGAAAGACTTTGCAAGGCACAGAGTCGGTCAGGATAGCTGAGCTTGACTCGTCCGCCGTAAGCAAAGCTTCTGCCCCATCTCCTTGCTTCCCTTCCAATCCATCCTCCTCTTTCCACAGAACAAAGATGTCTACGAGCCTTTCTGCAAAGTGCCCATCATCACCTCCTCCAAGGAGGAGCAGAAGCTCATAGCCACGTCCAACAAGGTAGAAGGGACTCTGGGGGTGGGGGTGGGGGGTCTTCCGGTCATTCTTAGTGGCTCCCTCTCCCCTTGGAGGGCTGGGAGAGGAATGGTCATCCCCCAAGGGGCTTTACCCCTTCCACCAGATCTTCATGGTGGCCAACTCTGGGGGGGGGGGCACACCCAGCTGGTCTCCAGATGTTACCTCTGCAGTTCCAGCCATCCCCTTTAGGGGACCTGCTGGCCTTCAACACCCATTGGTGACCTACGGAACTAAAGGCCCCTATTTGCTTTCTGTGTTTTTACAGCCGGCGGTGAAATTGCTCTACAACCGAAGCAACAACAAATATTCCTACACCAGGTAAAGTATTTTCAGCACCAAGAAGCGGAGCAGTTACCCTGATAGGCAGAAAGGAGGGGAGGGAAAGAACCGGTGGGGGAGGGGGGGGGAGAGACTGGCTAATTAAGAGCATTGCTCCATCTCTCCCTTCCGGGTCTCTTGCCTGCCCCCCCCGCCCCCCCCCCCAGCAATTCAGACGACAACATGCTGAAGAACATCGAGCTGTTTGACAAGCTCTCCCTGCGCTTCAACGGAAGAGTCCTTTTCATCAAAGACGTGCTGGGAGACGAGATTTGCTGCTGGTCGTTCTACGGCCAGGGACGCAAGATTGCGGAAGTGTGCTGCACCTCGATTGTGTACGCCACCGAGAAGAAGCAGACCAAAGTGAGTGGCTGGCGCTCTCGGCCCCCCTCCACCCCCCCGGCCAGAAAGGACCGCGCAGGGGACCTCTCTAACCCCCACCCCCGTTTGGCATCTCCAGGTTGAATTCCCAGAAGCCCGGATCTACGAGGAAACCTTGAACATCCTCCTCTACGAAGCCCAGGACGGCCGGGGTCCCGACAATGCGCTGCTGGAGGCCACTGGGGGGGCAGCCGGGCGCTCTCACCACCTGGAGGAGGACGAGGAGCGCGAGCGCATTGAGAGGGTCCGCCGGATCCACATCAAGCGCCCCGACGACCGCACTCACATGCACCAGTGAGGAGCCGCGCCAGGCCAGCCCCCTCCCTCCGACTCAGCCGGCCTCCGGCTTGCTGCCTGGACTCACCTTTTCTACCTAGAGTATTTTTTGGTATTCAATGTTGCGGCGTGTGGCGCCCCAATGGATTGTCCCCCGTGAAGGAGTTGGGGGTGCAGGTCCCGGGCTTTGCAGCACTTCCGAATTCAGCCTGTTTTGGGTAGGACCCCGCAGCCTCTGTTTGGCTTCAGCCTCTCGGTCGAGCGGGCTCCTCCAGGGGAGGTTTCTGGGAGAGCCTCCAGTCCCGGGGACAAAAGCTGTGGCTAAACCCCCGGGGAGGGGGAGGGGGCCTGCCAACGGGGAGGTCCTCCGTCTCCTGTAGCAGGAGGTCAAGGCGTGTTAGGGCCAGGGGGGGAGCGTCCCGTTTCCTTCCCTTTCCCCCCCCGAAGGATGCTGGTTCCCACCTTGCCTTCAGTAGATGCCGCAAAGCGCCCCCTTGGCCTCCTTTCTCATGGCCCCTCCCCATTCACCAGCCCCACCTTCTGATGCAAGACCCAAGGCTGTGTGGGATTCCGCCTCCTTCATTCAGAGGCCGATGTTCTGGGAGCAGCTGCTTCACCCCAGCCCTACTGACTACATTAGAAGCCATTTGGCAGATGGGTGGAAGTAAAGTCCGGAGGCTCCAGCAGTGGGACCCCTTAGGCGTCCTCTCTTGGCCCCCCGGAGTCCGTCCAGAAGAGGCACTAAAGCACCTTGGATTGGAAAAGGGGCCCAAGAAGGGAGAACCAGCCCCCCCCCCCTCAAAGCCCCCCTGTAGGTGAGAAGGCGCCTGCTGGCAGGAGTGAGGCTCCAGGAGGCGGCCTTGGCTCCTTCGTTCCTCAGCTCTGTTGCCTCTCGCCAATCCTTCCATTTCAGAGCAGAAATCGTATTTGTCCTTTGGAGCGTAAGTAGCGGGAAATCCAAAGATTAAGCTCCGACTGGGGATCGGCCGAGTCCTGCCAAGTGTTCTAGACCAAAGTTTCCATTTCAGAAAAAAAGATGGCGAGTTTTATTTTGTGGGCTTCAAAGTCTCGGGAGCTGAACCGGAAGGGCCAAAAAGCAACTCTCGAGAGAGGCTGCAAACCAAAAAGCTGCTACCTGGTTACTCGTCTAGTGGATCCTTGGCTGCCTACTAACACTCGCCCCCCCCCCCCCCCCCAGGAGATATTTCTTTTCCAGAGCTGTGTGCGAGTCTCTTCCTGAGCTGCTGGATTGGGAGGCGTCTTTGTGGGTGTTTTAGCGAAAGGCCCAGTGAAGGCGGCCCAGAGGGAGGGAGGGGGGTGCCCTGGCCTTCCTCTTTCTGGCTGCTTCTTGGGGCCAGGGAGGGGCTCTCGGTCCAGGCTGGCAGAGGGGACACTCACTTCCAGGAAAAGGGACAGCTGTGTGGCTGAGCCCAAATTGGTCAAGGGGACCAGCGAGGAAATGTTTCTGGGGTGGGCTGCAAACCTCTGTCCCTTTAGTCTCCCCTCCCCCAAGCGAGGGCTCAGAACGGAGCCTGCAGTGGCTTCCAGGCCGTCCTCGGACAGCCCTAAGTCCGAAAACGATGTTGGCCAAAGGAAAAAGTTGCCTCGCCCCCTGCGCCCCCCCCCCCCCAGCAGTGCCTTTGCTTTCTGGCCTCAAGGCAGCCGCGGGTCTTGTGAACCCCAGAGCGGTTGGGCAACCAGCCCCCTCCCCACCTGCTTTGACGCTGGGAGCCCAGCCTCGCCTTCTGCAGAATCCCTTCCTCCCCTCCTCCTTTTCCCTTCTCTTTGTGTAAGTCTTAAGGCATTTGCCACAGGTTTTAAATACGGAGAATAAATTGGATGTCTTTCCTACGGCCAGCTTCTCTCGGTGTCCTGACTTAAGACCGTCGCTTGAAAGAGGTCACAAGAGAAGGGAGCAACCGCACTGCTCAAGCAGGCCCTGCGTTTCTTGGGCAGAGCAAAGTGCCTGCAGCCAGCTCCAACCGGAGGTCGGTTCCCACGTGCTGTTGAGTCCCTAACATGCCCAGCTATGCTTGTCTCTGAGCAGCCTGCGTGGCTACAAGCGTCAGAAGAGAAGCTGCAGCTTTACCACCAGAAGCCCCTTTTCTCCAAAGAGCAGAGGGTTCCTGTGCTCCGTGTCACAGATTGGGCTGCTGCGAAGCTTCGGCCAGGTTGCACCCTTCAAGGATCAAGCATTCCTCCCCCCCAACCCCCCCCGGAGGTCTGTGTGTTGTGGCCGATTCTGCAGACCCCCCCCTTCAGCCCCCGGAGGCCCTTAGAAGACCCCTGAGGAATGAGGGGGAGGGAGCCCTTCGTAAAACCTGGCCTGGCGTTTGAAACAATCCCTGCGAGGGGGCTTGGGGCCAGGCCAGGGAAAGTGGATTTTCCTTTCACCTCTTTTAATTTTGCATAAATACATCACAGGTGGCTAATACAGAGAACAAGGGGGAGGGGGGTGTCGTAACTCCAGGAACAGAAGGACCTTCCGGGACTCGCTTGCTTATCTCGGACGGGAGAACCTCGGTTTGCTTTCTGCAAGTGGGGCTGGTGCCCCTCCGGCCCCTGCAGAGGACCTGGTTGAGAAGAGGCTGGCTGGAGACCCAGGGCAGAGGCTCCTTCCAGGCCTCCTTAGAGACGGCGCCTTCGTTTTGTTTACGTGGAGATGCTTTTCTGGAGTTCTGCATTTTAAAACTGGGCCTTGGGGCCATTTGGTGCAGTTAACGGTCAGGTTCTTGCCAACTGGAACGTTGAAGCAAATGATCAGGAAAACAGTGGGGCCTCCAGCTGTGCCTCAGTTCTGGGGAAGGGTCACTGAGGCCGTCGTGGGGTCTGGGATCGATGGGCAGGGCCGTCTTCACGGGGCTGGTTTTCAAAAAAGACGCCAATGACCTCAACTCCGGCCACCTAACGGCCTCGGCCCCTGAGCAGGTTTACGAAGAGCCTCAGTTCTCCACGGAGGGGATTCCAGGGACTTCCTTTCCGAGCAGACCTTCCGCTGTGCTTTTCCCATCAGGACTTCATCTTGCTCGACACCTTTGGGGGTTTAAACATAAAAAGGGCTTTATCCCTAGGTAGCCTCTTTGCCCTCTGAGGACCTGCAGCCAAAAGAAGGTGCTTTTCCTTAAACAAAGAAGGAAGGCATTTCCTTTATCATTACGTTTAAAAAGCAAACTGCATTAGCTAAACGGGTTGACCGAGGTCCATTGCCTCAACAGAATCTCCTTCCATCTTTTATGGGGGGGGGACCCCAATTGGCCAGGGAGGGAAATAATATTCAGACTTGACTGGAGGCCCCATAGCCCCCTGGCCTTAGGCGGGCCAGAGCCTCACCACGGTGAGTTGTCCATTTTTGGCTTTGTAGACGTGAGGCTCCTGCCCGGTGGTGAAAACCATGGTCCCTTCTTTCCCAGGGCTGATCTGGAACTGGAGGCTGTTATAAAACAGGGAGAAACCAGAGGAATTCAACCAGGGCTCCAGAGCCTCTTTGGCTGCCTCTGCCCGGGGCCAGACCCGGCAGCAGAGCTGAGGCACGGGGGCTCGTCTGCAGCACCAGGCCACAAGCCTAAGGGTCTTTTCCCCCCCGAGGAGTCAAAACCAAACATTTTGGAACATAGAAGGAGAAATAGAGATTCAGATTTTAACTGCGTTCTGAAAGGGAAGCCTTGGATTATTTGATGTTTCTTCGGTGGGTTTTATTCCAATGGTATTTAAAAAACCACGCATGCCAAGGCAGCCAAAGCAAAGGCAGCCCCCCGTTTACCTTCCCTGGACCACGGCTACCAGGTCCTGCTTATTGGCTAATATGCAGAGCTTGGTGACGGTCTCAAAAACGTTCTCGCACCGCAGGATGGCATCTCCCTGCAGGGAAGGTTGGGAGGAGGACCTTTATTTCTGACCAGGTCCTGAAGCGGGAGGGAGGGAAGGTCTCCAGAGCAGCCAACTCCCCTCACCTTCTCCTGCCTGTTGTCTTCCGGGACGTGAAGGACTACGATGCCATCGCTGAGGCTGCTGGTGGAAATGCCTTGCGGAGAAGAAGGGACAAGAGACCCCCTAACTGACACGAAGCAGTCCCCCCCCTGTCCCACGGGGTCGATTTTATGGAAATGTGGAAGAAGTCCCTACTCTTTCATTAACCGAGCCCTTTCACGCCCCTGGTTCTTTTTCTGAAGGGCCTTTGGTGAAATTGCAAAGATGGAGCTCAAGGCTCTTCTTCCATCTCAAGTTCTCTGCTTCCCATTTTTTCCCAACCTCTTGGAGCCTTCCGGTTCCCGAGACTCCCCTTCCCAGCCCCCTCCCACCCGCCCCTCTCCTCTACTTCTGCCGTTCCTTTTTCTTCTACTTGAAAAGCACCTGGCCACAACAGCCTTCCTGCCTCCCAGGTATTGATGCGCTGAATACCTGTTCCTAGATCGATTTGGTGGAAAATTCTAGCTGGGAGAGCAGAACGCCCCCTCCTGTGTGGGGGGCCCAAACGCTTTGCTCCAAAGGCTTCAGGGACGAGGACCAAGAGAAGCCATGTCCCAGGTTACCTTTGAGGGCGGCGTACTCAATTTTTTGCTTGATCTTGGCCGTCTCCACCACGTAAGCTGCCACCCGGGTCAGGACCAGCAGTCGCTCGCGGGGCTTGAAGCCGTTCCGGTCGTATTTCACCACTGGGGTGACATACTGGAAACCAGCACAAGAGACAAGCGGGAGCTGAAGAGGTCTGCAGCCTCGGAGGCAGGGAGCAAAACGGTGGGAGCGGCTGGGAGCTCCTCCCCCGCTCACCTGTGGGATGCCATCCTCTGCCTTACCTGGACCTTCTCGTGGCGGATCATCTGCAGGACTTTGGGGCACAGGTCGCTCTCCCCTAGGAGGGAAGGGGGCAGAAAGCTCTTCCGAGGTCTTCGGAGAAACCTCTGCCAGGCCAGAAATGGCCCCGAATGACACCCAGACAGTCAACAGAGGAGAAGCCTTCCTTGGGGTCAAGCCAAGTTCTCCACAGGGTCCACCAACGCTCAGCCACTCACCCAGTCGGCTGTCCAGGAAGGGCTGGGCCAGACTCTCCACGTAGCCCACCTTCTTCCCAGAGAAGATGGCGCTGGCAACAGCTTTCTGCCCCATCTGGTTGGGAGCAAAATAAGAACTTAGGTCCGGCTTTATCCCCCTCAGGACTCCTGGAAGACCCTCACGGGAAACGGCAGGCTTCGGCATCAGGAGATCTCGGAGCCTCACCTGGGCCTTCTTCTCTGCGGTGATTCCACGACAATATTTCCAGACAAGATTCCTTTTGCAGATGGTCTTCAGGAGGGCAGAGGTCTGAGGGGTAGAAGGGGAGAAGAGGGGCACGAGATGGACACTACAATCAGCCACAGACCCCTGGGCAGCTCCCAGGTTCCCTTCCGAGGGCAGCAGAGGGCGCTCCAACCCACAAGTCAAAAGTGTACAAGTGTACAAGTCAAAAGTGGACATAAGTTCAGGAGACCTTCTCAACCTGACTACTCCTCAGCTAAGCTCAGAAAAGCTGGAGGGACCCAGCCTCTGTAGACCCTCACCCGCCACCCCCAGCAGCCTAGAGAGAGAACCCACCGCCAGACAGCAAAGCCAGAGGCTTCCTCCCTCGACTCTGCAGCAGACTGACCCTGCACACGAAGGCTTCCCACAAGCCCCTTCTCACTTGTTGCATGATCTCTGGAGGCTTGAGCCAGCTTTTGTCCAGGACGGTCTTCGGAACGTGCTCCTTGAGGTTCGTGAGGTAGGTGTACTGCACAAACCTCACAAAGTCCACGTTGTGGGCGTTCAGGGGCTCCCTCCGGTGAATGAAGCCTTTCAGGAAACTTTGGAAGGGAGAAAAGCAACATGCAGGAGCCTCCTTCCTATCGCCCCCAGGTGCTTTCCCAGGCGCACACGTGTGTGTGTGTGTGTGTGTGTGTACAGACATCCGTGCAGGACACGGGCTAACCAAGTGAGCAGGGACCCCTGGGATTTCTCCTCGGAGCCAGGAAGGAAGGGAGGGAAGGCAGGAAGCGTACTTATGGATCGTCTCCACTGCCCACGTTCTCTTCTTGGCCAGTCTGCGTGCCAGGACCCCCCTCCAGGCCGCCTCCAGCAGGATGGCTGCAAGAGAGAAAGAGCCCGAGGCTCACCCAGGAGAGCCTACACACACACACACACACACACACACCCCTCAGCAGCTGAAGGGCAAGCAAGGCAAGTCTTCACAAAGGGCCTCCAGGAACCAGCCCCTGCCAAGCCTTCTGCTGAAGGTGGTTTTCCGTTCCGACCCACTGAGCCTTACCGGCTTGTCTCATCTTCTGGAACTCTCGCTTCCCCAGGCAGCCTCTGTATTTGGCTTGGATTCTGGAGACTGAGAGAGAGGGGAAAGCAGCCCTGATGCCCTCTCCTGGTGGGGGCCCCTCCCTCTGTTTCTTTGGGGGAGGGGGGCCGCCCTCGCTGACTTCTAGAGAGGGAAGGAGGCCCTTCTAAGCCAGACTGTATAACTCCCGTTTCCTTTACCAGAAACATCACTTCCGACTGCAACTTCCAGGGACAAAACCTGGGACTTTCTAGCCTAGAACCCGCTTTGAAATTGAATCAAGGATTGTGATGGGGCTGGAAGTAAGTAGATCTTCAATATCTTTTTCCCTCGGAGCTACCTGGCTTCTTCAGTGAGAGGCTGAGCACAGGACCACCTTGATGCACAGAAGCCACCCCCACCCCCCGCAAAGGTCATCCTAAGTGGACCGGAGTATTGGCTTGCAACGCTAAACCCGGAGTCTTCTCTTTGGCCAAAGAGAAGGGGACAGGGATTCCATGCAGCCTTAGAAGGACATTGCACTTATGGGGAGGCCCTGCAGGGCCTTCAGAGGGCGGCTTCCTCGTGCTCAGGTAGAAAGCCCAAAGGGGCCCAGGCACCTACTCAGCAGGTGTTTTCGGCGTTCAAAGGCATCTTCGGTGGCAAACAGCGTCCTGGGGAAACGGATGAAGAGTTTGGTCCTGGAGGAGACAGAAGGGGCCCTTCAGTGAGTGGGGAGCCTCTGCATGAACCGGCCCCAAACACAGCAGGCGGCGCCTCCTCTACCTTCCCATCTTGTAGTCTTCGGGCTTGTAGCCGATGTGATGGATGAGCCTCTCCACTCCCTTGGCAGCAGGACCTTGCCACTGGGGCCAGGTGTCCGGGCAGAGAGACTTGTACCTGCAATCGGCCAGCAGACATGGGCTCCAAACCGTGGAAGGCGCCAGGGAGTCCCACAACTTTTTCTGACCAGCACAGAACTTAAGCTAACCCCGGTTTCTCCATCCAGGTGTCCCCCTCCCCAGAAATCCTGATTGTGGGCAAAGCCTTTCCGGTTCCTCTCCACAGGCCCCACGGCAAAGGCACGGGCTGCACAGCCACAGAGCGCCACACGTGGCCTCCGTCTCCCTAACATGCTACTAAACGAAGGGTGCCAGTCAGGTATCCCATCCCCAGAAGAATGTTTGGTGGGGGGGGGGGAACTAGATGGCCCTCCCTCTTGTGTTCTCAGTTCCTACTGCAGCCATGGCGATGAGTGGGGTGGGGGAGTGGAGAGGAAGCTCACCTTTGCAGGAAGTGCTCGTACTTCCGACGGTAAGCGAAGCCAGCTCGCCTCACCCGAAGGTGCTCCATTAAACCCAGGTATTTCACCTGGTGCCTTATCAAGGAGTCATCGAATTTGTCTGCAGGACAAACGGCAGCCCGTTCAGGGCACTCGCACTCTTCCGCCACCCCTTCAGGGTTAAAGCCTACTGGTTTCCCAGGGCCCAAACTCTACCAAAACATTTGGCTGCAGAAGAGCTCCAAGAGGAATGGATCTCCACATCCATCTGCCACCCCGCTGTGGCCTGAGACAGGAAGCCCCTGGCGCCTCCAGCTCTTCCTTGGGTTTCAAACTCCAGGAATTCTGATTTCTCCAGGGGGGATGAGAAATGTTAGCTGCTGTTCTCAGGGCAGCCCCGATTTCAGGTTGCCCTCAAAAGGCCTTCTGGGCCGAGGACAAATCAATGAAGCCACAGGGGGAAAGTTGTGCAGCCGCCCCCCCCTCCCCCATTTCCAGCCCAGAGGTCTCCATACCAGGTTCTTTGTCCCCATTGGGTTTAATGCACCGGATGTAGGAGGGCTCCTTCGACATCAGGATGTCTATCAAACTGGACAGGCTGGCTTTGAACTGAGCTGCAACCTGGGCACGCCAGAAGACCTCCGTTACAAGCACGGAAGGATGCAGCTACAAGCTTCCCCCACGCAGTTCAATGGGATCCCCGATGATGTGGAAGCGAGTGCGCCTTGAGTGCTGAGGACCCCTGCGAGCCCCGTTTCCATGGGCGCCTCGTCCCAGATCGTTAATCGTGAGCAAGGAATGCAATCTTCCCGCTGAAGAAATTTCTCCTCCGCAGGAAGAGGCTCCCCCAATCCTACGAAGCTCCGATCTATTGCTTGGCTCTGAGCTCAAACGTTTCAAGAGCTCGTCTCGTCCTCCTCCTCCGAGGGGAGCACTCACCGTCTCAGGCCTCCTGCGGTTGTGCAGCTCCGATGAGCGGAAGCATTCTTTCAAGATGCCATTTTTGGAATTGCACAGCACCTTGAAACAGGTTAAAGGATATGAGGTCACAGCCTTCGTAACTCGCATTCCTTTCCCTTTGGAAACCCTGCAGCTCTTCCTTCATCCGCCCCTTTTCTACTTCTGTTTCCATCCCTTAACTTCAAGGCAAGAGAGAAGCGCACCTCAACGGATCCACAATATTCTTACCTCTTTGAGGTTCCGGTAAAGCAGATCATTATTTTTCTCCAAAAATCCTAAAGACAGCAGGAAATAAAAGTTAAAGCAATGCTAATAAAAATTAGGACAGGGGAAGAGATATGAGGCCAGGATGATCTTAGCAAAGCCTCTGCTGGCTTAAACCAGTGTTTCTCAACCTTGGCAACATTAAGATATCTGGACTTCAGCTCCCAGAATCCCCCATGCCGGCTGGAGAATTCTGGGAGTTGAAGTCCACTTGCCTTAAAGTTGCCAAGGTTGAGAAACACAGTCTGAACAATTAAAATCTTGGGGTTACAGAACTCAACAATGTCCATACTCTTTTGCCGAGAGGTTTTGGGGTTTTTTTGAGAAGAGACACAGAAAGAGAAACTTCACTGGCCCTCTCCAACTTGGCGCCAACTATCCTGCACAACCACTGGGGAGTCCGCTCGCTGGGAACGATGGGCTATAATTTAATAGGCTTGATTCCGCCATGTCAAATTGCCAAGACAAGCGGCTTCAGAAAGAAAAATATTCCTGGTCTCCAAATCTAGGCAGGAGTTGCTTCCAATGGGTCCGATCCCCCCTTGGCGGGTTGTCTCCTGTCCCCTGAAGCAGGAATCGTTCTTGTGAGCTTCAAGCAAGGAGGGAGGGAAGCAGCCCAGATTAAGTCCCTTCCAAACCGGTTCCCACAACAGCCCCCCTCGCTTACCCACTGTGCAGTAGGTCACTTCTCCCGCGTAGTGAAGCAAGCGGAAGTCCACCCAGTCAATGGACTTCCGGGTTTTCAGGTCTGCAAGCTTTCGACTGCAGAGAGAAAGAGGAAAAAGAGGGAATTCCCCAGTTCGGGGAGGATTCCACTGGCAGCTGGGCCAGGATCCAACCCAGGAGCAAGGATGGTGAGGCTGAACCAGAGGTGGGATTCAGCAGGTTCTGACCAGCTCTGGAGAATCGGTAGTGGAAATTTTGAGTAGTTTGGAGAAGCGGCAAATACCACCTCTGGCTGGCCCATCTATTCTCTGCCTCCCGAGTCCCAGCTGATCAGGAGGGAATGGAGATTTTGCAGGATCCTTCCCCTGCCACGCCCACCCAGTCACAGAACCAGTAGTAAAGAAAAATTGAATCCCACCAATGGGCTGAACTAGGGTCTGCTCCAAGAAGGGCCACGGTAAACGGCCCTTGGGAGATGACCCCATCCCTTCCAGCAAGATGAGCATGGCGCTCACGTCACAAAATGGGCATGGTCTCCTACTTTCTCCTCCAGTTTTTCCAAGAAACTCAGGTCAGTGGCTTCACCGGGCCGCAAGCATTCTTCATCCTTAAACAAGAGAGGCAGAAGACCATCGCTGGCTCCCCACATGAGCAATAAATAGTGTATTAGGCTTCAGGTGAGGTTTGAACTGGGCTATTCTAAGTTGTTCAGTGAATCCTGCTGAAAAATCCTGGTCAATGCTTATGTGTGGGGCACAGCCAATGGGTCTGGGGGTTCTTGAATCTAAACCAAATGTGATGGGTCTATAATGGACACTGGGAGCATCTCCAAACAGCAAAGAAAATTATTTCAAAGTGTTCCCCGTTCCCAGATCAGCCCCAAGTCCTATAAAACCACCCTGTGGTCCACTTTCCCTTCTCTGCCGCTACACTACAAAAACAGAACTGTCGTTTTGTGAGAAGGTCAATAACTCTGATAGAATCCCTCGGCTCTTTTAAAACTTTTCAGTCCCCCCAATTCCTTTGGAGGGCAACCTTGTCTGGAACCTTCTGGCAGTGGGTAAACATTCCCCAAACCCGACGTTTTCTTACCAGTATGGAGATGATGCCTTTGTGCTTTTCCTCCACGAGGTCACATATGATCTTGTTATTAAAATAGGGAACAGGTTCCCACTACAATAGGGAGCAAGACAGAGGAGGTCAAGGCCAAGTAAATATTTGGCCCAGTAAAATTCTACTTAAAACGGCAAGTCCGTCTCCACCGGCCTCTGGAATCAGAATTGAGATGAACTCTAGGAAGAAGCCTTAAAAGGTTGGGGGAAAGCACAATTGTCCACAATTTGGGTTCAGAATACAAACATTTTCTTCACACCAAGGATCCTGGTTGGGTCAAATTTGGCAGGATTTTGTTAGGACCTGCTTGACCTGACTCAGTGGGTGGATACAATGAGTAGGTTTATGCACGGCGTGAAGAAAGGTGCTTCTCCCCAACCATTTTTGCTCCTCCAATCCTCGGAGCATTTAAATTCCAACTTGAGAAACAGGAACGCCCCACCCCCAGGTAGCCTCCGGGATGGTTTGACAACTGCAACTTATATTTTGTCTCTTCCTGCGCCTCTTTTCGGCCCTCGGGCTGCCAGGCCTAGACTTGCTCAGGGGGTGGGGTGGGGAGAAGGTTTAGCAAGAAGCTACCTCAATGCCTTCCAGCTCATATTCCTCCTGTTCTGCCTTCAAGGTCATCTCGATCAGCAGCTGGTGGAGTTTCTCATTGCAATAGTTGATACAAAACTGTTCAAAACTTGAACACACACACACACACACACACGTTTTAAAACAGTCATGTTCTGGAAGTGTTTCTGGACTGAACCACTTTTACCACCACCCCCAACTAGAGGAAGGGAGATTGTATGATCGTTGCCTGCTCTTCCTCCCAATTCCATCTTCTTGTATCTCTTTGGTTTACCTCATTTTTTTAATGCATAAAACATTTTAAAATGTGGTTTGATGTAGGGCGAATGGAGACTGACCTGTTGGTCTCAAAGACTTCGAAGCCATAAATATCCAGTAGCCCAATCACGGTTTTCCTGCTGAAGTCCTACCAAACAGGGAGAAACAACGGGGGTCCCAATAGGAAGGTCCTTCGAGCGTCTGCGCGCAAATTGGACACGAGGCGCACAACCCCCCAAGCAACCCCAGGCAACCGCCAGCCCTCTCAAGCCCCGGGGGGAATGGAAAAGACGCGCCATTGATACAAGCGACCATTTACAAGCAGCAATGAAGGACCAACCCTGTTTGCTAAAGAGCTGTTGATTTTGTTGACCAGCCAAGCAAACGTCCGTCCGTATATGGCTTTCGCCACTGCATCACGAGCGTAAAATGCCAGGTCCACGTCTAGCGGGCTTAAAACCTTCAGGAGGAAGAGAATCACAGCGGAGGGTTCACGGGGGCAGATCTGCCGTGTTATTTTCATGCCAGGGAGCAGGGAGAACGAGTGGTACCTCTTCAAACCGAGCCTCGATCTTCCTGTGGGTCAGAGATTCTTGGAGGATGGACAGGTGGACGCCCAACAGCTAGAGAGAGGAGGGAAAGAAGACAACAGCCGATAACAGACGCCTGCTCAACCCTTTAGCGTTGCTGAGGTCCAAAACCTCGGGGAAGAGAGCGAAGCTTTCACATGCGATGTGCACCCCATGCTCAAAACTACTCCTGTGACGGCGCATTCACGCCACGGTGTATATGGAAGCAGTGCAGGGAATTGTCGTTGAATTCCCGCATGGCGAAGTGTTTGCCCGCAAAGGCTGTGCTCCGTGCCATTGGCCAGGGTGGGACGCCATGAGCTTTGCGCCCTGGGCTGGCCTCCCCCAAATTAATTCAGAGTCACTGACGCGCCCAGCTGGCACCTTGGAGATCCAGTGGAGTTGAGTGCCGTTGGTGATGATGGCGTGGCCATTGTTGTCTTCTTCAAACTGGATGTTGCCCAGGTGCAGGACACTCGCAATGATGCCCAAGAGATTCTGAGAATGGAGGCAAAGAAAGGCGGTCAGATCCGGCGTAACTCACCCTCGTCACTAAGGGGGGAAAGGTCCTTCCCTCTCTGCCCCCTCCTAAGGCCTCTACCTCAATATCTCTCGGGGCGAAGTCAATGACCACGAAGGCCTTCTGGACTGTTCTCCAATCGCTTCGGTCGTTAATGGAAGACACTTTGGCACAGCCGCCCTGCAGCGGAAGAGAGAAGCAGCATGCAGCCTTTGGCAAAGCCAGGGGGATGCAGGAGGCACCTGGAAATTACAGACAAGAAGCCGACCTGAACCAGGTAGGAGTACTTCTGAGGGCTGCGTCCCAGGCCCAGCCCCTCCAGCAGCTCCTCCTCTCCCCCCTCCAGCAGCTGGTAGAAGACGTGGAAGTTGCGTTCCCCAGGGTTCTGGTGCACCACGCGGGATTTCTCAATCAGGTAGCTCAGGATGTGTCCGCCGACAGGAGCACCCTGGAGAGAGCAGAAGCAAAGAAGCAGAGCTCCTGGGCCACATTCCCCCCCCCTCCACCCCACCCCCCCCACTCTGAAAGGACCACTGCTGGGTGATCTTCTCTTAGTCCCAACCTGGCCTACTTCGCAGGGGCAGTGGGAAGAGGAAAGCTAAGGGAGGCATGAGTGTCTGGTTGAAACAAAAGAAGATAATGTCAGCATTGCAAGCCGTCTTTTTATTTCATTGGAGGTGTTTTTGGGAGCCCTGACATGGAACCTCTAATAATAAATAAAAGATTAAACAAGGCGGCTACATTTCATTTAATACTCCGGATTAAAGAGTTTAAAATGCAAGGTATTTTTTAAACCCCGAATACTTTAAAGGCTGTACCTTAAAATCAAACTGGATATCCATGTACTTCCCAAACCTACTTGAGTTGTCGTTCCGGAGGGTTTTGGCATTCCCAAAGGCCTGTGGGGGGAAAGAGAGTCACTGGGGAAGGGGAGAGCGGCTGGGCCTTCCTCTCCTCTCCCCTCCCTTCAGGGGAAGCCCCTCCACCATGGGCCCCAGGAGCCCGCATCCCCAGGACGGCACCTCCAGGACGGGATTGGAGAGGAGCAAGCGATCGCGGACGATCCGCAGCTGCTCGGTGGTCGGGCAGGTCATGGCGAAGAACTGGAGGATCTTCTTGGAGGCTTCGGTCTTCCCGGCTCCACTCTCCCCGGAGATCAAGATGAAGTGGTTGTTGTACTCGGTGCACATGAGCCGGTAGGCGTTGTCTGCGATGGCGTAGCTGGGGAAGACGAAGGGGGACAGAGGGAGGGCTTCCCCAGGGGGCAAGGGTAGCGCAACAACGGGGTATTTTCCAGCTGGGGCTTCAACTCCCATAATCCCCAACCAGCACTCGGACCACCTCCTGTGTGCAATGATCATTTGGGAGGGGTGGGGGGCTGTCTTTCTGTGTTTGAATTCCCTTTCAGCTTGGATGGATGGACGGACACGAACGGAGGGTCCCGTCTGGAGTCAAGGAAGGCCGCAGGGCAGGGAAGGGCCGGGCATCTTTGCTCACATGTGTGGCGGCAGCTCAAAGAAGTTGACCCCTTTGTATTGCTCCATCTGCTTCATCGTGTAGATGTCCAACTCTTTGTAGGGATTCACAGAGACCAGGAGGGTCCCGATGTAGGTCTGGAAGGGAAAAGCAAGAAGGCTTCAGGCTGCCCATCAGCAGACTCACCACCGCCTGCCAGATCCTCAGAGCAAAAGGGGAGGGTGGCATGGTCACCCTCCAACGCCAACCGAGACTGGCGCTCCTCCCTCCCAAGAACCCATCCGCAGGGCCCCAGAGCCACCCAGAGAGGTGTCCTTTCAGGGCCAGCCCCGTCATCAGGAAGAGGGGGGCCGCTGCTCTGGCCACCTCGGCCACCCCCACTTCCTACCCCAGGGCCAGAGGGAGAGGTGAAGCGGTGGCTGGTTGGGCGCACCAGCCGTCCATCAAGGAGAGGGGCAGAGCCTCCCATTGCCTCCCATCCCTGGCAGGCTCTCAAATTCTCCCTTGAACCCCTCGGATGCGGTCCAAGGCCCCGGGTCTAATCTTATTTCAGCGCCCTCTTCCCCTCCCCTCCCCAAGACAGGCAACACCCCCCCCTCTTCCAAATGGACCATCCCTTTCATGTTTCATTACGTAGATGAGGTTCTCCCGGTATCGCTTGCGCAGGTTGTCCAGGAAAGCCGATTCGCTGGTGTGAGAGTCGAGCAGGACAAAATCTTGAACTCCGACCCGGTCGCGGGCGATCAGGGCCCCTTCCATGTTCAGCTGGTGGGGCTTCTTCCACACCGCCGCCTTCTGCAAGCCCACAAGAAAAGGGATAAGTCAGCAGGCTTTCCTCCTGCTCTTGGGAAGGGGCCCCTGAGCGATGGGGAGGGAGCATCTCTTCCTTTCGAGATAACCAGAAAGCAGAAACCTTGGCCGGCTGCGCACAGGGAGGCCTTTCGCACTTTCCCAGGCTGCAAAATTGGAGAGTGATTTATTCTAATCAATGTAGCCAAGTGGGCACATCGAGTAACTCCACAAAAACACAAATCTATGACATTCTCTCTGTGGATACATTGGTTTTTTTCTTCCCTTTTCCTGAAGCCAAGAAATTCTGTTGCAATATTTTCACGCACGCTGGATACAAAGTGCCCGCTGCAGTCTTAGAATCGCCCTGCTCTCCCGGCTCCCTTCCAGCCCAAGAACTAATATTTGGGCCCTCCCAGCAGATGCAACACACACACACACACACACACACACACACACACACACACACAGGGGCGTCCTGGAGCTGGAGCTGGGCTGAAGCCTGGCCTGGCCCCTTGCCCTGCCTGGGACAGAAGCAGAGCAGGTAAAGAGCAGGTCCTCCCCCCCCCCCTCTCTCTCTCCTGATACCACATTACCAAATCTGCAACCCAGAGACTGATTTGCAAGGTCAAAGTTCTCCTTGTGGAAAAGGCTCTGCTATTATTGGTGATAATACGTGGCCGTTTTCTTGCAGGTTGTTTCATGACCCAACAGGTAACAAGTGCTGGAAGGGAGTGGAGGAGGAGGGGGAGGATGAGGAAGACGAGGAGGAGGAGGGGGAGGAAGAGGATAAGGAAGAAGAGGAGGGGGAGGAAGAGGAAATACTGCAAGTCTTTAAGAAGATGTCGGATAGTAATTTGTCTGAAACGGTAGAGGGTTTCCTGCCTAGGCAGGGAGTTGGACTAGATGACCTCCAAGGTCCCTTCCAACTCTGCTATTGTATTAAATACAGTATTAAATAAAGGAGCCTCCAAAAGGCTGGAGAAATCCTCTTAACGGTTGTGTTCCTGGCCCAACCTTTCTCCCCATCGGGGATGCCTGGGGGGCACCTTCTCCTCCACCCACCCCCGGCTTTGGGTCTTGTGCTTCACTTCTGCTGATTTCACAAAGGAGCCCTTTGTGAGTTTTGCCGGCTGGGACTTAAACCTATTATGGCAGGATTGGCCCTGCCTGGAGGACCCTTCCGAACCGTGAGAATATTTGCCCTCTTTCTCCCAGCCAAAGTTTTTCAGGAGGCTTGTTCTGGAATAGCCGTGCTTGGCTATCTTCTCAGGCTCGGTCAAGAGAGCCACCTCTGGCTCTGGGCAGCTGCTTTCCCCTGATGGACAAGAACAACTTAAGCGCCTAGACGGAGACATGAAATGCGTAAGAGAAGCGGGCTCCCCATTTCCCAATGGAACTTTGCAGCCCCCCCCCCTGTCCCACTTTCATCTGGGAGGGGCTGAGTCGACTCGACATTCCACTGTAGGGAAAACTTGGCCACCATCCAACTTTTGGGGTGGGGGACAACAAAAAGGAGACCCCCTTGCTTGGCCCAAGATGGCAAGATGTGGGAATGAAATAAACTGCCGCTTTTATATCAACGAAACATCGACACCCAGGCACAAAGGGAACATCCGAGACGTTGTGGTGAAGCCCCCTGCAACTCCAAGGCATAAAAGAGCCGCTGAGGGATCTGGTTCTACCCCTGTGACAGATTTTTGCAATCTAAAGAGTTTTCGGTCTTAGGAATGAACTGCTGCTTTCTTCTTTTGCACGGCAGAAAAAATGCTTACGATGGAAAAGGTGCCAATTAAAATGAAATCCTGCATCCCGTTCCAGGGAACCTGAGGAGGGTTAGGGTCAACATCCCACCGGCCATAACATGCCCTGGGTCCTAGCCAGGGAAAAGAAGAAATCCGGGTTCATTGACGTGGTGGCTCTATTGAGAGATGCTAGGATCGTGGAAGAACCGTTGGGAGAAAAGAGGATCCCCGGGGATCAAAGTTGCTCCCTTCTGAAAAAAGGCATCTATTGGGACTGGCGCAATGCTTAAGAGGCTCCCTCAATATTTGGAAACTCAGAATTTATTGGACCTGAACGCCCTAATTTTACAAATAAAACCTCAACACACCCTGGTAGAAACTATTCTCAGGTGCTGCCTTATCAATCTGAAATGTTCAGGCTCCTACCAGACTGTGAAATTGCACATAACAATCACAACGACGACGACGACGACAACAACAACGATAATAATCATGCTGCCTTACCTTTCCTGACACCAGAGAGAGAGAGAGAGAGAGAGAGAGAGAGAGAGAGAGAGAATGAATAAGCAGTCTTGAAAACCCAGGAGCTGCCTGGGGATTAGATTCCCCCAACCTCCTTCTCCCCCCCCCCCTCCTGAGGCTTCTCTCTTTCCACTTGAAGCCCCTCGGAACGTTCCGTTCTCACTTCACCTCCCTTCCAGCTGCAACTTGCGTCTCGCTTCCACCTCTTTGGCAGGGAGAAAGGAGCCCAAGCAAGAGAGAGAGAAAAAAGAAAGGATCTCTTGGCCACGCAAGGCAGCATTGTTCAAAGGACCCCAGTCCTCTCCTCCCCCAGCCAGTTAGAGAGAGAGAGAGACAGAGGGAGACAGTGGCTGAATCCTCCTCTGATGTATCATCTCAGCAAGGAGGCATCTGACAGAGAGAAGGGAAGAGAAGAGAAGGAGGGAAGAAGGACGGAAGGAAGGAAAAGAAGGGAGGGTTTCTCCTTGCAGGACCACCAATTTTGGTACCTAGCAGCCTTAGAGTCATCATCTAAATTCACCCTGCCACCCCAAATCAGAAGGTGCCTGGTAGAAACTACTGGGTCACTCAGCTCTTTCCTCCTCCTGTAATAGGCCAATGCCTACAAGTCCTCATACAGGAAGTTGTTGGGCTTGGACGTTTTGCAGGCCTTACTAAGGACATCAACGGAAGTCTGAAAGCTTAAATGATGCTCTGCTACCTCTTGGGTAACATTTCCACAGGCGAAAATCCGAAGGGCGGCTAATTCAGAGCCAGTTGCTCCCGTGGAGTTGGGCACCCAACAGTATTTTCTCTCTGGCCCTGCAGTCAATCAAACTTGGCATTTCTCAACCTGTTCAGATGGGCAGGAGTCAACTCCCAGTGTTGACTCTCAGTCCGCCTGTCTAAAATAAAATTGCCGGGGTTGAGAAACGGGACCCTAATCCCATAAATTTAGGGAAAGACACCCAACCCTGGCACTGCCAGGACTGATGGATCTGGGCTTCATCAGGAAGAGCTTATCTGTGGCCGCAGAACGGAAGGTATTTCCACTCATTCACCCGTCCACTCTGAAAGAAACGGCAGGTCACAGGCACAAAAAAACGTGTGTTTTCGTAACGTGGAAAGGTGAGGAAAGAAGGCGAGATGGGTCAGTCTTACAAGTTACAGTCGTTTGGAAACCCCCACGGAGAAAACCTTCAGAAGGCCAGAGGCTGCTCATAGAGAGGAGGGAAGCCCCCAACCACCTGACAGGTGAGCACAGACATGCTGGGTGTGGGTCTCATTTCCTCCAGGCCCCAGCCAGGAGAGGGGCCGGCCGGGGGAGACCTGTTGCAAGGATGCTGGGAAGGCCACATGCGCCTGGCCAGCTCCGTCTCCACAAGCCAGAAGCCCCTTTTCTCCACCAGAGGTCGCCCTCAGCTCCTTCTCAAGTCCTCGAGCATCCACACTGCTGCTCCTTCTCAGCCCATCCAAGGACAGGAGAAGCTTCAGAATTGGATGGATTGTTCATCTAAGCTGCTTCTGGAGCGTCACACCACTGGAGGGCATCGGGCGGGGAAAGCTTCTGCCACAGCCACCCCACCCCGCCCACCGGCTACAAAAGTTTGGGCAACCAAGAAAGACAATCCTTTGCTGGCACCTGAGCATCTCTTCGGGTCTAGCCCTAACCCTATCCTTCCTGTTTGAGAAGTGCTAAAAGGTTCACACACAAAAAGAACCTCCAAGTAGGAAAGAAAGAGAGTCGTGGAGGTGGTCAGTGTGGCGTGAAGAAGACCCACCATCAGTCCACGGTTTGAATAAATGACAGTTTGAACAGCCACCTTTGAATGTTGTTCGTATGAATACCGACTTAGGACAGGAACGCATTCCTCAATGTACGAGTAGGGCAAGGGAGCCTCCAACGGGCAGCTTTTACTCTAGCAATTTGGGGAGGGGGCTGCTCTCCTCCTCTCCCCCCGCCTTTGACTCTCCTAGCCATTCAACTTCCTCCACTGGAAACATGGCGTCAGAGGGAGCAAGGCCATCTGCCCAGGATTCGCTTTGTCACACAGGCCCCCAGAGGGGGAAACCCCCCACCCCCCACCCACCCCCTAGCCTGGAAGTGACCCACGTTGCCTGCCTGTCTCCCAGGTTTTCTCCATGGTCTCTTCCCTTGGTTTAATTCTGCTCTCAAGGCAAAACCTTCCTTTCCCCACTTTGCTTGCCTTCCCTCTAAAGCCATCTAATACCGCACCCTGGGCGGGGCGGGGCGGGGGGGGCTTTTGCAAAAGTGTGAATTCTAGAATCTCTTCACCACATCAAAATTCCAAGAAAGAAGAGGGGAAAAATTGAAGTCTTAAGAACTGGCATCTGCTATTCCTATATGAATCAAGAATCTATCTGGCTGAACGCTGCTGCCTTCATCTATGGGGTTTGTCGTTAGTTTTTTTTAAAATTTCATTATTAATAAAAGCTTTCACTCCAAAGGGTGATGTGTGCATTTGATCATTTGCTTTGCTGCTTGGGCAAAGAACATCAGCGGTGAATGCTAGAAACAAGACGATCTTACATGAGTCTGCATCCCACCCAGCTTTTTCCAAACTTCAGCCTCGTTTCTTTCTGAAGCCGCAGAAAATGCAGATTTTGAGGCTGAGCGTTGGGCAAGAAACGCCCGGCCATTTCGGCAGTTCTTCGCCGGTAATTTTGGCACAGCCGCCATCAAAAGAGCCATCGACAATCCCTGCAGGGTCAAAGGGGAGCTCCAAAATCAAAAGCAGAAGTGGGGGGGAAAGCCCTCCGATGTTCAAACATTTCTTCTCACTCCTAAAACTTCTAACCCTTCGAGGGGCTTCGGGGGAGCCATCTTGAAAGCGCTTGGCGGGCCCTTTTCATGGCCGCCAGGAGACGGGCCAGAAAGAGCTTAGGGATAATCCCCTGAGAATCAAAACCTCCTTCACAAGGAAAAGAAGCTAAAGCCTTTTTCCCAAAGTGCTTGTGAAGGACAACATTTTTGTACCCGTCGCATAAAACGTTTTAATACGCTACAATCCTTTACACCGATATGCCTCCATTTCCTTTCAATAATTATTCATTAGAAAACATTTAACGTCACTGCAGATTTCACACTGGGCACTCCGGGCACAAAGGCCCGGGCGAGGACCCTTTTAGAGCACAGCCCGGGCTAATCTGAGAGACGGCAGGGAGGGGGAGGGCCGGGCGGGACACAACAGCCCCGATAAATGGGGCGGCTAACGGTCAGGGCTCCCCTGCCTCCCTGGATGCATTTCAGGTTGATGACAGCAACAATGGGCATCTGTTCCTGGCCATCCCTCCCCCTGGGCAGGTCCAGGCCGGCTCTGACCTGGAGACCAGCATCTCCTTGTGTCCCACCTGCCGGAGAACAGCCCCCCCCCCCCAATCGTTCTCCTGCTCTAGAAGGCAGGTGAAGGACATAGCTGAAAAGAAGGGGAGGAACAAGCCCCCTGGGTCAAGATGAGCAGCCCGAATCAGTGGGCTGGGGATCCCCAGGGCTGAGCTCCAGCCTGGGGAGGAAGGCAAGGCTCCTGGCCCAGCCTCCTCCTCCTCCTCCTCACCCCACTGGAGCAGGACCTAAGAGCCTCCAGGCCTCCTTGGGAAAGCGAAAGGACCCATTTTATCCGTCCCTGTTGTGTTTCCTTTTTAATCTGGGGAAAAGCAGGGCGCATGGGATCGGCCAATCCCTGATTTGGGCCCGATGGAGCAGAGTTTTCCTTCTCTTTCCTCTCCTGGTTGCCTTAAAGGGCTGCTCTGCCAGCCTCTTCCCTGCTCCCCTTGTCAAAACACCTCAGGAGGTTAATGATCCTCGGCAGGGTACAGCACCTCCGATTCCCTTTCATAGGCCCATAAACAACCACACACTGTCCTGGCAAAACAGGCATCCTCCCATCAGAACGGAAATACGGCCACACTCCAGAAAGCGACCACTGCAGGGCTTCCATTTATGGCAACCAATTTTAACATGTCTTCTCCTCCCCCCCCCACCCCAACTTTGCTACTTAGGGAGAGGACTGGAGGGGTTGTGGGGGGCGAAGACCTCTAGAGTGGCACCTGGCCTCCAGAGCATCCTTCCATCGGATAGACAAAAGCCTCTCTTCCGATGGCCGTTAAATAGACCGGCAGGCTTGCTTTATTTGCCTCTGGTGCAAATGTCATCGTGACATTGGGGGTTTCTGTTTTTTTACTAACTGGTTTCTGAACTCCTTGTTCCCAGACTGAAAGAGAAAGCCAAGCTCCCTCCCTCCCTCCCCCCTCCTCAGAGCATCTCTCCCGGGTGTGAAGGGGGGACTCTGACTCCTCAGAGGGAGAAAGTTCTGGCAACCTCTTCCCAGCGAGCCTTGAGTGAGAGAAGGCTGTTGCAATCTGGCCAGGCCCACTTGGGGGGGGGGGGCAGCCTCAAAATTGAAATGACCACAAGGGAGAGCTTATTTAGGGCTGCTGCAGTCCGGCTGCTGGTTGCCACAAAGTGTCCCTAAATCTACAGATCTTTTATCACTTTGTTGCAATGTGACCTTAATTTCATGGCCAGAAATTTCAATTTCATTTTGCAAGCCTGACTAACTGAGAAAAAATCAGGAGCGAATCCCTCAAAATAAACAAACAAACCACAAACATCAGAAATGGACCCCTCCCTTCAGAAACTCTATTTTCGTGTGTGTGTGTGTGTGTGTGTGTGTGTGAGTGAGTGAAAGCATCAGGCCAGCTCTACCTGTGGGGGGGAATGCGAAGGGAGCAGCGATTCTCTGAGCCTTTGCTCAGCTTCCTGTTTCATCAACATCTCGGTCTGCAGAATCGGTGGAAGCAGCAGCAACCCCCCCCCAGAGCCAGCCAGGCTGCTTCACCTGTGCCAGGTGCCTCCTGCGCCTCCTTCAGCCTTGAACTGCCCTCCAAGGTCATTGGGCAGAGCAGAAAAGAACATTCAAGCGCCACAAGTGGAGCCCTTCGCAGGCTTCGCCCTTGTTGTTTCCTCCGGGGAGGCTTCCCAGAGACCCCCGGATCCTTAACCCTGCAAAAGCCGAAGGGTTTCCAGAGTGAGAAGCAGGCCCTTCCCTTCTGAAGCTGCCCCCAAAGGCCCCCAGGGAGCACTTACCGCCAGCAGCCCCTCCATCCTGGTGCACAGACCATCACCGGCCCTCCCCCATCTAGGTAGCCAGGGGTGGTGCGGGGAAGGCCCTTTTATGGCTTGCAGCGGTGCAGCTGTTTCTCTTCGGCTTGAGGGGGGGGGGAAGCGCTAATAGCTCAAAGGAAGTTTGAGATCCTACAACAGCAGCAGCTGCAGCGATCCTGACCATTCCGAAAGGAGAAGTCACAGCAAAGCTGCACCAGGAACCTCCCAGGCTCGTCTGTCGAAGGTGGCCTCGACATCGGAGGGACCCCCATACCCGTCACCCCGTTCAGCATTTGGGCCCCTAAAGGGCCTTTTCATGGAGGGCAAAGAGAGAATTGTAGAAAGCCGTTGTGCTCGTCTCCAGCAACGCACACAGCAATGGAGGGCCAGGGGGCCTCTGGCTAATTTATTCCAACATGAATATTTCCAAGTCTGCTTCCCAACGAGGCAGCCTCGCCTTACCCCAACTTTGGGGAGGCTGACGTTTCACCCCCTCTCACCACAATGTCATCCATAGGGCTCCCCCCAGCCCCCATTTTCAGGAGCAGCCCAACCCTTAACAGGTAAAGAGCCAAACAGGTAAAGTGCCCAGCAGCTGTGAAGCAAGAGGGGGATTGCTCCGGCAGGGACTTTGTTTTGGCTCACATAGTCCAAACTGCCAAGAGAGCCTCAGGTCTAATTTTATTTTTAAACCTTGCTTCCCCTAACAAGCCCCCCCCCCCCCATGCCTTGCTTAACAAATAAATAAACGAATGAAGAGATTCTGGGCTGCTTCACAGCTGACTGCATTGGGAAATTAGATTTTCATAACGGCCTCACTGGAAAGAAAAATGAAACAGCAAATAAATGACCTGAGCCTTCTTCAAATTTACTGCCATGTCATCTCTGACTTCCAGTTCAGCATAATTACAAATCCTGTTTAGTAATCAGAATCGCCAGTGGCTTCTCCAACCCAGGACGAGGTTCAGGCTAGCCTCCCAACCGACTGGATTCACAAGGCCCAAACGCCACCCACAGTGACCGGCTGAAAGCAAAGGCACCTTTTCCCAGCTAAACCTTTGATTGGTCTGCAACTATTTTTGCCCTTGGCCAAGTATTGGTGGCACACACACAAAAAAAGCCCCAAGAGCACAAAGCCCTTTCCCTTTGAGGAGACCACCGTCCATGGGGGTGGGAGAGAAAATGGCCCTTGGTGGCAAGTCCTTCCCTTTGCTGCCTCCAATCCCAGAATGCGGCTTTGGGGCTTTGCACATGTTCGCACAATTTTTTAAAGAAGTGTTGTGTTAAACACACCCTTGATAATGGAGGACTCATCCGTTGAACTGAAGCCTTGAATTTTCCCTCCTTCTCCCCCTGCCCCCCCCCCCCCCCAGTGAAAGTTGGGCCACTTTAAGATGTCCAGACCTCCGTTCCTGAGAGTCCAAGTCCCCACATCTTAAAAGTTGCCGAGCTTGAAAACGTGGTGTTGGAGGGACACCCTGCAGTCTTTAAGGGGCTGGAAAGAGACCCCCCCCCTCACCCACGTTGCTCATCCAGGCCAAGGTTGCTTGCCTTGCATAGAGTTGGTTCCCCCAGGAACAGATCCAGCCCCTCTCTTGCTGGATGTGCCCCACAGCAGCCACTTACAGCCCAAAGGGGAGGGGGGTGCATCTGTGGGCTCAATGGTTCCTGCCCCCAATCACCCAGACATCCCGTTCCAGGAGGCAGATTTGATTGTACATTGTTGACTCTACGGAACCTTTGGGTGTTCTGGCTTCTTAGAATAAGAAAGTTTTGGTTCTTGGCTTCTTTAGGAAAGAGGAGACACACATTCTTTGCTCTCTGGGTTGCTGGCTCTCCAAATTCCCTCTCCACGGCTACACCATGGAACATCTGTGGTTGTACTTCGTGGGCATGAGTGGAGAGACGGGGACTCGGGAGCCACGGTCAGCCCTCTCACGCCCCCCCCCATTAATGCAAGAGCAAAAGGGGGACACCCTGAGGCCTGAATCTCGGGCTCAACCCCACCCACCCGCTCAGGAGTTTTGAACCACGGAAAGACCGGGACGTTCAAGGGAGGGAAACCCTCAAGACTGCGCCCCGAAATCAGGTTCAAATTTGTGGAAGAGTCTCTCAGACTCTCCCCCCCCCCCAGCCTTTCCATTCCCGCGGTGGCTTCTCTTCCTCCTCCCTGACCGTGCTGACCATTACCTGGGCCGCCATCCTGAATGCTGATCCTGAATGCGGACGGTCCGACTAAGCCATTCAGGGCTCTGGCGAGCTGCCTTGCTTAGGATCCGGCGTAGCAGAACCTGATGCCAGGAGCTCTGCAAAAAGACTTTTCCGTCCCAGCGAAGGACGCTTAATAATTCATGTTGCGTGTCGGTGGCTGAGCCCTCCGGGTCCGGGATGCTGGTATTGGCTCATGAGACACTGGACCTTCTGGGAGATTAGGTTGCAGCAGGCGCTGCCTGATCTTTGATTGCTGCAGTTTCTTGACAGACTAATTACTGAGGACAGAAATGAAGCCGGGATGAGAGGAGGAGGAGGAGGAGGAGGAGGAGGTTGAGCCCCCCCTTCCCCCTGGCCTTCCTGCAGCTCCTTCCACTGGCCTTGCTAGGCCCCTGGGGGTCCCTTCCGCAGGCCAGTCCCATTCCAGGAGCCCAAGGAAGCCGATGTAAGGGCAACCTCTACGCTTAATAATGCATAGCAGCAGGTAAGCAAAGAGTTACAGGATCCCTTTTCACCAGTTTAGTCTGAGACTGGCGGCAGTGCTTAAAAATTAAAACTAACAAGAACCCGGCTGATGTTACGACTATATATTTATGTTAAATATGCTTAATAATTCAGGGACGCCTCACACAAGATAGAGACGGAATAAGGAGTCCCTGGTAACTGCAGGTCAGCCGCCTCCTGACTGTGGCCAAAATGCCTGCAGGTGATATGTAGAGCTGGGTTTGCGACTCCCAGCCCAAAGCCTGGCCCACTCTAGCCAGGTAGGCGGAGGGAAGCTGGGGAGGGGCAGGAATCAGGGAAACGCATCTGGCCTTTCACAGAACAACAGGGTTGGAAGGGAGCTTGGAAGCCTTTGAGGCCAATCTCCTGCCCAGGCAGGAGACCCTACACCAGGGGTGTCCAACCTCGGGAGCTTTAAGACTTTCGGACCTCAGCTCCCAGAATTCCCCAGCCAGCTACCTGCGTCTGGGCAAATGGCTATTCGGTCTCGCCTTAAAAGCCTCCAGTAATGGAGCACCCACAACCTCTGGAGGCAAGCAGGAAATTTCTCCTTAACTTTAGGTTCATCCTCCCCTTCATTTGCTCAGTAGTAGGAATGTTTTACTATTACTTAGTAATTTGTAACACACCTGCCTATCTGTCATCTCCTTTTGGCTTGGCCTTGGCTGTTAAAAAACGCTAAACTAAAATCAAATTATGGCTAAACATAACCCACAAATCCAGTTTGGGAACTCTCCTGAGAAAAAAACCCTAGCTCCCCTCTGCATTCTCCTGGCAAATGGGCTGTTATTCCTGTAACAAGGTAGCTGACATCCAAGCAGCGAGATCTCCCAGGTGTCTCTGGATTCCTCCCTTCCTCTGATGGGATGAATGACTTTTAAGCAACATAATACCTGTTTTGCTCCTGTTTTACACACCTGTTTCTCTGCCAGGAGTCCCAAGGGAGCAGAAGTGAAGGGTATTGTTTGCAAGAGGGGAAAAAATGGAAAGAGGATTTTTTTTTTTTTGCCAAGTGCCTTGGTGTTTCTTGTTCAAATTTAATTGAATTCTTGCTTGTGCTAAGACAATCATAAATTATTCAGCCCTGCATTCATTAATTCTAAATATTACAAGCAATAAGTCGGGTTTTACTGCACTGTTAGTGCTTCAGGCAGATAAATGTCTGCTGGTTTTTAATCATACTCTTTTGATTAGTGATGCCACATTGACTGAGAAATTTAAATGTCTACAATTCATAGATATTAAACGAATTGTAAGAAAGAGGCAGGTGTTTTAAAGGCAATCTAATTGTTTAAAAACACTCAGAAAGTGAATTTTCAGAAGGAGGGAAGTAAAAATTGCAGGTTTCACTCGGATTTTGTTAGAATGGCAAGTGAACAGCAGAATCTGAAGTCCAAGAGTGACAATCTCATCAAAAGCTCGTTTCCTAATCCTGCATTTGCAAGAATCAGAAGGGACCCAACACTAATTGCTAAATCGGGTGGGATTTGTAAGAGATCCCGCTATAAAGGGTGATGAACAGTCTGGAGTTCCAGATTTCCTTCTAACGCCCGATTCTGCGCACCTTCCTTTCTCTACCCATTTACACCAGATCCCACCTCCTACTTCCTGGCCTCCTCTGCCTTACTTTTAACCTCAATTCTCTCTCTCTCTTTTCTGGAGGGAGCTTCAGAAATGCAAGCGTGGCTACCAGGACTCCTGGACTCCTTCCTCAGAGCAGCCTCTGGGGAGGGAAGGCACAGGTGTGTCTTCTCCTCCCTCCCTGCATCTCCACGGAAGAGGAACATTGCATCGCAGCTATAATTTCATGCTCTCTGGTTTGCGATAAAATATGGCAGCACGTTTTATAGCGAGATGAATTATGCGGGGTTGTAACATTGCAATCCTAAACACCCTTCGCATTTGGGACAGACTTTGGAGAGGACGTGCTGAGCTTGTCCTCTGGGGCAAGCACTTCCGCATATAGTTTTCACAAGGCCTCCACGCAAAGAAATTAAGCTGGATTTATTACTCTACATGGAAGACTTTTTAAAAACAACACACTTCCTACTTATTGAAGCTGATGACACGGAGGGATCTGCGGGAGGCTTCAGCCCCTGCCTCCCTCCAGGAGTTTCACCACTGCTTCCACTGCTTCATAGCAGAAGAGTGGTCTCTTCAGTCTGCCCACTTACACCAGGCAGCAGCCCCAGGCTCAGCTAACCTCTGAACGACCCAGGTCCTACTCATCCCCAGATAGCTTGGCTCTCCTGGTGGAGGGAAGGAAAAGTGACGGGGGCCCTAAAATCCAGGCCTCACTGGGGCTGTGGGATCTTCAGCCTTCCTTTAGGGGCGAATATGGGGGAGGAGGTGGGGGGAGACACTTTGTAGACTGCCAGACATTCAGGGCCAGGGTTGGTCCCAGGAAGGAAGTGCTTTGGACTCACCGCAACCCAAGGCTGATCTGGGGACTCCCGCCTGGGCTCCTTCAGGGGTCAGCTTCCAGTTTAGGGGACCAAGCCAAATAGGGCTCCCCCAAATCTGGAGCAGGCAACGCAGAAAGAAAAACAGGGGAATGAAAAGAAATGGGTCTTAACGGGTAGGATTTGCCCGTGTTTGGATAGCGTCTGGTTTGGCTGACAGATTATGAAACACAACGTGGTTCTGTTAACTCTGAATGTCTAAGAACTCCCCCAGCCCTGCCCAATGGAGCTTGTCTTACGTTTCAACACCAGGATCAATAAACGACCAACATTGGACTGGACAGGAGATCCGCCCGGCCCTCACCCATGGAAATGAATGGGAATGCTGCTCTGCTCCGGCCCGGCTTCCATTAATTCAATGGTCTTCCACAATATAACTTCCCAGACGATTGTGGCCATTGTGTATTATTTAACTGTAGAGCCCAATTAAAAATAATGAATGCCGTCTCTTCCTGCTAGCCTCTCTCGGCTATAATGGAGGCTGACCGGTCCTCGCACAGCCCCATCTTTGTCTGGGGGGAACTGGGGCTGGGGTCTTGGCCGGGGTCAGTGGCATTCAGTAGCGCAGCTCTGGCAACAAAACCTGCCTCATCCAAGCTTCAGGAACTCGGTTATTAAAGACGGAAGGAGGAAGTAAATCAAATAAAACAACAAGAATAACACCAACTCCCTCCCCCCTCGCTTCCAACTGCACTTTCTCTGCGGCCCTCCCCCAATCCATTCCTTCTGTTAAAAGGGGGGGGGGGGAAATACCCTCTTGGGGATACACTAGATCTACTTGTCAAAGCAGGAGAAAAATACTTCGTGTCCAGTTATATCATTTGAGGAATTGTGGCAGTTACATTTTTCCCTATCCAGCTGTAATTTGAACAGGTTCCTTTAGAAATCAATTTACAGAATAATAATTAAAAAAAACAAGAGAACATTTGAAACTCCAGTCCAGAGTTTTCACTTCAAGGAATAAGCATGATAGTCACCACCTCAAAAGCACCGCTCCCCTTCAGTCTTCGTGCGGGAAACCAATCTCGGTGTTCAGCGTTTGAATTTTCTATTGTTCCATCACAACCGTCCGGATTCTGCAAAGGGAGTGGAAAGGAGACACACATATATCTTTGGGTCTTGTGACTCCGTGGCACACACCTAATGTGGTGGGAAGGAATCTGCTAGGGATGAGATCTGGTGGGACCACGAAAAAAGGGCCTTTTTTGTGGTGTCCCCTTCTCTATCGGACATCATTTCCCCTGGGGGAAGATTGGTCCCCCTTTTTCTAAAAGGCCCCGAAGACGTGGTTTTGCCAGTGGGCCTGAGGGCCACCAATGGACATAAAATCCATCAGGCGGTTGATGTGATTGTGTTGCTGCTGCCGTGGGGAGGGGGGGCAATGGAGGGTTTTAACGTTGGGGATTTCTAAGGTTGCAAGCCCTCTGGAGTCACCGATGTGTGAGTTTGGCGCCCATAAACGCTTGCTTAATAAATAATAAATAAAATCAGTGATGATATTCGGAACCTAAGAATTGGAGGAGGAGGAGGAGAGGCTGCACAACCGTTGTTCCTTCTCTCGCGATACACCGACCCAGGAACAAATTGGAGATGACATTGTTAGTTGCACTTGTGAACTTCCTGCCCTTGAAGGTCAGTGGGCAAATCGTTCTGGACACAACTGCTGCTCGATCTTCCCAGCGTTACTCGGAGGAAACAGAAGTGAATTGACCTTTCCCCAAATCCATGAAGCGCTTCGGGGAAATGTTGGTTTTAAATTGTGGGGCAAGGCCCTTGACTGGGGGGAGGGGGAGGGACCAGACTGCTTTCTACTCATTATTTGAAATTATCAGTTCCTGGTCAAGGAAGGCCAGAAAAAATGGTTTAATGGGATTTCCAAGCCATGTCAAAACTGAAACTGAAAGTGAGGGTCAGTGCAGGTCCAGGCCACGGGTGGATCTGTCCTATATTAAAGTAAGAACGAATGATCAAGCCTAGCGCTAAAAAAAATACAATTAACATATTTTAATTACTCAGCACTCAGTAATTCCAGCCAAAAGAAGCATCTATAATTCTGCCCAGATGATATAAAATCTAGAAACAAGAAATCATGGATGAGGGATTTGAACACACAAAAAGATTTAACTGCTAATACCCAAAAAGATATTGGGCCACGCTAAGCAGAAAGCGGGCATCTCTGCCTCTAACGTCCAGCCAAGGTTCATTATTTAAATAAAATGTTCTTTCTGAAAATTAAAAAAAATGGGGGTGGGGGACCCCTAGAGAAGCAAAGTATTTGCAAGCCTACCTGTAACACAGGTAGGTCCCTGCAGAGACACTGAAAGTTCTCTAAGATTTAATGCAAAGTTTGATCAGGAGCAAGAGAGAGCGGTAGCAAAAGAGCAGTAAAGCAGTTTCCACAGGGATTTTCTTGTCAGCTTCCTGCCTTATATTCTTTTTTTAGAGAGATTTGCTGCATATTTCTTTCAGGCTATGTAATATCGGTGCAAAACGACTCCCCACAGAAATCCTAAGAATGCTCCAGGATCCACTGAAGTAAGGGAATAAAGTTTTAAAGACTGTACTATGCTGAACCTGTAGGGCACTAGGACCTGATGTTTTGTTCTCTAGCCAAATTTTTGTCCGTTACATCTCTGCATTTAATCAGAGGTTGGGTCTATTGTAAAACTCGGATTCACCATCTGTAGGGTCCCAAGTGGGTAGATTTCTACTAAAGGACTTGTCCCTGTGGGATTAATTGGTAATTTCACACGTAATGATTTTAACTACAATTTGTTACACAGATAAAAGTGTTACTGACACACGTTTTTCATGTGGCAGGGGGGAAAGCCAGGCTTTAGAAAACTGAAATAACTGTATCTATTTAAATTAAATTAAATTCCTACCTACCAGAGACACAAAAAGAGTTTAAGAATATCAATGCTGGTTTTTTTTTTAAATGTAGACAACATGGATTGCAAATTCTAAGGAGAGGTGAATTTAAACACTACGCTATTTAAAGAATATTTGTTTTTGGGTTCTCTCTCACCACGGCCATTGTTTCTGCAACCCATGTTGGCCTATAAAGTGATGCCAAGGCCGAATCTTTTTTGTTCAGCATTTATTCTCTTTGCTGTCAGTCTTTCCCTCTCCTGCATCCTTTTCATTCAGTGGCAAGAGAAGAGGCTGAATTTCCTCTCAAGAGACATCCTTTCCTCCAGAGCAAGACCAGAAAAACGGCCAAGAAGTTTCAGAGGGACACAAACGGAGGGCTGAATGGGGCTCATGAGGGCACCCAGCCACCCCTCCAGGTCTTCAGCCACGGGAGAAGCCCAAATGCCCCCTCCGGAGGGCACAGAGGATGCCAAGCCTGCCCAGAGGGGGGAGGGGGAGCATCCACTAGGGGAGGGGGTTCCGCAGATACGCTCAGAGATCTGGGGAGGTCCCAGTGGGAGGGGGAGACGGATGGGGTGACCAGGCTGGGATTTCGCAGGAGTTGCCAGGGGGAATTTCACTCGGGGGGAAGGAGGGAGCAGCCCTCAAGAAAGCTGATAAGGGGGGGGGGAGACAGGTAACCCTCAGCCCCCCCCAGAAGGAAAAGCTAGGGCGAGGGGTCCTTCCTGGAGGAGAGTCCGCATGAGGAGGGGACCGGAGGAGCCACAACTCCGCCAGCCTTGCCCAAGCAGGACTACCCAACGGCACGGGGACTACAACCCCCAGCAGCCCCAGCCAGCCCTCGGGGCGCTATAGACCGGCGGAGGCGGTTGAGGAGGGATGGGGGGATAGCAGCCTGGGGGGGGGGGTCGTGCTCCCTTGGAAAGAAGCTCCCGGCCGGAGAGCGCCCCCCGCAGGAAGGCCCTGCCGGGGCCGGGAGGGGCGAGGCGGTGGCTGGCGGGCTCCTTCCCGCCGTCTCGAGCGGCCGGTCGGGCGAGGCGGGAAGGAAGGCGGGCGAGTAGCCGCCTTCACCCGGCCCCGCCGCCGCGCGCCCGTCTCTTGGCCCCGGCCTCGCAGACCTCGAAAGCGGCTAGTCCTCAATGAGTCGGGGTCTGCGGCTTTGCGAGCCAGCCCCGCGCGCTGCCCGCCCAGCCCCCCCCCCCCGTCCCGCGGCTCCGAGGAGGGGAGGGGTGGCGCCCCCGCCCCTCTCCCCCTCCCCTCTGGCGGCTCCCCCGCCCCTCGGCCCCCGGGCGCGCATGCTCCAGCTGGACAGCTCCGGAGAGGGAAATTTAAAAACGCTGCTCGGCCGGCCGGCCGCCCCGCCAGCTGCCTCCTCGGACGCCCCGCGCCGGCCACCGCCCCAGCCGCCTCCCCGCCGGGCCAGTCCCGGGAGAGGAGCCAGGAAGGCCGGCCGGCAGAGGAGCCGCCGGGGGCTCGCCCCGCTCGGAGGTAGCTTCCCCGCGGCCCCCCTCGTGCCAGGGCAGGGCAAGCCGGGGAGTCCTGCCCGGCGCCTGCCTCCCTCCCTGCTGAAATGCTGGATAGCTACCCGGCTCTCTCCCCCCGGCAGGCCATGATCGAGAGCGACCCCCCCTTCGCCATGTCCGGCCTCGTCAGGAACCCGGGACCGGCCCGCCGGCCCTCCCCGCAGGACTACAGGTGAGCGCTCCCCGGTCTCTCTTTGTCCCCGTTCTCGCCCGGGGGAGTTTAGCCCCCGGAGTCCGGGCTGAGGCTTCCCCTGCGCGAACCCGCCCCGGTGCGGAGCCCCTAAAGCCCCCCCCCCCCACCCCGCGCCCAAGTCCCTTCTGGCGGCAGGAGAAGCGGGTGCCCATTGATCCCCCGCCCCGCTTCCTTTCCGCCAAACTCCGCTTTCCCCGGCAAGTCTCTTCTGCACCCTCCCAAGTGAGTGACGGAAATTGCGGGACCTCCCGAGTATCTGAAGGAGAAGCTGCCCGACTCCCCAATCGGGGCAGCCGCGCCAGCCCAGCCCTGGTCAGAGGTCACCCTCAGGTCCCCCAAATTGGTCCTTCTCTTGTCAGGGTCCCCTCCCTCCCCAAAATGGGCTCTCCCTGCCTTGTCTGGAGCGAGTCCCCTTCCCTCTGGGAGGTGGGAAGCCACGTGGTGGGGGAGGGGTGGGGGAGCCCTGCCAGCCCCCCTCTGGGAACCCAGGCTTGGCAGTTGAGGGAGACGGCGCCGTCTGCCCCCTCCCTCCCTCCCTCCCAGAAGGGGGAGGTCCTGTGGTCCTGGGGCTCCGGGGGGATGACTTAGCAGTGAGAGATGGTGCTGATGAAGACGAGTATTCCCAAGTCCTGGAGCCTGGTCTGATTTGAACACAGTTCCACTCTCTGTGGCTTAGGGGTCCTTCTGGAGAACTGGGGCCTCCCTTAGCCCCAATCACAACGATCCACCCTCTTTTTAGGCAGCATAATCTGATCTTGACCTTGAAGGCTGCCTTAGAAGCGACAGGTGGCTCAAACGGCCGCCTCCCTTCTTGGCAAGTCTTCTGGTGCTCTGAAGTCACTCGGTGCCAATCTGATCCCCGTGAGTCCCACACGGCCGCCGCATTCTTCCCTCCTGGGCACGGCTGGATGGCTGGAAGGCTCCAGGTGCGAATCCAGGAGAGAAAGCTCTGGGCAGAACCTCCAATCCGATCCGCTTGGCTCTGGAGTTGCTTTCAAGACATTCCTCACCCTCTCATTGTTCAAAAGGTTTCCTTCTGTTTGTAACTTTTCTGCCTTGCAAAATATGGATAAAGAGGCCATATTTCATCCTCCCCCCCCCCAAAAAAACCAAGCACATTGCACTGACACAATGCGGGGGGGAGGGGGGGGAGAATTAACTGTTCGCTCCAGCATGGGGCGGTTTTGAAGCCGCTCTGGTAGCTGCCAGGGGAACAAGAGGGATTTAGAGCCTGCAGACTCAAGACCTCCGTCCGCCTGATCTGAAATCTCTCCGTCACAAGAGAACCAACCCCCCCCCCCAAAACGGTCGTGGCAACAGCATCCGGTGAACTTATGCAGGCTGCCCTTAACAATTTCCGCCCTCTTGTACCGAAATCCCATCGCTAAGGTGCAGGTTGTGAAATGATCTGTACCTGCCGAAACTGACAAGAGTAGATTTTGGGAGAATAAAGGGAATTTGAAAATTACGCGGCAAGAATTTTTAATTCTTAGCATAAGGAACGCGAGTAACTTTGCGTAGATCAAATGTACAGCAGCCCTTTGGTGGATTAAGTCCAAGTTATTTCGGAGTGAAAAAAGACACGTACAGTTCAGTTTATATAGAGTTTCAGGCAGCCTTTAAGAAGTCACCTTCGTTATGGCAAAAATGCTTATTTCCATCAATAGGCCCCTTTCCCAAATTGTTCCTTTCCCCCAGCTCAAAAATAAAGCTGTAATTTCTCACCGCGGTCATTTTTCCACCCATGAATTGCATGGCCCCGTTTAAAAGTGGCAAAAAATGTATACAACATCCAGGCCGTTATGGGCAAAGTGCGCTGTAGCGTTTGTCCTGTTTCATGAGAAACCACTTTGGATTATGTAAAAGAAAATCTTCCAGACTGACCGATTTTGAAGAAGAGAATAGACCTGTCAAATTCTATCAGGTCAATTTACTTTCTTCCTGTCACCACAGTGCAGGGAGGGAACCCTGAGTGCTCCACGGGCGGGCGGTGTGTGTGGGGGGGGATGAAGGAATGGCCCCCAATTAGCGGAAGGGAGGGGTAATTGTGCTGAGAATAAGCTTCTGTGCCACTTGGAGCGTTTCTATGGGGAAGCGGATTTCAAAGCCAGGGTTAAAAAAGCCACAGAGAGGAAGGAGAGGGAGAAGCGGATCCCATCTTGGCCATGGAAGACGAAGAGCGGCTCGGTCGATCAGAATCGGGATGCTGCAGAATTGGTCGCTCTGCCATTGTCCCCAGGCTCTTCTTCTACGGAGAGACGTCCGAGTCCTTCTGAAGCCAAGAGAAGTTGAGGTGGAAGCAAACCCTTCTCTTCCGTTAAATCTCGCTTCAATTCCTCGCTTCGACTTGAGCAACCTTTGCATTCTTCCTCATCAGGAGAGGCCTGTTGCATTTTTGTTCCTCCTGCAGGTTACCAAACGGGCTGAGGATCCTTTGTATGTGTGCAGAGTCTGATTTTGCTAGGGTCCCCTGCTCCAAAGGGCCCTCTACAGCCCACAGGAGATTCCCGGAGGATTTGGGGCTCCAGTTTGAGATCTCTCTTGACCACAGTGGGACGAGTCAGAAACGCAGGAAGACGAGGGATTAAAGAGCTCCAGGGTTCCAGGGAGTCCTAGCAAAGAGAATTGACCCGGGGGGGGGGGGGATAATCTCCCTAAAGAGTGGGCTGCCAGGTGAGAAAGTGGTGGGACCCTCAAAAGGAAACGCCACCGGAACCGAGTCTTTCATTCAGCCAAGGCCTGTAATCCCTCCGTGGCCTGAGAGGCTACGCCGGCCCCTCCCCGGCCTCCAGAAGCAGCGAAGAAGCGCGCAGGAGGCTGCTCTGGGCGGCTTGGTTGGGCTCGGGGCTCGAGACGGTCCCTCTGCCCAGCCAAAAACGCAGCACCATTACCTGCCCAGGGAAAGGTTAGCGGCAAGGCTGCGGCTGAGCAGCGAACAAGTGACTGAGCCTGGCTGTCAACAGGCAGGCAAAGGGTCCCAAATCCCTTGCGGTAAATAATCAGAGCAAGAAATCTCCCGGGGAGAGAAGTAACCCCTCCATTCCATTTCCATAATTCCAGGGGGAATAATAATAATAATAATAATAATTTATTATTTCTATACCGCCCCCTCTCCCCACGGGGACTCGGGGCGGTGCACAGGTAGCATAAAAACAATAAATAACAACAACAATAAATAAACAACAAAGTTTAAAAACCAATTAAATAAACCCTGTGCTAAAATCCCGATTAAACTAAAACCTATTCTATAAAATCCCAAGGCAATCTGATGACGTCTGCTAATCAGACCCACAAATGAGTGTCAGGAGAGACGGCTGTTGCTCTGTCAGGAAATCCTTAGGAGCAGCCCTACTCAAAAGGGGAATTGTTTTCTCAAGGGCAGCACGGAGACGTCTGAGCTGCTCCCAAGCCCCATCCTCTCCTATACATACCCAGCTCCAAAGAATGAAGAAAACGAAATTAAGGGTCTTTTTAAAGGAGAAAGTGAGTAGGGAAGTTTTTAAAGAAGAGATTTGTTTTCCAGGGTTATATTTTCACACATCCAACTAACTCCACAAGGGCGCCGCTTTGTGGAAGATGTGGCACAGGGCACAGACGCCAGGACATTTGCTAGGGGAAAGGGTGCGATTCTCTCTCTGCCACCTACCAGGGGCCCAGTGGGGTGCTGAACACCGTCAACAGCCTCTTTCTTGAGGCTGCAGTCAGGCAAATAACCAGCAGCTGAAGCTGCCCGGTGCATTTCAGCTTCCGCCCAGGAAGGTGCCAAAGCACACCGGACGGTGGTGGCCAGGGGTGCACGTGGTCCCTGGCAGGAGGCCACTGCTGTGGGCTCCAACCCTTCCCGCCCCTTTGACCCCACTCGTCTGTTGTGTGGGGCCGGAGAGCGGCAGATGGCACGGGTGGAGTGTCTCCCGCCATTCAGGCAGATTAATGGGGAACTGGTAAAAGGGGGGAGGGGTGGGCAGAAGGAAACAATTAAGCCAGGGTCTCCAAAAACAAAGGGTCGCCACGTGCCGGCAGCCAGCAGCCTCTCCCCACACAATGGCTCATGGGCTGACAATGCGCAGGGCCACCAACTGTTGCAAATGACAAGGGTCGTTCCCCGTTTTTGAACCTTCTGATGCTGGTGTTTACTTACAGTTGGTCCAATGGCCGGGCAGGCAGGCTGGTCACCTGATGTCCTTTTCCAGGCATGGAAGGGACTCTGCAAAATAACTGTAGAAGTGTAACCATGGCAATGTTGGTTATTGCCACATCAATACATGACATTAAAAAGAAAACAGCCTCCCCGGAGGAGGGTGGCAGGAGGACAGGCGGGTCTAGCCAGCATACCGGGCACCCGCTGCTATCACAGCGATCGGCCTTGTAGTCCTCCGAGAAGGGAGGGAAGCTGCCCAGAGGTTTTCAACTGGGGAGTTTCACTTTGCAACTAGAGAGCCTTTCAAAGCCTTGGGAAATGCAAAGAAGGCATTGTAATATTCCAGATTTATTTTAAATCCTTCTGGCTATGTTAAATTATTGATTTCTGGCACTGCTGTGTTGTGCAACTCCAGCAGGCTCCGAGCGCCACACGGACCTCGAGTGAGCCTGACTTTGCCTGAGCAGAATCAGGAGTTTTGGAAACAACCTGCAAAAAGGTTTATTCTCAAGGTGAATTGGGTGCCCAGCGCTCTAATTTTAGGCCTATTTTTCTCCTTCTCCACATCTTGGCTTCCTTCCCTACGCAGGAGGGCCCCATTCAGCAGAGCCCGGTGGCATAAAAACGTAGTCAGAAACTGGAATAAAAACGTAGTCAGAATAGGTGCTGCTTCTGCCTTCAGACGAACAGCTCAGGGCGACACAGCCACTAAAACCACGTCATTCCTCCGTAGGCTGTTGGGCTCTGACCCCTCACATCTGAGCGAAGATGACTTCCCTGGCGACTTGCAGTCCCTTTCGTGGCTGACCTCTGTGGACGTCCCTCGGCTGCAGCAGATGACCAGCGAAAGGATGGATTTTGGCATCGCTTCCCAGAACGTGGTCCTGCCGCAGACAGGTAGAAAACCCCGTGACCCTTTCACTCTTGGGCCTCCGTTGCATTGACCCCACGGTGGCTAAAGCACGGAAAAGCAAACGAACGGTGTAAAACCAGCCTTGACTTGGGTTTAATCAGCCCCGTTGCGATGATCAGTGGGTATGCAACCCTGTAGATCCCACAGAGAGCTGGGTAGGTGGGGATTGAGAGCGGCCCAGAACCAGGGGTGAAATCCAGCAGGTTCTGACAGGTTCTGGAGAACCGGTAGCGGAAATTCTGAGTAGTCTGGAGAACCGGCAAATCCCACCTCTGGCTGCCCCAGAGTGGGGAGGGGAGGGGGACTTTGCAGCGTCCTTCCCCTAACCACACCCACAAAACCGGTAGTAAAGAAAATGGGAATTTCCCCACTGCCCAGAACCGTATCATTTCCTGCTCTTTGACGACAGGTGCCATGCACAGCTCGGGGCCCCCAAGAGCGACACCCCACATACAAGCCAGCGTGTCTCCAAACATCCTGGGACTCAACACCATCTCGCCCCACGAAAGCGACGTAAGAACAGGCTCCCTTCCCCCTTCGGGGCCCCCGGGGGGGGTGGCGGTTGATGCCCCGCACAACTGATGCTTTGGTTTCTCTCCCTTCCACCCCAGATCAGTCAGTACATGGTGGGGGGGCAGCCGTCCCCGCTCTTCCCCCCTCCCTCCTGCCACACCCAGCAGATCTTCACCATCACCCACAGCACGCAGCAGGTACGGCTCCCGGCTTTGGGGTGTGTGTGTGTGTGTGTCACAGCACAACTTTCAGAAACCTCACAACTGAACTGCTGTTCTGTGTGAACGTCTACACGGCTGTAGGTTCAGCTGTGCACGTGTGCCTGGACCAGCACACTTGAGAACACCCAGGCAGTGCAAGGACAAGCCCGTGATCTGTGGAGCCTCCAGCCGAAAAGAGTGGGTGGGCCGCTGAAGGCCCTTCTCCCAGCAGGGGCTTCCTTTCCAGCCTCTGCACCAGCAAGGAGAAGGCCGAGCCAGGGTGTTGGTGGCCCCCCGTGCCCCAGAGGCCCCCGGCCTTTGCTTTGGGCTCCTCTCCACTGGCTGAGGGGTCTCCTAGCCACCCCCAGACGGTCAATGCGCCCACCTGCTTCTCCCTTCCCTGGCGCAGCTGAAAAGGAGGCAGGCTTCCATTTGGTGCAGACGCCTCTTATGAAGAGAACCAGAGCCAACTGCAGAACGGGAAGGGCAGGGGGACCCTCCCCACAGCTGCCGGACCCCTCCTCCATTTAGACTAGAGGCTAAAATAATTTGTGGGGACCACCAAGCCCCTTGCTGATGGCTGCCTTGAGGGGGGGACGTGGGTGCCCTGAGGTGTTCCAGGCAGCTTTTGCAGGGAGGGGCCACATTCCACTATACACCCCCCCCCCTCGGTGCTCTGTCTTTTCCTGTAAGGGCCTCACTCGGCCCTCTCCTTCTCTCTCTCCGGCCACAGTGCAACCCAGTGACCATCTACAGCACCTCTTACGGCGCCCACCCCCACTTCTCTCAGCCCCGCCTGGCTCCTCACGCAGCCCAAGAGCTGCACGCCAAGCACTACCCCAAGCCCATCTACTCCTACAGGTGAGTAAGACTCAGGGCCCCACGGTGCAGGGAGGGGAGAGGCCTCCAATGGGTGGAGTCGAGGTCTGGGAATGCTGCGGGCGGCTGGACAACTGACCCTCTGCTGTCCCTCCGGCAGCTGCCTGATCGCCATGGCCCTGAAGAACAGCAAGACGGGCAGCCTCCCCGTCAGCGAGATCTACGGCTTCATGAAGGAGCATTTCCCCTATTTTAAGGTGAGGAAGGCTGAGCCCAACGGGGAGCTCAAAGGGAGTGGCCCCTCAGTGGCCCCTCCCTCGGCACAGGCACAGAGACCCACCGGTGGGCCAATGGGAAGGCAGAGGGAGGGTTACGCGTGTGCAGGGAGTAGGGCGGTATAAAAATATAATAATAATAATAATAATAATAATATGATAGCATAATAGAAGGCCCCACTGAAGAATGGAGAAGCTCAGGGGAAAGCGCCACCTTCTCATGACCTTAGAGGCCCTTTTTCCAGGGAGACACCACCACTTGGGGCTACCTGCAGAAAGGCAGGCAGGTATCTCCATAGAGCCACAGCAGCCAGAGCAGCTCCTGGGTCCCAGAGGTGAATGCTTTGCCGGGGTAGAAATCGGAAAGCCCCCCCCCCCCCAAGGCCTCCGAGCCGAGCGTGCGTGCCTGGGGTGCCTGGGGTCGCGTGTGAGGGCTCACCTCCTCTCCACAGACGGCTCCTGACGGCTGGAAGAACTCCGTGCGGCACAACCTGTCGCTGAACAAGTGCTTCGAGAAAGTGGAGAACAAGAGCAGCAGCTCTTCGCGCAAGGGCTGCCTCTGGGCCCTCAACCCTGCCAAGATAGACAAGATGGAGGAGGAGATGCAGAAGTGGAAGAGGAAGGACCTGGCCGCCATTCACAGGAGCATGGCCAACCCAGGTGAGCCCAGCTCTCCCCTCCCTCCCTGGGCTCAACGTCCGGCAGAAGTTATTCCCCCGGAAGGGAAGCTGGGCGGGCGTCCCTCCTTGGTCTCAGGGCCTCCTTGGCCTTCCGAAAATGGTGGGAGTACAGCTAGTCCTTGACTTACAACCACAACCAAGCAGCAGTTTTCTGTTGCTAAGTGAGGCATTTCTTAAGTGAGTTTCGCCTCCTTGTATGGCCTTTGTGAATTTAGCTTCCCCGTTGATTTTGCTGGCCACAAAAGGGGATTAAGCAACTCCAGGGGACTGCGACCAACCGTCATAAATAGGAGTCGGTTGCCAAGAGTCTGAATTTTGATCCCGTGACCATGGGGACGCTGCAAGGGTCATGAGTGTGAAAAGCAGGTGTCAGTCGTTTTTTCCCGTGCCGTTCGAAGGGTCACTAAGCCAACGGTTGTAAGACAAGGACCGCCTGCACCGCGTTACAAAAAAAACCCAACCGTGCAAATAAGAAGTGGTGTGAAGTAAGTTTCCTTCCTTCCGCCTGCCCAGCGAGGCGCTTAAGACGGCCGTTTCTCCCTGCAGAGGAACTGGACAAGCTGATCACTGACCGCCCGGCCGGCTGCAGGAGGCCCGGCAAGCTGGCGGAGGCCGAAGCCTCCCTGCGCAGCCACGGGGCAGCGACCGCCCAGGGCCACCTGCTGCAGGTGCAGCCCCAGCCGATGGGGACGCTCTCCCTGCAGTCCGTCCGGCTTCACCGGCAGATCCAGCCCCAGGCCTGCTTGGCCCCGGACTCCCCGGCCCCTGCCCAGACGCCCCCCCTTCACGCCCTGCCCAGCGTCCACCACAGCCCCCTCCCTCAGCACCTGGTCAGCCGGGCCCCCGACTTTCTCCACGTCATGACTGACCTGAGCACGGAGGTGGACGCCCTCGATCCCAGCATTATGGACTTTGCCCTCCAAGGTGAGAGAGGAGAAGTTTTTTTTTAATCTGGCCGCTGGGTCAAGTGGTGGGGAGGGCTCCTCCTCTGCAGGAATCCTTCCCCCCTCCACCTCCCTCCAAGCTGCTTTTGCAGGAGGAAACAGTGGAGGAAAACAGCTTTTCTACCCAAAGGTCTTTTTAAGGGCTGGTCCAGAAAACGTGATTATGGAGGGAAATATTCCTTTTGTTCCTTTTATGTGCACCTGGTTTAGGGGGTACCTGGGGGAGAGGCTAGGCTTAGATCCTCAGGTACTGATAATAGTCCGAACTGAATTGCTCAAGTCAAGAGGACGGCTGAAGCATCTGACCCAGAGTGGAAGATCCTGCAACCAGCCATAAAGCCACTTCATTCACTGGAAAGAAACCTCATTTTCCTCCTCCAGAAAGTCAAACAGCAGGGGAGGAAAAGAGGGGAGGGGGAGGGGGGCCGGAAGCGGAGAATGCAAAACCCTCTGAGTAGATTTGCACACTGAGGCCCCCCCAGAGTAGAGATCTAACCCGCGTTTCTTTCGTCTGGAAGGGAACCTCTGGGAGGAGAAGGAGGACGACAGCTTCAACCTGGAGACCTTGGGGGCCTTCAGCAACTCCCCCCTGGCGCTCTCCGACTGTGACCTGGCGCCGGCCAGCCTGCCCCCTGCCCCCAGTGCCAGCGACCATTCCTTTGCAGACTTACAGGTGACCGGTCTCTACACCACCTACGCCACGCTGGAGGCGGTCTCCCCCGGACAGTACCGGGGCCCTCAAGGGAACAAACCCATCGCTCTGCTCTGAAAGCCCCACGGCACTTGGACTGGGCCGCCTTCTCCTGCTCGCAGCCCCCCACCCCTCTGCCCACCCCCCTCCCCCAACGAGTGCCAGGCCTTGAGGGGGGCCACGCTGGCTGTGCGAAGACCCGGCCTCCTCCATTTTCAGCCCATCAACCAACGTTGCAAGACCACCTCATGGTCTCCAGAATCCTAAACGAAAGCAGACCGCACTGGTAGAACGGAGGCCGCCTTTTAAGGAGTCTGGTGGGAGTGAGCAGCTTTGCCAAAGGCCTGGTTTTGTTCCTGGACTGGTAAGAAGCATGCAACGTGCTTCTCCATCAGAAAACCTAGACACAATTTTAATTTATTGTGGGTATTTTGGAGGGAGGGGGAGAGGAGGTAGCAAAGGGGGGGGGGGAGAAGGAGGAGCTATTCTCAGAACAGCTAAATCAAAAGGGGCCACAAAATTTAAATTAACTTGATCCAAAGGAGGAATTACCCCTTCTCCTCCCTGTGTGTTCTTAGCTGTATTTAGGTTTCTGATGTCCTCTGAGCTAATGGAAGCACCCACTGCTCAACGTCCCTATCAGGAGGAAGCTCCTTGCCTTTCTTTTATTCCTTTCACAGGGACATTTGGGGGAGGGGGCAAGGGGGGGCTCGGTCTTGGCCATGCCACTGACTTTGTCTCTCTTTAAACTCTTACTTGTTCTCTCTTTCTACTTGCAAGTACCGTGGAATTGTTCCGAGCCCCTTTAAGCTCCAGTTGCTGATCGCGGCTCCTCCTCCTCCTCCTCCTCCAGGGGGTCTTGGGGGCCTTTTCTTCAGATCCACACCTGACTTGTCTACCTCCCAAAATCATCTTTCCAGGCCTCAGACGTTCTGCACGAGAGAGGAATTTTAGTCCCAGGCATACTGACTAGGCTCTTCTTCCCTCGCAGGAGCTGAATCCTGCAGCCCCTCCACCCGGTTTGGTGCTTTGACCGCAAAGGTTTCAGGCTGCCTGAAGGGGATGCTTTGAATAGCCGGAGCAGGAAAGGGCCTGGGTCCCAGGACAAATAATGTACTAAATGAGATTTTTTTTAAACCTTGAATAGATTATTAGGATTAACGATTTTACTACAGATTTTTTTGGGGGGAAATACTAGAGTTTAGGATTAGGAGGTTTGTTGATTCTCGGGCTAAGCAGTATTACTGTTTGTAAATTTTATTTATAATTTATTTTTATGAAAACAAAAAGGGGATTTTTATGCTCAGCATTGACTTTTGAAAAACACTGTAATATTTTTTTACTTAATTATTCAAACTGCAGCAAACTATTTTAAAAATCACCAGGATACTATGGACGTTTTTAAACTACACTTTGAAAAGAAGCACTTTGGATGTACTTTCGGTAGACATAATTTTTTCTGTGAAAGACCAAACCTAGATTTAGCCAGAAAGCTTTTCTACAACTGACATAAAAATGTTTTGGGTTTTTTTTGCAGCTCAGCCCTGAATGTTTACTTAGAAATATGCAGCAATCTTTGTTTACTGTTTTGTCTTAAAAACGACCACTAGTAGGAGACATTGCATATTGCAGCTAAGATCTTCCGATTTAGCATTTAGGCTATCACTACCAGGTTCACTTTGATCTAATATTTATTTTTAAACACCTTTTTACTGTAAAGTTCAAATAATTCCTTCTATTGCCTCAGAATTCAATTTGGAAGAACAGAAGCCAAATCATATTGTTCAAGAAAATGGCACGCACAATTCAAGGTGCAAAGAACAGCCTCTTGACCCTCCAGGCCGCGATGGAGATCTTAGCAAAGTGGGGCTGAGTTCCATTCCCTCCCGCAGAGCCCTCCTCTTCGCCTAAGGCCCTCCAAGGGAGCTGGAAGACCCCTTGGCCATTGGGGGGGGGGGGGATGTGCAGCTCACACAACAGCCTTCCCAGGGGCCCAAAGCCTCCCCTGATGCACCCATGGAGACCCTTACCCACATCAAGGGTTACAGGATAGTCCACCTATAGCCCTCTCTTGCATTTTGGCAGAGATCAGGAACTGGCTATGCCACATTTTTCTCTGGGGAAGAGTCCTGCTGACCTCTTAAGAGGTTAGGATTCATTTGCATTTATAGAGGTTTACTTGGGCCCGCCCCTCCCTCCCTGAGGCCAATATGCACAGAGGCAGGGCTGGCTCAAGGGGAGAAGGTCCCCGTGGGTCAGTTGGTCTGACGGCGCCACCTCCCGCCAAAGTCAAGATGTGCATTCTTAGAGCAGCCTCTGTTTTGGGAAGAAGGGCTGGTGCCTGGCGCTGCCCCCTAAGCCGTAGGGCCCCCACTCCAGTGCCTCCGTGGCCCTGAGGGTACCAGCCTGTAGCTTGGGTCATTTGGAAGAAAGCAGTTGGGGTGTGGCTCCTGCCACGTGACCCACAGGGCTGTTCTCAGGAGGCCCTTTCACAGAAATATTCCAGACTTGGTTTCTTTTGGGGGTTTTTAAAGCGAAGACAAGACTACTTACAGGCATTGGCTAGAGGTGAGAAGAGGCTAGAAGAACAAAAATGGAAATGGCTTACGAAACACATTCCCCTTCAAAATGTACTTTCAGTTCTGATGAATTGATGTGCTGATCATCCCATGATTTACTACTGTCGGCTTTGTATGGAAACAAAGGGCAATAAAGATGTGTTACTGATAGAGACAACAGCGGCATCCACACCGGCAAATGAGGTCTAGAGATTAGCAATTTTGCATCTTGGGGGGGTGGGGGGGGCAGAGAGGGGAGGTGGAGAATGAAGAAAGACAATTGGGATCTTTAAGAAAACCAAGACTCCTTTAATGAATCTCCAACTCACAAAAGATAAAACAAACCTTGAAACCTGTATCAAAAGTCAGAGAGTTGCTCTTATTTAAAAAACAACAGCTGTCTGGAGGGGCTTTGGGGGGAGGCTCCCTTCCCTGAGGTTTATTCAGCGCTCTCCCAAGGAGAGAAAGCAGGACTTTCCTCCCCCTTTAGCGTCCCATACCAGATGCCCTTCATGCCAGAGGTAGAGAGACAATCCCACTGCCAGGAAGGATGAGACCTGCCAAGATAGGCCGGACAATGTAAATTACCTTCAGCTGTCACCTCCCTTCTCCCAGGCCTCCTTCAGAAAAGACTCTCTGTGCGTGTGTGTGTGTGTGTTAAAGTGTTTCTGTGCATCTGATGTTTCACAGCCCATCACACTCTCTGCCTGCTGATGATTTATCCCTTTCAAAGTGTGTTTTGATTGTCTCATTCCACAAATAAATAGCACCACTATCTCCACTTATATCACGCCTATCTGACATCTCAGCCTCTTAGGAAGGACGATGGAGCCCCCCCCCCCCTTTCCTTCTGAAGAAACAACAAGGGAGGGGGGGGCTTGTGACAGAACCCAAAACACCCCCCTTTGTTTTCACCTTTCCAGGAGAGAGAGGGAGAAACGCCCCCGTTCTCCAATGCTTCCAGGCAGGCTAATCTAGGCAGCTGTGCTGGAGGCCAATGCAGCCTGTCTGTCTGTCTGGCCTATGAGGAGATTTTCCCAAACCGCTCCGTATTGGCTGGGTGGTAGATACTGACATTCCCCCCCACACACACACACCTTCCAATACACTTTGTGTAAAGCGTTGTGTCCTGAGGGGTTTTGTGAAAGAGAATCCCTTACCTCAACAGAGAACCTGGGCAATAACTGAACATGCACTTACTTTAAGCCTACATTCTAGACTGAGCGTTGCAAACCTTTTCCTTGGGCCTTGTGCGCTGGGCACCCAGGCGGTTGGGGAAAAGAGCGGCCGCCGAGTGTGGCAGGACAGTGAATCCTGGGAACTGGGAGACTCTGGCCCTCCTAAGGCAGGACAAACGGGGGCCTGTTGCAAAGCTGCAGCCGGACGGAGCTCACAAACTGAGATGGTTTAGCGCCGCCTCCTCCTCCCCTTATCAGAGGGCTGGTCATCTCCCACCATCAGTGGCGCAAGTCAAGAGGGGGAAGGGCTGTCCATCGTGGCCAGGAGGCGGACCACCTCAGCCCTCTGGGCGCTTGTGATGTGCTGGGTCATGTGGATGATGCAGTCCATGGCCACCTCCGGGTTCGCCTCTATCAAGCTGAAAGAGAGAAGCGGGGTCATAAAGAGAGGCTTGGATGACCAGGAGTTTTTTCCCCTCTTCTGAATTGGTGAGACACAAACACAACCGGCGTTTTGCTCAGGACTCTTTCAGGAAGAGAGCCAAGGCTGCCCAGTGGGAGGGAGGGGGCCAATGAAGGGCAGCACATATTATGCTGAGACCTCAGTTCCCTCTCGCATCAGCAGCCCTTTAAGTGCCCTCTTGCTACGGCATCCTCTTTACAGACTGCATAACTAAGCAGCGCAGGTGACTCCTCCCAGCTCCGAGGAATGCTCTCGGGGTTCCTGGGGCCCTTCCTAGGCCACCCCAACCGTTCAGTCCCGACACCCCAGAGTGAGGGATCCGTGGAGTCTCTCGGGGCCCCCCACATCTGCCCAGGAAAGAAACACTCACTTTCGGATATGTTTCAGGGCATAATCGCGCTTCAGGTATCTGATGTTCTCCCGAATGGCTGACTTCGCCCCGTCCTCTTCGCTCAGGTGCTTCTCCAGCCATGCCACCGCCACCTGGTTGTTATCCCACAGGTAACTCTGCAGGAGGGACAGAAAGGGGCAGCCGCACTCAGCCGGGAAGCAGGGGCAGCCGAGAGAAGCCGGCCCCCGCCAACCAAGCCCCTGACCTTGACGGCGCCTTCGGTCTCCAGGAACCAGCGTCGCATCATGGACTGGATGTGGCTGTTGCTGAGCTCGCTGTGGGCGCTCAGGATCTCGGCCTTGACCCCCTCCTCCAACAGCAGCCGCCGCAGCCGCCAGTAGAAAAAGGCGCGGCTCTCCTTCCACTGAAGGATGTCCTGGAACGGAAGACCCCGCTGAGGTCACCTCCGGACGCCTCCCCCCAACCCCGCCCTCAGGGCTGCAGCGTCTCCTCTCTCCAGGAGGCCCTCTGGGGAGTCCCTGCCCCTTTCGAAGAGAGGGAGAGCAGGGGGCTGACGCCAGAGAGGGCGAAGGGGGCAGCTTCGACCCCAGAGTTCTGCCCCACAGCTGGAGAGCTGCCCAGGAAGCCAAGAACAGTCCTCGGCTTACAGCAGTTCATTTAGCGACGGTTCGAAGTTACAACGGCACCGAAAAAACAGGGACTCGTGACTCCTTTTCACACTTACGACCACTGTGCCATCCCCATGGCCAGGTGGTCAAAATTCAAACCGTTGGCCACTGACTCATATTTATGACGGCCGCAGTGTGCCAGGGTCTTGGGATCCCTTTTGGACAAGCGAAGTCTGTGGGGAGGCCAGGCCCACTTCACAACCGTGTGGCTAACTTAACAACTGCAGCGATTCACTTAACAACGGTGACAAGGAAGGCCGCAAAATGCAGCTGAACAAACGTCCCGCTTAGCCACAGAAATTGCGGCCTCAACTGTGGTCGTAAGCCGAGGACTGCCTGCACTTACTGTAATGACTCCTTTCTCCTGCAGCCTCCCTGGGGTGTCGTGGAGGTCGGCAAAGTGCACGGCCACCTGGTGGAAGACGGGCAGCAGGTCGTCCTCTCGCCTCTTCAGCTGTTTCTCCAGGTCTCTGCGCTGCCCCTGGGAGAGCTCCGGAGAACCTGCCACGCCCAGGGCCACAGGAAGGGCCGGTTGGAAGGGGCCCAGTGCGGGAGGGAGGGGGAGCCCAGGAAGCCCCTGGGAAGGAGGGCTGGAGGAGAGGAGGGACAGGCCCGGGAGGGTGTTTCCCACCTGAAGCTCTGCTCCCCCACTTTTCCAAAGGGGCCCGAGTGCTGAGGCAGCAGGCAAGGGAAGGGAAGGGAGGGGAAGGGAAGGGAGGGGAAGGGAGAGCCGGCCCAGCTTGGACTTCCTCTTACTCAGCTGCTGTGCGATCCGCGCATAGGTGACGTCGACCCTCCTCATGGTCTTCAGCAGCTCTTTCTTCCTGAACTTGATCTCCACGGTTCCTTCCGCTTCCAAGATGCCCCCCCTGCAAAGCAGAGCCCTTTGCAACGGGAGGCAGGCAAGGGAAGCGCCCCTCCTCTTGGGCTGACCAACGCTGGACAGGTCAAAACAAGCCTCTCCACCCCCACCCCCATACAGTAGGACCACTCCATGCCTTGGGCCCCTAGAGCCTCCAGCCAGCCGTTCACACGAGCCCAACCCGAATGGCTCCAGGTGGGACCCTTATTAAGTAGGCAAACTTAATAAGGGATAAGTTGCTTTTGCAAGAAAAAAAAGGGAGCTGCTTTCCTACTGAAGCCCCAATCAACACTCAGACTCTCTCAAGACCTTCAGCAAAAGTAAAGTGGTCCCTCTCGCCAAAGGAGAAACTCACAGATCAGAGGGGTGTTTTGGACAGCCAATTTCAGCATCCCAGGATTGGCCACCCCAAGACACGACCACAAGGGAGGCGAGGATGCAGCCGGACACTCACCTGCTCTCTTTGTCTGCGTAGAGCTCCACGTGGAGAGGGTTGATGGTCGGGTCAATCACCACCCACGAGCCTCCCCGCAGCTCAGCATGTGGGGGGATGTAGACGAGGGCCGGCTGCTTGAACTGCCGGACACTGTCCACGATGTGTGCCCCGAATTTCAGCACCTGGTCGTACATGTCTGCAATCAGAGGCCAAGGAGTCACCACCACCACCACCGCCTCTCTCTCTCTCCCTTGGGCGGCCACAGGCGTGAGGAGGACAGGGGGTCGGGGGGGGGGTGCAGGAAGGGCACCTTTCATGCCGCCAGAGAAGCCCCTCCAGTTGGCGAAGATCAAGAGGGGGAGGTGCTCGCGGTCGAAGTCCCTGATGGCCTGGGCAGTTTTAAAAGCCGAGTCCGGGAACCAGACCTGCCCGGCTTGCTGGATGATCTAAGGAAGGCAGAAAGGGGGAAATGTACGGGTCATCCCGAATTCATGCACCAATTGGACGCGAGGCAAAAATGTGTGCTGGACGCGTTGCAGGGGATGGTGCCCGTTTCACAGAGGCAACGTGGAATTGCATTCTAGGAGCCTGAGAAAAAGCAAGGCGGAGAGATGGACAGATAAACGGACAAGATGCCCCGCGGGAGGAAAGGTTCTGAATTTTAGGAGGCCCAACCTTTGCTTCCGATTCTGGGTTTGCTGGATCAGCTGGTATGGCGAGTTCCACCGTCCGGGTCTCCACAGCTATCACCCCCACTGGGATTCCTCCTAGCCTGCCAGGATAAGTCCAGACGACTTCAGATTAGGGCTACGTGTACTCAATGCAGCCAGTCAACGAATAATATGCCTTCCTTTATTTCATAAGCCTAGAGATTTTAAGATTTTAAAACTTGGGAAGAAAGATTTGGGGGGTGCCGAACTCTTTCTCACGCCTTATAGGCAGACACGCATCAGCCGGGGCAGGAAAGAGAGTTCCAGCTATCCTGAGGGGCCCCCTCCCTTCTCCCAAAGGCTCCTCAGCCAGTCCCAGCCCTTTGCCCATACCTGGCTCGACCAACTATCACCGTCTGGGCCCAGGGCTGCATGATCTCTGCAAATGATCCGTGATCGAGGAAACCACTTTGCCAAGATCCCTTCACAGCTGTAGAGCAAAACAGGGAGGGGGGGGGTGTTGCCCCGTGGTCAGATGGGCGGCCAATAAACTGAATAAATAAACCGCCTCACACCACTCTCTCCAACTGCAGATGAGCTGCTCTGTGTGTCTCTCCTTCCTTCCAGCCATGCTGGGTATCAATCTGTACACTTTCCAACCAACAAAGGCATCTTCCGGCTTCTCATCTCCTACATGTTTATCTGTCAAAACCTTCCTGTAGAATTAGTTCTACAAGCTACTTTCCTAACCAAGCTAGTTTCCACCCCAGTGCTGGATTTTGATTTCCAGCCCCCCCACCCCCCAAGCCTGCTTCTTCCGGAAGAGCCGATCTACTCACTCGGATGGGGCCTCCCGGCCAGCATCCACCGGGGGTCGTAGGGGACTTTAGAAGGGACGAAGTCAATTTCTCTATCGATGGGGTCGCTTGGAGGGATAACGGGCAACGGGCTGTGATGATCCTGCAAGAAGAAAACATTTCTCAAGGCCAGGTGTAAGGTTGGGGGAGCGTGGGGGGAGAGCCCACCCAGAGCAGCAGTCAGGAAGGGAAGAAGCAACGGGCTCTTCCTGGTAATTCTACAGTCCTGAAGGAATCTGACTGTGACATTCACAAGTGAAGATGATTCATTCTTACCCAATGACAGAAGTTGCTTTTTTCTCCTAGTGTAATACATAGATTAAAAAAACCACACCAGCCAGTGGCCCATTGAAACTGGGAAGGCCATTGGGGTGGAATCAAAGGAGCTTGGTGTAAGATATTGGGCAAGGGATCCATGGCAGGACATTCCTCCCTCATTAAGGCGCTTGGCACCATCGCTCCCCTTGTCTTCCCAGCTGGCAGCCTGGCATTCTTCCGCTGCTCTCCGGGTACCTTTGGCATGTAGGAGAGCCACTGGAGGATGGTGTAGACGCCTTCAAAGTCGTCCGGGACGGCCACGTGGGAGACACCGTTGTTGTGCATGATCTGCACTCCGCCCAGCTGGTTGTTGGACGTGTAGACCTCCCGGCCCAAGACCTGCCCCACGGAGAGCAAAAGGGCCAGTCAAAGCAGCCGTCTCCTCAAAGGCTTCCTAGCGGCCACACCCTGGAGCTTTGGAAATCATTACTCAGCCGGACACACGGTTCCAGCCACGGTGGAATCTCCTTTTTTTTTTTTTTACTACCGGTTCTAGTGGGGTCATGTGACTGGGTGGGCGTGGCTATGTAGTCATGTGACTGGGGGGATCAAAAGACAGAAACTCATGTCCTGCTGGAGCAGGGTTGGACTAGATGACCTCCAGGTCCCTCCCAGCCCTGGATTATCCTCTGAAGCTAGTGCCAGGTGTGTAACCCTTCCTTCCTCTCCTTTTTTCCTCCCTCCTTTTCTCTTTCTTTCTTCCTTCCTTCCTTTTCTCAGCACCCCCCTAGTGCCTGCTGGGAGGAAAAACAGGCCCCACCCCAACCCCGCATTTCCGGAGCACCTGTAGTAAAAAAATGCTTAAAAAGTAAAAAAAAGCGGAGCGACGGGCGATTGTCAGAACGTCTTTTTTTAAAAAAAGCTTTCTTTAGTTTCCCACGGACCGATTCCGCATCCACACAGCAAGGGAGGCACTTTTGGCTTCCCAAAGTACTTTTCTCAGGAGAAGCTAAACAGAAAACGCTGGGAGCCGAAACAAGCTCCCTTCGTACCTTATTCAGAGCGCTGGCCCCAGTCAAAATGATGTGGGAATTCTCCACCTGGATCACTCGCTGGCCGAGCCTGACCAGGTAAGCCCCAATCCCGATGGCTCGACAGGTGACCTGCATTAACAGAAGCGAAGGAACCAATTTAAAAGCTGTAATTTAGTTTAGAACAGGGGATTTCTTCTCTTTGGCAGCTTGAAGATGGGTGGACTTCGGCTCCCAGAACGCCCCAGCCACCCACGGGGAATCCTGGGATTTGAAGTCCACACATCTTCAAGCTGCCAAGGCTGAGAAAACATGGCAGCTTCCTGCTAAGGAGCCGTCCTTCCCCTGCGTTAGAACCAGAGGGATCCGCAGCCGTACCATGCTGATGGTGACAATTTGGTCATAGGCGAGAGAAGACTCCCCAGCGATGGTGCCCGACGCTCTTAAGTTCTCCACCCCGAAGCCTTCCTCTTTCCCAATGACGTCAGTGATGATGTACCTGCAGAAGAGGAGAGCAGGCAGGGGGTTACTACACAGGCAGCCCAGGAGAGAGAGCCTGAAAGGAGAGGAGGCCCTCGCTCACCTGGACTCACCAGCCTCTTCCACGTGCCTGCAGTGAACAGAATTCATGGAGCTGATCCTGGTGTAATCCTGAGGCGTTAAGTACAGGTACTTGAATCCCTTTGGAAAAGAGGGGGGGGGGGCGGAGTGGGGGGGGGGGCAGGATTAGCTGGATAAATTTGGTGCCCAAGACTGCTAGGAAGCCTTTACGGCAGGGGGCTCCAACCTTGCCCACTTGTGGACTTCAACTCCCAGAATTCCTCAGCCAGCTGCCCGGGGAATCCTGGGAGTTGTGGCTCCTTCCCTGCTCTCCTACCGTCACAGGAGTTTGGGGGACCACAGCCTCTCTTGCTTCTTGTGGCTGGGGAAGAAGCCAGCGTTCCATGCCTGCCTGCCTGCCTGCCATGAAGCCTTTGAAGGACGAGGCCCTGGAAAGGTCATGGAATCCCCCTCTCTGGGCAACGAGGCTCCTCACCTTCCCAAGGGGAGATGCAGCCATGATGGAATCATCCACCTACCTTGTAGGGATCTGCTGGATCTACCCAGCCTATCTGGAACTTGCTCTTGATCTCGTCCGCAAAGCCGATGCGGGCGCCACTGTTGGCTGCGATGTAGACCCGTGGGATGCCCTCTGCGCGGGCCAGCTCCGAGGCCCGCAGGAAAAGGAGATCCTCGTCAGGCCCAAAGGACCCGATCTTGTAGGTGATGTCGTTGCTGATGAGCACGATATCGCGGCCCTTGGGGTACTCAGGGGTCTTCAGCTTCATTTTGAAGGCCACCATTCCGATCTGGTAGGGAGGAGGAGGAGGAGGAGGAGGAGGAACAGATCAACAGCAGAGGGTAACAACCTGCATTTCTTAAATCTGGAGGATGTTCTCCCATTTGGCCGCTGAATCCTCTTCAACAGAGGCCTAGATAAACCCTAGCAATTAACTAGGGAAGGAACAACCTGATTATTATAATATATGGGGGTTATTTTATCACGGGTTACAAAACGGGTAGGGATAAAAAGTATAAAATTAAATAAGTTAGGAAGAGGAATGTTATAACAGGAGATATGTTAAATGTTGTAATGCTAAAATTAAAGAGAAGATGAAAGGCGGGCAGCCCCTCAGTCTGCAAGGACCCCCAGCGGTTTCAAACCCCCCTGGTGGACCCCCCCTTCCCTCTCAACCCTCGGCTTCTCTCGGCCTCAGCGCTTGCCTCATTCCCTCCCGGCAGCCTGTTCAGCTGCACCATCTTCCCCTGGGCATCCAGCACCAGCTCCGTGTAGGTCAGCACGTCGGTGGGGCTGGCGTCCTCAGTGGATCCCCACTGCTTGAACAGGGCCTGCGGAGGAGGAGGAGGAAGAGTCTCAGCCTCAGCAGGATTCTTAGGGGCAGACACAGCTCAAGGGAGGGGAGGGGAGGACTTTTCCTGGGCTCTGGAGCGCCTTCTCTGCCAGGGAGACCGAGCGCTGCCTCCTCCTCCTCCTCCTCCATTGGCACAGAATGCCTTTGGGAGAGACACCTCTGCCCATTCGGTGCCCATTGGATTTTCCTAATATTTCTGGAGAGCCGGGCCTATAGGTGGGCTTCCTCTCCAGCTGAGCCTGTGCGGGAGGCCGTCTTTTAATTTAAAAACCTGCAGCAACTCTCAAATCAGACGCTCCAATGAAGAGACAAACTGGGACCCCCAAATCCCCACTCCGGGGCCTCTGGAGCGTTCAACCTGGAGCCTGTGCACAGCCCCGGTGGAAGCCTAGTGAACAGTGGTGGCACCGAGCGTCTCTCCACCCCGGTGGCCGAAGGAGCCAGGGGAGACCCGTTGCCCAGCCCACCTGCCGGAACATCTCCAGGAAATCGTAGACGTAGGTGGTGCCCAGCGACTGGGCCTGGAAGCGCTTGGCCTGGAGCAGGTCCTTGGTGACGTAGGGCGTGTTGATCAGCATGCCGTGCATGGGGCCTTGCTTCTCCCCGTAGGAGTGGAACATAATCTAGGCCAGGACACAAAGCGAGGAAACGATCAGGCAGCCTCTCTCGGGTTGGGCCATTCCAGTCAGGCAAGAAGCAGCACTCGATCCTCACGGTGGACCTTGTGATCAGGAGGCCCTCTCCAGGGGCCCTCAGCCATGGCTCCCAGACCCTCAGCTCAGCACGGGGCGAAGTCTGCCTAGGCCCAAAGCACCCCGGGGAGGGAGGGAGGGAGGGGGGGGGAATACAATGCTGGAAGGCCACCCACCCCTGAGAGAGGAAGGGGAGCCGATCTGGGGGAGGCGTGAAGCGCCCAAGGGGCTCGGGGGCACCTACGCTTCCTGTGCTGGGGTCGCTGACTTCCTCGTAGAGGCCGATGTCCAGGTAGTATCCGGACTCGTCGGTCAGGAAGAGGCGGACGGGAACCGCTTGGGACGTCGGCATCAGGCGGATGTTGATCTTCACTTCCGCTTGAAGGACCCGCAGCTTCCAGAGGCGGCTGCCGTACCGCATCACCATGGACCGCACAGACTCCTCGATCTGGGGTGGGGGGAGAGGAAAGACACCAATATGTGGTCAGGGGGAGCCTCTCACTCCACAAGCAGAAGGGGGGGTCTTTCTAGAGACGGAAGCCACGCAGACCTTGGATGGGTCCATGACAACAGTGGGGACAAAGTTGAGGAAGATGTGGTTGCAGTCGGTGCGGACGGTGGTGTTGCTGGCGGCCACCTCCAGCTCGTCCATGGCTTCCAGGAGGAGCCGCTCGCCCTCGTTCTGCAGGTACTCGAAGGAGGCCTCCTGGGTGGGAAGACGGAGGAGGCAGGACAGGGAGAGCGAGAAAGAGAAAAGGGCTTGTCAATGAGACAGAGAGAGAGGAGGGCGACCACTGTCGGTCCCAGAATGGGCGGCTGTGCTGAGCAGAAAGTACCAAAAAAGGAGAATATTTGTAGTTGAGGGTTGAAATGAGGGGCCCTTGGTGCTCTCTGAGCTCAGTTGTTTTCTTACAAACGTTTCATGACCCAACTAGGGAACATCATCAGTGCCAGAAGGGAAGAGGATTTGTGGAGTGGAGAAGGAAGAGGAGGAGGAGGAGGAGGAGAAAGAGGAAGAAGAGGCCCTTGGTGCTCTCTGAGCTCAGTTGTTTTCTTGCAAACATTTCATGACCCAACTAGGGAACATCCTCAGTGCTAATCAACAACACCATCACTACACTGATGATGTTACCTAGTTCGGGTCGTGAAACGTCTGCAAGAAAACCGCCAGGTTCAGAGAGCACCGGGGGCCACGAAGTGTCTCCTGGCTCCCCCCTGTGCTGCCTGTAACTCAGCCCTCGGCTCACCTTGGTGATCAGGTCGGAGTGCCTGACGATGGCACGGATGAAGAACCGGTAGTCGGTGACCTCCGTGCCTTCCTCCACCTTGGCAGCGCCCAGGTAAAGGTGCATCTTGTGGTTGGCACACGGCACGGCCGTCAAGTCAAAGTTGCGCATGCGGTTCAGCTCCAGCTGGAAAGCCAGCGCTGGCTCCAAGTGGCGATAGATGTGGTCTTCAGCGAACTGAAGGAGACGCAGCAAAAACGTCGAGGCTGAGGTTGTCCCCACCGCCCGTTAAAACCCAACCGAGATCAGGCGTCGCCTGGGGGATTAAACAGCCCCCCACCTCACCTCATCCCGGGCTCGGAAAGTGAAGAATTTGGGGAACTCCCTCTGCAGAAGAAGAGAGACGTTACCAGTGAGGAGAAAGGGCAGAAGGGGCCAAGGTTTGCTTTGTAAGCAGAAGTTAATTCCACCATGATTATCAACAGTCACCTATACACTTTGACACACCGTATTTTTCAGAGTATAAGACGCACCAAGATTTTGAAGAGGTAAATTGTAAAAGAAAAGTTTTGGCACTCTGCAGGCCTCCCAAACCCTCTGCATGCCTTGTTTTTTGTGAGAAACGGGGTGTGCAGAGAATTTGAAGGCCAGCAAAGTGTTCGTGGGGGCTGGGGGGCGGGGTGGCAAAAACAAGAATAGAATAGAATAGAATATTTATTTCTATAACCGCGTCCTCTCCCCGAGGGGACTCGGAGCGGTGCACAGGGAGAAATTAAAACAACATAAAATATATACATACATAAATACAATAAAAACAAATTAAATCTAACTATCCCTGCACTAAAATTCCCATTTTAAAATTAACATTTCCTAACCCCTGAAGTAGAGACCAACCTAGGCCGGCCAAGCAGAAAAAGTGAGTTTTTAATTTCTGACGGAAGGAGCGGAGGTCCGTAGTTGTTCTAATGTCGGGGGGAAGGTCGTTCCAGAGGGCTGGGCCCGCCACAGAGAAGGCCCTTCCCCTGGGCGTCGCCCGCTGACAAAGTCTAGTGGACGGCACCCGGAGAAGTCCCTCTCTGTGGGAGCGAATCGGCCGGGAGGATGTATGGGGCAGGATCCGATCCCGCAGATAGCTAGGTCCCGAGCCATGGAGCGCTTTAAAGATGAGAACTAGCACCTTGAAGCGCACCCGAAAGACGACAGGTAGCCAGTGCAGCTCGCGCAAGAGCGGTGTTACATGGGTATACCTTGCGGTACCCATTATTGCTCGCACGGCTGCATTCTGGACCAGCTGAAGTCTTCGGGTGCACCTCAAGGGGAGCCCCATGTAGAGAGAGTTACAATAGTCCAGTCGGGATGTCACGAGAGCATGAGTGACTGTGCGAAGGGCGTCCCGATCCAATAGGGGGCGCAACTGGCGAACCAGGCGGACCTGGTAAAACGCCCTCCTGGCCACGGCTGTCACTTGGTCTTCCATGGACAGCCGGGCATCCAGGAGGACACCCAAATTGCGCGCCCCATCCACTGGGGCAAGATGTTCGGAAAAATCGGGTCCCAGGAGCACATCGCAGGCCTCCCAAACCCTCTGCATGTCCATTTTTGTGAAGGGGGGCAGGGTTTCGGGAGGCCAAAAATGCTGTATTCAGTGTATAAAATGTACCCAGATTATCTCCCTCTTTTGGGGGGAAAAAGGTGCGTCTTATACTCCAAAAAATATGGTATATATTTCACACACACACACACACACACACACACACTGACCTGCTGGGTTATCAAAAACGTGATTCTTCGAAGCCCATAGTCCACAAGGATATTATTCTGCATGGGGAAAGGCCAAATATATGAGTAATCTCGGGAAAGAGCCATTCTCAAGAGCCCTCCTGTCACCAGGGCCAAAGGGGAAGGAAACCAGGAAGGAGACGGCATTCAAACGGGAGCTGAGCTGAGGAGGCGGAGCCAATGATTCACAAGGTCAGCTCCGAAAGCCAGCAGATCAATAAAGAAGCACAGCCAGAGGTCGAGCCGCCCAGGGGAGGAAATCCAGGCCTTCGTGAGAACAGACCTTGGACTGAGCGAAGGCCCTGAAGATCGGCACCAGTTCCTCGTCCTTCTGCTGATCTGCCCACCGGACGGCCACGTTCAAGATGTGGATGGGCTCCTCGCGGACGTTCTGGAAGCCACAAGCCCAGCCAGAGGTCAGGCCCAGCCGTAACGCAGCAGGGAGGAGCCGCCCGCCCAGAGACACTCACTTTGCTGTCGTCGTCTTCATCGTAGAAGGTGGACCTGACTTCGCTGAAGAGGGGGCTCTCTTGCTCAGCAAAGCAGGAAACGACTTCATCGAAGTTCCTAGCACACAAACAGGAGGGAGGCCGCAGGTGAGAAGAGAAACAAACGTGGGAACCGAACCTCTCGCTGCTGCCCAGGGGGCCAAAGCTAACCCTACGAGGGCATTTCGGGTTCCAGAAGCGAAGAGGCTGCAGCCTCCACCTGGGCAAGGCTGCCTCTGCAGCCACCGAGGAGCCCAGGCTCTTCTACTTCCCAAACATGGGGCTTCTCTGCTCCCCCGTCCACCCAGCGAGGGCCCCAGGAACTCTTCCTCCCAAGGAGAAACTTGGAAACTTGAAAGAGGGAGAAATGGAGGGAGAAAAAGTGGAAGCGCCCTCCCCCCAGGGACAGCACGGAGGACCTCTTGGGCTCCAGCGAAAGGCCCAGCTGGCCAATACTTAAGCTCAACGGGAAAAGCAACGCAGCGACACCTCGTGAAATCTTCAAATCTGTCGAAGGCCACCATGGCTCCCATTCGCTGGCAGAGCGGGGAAAAGCCGCTGTCCATGAAGAGCTCCGTGCTGTGCCGGGCCAAGTCTGGGTTGGAGATGCTGACCGGCACGGACATCCTGGGGGGAGGAGAGACACACAAGGAAGAGGGGAAACATCAGGCGGAGCACCGGTCGTTGCCACCAGTTCGCGGGCGTAGAACTGAGCCCCTGCCGCTTCCAAGGGCAGCCGCCCAGCTGGAGCTGATGGGAGCCTGAAGGCTGCGAGGGACGGAGAGTTTTCTTTAGAAGAAAAAGGACGCCCCTTTGCCTTCTCCGTCCCCCGCCCGTCACGGTGCTTTGCCCCCACATGCCCCTCAGGCAGAGTCGTTAGTAGCCAGTCCAAAGGGCTTGGAGCGGGGCAGTTAAGAGGAAAGCCAAGGAGGCCGTTATGGGGGCTTTGGTGTCACCGCTATCATGCCGCAGAGCCAAAAGAACGCCACGCTACCTGCTCAGGGTGAGGCTGCTTCCTCTGCAAAGAGACAGGGACACCAATAGCTCCCTTGCTCAGACCCACCGGGACCCCTCGGCCTTCCCCAACCCCTCAAACGCAGGCTTGCACACCAGAGGCCGGTGGGTGATCCTGGAACCTTCCCCGGGCAGACCCACTCTCACTGCTGCTCAGTCTCCCCCAGACCCTCGCCCACCCCGTAAAGGCTTGGGGACGTTTGCCCCACCTGTTTGGGTGTGAGGAAGGCAGCATGAACTGGAACTCAACCACGCAGGTGCCGTCCAGCAGCTGCCGGTGCTGCAGGCTGTTCAGTTCGTAGGCGATGTAGGCCCGCCTCACGTACACCTGGAAGGGCAAAAGGACGCAGGGCCACTGGATGGTTTGTGGCCAAAGTACCGTTTCACGATTTTCTCCCAGCACAGAAATGATCACAGCGCTCTGAACGCAGCAGCTTCATGGCAAAATAAATAGCCATGGCACTTAAGACTTATAGGCCGCTTCACAGTCCTTTTGCAGCCCTCTCTAAGCGGAGTCGGCCTCTTCTTCCCCCAACCATCATCTGGGTCCTCATTTGACCCACCTCGGAAGGACGGAAGGACGAGTCAACCTGGAGCCTGGTGAGATCTGAACTGCCAAACTGCTGGCAATCAGCAGTCAGCAGAAATAGCCTGCAGTCTTGCACTCTAACCACTGTGCCACTGTGGCTCAGAAAAGCCCATCTTTTCTGAAACACAGCTTCCCCCAGTCCCCACCCCACAAGTCAGAGGGACATCACTGGAGCCTTCCAATCCTCTCTTACCTCCAGGGCTGCCATGCGCACCACCTGGTTGGCGTGATAGAAGAAGGTGGGCAAGACGTCGAAGATGGTGGTCTCCGAAAGGATGAGTTTCTGTAAAAGGAGACGGAGCCCAGAGCGAGTGAGCCGGTGTTTCTCGGACCTCAGATTCCCGGGGGAATTGGATGTTCAAGAAGAAGTCACCTTTAGGTTCTCAGGACAGAACTGGTGCCCATACATGTCGATGGCAGAGAGGAAGATGGACTCCACCTGGTTGTGCCGCAGTTCGTAAGACGGCAGGTGGGAGGCAATCAGCACCTGGGGGCAAAGCAGGGCTGGGTCAGCGGATTCCCCCCACCCCAGGCAAGTCCAGGAGAATCAGCCAGGATGATTGGCAACCCCTGGCCTGACCTGCCGGGCCCGTAGGGCCACTTTAGCGTGTTCTGTTTTGCTGAGTTGGGTGAGCTCATTCAGGATGGCCATCAGCTCATCGGTCAAGGTCGGGTCTCGGCCACAAAGCTGATCCTGGGCAACAAAACGAAACCAACGGTCAGCGGTGTCGTCTGAAGGGGCAACCAAGGGCCGCCCGCTGTGGCTGGAAGGAAGCCGGAGGTCCCCTCTCCTGCTCAGGTCAGGAAGCGGCTCCTTTTCAACTCACGATCAGCATGGTCACCAGGAGGTTCTTCTTGGCCACCTGGGCGTGGGAGAAAATGCACTCCAGGGCGGGGGTCATGTTGGGCATGTGCTGCTCCCTCAGGATGATCACACACTTGTCGTAATGAGCTGCGGCACAAGCGGAAACCCAAGGAGGAGCCGGTTGCAGCGAAGGTGCTGCCTCCCGGGGGAAGCTCTGCCAGAGGCCGGCCAGCACCCTCCTCCTCCTCCTCCACCTTACCTTGCTGGAACTGGGTCTCCACCTGCAGGTACTGCCTCAACAGATCCAGCACCACCGATTTCATGTGGCCTCGGATGCCACTGCGATACCTGGAACCGGGGGGGGGGGGGCAAGAGAGGAGACGCACGAGTCACTTGCAAGCCTCGGGAGCAAACGATGGAGAAAGAGGGTCAGGTATGACTGACTGTCGTCATGTAAGACACTTTGGGCACAATTCTAGTGCCCAGTTCCAGAGCCAAAGCAGAAACTCTGCCCAGCTTGCTTACTGAAGGAGCCCTGGTGAAGAGAGCCCCAATGCAGGAGACTCCATTCCACTTCCCAAATCACCTTCAGTGCTGCTAAAAATGCTCAGGGCAGGCCAGGCCAGGCTCCAGGCAGAAAGCTTGGCTGGTGCAACAAAATAGGCTCCCCTGCAGATGTTCAGGCAGGGAGTGTGGTGGTGCGATTGTCCCAAAGACACACAAACCCACCTCTGAACCAACTGCACAATACTCTGGGTGTTGATGAAGAAGACTTCCCGGTCAGCTTTGCGTTGCAGGGTGGCTGCGTGGCTGTCCAAAATGCTGGCAATCTTGAAGAGAAGAGAGGACGATGCTATACAGCCGTGTTTCTCAACCTGAGCAACTTTAAGGTAGGGGGACTTCATTTCCCAGAATGCCCCAGCCAGTCAATATCATCCATCTCCCGCTCACTCCCACCCCGCCAGCTTCGTGGCCGCAGCCCTCCCTCACCTGCTGGCTGGGGAACTGGCAGAGCACGGAGGTGACGTTGCTGGCGTACTGGGCCATCACTTTTCGGATGGACTTCTCCACAGAGGTTGGAATCCGGCCCAGCGTGCTGGTCATGATCTCCTGCAGCTCCAGCAGCGGAAGGGAAGGATCCCGGAGGGTTCTCATCAGCTTATCCACCCATTCTTTGAGCTGAGGTGGGGGAAAAGAAGGTTCCGGGATTCAGAGATCCTGTGAGTGAATCACAGAAGGCGGAAGCGAGGGAGCTCCGGCCCTCCGCGGTGCCAGACCTCAGGAGACGGCAGGGCAAGGGGCCTCCCTTCGGCTCTGGAGATTTGGGGGGAGGGGGTGGATCAGCGATGGGGGCTGGCCGAAAGGAGGAAAACAAGATTATTCCCACGAAAGCAGCTTTTCTTCTGGCTGATGGAGGGAAGCGGGCTTCCCTTGCACGTCAGGAACATGTTCCCAACAAGCCAGGATGTCCCAGCTCAGCTTCCCCCCTCCCCAAACAGGCAAAGGTGAAAACCTTCTTACCTTGGCCGAGAAATAAGGCTCTGGCAGGCAGTACCCGTTCATGACGTTCTGCAGGCTCTCCAGCACGTTGTGGAAGACCTGGTGCAGCTTCTCCCCAAGGATGGGCAGGGGCGGCTGAGGGGAGAGCCCCCCCGTGTGCAGCTGGGCCTGGGTGGGGTGGGGTGCGCAGCATGGGCGGGCAGAGAGGCGAAGGATAAAAATAAACAGGGCGTTAGGATCAGAGAATCCACCCTTCAGGAGCTTCCTGTGATCCGGAAATGGCTTCAAAGGAGTTCCAGCACGAGGCGGTTCCTCTCCGGAAGCATTTGAACCAGCAAGAGAAAGGCCCTCCCCATCGCTTCTGGGGGTGGGGGGTGGAAGAGAAGCTCTGGAAAGATGCACTGGGTGGCCTCCTTAGTGGCTCCCTGGGGGGCTTTGCTGCCCCTCCCCCAAGTGGCTTCCGGCCGCTCCTCCGTTACTCACCAGGTGAACCTTGGTGGGGTCGTCTAGGTCAAGCCGAGCTACCACGCAGCCCGCCTCCAGCAACGTGCCCGGCCGTCTGACGTAGCGGATGACGCCCGACTCTTCCACTGTCAGGGACACCACCATCTTCATCACCTGTTGAAAGAGCAACGGGTCTGCACATCTGGATGGTTTCCCAATGATCCCAACGTGATCAGTTATGCTTTGAGGATCCGGCAAGGGGACCAAAGTTATGCTCTCCAGCATGACGGCCCGAAGGAGGGAAAGGCTGAGCCCTCTTGTCTCTTGACTGCCCGGAGTCAGAACGCTCCCAAAATGCGCACATTAACGTTAGAGAATCGATTACGGAGAAACAGCCAAAAATCCAGATGGGCTGGTGCCAGGGTTACCTCCATTTCTGCATAGCTGTGGCCCCCATAGATGTGGCCCCCGTCCTCCACCGTATACTGCAGCAGCTTTCCTGCAGAGGGGGCCCGAAGCAAGGACGGGTCTTTCTCTTTCTCAAAGTCGCAGCTTTTGTTGCCGATTGTGATGCGGTACCTGGAGGTCAGAAGGCAAAGCAGCAAATGAAAGAAAATTAAGATCCGGCTGGCTGCTGCCTCTCTGAAGGAGGGAGAGCCTCGGATTCTGCCTCTTCCAGCCCAGCTGACCCACTGGCTCCTTCCAAGGTGCCCTCGTTCCGTCAAGAGAGGATTCTCAGCCAACCGCAGAGACGAAGGAACGGTTGTGCAAGTGTGTTTGTGAGAGCTTTGGTGCATGCCTGGCAGGAGGGCCCTTCCGTCACCCACCGGTCGGTTTCTTCTTTCATGTAGGTGGTGTAACTGTTGCCGTTGTAAGACAGGAGGAGCCCCCCGTCGTTCAGCCGGTGCACATCGATCTCAATGTGGGTGCCGTTCATTAGGATGACGTAGGTGGTCAGGGACTGACGGGCAACCTGTCGGAGGACGCAGAAACCGGCCCTTTCTCTGCTTTCCTTCCAAAGCTCCCTCCCCGTTCCCTCCGAAAGGGAATTTTCCCACTTCAGCCCATTTGCGGAAGTCGAGGCCACACATACCTTAAGGACGTATTTGGTGTCTTCGTAGATAAGTTCCACATCGACAATATTCAGGAGGGAGGCTGCTGGCAGGACTTGGCCCCTGAAAAAGAAGCCAGGCATTCACACTTTTGAACCAAAAAGTGTCCTGATCCTTTCAGTTAATCGTCTGTTGAGGGTCAGAAAACATATCCCAATATATCTTCACATTCGTCCCCTCGGACTCTTCCCAAGAGACTCCCGGAGTGCCTCACAAACGTAACACCAGGTATTAAGGTCGTATTAGATCATCCCAGCACATCTTAACTGCTGAAACTCTGCAAGGAATGCATTTGAAAGCATTGAGCCCTGTGGGGTCGTCCCACAGAGACCCGCTGATGGCGCGATCAATTGCATGAAACGGCTTGGATGCCAGACGACCCTTCACCTCTCCAGCAAATGCAGGAAATCGTCCATGCAGGTCCTAAAGGAGGCATCGGCCACGTTAAGGGCGCCACAGACCACAGCCAACATCGTGTCCGGTTTCTCTGCCTGCCAACGGAGGAAGAATTTGCTCAGTTTGGAAAACCTGGACATAAGAGGATGAGTCTTCCAATGCGAAGCATAAGAGTAAATCCAAATTAAAAAGTGGTATCTAAAAACAGAAAATAGGGACTCGGGTGGAAAAAAATCTACCTGAACTTTTTCAGCGATCAGGTGATCGAGCCAGCTGGTGTCCGTCTCGTTCGTCTGGAAACTCTCCGTCTCCAACAACTTAATCAGGTATTCGACCGTCGTCCGGAAGTCCCCACGGATGGACAGCTCCTTTAAGGCCACCACCAAATTTCTGAAAGCCGACAAGCCAGATGCATCAAGTCCCCAGCTGCTCCGTTTCCCTCAATCCCAGGGGAGGGGAGGGGGGTGAAAATGAGGCCCCAGGAAAAGGGGGGGGGGGGAGCTGACAGGATTAGGTTCCTTTTGGGGCGTGTGACCACCCCAGTACAATTGGCTCTTTTTAGCAAAGCAGGAAGTGGAGCCCAGGGATGGGTGGATGTGGGTGGGCAATGGAGAGCCCCAAGGGCCTCCTGGGGAAGCCCCCCCCCCCGAGGTTTCCATGAGAGCCATGAGGGAAGGTGATAGCATAGGATTGTAATTTAATATGTTTTTAAATTTTGTATTTATCGTTTTGAATGTTTTTAGATTCCTGTGCGCTGCCCTGGGTCCTTCGTGGAGAAGGGCGGGATATAAATATGATTAAAATAAAAAAAATAAATACTGACGAGATGGCCTCCTCGCGGTTCTCTCCCCAGGAGAAACAGTGTCCGAACTGGGAATCGGCAAATTCGTGCAAGCCGCCCGCAGCCGCCACGCTGAAGTAGCCCCAGACATTCTTATTGCTGCGGAAATTCAGTTCCTGCACGGTGCCAGAGCTGGGCTTGAAACCCTGCAAGGTGCAGCCAAAGACAGGTAAAGGTGGGGGGGGGGGGGAGGGGCTGGTGCTAAGACATGGTTAAGGCCATTCAACCCCAGGAAGCACCAGAATTTCCCCCCTTCCCTTTCCGGGGTCAGCTGCGATTGCCACAAAGTTTGACGATGCAACTGGAAGCAATTATTCAAACTCAACCCGCCTTGATTGGAAAATAAACAGGGGGCTTTTTCATTGTGTCCCTTCGCCTGTACTCGATCTTTGCCCTGAAACTCTCAGCCAGGCTCATTATTTGTAGTTATCAGTTGAATCAGGGGAACAAAAGAAAGGCCGAGAACAAACGCTTTTAAACAAAGAAGAACCGGGAGGTTTGTTTAACATCTGCAGTGCACGTGTTAACGAGACGTTTGCCACCCTTTGAATAATCCTCTCACAGGGCAAGCTAGAGCCCACCCAACCACTAGGCCGCCCAGCCTTTCTGGGCATTTGCACTCCTTAAAAGGAAGACAAGACCAGTGTTGGAACTCCACTGACTTCATCGGGATTTTCACTGGTGATTCGTGCTGCTATGACGTGGCCCCTGGGGACGGGAGCACTGCCGGGGCCCTCAAAAGCGATGGGGTGGTCCCCCCACGGGGACTCTGCGTAGAGAGCTCGGATGTCCTTCATTCTGTGCAACGGGACGCCCATGGCAATCTGAAAGGAGGGAAAGACAGAAAGGGAAAATGGCGCTTCTTCTGAAGGGGCACCCAAAGAAATCGCAGGGCTCGTTTGCAACACGAGGCTAAGCTCTTCTCCCTCCGACACGCTTCAGAGCTCCCTCTGGAGAAACGGGCTGCAGGACAGGAATACCTGGAGCTGAGCAGCCGGTAAGTTGACGTCAGCGATCATTTCTGTGCAAGGATGTTCCACCTGCAGGCGGGGATTCAGCTCCAGGAAGTGGAAGCTCCCTCCTTCGCTGTAGAGGTACTCCACTGTCCCGGCACTGACGTAGCCCACCATTTTGGCAAGGCGCACAGCGCACTGCGGAGAGGAAATACAACACAGCCGGGTTAGAAATACGCAACTTCTTGGGACGTTATTCAAGGACAAGGGCTCCCGAGGAGTGAGAAGGGGATGTAATCTCAAAGAATGCATTTACTTTACGCGTAGACCGTCTGCTACAGAGTCCCTGTATAAGAGCTCTTCCTTTTTATGGATGCCACAACAGAGACACAGTTGGAGTTACAAATATTCTCCTTTCATTGGAAAAGCTACAGGGAGTGACCGAGAATGAAAAGACGCGGGTTCAAATCCCGCCCTCTGCCCTTGAGGCCCCCCAGTCAAAGGTTTCTCGCCTCCAATTCAGCTTATAGCACAGTGAGAAGATTCCAAGGGGTGGGGAATAAAGAGGAAGCAGCCCCTTCAGCCACGAGGAGAAAGAGGAGTAAAATAGGCGAGGAGCATGGAGTGACCCAACTGCTCTCCCTGTTGAGCCCTTGCTCTGGGGCTCCCTTCCAAGGAGCGGCCTCTGTGCTTTGCTAGGACTTTGCACATGCGCACCTTCTCCATGTACTCAAAGACGGCCGGAGGAGCCACCGTGGCCGGGGCTTCCTCGATGATCTTCTGGTGCCTCCGCTGGATGGAGCAGTCCCGGCTGAACAAGGAAATGGCGTTCCCATACTGGTCAGCCAAGACTTGGACTTCAAGATGGCGGGCGTGCTGCAAGAACTTCATCACGAAGATGGGGGACCCGGGCACCTCGCTCTGCACCTGTTGGAAGAAGGGCAAGGAAATCACACGGAGCGCCAGCGTGCCTAGATCTTCCAAGCAGCTGGCTAAAATCCAGGGCGATACGCATTGGGAAAGCACCCTGGGTTGTAAGAGTACAAAAAACCCTTAATTAATTCAAGTCAAACCATTGAATTATCTCCCAATGTGGATTTTAAAAGGAGCTGAAGGAAGAGGTTTTCATAAACTATGTGCCAAGGCTCGTAAGTTAATTAGGGCATCTTTTGGAAACCTGACACAATGACAGGCTAAGAACAGGCTAGTATTCCTTCTTCGGAGGAAGACAAATGAGGAAGGCTACAGGGGTGCAGGGAACCCTTAAAGTGATGGGGAATCTGGCCCAGGCGAGTGGCAGAACTGCCCCTCCTTTACCTGTCTGAAGCGGGCGGGGAACTCCTCCACCCCTTCCACGATTCGGATCCCTTTGCCACCTCCCCCTTCAGAGGCCTTGATCATCACCGGGTAGCCGATTCTCTTGGATGCCTGACAGATGAGAGAAGGAAGAGGAAGGAGGGAAGGAAGAGAGGATCAAGGGGTGAAGGCGGCTCCCCTGGAACCCCAGCCCTGAACTTCCCCTCAAAAGGCCTCGCGCTGCCCAGAGACTGACTCAGCCTTCCTCAAAAGGCGCCTCACCAGGCCTGCTCCAAAGCCAAAGGACATGCAACCTTGGCATTCCACGCAGAGAGGCATTGCCACCTGCTGAAACATGCAGGCCCATCAATAGCTGGATTATATGCTTGGCATAGATTACCTAAACTAGTAAGGCAAAGTGGCACAAAGTCATGAGCTTAGCTGCCAACCGTTTCATAACGACTGCAGCACTTTGCAAATTCTAGGAACATGCGGACAGGGTAATCCTGAAAGCACAAGCTTCATTACCCATTTATTAGTTTGTGCGTATTTTAATCCTGTATGTTTATATTTTAAATTCGATGTGCCGTATACATTGTTTTAATGGTGATGCTTCTGAGACGAATAACTGCACATTGCCATTTCTTTGGTACTGTGTCCAGCCAGAAATAGAATGCCCTATGCGTGAAATTCCACATAAGCCGAGATTTACCCAGGACTGATTCTCTCCTTCCATGAAGGCAGCTAATGAAACTTTTAAGGAACAAAAATCTTGCCTGGTTTGTTTCATTTTGCGGCTAATGAAGGATGCAACAGGAAGCCCAGCTTAATTCAGGAAACCTGCTTTCTTCCTCCACGCAGTGTTGCCTCGGCCTCTATCATTTCCCCCCTCCAATAATATTAATAGCTCTAACTCATAGGGCGGCCCCTGGGGTGCCTCCAGGTACCTCTAAGCCTTCTTCCACGTCCCGCACGCAGCCCCGCTGATAGGTCTCCAAGGGAACCGTGAGCATCCCCACCTGCTGCTTCTCCCCTTGGATCCATTCAGCAACTAAGTCTAGGGGAAAAAATGACAACAAAACTTTAAGGGCAACGGCTGTTTCTTTGCGATTGAAGCAGAGGCTTCACAGGCCTCAGAACAACGCGAGGGATCAACCAGAAGGCAGGAAAAGGGAAGAGATTCCTGTCATGCAGCCCTTTCTCTATTCTGTGGGATCTGGAGGGGCCAAGATGGAAGCCGGCATCACAGGTGCAAGACCCCCCAAAGAGGGCACAGGACAGCAAGGCATGGGGGGGGAGGGGGGAGTCCTCTTACCACTGCCACTCCACGGCAAGGTTGGAATGTGGATGGTCTGGGCCACAATGGTGGAAGCCACCTTGTCCCCCAAGGCCCACATGGCTTCACTGGGTGGGCCTAGTAAAGGGAGAAAAGAGGCTCAGCTGACATTTGGGGAAAATATATATATATATATATATTTGGGAGAGCTCGGATGGAATGCTGGAGGCCCAGACAAAAGCAGAGAAGCTCAGCTATACATAGGCAGGATTAGAAAGAGCCACAGGGAGCTCAAACCTCTTTTGCAAGCCAGGCGTTTAACCTTCATCGCTCAAGGAGGTTCCTTGGGTCCGGTAGAAGAGCTAGCCTGGGGAGGCCCTCTACAGATTTTTAGAAAGACAGATCTCTGCTCCAAAGGGGTAACATTTGTTCCAGGAGAACAACAGGAACAAATTCTGGGAAGGAAGATCTATTTTTTTCCCACTTAGCAAGAACAAAGCATGGGGTGAAATTTCGAGAGGCTGCACGGAAAACACACATCAATTCAAGCTTGCCAATGACGCTTAGGGAAAGGTGAGCCTGCAGGTGGCCGAGAGCAGCAGTTTCTGCTCCGTCTGGTGCTCAGCTGAAAGTACCAACACAAACACACCTACCTAGGAAAGCAATCCCGTGTTTCTGCAGCAGCTCCGGAAGTTTGGGGTTTTCAGAGGCATGGCCCCAACCAGCCCAGACAGCCTGGAAGGAGAATTAAAGGTTAAGTGATCCGTGCACCAGATCTCAAAAGGATCCCTTTGGCCGTTCTATATTTTCATAAATTCCATTCTACTCATTAAACTATTAATTACATCCCGCCTTTTCTACCTTGCTACAGAATTTTCGGCAGCCCAGGAGAGACAGAAAACTTCGGTCATTACCTGCACGGGAATTCTTTTCGAGATGTCCACAATCAGTTCTACATTGGCGTAGTTGTTGTTGTTGGTTCCTCCGGAGACGGGCACGTAGTGGTCGGCCATTTTGATGTATTCTAGCAGAGGGAGGGTGTTTTGAGGCAAAGGGTGAAGAGAGCCACCCGCAGCCCCGCAGGGGGATGGAGAAGGGGGCCTCGGCCGCGTACCTGCATTGGCTTTCAGGTCCTCGGGTGTCACCATGACCACAAACCGGATGGCCCGCTCATTCCGGAACATCTCGTAGGCCCACCGGCGGATGGAGCGCATGCACTTCACGGCCGCAATGCCGTTGTTGGCGATCAGGACCTAAGGGTGGGAAGAAGGCGTGCAGGCCGGTCATCCCTCCAGGAAGCGCAACAGACGAGAGGACGTTGAAAAGGAGCTTCCCAAAAAGAGGACCGGGGCTCGGTGGCAGAAGATAAATTCAGTCCCTGGACTGGACCATCCAGCTCATTTTGGGCCAGGAGATCTCCAGGGCTCTTTTCCAGCTCAGCCGTAGAAACCTTCAGCATTTCCGCTGAGCTTCTGGGAGACCTGCCTGGCTTTATGTAAGGAGGATTAAAAAAAAAAATGTGCTGGGCTTTATATGTCGAAGAAATGTATTTAATAGGCAGCCATTCTGGCTGCATCGCGATCAAGGGGAGCGTCGCTTCTTCCTCAGCAGCCATACCTTCTCTATCACACGGTTTCCTCCAAAACGAGTCACGAATTCAGCAGGTGACGCCACCGTGAAGTCCCTGTGGAGGTCCAGTTTCCTCTGCTCCCGTCCTTTCTTCACCAGGTACATCCCTGACATGCTGGGCCTGGAAGGAGGCGGAAATATTTCTATAGATTCCATGCACAGCTTGAGTCTTGTTCCTCAGGGAAGGATAATAATAATAATCTTTATTGTCATTGTACTAAAATTACAATGAAATTGGTTGCGAGATGGACCTCAAATTACTTGGAAGTTGTTACTGAGACTGTTACTGAGAAGAGCGGTCAATTGGGTGTGTCTGTGTGGTGTGTGTGTGTGTGTAAGCAGATGAAGGTAGAAGAAGTTCCTTAACGAAGGTGACATTGTTCCACTAATTTGTGGCGCCAACCAGTCGTCTCTCTTCTGGGGGTGTTGCCCCTTGTTAAGCACCTTCCCTTTCAGTTAACAGACTTTTGGTCCAAGGAGGCCCTTCTAACGCAAAACACACACCTCTTGTGAACCTACAAAGAAAGCGTGCCTTCCTTCTGGAACACCTTCGGTTGGGCTGCCGATCCGCCAAAAGCTCCGCATTTCAAAGAGAGGAAGTGGATCAGAGCAGGCAAAAGCCACTCAGAGGGGAGGGAGGGAGACTTCCCATGCTAATAAGCTCTGCAAGATGGGCTGTTTTTTGAAATTGGACAGTTTAGCTGGGGAGCATTTCCTGGAAACATGGCTAGAAAACAATCCCTGGAAAGCGAAGGCCTCGTTCAGAAGGAACTCGCTTCTGAAATTGTTTTGAGAAACTCCCTGCAAACAGCTGTGGGCGCCTGTGGCGGCTGAAGGACAAAAGGGCGCCTCAGCTCAGAGCTTTTGGAAGCACCAAAACACAGGAAGCGCTGGTTACTCCCTCCTTTCGCCCGGCTGCTTTCTCTGCCCACCTTCCCAGGAGGGGACGATTCTCAGCCCCCCAAGCGACCTTAAAGGAAGGGCCCCCGGCAGCTGCTCTCGCTAGCATCTCCCCCTGCCCGCCCCACCTCTGCAAAGGAGCTGCCGCCGCCCGCCGGACTCTGCCTGAGCTCTGAGAAAGGGACGTTTGTTTGGTTATCTCCAGCTGTCCCCTTTCTCCTTCCCGCTTGGGCTGCTCAGCAGATGGAAGCCTTCAGCTGCCCAGAGCCAAAGCAAGTCCGAATCCTGCTGGCCGGTACTGACCTCCAGGGCGCTGCACCCAGTTCCAGACTGCTGCTTCTTCCCCTCCTCTCCTGCGGCTTTGGAACCCCCAGAGAGGCAGACAGGAGCAGAGTCGGAGGCCACCTCTTCTTCCTCCTCCTCCATTTCTCTGACTTCCCCCTCCTCTTGGCTTCCCCTTCCCCGCTGGGCGAGGGGCCAGATGCAGCGACGACTCAGCCGCTCCCCAGCAGCACCCCCAGGTGGCTCAAGGGAGGAAAAGCCTCCCGACTGCGTGACAGGCCACAGAGAACAACCAGACCTGGGGTCTCCCCGATCACCGATTCAGTTATCAACTGATAGGCTATCCTTGGCCCTTGATCCCAAGCAGCCTCTGGCGCTTAGATTGCTGATAAGCCTTCGTTATCAGCAATCTAAGAATTGATCTGCTTTCTTCCTCTTCTCTGCCTTCCTTGTACTGGCAAAGCTCTTCCAGCGAAATAAAAAGAAAGATGTCAACCCATAAAGGAATACGTGGTGGGCGTGAAAGGGACAGGATGCCTCCACAGAGGAAAGAGCCAGCCGATCATTCTCTGCACTCCCGTCACAAGGATTTATGGCTTCCGGGATCTGAGGATCCCCTGGCTCCTCACTATTTCGATTGGCCCCGTTTAAAAAAGTGCTGGGAGCATTTCAGAGAATTCTTCACAGGCTGCTGTGGGTCCTTCACGCCTGCACAATCCAAGAGCTTCCAGGACTTCTCTCGACATCCAGCTAGAAATGTGGAGACCTTCTACCGTGTCCCTCTGGTTGGTGCCGGAGGCATTTGGGCCTGGGACCTCAGCAAACCCCAACACAACGGCTGCAGACAGAGGGACAGCCCTGGCAGCCACACTTTCTGGCTTCAATAGGCCAACTATGGGGAGTTTGTAAGGCTTGAAAGAGGTGGGGTGAATTAAACGGATTAAAACAAGAGCCAAAGTGGGGCTTTGCTCAGGCTACTGAGACACACACACAGAGATAAGCTGCTCTGTTGGCTTTTTAAAGCATTTTATCAGGCAGTCACACTCTTTGTGCGGTTCCATTTTAGCCTCTGGCTGAACGCGGCTTTCTCCTTTCCTCCAGCACAGAAGAAAAGTCCCAAGTTCAACAACTTGCATTTTTAGAGCAAGGAGCCAAGAGGCCAAGAGGCCAAGACTAAAGGCACCCGGCTGCCCTTAACGCAGCTTCACCCGGGTCGAAGGTGCGCAGGACTCCGTTCAGCTGCAGCAAATGCACATTTCCCTTGAGAGGTATTCCTTGCCCATATTGTATCCCATCAGGACATTCTGGGGGCTGAAGAGGGCAGGGACTCTTCTGCCTACCAAACTCAGATCGTATCGCACAAATTCACCTGCCAGAGTTAAATATATGTTCCCTTTTCATTCATGACCCTGAGCGTCCCGATGGGTTCCCAGCATGAATGCCACTTCATGCTGGGAGAGTCCCTTGGGGTCAACAACTCTTTATAAATAGGGAAAAAGCCTGAATGGCAACGACACAAATACTGAAGACCAACAAGTAAAAATGATTACAAAGTAGATCCCAGCTACTAAAAAGGAGATTGCAGGGCAGTGGCTTCCATCCAAAACGTCTCCTGAAATGAGCCACATTTAACCAACTGTTGGGAAATGAGAGACAGCCTCCCCCTTGACCCTCCCTGCATCGGCTCCTCCCGAAGGCTCAGTGCCGAGAGGCCGAACCAGCTGCGTCTCCATGCTGCCTACCTCATGACGAGGCTCACTTGCGAATCCACGGAGGAGGAGGAGGAGCCGGGATGGGCCAGGCTGCTCCGTCTCCTCCTGCCCCTCGGAAAGGCTCCTCCGGCCACCAGCTCCTCGTCCGAGGAATTGTCTTCAAAGGAGCCCAAGACAAACTTGGCCATGGCTTGCTGCTTCCTCTGGGCAGGGCTGGCGGCCTGCTCTTCAAAGGACAGGGAGTGCATTTGCTTCAAGAGCTGCGTGGAGGACCCTCGGACACACCGGCTCAAGGGCCTGGCAGAATCAGCGGCCGGAGACAGTACGCAGTCCGAGGAAGAGCGGGGAATGGGCGGCTTGAGTTGACAGGAGGGGTCTGTGGACATCTGGGTGCGTGGAGGGGGCTGGTGCAATGATGGGCTTGCAGGGGCCTGGCTGGGCTCCGAGGATACGGCTTCTGTCTCCTCCCCCGGGAACTGTGGAAGGAACCCGCTGGAAGGCAGCTGCTGGACTTCAGGAGCGGTCAGCTGCTCTGGGACAGGCTGCACAAGCTTCTGTTTTTTCAAACCAAGCGGAGTGCTTTTGGCCATCTTGGTCCAAACCAGCCACAGCCCGAGCAACAAGGCCACGAACGCTAGCAGAACCATTCAGGAACCCTAGAAATAAGAGAAGAGCAGCACTCGGTTGGGGAAGGAATACTCGTGCGCACAGGGAGCCTGGGGAGGGCAGCAACTTTGTAGAAGAGGGGAAGATGCCCCTCCCTCAAGCCAAAGAGATTCTTTTGAGCCGGGAGAAGTGGCAGGACTGTGTGACGCGCTCCAAAGGCAGAAGAGCGGTCCCCTACTCCTCCTGGCTTGCGTCCCATTGCTCCGACATGCACCAACCTTTTCAATCAGGCATCCACCACAAGCTTTCAAGGACTCAAACATCAACTCTTTTGCACCCCAGAGTGGAATTTTACTGCTGAGGAAAGGGGCCGTGTGTAGAGATGGAGCCAGTCAGGTCTGCCCCACAACCAGCAGGCTCTGCCTCTTCAGCCGCAGACTCACACGCACCTCAGTGCCTCCCAGAAGGCCCAAAATTCCTGGATGCCCTGCCTGAGCTATAAAGGAGCCGGCTATTTTTATCCTCCGCAAACGTCATCCGGGCTGGCTGTGGTCCTGCCCCAAGACCCCAAATATGAAGACGAGGCAACTCCTTGGCTCTTTAGACAAGACCCTCCCTCTGCTCTGGAAGACCCTTGCCTTCACTTCCAACATCTAGAGAGGTGCCCTTTCTCCTACAGCCAAGACCAAGGACGTTTCTAACCACAACCACCAACACTCCACCTCTTAAAGTTCACACGAAGTCGTCTTCTCTGCCTTTGATCAGGGCTGCTGGATTCCATAAGTACTCAGGGTCGGTCCTCAATCACATGGCCGTCAAGGTCCATTTTCCCGCCAGTGTGCAGCACGCGAGCCAAATCAATGCTCATTGGCAACTGGTTCCCAATTTAAGGAGTAGCTTCCTTTCTTTTGAGCGCTTATTTTAACACTGCTTAGCCCCAAATCTTACTAAACTGAATACGACTTTCCAAGAACAGGATACAGCCACGACCTCCATTAAATCAAAACCTGAACCTCTGCTAATCGAACAAATCTTTGATATTTAGGAATACGAGGGGGAAGGAAATCCACACGATAGTAACAACTAAAAAAGAAAACAAGATAAATGAATTTTCTTCCAACCTGTTTTAAACAAAAACACCATGAGAACACCTCCAGTTCCATCAAAGCCATTGGCAAAACACACCAGAACCCCAAAATTGTGAAGTTCCTTGGAGGACAGACAGCAGAGAGAGAATTAGATTCGCCAAGTTCTGCATCTAATGAATTATCTAAAGCTGCTTTAACTAATTACAACTGCAATCTTTCCCAGTTTTCATTGATCCGTTAATATACTTTATTAAAAAAAATTCTCTTTCTGACAAGCAAATTAGCTTGGGCTCCTCAGCAGCTGCAAGTCCAGGAATGTGAAGATTGACCAGGTCTTGCATGGACATGGACAGTCACACAACACACACAATTACTTGCATGCTAACATCCTTAGTGCCGAGCAAATTAGCAGGTTGGTGGTTCTGCCTATATAACAAAAAAAAAATAATGCAGTTGCCAAGAACACATGCAAAGTCTTCGTGAACGGAAACTTATCAATAAATGATAAAGTTCCCAAATCAAATAACTTTATTACAGCCAGCAAACTCTGTTATAAAAGCTTCTGGCTGAGATGCAACAGTGCTATTAACCCCTTTCCAGGGGCAGCTGGTCTACACCACCTCTTATTTAAATATTTTGGCTTTTGTGCTACTTACATCTCAACCTAAAATCCACCCAAAACCGAGCACGCCCGAATCCAATGCTTCCCAGTCTGAAAGAAGATCACACCCTTGTGTTGTGTTTGTATGGAAATTTCTTTCTTGGCCCCGGGAGGCTGGAGCGGCGGGTGCCAGGTGGCAGGGCTCCATGGCATTCTGCTGTCGGCAGAACAGGGCACTTCGACTTTAACTGGGGCAAAGTTCGCTCCCCAGGAAAAAAACTGACAACTGCTTTGGACAACACCCGCAAAGGTTACTGAATAGCACACATGGCACTGAATGTTGTAAACAGCAACAACAACTTCTAGCATCCCGCGAAGATGTGTTTGCTGCTAGCCAAGATAAATTGAAGCAAAATAAAAAATGGAGCGGAGGAGACCCTTGTGCTTAAGAACTATGTTTTCCTTTGCAAATAAATAAACGACACACACACGCACAAAACTTCGGGAGAGTTTGAAGGGGACCCCCCTTGTTTCCCTGGGCATCCATTCTGCACTATTAGGCAGGAGGCGCGGGCACCGTTTATCGTCGCCATCCCGTAAAAGCCCCGCTGGCTGCGATCCCGGCCTCGGGCCCCCTCCCCGGGCAAGGCCCACCTGCTCTGCCGGCCCCGCTTCCTTCCGAAGCAAAGCTCCCGGGCGCCGGCTGCCTCTTGGTCGGAAGGCGAGGCGGAGCCGCCCTCATCAAAGCCGTTTCAAGCAGGGCCGGTTGCAAGGCAGCGGGGAAGCCGGCGGGCTTCTTGCAATTGCCGTGGCGGGCTGCAGCGCCCTACCTTCCGCGGGGGCCTCCGCTCCAGGCGCCCACGTGAAAAGCGCGGGGCCGGACCAGGCGGGGCGTCGCGCCGGAGCCGAGGGCAGTCAGGCCGCCGTCCCCCCCCCGCCTCCCAAATTCGCATCCGGCTCCAGGGATGGAGCAGCCTCCGCCCGGGCGCTGGCGGGGGAAGCAGCCGGGAGCCTCCCAAGGAAAAGCCGGGTCATTGCAAGTATCGTTCCTGCGCCGCCCTAAGGCCCCCCTCCCCTCCAAGGACACACCTGGCCCCCTTGAAGGGCTTGGAAGCTCCCTTTGCCCAGAAACATCCCCCCCCCCTTTCCATCCCACCACATGCACACACACACACACCCTTGTGTGCATTGGGCATCTACCCCCCTGGCAGCTGCAAGACTGTTTCTCCCCCCTCCCCCCCAGGGCAGGCCTGGCACTGTGAACACACACACACACACACACCCTCCCCCAAAGAATGTCTTTGCCACCCCCAGACTGAGAGGAAGGCTGGAGTGTATGCAAAGGAGTCTGAACCTTTTCCTAAAATACCATTTAAGGAAAGAAATCTTTGCAGGACCGGCGACAGGGATTTCAAGTAAATACCAGAAACATTTATTTGAAAACTCTGGAACAAAGTCAACGCAGGTACGTAGTGTCACAGGAAAGATGTCGGGTTTGGGTTTTTTTTTTAAAAAGAAGTGTCTTAAAATTGGTATTATCAATATACCAGCTGGAAGGTCTCCGTATGCAATTTGCATAGAAGACAACGCTGCTTCTCACGAACAGAAGTGGATGGAGTTCAGCACCGGCTCCTGTAGTAATCACCTGTAACCGAGTCACTTGGCCAGGGGGCGCACCTGGGCTAGAGCAGCACCCAGAAGGCACCTGAGTTTGGCAGAAGGGAGATCCCTGAGGCTGGCGCCAGAACCGGCTTTCTTTCCGCCCAGGACAGAGGACAGACTGCACTCCAAGTGCGATGCCCGTCAGCCCTCGTCTGAACACAAACTGGCTCCCTAAGAAACTTTCGGCCTTTAATTTTTGGCCAACTGCAGCTCTCCTTTCCTTACTGCTTAAGTAACATTTCCCACAGAATTCTGGCAACACATTTAAATCTGCTTGCAAAAGTGGAATACTTTCAAACTGTTGGTCCACTTCCTGCAAGTCAAAATACTAAAAAGTTATTTTTCATAACACCTCCTGAAAGACTTCAATCGTTGGCAGATTTTAAAAAAAGAAGAGAGAAGTTGGAGTAATTAGATAAGGCACCAAACTTGGATGAAATAAGCAGCTTGTTGAATGAATTCTCCAGCAGAGGCGAAACAAAAAAGGCACCTTGTTGTCGGTCAATATTTCCATTTTCCTCAGAGAAGCACAAGAAAGAGGAAGGAAAAACAAAAACCTTTCATTATTGGGATCATTATCCCAAATAGCAGATTGGCACGAAGTTCTTGACAGTGATGAAGCCTTCGAAGAAAAACAGGGCAGTGCTTCTTGGCTAATCTCTGTTTGCTCCAAAATTAAAAATATATATACTTGGAGTAAACACCTTGGCACAGGCCACCCCTGAATTAAAAGTGAAAAGAATACTGTTTAGATCAGCTTCAAAGAAACCCGTCCAAGAACATTTCCGCAAAGGCTCTCCAGCTTGATAGGGACAAAAAAATGGTCTTGTGGTCTCCAGGGGAGTTGCAGGATCCTTACAAGGCCCTCCAGTCGATCAGCTGCTTCCCGGATTTCTTCAGGAACTCGTTCGTTTTGGAGAAATGCTTACAGCCAAAGAAACCCCTGTGCACCGAGAGGGGCGAGGGATGTGCTGTCTGGAGGACGTGGTGCCGTTTCTGCAAGAAGCCAGAGGCATTAGACTTCCCGGCCCCACGCGCTGGAAGAACCGGCGGGATTGAAAGGCATAGATTAAGAAGTTAGCAGAGCCCGAAGTATCCCGATTGTCCAGAATTAAGCAGAGATCCTATAAACAAGCCACATTTCTACGTCTATTGAGTTAGAAAGTCGATCATATTTTTAAAGGAATCGTTTCATTGGCTAGATTCATCCACCTTGCAAAGGTTTTGTTTATTTTAATCCTCGTTTGGTAGCCAAGCTGTGTGAGCTCCCCCCCCCCCCCATCATGGAAAGGCGCAAAGCATGGTTAGGTTCATCGTTTGCTGCAAGCAAACAGCATTATGGCATCACAAATGTGATCGCTCACTTAAATCCCCTTTTAAAGTAGCATGCAGGCCAGTGCTGTGGTCAAAAGCCAACCTACCCTGTCAATGGAGCTGCCCTTCTTCTGAGCATAAGCTCCCCACAGCATGAAGACCAGGCCATCCAGGTTCTCGTTCAGCCAGGTGACCACGGCGTCCGTGAATGACTCCCAGCCCCTCTCTCTGTGGGAATTGGCTTGATGAGCTCGGACGGTGAGCACAGCATTAAGCAGCAGCACACCTGGATTGTAAAAGCAGCAACACGATGCCCTTAGTAGGAAGGCTGGAATAAAGTTGTTTTTGCTCCCACCAAAGCTGGATAATCAATGTTACTTTATATGCCCATCCAGGTGGATGGGACCTAGAATTATTTCCTTATTATTATATATAGTTATATTATACAATTATTATATAATATACCTATATATACAATAATAATACACTACAATAATTACAATTATTTTGTTCACTATGATAGGTTTTGTTACAAGTCTGGTGTGAAAGATTGCAGTTGATTTGATTACTTATTTTGCTTGATGAGAAATGTGATTGTGAGAGGATAAAAAACAGTAATTAAAAACAGTAATTAAAGTACATATTTAGGGGAGACACATCAACCAGTCTGGATGATCTACAAAGGTGGGACCTTCGGTTTTCAGATCGGTCACAAAGGCTGGGTAACTCTAGCAATTGAAGCCCGAATGCAGCACAACCAAACACGTCAAAGCCACTGGGAAATGGCATTGGGTCACCTTGTTTAGCCCATCCAGTCAAATCTCCATGGCCAGGATGAGAAAAGCCTTCTATATCCACAGCGAGCTCTTTGTAAATGTTTTCCAGGCTATGAAGAAAAACAAGAATGCTTTTACACAGTATAGACACAGCAGTCAGCTGTTCCAAAGAATGCTATAAAACAGCATGGCACCTCTGAACCTAACAGAACTACTTGGCCAGAGCTGAAGCTTACCTGGGTGGAGGGGGAACCGGTCTCTGGACGCTGAAGCAGAGCCCATGAGCCTGATTGGGCCCGTGATATGGATCTTGGCCCAAAACGACAACTTTCACCTGAAAGCAAGAGCAGAAAACATTTAAACACTCCACATCTGTTATTCCTGCTCTAAAACCATTTTTTGTTGTCTAGATTTATGCTTCTCCTTGAAGAGACAGAAACTTCTTTACTTTCTTAGTGGCATTATAAAAAGCAGCAAATGCCATTACATAGAACTCAAGGACTGGTCAGGGTGACTGGCAAAGGGCCTGGATTCAAGCACTGCATTAAGTCAGGATTTGCTTAAATAGGGATGACTAAAATAATCACCCAGTGACTACCTGTGTCATGTGAACTCAGCTAAGCACTCAACGATGACACTACCCATTCCTAAAGGAACAAGATGACAAATACAGACTAAATATAACAGGTTGACTCACATCATGGATGTCACACAGCTGGGTCCAAGTGAAGACCTGGTGCTCGGGTGGATAAACTACACAGCGCTTGCGTTCTTCAGCAACAAATGACATCAGCTGTATAAAGATGGAGGGATTTATTTAGACCTCAATTAAAGGACAAAGTACATAACTAAGGAGATGTCACATTCCATAACATGCACAGAAACAGATTTTGCCCTGATGTTGCCCAGGACTCTCATCACAAATTCTGCCGGGCAGATTGTGGCTTCCAGGAGATGAATTACTGTGTCCCATCCAAGCAGTCCTCTCAGATGTTATCAAAATATGATTCTTAAAACGTTCAACATCATTTTAAAAAAGTCTACAAGCCAACTGCTTTAAAAAGATCCATGTCATCAGCAGGAATAGGCTAAATTTCACCCCAACAATGCCCAATAATTACCAAGCACCCCTTCTTCTCTTCACTTAGCCGGACTAACAAAAAAAAACCCTGATCCTTTCGCAAAAGTCCTGGCTTCCTGCCCACCTGAGCGAAATACGGCTTGGAGAACTCTCCGGCCAGGGAGACCCTCCAGCTCTGCCCCAGCTCCGCAGGAATAGAGCTGGCGGTACGGGCTGCGAGCTTCTGCAATGCCGCCTCTTTGTTTTTGCGGATGCGCTCCACCAGTTCCGGGCTGAGCGGGGGAGATCCCAGGGAACAGCCATTAATCTTCGATCTTTTGGGGGCCTGCAAGGGGGTAAAGAAGCTGGTCATGAACGGGGAAAGGGAGGCAGGAAAGCGGCAACGGAGAGAAAGCCAAGATCCCAAGGCCGCTGCCATAGAGGCGAAGCAACCGCAGCCGCTTTCCCGGCACTTCCGGCTCGGAGAAACACGCGCGCATTTCGCGGGAAAAACAAACCCAGCATCCCGCCCAAGCTCATTAGCCTGAAGATACCGCCCCCTCGCCTTCCTATTGGTCTACGTCCATTGTTGCTTTTTTATTTCCTCTTGGCCCGCCCAGATCTCTAATTGGATTGCGGGTAGGAGAGGCGGGGTTTACTCCTTAAAACCAATCGGGACCATTCCGAACTAAGATCCGCCCCGCCCTAAAGCGTGGATTCTCGTTGTTCGCCAGGTCACGTGGCCGTAAGCGGCCCTCCCACTGACAGTCTTTGGAGGCTTCTGATTGGTCGGTACTTCAGACAGCCACTTTTGCCTTTACTAGCAAAAACGTGGTAGCTGAAAACACGCCCCGCTTCTCCCTCCCAATCCCCACAGACTGCCTGCCGCTCTCTTAATAATTAATAACATTATTATCTTTTATTCATTAAACGTGAAACTCAGTCAACTGAACATTTAAAAAAATATTATTAAATTAATAAAGCGCTGCATAATAAGCGCCCCCCCCCCCCCCCCCAAAAAAAAGTACCTCAGTTGCCGCCGCGGCTGATTCCGGAGAGCGAGTCCTCTTTTTGCCGGGCGCCCCCGTGAAAAAAGAGAGCAAGGACTTCTGCCCGATCATGGTGGCACCTCTCTCCGGGGCAACTGGGCGCTGCAGGTCGGGAGCGGCGGCGGCGGCGTAGGCGAGCTGCAATCTCCCGCGAAAAAATTGGCGGGAAAATAGTGGCTACGCGCCACCAAGGAACGCCCACCCCTCCCTCCATCCCTCCCATTAAATTCGCGCGTGCGCGCTGCTGTGGCCGGGTAGACCCCCCCCCCGAGAGCAAAATGTCGGTGGTGTTCGCGCATGCGCCCTGGCCACTCCCCTCTGGACTCTCAGGTGCTGCAACCGGTTCCTTGGCGAGCGGCCCGGGAGGAAGGAAGCGCCCCTGCGCGCCCCGTTTTGCCAAGGCACCTTCCTCGCCTGCCCGCTTCCCCCTCTGAGTGGAGAGGGAAGCGGCACCTGGGAGCGCTGGCGCCCTCAAGGCTTTCCCTGCTGGCCCAGCCTTGGAGGCCTTGAGGGACCCTTGAGGGGGGGTGGGGGGTTATTATGGGCCATGGTTGCTGGTCTTTTCACGTGTTTTTGCTTTTGGCCTGGCAGGCGCAGCAGCTGCTGGTTGGCGTGTCCGCCCTGGCTGTAGGAACACGTTACCCAGGAGCCCCGGGGCCCTTCTGCTGCCAAGCCCCCCCCCCCCCCCCCCCGCCATGGGCTGCCGCTTTCCTCCCCCTCAGCCCTCCTCCTGAAGTGGCTGATGGAGAAATTCCTCATCCCAGCAGTTCCTGGACCCGCCCCAGAGGAGGCCCCGCGGCCCAGGGCCACAGAGGAGGAGGAGGAGGCGGGCTCTGCCCAGCAGGGCAGCACAAAGGAGGTGACCCCCTTGCCAGGGGTGCCGTGGAAGAAAATCCGGGCGGAGGGGCTCAGCTGTGACTATGCCACCCTCTATGGCAGAGCCCAGGCGGACGAAATCTTCCAGCAGCTGGAAAAGGAAGTGGAGTACTTTGAAGGTGAATGCAGGTCCCTGCAGCTGGCTGGAATTTTGTAGGTTGGGGAAATAATCCCCGCTCTCCTCCTTGTCCTCTTGCCCTTGGCTTGGAAGGGGGCTGCAGGAGCCACCTCTCCATTACGGATTCTTCTCCCTCCTGAGAAGACTCTGGAATTTAACATCTGAATCAGAGGTGTCCAAACTTGGGAACTTTTAGGACTTGTGGACTTCAACTCCCAGAATTCCCCAGCCAACAAGTCTTAAAAAGTTCCCAAGTCTAAATGAATGCTAATCGTTATTTGTGGCAGGATCAGGAGTTCTGCTTTGTTTCCCCCCTCCCCTCCAAACAGGTGAATTCACCAAGCTGCACATTTTCGGGAAGTGGCACGACCTCCCCAGGAAGCAGGTGACCTACGGGGATGCTGGGCTCACCTACACTTACTCTGGTGTCACCTTTTCCCCCAAGCCCTGGATTCCAGTTCTGAATCGCATCAGGGACCGTGTCCAGCTGGTCACCGGGCACACCTTCAACTTCGTTTTGATAAACAGGTAAATTCCCCAGGGCGTTTCAGACAGCAGGAAGCACCGTCAATCTGACGCCCTTTTCTTCCTGGAACGTGGGATTTGGGGTGCCTCCAGCTGCCACGCTGCATCCCCAGGGCCTTCCTTGTGCCTCTGCAGGTATAAAGATGGGCACGACCACATCGGAGAGCACAGGGATGACGAGAGGGAGCTGGTTCCCCGCAGCCCCATTGCCTCCGTGTCCTTCGGTGCCCGCAGGGACTTTGTCTTCCGCCACGGGGCTTCTCGGGGCAAAAACCCCTCCCGACGAATCACGCCAGTCAAGCTGCAGTTGGATCATGGCAGTCTGCTGATGATGAACTTCCCCACCAATCACCACTGGTACCACAGCCTACCCAGCCGCAAGAAAGTGCTGGCACCCAGAGTCAATCTCACCTTTCGGAAAGTCAGGGTTCTTTAGCTCCCATAACCGGGGGAAGGGGTGTCCGTGGGGGGGGGGGGGAAGCATCTTTTCACCCTTTCCCTTTTGGGTGCTTGAAGCCGCTCCTCCCCCCTATTTCTGCAGCCTGGGCTTACAGCTCCCTTTTCTCGAAACCTAACTGGACTCAGCACTGGGCTGTTGTAATCACAGCCTCTGTTTGCACAACCCGATGCAGCCCCTGGATACCGGGGTCTCTAACCAAGCCATATGGGTGGCTCTGGTTTGCCTCCCGATTCCCTCCCTCCCTCCCTAACCAAGCAATTACGTTTTATCCTGGAGGGCTGTGTGAACCTGGCCTGTGGCACAATGAGAATGGGTGAACTGAGTAAACCAGGCTTTGGTTAACTATGGGGTGTGTGTGTGTGTGGAGTGTGCTGCAACTCCGGCTCAGTGCACGTTCAATCTGCTTGCTGCTTAAGGAGCTGGTCAAGATTCATGGCGCTTCTCTAAGCAAGGAAACATCACTATCCACTATCCTAATTCGAGTCTACCAATGCAGGCCTGTTTCTGTCCAGGGAATCCCACAGCTTGGAGCTAAGGAGGGGCCTGGGTCTTCCCAGGGCTTATTTGCGCCTTGCCCCGCCCACTCCTTTCCACTTGAGCAGACTTGAGGTGACTGCAAGCAGCAGCAGGCCTGCGGTCCACAAACTACTGCTTTGTGTCTTTTTTAATACCCTGAAATAAAGAAAAAGTGACCATTTGTTTCCTATGGGAGAAAAGCTCTTTTGCCGTCGGTGTTGGGCTGATGACTTTAATAGGACACGCAAGTCAAGTCGATAGGACACTCATCACCTGGCTTTGATTCCACAGGGGCCGACACGGGAGGGTGAGGAAAGGATTTCTCTCGCACACACACAAAGACAGATGCTGGGTCCAGATACATTTGGAATCTTAGCAGCAATTTTATCATGTACAAAATATTTTAAATCGGCAAATTCTGGTGGCAGAGTTAGCAAGGTATAGGAAAGAGGGCCCCTCCTTTTGCTGAAGGAGAGCCTGGCAAGAAATCTGATGCAATTACAACAGGCTCATCAGTACAAAGATACCACCTTGCGTTCCGGGAAGCAGCTTCAGGCCCAAATCAGAAACGCAGGCCTTCCTTGGCCCTGCTGGAATCCCAGAGCACCAGCCACACCTCAGCGGCCTTCCTGTCACTAATGAACATTCGATCAAGGCACTTAAAAAGACTTCCCACCCTCCCCTCAGGACGTGGTAGGTTGTTGCCTGACTGAATCTGCTACGGACGTGAAATGTTGTGAAAAGACTGGCAGTAAATCAATCACCACAAAGGAAGCGGAGGTGAACGCCACAAGGGAGAAGATCCTAAGAGGTCTCTACGTGAAATTCCTGGAGCGGAAAGTATTGTGGAGCACACAAAGGTTTTTCTGGTGCGGATGGAAGTCACAGGAGCACCTTTGGCCCGGCTCCTGTCGAGAGGCACCCCCTGCGTCCTGGGGGATCCACGGCGGAAACCCCGCGGGGTGTTCCTGCCCCCGAGAAGAGCAGCGACTGCTCTCCTCCGTCATTGCTCGGCTTGCCGTTCTCGGCTGGGAGGCCTGGAGCAGATGCGCTCGTAAAAGAGCAAGTAGGCGCTGGAAGCCAGGACCTCCTGCAAGCTGCTCTTGCGCACCACGTCATCGGAAACCCAGAGCCACTGGCTGCCGGCAGACGGCGGAGTCCGGGAGGACGATGGAGAACGGCGGAAGGTCACGAAGTGCCCCGAGTGCATGTCCCCGTGGTGGACCACAACCGCCATTAAGCGGTACACGTAGGCGGGGGAACTGCCAGAGGGAAGAGAGAGAGGCAGAGGCTCATTCTACAACCATCCTCCCCTCTTGCGTTTTGACCTCAGAAGGGAAGCAAGCAGCAGGTGCCTCTTTCCAGCAACTGCCTGCAATCTTGGCCCAGCAGCTGCCTCCAGAACTGCTCTGGCAGGGCGGGATTTCCCCCAAAGGCTCAACCAATACCCCCGTGTTTCATAGACAGGCTCAGCAGCCCATGGAAGATGCAGACAAATGGTATATTCCTGGCTGCTCTGGTCCCTGAGGAAGTCTAGCAGCGGCCCTTCCTGTTCTCACTTACCCACAGCCGGGAACAGCCATGTAAGGGAAGCCGATGGAGGGAGGCAGCCACGGAGTGCAGCAGGTGCCATTGCTGAGAATGGGTTTGCTGTTCCCTGCTTGTTCCCCGCCTGTTAAAAACAAACAAGCAAAGAAGCCGATTCTGGACGTCTGAGGGCCCCCAATGTAGGTGAGCAGGCAGGGCTTGTCTCCGTGAGTTCCTACCTTGCCCGGGGTCTGGCTCTGCCTGCAGGCCCTCCCTGGGGCTGGGTTTATGGGTGGGGAAGTGCTGCTTGTACAGGTCCATGATGAGGAACTCGCTGAACTGCACGTGCTCGTTCCGCTTCAGGGGCAAGCCATGGCTGGACCAACTCAACCGTTGCAGGTGGATGCAGAGACACTGAGGGAGCTGGGAGGTCAAGAAGGAGAGAGGGAAATGGGGCTGTGGGGGGCAGGGCGAGGCATTCCCATGTTCCAGTGTAGCTGAAACACAAGCCCAAAGTTTTCCCAAATGGGAACCCCCAGCTGGCTCCTAGGACATCCTTGGGCCCACCCAGAACCGGTGTCAAACTTCTCAGTGGTTTAAGAAGTCAGCCTGTGACACTGGTTCATCCTCTGCACGCTACAGGTGGAAGGAAACCCCTCCCAAAGGAAAACAAACTTGACTTGGGAAAGCTAGCCTCTCAGGGACAACCGATAGCTTCATTCTTCACAAAGGACCTGAACCTGGGTCTTCTCAATCTGCCACAGGAAATCCTACCCCTCATTAGCATTTTCCACATCTTCTAACATTTGCTGGCATGAAGCGAGGCAGAGAATGGAGTATTTCCTCTGCAGAGTTTGTAGTATACAAACTGCAGCAAGAGAAATAGAGGGTCCTTTGCCCCTCCAAGTAAACCCACGACAGTTCCACCACCCCAATGCTTACCTTTCCTAACTTTAGCTGCTTTACAAAAGTCGTTCTGTGGTGCTCCATAATTTGGAGGCCCTTTGTCCCTTCAGCCTGAATCTTGGGGAAGAGGACGAAAGCAAACAATTTCCAAGGGGCTCAGGGGTCTTGTCCAAAACATGACTCACAAAGACACTACTTTTACACCTGTGTGTGAAAAACAGATCATCACCCCACGATCCCAAGGTACTGGGAAGACCTACTTTGGTACAGTTGTCACATACGACATCCTTGATTGACTCGGAGGAGATGAAGTGGCGAAGACAGTGGTCCAGCGTCAAGGGATGGCCCTGTGGACAACGGGAGGAAGTCAAGCAAAGGTCTGGAGCCCAGCAGATTCGTAAAGCATCGCTGTGGACCTCCAAGGAAACAGACTTACCCACGTGGTGGCCGGGATGCTCAAGGAAAGGCTGTCAAAGGTATCGTACCTGAGGGGACTCTGAAAGAGAGAGGAGCCCTGGATTCCACCCGAACATCTTCCCGCTGCCCAGCAGACAGGCCAGGGTGGAGAAGGCCCTCTGTTGCCCTGCCCAAGTCAGGCAGTTTCATGGCAACTCCTCCATTCTGGTGGATCCCAGAAGGTCCCACATTTCTACACAGTGGATCCAAAAAGCTGCCCTTCTTTTTCTTACATACCTGTTGCTTGCAGTGCTTGCAAACCATGTGACTGGTCAGTCTCCCATGGAAAGGATGCTGCCTTTTCCAGCGATTTGGCACAGGATAAAGCGGACCTACAAAATACCACATCTCATTTGCCACGATTGGTTGTGTAATCAGGCTGCCAACCCTGTTAAAGCTTTTATTTTTTCTACCTTTTGTCCTGCAGCATATTTGTTCTTGAGGTATTTCTGGCTCCTACGTAGGAAAAACAAATAATACAGTGTCCTATGAAAATAAGCCGGAAATATCAAGACTTTTGATTGTTGGAATCATTGATCTTGGAGATTTAAGCACCGTAAAGAAAGATAAAATGCATCCCTGCTCAGCCCCCTCTGTAGGCTACTGAAAAATAAATCCTCAAATGTTCAAGATGGCAAACGCCCAGGCAGGTAGAGGACAGGTGATTGGCCTAAACTGTATTTTGGTTTCTGTTCTAATTCTAGTTGCGCACCTTAGCTATTCTTTCACTCACCTCCAGGGAATGCACGTCAAATAAATGTGGGATCTGGCTCTGGCCGTCTCGCTCTTCTTCCAGTGAAGAAGTAAGAACGTGGAAGAGTTCGTGAGCATCCTGGCAAAGGAGAAAATGACGGGAGTTTAAAATGCCAGGCCAACAACAGCAGGAAAGGTGACTGCAATGAACAGGGAGAATACAATTCTTGTTCCTGTTTTTAATATGCCCGATATCACAGACCAGACCGTCCATGTGTGGGTACCGAGAAGCCTTACTTCTTTCCGATCACTACCTGCTCTTCAAAAGAGGAGATTTGCCAGCGGTACAGCCTTAGAACCTCCAACAAGCTGCTTGCATCCAGGAGGTCCTCCTCCATGGCCACTTGGCAGGACAAAGCTGAAAGCGATAAAGGGCCCAAAGAGTTAATGGGGACACTCTCAGAAAGAGCGAACTTATTTCCCTCCCAGTCCTGGAGCCTCTGATTCTAAAGAAAACGCTTTACACTCATGGGCTCTGGAACAGTCTACAGAGTGGAAAATCTTGACACCAACACTGTCAGAACACACTTGCCTGCCCTAACAGTGTCAAATGGTAGAATTTGCATTTAGTTTTCTACACATTTCTGATGAAAGGCGTCCTCTTGCCATGCCAATATTCACAGCATCATTTCTAGAACTGCGTTCTACCACTACATCGCCACTTCCTCCTTCTTTATCATAAAAAGCGCTGCGTCTTGTTTGCTAGGCAATCCAATGAACAGAGCAAGGAGTCAAAGGTTAAAACACTGGACGACAGAAAAATGACACACCACGCGCACACATGCCCTCGAGGTCTTGCAATAGGGATCCCTACCTTTCAGCAAGCAAAGCAAGGTCAGCGAGAGGGACCGCTGGCCGGCCTTCTTGCTTTGGGCAGCCGAGTCCTGACCTGCGAATCCTTCCAGCCACTGAATGAGAGAAGGACACGCCGACAGCCCTTGGAGAAGGGAGTTCATGAAGCACGTGTTGCCCAGATTGAGCAGCCCAGGCACCAGCCCTGTTGCGGAGAAAAAGGTAACAGGTGAGCCTTGTGGAGCTAAGCCTGCTTCCCTTCTTATCCCAACAGAAGAGAATCGACCTCGAGCTCCAGGTTGAAAGGGGGGGGGCGCCTTGGGTGCTGGCTTGCAGCCATGTCGATTCCCAACTGGGTAACATCCCAGGGGAAGACCCTGCAGGTGGCGGGTGCCATCCCAGGTGAGCCCCCCCTCCTGCTCACCTTTCCTGCGCCTCTTCCTCTCCGCCATGGGGCCCCAGAGGACGTAGAGGCCGGCGGCCAAGACGGCGGCCACCCCACCGATGACCCCCCAGTTCCTCATCATCCTGGACCTGGGAGGAACGGAAGGAGGCGTGACAGGAGCCCCTCCTGGTGGGAGGGCGAGCAGCCTCCCCCTGCCCCTCGAAGCCTTCCGAGCCGGCGCGCCTTCTGGGAGTTGTAGTCCCTTCCCCTGGGGAAGGCTGCCCATTCCCACCCAGCCCGCAGGGACCCGCCGGCCGCCTCCCTCCGTTTCCCCCGCAGGCGCTCGGGGGGGGGGGACCCGCTCCGCCCCGCTCGCAGCCGGACCTGGCCGAGCCCCCGGCCCGAAGGAGCCGCCGCAGCACCGCCGTCGCCCGCTCCGTTTCCAACCGGCCGAAGCGGCTCAGCAGCATCCCCGGCCTGGCTGCGCTCCGCGGGCGGAACTGAAGACGCGGGTCCGGGTCGCCGGGGAAGACTTTCCGGCAGGAGCGGAAGCCGCCGGGTCCAGTTCCTTCCCGAGGGTCTCGTAGCAACGGGATCTCCCCGACCCCCTCGGTTGCTCCTCCCAATGGAGCCCGTGCTGCCCCGGGTGCCGCGAAAATGGGGTTCCGCTGGCCGAAACAAAGGTTCCGCGGAGCAGTTTCCATAAAAGGTAATAGGAGGAGGGCATCTTTTTCCCCCGTGAGGAGGAGAGAGAGAGAGTCAACTTTTTTTTCATTGCACCAAAGCAATTTTAAAGCATTGGCTTTAAAGAGGATAAATTCAGTTCTACACGGGAGTAAGCCCTCTTGAGTCCAGAGGGAACTAAGCACATCAGGCAATAAAGCTGCACTATTAATTGTTCATCCCAAACACCAACTGAAAGTAAACAATTTAAATACATTTAAGGGGGTCGAAGCAAAATATTAAACAGCGTGGGAGAAATGAAGGAAAGCAGTTCTGAGACATTTCAAACTCTACCCCATTCTCTAATATATGTAGAATTTAAGGCATCCTTGTCAATCGCAGACAAAACTTGCAATGAGCTGGAGCAATCCAAGAAGAGGACAAAAAAGAAGTGGACAAGTCCAAAATCCTGGTCAAGACCGTGGTTGCTTCAGGCTCCCTGTGCATTTTCTAGTTGCACCTTGACCTCCAACAGTGGCTTTCCTGATTCCCTGTGCCTGAAGGTCTCTCAGCCCAAGCAAGAGCAAACACACCCAAAAGCGGAGTTGGGAAGTGATCCAGGCCAACTTCTTTGAGACAGATCTCATGCCCTCAAGCCTCCCAAGGTGCCAGAAGGCAGCCTTCCTCACTTTCTGTCTTCCAGATAAGGGAGAGCAGCATCCAGAAACCCCCCCCCCCCCCACACACACACATATCTGAGAGACATAAGGCTGGGGAGGGAGCCATCAAACTTTGCATTCTGAGGCAGGTGCATTAATTTCAGATTGACCATGAGACGGTGAGATCATAATTGCACCCGTTGTTTACTCCAAGCTATGGCAAAGCACACTTAACTCTAGGCTAACTGGAGGTTCTGGTGCTTCTTCTCCTGATAGGAAACTCAGGATCTTGTCTGGCCCTTCTGCTCTTTCCTTCTATTTGCTGTTCCCTGTCTCTTTTCATGCCCGCATTACATGAATTCATCTTTTTGAACTGAGTTGAGCTCCTTCTAAAATGCTTTTATTGCAATTTCATTCAGCTCAACCACTCCACCTGCAACAGCCAGCCCTGGAAAGCTACCAGAGTGGCAGGTGAAGAGGCAAAAGATGGAAGCTTCCTCCACCGCTCAGTCGCAGAAGGGAAAGAAGGGATGCATGGCTTACATTTCCATCTCTGGACCCAAGAATCCCTTCCAGCCCAGCAAGAAATCTCTTCTTAGTCATCTCTTGCAGCAAACCCTACAGCTGTAGGAGGAGCTTTGGAGAGCTGGGTCCATCTTGTGGAGCTCTTTCACCCTACCGGTGCCTCAGTATTAGATTGGGGTGTTTTGCCCCCAAGAACTCTAGGTTTTCCTCTAATAATCCCTGCCTGGGGCGTTGCAAAGCTCTCTTGCCAGCGAGGTGGAAGATAGCCCGGCAGCCAACGAAGCGAACTGAGAGCAGGCAGCAAGGAAAAGGGGAGGATTTCAAGGCCGCCCCCCTCCCTCCCCCGCTGCTGCTGGTACAGAGCTTGCCTCCTCCTTCTGGATTTGCATCACGCAGGCTGGCTGGTTGCAACGGGAGCTGTCCTACTCGGCAGCCTCCTGAAATCACCTGCTTCTCCCCACCATGTAAGAGCGATGAGACCTCCAGCCACACCTTTGCAATGGAGGAAGATTTGTTCCAGCTAAGGCAACTGCCGTAAGTAACCTGGGGTGGGGAGAGCGCCCCAGTTCCTTGAGGGGTCTTGCAAAGCGCCCTGTTTTGTGCCTTGCACTGAATTCCTTGCTTGCAAGGTCCCATTCCTGCCCCCACAGCTGGGACCCTCCAGAGGCCTGGGACTGGAGCGCTCCGATCTCCCCAGCCACCGCTGATGGATGAGAGTTGTAGTCCCACCAACTGGAGGGTCCTTGCCTGGGGAACCCTGCCGAAAACATCATTTGCTTCCTCCCAGGATCAACACTTTGTCTTTTGTAGGAGATGTTATTTTCTGAAGGGAAATTTCAAAAATTTGACCCAGCCAAAATGTTTGAAATCATGGAAACTGAAGATCTTAGATTCCAGACATGTTTTTCCTTCTCTTCCTGAATGCTGCAAGAATGGGGGTGGCTAGGAATTCCCCTGCTTTCTCCTGCAACTACAGGTTTTGCAGAGAGATCCGAGGAGGAGGAGGAGCAGGAGGAGGAGGAGGAGGAAGAGGAGGAGGAGGGAGGATTTGAAAGATTTGGGAGAATATGCGTGGCATTGCTAGGCAGAAGTGTGTGTGTGTGTGTGTAGTTTATGCTTCCACCTCAGATACGTGTGGTGAGCAGATACACCCACACATTTGAATTTCTCCTTGTGACGGTCTGCCTCTGCAAAGGAATAACCTTTTATTTTGCTGACTGTCGGCTGGTGGATCAGGCACGGATCAAATTGCAAGATTTTCTGGGCGAAGGAGCCTTCTACATGTTGGCTTAATTAGCTCCTTTCAGAGCTGCGAAGTGCTTCAATGCATACAAATGCATCCCACGGAGACAACTCGGGCGCCCGAGAGCTTTGCTAGGCACAACCTATTTACGCACAGTTCCTCTCCAACATCCGTGGGATGGCTCTGTTTCCTTTTATTCCAGCTCCCTCCAGTCTTCAGAAAGATTTTGTAGCGGGGAGAAAGCAGAGCACTGTTCCTGAAGTCTAAGCCTTTCAGGGAACCAGGATCTTGCCCTCCTCAAACCTCTCCCCTCCCCCCCCCAAATCTCAAGGTAGAACCAGAAGGGCCTGATTCAGTTCTGGGAATCCTGCCCTTTTCTTCATTTAGGATCCCCTCTGTAGGCCAAGCCAGATTGTGACGGCTACAGCCCACTTTGCTTGGTGAAATGAGGGAGGTGAGGAGGAGGGGTCCAGTTTTAAGATTTCAGAATGGAAAAGGTTGATGGTCTCTTGAATATGCAGGCTGGCCATGGGGGAGGCACAACATTGATCAGGAAACACTCACTGTGTTCTTCCTCTGACCAAAGTATCTGGAATTGGTAAACAATTTAACATGGACTCAATATTTCTGCCACTCCTATCTTCTTCGGACAGGTTTTATTAAGGTGCATATAGTTTGTGGGATAAATTCTCACTCCCACAATGTCGTAAAGGTTCTTTAGGCGTGGCGGTCTGGTCGGTGCAGCCTAACATTTCTGGGCAGGGGTCTCCATAAAGCACTTGCCCTCCTTTTCCATTCTGCAAATGGAAGCTCCCTTGATGCTAAAAGGGGTCTGTCTGTCTGTCAGCTTCTTGCATAATTCATGCTGATGAAATATGAATGGGCAAAGCCTGAAGAGCAGCCACAGATGGAAAGCATGAAAGCCCTACAGTCCTTTGAAGGCTCCGGGTTCTGGGTTCTGCACTCAAAAAGCAGGATGGGATCATTTGTGGCCACGGTGATTTCAAATCCAGGCAACAAAACAGCGCTTATCTGTAGCACTGAGGATGTTACCTAGTCAGGTGATGAAACGTTGGCAAGAAAACCACCAAGTTCAGAGAGCACCAAGGACTCCACAGTTCAACCTTGAGCTACAATTATTCTTTTCCATTGTGATGCTTATCCTTATTCCCTCTGCTTTGTCCCAATCCTAACCCAAACCCAATATCTTGGTTTTTATCAAATTACCAAAATACTGATAACTCATTTTTCACCTCACCCATCCAAAAGCTCCCCCAGCATATGACTTAGCACTGCAACATAAATTCTGCTTCTTGGTTGAAGAAATATGAAATATTCTCTTTGAGATACTTTTTAATCTCAAAGGAACCACAGCCGGGCCTTTACATTTATGTCCGTCAAATGTATTTATTTAGCCAGCGGGGAGCCAAAGTGCCACTGTCTGAGATCTCAGATATATATTCGCATCCCCAGCACTTACTGACCTTGTAGCTTTTGCTGGATTCATTGCCATCTGCACAGGGAAACAGATTTGGTTTCTGGCAAGCAATCAAGATCCTCCACCATTAAATAGCTTGCATATTTCTTTGATTTCATGAGCTATCACTTCTAAGACGCCCTTTGGCACAACTTCCTTCAAACAAAGACAGAAACTTTATTTGCAAATCTGACATCCTGACAAGAATAGACCTTGCTCTGACTCCCCAGCAGAAGACCTCAGCTTATGTCTGGCACCAACAGAGGTGCTAAGCCAGGGGCGCAGATTCTGGTTTCTTCCAACCTCCACGGAATCTCTTCCATCTTGCTAGAGTTGTCAAGTTCCGCCGGACAGGAGAAAGCACCCGATCCGAAGAGGACGCTGTGTCAGGAGAGCACGAAGTTCAGATTGAGGGTGTCCAGACCGACTTAGAAGCTGTAGAGTTGGAAGATGGAAGCATTGTGCCAAAGGAGTTTGCCAACCCAACTGATGGTGAGTAGATCACTTAGCCCTTGGGGCCTTGAGAAAAAAAGCAAAGTGGTCAAAGGCAGCCCAGCGCATGAAAGCAACCTGGAAATGGGATCGGGAAAGGTGGAATCCCCTTGTCTCCTGGCATACCTCTCTCCCTTGCAGATACTTTCATGGTGGAAGACGTGGTGGAAGCAATTGGGTTTGGCAAGTTCCAGTGGAAACTCTCCGTTCTGACTGGCTTAGCATGGGCAAGTAGATGGATCTACCATTCTTGATGGGTTCTTGGGAAGTACTAGATCAAAGCAAGGCTGGGCTTACCTTGACTGGTCCACCTAGATAGGGGATCTCCAAACTTGGCAACTTTAAGACTTGTGAACTTCAACCCCCATGGCTGGCTAGGAAATTTTGGGAGTTACGTTTTAAGTTTCCAAGTTTGGGGACCCCTGACCTAGGCCACGTCGGTTCTGAAGGACCTTGGTAAAGGGTTGATAATATTGTCTCCTTTCACTTCCAGATGGCTGATGCCATGGAAATGATGATTCTGAGCATCTTGGCACCTCAGCTTCATTGTGAGTGGCGATTACCCACCTGGCAGGTTGCGTTGCTCACATCGGTAGGAAAATACCACACAGCTCCTCCTGTATTCTCTAAGGGGTTCCCCCTTGTTGTCTTGGGATGTTAACACAGGGGGGGAAAGCCCCACTATTTTCAGCAAGCAAGTTTAATAAAGCAGGGAGCATGAAAATTCTTGGCATTGCTAGAAGTAAACTGTAGACATTCCAATGTATGCCACTGAGAACTGTTACGGCAATGTTTGTTATATCCCATGCATAGAATTACCCTAGTGATTCCCTCCAGGTAATTCCATTCCATGAAGCCCTGGGCCCATGGAAGGCTATCAATACATTTGAACAAATAAGGGATTGAATTTAATGAGTCAAAAGCGATGAAGGTTTGTTTGTCATGTTTTGCCTCATAAATGCATTTCACCTACACCCCAGTATGTTCCGTTGATATTTTTGAAGGTGTGGCCAACCTGATCCTTCTACCTTTCTCCTTCTCCTTTACTGTTACCTTCTATCCTTTATTGTCTTCTGTGATTTTTAACGCTCCGAGAAGGAGACCATTAGAGCTGGGTGGAGAATACACTCAAACACATCGATAAATTGTGTTTATTTACCGTAGACGTGGCAAGGGCTCATGTAAAATTCTTGTGGGATGTCTCTTTGCCAAGCATCTTGTTCCTTCATCATTAGGAGGTCGTCTTCTTAGGAAACCCCCATTTCAGCTGGCACCCAGCAAATCCATTTTCTCCATTCCTTGCAGGTGGTTTTCCTGGGCATGATGTTCAGTTCCACACTGTGGGGAAATATTTCAGACCAATATGGCAGAAAAACCGTAAGTCTCCCACACGCATCTGGGATATTTGCTAGTCCCCTTGCATTGAATGCCAAACCCTCATCTGTCTGCTTAGCATTCTTCCAGATGTGTGAACTACCATCTCGGTCCTCTGCAATCCCCACCCGCAATCCCATCTGCAGGCTCAGGGGTTGTCTCCTATGGATTCTGCAGGTTCATCCTAAGGGGAAAGTTTGGGATTTCCGTCCTGGAAGCAGTAAACTTTGCTTCCTTGGTGTTCCTTCCTTCCGCGCAGGGGCTGAAGATCAGCGTGCTCTGGACCTTGTACTACGGAGTCCTGAGTGGATTTGCACCAGTCTACAGCTGGATCTTGGTCCTGAGGGGCTTGGTGGGCTTTGGGATTGGAGGCGTCCCTCAGTCGTAAGTATACTCCCCCCTTTGGCCAGACACAACCCGGACTTTGGAGAGGCCTGCTTGAAGTGGCCCCCATCTCCCCATGGCTCCCCAATTCTGAAGCCATCACCAAGCCAGGATAAAGGATGTTTTGAAGATTCTCACCCATATTGTTGTCCTGCTGCAACCTACCTCTTTGATATTTTTGTTCTTTCCAGGGTGACGTTATACGCAGAATTCCTCCCCATGAAATCCAGAGCGAAGTGCATATTGCTGATTGAGGTGAGTGGGGAAGAGTCCGATTTCAGATGACAGAGAAATCCAAAATGAAAAGCTGAGGAGATCTCAGGGTCCATCAACACTGTCCCCTATTTCATTGTTTGTGGCTCCAAAGCGGAAGGGATCTTCCACAGCTGCACTCATCCCTTGGAATAACCCTCCCTGTTTCCCCCCTCCTTTCCACGGACAGGTCTTCTGGGCGATCGGGACGGTCTTTGAAGTTCTCCTGGCAGTGTTTGTGATGCCCACCCTTGGCTGGCGCTGGCTGCTCGTCCTTTCAGCTCTGCCCCTGATGCTGTTTGCCGTCTTGTGTTTTGTACGCATCCTTTCCGGGGCCCCTGGCTGCCCATGAGATGACCTTCCTTCCTGGGTGGTTAGATAGTCTAAGCCTTAGGGATGCTCCCCAGCCTCGGGTCCTCAGGAAGTGTCCGACTATCACCCAACTTGGCTTCCAGCTGGCAGGTTGGACAAGACAGGAGGTTCAGGCTGGGCATCGGGTTGCGGGAAGCCAAACCGAGCAACATCTCACGGCCTTCCTTGTCTCCTGCAGTGGCTGCCAGAGAGTGCCCGATACGACGTCTTAACCGGGAACCAAGAAAAGGCCATTGCTACATTGAAGAGGATCGCAACAGAGAATGGGGCCCCGATGCCTCTGGGGAAGCTGATCATGTCTAGGCAGGCGAGTTTGGAAGAAGGTCTCCACGACCGTCCCAAGTCTGGAGGAGGGAAGGATGGGGACCACTTGCCTTCTACCCCACCTTTCTCTAAACGGCTGAGAGAACATCCCACTGGCATGGGGTCCACAGGCAGGCCTCAGTGGGGAGAAAACAGGCGTTGCCTTTGAGCCCAGACCTCACTATAAACAGGGCTTCCCTTCCATACTTGGCAGCTGCTGGCAAACCTTTTTTAACAGCGTTCCTCGCTCATGCCACGAACCTCAGAGGTTGGGGAGCTGCAGCCCTTGCCTGTGTGACTCACCCGAGAGAATCAGAATTTAGGCTGATTGTTGTTTCCCAACAGGAAGATCGAGGGAAAATGAGGGACTTATTCACACCACAATTCAGGCTGACGACGCTTCTGCTGTGGTTTATCTGGTAAGGCGGCCAGGCTGCCTGGAAAGATGGCTTCACCCCCCCTCATCCCAGGTGGGCTGGTGGCCTACAGGCACTTTGGCTGAAGGGGGTGGGGGGTCTGGCCGTTGACAAGCAGCTCCCTTGGGACCCTCCGTCCACCCAAGTCGTTTGAGAAGTCGTAGGTCTATGGGGCCAGGTAGGGTCCTATGGGCCCCTCAGCACCAATGACCTCATCCGGAGGTCTCACTACAGGGGAGTCCTGTGGACGGGATAATTTACACCTGATAAATTGACCAGGACTTTTTAAATAGTACAAACTGGAGTGGAGAAACAGACACGCAGCAGTAAGAAGGCAGTAAAGCTGGAAGTCTCCCAGGTGGAGGATGTGTGTGTGTTACGTCAGAGCATTAATAGCTTTGCTACGGGACAGATGCGGAACATCTGGGGACCATCTCAGAGCACGTCTCGGTTCCTCTGCAGCGAGAGGCAGCTGGGTGGCGTAGTGGCTCTCTCTTGGGTGCCGAGTGCTGTTTTTCCGTGGCATCCTTGTGGTCGTCCTGGGCTCTCGTTTTCTGAAGGTTTTCCCCTTTGCTCTTCACAGGTTCTCCAATGCTTTTTCTTACTACGGCCTCGTCCTGCTGACCACGGAGCTATTCCAAGCAGGCGACCTTTGCAGCCGTGAGTCGAACAGAGTGGGGAGAAAATACGCCCGGCCAAAGGGTTCTTCCGAGGGAAGACATGGGAGTTTTCATGGTTGCCCGGCCCCTCAGTGGGGACCTCAGTGGCCATCTATTCTGCCCTCCAGTAGCATCCCTTCTTTATGCTGCTCCTTTCCACCAGCTGCCAGTTTTCCATTCTTGGCTGCCTTATTTCTGATTCCCAGCTCATTCTCCAGGCCAGGCCACCATGTTTTAATAGCTGGCTGAGGAATTCTGGGAGTTGAAGTCTTAAAGTTGTCAAGGATGGAGGGCCTTGAGTTAATCTCTGAAGTTTCCACTAAACCAAGCGGATGCCCCCTCTCTGCCCTGTCCAGCACCAGACGGGGGAAGCTGCATTCAAGGGATGTTTCTACCTGGTCCCCTCAGTTGAGCTAAAGAAGGACCATTGACAAGATGCCCATTCAGCCAGTGGCCTGCTAGGATGGGCAGCCCCCCCCCCTCAATGCCTGGAAGGGCTACTTGCACGAGCATTTCCCAAGGGCAGGGGGGACCCTGAGGTCTGCACTGGGTGGGCTGGTCACCCTGTGGGCGTCTGGTAGATCAACCTTGGCAATGGCCAAGCGAGGGTGGTTCTGCCATCAGTGACCAGAAGAGAGCTGCTGGGTCTCAGGGCACAAGGGTGGGGGCTGAAGACCCCCCCTCCCTCCCCGTCCTCTCTTTCTCCTTCTCCATCCAAGTGTCCAGCAGGAGGAAAGCAGTGAAGGACAAATGCAGCCTGGCGTGTGAATTTCTGACGGAAAAGGACTACATCGATCTGCTCTGGACCACCCTCTCCGAGTTCCCAGGTAGACCTTGGGAAAGGGGAAGGGGCGCCCATGGGGGTCTGCACCTGGGGGAGGGGGCAAGAGGTGGCCCGACACCCGAGCGAAAGGAGGAGCTTGCGTTGCGTTATTCTGACCCTCCTCTTCGCCCTTTCGGGAAGGAAGCGCTCAGAGATGAATCCAGGGAGTCCCTGGCCCCCTGTCGCTTGCCCGATTAAAACTGACAGCTGCTGCCAACATATTTTAAAGATTTATCTGCGTTACGCAAGATGCTAAACACAATTTAAGAATAAATATTGGCCTCTGGAATTGCTAGGAGAAATGAGACATCTTCCTTTGACATCAGGGAAACCACCTAAGGTGCTGGTCTCACCCTGGAGATGTGGGCAGCGCATGCAAATCCTGCTCTTAGAAATGGCTCCTGGGGAAGATAAGATGTCCTTTGACCCGACATGGCCAGCAAGTTCAGAAAAGTTGATAACCCCCCCAACCTGACACTCCCAATGCATTTCTCCTGCAACCTGGAAGGCTTCACCCTCGTACCCAGACCCTGGGGGTGGTGGGGTGAAATGGCCTGAAGGCTCCTCCTCCTCCTCCTCCAGGGGTTCTTGTGACCTTGTGGGTGATTGACCGGATCGGCCGCAAGAAGACGATGGCACTTTCCTTCCTGGTCTTTGCCTTCTGCAGCCTCTTGCTCTTCCTGTGTGTCGGAAGGTGAGTCCTGGGGGTCCAGAGAAGACCCTCCCCGTTGAGGTTCCTCCATGGGGATGCGAGGGAAAGGCCCCAGGCCATGGGCTGGCTCTCTGAAAGCAAGCCCCCCTCTCTTGGTACAGGAAGGTGCTCACCGTGCTGCTCTTCATCGCCAGGGCTTTTATTTCGGGAGGATTCCAGGCTGCGTATGTTTACACACCCGAGGTAAGCGCCTCTTCTCCAGGGGTTGGAGCTCCCAAGGGAGAGGGCGTGGCCAAGTGACCACCAGCAGCGGCAGCAAGCAAAAGGGCGGGCAGGGAGTCTCAAGGCGGCCGTGGCTTTCTCAACAGGTCTACCCAACCGCCACCCGCGCCCTGGGCCTGGGCACATGCAGTGGAGTGGCCAGAGTTGGTGCCCTCATCACACCCTTCATTGCCCAGGTAAAGCAAGGAGCCTGCTAGCGGCAACTCAGGGCTTGACCTTGACCCCAGTCCTGTCCTGGAACATCCCAGTGAATCGGGGCTCCTGGAGACTTCTGAAGGGAAGCTCTAGCAATACAGTGGCAGAACCTTCATGCTAGATTTGCTACAACCCTCTCGATTCACGAGATGTTCTTTAAGCTCCTTCTCATTCCCCAACGTATGTTTCTAAAGACCCTTCAACAACAGTTGTGAGGACATACACAAAGGGCCTTAAGTATCATGAGGCTGCCTACCTTCTCAGTTCTTCAGCTAGAAGGCGGACAGTTGAGCCTACCTAGGCTGCTCTGGTAGGAAGCCATCACTTTTGTCACAATAGTATGGCAAAGTTCCAATCACTGCAATAATAAGGTCCCTAACCAACTGCAGCCAAAAGCTTGGCTTGCCCATCTAACCTAATTTAACCCTGGGAGATTTGACCAAGCCTGGAGGGCCCTTTTTTGTCCGAATCACGGCAAGGACCCGCTTTCTCTGCTGATCACCTTCTACCTCCGTTTCCAGGTGATGCTGGAGTCTTCGGTCTATTTGACGCTGATCGTGTACAGCGGGTGCTGCATCTTGGCAGCTTTGGCCTCCTGCCTGCTTCCCATCGAAACCAGAGGCCGCAGCCTCCAGGAGTCCACCCACAAGGAGTGGGGGCAAGAGATGTTTGGGCGTGGGGTCCCCCAATCGAACTCTGGCTCCCAGGGGTGATTGCCCCCCCCCCTGGAGGAAGTCAACACTCCCAACGCCCGAGAAGTGCAATATCTCACTACCATCCTTGGCCCAAAGAAGGGATGGTCAACCTGTCCTGGATCCTTTGTTGCTTGCATCTTCACCACCCCCACGTGCAAGGAGAGGCATTCCACCTGGGAGATGAAAGTGTGTTGTGTGTTTGTGTGCATTGAAGAGGAATGGGAGATCAGGGAAAGATCTAGCCCCAAATTTCTACAACGTTTTTCACGGTGGACATAGACAACAGGAGAACCAAGTTTTGTTCTTGTTGCCAAGGGAACTTCTCCATCTCACACTAAGCAATTACCTTCAAGGACTCCATTCTTCACAGGACATCTCACGTCTTCAACCCTGAGCAGCCAACGGGTCCATGCGTATGTGTACTCACGCCTAGAGTAGCTCAAAGGCACTTGCGAATTGATCAGCCGCCCTGGACTCTTTCTATCGCCATGAACTGTCAAGGCCCACAAAGCGCTAATTTAGCTGAATCTCCTTGGCAGCTGGGATTGTGGGGGTGGACAGGCATTCGGATAAATGCTGTTCCTTTCACCGATGGAGAACTTCCTTGGACATTGAAGCCAATCCTGCAAAAAAGGGAAATTTGGAGACGTGGCGTTCGGTTAGGGCTCCCCCATTTCCAAAGGAAGGAAACGTCCACCCAGGTGAACCGAAGACTGAAACGTTTCTTCTCAGGAGGCAAGTAGAGGGGGCAAAGTCTGTAAGTTTAGCAAGTGGTGCGTGGTGAGATCATTACAGGAAAAAATTCTCTCTTGGATTTAGTCAAATGGAAGGGAGCAGATTCTGTCAGGTCAAACGAGATCACTTCTTCATGCAACTCATAATGGTGATGGGTTCACAGCCACGTTCCCCAACAGAGGGGCTTAGGGATGGGTCCATGCCCCCATGGTGGTCCTCCAGAGGCATCCAGCTTCACCCCACAAACGCCAAAGGTTCGTAGGCAGGAAGAGAAGAGGAGCCCGTTTCTAGACCTTCCTGCTCATTCCTCCCTCTCTTCTTCTCCGGCATGCCTGGCAGTCTTGGGGTGGCTCAGCTAAGGGGGAAAAGGCCCTGTGGGCTGGGAAGCCTCAGGGGGTATTTAAGGAGACGGCACCTTCCTAGCTACGGTGTGTGTGGGGTGCAGGTGTGCCAGAGGCTCATGCAGGCAACCTCTGACGTGCTCAGGGCTCAGTGGGCTCTACCAAGAGAGTCTCACTCCTGGTGCCACCACCCACGCTTGACCCCTCGAGGATTCTCTTCTCTTCGGGTGGGTCTGAAGGGCTTTCTGGGGCATGGAACATGCACCAGCTGCTACTTCAAACTGTAGGCAAGTTCTGTTAGTTGTGCAAATTACTTGTACAGGGAGACCAGCTTCATGCCGACACAAAAATGATGGCGATCAGAAAAGAGGAGGGAGGGGGCCTCTTCCGAACCCAATCACAGGCTGTGTGAATCAATCAGATTTTTCCCTGACGATGCAAACCGACTTTGCAAGCTTCCGATCGTTAAGCGTGGAAATCTGCGCTGTCGTTTGTTTTTTCCCCTTCCTTTCTGACAATAAGTTTTGGCCTCCTCATCTCCAAGGAGCATTTTAGTACCAGAAATTCACCAATGTATGTAACAAAGATAGAGCTCTAAACGCATCAAGGTCGGTTGGTGTGTTCATTAAAGGGGGTGGGTGGGGAGAAGCAACAATGCCATTTGACATTGAGTTGTGGCGTTTGGGACTCTTGTGGGGTCTCCAGTTCCTTAACTGGCAAAGCGTTGGGGAGAGTTTGCTGTATAGGCTGTGTGGGGTGGCCTTTATATTTGTTTGGGGCAGAGGGGGGTTATTTCAGTTGTCTGCTATGTTGGAATGTACAGTTTCTAACTGTGACACGTGGCAATTTCTGTATCCTGGGCTTCTTGTGCTATATTTTCATCCGTCTCCGTCAATTTCACACCATTAGGCAGTGCAATTCCACCCTGGATATTTTATGTTGAATAAAGGAGTAGTTTTTCCATAAGGAGGAGGATTATGGCATTCTCACTCCCTCAAAAGTAGGAATTGCGTCCACCCAAAGGGGCGTCCACCATCAGGCTGAAAACTCACCACGGCTCTAGTGCCCTCAGGGGACAGTCTTCTCTGTTCCTTTTCTGGGAAGTTGCAAAGTCCAGAGTGAAAAGCTAGTAGCCATGAAAAGCAACTGGAGATGGACGGAATTCATTCAGACGGACAATCTCATTCTAAGCAATGAGCTTACTGGAGTCACCCTCATATTTTTGTAAGAGATAAAAAAGAGTTTAGCTAAGAAAGTAATTAGGTAAACATAAATAAAGGCTCAGTCAAACCTGATTTCAAAGTATTTTGTAAGTTTTAACAGAGGAGAACTCCACTAGAAACCAGAAGCAAAGAGAATCTACATCGGGAAGCAGACGTAGCTGGGATTGGAGGAGAACAAGCGTAAGAGGAAGTTGTAGGAACCCACAGAGCAGGAGGACCACGGAATCCAAAATTAGCCCTTTTCAGATGACGGTTTGCCCTCTGCCTGAACACATTTCTTCATCAGCTCCCGGTGAATAAAACCCAGCATCCAGGTGGAAAGTAGTTGGAGGTTTGTCTGTACTTAAGACTTGGGGATCCATGCAATTGTTGATCTTACAAATTTTCCATCTGCAGCTTCCCATGTTGTTCCATCAACATCTGGGACATTTTTGTTTTGTTTTGTACCAAAAGCCTAAATCAAGTTGAAAGAAAAGAGGGAACAGCTTCACAAATCTTGGAACGCCTCCCCAATCCCAAACGGCAGTCTGTCTTGCTTTGTATACACAGCCAAAGTGGCGGCTCCCCTTATAAATACTCTTAAGGAACCAGACCCCCCCCCCAAATATTGACAAGATTAGCTCCCCTTCGTAAGACGGAAGGGGGAAAAGTTAGACCTACACACAGAAGGGTTTTCCGACGCCTTTGCAGCTGTTCAGAGGTTTGCCTGAGGTGTCTTGGCCAACGCCTGGCCTTCCAGGATCTTCCCAAAGAGTCTGGCCGCTTCCATGGCACAGCCCCAGTGAATGGTCAGCCCAAACCCTCCGTGGCCGTAATTGTGAATCACCTGAAAGAGAAAGAGAAAGAACGGGGACGTCAAAGCACAGAAGCCGATGAGATGCAAGGCTCGGAATCTACGATGTCTGCTGGGATCTTTCTTATCCAGAAAAACGGCTACCTCCGATCGGAACCTCCCGTGTCGAAGGGTCTGGTGTTCCAGCCGGACTGCAGGGCGTGATGGGCGCAGACCGGTCCATTCTTCGACTACCTTGGCTTCCTGGAAGAATTGCATTCAGCAGCTCATCCTCAGGCCCCAATGCTTCCGCAGGCGCTATGGGGGCACTAAAACCCTCGGATGAGCTGCCCCGGGGGCTTCCTTGTACTCCCCAGGGAAATGGGGAGGATGCAGGTGTTCCTCACGAGAGCCCATCTTGGCCCGTCTTGGATGAGCTGATCTACCTTGAGGCTGGGCATCACCTTGCAGCATCCGTCCCAGATTTTCTTACGGTCCTCTGGGTTGTTCTCTGTACTCCAGTTCCCCAGCTGAAAGGTGCCCCCCAAGGTCACCGTACGGCTCCTGCAAAGAGCAGAGGAAAGAGGAGCAGCCAATCTCGAGGGACTTTAAATCAGGACCTGTGGGCCCCTCCCACCTCCCCCCTCAGTCCCTCGTCCTCCAGGTGGGTTAGGTGGTGGCTCTCCTTCTGCAGGGCGACCCTGCATGCATCCTGAACCCCCATGGTCCGAGTCCCACCCCCTGGAAGCCACCAAGTGAGAGGCAGCTGGGGGTGGTGGTCAACCTGCGTTCCCTTCTCACGGAAGGATACGGCCAGAAGAGGGTGGGGACCCCCCTTCAATCTTAAGAATACCGGATCACCGGATTCCAACAGAAGGAGAAGACCTGATCCCAGGAGATGCAGCCGGAGTGTCTCTTGACTACCCGCCTTACTTGGCTCCACCGTGATCATTCCGCCATGCTCCACCGCCTTTTCCTTACCCGGGGATGATGTAGGGCTCCCTGTAGATCCCAGCGTCCATGTCGTGGGTCACGATGAAATGCTTCACCCAGGGGGCCTCCACCTGGAGATCCAGAATAAGCAGGAAGGTCAGGAAGGAGCCCGATGGGGAGCTGGTGCAGCCTGCCGACGCACGGCCCGAAAAAAGCAACTCCCCCGATTCCTCCTGGTCTGTTGTGACCAGCAGCTGCTCACCAGGAAGCCTACATTTATTTCTTTAAACAACTGCCCATCTCTATCCAGCAAACAAGGCCCGCCTCTCCCTCCCTGCATTGTCCATGGAGGGCCTTCTGGGAAGGTTGAGGCCGGCCTTCCTCAACGGCCAAGTGTGCCGTCCCACTACTAGGCTATGTCAGAGCTTGCCTCCCCCAGCCCTGTTGACCCAACTCCCGCAGGCCTCACCTTGATGACCTGTCCTCGACCTGGACGCAGCTCAGGGTCAGTCTGTAGCTCTCCGGCACGAATCCCGGTACAATTGACCACCACGTCCACCCCTTCAGCGGTCAGCTAACCGAGGGGAGTCAGTGAATTCATTCCCCATCTTGCTTTGCAGGAATACAAGACCCCTCCCCCCGTCTGTCCAGAGTGGTGTCTCCCCAACTGAAGTCCACACACCTCCAAGTTGGCCAAGTTGAGAAACACTGGCCTAGAGTGACCTTCTCAACTTGGTGCCCTCCAGATGTTCTGGATTTCAATTCCCACCATTCTCGGCCAGCTGTACGTCCGTCCCAACTCACCTCCTGGAAGGACTTGATTTTCCGATGGAAGAACTGAACCTTCCTTGAGGTCAACCTTTGAAGAGCAAGAGGGTTGTCAGAAGGAGAATTTGACAGACGCGCCTGTTGGCTCTGGGGTTTTGGGACTGAATAGGATAGCAGGGCTTGAAGGCACCTGTCCTTCCTTTTCTCCATCCACAAGGAGTTTCTTCACAATATGAGCCTCTCTGACTATGGAAGGTTGAGGCTAGCCAGTCATTATTAGCAGAACGAGAAGGGTTCCAATTTGTCTTTCAAGGCCACCACGTGGATTAAAGATTTAATCCAAGGCCCCAACCAGCTTTCCCAGCCACCCATTCTGTCACCATGAGAGTAAAATCCAAACTACCGTATTTTTCGGCGCATAAGACGGACCTTTCCTCCCACAAAAAGAGAGTGAAAATCTAGGTGCATCATATACACTGAATACAGCATTTTTGGCCTACCAAAACCCCGCCACCATACCATCACAAAAATGGACACGCAGAGGTTTTGGGAGGCCTGTAATGTGCTCCTGGGGCCTGGGGATGGCTATGCGCCTTTTTTGTGTGTGCAAAAAATGGGCCAATTTTTTCTAGTTTTTGCGCCCCCCCCCCTGCCCCCAGGAGCACTTTGCAGGCCTCTCAAACTCTCTGCATGCCCTGTTTTTCACAAAAAATGAGGCACACAGAAGGTTTGGGAGGCCTGCAGAATGCAAAATCTTTTTTTTTTTCAATTTACCTCTTCAAAATCATGGTGTATCTTATACTCGGGTACATCTTATAGTCTGAAAAATATGGTACCTAAAAAACTCAAGAGAGTTCCAAATGCAGACAGCAAGGAAAAGAAGACTCATACATACTGGTGGGTAAGCCAGGTGAGATAGATTTTGCCCTCCAAGATCAGGGCCGTGTTGAACCAGCCGAAGCTGAAATTAGGGAAAAAGAAGACCAAAACAAAAAAATAGGGATGTAAATTCTGGGAGTTGAACTCCACCCATCTTCAAACAGCCAAGGTTGAGGAAACACAGGTCCCCAAAGGAAGAGGAGAGGCTGCCTAATACCTGTAGCCGGGAAACAGCTCAAGCTCCTCCTGGGACAGTTTCCTGAATCCCAAGACAATGTGTTTCCATGATGGATCCTGCAAGGAAGGACACCCAGGTCAGGCGAGGGAGAAGAAGAATCTGACACAAACGCCAAATAAGTAAGTCCTGAACCAGAAGTCTTGGCAACCATCACAAAGTCCCTGCCAGCAACACTCCTGAATGTATTCTCCCACCGGTTGGAAACCTCTTTGCTGCTTGCATTATTACAAGGTGGGAAGGAAGAAGGGATGGGAAATCCTCAAAAGCAAAACTCCAGGTGAGCCCCATTACTCCAGCCTTCCAAAGAGGAAGCGCTTGCCCTGAGGAAATGGCTCAGGTGCTTTTAAGCCAAGCACTTACGGGGACCGGCCGTGTGAAGAGGTTGTATCCAGAGAGCAGAAACAGCCCCATCTCCTTGGCTTCCGGTGAACTGACATGCTGGAGCAGATAATCAAAGGTCTCTTTGTTCCAGATCCTGCAATGTTGAAAAAGAGAGGTTGAGGCCACTGCCTTGAAATTTGAACTGGAGGAAATTGCAAGAGAAAAACCTGGCAGGCAGAAAGGTTGCAGAAAGGCTTGGCTGAGATGTGTTTGGGGCAACAGTTTTAGAGGAGGAACCACGTGTGAACGTTGGCACAGATCCTCCTCCATCAGCAGACTGATTGCACATTTTTTTAACCAGGGAAAAAAACCTTACCTTGTTTATAAGTTTCCCTTCACATTTAACCCACTGAACCTTCTACTTTTCACCCAGGAATCCTTGCAAAACAAGGAAAGGTTTGACCCTCTGCCCCTTGAAGACGGATGGCTTTCAACTCCCAGAATCCCTTAGCCTGCATGGTCAAAGGTGGGGGGGTCATCGGAAGGGTGCGGGGGGAACTCGTCCGGCCCTCCCCAGGGGAGCTGAGCGCTGGCTCTTACGTTTCCTGGGGGTTTCCTTTGTCGTACAGGTAGGGCTGCCAAAGGCCAGCAGCCCCACTGCTGGTCGTGCCGGGGCAGAATTCATCCGCGTAGATCTCCACCTGCAGCGGCTGGTCAACCGAGTGATATCGGTCATGGATGCAAAGGGCTGTGGACAGACCTATCACCCCGGCTCCGATCACGGCGACACGCATGGCCAAGAGTCTGGAAGGGGCAAAAAGGGAGACCATCTTGCACCCCCTAAAGACAAGAAGTCTCAAAGAGAAATGTCGTTTTTGTCTCTTCTGGGGGTGTAAAATGGGTCCTGGGCATTTTTTGCCCCTTGGGTGTCTCCAGCCCTCCCCCCCCCCCCAACTGCTGCAAATCAGCCCCTCCACTGATATCGTGGTGTCCCTGGCCATCTCCAGGCCAGGCAGCAGAATTCTGGGCTGGGGCGATTCCCCCTGGACACAGCAGGTTGCCCACTCCTGCTCCAAGCTTTCAGGGAGAGGAAGACCCCCCACCCTGCAGTTCCCCCTCCCTCTCCCCCCCTCCAACACACACTCTTTCGGTCACGATTTGCAATAAATGCAAAAGATTGAAACTCTTTTAAGAGCTGCCAAGCCTTTTTCTCTTGGGGGAAAAAAGCTGGACTTTGACCAATCTCAGCAAAATCTCTCAGCCTGGCAGGCCAGCTCCTCTTTCTCTGCAAAATCTCCAGAGTCTATTTTCTGCAAGACCACAACCCCCAGGTAGCTACAATCTCTCCCCCCCCCCCCCGAGCTGCTTTGTCCTAATTTCATTCTCACCACCCCAAAGAAGCCAAGCGAGAGACGGAACCTTCTCACCGTGGCAATCCCCAGGCCCAGCAAAGTCTTCCAACACGAGCTGTCTGCAGGAAGAACCCTGGGAGAGGGCTGATGCGTTGGCCAAAGGTCCCTCCGGCAGGGGAAGGAGGCCGTAAGGTGGAGCTTAGATGCCTCCTGCGTCAAGAAACTTTTTTGGGGGCAGAGAGAAGCAAGGCGTAACTCGGAGCCCCTGGCCAGGCCCCACCAGAGGCGGCTTTCCTGATCAGGAGTGACCTCTTGCGTCCAGCACGGGCTCTGCTTCCTTTTGGAAGTTCTCTGCACAAAAATGTCCTCAGCGCAAAGTCAAGCAGATGAGTCAAGTTCTTACTTAGTGTGGCACCATCCATGGTTGGTCTGATGGGACCATCGCTGGACTCTTTTTGAGCTGAGATGGACGGGAATGTTCACAGCTCAGCTAATCTTCCTTCCGTCCCGTCCGGAGGTTTACAATGGCAAGACGAAAAGAAGAATTCTTCTAGGAAGCTCTGCTTGGAGACCCTAAAAGACGCTCCCCCCCAAACCCAAGTCAGAATGGACATTCCTTTCCCCCAGACCCTCCTCCTCCTCCTCCATATCATCTGGCCAATTTTCTTCTACAAATCTTGAATCAATGCTCTCATATCTAGTGAATGCTCCCCGATAATTATCTCTGCTGATTATCCCCCCCCCCAACTTCTCATCTGCACCTCATTCACATCTGGGGAAATTCCCACAAGATCTTCCTTCTTTCCTTCCTTCCTTCCTTCCTCTTTGCTCCAATTGCAGCCTAGAGCCAGATGCCACAGTGTGGATGATGGGCACCGTTATTCCTTCCTTTCCTTACCCTGCTGAGTGCCCGCCTCCTGGAGGTGGGGGCTGCTGGGGAAATTGCCCCCCCTCTTCCTTGCAAGCGCCACCTGGGCAGCTATGGGGACCATCCCCCCATGGGGGAACTGCAGAGACCCTGCCTTTTGCAGTCAGGAATTGAGGGAGCTTTCGGCACCCTGAAAGGGAGAACCAGTCGCCTGCCTTCTACACCCCCCCCCCCAAAGCATCACTGGGGCGGATGGGGGGGACAGGACTGAGGGCGTTTCTCCTGAACCCAACAGGGAAATAAGCCCCCTGGGGCTTTCCTTCCTTCCTCTTCTCCTTCTCTCCTTCCATTTCGTTCCTTCTCTTTTTCTATCCCCTCCCTCTTCTCTTTTTCCTTCCTTCTTCTTCTCCTTCTCTCCTTCCATTTCCTTCCTTCTCTTTTTTCATTCCCTCCCTCCCTCCCTCCCTCCCTCGGGGAGCGATGCGCGGCCAGGGCCGGGGCCATCGGCGGCAGGACCGGCTGGGGCTGCCCGCTGCTGCTGCTCCTCCTCCTGGGCGGCGGGTGCGGGGCGAGCCCTTTCCGGCGGACCCCGGGCGCGAGGCGGCTTCCTCCGCCGCCCGGCAGGCTCCTCCCCGGCCGGCCTGGCTGCCGCCCGCGCTCCGCCGCTCCGGCCATGGCGCTGGTCACCCTGCAGCGCTCGCCCACGCCCAGCGCCGCCTCCTCCTCGGCCAGCGCCAGCGAGGTGAGACCCCCCCCCTCGGCCCCCTCTGCGCCCCCCGCAGCCCCCCCGGGCGCCCCCCAAGGGACCCCCTCCCCTCCCCCTCCCGCCGGACAGCCGCCCCTTCAAGGGCGGGGGGGGCTCTGGTTCCCACGGGCAACTCCCGCGGGGGAGGGGGCACCCGTGGGGCTGGGGGGGGGGCGGGATCTGCCCCCGGGGAGTTCAGCACAGGAAAAGAGCCGGAGGGAGGGGGGGGTGTTTAACCCTATCCCTTCCTGCTCTGGCTAAGAATTTGGGGCGCTGGAGGGGGGGCAAGGAGAGGTGGGGGGGGTCTCTTCCCCACAGCTGCAGTTGGGAAAGTTGGGATTAAAATCGGGGGGGGGGGGCACCTAGGAAGGGCTGGGGGGTGGGCTCTGCCCCCGGGGGGGACTAGAGGGGCTCCCTGCAGGGGGTTTGGGGTGAGGGGTTCTGGGGGGGGCGTCTCCCCCGCCTTTATTCCCAAGCCCTTCTATGGACTTTGCTCCCCTATTCCAGGGGCTTCCTCACTTTCTGAGCTTTTGTGAGCTTCAGTCGTCCCCCGACTTTCTCTGCCATCACCAAAATGGGGGGTGGGGGGTAAAGGCACCCAGAGCTCCAAGGAGGCCCAGTCAAGGGACCGAGTGGAGAGCGAAACCCCAGAGACAGGCAGGAGCCCTCCTGGAGCTCAGGGCCAGCCTTTCCTTTTAATGCCCAGGGAAAGGGTGGCTGCAGGAGAGCCGAGAGCGGGAGGTGTTGGCCTTTCCCAGCAGTGCCAAGCTGCCTGGGGATGATGGGAGACGACGAGGGCCCCTTGAGCTGCAGGCAAGGGAACAAGGCTTGTAGCAAGCTCCATTAAACCCCGCTGGATGGCCTTAAGCTGCCCCATCTGCCTAGCCTACCTTCCGGGGGTCTTCAGACAAACGGGAGGAGCCCTTGTGTTCCTCCAAGCCCCCCGGAGGGTAGGTGGCCTGCCAGAAATCCGTCTTTTGCTGCAGCTCTTTGGAGGTGTGACTGAGATTGTGCTGGGCTTAATTCTTGCTTCCCCCTCCCCTCCCCCACCAGCTGGACCTTGGCAGCGATGAGGAACGCAAACTCAACCTCAGGTAGGCACGGACCCTTCTCCTCCTGGCTGTAGAGCTCCTCCCTCGCCTGGCACCCCTGGGGAACTGGGAGAGGGCCACACGCCTGGGCCGGCCGGTCATCGCCCCGTCTTCCTTGTAAACCTTGGGGTGCTGCTTCAGTCCCAGCCGTCAGGCTCTCCCATGACTGGGCTAGCTCATGCTGAGAGGTGCAGGACTTCCTGGGGGGCCTGGCTGAGCACTCCCCGCAGCCTCACATTCTGTGCTAAAACCACATGCCCAGGCTTGGAGGAGGGGGGGGGGGAGGTCAGATGGCAGAAAATTTGAAATGGAAAGAATCAAAAGTTCCTTAGGTTCGTCTTCCTGGATTTGGGGGATTCAGTTTGAGCCCTCTTGGCTAGTCTGTACTGTTTTTACAATCTCGGTTTGTCAGGGGGGTGGGGTGGGGGGTGGGGGTTATTGGCGCCTATATGTAATTGCCGTGGTTTTATTCGCACTTTAAGAATGGCCCAAGTGGAAGAGAGCGACAGCATCAAAGGACGTCAGCCGAATTCCCAGGAGGGGGAAGCCAGTGAATTCAGGGCTCCAACCTTCCTCACCACCAGCCTCTCCGAGGGGCTCACCTTTGACCTTGCAAATGGGGTGCAGCCTTGGGGAGGGGGCGCCAACATGGCCCCCATGCAGCAAGCCCCGTCTGCTCATCAGCACTTACCCGCTGACGTCCATTCAAAGATCAGCTGACCAAACCTCTCTGCCAGGAGAAGGGAAAGGGCAGCAGACGGGCACTGGCTGCCATCTAGGCGGCATCGGCCCTTCCATGGAAGCCGCCGGTCCCTCTTCAGACCTTCCGTCCATCAGCTGATTGACGGGAACGGTGGTGCCCTGCCTGGCAGTGGAGCTGCAGTGCCAGCCGGCCGGTGCTCTTAGTCCAGAGGCTGAAGGGCGGATTGGTGTGTTGTCCCTTTTGGTCCGTGGGGGGCACTCTCGTTCCACCTCTGCCCGCCGGTCTGGGTTTTGCCTGACACGGGTTCCTCCAGGTTTCTGCAGGGACCCAAGCGACCGTTCCCTGGGACGGCCTGGGCGTGTTCTGGCAAGCAGCCCAGCTGACCCGACAGGCAGCTCTTTGCAAAGCCCCCTCCTCATACGAGTGCAGGCCCATAAGCAGACCCCTCCCCCAGGATCGGCCCTGGCAGGAGAAGCCGCCCGTTGTCCATGAATGCTGGTCTCTTAGTCGGGAAGGCTCCTCCTCAAGAGGGAGTAAAGCCGTGCAGGAAGCAGGAGTAAAATAAGGGCCAAAGAAGCCCAAGGTTGACCTGCAAAGAAAGCCTTGCTGGGGGTCCTGCCCCCCCCTCCGCCAAGTGCCTTGTTTGTGGTGCTGACCCCGAGCCTTTCCTGCCCACGTTTTGTCCCCTGGTTTCTGAGGGTTTCCCTGCAGGCAGCCCACAAGCCCCCTATCTGAGCTGCCAGCTGGTTCCCAGGCCACCCCCCCCCCCCAATCCCCCCAAGGTTCCTCCTTGTTGTGGTGAAGCCGCAATCCTGCAACCTGGCCAGGATGTGAGTCAGCATCCTGTTTTCGGACCGGTGGGCAGAGTCCTCGGCTTCCCCCTCCAGCAGAGTCCCTTGCTGACTTCATCGGCCGGGCAAGGACCACCTGGAGCCTCTGGAGTGGCCGTCCAGGTGCCCCCTTGAGGGATGTCCAGCAGCCCCTGGCCGTTGGGGTGCCCGGCCTGCCCTTGCCTTCCAAAGAGCCCCTTCAGGCTGAATCTCATTTCCCAAAAACTGACAGGGGTTTCCTCTCCTGGTAGCTCTCCCCCCATCTCCAGTCTGCATCCTGTTTTCAGCCGGAGTTTAACTGGATCACAGCAGGGGGTTGGTCAGCTGCGAAAGGCCCATTCGGATGGACAGAGGGCGGGTGAGCTGCTCCCCCAGATCTCCTCGCCTGGGCTTGGCAGTGGGGGGGGGGGGGATTTCCCTTGTCTGCTGGACCAGCCAGCCAGCGCAGGTGAAGGCAGACACACCTGACCCGAAGGATGCTAAAGGCAAGAGAGTCCTGCCCCCGGATGCTGAACTGGGCTTCACATGGGCCTCTCTAGCACCCATCATCCAGGGCAGACTTTGCTAAGGGTCCCATTGGTAGGGGAGAAGGCTCCCAATTCCAGGCCATTGGGGTCTCTCGAGATTCAGACGGAGCCTCAGAATCAGGGGCTGGTGCCCCGCAGGACCCTCCACCTGCAGAGGCATAACTCTGGAGGTCAGCTCTCTCCATGGCCTCTGCTGGGGGGGGGGGAGGCTGGTCCTCCCCTCCCGCTCGCATTCGTTATCGGCAAGGCTTTTATCGTGAGGTTGGCTGCGGGGGGTTGGGCCTGCCTTCCCTTAAATCGGGGGTCCTTGCTTGCATTGCAATCACCCTCCTGGAAATGAAGGCCTTTGTCTTCCTCCCAAGCCTGTTGCACGACGGAAAATGGGGGATTAATCCCCCTCCCCCCCTTCGCCCGTCCCCTGGACCGGTCCCAACACAGCCGCCTCCCTCTGCTGAGGCCGCTCAGGCAGGCCTGACCCCACAAGGGCTGTAGTGGGGATCAAGTGGATCCCCAGATCCCCAGGCCTGCCTCGCCCACCGCTTCCTTCTGCTGAGACATTGGGGGGGGGGTGTCCTCGAAAGATTCCTTCTCTCTTCCTGCCCCCCTCCCCCCCACCTTACCCGGAAAGAGACTCTTGCATCAGCGCTGCGAGTGACCTGTGGTCTCTGCAACCGCGGCTTGGAATTTCTGGCAGCAAAGGCAGCCCACGCCTCGGCAGCCCCACAATGGCCCCTCACAAAGGGCTTTTGTTGGGGCAGCTCTGCAGCCCCAGAGCTCTCTCCTCCTTCAGCCCTCCTGGCCAAGAGGCCAAGAGGCCCGGTGGGGGTTGGGTTCCCCCCATGGGACCAGCCAGTTAGGGCCTCCAGAAGACCCAGCCGCGCTGCTCCTCCTCTGGGCCCCTCAGGGTTGCTCCAAGCATCTTTGGACGGACGGCCACAGGTTGGAGCTTCCCAGAGCTGAAAACAATTGCTGAGCCAGGCCCGTTGAGTTCCTTCTGCAAGAGCCCCGCAGGTCCCTTTGAGCGGTGACCCTGGCCGAGCGCTTCCTCTTCTGAACAGGGTGGATTTCTTCAGGGTGGCCCGTGGATTGACTCGTTTTTGTGCCCGAGCCTTTGCAGGGGGAGCCCAGAAGGGGGCCGGCCAAGAGAAGGACCTTCCTGGCCTTGGGGCTAAGCTTGAAGGTGGTGCTGCAGCTGAAGCTTCGAGGGATCTTGAGTCTTGGAAATGCCACGTTGAAGACTCTGGGTTTTTCCCTTCGGGAAGATAGAATTGTGGGAGGTTTCAAGGCCTGACCACTTGCAAGGGTCTCGGCACTGAAAGTAGATGGCAAGGCTCTCCAGGAGCCCCTAACAAGCAGGGTCTGGAAGCCTGGAGGAGGGGTGTACAGAACGTGCCCCCCCTCCCCAGCCCCAACCTTTTCTGAAAGAAGCAGAGACTCAACCTCCAACCTGCCCTAAGCCTTTGAGATCTCCCAGCGGGGCCTTTGGCTGGCTCTGCGGGGTTGAGAGCCAGCCCTGCGATTCCATTCCCATGCCTTCATTTCCTTCTGCGGCTCCAGTTAGATACGGCTTCCTCGGCTGGGAAGGAGGCCCTGTGCGCTCTCCAGGGCTGGAAGCTCCTCTCCAAACACTTGAGGGACAGGAGAGGACTTTGCTCATCTCCATATTAGTCTGAAATGCATTGAGAGAAACAGAAGGAGTCCGTTGTTCTAGTCTGTTCCGAACTCATTGGCTGCTCCTGAGGCGTGTTGAAGGTCCCAAAGCCCTTTGGGTGCCCTGTTCTCCATTCTCTTCCCTCCTTCCTGAATGTTTTCATAGATGTACATCTTTGGGAGGAGGAAAACCTGCTTTGGGGGTGAGGGGTCTCACTTTCTCCTCCCACAACAGCACTTAAACAGAAGGTGATCCTTGACTAAACTTTTGGTTGGACAGAAGTGAGCTCTGAACAATTCTTGACCCAGATTTCACCCCTGTGCCCTTCCGATCTACTGGGACAACAACTGCCATCATCCTTGCCCGTGCAAGGACCCAGGCTTTTATTCCCCATGGAAAAGTCTCGTAGGGTAGTTGGCCTCCAAGCTGCCTCCTCTCCATCTGCCTGCTTCTCCAATGCTGCCCACTGAAATTGGACCCTAATCAGGTTGGCCAGAGATGGTCTACCTCTCCCAGGAGGTCTCCGTGCGAGGCTTGAGGTGGGCGGTGAGGAATGCCAGCCCTTCGTCCATCAAGGAGAGCCCAGAGTTTCTGTCCTGCTAAGGAAGCCGCTTCATGGAGCTGGCCAGCTGCAAAGGCTGTGGGAGGGGAGGGGAGCATTGCTCGGTCCCCCTCTCCTTGTGAAAGCCCTCTTTCATTGGGGTGGACGAGGGCAGGTCCTTGCGCCTGTTTGGGGCCAAGGAGATACGGTGGGGGGCGGGGCTCCATAAAAGTCCCCCATTCCCGAGAGACGGGGAGAGTCCTCCCTCCTCCGCGCAGGAGGATCGGCTGGCTTTTCCATTCCCACCCAAGGAATGTCGAGAACTCTACACGATGACTTGAAGACTTGGTTATGAACCTTTCTGACTTTGCTACCTTCTGCCTGTCCTTTGGCGCCACACGATGTTTCGGCTGCTTAAGGAAACCCCATCGCAGGCCGTACGTATGGAATGCCACGTCCCTCCTGCTCCTGCAGCTTTGCTAGAGGCTGAGGCCTTCAGAAGGTCTGCAAGCTTTGTTCTTGGGGGGCGAGCCGTGTTTTTCCACGAAGGCTTCTCAGCCGTGTTGGCTCCGAGCTTCACCTGAGCTGGCGGGAATTCAGCGGCCGATACGGTTGGGTTGGGTTAGGCTGCTGTTTACCAGCCGGCTGAGGGACAAAGCATATTTGGGTGGCTGGTTTTCTCTTGAAGGGGCTTAAGGCCAAAGGTGTGACTGGACTCATGTTACGGAGGGGATCCTGTGGTCGATTGCTGAGGTCACCCCTGAAGGACGGACGGGGAGTGAATGCCCCTTTTCTTACATTTCTTGTTGCTAAGAAATCCTTTGACAAATCCTTTGTCCGATGGGTTGAATTCTTGGCCACCGAAGGAAGCTGTCGGAGTGGGCTTTTCTTCGGTGGCGTTGATGGCTGTGGGATGACCTCACTTGAGCCTGATGGTGCCGTGGTCAGGATTATGGGCAGTTAGTCATTCCTCTCCCTTTGATCATAAACAGGAATTGTGCGCCGTTGTTCTGCGAACGGCAGGAAATGTCGGGAAAGGTCTCCTGTCTGACTTCCCAGTCCCTTTGCGTGTTTTCTCGGACTTCCCATCAGGGTCGCTCATTGGACGTTGACCCCAATGTCCATTCCGACTTTTTTCCCAGCCTGGGGCTGCGGATCAAGTCTCACTGGACATTTGATGCTCAGGACTGTTAATCAGCTACAAGGCTTGGTCAACTGGCTGCCGGTCTTCTTGGGGGGTTTTGTTCTCCGGTGAAATGCAGACTGGATGGGATCTCGCACCGATTCAGCCAGTCCCGTCGTCAGGTGGGAGTAGCAGCTTCTGGGGTGGGTGGGGGGTGGTTGAGACCCTTTCTGCAGCCCCCACTGCATGTGTTTGATCCTTTCTAGTGCAGTGCTATTGTATCTGGAGTGTTTCATGGGCAAATGGCTCGTTTGGCCTCGGTTCTTTCTCTGTAAAATAGACTTATTGCCAGGTTGGGCTCTTCAAGGATGGTAGAATGACCGTATGGGAATGAAAGAGAGAATCCAGACACTCCTGCTGGCTGGAGAACTCTGGGAGTTAAAGTTCTCAAGTCTTAAAGTTGCTAAGCTTGGAGCCCCTGGCTGTAATGAATTGGGCAAATATCCTCCAAATTATTCTTTGTTGCTATCAGTCGTCATCAGGTGGGCCAGTTTCCTGTCCTGGCCTGAAACGGTGTTTATATAACCTTTAACAGGCGGAACGGCTCACTCGCCTGCAGTTTTTCTGGGAACAACCTTAGAAAACATACCAAGGAAGCCCACTCCCATCCAATCCTGGCTGAGAGATTGGTTTGGGAGATGGTTCTAGGACAGGGGTCTCCAACCTTGGCAACTTTAAGACTTGTGGACTTCAACTCCCAGCGTTGCTGGCTGGGGAATTGCAGGAGTTGGAAGTCCACAAAGTCTTAAAGTGGCCAAGGTTGGAGACCCCTGTCCTGGTGAGTTCTCCAGGTTGGCTCCAACGTCTTCCCGCCTCCGAGCCCAGTCCAGAAGGCTCCTTATAAATCCCCCCGTGAAAATGGAGCCGAAGGTTCTGAGAAGGACACAAACTTTTTTTTAAAAAAAGGTCATATTGTTACGTAACCTCCCTTGTGGAATCGGATAACCCAGGGTCATTACGCAATTCTGTTTGAAGGTTCTTATCTTTTTCCTCCCAAACGCTTGTCGGAATAGACCAACATCTAACCCCAGTGGAAAATCACTCCGTCTGCTTCTGACGGGAACTCAGACGCCTTTCTGAAATCCTTTGCCTCCTCAACCCCCTCCGAGCAGCACTTAAGTCATCCACTTCAGGCTTGGCTTGCTGCCTCCGGCTGTTGGCTGGGGAACAAGGCCTCCAGTGTGTGGAAGGGATGGGGCACGCTCCTTCGGTCCCACTAAGGGTCTCCTCGCGTCACCAGAACCGCTGACAGGATGAGCCACCGGTTCTTGGACCAAGCGAGGGGCCAGCAGAGGGTCCTTCCTTCCCATGACGAGGGAGAAGGAAAACTCCCTTTATTTGGAGGTCACATGACCGTTTATTGGTCTTGCAGCCTTTACACTGAAAAAAAATAAATGAGAAAGTAAATCTGTCCTTGGTTTGCGGTGCCTGTGATTGACACAAGGACTGCATCTCGTTCGTCCGCTCTCGTTCCCACCTGGATCCACTTGGTTGGTGGGATTACCTGGTTCCACCTGGCCACCCTAGATGTAGGTGGAGAAAGCTAAGCAGGGACTTGCCCGGTTAGTACTTGGAAGGGAGCAAAGAATAGACTAGACTGGGAATCAAAAAGACCCCCCACCCCCCACCCCCTTTCAGAGAAAGGCACCAACCACGCATCCCAGGTCCAAGAAAACGACCCGGGCTTGTCTTTGGAGGCCCCAAGATTGAGCTGAACTTCAAGGCCCCTTTTCCTTCCCAGAGTCCGCCGGTCCGCCCTGCCTCTCCCGCCTGACCTGCTTCTCTGCCTCTCTGTGTTGCAGCCTAAGCGAGAGCTTTTTTATGGTCAAAGGAGCTGCGTTGTTCCTGCAGCAAGGAAACAGTCCTCAAGGGCCGCCCCGGAGTCTCCTGCATCCTCACAAGCATGCAGGTAATGTCCTCCTGGCCTCTCCGGGTACCTTGCGTGGAACGGCTGAGGAAAAGCCAGTGTGGAGGAGGGAGGGGGTGAGGGAGGGCGGGCACCCTGGGACCCAAAGGGCACTGATTGGTTTCCCCCAATCCCCCTAACCAACCCCCACTGATTGGTTAGTGATTTTGCTACCTGTGCATCCACAGGGGATTTGCCGCAGCACCTTCAGGTGATGATCAACCTCCTTCGCTGTGAGGACAGAATCAAGTTGGTAAGAGGACTTGCCAGATCCTTGTCTTGGTCGTGTCCCAGTAGATCAAACCTTCGTGAAAGGAGCTGCTGGGGAGTCTAGGGCAGATCTGTGAAGAGAAGACCCATTCCTGTCAACCAAAGTAGCATTGGAAGCAGGGTGTCCCCAACCATCGTTTCTCCTAGCTTTACCCATCAGTGGTTGGTGATGAGGGCCCTCGGTCTCCTGAAATCAAAGCATGGACTCACTGACGTTGCTGCTTGAAGATCCCAAGAACATCACTTAGATAGCGGGATCTGGCCTTCATCTATCTTTCCTGAGACCTTCTCTGGTGCCCTCCGGGGGCATCCGATTAGAACTCCCATAATCCCCAGCTACCCTTCCCTGCCTTGTGCCGCCTGGAAGACAGGGCGAGCTGTGGTCCAACGTATACTTAGAGGGCAGCAGGTGGGGTGGAGAAAATTGAATGAAACCCTCTTCTTTTGTCTTGCCAGAGAGAACCCTAGCTAAACTCAGGCGTAGCTAGAGAGGGCTTTGTCCCAAGGGCCGAGGGCTGAGAACTGCCTTGCTGGTTTTCAGGCCGTGCGCTTGGAGAGTGCCTGGAGCGATCGCGTGAGGTACATGGTGGTTGTCTACAGCATGGGGCGCCAAGACACCGAGGAGAACCTTCTGCTGGGAGTGGACTTTTCCAGCAAGGAGAGGTGAGGGCTGAAGCCCCGGGGAACCCTTGGAGGAAGGGGGGGAGCTGGCTCCCCCCCCCAATTCTGCCCAATCAGCAGCCCTGCACCTCCCGCTCCTCTTTCCCCGACAGCCAGAGTTGTACCATCGGGATGGTGTTACGTCTGTGGAGCGATACGAAGATCCACCTGGATGGAGACGGGTAAGAAACGGGGGGCTGGGGGGCTGGCGGGAGATGGCGCAGCTGGCGTGTGCGTGAGAGAGGGGCTGTTGTGATGAGCAGTTCCTGGAGGGGGGAGGGGGAGGCTGCTGAGTTCCGCCCTCTAAGCCTCAGGTGGGGTTTGAGGTCCCGTCTCTCACCTGCCCAATCTCCAGCAGAGCCACAAAGGTGATTAAGGGTCTGGAGGCTAAAACATAGGAAGAACAGTTACGGGAATTGGGTGTGTCTAGTCGGGTGGAAAGAAGGGGAGCCTGGCAGCGGGGTTGCGTATTTTGAGGGGCCGTGATCAAGACGAGGGGGTCAGCCTCTTCTCCAAAGCAGCAGAAGGCAGGACAAGAAAGAAGGGAAGGAGAGAAGCAACCTGGAATGAAGGAGAACCTTTCATAAGGGTGAGAACCATTAACCAGTGGAAGAGCTTCGCTCCAGAGGTTGGGGAGGCTCCATCACGGGAGGCTTTTGAGAAGAGACGGGACCACCACAGGTGTGGAATGGGGGAGGGTCTCCTGCCCAGCAGATGGTTGGGACCTGCACGGTGCCTTCCACCTCTGTCATTCAATGAGTGAGTTCCAATCTATGGCGGTCAGGGGCCCTTCTGCTCTGTGACAGCTACACCCGCTAAGGTTCGGGGGGCAGAATTTTATTGCCCACCCAGGGCCCTCCGTGTGCGGTTTGATCTCAGATCGGAAGGGCTGCGGTGTGTGTGGGTGGGAAGAGCCACACCCTGACCTGTGTGCGCTGCATCGGTTTTTGTCTCTCTTTCCTAGTGGGTTCAGTGTCAGCACGGTGGGCAAGACGCACATCTTCAAACCCGTCTCGGTGCAAGCCATGTGGTGAGCCACTCCCTCCTCCCCTCTCCCCCCCCCCCCCGAGGCTGAAGCCGCTTTTCAGTGGCCGCTGCAGGGACCCAGGCGGTCACAGCCGGTCGTTCAGCCTTGCAGCGGTGAGTGGAGGGCTCCGCTGCACCTGTCCTCCTCTGGGGCTGGGCCTTCTCCTGCTCAGGGTGCCGAGCAATACCTCTTTGGGTCTCCCCCCCCTCCCCCTCGTAGGTCTGCCTTGCAGATCCTGCACAAGGCTTGCGAGATGGCTCGCAGGCACAACTACTTCCCGGGGGGGATGGCGCTCGTCTGGGCCACCTACTACGAGAGCTGCATCGCCTCTGAGCAGAGTTGCCTCAACGAGTGGAACGCCATGCAGGACCTGGAGTCTCCACGCCCCGACTCGCCTGCCCTCTACATGGACAAGTGGGTCCCTCCCTGTCCCTGATTTGCTGGGACCTCCTGGGCAGTGGCGAAGGGTTGTCCCCTCTGGCCTTTTAGAAAGCGGTGTCCTTCCTCGCCTCGCTCCAAAGTGAGAGGAGGAGAAACAAAGAACGGGCCTTGAGGAGCATCTCCCTCTGGGGCTTCTAGGAGGCCTTGAGGTGGAGCCTGCCACAGCATCCCGAGCATCACCAGCCCGCTTCTTCCAACAGAGGCTGAGATGTTCAGGCAGACGGGGACAATTTGGGGTTGGCTTCATTGGCCAAGGCTCATCCTCTTTCTCTAAGTCCCATCCCTAGGCTTTATTCGGACCATAGGATAGGTGTGCGTGGCCACACAGCCATGCCAGAGGTTGTATTGGGTTGGAGAGAACCAGGTGCTTGCACAGGCTTGGTTGTGGGTCTCTAACCATCCTGGCTCAGGCCTTCAGACGTTCCCTTCCTTGACTCACTTGTGGAGTCCCGACTGCTTCTGGTCTTAAACCTTCAGCAAGAAGGTGACACAAAGGCTCACCGTTTGTCCCAGCTTGCTGTTCTTCTGGGGAGTTCTGGGAATGCTTAGTTGGAAGGTGGCTGTCTGGATTTGCAGCCCACCGCAACTTCCTTCCTCCCTTCCAGGCCAACCGAGCGGGAGAGGGCAGAGCGGCTGATCAAGGCCCAACTCCGGAGCATCATGATGAGCAAAGATCTGGAGAACGTGACTTCCAAAGAAGTAAGCCCAAGAGGCCGAGGACAGGGGGGGGGGGGCTTCCTTCGCCTAAGCTGGTCCCCCTCAGCCCGTCCCCTGAGTTGAGCTCCCTCCCTCCCTCCCTCGGCAGATCCGGAACGAGCTGGAGAAGCAGATGAGCTGCAATTTGAAAGAATTCAAGGAATTCATCGACAACGAGATGCTGCTCATCCTGGGCCAGATGGACAAGCCCTCCCTCATCTTCGACCACCTCTACCTGGTAAGCATCCATGGGTGGGAGGTCTCCCCTGAAGCCCCCCCTCCCCCCAGCCCCATCGCCTGACTCTGCTGCTGTGATTCTTCCAGGGGTCGGAATGGAACGCCTCGAACCTGGAGGAGCTTCGGGGCTCGGGGTGAGTTCAGCCCAACCTCGTGTTGACTTCAGGGGTCTCTGGGCAAGTGGCCTGCGGGGGGCTTGCAGAATCCTGGGTGGCCAAGGTGGAAAAAGGCCAGGCGGTCAAAGGAAGAGCGAGTCCCGGGGCCTGTTGCAGAGGGTGGGATTCATGGATTTCCCCTCCTGTGCGATGGGCGCCTGAACCGCCTCCACAGCAGAAGCCTCCTCAGATGGAGAACAGAGGGCCAGAAATTGCAGAGGGCCAAGAGGAGGGCTTTGATTGGGGTGGGGAGGTGGAGAGCTGGAGAGGCAGAGGATGATTATGCCTTCATTGGATTCCTGTAGCTGCCCATCGCAGCAAATGACTCTGGGAGGCTCACCAGTGGGGGAATTCCAGGGTGTTTTTTTTACTGTGGGCGTGACTTGGTGGGCATGGCAGGGGAAGGATACTGCAAAAGCCCCATTGCCCCTCCCCACCCTCTGGGGCCAGCCAGAGGTGGCATTTACCGGTTCTCCGAACTACTCAAAATTTCCGCTACCGGTTCTCCAGAACCTGCTGGATTTCACTCCTGGGGACTCACAGTTCAGCAACATATATTACAATTAAAACCTGAAAAACCATTTAAAACCATAAGAACTACAAAGGCCATTAACACCCTCCTGATTCCCCTCAGTATAGAGGAGGGGCGAGAGGAAGCCCAATCAGGTGGTGTTTCTGTAGCGAGCATAAATCAACCTCCTCCTCAGTCATTTTAGACACCATTTTTCACCTTTTGAGGGCGGCCGGGAGTCTGTCCTTTGCTCTGTCTGGTTTTCAAGATGGGCAGAAACGGAGGCGTCCAGATGCAGGCGGCAACATCAGGCTGGGCTGAGTGGTATTGATTTATTAATGGCCCTTCCTTTCTCCCCTCCCCCTGTGGCTCCTTCTGCTTCCGTCCTTCCAGCGTGGACTACATTTTGAACGTCACCAGGGAGATCGACAACTTCTTCCCTGGGCTGTTTGCCTACCACAACATCCGTGTCTATGACGAAGAGACCACCGACCTCCTGGCCCACTGGAACGAGGCCTATCACTTCATCAACAAAGCCAGGTGAGGCCCCAGGCAATGCTCCTCTCGGCCATGTTCCACAGGGTCTGTAATTCTAATAATAATAATAATAATAATAATAATAATAATAATAATATTAATGCACGTGCTTTGCTGAATTATGATCCTTCATTATGATCTGGTTCAATGTGTTGTTTTCATGCCAATCAAATGGTACATATTCCGTTTACTACACATAAAACCTTGATAATCATATTTGTTACATTTTAACACCTGTATATAGTTATAATGCACATATTTATGTTAAGTTGCAATCTTCAGACTTTTGCAGCATCTTGAGGGCTTCACCAAAGCCGCCTCATGCAGCCTTTGCAGAGGGGAGGGGAGGAGGACCTGAAACAGGGCTTGGGGGGGTGGGGGGCTTAAAGGGGCTCCTGACCCCTCCTATTCCCTCCCCTCTTCCAGGAAGAACCACTCCAAGTGCCTAGTCCACTGCAAGATGGGCGTGAGCCGCTCGGCCTCCACGGTCATCGCCTACGCCATGAAGGAGTTTGGGTGGTCCTTGGAGAAGGCCTACAACTACGTCAAGCAGAAGCGCAGCATCGCTCGGCCCAACGCCGGCTTCATGAGGCAGCTGCTGGAGTACCAGGGAATACTGGATGCCAGGTAAGGTGGATCTCCCGGGGGGGGGGAGGCGGGGAGGGCAGGGGAAAGGTTGGTCCACGCTGCCCCTTAGCCTCCTGCTTTGGAAGTTCCTCGGCTGAGAAATGACCTCCGAGAGAAGGACTCCTTCCCTGCTGCCGTCTCAGCTGCTTCTTATCCGGACGGCGGCCTCGTCTGGTGTCCTTCCCCCTGCCTCCTCCTCCCAGGGCCATCCTCACGGGCCCCTCCCCTCCCCCAGGGATGCCCTGCATGGTCTTTGCCCCTGAGCCCTGCAGCCGCTGACCTCTTGAGTCCCGAAGGTCTTTTTCCCCAAAAGGCAACTTGACTTTCTTGTGTTTTTTATTTTCCTTTGAAAACCGAAGAAGCTTCTTGGATGGGAAGCTTTTCAAAGGAAGCCCTGTTGCCTTTGAGCCGGGTGGTTGAGACCCTCCCTGGGCACGAAGCCTCTGAGCCAGGGGCGAAATCCAGCAGGTTCTGACTGCTTCTGGAGAACCGGCAGCGGAGGTTTTGAGTACTTCAGAGGACCAGCAAATGTCACCCCTGAGGCTGGCCCCAGAGTGGGGAGGGGATGGGGGTTTTGCAGTATCCTTCCCCTGCCACACCCCACCAAGCCACGCCCACCAAGCCACGCCCACAGAACCGGTAGTTAAAAAAAAAGAATTTTGCCACTGCTTTGATCCCCCCGTGGGCATTCCCCCCCCCTCTTTCTCCCCATCTAGCAAACAGCGCCACAACAAGCTCTGGAAGCAGCAGGTGGGGGCCGGCTTCCCCCCCAGCTCGGAAAGCTCCAGCGGGCCCAATGATTTCCTGCTTGACAGCCTGGAGGACGCGGATCTGGGACCTCCCGGCCTGCCTCTCTGCACAGACCGCCGGACGCCCCTGGAGCTGGTAGGCCTGCACTACTGTTTGCGACGCCTCTCCGACTCTTTGCCAGGCCCCCGGGAGCTGTGCCTGCAGGTGGAGGACCTGGAGGCAGACGCCAGTCTGGAAGAGGACGTGCTGGGGCAGCTGCAGGCAGGAGAGCCGGAGGTCAAGGGGCAGGCCCAGCCGTCCGGCACCACAGGCCCCGAGAGCCCCCCGAAGCCCGAGGCCGGCCAGCCAAGGGAGGGGACGGTCCCTCGGCTGCCGGGCTCCGAGGAGGAGAAGCCCCCTGAACGATGGAAGCGGCGGTCGCTGGACGGGGAGGGCAGACACAACTGCGAGAACCTGAATAACAACAACAGTAAGAGGAGCTGCCCGGATGACTTTGAAGTAAGGGCAGGACAGGTTGGCCCGGTCTGCTTTGGGACCAGGGTGGGGAGGGAGGGGCTTCACGGGGCTGGTCCCCCTCTTGAGGCTTATTTTGAGTTCCTCCTTGTCCAGAGGGCCCACCCCACCTGGCTGGGTAACCGTGTGGCCTCCTCCGGGGCCCTTTGGGAAGGTCCTTCTTCCTTCCTTCCTTCCTTCCCTCCTCTCTTTTCTCCTTTCCAGCATGACTCCCTGTTTGGGGTCCTCCACAAAGTGAAACCCCCCTACAAGTCTTGCACCGACTGCCTGTACCCCTTGGGTGGCTCCCCTCCCGAAGCCTTCAGGGACTCCCCGGAGGTCCTGCCAGCGGAGGCCCCTTGCCACCCTGCCACCGTCTGCACCCAGCCCTCCTTCCCAGCGTTTCTGGAGCAGGCCCTCCGCAAGGCGCCTCTGGAGGAATCCCAGGGACCGAAAGCTGACAGTTTGCTCCCGATGGTGGTGGGGAACGAGGCCCAGGACGCCAGTCCCGATCGGCCAGCTTCAGGCTGGCCCTGTGGCTCTTCTGAAAAGCCCAGGGAGGCCCCCAGAACCCCAAGACGTTCTCTCTGTGAGAGAAGCCCTGTCTTCAAGCACGATCCTTCTCCACGGAAAGATGCTCGGCAGACCAAGGACCTGAAATACTTGCTCTTCAGCAAAGACCTGGAGAAGCCAACCACAAACAGCTACCTGATGCAGCACCAGGAGTCTCTTCTCCAGCTCCAGAAAGCGGGTTTGGTCCGCAAGCACACCAAGGAACTGGAGCGCCTCAAGGCCCTGCCATGCGACCCAGCCGGGCAGGGCAAGGAGTCTTGCGGAGGCCCCGCCGAGGTCGTGACCATCTTGGAAGAGGAGCCCCAGGAGATGGTGGTGGTTGAGGGCCGCCTGCAGCCCTGCGCTCAAGAGGTCTCCGAGAAGCTCCCGAAGACCCTGCTTGCTGCCAGAGCCTCCCAGAAGACCTCCACGCCCGTCCCCTCCAAGGTGGACCACACCAGCTCCTTCACAAAGGACTTCCTGAAGACCATCTCCTACACCCCGTCCTCTTCCCGGAGCTCCAACCTCACACGCAGCTCCAGCAGCGACAGCATCCACAGCGTCCATGGGAAGCCCGGGCTGGTGAAACAGCGGGCGCAGGAGATCGAAACCCGCCTGCGGCTGGCCGGCTTGACCGTCTCCTCTCCGCTGAAGCGCTCCAACTCTCTCGCCAAGCTGAGCAGCCTCGACCTGGCCTCCGAGGACCTGACGGGAGAGATGGACCTGTCGCTCTTGGCCCATCCGAGGGAGGCCGCACCGGGCAAGTCTCCAGCCCTTTGCAACCGCCTTTCCTGGAAGAACGCGGAAGGCGGACTGCGGCCCTCGGACAGAGGAAAGCTGAAGCACACGCCCCCCATGGGAGAAAGCTGACACCCTTGCGGGGTTCCTGTTTTAATGGTCACTTTTAGTTCCGCCTGTACTAAATGCAATTTTATCTTGTTCCGAAAAGGAGAGAGTTGCCTTCCACTTCTCAGGTGGCCCTTCAAGCCCAGGGGCAACAGAGCAGGGGCAACGCCTGAGAAGGGGACCAGCCCAAGGAGAAGGCGCAGGGCCCTTGTGCCTCTCTCTCGGCCTCTCCTGGGCTTTCATGGGGCAGTGCCATCCTCCCTTACATGCCAAAAGAGGGTCTCTCTTTTGAGATCTTCCTTTGAAGGCCAAGCCAATTGTTACGCTTCCTCCTCTAAGAGCCCCCCGTGCAAGGACCCCAAGGGGACGCCAAGGCTACCTCCGATCTGCAGATCCACGTAGACAGACAGACAGAAAGGCAGACACCTCTGCGTGTGTATGTCGTTTAAGATTTTTCAAAACCTTCCCCTGAAACGGATGTTTTTCTAAGGAAAAAACCGTCCCTCGGTCAATAGGATTATCGCCCTGGTCCCCTGGCTCCCTCCACACGCCTGGAAGGGCAGAAGAGCTTATCCAGCAGGAAGCATTTTTTGCTAAGCCATCGCTGGACTGAATCTACCTGCCAGGGTCCCCGTCTGAGCTGACCAGGGGCTGGCAAGGCTGTTGTTTCCCCCCAAACTTGATCGTTTTGTTTTGGAGGTAGGTGTGTTGGGTGGGAGCCCCCTGAATCTCCCTCCCTCCCTTCTGCTGCACCTGTTACATGGAGGAGATGTTTACTATTTCTGCCGATCAGTTGAAAACTGTAAATTTCACTGTAGTGTTACCTAGTGAGGTAGGACCCGTAATGTATGTTTCCTGGGGCATTAAACACTTTTGTTAATAAATCAGAATATGGCATGTTTATTACCTTTAAACCAAGATAGCATAGTTTGAACCTCAGATGAAGGCCTGCTTTCCTGAACGTCCGTTGTTAGTAGAAGCCGTAGTGCTAGTCAAAAGAAATTGTCCAGAAATGGCACCTTTTAATGTCAGAGACATTTAACTGTAACGATATAAATAATTTTGTCATCCTTGGGTTCTGAGACACCTGACTGGTGTATAAACTTTCAGGTTCAATTTCTCTCCTTTCCCAGACAATTACCTTTGAAGAATTGATTGCAGGGGGCAAAAAGGTCCCCTAACATTTCATTCCCCAATTATTATTGTTTTAACCGCTGGAAGATTCTTGTCCTATATAACGGACAGTGAGATCCTTTGCACTTTATCTCCATGTTATCCTTCAAAACAACACAGAGGGGTGTTTGAGCCACAAGGAAATATGGAATCCCTAGCATGCTAGCTCAGGAATCAGATTCCCCTCCCTGAAGTTGGAGAGGTTTGGTGCATAAAATGGGAGCATGTATGCTTTTCCACATATTGGTGATTTTTTTAACCGATAAGAAGAGTGCCTTGCCTACAGTTTACAAATACTGTATACCTGTGTGAAAGGTTTATTCTGCTTGACTTCTTGTGTTTGTGATGTGCTGTCAATACAACTCTGTGTCTAGTTGTGGGGTTGCTCTTTGCCTCTGCCTCTAGATATTGGACTACTGCGCCCATCAACCCACATTGGCTGGGGAATTCTGGGAGTCGGAGTCCACGCGTCTTAAGGTTGCTCAGGTTGAGAATTGTTGCCGTTCATCCAAAGGCAACCCAAGCGGAGACCACGGCCGCCCAAGACATACGAAGGGTGGCAGATTATGGAGACTCAGCTTTGCCCACGGAGAAGCTGTCAGAAAAGGTTTTGGGGTGTTGTTCAAATCAGGTCAAGCAGAATCTCTTTGCACATCACACAATAGTGGGATCAATTACGCAGCCTCCATTTCCTCTCAGTTGTTTGTAGGCAGGCACTAAGGAAGCCGAAAGGGAAAGGTCGATTCCGCAGGGCTGAGGAAAGAAATGGATTTTCTTGACGCGGATTCGACAGGTGGGACCAAATGCTAAAACCGATTATAGCCAACGGCTACTTTGAACTGATTTACAAGAAAGGACCAAATAATTGTGATCGAATGTTTGTCCAGTATTGATTGCACTCTGGGTCAGGCTGAGGAAACATACATTGCATTTAAAGGAGACCCACCCAACTTGTATGACCTGCATCAGTAGCAGCACAACTGCCCGTAAAGGCCTCCTCCTGGGTGACTTTCGTAAAAGTTTTTGGGTGTGTCTGGGACAGATCACGGGGTTGCCTTGAATTGTGTGGAGCCAGAAAAAGCAACTAGCACTCTTTGTATCTGGACATTACTGGAGGTTTTTTTTTTTTAAATCCAATAGATCTGATTTTAGAGATAAATCAGCTTTTTTCCCCATTTTGGAGATGGAGGGAGACACCTCCTCTAGGAATCTCACCAAGTTTTGCCTTTAAAGGCCTCCAGTCGGGGTTTATTTTCTCTTTCCGATGAGTTTCTCAGATTGCTTGGAATTGTTCTCGTGCGGGAGGGAAAGAAACGCTCGGTGTTTATCTTCAAGGAATAACATTGTCCAAGCCAAAGTTTTCCTTGTGCTCCATCCTAGCAACAAAGAGAATTCTGGGCAACTCCGCAACACTTAAAAGTTGCCAAGCTTGGAGAGCCCTGCGCTACATCATGGCAGCCGGCGTGGTCACCCTGGGACCCTGTAGGAGGACTAACAGCCACGGGGGGCCTTCTGGAGCGTAGAAGGGCAGCAGCCTTGTAGAGATGAGGGTTTTCCCAACCACGGAAGATGCTTTGCAGAAAGTCTCCCGTTTCAGTTCAAAATTGCACCTCTGACTCCCTCCATTGGTATGGAAATGAATCCGTAGCCCTCAGCAGGAGTCTGGCCAAGGCGCCTCTTCTGCCCCTTCCTCCCGTAAGCGAGAGAACAAAAAATGGCCTCCAAGCAGTCGAGACCGAAGGTAGCTGAGCTGCTGCGTCTTTGCTTATTTTTCCTTCCTCCGGTTGACGAAGAAATGCATTTTCCCATTTGCTGTGAGGAGAAGACATCCTAAGACTGGGGTGGGGGGGGGGGCACTCAGGCACCAGCTAGTTTTGGCCAGCTGTGTGTGTGTGTGTGTGTGTGTGTGTGTTTGTGGAAGGCAAGGACGTCAGATGTTTATATCCTGTTATGAAGGTTGCTATGGTTAAGCCAGACAACAATCAGCCATTAAAGGAAACCCCACCATTGGCTGATCAGCAAGGGAAGAATTTCCCCCCTGAGAGAAGTTCCTAGGGTAGAGTTCCTGCTGATGGGGTGGGGAATTCATCTGGAGGCAACACCCCCCCCCCCAAAAAAAAGTTTTGCAGCTCCAGAAAAAAACACAGACTCCTGCTAAGGAAATCCCACGGCCTTTCCTGGGAAGCCTATCTGGCATCTTTGGGGCGAGATTTAGCCTCCAGAGACAGACTGAGATGTCCTCCATCCACCAGAGACCAACCCTGGGCAACCTCTCTGCCCTTGAGGACGGTTTCAGCACCAGGCTAAATAGCCCAGCAGGAGGAGAGGTTAAAAAACCCCTTTTGCTTTGCTCTGTCTTCCTAAAATCTCTCCTCCATCCTTTGGTGAGGTCTACATGCTGCCCTCTTCTCCTGGGGAGGGGTTGCTGGGATGCTGAGTCAGGCTCAGGGCGGCCCTGCCACCTTTACTGGCCAGTCCTGCTTGTGACCATAAAAGCAGAACGGGAGAGCTGGCACAGATGGGGGTGGCCAAGGCAGAAGATGGACCTTCTCCCCCAGCGGCCAGGTCCCTCCCCCTCTCCCCCCTCCCCCCCAGAGGCTGGTGTGAGACCTTGGCACAGCTGGCTGGGATGCCTAGCAGAGCCTCCGAAGAGTGTCAAGCGCCTCACACCTAACAAACCATAAAAGGCAAAAGAGCGAAGCAGCCCGTCCGCCGGCTAGCCTGCTGTGAGATGGGAGCCGGACAGAGATGGTTGTTCCTTGTTTCACTGAAACTGTCCGGTCTTCCCCCAAACCTCTGGCTGCACATAAACCTAGGTCCTTATTTAAAACACTCCTCAGGCGTGCGAGAGATTTGCAGGAGTTTATTTATTATTAGCAGAGACCGCCCAACGCCTGGACGAGATTGATGGAGAGGGCTGCTGTGTTTACTTCCAGAATGCCTGCAGTGTCACAACCCTCCTTGCAACAATTACATATCCCAGCCCTGTAGATAGGATCCGCAGCCCCTCCAGAACCTCGTCTGTTTTTCCCTTCGGCGAGGGAAGGGAACCAGCCCGGGCGTCACGGAGGAGACGGGATGGGGCAGGGAGACCTTCCCGGCGAAGGTGGGCCAATCTCCTTTGCATCTCTGGTGCCCTTCCTGGAGCTGGGGACGAGCAGAGCCTCTCTTGACCATAAATGAATGCAAAAGAAGGACGGGAAGCGTCACTGCTGGGGCCCAAAAAGGCAGGTTGCTGGGAGTTACCAGAAAAAGCTGCTGGCCACCCTTTTCCTCCAGAAAGGGAAGAGGGCAGGGAGCTTTCGAATCTGCAGCTCGTCCTTCCAGCACAAGCCCTCGGCAGCCGAGACGTTGGCGGTGGCTGCTTCTGCTCAGGTGGGGAAAACCTCTCGTACTTTTCCTTTTAAAACACCCGTTTCTTCCCTCACTGTTGGAGGCCATGGTTTTGGTCAGGCTCATCGCTCTTCTGTAGGCATCACCGGCCCTTTAAACGTCTGCATGCCTTTCCCTTAGGCTTCTTATCAAATGCAAAGTTGACCGACTGGCAACCGGGCACAGATCTTGTTTGGGTTTCCCCTGCACAGGAGTTTGGCCTGGGGGTTCCGGCCCCTGCCGAGCATGGAAGCTGCAGAGCGGCCCCACTTGCCGGAGGGGAGCAGCGGGATTCAAAGCAAGCAGCCCCCACACCTCCGAAAGACCTCCAAGATGTCCCACAACGCTTGGGCTTCGATGGCGGAGCAGGAGGCCGGTGCCAGCCCCTCGGCAAGGGGCACAACGGGCCACATTCGGGTGTCCACGAGAGAAATACAACTGACCCGAAGCCTGGAGGAGAGAGGCGCGGTTGCGCAGGTGTGTGGAAAGGGCCCAGAGGGGCCGGGCGCCATGCAGGTGTTTCCGAAGCACAGCTCGGAAGAAGGCAGGAGGGAGAATGCTCTTTTCTACAGGCTGGAGGAAGCCAAGCTCAGCATCGTCACCAGCCAGGGAGAATTCCACCCCTCCGACTCTCCAGCGGCCTCGGAAAGGGAAATGACGGACCGTAGTTGGCCCTGGGTTCAAATACATGACTTTGGCCGCCAGCAAAGCTGGGAGAGAGAAGCTGCAAGTGGGAGAAGAGAGATGACTGACGCTCCCCGGAGGGCCCTGAGGAGGCAGATTTCCCGGTCGGATTCGGAGAGCAGCAGCGGTGCGGAAAGCAGGCAAGTCAGCAGGGTCATGCTGAACTCCCCTGGAGAGGAAAGCAAGGCTGGGATCCTGAGCTGGCTGGAGTTTTCTGCGGGGAAGGAGAACGGAGAGACGGAGAATTCACCGGGACGAAGGAGCCAAGAAGCGGAAGAAGAAACCTCAGCAATGGTCATTGAAGAAATGGCGGATGGTCTCCCTTGGCCTGCCAGGGCTCCCAACGGCTGCCCCAGAGGTGAAGAAGGGAAGCCAGAGGAGATAAAGAGGTCCACCGTCCTCAGCCTCGATTTGGTTTCTCCCCAGACTAGGAAGCCCCCCAAGCAGACCTGCAGCCCCTCCCTTGGGATCGAGGAAGATGAGGGGCTTAGTGGCCAACTGGGATTGGATTCCTGCAGTCCGGTGGAGTGTTTGCAGAGCCCTGAAACTGAAGCCCGACCTAGGGGGACCTCCAAGTCCTCTCCAAGCATGGTGGTGATGCTGCTGAGTCCTTCTGGCGCTTCCAGCGAAGGCTGCCAGGCTTCTGGAGAAGCAGCCGGGGGAGACCAGCCTATTTTGCCACCGCAGCAAAGAAAGGGAACAACGCAACAAGAGGAGGAAAAGTCTCTGAAAGTCGCCGATGTGAAGAAGACGTTTGAAAAGCGGAAGCCGGCAGCCGAGAAGGCGGCTTCACCTGCTAGAAAAGGTGAGACCGGAGCCTAAAATAAAGGTGGCTTTTTAAACACGGAGCCTTTGTTGGCTGCTCAGAAGGATGCTACCCAGGTAAGATTGTGTGTTGTGTTAGATCCTCAAATACCAGCTCAAAGTGATTCGGATGTTCACTTGAGTGCTGCTTCTGACTGTTTCCTAGGAATTGCACCTTTGGTGTGCAGAGAGGACCATGGAACAAATAATAACTGCTATGCTTTGGTCAGCAGGAGTCTTCTGGACTTGTTGCGGTTCAAAGAATCATGATTTTGGCGTATTTTGCTGGGTTTGGAATAAGGAGCTCTGAAGTCCAGATAGCGATGAGAGACCTTTCCATGGGCAGCTGAATGGGATGCCATGGCTTTCTCCGGCCTCCTTAGCTGGCCCATGAGATGTTTGTAGTCCCATTACTCAGAAGTGATCTTCCGGAACTGTTTTTTCCAAGGGAAAAATGTCACCCAGATGTTCCTGCAGGTAGCTTCTTCTTTCTTTTAACTCTGCAGCATCTCTCTCCGGTCAAAACCGAAGGCCATGAGGGAAAACCCATGCTGTGCTTCCTTGTCCATTTTCTTTGGATGAGGAAAATGCTCTTTCTCAAGGCAGCATCAGAGCCTTTTGTAGGCTTCTGGCAGATGAATAGGAAATCAAGCTCATTTTCAAAAGGAAGCCCCTCCCCCCTTTCCCTGAAATGAACCCAAATGATACTTGGCCTTTTAAAGACTCTGAATCAGAAAGCAAGTGGGGGTGATCTGGCCAGTTGCGTCTCTTTGTCCAGCTGGCCTCTCCAGGCCAACATTTGGGGGGGGGTGCGTGTGTGTTCACAAATAGCATGCAACCTGGATTCTTTGAATAAGGGGTGCTGATTGATTATGCAATGGATTATGCAGGGTTTGTGGATTCACTCCTTCTTCTGGACCGGCTCTCTTCCAGATTTGCAGGAATGCAAAGCCCATCATCCCCTGCCAGAGAAGCCCAAGGCTGGGGATGATGGAGGTTGCAGTAGGAAGGTTAGGCGGTTCCTCCAGGGAACGGATTTTGAACCTCCGCCACTTTTAAGACGGGCGGGAAATCTCCACCCATCCCCAACCCGGCTCCGGCGCCCAACCGCACGTGAGAACCGCCGGCGCGTGTCGTCCACAAACAGCAGGTGCCTCGCCGGTCGAAGGAGCATCACTGCGCCTGCGCGACAGGGAAAGACGCTCGTGAGAGAATCCATCGGCCGCGCGGCACCCAATCGGGCCTCTCGTCCGGGCGGGCCCACCCCTTCCGCGGTCGGGATTGGGCGGCCGGACAGGCGCGCCGGGCGGCGATTGGTCTTCCGTGCCTCCAGCCCCGCGGGCGCGGCCGGCGGAGAGGCGGGGCGTGGGCGGGGCATACGCGTGTCAGGCCCCGCCCCCCGCCCCCTGGCGGCCGGTCCCCGCGCGTGCCGCCCAGTCAGTGCGAGGCGGCGGTGGCGGCGGCGGCTCTGCGGGCTCTGCGCGCGAGGAGGCTCTTGTGGGGCGGCGGAAGGCTGCGGGGCGGCAGCGGAGGGCCAGGTGAGGAGGCGCCGGGGGGGCTGCAGGGAGAGGGGGCGCCGGCCGGCTCTGGGGTCGCCCGCACCACAACTCCCATGGTGCGCAGCCACCCTGGGGCTCTTGCAACGGGCGAGGGTAGCGCTGCCAGGGTGTCCCTCGCCTGCGTGGCTTCCCCGGCCCCTCAACCCCCGGGGCCTGACCCCGGAGAGGGCGGGGAGGGGTCGTCCCTGCTCCCACTGGGCTCTGGACTACAAATCCCATCCGCCTCCCCGACCCACATGGCCGTCAGCCTGGGAGTCCCCGTCCCCCCCCGACCCAGGAGTCCGCCTGCCCCCTTGGGGTCTGCAGGGCGCCCCGCTCCCCGAGTGCGTCATCGCCCCAGCCCGATGGGTGCTGTAGTCCAGCAGCCGCTTCGGTGCCCGCGGCGGGGCTGAGCGGAGGAGGAGTTGCCCCAAAGGTTGCGTTGCACTTGCACCCGCAGGGCTCCCTCGGCTCCGTCGGGCAGGGAGAAAGCTCCGGCCGAAGATTGCAGCCGGGCGAGGGAACGGAGCTGGCCGCCTCCGCAAAGGGGCAGCGGGCGTCCTCGGGGAGCCGGCCGGCAGTTGCCTTGGCGGTGCCGGGAGGGGCGGCGCGGCTTTGGGGAGGGGGCAGCCGGGAGGGCAAAGAAGGTGACCCCGCCAGCAGTGGCGTAGCGTGGGTTGTCAGCACCTGGGGCAAGGCAAGTAATTTGCGCCCCCTAACCCGTGGATTTTAGCACTCGGGGGAGGCAGCTCTTCTTGTGGTGTCGAGCGGCGAGCCCACGCACCTCCCGCGAGGATCCGGCGCTGGCCTCAGCCGGGGGATGGCCCGGGAGGGTTTGGCCCCTACTGGCCGCTGTTCGCTCCCCGACTCTCGCCGGCCCAGGAGCGCCCAGGCGCCGCCGCCGCCAACTCCAGAGACCCGCGGAGGAGAGCTTCCGAGTCGGGTCTCTGGAGCGCGCCCCCCCAGATGTTGCGCCCGGTGCGGCCGGCACCCCCTGCACCCCCCACGCTACGCCTCTGCCCGCCAGGAACAATTGCGGCCAGGATCTGACAGGGCGGTGGGGGTGGGCGGGTGGGCGGCGTTTGGAATAAGACGATGCCCCTGTGCCAATGGAAGGAGCCGCGGCGGATGATGATGATGGCACGCGTGCAGAGGGTGGGGAGGGGGAAGCACGGAGCGGCGCCCACCCAGGCCGGGCAGGTGGAAGAAGGAGAAGGGGCGCCTGGCTTGCAAAGGGGCAGGCGGAGGAGGAACTTGGCCAGGCCCTCTGGGTGCAGCTCTGGGGAAGGAAGCAGCCAGCCTTGGTGCCAAGGGAAGAGCCAGATCCAGGTTAACGGCGGCATGCAGGTGTTGGGTGCAGATTGGAGAGGAGGAGGGTCCTGCGTGGGGGTGATGGGCACTCCCTGAGGAGACAGTGCCAGGCGGCTGCACTCAAGGGGCAAGGGGGCTCCTGGGAGGGAGGGCAAACCGACTGCAGGAAGCCAGAGCAGAGATGGCATCATTGCTGGCGAGACTTTCCTCCGTGCCGGAAGCCGCTTGGAGCTGGCACATGGAGCTTCAGGGGGCCTAAGGATCCTTGCCCTCGCAAACGTTTGTGCGTGGGGGTGTGGGGAGGGGTGTTGAATGCAGCCGATTCCTTTTCCCACGGGGTGGGTGGAAAGAGGCTGGGAATTAAGAGTTGCCTTCGGTTTGCACAGGGCAGCTGCGGAAAAGGAAGGAGGTTCTCTCTGCAAACTGGAAGCCAGTGGGGGGGGATGCAACTCCCTCTGCCGCCTGCCTTTCCTGGCTTCCTAGGGGAAGCCGCTTCCTCCTTCGCCTTGTGTGTGTGTGTGTGTGTAACAGTTGGTTCGCCAGGCCTTCAGCCTTGCAACCCTGGCCTGCTGCTGTGTGGGAGATGCCATGCCAGCCTTTTGTTCTTCCAAGGCTGGCTGCAAAGTCCAAGGGGAGGCATTACTCAGCCGTCTGCCATGCGTGTGTCGCTGGCTCTCTCCCCCCCCCCTCCCCCGAGAGAGATCCTCGCTTGTCGTCAGAGGGTGGGGGGGGGAGGGTGAGTAAGGCTCTTCTCGTAGTTGTTTGTCCCACTCGGGGCTCCTGTGAGGTTGACTTCAGAGGAAGCAGGCTTGTGTGGCCAGACACACGTGCTTTCTGTCCCTTATCAGCCTCCCTTCAGCTTCCCATCTCCCCGGCTGTTCTCTTTCTGGTGCAGAGATGCAATTTATAGGGCTCTGGGAGCAGGGCCTGCCCAACGGTTTCCCAATTGCAAATGAATGGGTGGATTCTTGAAACTATTTTGAAACAATTAGACATTTCCTTGTGCAAGGGAACAGGGCTGCACAACATTGTGGCAACGCGTGAGAAAATAAACTATTTGCAAGTTGGTTAGCTAGAGGCCGGCTGGTTCCATCCCTTCTTGTCCCAGTCAGCTGGTTATGCATCTGAGCTGCAGAAAAGGGGGATCCTGCTGGTGGGTTGAGTGTGAATGTCCCTTCCCTCATTGCTCACGAATGCTGTCATTAGCCCATGGCTTGTCTTTGGCTCCTGCGCAACATATTTTCTTGGGGAAGAATTCCCTTGGCAACCGGCTGTGGGGCCGGTGCCAGGGTCCAAGCGATGGAATACAGCCTCCTCCGTGCCGGATGATGTATGGCTGGCATGCAGAAGCTTCCTTCGGCTGGTTTACCTGCTTTGTGGGAATCCTGGGTCCTCTGAGTCCAGGTGACCCTTTGCAAGTGGAGGCCCAAGGGAGCAGGAGGAGGTTGAGCCAAGAAGACGTTCGCTCTGCACACCGATCTCAAGGACGAACCCTAACATTTTGCTTCTCTGCGAAACTATATGGCGGTTTCATTCCACTGCGCTCCCACTTGGCACCCTGGCCGGCCGTTCACATCTGGAGGTCCAGATCTGACCTATTTCCCATCGTGAGGCTGTTGGTGCAAAAGTCAAAGAATGTTCAGCACAGGAATTAATTACGGCTCCCGGAACAGAGCGAAAGGCTGCAGAGCTGCCTCTGCCACGTTTCCTTTATTTCGGCTGTGCAGTTCAGGGCCGGGATGAGCCTCCGCCGGGTGTCCTTGGTGTGCTGCTCTCTCCCAACATCGTCGCTTGAGCGCTTGCTTCAGCCGAAAGCCTGCAAGGAAATGGAGCCGACCCACCAACCGCCAGGAATCTCTGCTGCTGAAACCACGGAGAATATCCCAGCGGTGGATCCCGCTCGATCTCCTGGGCGGAAGCCACTTGAGATCAGTCCAAGGCCCTTGGAAAGCGGCCAGGGAAGGATCCGGCAGGAAGGAATCTTGTGTCATCGGTGCAGAACCTGCATCTGCGGGGAAAGGAGCTTGCTTGACAGAAAAACTGTTTTTCTTTTTTATTTGTTCAGAGAAAACAGAGGTTGCTGCAACTTGCTGACAGGGCTGTGCTACTGGCCAGGGCTCTGCTTGCCAAAGGTTGTATTTACAGAGATAAAAGATCAAGGCGGCAACAGCCTCAAAACACACACACACACACACACACGGACAGCCCAGGAGTGGAGTGATTTTTCCTCCCTGCTGCAGGCCTGCCGGATCTGGTGGTGGGCTCAGACAGTTCTTGGGGGTCACGATTTGTGGGTGCCGCCGCCGCCTTGGGTCAGTTCTGCCGTGGGACTGAGAGCCTTTTGGGAGATCCTGGGGTTGCTCCAGGGCGATCTTCATCCTTCTGGCACCGGTTAAATCCGGGAAAGGCACCAAGCGTGGGAAGGGGAGGGGCGAAGTCGCCGCGATGAGAGGCATGGCCGGCAAATGTGGTGTCATCATGAAGCAGGCTGGGAGGGAAGGGACGTCAAATGAGGCTTAATAATTTCAAATTGATTGCAGGCGTGCTAAAGTTGAACACACTCATAGTAAATTCCATTAAACGGCTCATTTGAGCAGGGCATGTCCGTTTGGCCCTCTTAAGCTAGTTTGGGGCCTTTCGTTTTTTGATATGTTTTCCATTGTCTTGCGGCCCTGTTGACTCGGGAAAGGAATCCCGTTCGGCTTTTGATTTGCTTGGAAAGGCCGACTGTGCACTGTTGTTTAAAATTGGGATTGCCTTGCTGAGAAGTTCGTTCTCTTTGAGGCATTTCCCCTCTCTGCCCAGTGGGAAACCAGCCTGCCCCCTCGTTCTCTGCAGGCTTAAGAATGCCTCCTTAGAGATTCTCTGGGGTCCTCAGTTTAGGAAGCCACAGCCCTACGAGTCCTATGAGGACAAAGAGAGGCCAGGGTGTCTGGATGGACGCCTCTATTTCTCTCACTCAGAGGCTGCTGGGAGTTGATGAAAACATAAAACAGAGGCCATAAACGATCAAACCAACCACGGCCGGCAGCTCCACCGTGAGACGATGCCAACCAACCCAGGACACGCCCACTTTCAGACTTTTGAAATGAAGGCGTCTTTAGGATCAGGGCCACATCTGGGAACCACTGGCCACCTCTGGCTTGACTTAAGCAGCCTGGGAGCCTGCGGTGTTCCCATTGGGGGGACTGCAAGTAATTTGGAGGCGCTCGAAGACTGGCCAAACAATAAAGTTAACAGAAAAATTCGAGGGCAGTTAACCCCCCCTAATAAAAAACTCTGATGAAGTTCATCAGAAACCTTCATATGTTGGGGTGTCACCAATGAGGGTAAATGAGCATTTTTTTTTATTTTATAAAGTTTTATTCTTCATTCGCAAATATACATTCTTGTAAATATTATTAACATATATCTATTAACTATTGACATTTATCACTTTCTTGTCACCTTATTTTGCAACAACTCTACTCCTTCCATCTTCTCGACCTCCCTTCTCTCCCTTCACCTTTCCTCCTCTCTTTCCTCTTCTCTTCTTCCCCTCCCTTACTTCCTCTCTGCTTTACCCTTTCTTCCTTTCCCTCCTCTTCCTCCCTCCTTCGGATCTTAAGGGGCCGTTGTGGGGGTGGGTGGGTGGGTGTGAGGTGCTCCCCCTGCAGAGGATCAGGGTCATGAGTGGGTGGAGAAGAGGAGCATCTGCTCCAGGCAGCTCTTGGCCAGGAAGGGGCAGATAGATAGCCCTTATCTGTCGTAATGCAATTAGTTTTCCCTTTCTTCCCAGGCTTTAAGTCCCAGAAGGTCCAGTGAAACTCAAAGGATGCCAGCAGCAGAGACTAAACCAATTAGAAGGGAGCGATCGGGTGTCCGAGGGAAAGACTCAGGGAGCCATTGGCATTCAGAAGACTTGTAGGAATCCATCTCCTTCTAAAAACGTTGCACCATTCAGGTGTCACTAACCGTAGTGGAGCAAAAACTGACGTGGGGCTAGCCAGGTGGGGCTTCGGCTGGGGCTCCAAGGAGCTGGGTTTCCCTTACTGGCCACTTTTCCATGCTTCCCTTCCTGGAGACCTTTCTCTTAACTGTCCACAGGGTTGGCCGAATGGGCAGAGTTATAAAATAGGGGCCAAGGACCGGGATTTGGAGCCAGTCAGCGTGGAAAGCCCCCTGTGGTCTGAACTTCCCCAAAGGCAGCGGATGCAAATTCTCTGAGTTTTGAGAGGCCTTGAATTAAAACACCGGCTCTCAAACGGCATCGCTTCCATCTCCTTCGGCTTCTCCCCTCTCCAGCGTTGCCCACAGCGGCCTCTGCGATTAAAGCAGATGACTCCAAGGTGGGGCTTCCCTCCTTAATGTCACGTCCCCCCCCCCCGTTGTGTTGCCCTGCAGACATGCATTTAACCGCAATTTCCAGAGTTCCCAGCTAGTGGGGGTGTCTGCTGCTCGTGTGGTGAGGAGGAGGAGGAGGAGGAGGAGAAGCTGGGTGAGAAGGCAGAAGGACGGGAGTTAACTCCCGGTCAGAAGAGATAGGAAAAAGATGAAAAGGCCTTTTCAAGAGAGGAAGCCTGGCTGGTCTTGGAAGGGCTGGTGAAGCAGATGTGAGGAAGGACTCGGGAAGGAAACGCTGAGTGGACAGAGGAACTTCTCTTCGGTGGATGAGATGATGGCTTGAACACGGACCTGGCGCTCTTCTGGTGGTGCTCAGAGGCTCTTCCATAAAGGAGAATATCGGGAGCTCAGGGTGGACACGAGGGGCCCTTGGGGCTCTCTGAGCTGGGCGGTTTCCTTGCAGGCGTTTCATGACCCCATCTAGGGAACACCATCAGTGCATGGTGTGTGTGGCCACTGGCTCTGTTGCTTGAACCCGGGCACTCTATGGGAGGGACGGTGGCCCAGAGACGGAGCCGGGAAAGCTCCAGACAAAGAAGGCCCTGCTACGCTCCTGTTGGAAAGCTTCCTTGTATCGGGAGGGGCCACCTCTCCCCTTGCTTGGCTGCAGCAGCATCCATTGGCCCTTTTGCCAGCCAGATGTTCTCCCGAAGCATCAGCTAGCACGGCTGTGCTGGGTGTGAGGGATTCTGGGAGCTGTAGTCCAGCACGGAGGTGGATGCCTTCCCTCCGGTCTTAACTGGGCACCATTCAGCAGCTATGGAAGCCGGTGGGGAGCAGCGTCCGAGGACGAGCTGCGGTCGTTTCTTCACAGCTGCCTTGTGATGTGCAAAGGTGCCAGAAATCTTTTCCCAAAAGGTCCGTTTGGAAATGGGGACGTTACCCTCTTGGCTTCCCAAGCTGTCTCGGTGCCACAAAGGTTACCTGCTAGAGCACCAGTGCATTTCGGAGGAAAATAATATCTGGGCCATAACTCTGGAGGAACGCTTGCACACAGCCTTGGCAGAGTTTGCTGCAAGGCCAAGGAAGCTCCTGTCACGGGATTAACGCCGTTGCTCTGATAAGAAAAATGGGCCTCGGAGGGAAAGGAAGTGCCAGGAAGAGAGAGAAAGAGAAAGAAGGGGAAGCATGTGACTTAGAGCTACACCCAAGAGAAGGGAGGGAACGCCCAGCCCTGGGCTGCCTTTTCCTCAGCTACCCTCATAATAATAATAATAATAATAATAATTTTAATTTATATCCCGCTCTCTCTCCCCAAGGGGACTCGAGGCGGGGCACAGGCAATTAAAAATACAAATAAACCACAAACAAATACAAAATACAGAGTTAAAAATAGATTAAATAGATCCTGCGCTAAAACCCATAAACTAAACTAAAAATTACCCCTAAAAAACCCTAACCTAAAAAGAGACTACCCAAGGCCGGCCAGACGAAAAAAGTGCGTCTTTAATTTTAAGCGGAAGGAGCGGAGGTCCGTGGTTGTCCTGATATCGGGGGGAAGGTCATTCCAGAGGGCTGGGCCCGCCACAGAGAAAGCCCTTCCCCTGGGCGCCGCCCGCTGACAGAGTCTAGTGGACGGCACCCGGAGAAGTCCCTCTCTGTGGGAGCGAATCGGCCGTGAGGATGTATGGGACTTGGTCAATTTGACACGGAGGAATGGGGAATATCCTCTCTGAGCCCAAAGGGGAAAGAGAGAAGGCCTGGTGGGGTGAAAGAGGCCACAGGGTCTGGGATCTTTGATTTGGTTGCAAATTAAAATGGGGTGTGTACACAAAAATGCCAACATCGGGGAGGGGGGGGGTTAATTTAAACCGGTTTTATTTCCTGGGGATGAAATCATCATTTAGAGCAGGAATCGACCCCCTGGGGAGGAGGGGAGGGTGTGTGTTCCAGATAATCCTTCTGAAGGGCAGCTCCCAACCTCCCCTCCCTTCAGCCATGCTCTTCAGGTGCCCCGTGGTTGTCTATTTTTTGACTTCCGTGGCATATCCTGATTTCAGTCTTTGCATTCGGCCTGGAGCGATTTTCACAAGGGCTTTTTTGCCCAGAGCCTCCCTGCTCCCGTTGTCGCTGGAGCTGTGGTGGGATGCTTCGTGGCACATGCCTTTCGGTGCACGGACGCCTTCGGCAGTCTGCGTCACAGGAGGCGCATGTCCTTCAGGAAGCCTTCCTGCCAGCTAGTGCTAATCTTGTGTTTGGGTGCTCCCAGGGCAGTTGAAGCCCAGACATGCTGAAAGCCCCAGCGCGTGGCTCTGCTTTTGAATTGCGAAATGGGCTCCTTGTACTTTCCTTGAGCTCTTTGCTTCTGTGCTTGTGGTCTGACTTGCTGTGGGAATTCGACAAGATCTCGCCGTCTGTTTCCAAGAGCTGGATTCTAGGTTTCCTTTCTCGCTGGTTGGTTTCAGGCCGACCAAAGCAGGCCCGCCTGTTCATGCAGCCGCAGAACGAGGGTTCCCACGATGGGGTGTGGACTTCCTCGCTTGTCATTGCACACCAGCAAGGAAACTGAGTCCTGGAGATGAATAGGCAAGGGAGGGGAGGCCCAGATCCAGTGAGAAAATGGGGCAGCCAAGGAGCGGAAGGATGCTCGCTCGCCACGTTTGTAACGTGGAAACGTCCGAACGGTTGGAGCAGAGCGACTGAGCGCTGTGTTTGTTTTCTCTGGCCTTCTCTAAGAATCTGCACGATCTTCAGGGAGGTTTGTTGCCTTTGTGGTGTCTTTTCCGGTCCCTTCTATAGCAGGATGTGCTTCCTCGTGCATGAATCGGCCGAGTGCCCTCCAGGCAAGGGTCTCTCGTTTGTTCGCCTCTTTAGAGCTTCTTACAAACAGGAGACTGAGCCCCCCTGCAAATATGTGCCTTGTGACAGGTTGGGGCATTAGGAAATTCTTCAAAAAATCAGATTAGATCATCCTTCCAATGTACCTGGCAGATTGGAAGCTCCCCGTTGGCTCTCCTTCACTCCCAGTCGTGGTTGCTATCATGTTCCAAACACTGGTTGGTTGTACCTTCCAAGCCCCCTTTCTCCAGCTGGTTCTGAGTAACGGTGTGGAGGTTAACATTGATTAAACCTGGCCATGTTTGGAAGATCTAGTTTGCTTAGGTCTTCAAACGTGGCCACTTTAAGACTTGTGGACGTCAACTCCCAGAATTCTCCAGCCAGCTACGCGAACCCCTGCCTTAGAACAACTACAAAAGAAGAAGAGGAATGTGGGGGTGTCCCTTGTCAAAGCTGAAGCTGCGGTTTAAGTTTTATTACATTTACATACCGTGCCACTCTCCCAAAAAGGGACTCGGGGCGGTGAGTTCACCAAGGTGGCTGGTCCACTGGTGATACTGGGAGACATTGACGTACGTGAATTTTGAAGGAGGACAATCATTGGATTCCCCTTTTTTCAAAGTGTGGGCATCTCATTCACCATGGCCGGAGTTGCAATTGCCTTGACAGCGCATGCAAGCATTGCAGATCTGCCCACGGATGCTCTGCCCCCCCTTAAACGTCCAGTTGGATCAGGATTGTTGCTCCTGGCTGGGGAATTCTGGGAGGTGTGAAACCCACACGCCTCCTTCACCTTGTCAAGGTTGACCAACACCGGCCGGGTCAAAAGCTCGACCTTCAACTGCACAAGCTCCTCCTTTTTTGCAATTTTAGGTATCAGCAATGCCCCCCTCCTCCCCCTCCCCCCTTCATGTGGGAGTGCTTGAAGGGGTCTCCTCCCTACCAGGGAGCAGGGGGAGGGAGGTGTGGCTTTCAAGAGCAATCAACTTGGCCAAAGGAAGCCAATTTATTCTCTCTTCCAGTTCGTTATGATCTGTGGTGCAGGATGAACAAAAGAAGCCTCGGATTTCCTTTTATCTTCTCCCCAGATGTGGTTGAGGAAACATTAGGAAGCCTCTGGATTAATGAGCTTGTTAAAACTAGGAAGTGCCTCCATGTATGTGCCCCCCCCCCACTTCCTCCCTTCCTCCCTCATTAGAAACAACCCCACCCCCAAAGAATAATTTCAGGTTCCTTTTTCCTTCCAGCCGCTGTGATAAAAACAGAGGAGCCCACGTGGACAGCCTGTGAATCCTCAGCCGGTTCCTCTCTCTCTCTCTCCCTTCCCTGCCCTCACCCCAACGTTATCATCAGGGGGAGGAGCAGCCTTGGCATCTTTCAAAACCTAATTAGGTAAAAGCAGCGGCTCCAGAGCTCTGAAAAGGGGCTCCAGGCAGGAGGTAAACCTTGGCTCCTTTTTCACACGGCCTCTTGATTGGGCCTTCTCGGTTATGGGGCTGTTTCCTACAAGCCCCACCTTTCTTCACTATATTTTTTGCTTTGCAAAGGAGCCTGATCAAAAAAAAACCCCCTGCGCTCCAGAGCCAAGGGTCACTTGGGGAAAACTTAGAGTACACGTCTAACAGAATGGCAGAGTTGGAAGGGACCTTGGAGGTCTTCCAGTCCAACCCCCTTCCCAGGCAGGAAACCTTATACCGTTTCAGACAGTTGCCCAATCTCTTCTTTAAAACTTCCAGTGTTGGACCATTCACAACTCCTGGAGGCAAGTCAGTCCAATGATGGATTGTCTTCATTGTCAGGAAATTTCTCCTTCCTTCTAGCTAGGTTGCTTCTCTCCTGGGTGACTTTCCATCCGTTGCTTCTTGTCCTTCTTCTCCCTGCATGCTGAGAGGTCAGAAAAAGAGACGGCAGGCAAAGTGGGAATCTCTGGGAGGGTGGAGAGAGAGAATATATGCAAAAAAAGGGGGGGAAATATCCACGGGGCTCTGGCACATCAGCTCTAAACTTCGTGCCCATTTTTAGAAATGATGCTCAGCCTTCTCCTACTTTGTGCTCCTTAATTTACGGACTCCGTGCAAAACGGGCACTTCAAAATATTAAATTCTCTGGGCGTGACTTCATGCGCATGGCATTTCGGCCACACCTAAAACAATGCAATATAGAAAGTCTTCCCTAGAAAATATATTGCTCACTTAGCTTTTGTTAGCCTCTACTAATATCGTTAGAGTGTAAAAACTACCGTTAAAGAGATATCTGCCTTTATACAGTATTTATACATCTCTCTCTCTCTCTTTCCTTGTGGCAATGAATTCAGGAGGGACTTCAATCCTGAATCCTGAACACCAGGAAGGGTTTCGGCAAAGCTCGTAGGAGGAAGCTCTGTTTTGAAGGCCCCCCCCCCCCGCCCAACCCCACACGCAGGCTCAGCCTTGCCTCTTTGGCAAAGCAAATACGGAAGGGATTCACCCCACACAGAAGGAGAGGGATGCTGCTGCCCAGAAAGGGGGGCTGTCCTTTGGGGGCACAATAGAAGTGGGGGTGGGGTTGTTTGGGGTGTCGTCCTTGCAGGGGGCTTATGCTGTGAGAATGCCGGGCATCAGAGGGTGCCCGCTCCTTTCCCTCTCCCTTCCTTCCTTTTGCCGGTTTGGCTAAGATGGTGGAGGAATTTCTCTCTCTCTCTCTCTCTCTCTCTCTCTCTCTCTCTCTCTCTCTCTCTCTCTCTCTCTCTCCCTCCCTCCCTCCCTCCCCCCCTCCCTCCCCCCCCCCTCTCTCTCTCTCTCCTGTGGGTGCACCGAATTTAGGGCTCAGCAATGTGAGAAAAAATCTGGAGGAGAAAAAAAAGGAAAGTTATGCCCTGAATGTTTGCAAGATTCTGCCTTCTGTGGCCCTCAAGCGCCTAACTAAGAGGGTCCCCAGGAGATGCCAGTGGGGCCACGAAAGAGACTCAAGGGCCGGGGGAGAATCTGGAGAGCTTTAGAAGGAGATTTGCAAGACGGAAGAGGGTGGGGGAACTTTCCTCCTGCAGCTTCCTCATTTTGCCCTGGGAGGGGCCATTCTTGGCTTTCTGAGCACACTCAGCCCTCTTGGAGGGTCCCAGTTTCTCTCCCCCCCCCCCCCGGTCAGAGCACCAGAGTCCGCTTAGAGGGGGTCAGGCCAGAGCCGCCCCCTCCCCCTGCGCCCTTCTGCTCCCCCTGTGTCTGACCAGGCAGGTCCCCTCAATACAGGAGCAGCCCAGAGGAGCCGGGAGCTCCCAGGCGGGGTCACAGGGAAGCAACCCCCCCCACCACCATCCTGCGAGAGAAGGAGCAGCGGTGGCGGCTTCTTGGCACTAATGAGCCATCTGCTCAGCAGCCTGTGAAATCCCCCCCCCCCGCCTCAGAGGCAGCCCCCCCTTCCCCACATTGCGCAAGAGTGGAGCGTTTTCTCCCCTCCCCTCCGGCTCAGCGGCCCCACGGCCCTTCGGCAGCTGTCCTGAAGCGCCTGGGGGTCCCCCTCCCATTCTCAGGTGGACGGGCGTCCCCGATGCAGACCTCCCCCCCCCCCCTTGGCCCCAGAGATTCCCAGAAGGCCGCAGCGATGGTAGGAACACTTGGGGGGTGCGGTTTTCCTCCCTGGGGAATTGCACCAGGGTCTCCGTGGTTGTCGGTCTGGTCGCTTTCCGGAATCGCCCCCCTGGGTTCGTTGCCCTGAGAGGTGGGCCCGCTGGGTTTTGAGCCCCGGATCCCCACCAGCCTGAAGGAAGCTGCCCTTCCCAGGACGGAGCAGAGCCTGGCGGTGCCTCTGCGGGTCAGCCGAAGCGGGAAGCTCTGCTCCCATCATCCAGAAGGCAGCAAAGCACAGGAAGTTTCCCTTTTCCCCCTTTCCTTTTCTTCCTGCCTTCAACCCGGCTGGCTCACATCCTCCTCTGCTGCCGATTCTCTCCCGTGATTTCCTGGAAAGAGACGAGGTCTGAGGGCAGAGGGTGCATTCGCCCCTAACCCTGGTTTGCAAGAGGCCTGGGTGCCAGGGAGTGCATGTACCCACGTGCAGGAGGGCCCTTAGCTTGTCTGGCCTGGTGCCCTCCAAGGGGGTCCCTGCCAAGCCCAGAATCCCCCCCCCCCCCATGGGGAGATTCTGGAAACCGAAATGGCAGCTACTTGGAAGGAGCCCAGAGTCCGTCTCGACGGAGATTGGTGCAGTTTATAAATCGAATTAAATAAATAAATAAATAAATGCCAGGCTTTGCCAAAAACTCCACAGAGGAGTGAGGCTGGCAAGGGAAGACGTGGCCCGTCTTGAGCAGAATCTCTTTCAATTTATTCCCTTTGCTTTAAAGAAGGCCAACGAGATTCATTGTGCAAATCTGGGCTCAGTGTTGATCAAAGAGATAATGAAATAAGCCCTCCATTGTTTCACAGGAGGTTAACTCATTTGCTGGTCTCAAACCAGCTAATTGCAATCTTTTTTGGGCCGCCTGAAATGAAAACATTACAAATATTGGATGCTTATTCCACAATATTTGATTTAGCAACTGGTGATTTCAGTGGTTCTTTTCAAATGAGTCAGCTTACGTCCTCGGTAGCAGTTTTGAGTAACGCTGTTTGCGGTTTTGAGGTGTTTTTGCTTCACTGTTGACATTTTCTGCAATTAAAACCATTCGCCTTTATTAAACTTATTTCTAGGGCAGCCATGCAAATATTGTTGGGATTAACATTTGAATAATAATTGGATGGATTTGGAAAACCAACATTAGGGGCCAGAGGGCATTTTCCCCTAGGGGAGCCCGGAGGGAGCCTGCGTTCCCACTGAATGGTCCTTGACTTACAACGGTTCACCCAGTGGCCGTTGAAGTTACAACAGCACTGAAAAAAGTGACTTACGACCAGTTTTCACACTTATGACTTAGGGAAATAATGTTAATATGAAGGTGAAAGATGTGGCAAAAAAGGAACGATGTGGCACAGAGGTGTTTGTTCCCAAAAGACACACGGCGTAAGGAAAGATGGGAGGTTTATTTTGGTAATTGAAAAATAATAAAACTCTTAAAAAAAAAAAAAGGCGGTGTCACTAATTTAAGAGCTGCAGCCGTCCGCTTAACGAATGTGACGAGAAACAAATTTCTCACTTAACAACCTAAATTTCGGGCTCAATGGGGGTGGTAAGTGGGCGACCACCTGTAACTGGTTGGGGGACTTCCAAAATGTCAGCAGGACTTCCTGTCGGGGGCGGGGGGGAGGAGAGGGGGGGGGGAGTTAGAATAGAATAGAATAGAATAATTTAATTTATAGACCACTCCTCTCCCCGTAGGGACTCGGAGCGGTGCACAGGGAAAACTAAAACCACAATACAATAAATATACAAATATAATTAAGAACAAATTAAATCTGGGCCTGTGCTAAAATCCCCTTAACATGCTAAAATACCCAATTAAAACAGCTAGACCCTGTAGAGAGAGGCTACCCAAGGCCGGCCAAACGGAAAAAATGAGTTTTTAATTTCAGACGGAAGGAGCGGAAGTCCGTGGTTGTTCTGATGTCGGTTGTTGAATCGTAAGCCGCCACTGCCCCTCTTCCAGAGCCCCCTCCCTCCCCCCCCCCCTTGGCCCGTTGGGCTCCTCTTGGGCCGTTTCCCAGGGGATAAAACCGGCTTCCCCCCCCCCCCCTTTCCCTTCCGCAGAGACCATGAGACGGGTGGTACGGCAGAGCAAGTTTCGGCACGTGTTCGGCCAGGCGGTGAAGAACGACCAGGGTTACGATGACATCCGGGTGTCGCGTGTCACGTGGGACAGTTCCTTCTGCGTCGTCAACCCCAAATTCGTGGCCATCATCATTGAGGCCAGCGGGGGAGGGGCCTTCCTTGTCCTGCCTTTGCACAAGGTAAGTCAGGGGGTTATTCCTCTCCCCCCCCCACACACACCCACACCCTCCGTTCCTGTGATGTTGAGCGTTGGCTTTCACGGGCCTCTTTACGGCAAGACTGACTGGATTTCCCCTCAGGCCCTTGGCCCCCCGGAGCCTCCAGAAGGCACTAAGGGCCAGGGGAGATGGGTGACTTATAGCCCTCTGACCCCCGCTGACCCTTCGTTCCCCTCCAGGGCAGCTTTGAAGAAGAGACTGGGCAGCCATTGGCCTCGAATGGCCCCAGGCAGGGATGGCTTCCCCTTTGCTCCTCGCGGGCTGAAATCCATCGTCCCACACCCATCATGCCATGCGCATGTGTGTGCTCCCCCCCACCCATTCATGCCACCTCCCCCCCGTGCTCCGTTTTGGGCCCTGCAGACCTCCCTGAATCCTGCTGGGGCCAAAAACGCCTTAGTGGCAGAGACCCCAAAATCAGCTGGCCAGCGGGAGGCACACGCACCTGTGCAGTGGAGCTGAGGCCTCCGTGTGCCACCACGTGTGCCATGCGTGGGCGTAGGCCTTCCTGTTTGAGCAGGGGGGTTGGACTAGAAGACCTCCAGGGCCCCTTCCAACTCTGCCCTTCGGTTATCGTGCGTGTGGGCAACGGGCCTTTTCCTAAGAAGGACAGAGAGCCAGCTGAGCTCCCAAGGGGCACATGGAGCCCCCCCCCCCAATCCTGCAGGTGGAGCCTTCTACCCCTGAGAGGGCAACGGTGGCCGAAGGGGCTCGGCTCTTCCTCTCCAGCGTGGAGTCCTTCCCTGCAACCCACATCCCTTTGCAGTGAGTCACGGAGCTGAGCCGGCCTCCCCTCCCTCCCTCCCTCCCTCCCTCCCTCCCTCCCTCCCTCCTCGCTGATTCCCAGCCCAGGGAAGAAGAGGGAAGCCGCCTCCTTGGCTCCCAAGGCTGAGCCAAGAACCTCTGGAGGCTCCGAGGAGGAGGAGGAGGAGGGGAAGCGCTCAGGCCAAAAGGCCTCCGGGGCTGAACCTCCCCAGCCAGCTGCAACCTTGGTTGCCCCCCTCCCTCCCCAGAGGCTTTGCCCCCTGCTCCCCCACAGCAGAAAGAGGGGGGCTGGGGCAGCAGCAGGCCGGGAGGGGGCTCTGCTCCTTCAGCCCGTTTCCCTCTGGCTCTGCTGCGTTCGCATTGTGTGCGCCCTCAGCCTCCCCTCCACAGGGGCTGCAGCTCTTCCACGAATCAGCCGATGATGGGCCCTGGCAGTGGTTTTTACCATATATGGCCATTGGAGCTCTTTCGGCTGAATAATCTCCACCCTCCGCTTCGATTGGCCACTCGCAGCCCACAGGATGGAGGCTGGCTGGGAGCTGCTGCTGCAGCAGGCGGAGGAAGAGGAGGAGGGCTGACGCTCTCCCCTGGCTCTTTCTGGCGTTCCCCGCCCTGCACCCTCTGGGCACCGGCTGGGCTCACCCCTGGGGGGCAGCCTGGAGGGAGGGCAGCCCAGGCGGAGCAAAGGGGCTCTGCCGGGGACTGCCAGGCAGCTGGGGAAGCCCCCCACCCCACCCAGAGCCCCTCGGGGGCAGGAAGGAGGCTGGAGAGGCAGGGAGTGGGCACCGGCCTGCCCAAGGGAGCCCGTTCCTCCGCAGAGGCCGTGGTTTCACTACCACAAAGGACCTTTGGGTGGGGAAGCTGAAGGGAGGCAAACGGCCAGCAGACCTTCCCTCCCCCACCAGGGGGGGCTCAGAGGGGGCTTCAGCTCCCACAGTTCCCTGAGGCCGCTGGGCCTCATTCAAGTGGGCTCACCTGAGCAGGTGGAACGGAGAGGCCAGCGGCAAAGAGACGAGTTCTCGCCTCGCCCAAGGCGGCCCCAACCCTCCTTGGTCCCAGGGGGCTTCTGAGAGGCTTCCCCTCCTTGGCTTTTGGGGAGCCCCGTCCACGGAGACGAGGCTTCCCCTCCCCAGCCATAACTGTGTCTTCTGGGTGGGGCTCCTCTCCAGCTTGGCTTCTGCTCCTTTCCTGCTTCCCTTTGCTCCAGATATCCCCCCCCCCCCCCCGCGGTGCTGGGCTGAAGCCCCGGCCTGCTCTTGAAAGGACTGGCGGTTGTTGCGAGGGGCCAAAGCCGAAGAGGGAGGGGGGGAGGCTGGCTCAAGGGCTCCAGAGGAGACCCTCGCCTCCCCCCACCCCCCAGTTTCCCTTCAGGAAAGAACGAGGTGGATGCAGAGACCCCCTGAAGGTCTTGGGTTGGGCTTTCCTTGTGGGGTGAGGCCGCCTGTGCTTCCCTCGGAGGACGGGGGCCGCCGGGCCGTTTGTAGTCTTAGGGACAAAAGCCGCTCTTTGTGCTGCTTGTGTGAAGTTTCCCTGAGTTTCTCTCCTATTGTGGCTGGTTGTCCCCTCCCAAAAGATCCCGCTCACACTTTCCACAGGAAGCCTGGGCAAGTTGCTGCCTGCCGCTGCGGAGGGCGGGGCCCCCTCCCCATTCGGTGGGGCTGTGCGTTGCTCAGCTGGCTTTTGCACGCACTCACACTCACACACACACACTCACACGCCCCTCTGGCCAAGCAAGGAAAGGCTGGGGGATTCTGGGAGTTGAAGTCCCCCCACGGTTGAGAAAGGCTGCCCACCCGTCTGGCTTCCCTCTCCCTTCTCTTGCAAACGGGTGCAAAGCCAGGTGGTGCCCCCCTCCCTCTGTCCCTCCAGGCTTTCCTTTTTCTCTCTTTGGCCTCGAACGCTCCTCCTCCCCCCCCCCCCCCAGAGACCGATGGAGCAGCACCCTCCGATTCTCTTATGGTTGACATTGGAGAGGGAGGGAGGGAGAGAGAGGGAGGGAGGGAGAGAGGGAGGGAGAGAGGGAGGGAGAATGAGAGAGAGAGTGGGGGGAGAGAGAGTGAGAGGGAGGGAGAGGGAGGGAGAGAGAGGGAGGGAGAGAGGGAGGGAGAATGAGAGAGAGAGTGGGGGGAGAGGGAGGGAAAGAGAGAAAGAAAGAGGGAGGGAGAGAGAGAGAATGAGAGGGAGGGAGAGAAGAAGGGAGGGAGAATGAGAGGGAGGGAGGGAAGGAGAGGGGCCTGCTTCTCTACCCTCTGGAGTCTTGGAGGGAGGGGCGTCCTTGCAAGGCTGAGTCTGCCCCCCCCCCTTGCCCTTTGTGGAGGGGCAGCTCCTCCTTATCTCCAAGAGGGTTAGTCATGGTGATCCCAGCCGGCCTCCGGGATGATTAATGGCCATTTGTCATTTGGCTGAATGGGTGGCAGGGCCCCCCCACTGAAGCCTGGTGCCTGGGCAGGAGCCATCTGGGCGCTCCCGGTAGACGTGGGGGCCCTTGTGGGGAGGTCCGTGGCGGCTGGGGTCTCTGGCCTCGGAGGAGAGCCCAGGGAGAGGGTTGTCCCTCTGGGAGCCCCTGGGGAGCTTCAGTGCTGCCTCTCATCTGCGCCCACGTCCCTCCCTTCCTGCCCAGGCATCCACCCCCACCGGGAGGAAAGCCAGTGGTGGGGGCTCCCGAGTGCAGGAGGTGTTCCTGGGCCTCTCTGATTCTCCCCTCGGTCTGAGCGGCCGCCTTGCTTCCGATTCCGACCGGCAGGCCCAGGGCCTCTGCAGCCTCTGGTAGAGGGAACTTCGGGCTTTCAAGGCGAACCTTCCCAGCGTCGGCTGCGCAATCAGCCGCAATCCAAGGGTCATTGGGCACAAGGAGCAGAAAGCTTCTCTGGAAGTCCAGCCATAACGATGAGCCTGGAGGGTCTGCAGAGCCCATGCCTTCAGACGGGGTGGGGGTGGGGGGTGGAAACCTTTCCAGGGAGACCATAATTCAATGATTGAGCCCCCACCCCCACCCCCACCCCTTCGCTTGCCAAAACTCCCCGATTGAGTTCTGGGGCTCCCCAGTTCTACGAACCCAAGAAGAGCCGCCCGGGGGGGGGGGGGCAGGGAGTGGCTGATGGCCTCCTTTCATCTCCTCCTCTTCAGACAGGTAGAATTGACAAGTCGTACCCCACCGTCTGCGGCCACACCGGACCAGTGCTGGACATTGACTGGTGTCCTCACAACGACCAGGTGATCGCCAGCGGCTCAGAGGACTGCACGGTGATGGTGAGTGCGGCGCCTCGCTTTGGTTTCTGGCGGCGGCTCGTTGCTCATTCAGGTAGCGCTGGCCAGCCAATCGCCAGGAGGCCCCGCGGAGCAGATGGTTTATTAATGGGTGCCGGGACACCAAGCGGAACTGATGCCCTCAGGAGGCCTGGCCAGAGTTCAACATCTGAGCGGAGAGAAGAGAAGGGGGGGGGGGGCGTCTGCTTCTAATCCCGGCTGTCTGGGGAGGCTCCAGGGCAGAAACAGCCCTGAGGGCGGAGATCCTTGGAGTGCAGGCTGGCCACGCCCTCCGTTCCTCCAGGGGGAAGGGAGCACGATGGGCAGCTCATCACTGCCTCCCTCTGGCCCTCCTGCAAGGGAGCGCTTGGCCCCAACATCAGCAGGCTGACAAATCTTGCCCACTTCAAGGTTTATGGGCTTCAACTCCCAGCATCCCCCAGGCAGCCATGCATACTTAAAAAAAAAGAACAACCAGGGGTGAAAGTTCTGGAAGCAGCAGAAATTTTAAGTAGTTTGGAGAATTGGCAAATCCCACCTCTGGCTGGCCCCGGAGTGGGGAGGGAATGGGGATTTTGCACTATCCTTCCCCTAATTGTCTCCTGCAAACTCCACTCCCCTTTCGCTCCTCTTTTATTTCCTCTGGGAGGGGCCCTTCATCGTCCACCTGTGGCCTTCCTCCCAAGTTGGCCCCTCTTCTTCAGCTGTTCCCTTCGTGTCTGGCCACTCTGCGCATGCGCCCACTGGGAACAGGCTCCAGCTGTTCTTCTGCCTCACTGATGTCTGACTCTGAAGGCAGCTGAGAACTGCCAGAGGGCCCTGGCCCCCTCTCTGCCTCCGACACAGAGCCCCTCATCAGAGCCTTCCCCAGACTCCAGGACTGGCCCAGGTTCCTCCCCAACCCTCCTCACTCTCCGACTCTGATGCCAGCTCTGCTGACCGCTGGCAGACTACAACAAAACCGCCCCTTCCTCAGCACCCTCTTGGTCTCCTTCCTTCTCTTGGCAGGTCTGGCAGATCCCAGAGAACGGTCTCACGCTGTCCCTGACGGAGCCCGTGGTCATCCTAGAGGGCCACTCCAAGCGGGTGGGCATTGTAGCCTGGCACCCCACCGCCCGCAACGTGCTGCTAAGTGCAGGTAGGCCAAGAAACGGGGTGCCATGAGCTTGCCCTTGGGGTCAGGGTCGGTTGGGTCTGCGGCCCTCAAAGCCCTTCGAGGGAACGGCGGAAGGCACAGTGCTGGACCTGAGTTCAGCAGGCAGTTATTGGGGCTCCTTCCTCCTCCTCCTCCCCCCCTCCCTGCAGGCTGTGACAATGCCATCCTCATCTGGAACGTGGGCACCGGGGAGCCCCTGATCAACCTGGACGACATGCACCAAGACATGATCTACAACGTCAGCTGGAACCGCAACGGCAGCCTCATCTGCACGGCCTCCAAGGACAAGAAAGTGCGCGTGATCGACCCCCGGAAGCAGGAGATCATGGCGGTGGGTCCCTGAGGGCTGGGCTGGGCGGGGGCAACCTTGGCAGGGAGAGCTTCCGGCCGTCTGTCTTGCGAATGAGGGCCGGCCCTTCATTCGGCCTCGCAGGGCACGCCTGGCACCTCCTAAAGTCAGAGAAGAAAACTGAGAAACGAAATTTGATGCCAGCCTTCTCCCCCTGGAGCTCCCATGGTTCCCAGCCAACACGGAGGAGCCTGCCTTAGGGAGGTTTCTTCCCCCTTTGCTGTGGGGTTCGGAATGTGCCGATCCCTGGTTCAGCCAGCCTGGCAGAGTTCCGAGGCTCAGCATCCTGGTCCTCGCCCTGCCTGGGAGCAGAGCCCCAAAGTCGTGATCGTTTTGTGCTGTTGGGATGTGACACCCCCCCTCCCTTTCCATCCTCTCTTCCCCCCCCCCCCCCCCCTCCAGGAGAAGGAGAAGGCGCACGAAGGCGCCCGGCCGATACGAGCCATCTTCCTCTCGGACGGGAACGTTTTCACCACGGGCTTCAGCCGCATGAGCGAAAGGCAGCTGGCCCTCTGGAACCCCGTGAGTGTCCCTGGGGAGCTCGGCTGGTGTGGGGAGCCGCTCCAGAGAGGCAGGCAGGCGGGGTTGCCTTGAGCCCTTAAAACAGCCTTCCTTGCCCTCTTTAAGATGGGCAGACTTCAATTCCCAGAATTCCCCAGACAGACAGTGATGCATAAATAGATGATAGATAGACTAGATACATGGATGGATGGATGGATGGATGGATGGATGGATGGATGGATGGATGGATGGATGGGACAGAGAATGAGAATAAAATCTATCATTTCTAGTCAATGGAAGGCTATCTAAGGCCATCTGGGTGGGTGAGTAGCCAGGTGTGTAGGGATGGATGGATGGATGGAAGGTAGGTGGGTGGATGGATGGATGGATGGATGGATGGATGGATGGATAGATAGATAGATAGATAGATAGATAGATAGATAGATAGATAGATAGATAGATAGATAGAAGAGAGAGATGCATAGATGCATAAATAGATGATAGGTAGACAGACAGGTAGATGCATATATACGGGAGAGAGAGAGAGAGAAAGAGAGAAAGAGAGAAAGAGAGAAAGAGAGAAAGAGAGAGAGATCTGTGTTTCTCAACTTTGGCTACTTTAAGGTGGGTGAACTTCAACTCCCAGAATTCCCCAGCCAGCCACACTTTCTAGCACCATAAATACGGGGAGTCAGCCTGGGGAGGGGTCTGCTTCAGGTCCACCATTTTGGAAGCTGTTTCCCTTCCCTCTGGCGGAGGCAGCCTCTCTTCTGCATGCCTCTTTCTTCTCCGAGTAAAAAGGCGTCTTTTGCGTTGCAGAGAAACATGGAGGAGCCCGTTGCCCTCCACGAAATGGACACCAGCAACGGCGTCCTGCTTCCCTTTTACGACCCGGACACGAACATCCTTTACTTATGCGGGAAGGTGAGCCCCCAAATGAGAATTTGGCCCCAGAAATGGGAGTGGTCAATGCCCAGCTTCTCCCTCCGCCTTTATTATGCCAAGGGCAGAGGGAAGGGGATGGCCAGGTGGCTCTGGAGCTGGGCTTCCTCCTCTGGAATTGGGGTTGGGGGAACGGCCTCTGAAGGGACCCTCCCTGTTGCTCTGGAAACTTCCAGGTAATACTTGGCCATTAACATTATTAATATTCACATCATTAATTGTGAAGCTAATGAAGCCAAATGCTTATTATGTAAAAACCGAATGTGAAGAGAGATGCTGCCTCTAGAAAAGAGATGCAAAGTAGATGGAAAACGGCCTTCCTCCCGCAGGGCGACAGCAGCATCCGCTACTTCGAGATCACGGACGAGTCGCCCTACGTCCACTACCTCAACACCTTCAGCAGCAAAGAGCCCCAGAGGGGGATGGGCTTCATGCCCAAGAGGGGCCTTGATGTCAACAAGTGTGAGATCGCCAGGTGAAAAGGGGCGGGGCTCCCTAATGGGTTGTGTGTGTGTGTGTGTCTCATTAGCCTTCTGAAAACCTCAAACCCTGAAGTGCAATCCTACACAGCAAAGCTCTCGTGGGTTCTGACCAAGACTTCCCGAGAGCCTCAAGCCAACGCCTGGTCCCAACAAAAACCCCTTTCAGTAATGGACTGTGAATTCTGCTCATTCCCATCCAGCAAAGTCTTTCCAGGGAGGATTTACGGTCACAGACCTTCTCTGGCTTGGAGAGCTGCCAGGCCGATATCTGCAGAACTTGGCAAGGAGTCTCCAAGGAGAGTCACGAACCAATGAAGCGAACTCATGGTCTCCTGCAAACTCCCCTCCCCTCTTGCTCCTCTTTAATTCCCTCTGGGAGGGGCTCTTCACCGTCCACCTTCTGCCCCACTGATGTCTGACTCCGAAGGCAGCTGATAACTGCCAGAGGGCCCTGGCCCCCTCTCTGCCTCCGACCCAGAGCCCTCCTCAGAGCCTTCCCCAGACTCCAGGACTGGCCCAGGTTCCTCCCCAACCCTCCTCACTGTCTGAATCGGCTGCCACTTCCTCTGGTGGGTCACAACATCTTGAGACGAAAAATCTGCCTGGCTTTAGGATGGCAGGACCTCCCTTGCTGGGCTTGGATTCTTGGCCTGGTTTCTGATGGTCGGGGAGGGGGCAGGGAGAGGGAAGGAGAGAGGGAGAAGGATGACCTTCCCTCTCCAGAGGTCGCTGAAATGGTGGCTTGTCCTCTCAATCTCTTTCCCAGGTTCTTCAAACTTCACGAGAGGAAGTGTGAGCCCATCATCATGACCGTCCCCCGGAAGGTGAGCCCCCCAGAAGGTTCTTTTAGGCTTGGGAGATTCGGCCGAGTTCTCCGAGGCAGGGCAACTGACCGGGTTGACGCCTGGTGGTTTTGACTCCTCCTCTTCCTCCTCCTCTTCCTCTTCTCCTTCCCCTTCCCCAGTCTGACCTGTTCCAGGATGACCTCTATCCGGACACGGCTGGGCCCGAAGCCGCCCTGGAAGCCGAGGAGTGGTTTGAGGGGAAGAACGCCGACCCCCTCCTCATCTCCCTGAAACACGGCTACATCCCAGGGAAGAACCGGGATCTCAAGGTGGTCAGGAAGAACATCCTGGACAACAAGCCGGCTGCCAACAAGAAGAGCGATCTCATCAGCACCCCAAAGAAAGCGATGGACACCTCAAACCCTGTGAGTAACACACACACACACACCGGTCCCTCTGCCCCAGGGACCACGGCTCTGCTTCATCCCCGTCTCTGGCCCAAAGCCATCCTCTGAGCCAAGCAGGGTTGGGGGCTTCCCTTATCCTCCCCCTCCCCATTCTGGGTTCTGCCCGTGCCCACTTCAGGACCGACCCTTTGCCTCTTTCTCCTTCTCGCAGCAAAACGAAGCCAAATTGGAAGAAATCTTGAAAGAGCTCCGGGCGCTCAAAGACACAATGGCCCATCAGGACGAGCGCATTTCCAAACTAGAACAGCAGGTGGCGAAGATGGCCGTCTGAGAGCCAGCCGGGGGGAGGGGGGAGGGGGTGTCTACGGCAGGGGGAGGAGGAGGAGGAGGAGGAGGAGGAAGGAAGCAGGATTCGGACTGCGAGCCCAGCCCTGTCACGGTCGCTCAGCGGAGGCAGGGCAGCCAGGCCTTTTCTAGCAAGCAGCCCTCGGTGTGTCCTGGTGTCCGTGTGGCCCCTCCACAGCAGGCACTGCCGCCTCCTTCCTCGCCTCGGTCCATCGGTCGGAGGGCCAGCCGTTCCACGGGATCCGTAAGACGCCAGGATCCCTGCCGGACTTCCTAGAATCGGGGACCAAAATTTCTTCGTTTAAAAACACACAAACACAGTTTTCGTTTTTACTTTCCAAGTTGCCAAAATCCGAAACTTTTTTTTATCCTTTGATTTTATTTTATTTTCCTTTCTAGCATTTTTACAGTATTTTGTGTTTTTAATCTAAAAGGACGTTGTGTACTTGTGCCATCTGAGCAACAGAGAAGTTGCGTATGCCTGTTTACTTTGGAGCAACTGCGCCCCCCCCCCCCCCGCCAGCTCCGAGAGACCAATTTTAATGTTTCCGATTTCCGGTTCCCCTGAACTTTGCCTGGACTTGAGGAGGGGGGAGGCTTTCCCACCCGCTGCCATTCCGAGGGACTGAACCCCCCCACCCCCACTTTCCCCAGAGCCTCCTCTCTCAAATCTGGGGGGCCTTTATTCCAACATCGGTTGAGCTTTGGTTTAATCTTAATCAAACTTTGTCAAACTTTGGCATGTTGTGATTGCTGATTTCTGGGTCCATGTTTCCTGCAGATGTTTGTTCTATTTATCATCCAGGTGTTACAAGGTTATAAAAAATATATGATGAATTTGGGACATTTAAGGACAAATGCACTAAATTTTGCAAGCTGTTGGGAAGCTCTTGGAAGTTATTTACGCGTACCTCCCTCCTTCCTTCCCTCCCTCTTTCCTTCCCTCCCTCCCTCCCCTCCTTCCCAACTTCCCTCCCACTTCCCTCCCTCCCTCTGCTCCGAGCTCGGGCTGACCTCCATACCCTCAACGTCGCCCATCCTGGTCGCAAAAGGCCCTTCAGCTGCTAGAGACCAGCCAAACGGCCTCAAGTGCTCCCACGAGGCTGGCATGAGCCCAGGGCATTGGGGCAACTTAGATGTCCAGCCGTGGACAGCTTTGGGAATGGAAGCCTGGAGACTGCCTGGCTCTGCCAGAGGACTTCCCAGCTAAGTGACAGGGCTGTGTGTCTTCCAGTGGCTCTCACAGCTTCCCTGCTGGGTGCAGAGGAGGACCCCTCCGTTCCTTCTGGTGGTCTCGGGGACCTTCCCATTCAAGCTGCCCTTGGAACTGCTGCTGCAGGGGATTTCCCCCTCTCCCTCAAAGGGGCTCCGGACTTCCCCAGCCCCTGCCATGGAATCTGGGAGGCACCAGGAGGTTTAGAGGGTGCCTTTTCCATCAGGTGGAAGGGTTCCTCAGTGGCTTCCTCCTTCAGAATGCAAAAATACATCTCTAAAGAGAAGGGTGGAATTCCTTCCTTCCTTCCTTCCTTCCTTCCTTCCTTCCTTCCCTCCCCTCCCTCCCTCCCTCCCTCCCTCCCTCCCTCCCTCCCTCCCTCTTGCCAAAGGTCCCACCCAGAGGTCTGCTTGATTGGAGCTCCTGGTCTTGGGAGCGAAGTGCCACGGTGCTGTGCACGGTGGCTGGGAAGGGAAAAGGTGATGGCCTTGTGGGGGGTGTGTGTGCCAGAGGACGGACCCCAGAGGCAAAAGGCCAGAGGGATTCTGGGAAAGGGTCGCTGTCAAAAGTCGAGAGTCCTTTCAGGAAAGACCCTCATGGGCACTAGAAACTTGTTGCACAGCTTTGAGCCTTGGGATTGCGACAGAGAGATTTGGGCTCTTTAAAGGCTAATTTGTGGGTGAATATTTCTAACCTTTCTGGTGGCTTTTGGTCAGCCATGAATCCTCCTCCGGGGCCTTCAAAGAGTTTCCAGTGGCTCAAACTCCTGCCAGCCTCTTTGCTCTAAGCATGATGTGCCTACCGTGTTCCCTCTCCTCTCTCTCACACACACACGCGTGTCCCAAAGGGTTAGGGCTGGGAGCCTGCCTTGGGTTAGGGTCCCCAGAATGGCCATTAAACCCCCCCAGACAAGCTTAGGGGGCAAATTCCGCAATGCGTCCGTCCATCCCGTGTGGGAAAAGAAGTCATGTGGGCAGATAAGGAAGTGAGCAGGAAATCGGCTGGAGGCCCAACGAGATAAGATAGTTGCCGAAAGACGATACGGAAGGAGGGGGAAAGTTAGCAAACGTTGATGGGGACGAGTTCTGCGTTGAGGGACTCTGGTTCCCTGGTGCGAGAGACGGGCGGAGAGGTTTCACAAGAGGGAGGGGCCATTTGCATCCCCCCCCCCTGTTATTTACACTGCCAAACTCTTAAGTTTTTCCAACGTGGTGGCATCCTCCGGTCTGCAGCTCCCAAGATTCCCAGCCGACACCACAGAATTCTGGGGCTTGCAGTCGAGAAGATGGGGAAAGAATGCATGTGGGCTCAGCTTCGCCTTGGGGGATCTTTTGTGTTTACCGTCAGCAGAAGGTTGGAAACGGGGGGGGGGGCAATTATGGCCCCTTTACAGCCCATGGACTTCAACTCCCAGGATGCAGCCAATCCACCAGTTGCGAAGGGGCCATAGCTGCGCATCCCTTCGGGAGACGGAAGCAGCAAGGTCCGGGCCTGTTTGCTTCCTTCCTTCTGCCGCAACAGTCTTCGTTTCCCTGGTGTGATCCTTGCAGGGCAGCGTGGAGGGAGGTCCCTCGGAAGCTTCCTGTGCCATCCATCTTTCATTTCACGGGGCGCTGAGCCCGCAGCTTCTTGCTCCCTAGAACGTGGCCAGCCAGGGTCCCCGAGGGGATGTGCTGGTAGAAGAACCTCCACCCTCATTGTGCCATGTCCAAATACTTGCTTCCAATTTCAAACAATTAAAAGAAAACTAATTACCAAACCCACACCGTGAACCAACGGCTCTCTTCTTTTGTTTCCTTGCGTGAAGGCGCCCAGTTGACCCTACTTGAGTTCTGCCACCAGCTTGCTCTGAAAGGGGCTACTGGGAGTCATGGGGGTGACTGGTTATATTCGCCAAGCCAATATAACTCAAGCTACTCAAAGGTGTTCAGAGCTGGCAGGTGGAGACCTAGTTACAGGGTGGCTTATGCGACAGTGAAAAGTTGGCTTTGACCAAAGTCACTTGACCAAAGGCTGAGACCTCGAGTCAGGAGCCCAGTTTGGGCAAAAGGGGCCAAGATCGGCTTTCTGCATCTCAAGGAGGACAAGATTGAGGACACCCTGTTAAGACTCCACTTCAATGCCAGAGTCTGAAGAGGATGATGCTGTGTTCATCATCCTTTTGAGCAAGTTGGGCCAACGTGGCTTAAATCGATTCAGCCAGGTCTATTGTTGGCCTTCTGCCCTGCGTGAAACCAGCTCGCCACTTCAGGTTGAGTTGGTTGGAGCTCCCCTTCCTTGCACCCCTTCCTAAGCTTGGAGGGGGGGGGGAATGGCTTGTGGGGGAAGGTTCTCCGAGGTCTGAAAGGCCAAGTGCTGCTGCCCAAGAGGGGGCCGGCAGTGCAGCCAGATTTGAGGCGCCAAGGGCCAATGGCAAGACGCACAGGCGAGAAAGGTGAGGGTGGTGGCAATTTTTCACTTATTTGGGAGCGGGGAGCACTTCTCTGGAGAAGATCCAGGGCTCCGGGGACACGAGGGCTGGATCAGCACCCCAAGTTTGTCCTGAACGAACCCGTAGAAGGTGCGATTGCAACTCATTTTCCACACTTGAATGGGAGGCTCTGTTGGGGAGGGGAATCCCCCTACGTCCTGCAGACATCCGTAAATCAAATTTTGAAAAAAGGAATGGCTAAAAGGGCTCAGGTAGGAAAGCCAGAGGCCTGACTTTGTGCTCCTGTTGAAGGAGGTTGGTGTCGGCAGGAGAATTGGCAGAGAACTGATGTGGAAACCCTCTGGGAAGGAGATCTCACTCTGGGAGAGGCAGGGAAACCAGACCAGGTAGTTGGGGGGCTACTTTCCAGGAAAACTGGGGGGCTGGGCAGTGGGTGGCCTTGAACCCGGCTAGCCTCTCCCGAGATGAGGCTGCCTCACCTGTCAAGGCCAAAGAAATTGGGCCTCCTTTTTATGAAGTGATGCTTGGGGGGTGACTCATCGGTCTCCCTTCCTCCCAGGCAAGGCAAGAAAGCCCGACTCTGCAGGCTCCTCTCTCCCAATTCGGGAGTTGTGCAGCTGAATGAGCCGCAGGCCAACTTCACAGCCCTCCTGTGTGTAAATCTGACGTTTGCCCTACATCTAAATCCATGGCCTGGACTCTCCCCACGGCTTTGCCCATCGCCCCGAGATCCTTGGGGTCTTGCCCAGCCTAGTGTCACGCCTTACACCCAAGACTGGCCCATCGCTAGGACATCTCGGCCACTGGAACAGAATGCAGAAGCCTCGGGGTTTATTCTGACCAAGAGGACATTGCACGGTGGTGGCCCTTGGAGATCTCCTGCAGGCGGGCTGTCCTCAGGCCTCCTTGGGCTGAGCCTCCACATCCACGAGGAGACATGTCACCGTCCAGATGCTTCCCACCAAACCTTCGCTGGCCGTGCCCCTCCTCAATGCGGAGAAACGAAGCCCAGAACCGCCTGGGTGACGGAAGTGCACGGCCTGATCCGGTGCGAAGCCTCCTAACCACAGCTCTTCCCTGGCCACCCGTAGGCACAGCCTCCTTCCTCTCCCCCACAAAGGAAGCTGCATCATGTGTGCTCCAAACGGCTGCTTCTGATTTCGCATTCTCACGCTGCTCCGGCACACGGTTCCTGTTTTCTCTCGGAGCAGGTAAGCCGGCTTCAGCCGGAGGGGAACCTCTCGGCATCTCTTCCTGGGAGTTGGCTGGGAGAACCGGGCAGCCAGGAGAGCCTGGGCTGAGAGAGAGGCTCCTGTCCCTCCCAGAGGTCTTCTCCTGTTTACGTTCCAGGCGATGTTTCCTTTGGGGGGCAGCTGAGCTGTCTCGCTAAGGGGGATCCCCTCAAGAGCAGGACAGTGTGGTGGAGGATGATGGGGAGAAGAAGCAGCCTCAGGTTCTGGGGAGGCTCCTGGAGGTAACTGGGTTGCAGAAGGTGTGAGCCAGAGCTTCCTTCCCAGGGATGGGGCTGGTGGAGAAAGTGGCTTTGGGCTCTCTGACTCAGGGAGGATAAGCCAGCAAACGTCACTGCACAGATCCTCCCGTGGCTGAAGCTGATGCTTTGAGAGACAAAGTTCTGAAAGTCCCACTTGGCTCAATTGGCGGCAGCCGCTTGCTCGCTTTTTGGGTGCTGTGAGGCATCACGGAAGTCAGCAAATGGGCACAACCACATCTCTGAAAAGATTGCAAGGCCGGATTGCAACTTGTGGTAAACTCGTAGGAAACTTTTAGTCAGTCTCGCTCCAGAAAGTTGAGATTCTGAGCTGCCCATTCAAGCCTCCTGACGTGTTTTGTCCGTCATCCGTGTGCAAGGCTGCCACAAAAGATCCCCGTGGGGGTTTGGTGACGCGACTATCGGTATGACTGATCCTTCTCTCTGGTGAGCATCTCTCTTGACCCAAATGAAGCAAGAAAAGTTGTTCTCAGAAATGAGGATCTCAAAATATGGGGGAAGGTGGAACCTCCTGTAAGTTTTCACCAAGGCTCCTTTTGACCAAAGCCCTTTTCCTGTCCTGTCGTCCCTACCTGGATATGTTGGCGGTCGAGCCCTCTTCTTCCACGATGTCTTAGCTAGGCGAGAGAGGCTTTGGGGAAGGAAAAAGCAGAGGCTGATTGTTTGTGTGGACGCCTGATAACCCTCGTCTTTCACTCTCTCCTACTTGCATCAGGCAACATGGCTTCCTGGTGGCCCTTCCTGGCCATGATTCTCTCAGGCTTCCTCCTGTCTGGTGATTTCAAGAGTATCCAAGATGGCGCCAGCAGCACGAAGAACAAGGAGGCTCCTGCCAACACGACTGATTCAAAGTTGAAAGCAGCAGCTGAGGGAAGTACCGGATCCTCTCAGCTGCCCCCTCCAGGAAGTCAGGATCCAGAGAAGAAACACGCCAAGGAGCCTCCTGCCCTTCCAACAGCTTCCAGCCTCTCCAAGGTTCTCAGGGAAGAGGCCCCCTCCTCCACCACGGAGATCGTGGCCAAAACCGCATTCAAAGGTTCTCCAAAGAACGTGCTGGCAGAACCCAAAAGTCAGGCTAAGCCGACGCACCTTTCCCTGGGAACGACCCCCGGGTGGTCATGGCTGCTTGAGGTCACCTCTACCCCCCCTCAGGAGCCTGTTTCCACTGTGACGTTGGAGCAAGACTTTGAGATTACTGGACCCCTCTCCAAAAGAAAAGAAGGCCCCCGTTCTTCGTTGGAAAAAGTCACACCTAGTTTGGCCTCCTCGGACGATCTATCTACTGCGCCCTCCTCTCAGGGTCTGATGGATGATTTGGGGCTTTCCACAGCTACCCAGAAGCTCATCCCCCACACACCTGGGCCAGACACAAAGTCAAGAATAAAACTCCCTCTCATAACAGCTACATCTGCAACGCCTCAACCTCTGGATGAAATCCTGTCTACATCTCAGCCTTTGGTGGAAGACACAGATTTTTCCACGGCCAGCCAGAAGCCTAGCTTGGACTCAGGAAGGCCAGGCCTAAATCCAAGGGCAAATTCTTTCCTTGCCACAGGTACGTCTGAGCCCCATAAAACACAGACATACCCCTGGCTGGATGAAATGGGGTCGACATCCTTGGCTTTTTCGACAAGGTCCCCAAGACAAAGATTGGGTCTTATCACATCAGGCTCCTCAGCCACCACCCAAGGGACGTCTCCCCTGGCCAATGATACCAACCCTCTGATTGGAAAGTGTTTGCTGGCCATCTTTCTGCTGGCCCTGGTGGCCACCATCTTCATCGTATGCTCCGGTGTCCTGGCCATCATGCTGTGGCGTCAGAAGAGAGCCTACCGACTGGGCCAGGCCAACCACACAGAGATGGTGTGTATCTCATCCCTGCTATCTGCCGAAAAAGAGGAGGAGGAGGAAGAGGAGAGGAGGAGGAGGCCCAAAGTGAAGCGGGTACAACTTCTCGGAGAGACCGCATCTGAGATGGAGGCGGACAACTTAACTCTGAACAGCTTCCTCCCAGAGCATTCATAGTGCGCTTTCTCTTGGTGGTTCACCTTCTTAGAGTCTCTTGAGGTTCTCCAAGACCGTCATCTGAACCCTGGACTACGTATCTCCGGTGCGTCTCTATCTCCTCATCTGGGTGGGCCCCTTGCACTGACTCATCCGTTTGTTTGCCTGCTATAGAAACCCAACATTTATGTTCTTCAAACTGTCATTTCTTGGATAATTATTGTGGCTTGTTGAAAACAAGACTTAGCACAGGGTTTTTCTGCAGCCCTGCAGATCAGGTGTCTGGAAAGGGGACCTTCTGAAATATGTAAATTATTTTTTAGTTCGATTTTTACTTGGTTTCCTCCCAGGAACTGAAGGCTCAGATCCCCCCTGCTTCCCCAGACCGTTCAGATCTCATTCAGCGACGCCTCTGCCATAGGAAGGCCTTTCATTTCCCTCTTTGAAACCACCATGTCTAGAAAGTAATAACTGAACCGTGAAATCTCAGAATAGACCTAAACATTTCTGCTTTTTTTTGTATTTTACGACGGAACTAAGATTTCTAGAGTGTTTTTGAGATAGGTTTATGTTTGAAATTGGGTAGACTGGATGGGGGGGGGGGCTGTCTTAAGTAATCCACCTTTAAAACAATTAAACCTTTTGAAATGCAACCGTGGTTGTAGCCTCCCTGGAACCCATCGGCCGCTGCAGAAACATCCTCTTCTCATCCCAGGTCCTGTTGGGGGAGGCTCAGAAAGTCCCATTTCCCTCTTCTGGACTCCTTGTGGCTGGCTCTCACCTCAATTTAAACGTTTTGTTCTCTCTTCCAGTTTTGCAACAAAGAGGAACTTTTCTCCTCTCCTCTCCCCTCTTATCCCAACTCAAGTATTTGTCTAACCCAGGGTTCAGCAACTGGTGGCTCTGGAGCTGCATGTGGCTTTTCCATCCCTCTGCTGCGGCTCCCTGTTGGCTCCACCATGGACAGGGCTTTCGGTTAGGACAGGGAGAGGAAAAAGGATGCCGCCCTAGGAGGAGACTCTATGGTGGGGGGAACCGGACTTCCGGTCGGCTCCAGAACTGAACGGGGGTCTTCCAGTTAGGACCTTTGTGGCTCTTGGAATGTTTAAGGTTGCCGACCCCTGGTCTAACACACCAACTCAGGCTACTGGGAAGGCCCATCCCAATAGACTCCGGTTCCATCATCCCCTGACAAACTGCTCAGCCCCTCCTCACCTACCCTCCGCTCTCCCACGGTTCCCTGTTTCTGCTTCATTGTTTTGATTTCTCTTCCTCATCAGCCAGGCTTTCTCAGGAGCACCACCTGCTTGCCACAAACTCTTTTTTCGGCACTTAGTAGGACTTGTTTTACAGAAAAGTCCATCATTTTTCACTAGCTGGTCCCTCAGTTTGAGATGCATTTTTTTAAAAACTTTAACTGCCCTTGTAGCGATGATCAAACAATTACCATCATTGGCAAAGAAAAGCAGGAAAAAGGCTTGTAGAAACAGTATGAATTAAGTGAGACCATTCAGAAAAAAGACTTTGGGGGAAAATATTGCCAAAATTGCAGATGGATTGTCTGTGGACTTTTCACCAAAACAGAGAGGGAAATGGTGTGTAAACGGGCAGAATTAACTTCCCTTCATTGCAGAAAAGGAAACACATTTATCCACCTGTTTATTCAGCTAGACTTCTCCTGAACCTTCTGAAGAAGCACTCTAGAAGTTCCTCCTGTGTGTGGGAGAGCGAGAAGGCCCCTGAGTCCAAAGCAATGGGCCAACCTTCAGCCTTAGAGACTGGCAGCTTTTCTACAGAAAGCTCACACGCCCTGCAGGTTCCCTTTTCAAGAGGCTTTTCAGCTGGCAATCTTGCAACATCAGCTCGAGAGGAAAAGATCTCGTTGGGCCCTTGGAGGTGACTCACATGGGGCCAGGCCTGCCTCTGATGCAAACCTGGGACGGAAACGGGCTTCGCAGAACCCAACCCTCCCCCCCCCCCCCGGAAGGTTAAGGCAGGGTCTCGATTCTGCCAGATGCCCAGAGGGGCAGAAGCCGGCTGCCTTCAGGGAGGGAGAAAACGGCAGCTTTCAAAAGAGTCATCCCCTCCCCTCCCAAGGAAGGGAGGAAGGAAGCCAGGAAGGGAGGGAGGGAGGAAGGAAGGAAAGAAGGGAGGGAGGGAGGGAAGAAGAGAGGGAGGAAGGGAGGAAGGAAGGAAGGAAGGTTGCAGTGTCCTGGGGTCATCTGGTCTCCTTTTCTGACATTCTGACAAGCAAAATCAATGGGGAAGCAAGATTCACTTAACAACCGTGTTACTAACTTAACAACTGCAAGAAAAGTCATAAATGGGGCAAAATCCCCTTAACAAATTCCTCGCTCAGCAACAGACATTTTCGGTTGTAAGTCTGCATTCTATCTGAATTCCTCTCCTCTTTCTGTAGCTTTTTGCCTGCAAGACTTTTTCCTGGCCATCCAAATCTTGGCCTTAATTGTATTTATTTATTAAATGGATATGCTTCCTGCAATTAGGCTTCCTTGAGCGGCTCTTTTCGACCAGCTTTTAAAACCCTGAATTAGATTTGATGAAGAAAAGGACTTTTGGCTCCTGATGAGTTGATTAGAATCCTGCAAAACTGAAAACATTCCTCTGTGCTGATCGACCTCAGAAGCTCATAATGGAAACGTTTTTTTTTCCTGTTGTAGCATCCAAGATTGGAAGGTTTTCGGCTTGGATTGTGAAATGTTCAGGGGTTTTTACAGACAAATCTTTTATTGTGCAATTCTCTTCTTCAGCTCTTCCTGGGCACAACCCTTCACTTGCAAACTTGTTAGAAATGCCATGTATCTCATCCCCTTCTGGATTTTTTTACAATATTCGCTCTTTTTTTTTTAATGACAAGGTAAAGTATCTTTTGTAAGCACGGAAAGGCTCCCGGATGGGTTGCTCAGATTTTGCATCACCAGGCTGTGGCTTCCCAGCCTGAAAATGCTCCTCGGGGTTGTGACGCATCCTCGACTTCTAACGTTTTGGGAGAAGGAGTTGAAGAACAGGCAAAGGTTGCTTGGACCAACCATACAGTAAACAGCAACGCTCCTTGTTGCCACCAGAGGGCGCCCCAATCCAGGAAGACCATCAGACACACAGCCAAGCCTTGGGCATCACTGCAGACTTTCAATCTCTCTATTTATATCCCATTTATTGATATTGTTAGTATATTTTAGACACACAGCCGGACATCTAAAGGAAGCGCATCGATTGTGCATGTTGGACACTGCGCTGAATGCAATGGGGATCTAGTCACCTGTGCAGGAATTGCCTTCCGGTGTTATTCTCAGCGGCAGAAAAGTTGGCACGGGGCTGGCATGGGGGGGGGGGGGAATCTACCCGTCATAAATCCCTGGAATTTGATCCACTCTTGCTTCCACCCCTGCCTGTCCGGGGAAGCCCAGCAACAGCCTCCTTCTGCCTCCCTGCTTTCTTTGCCCCAAATACTGACTGGCCGAGCCTCTGCTGTGCCTTGACGCTCCAAGGATCCCGCTGGGCTCCATGTCCCGTCTTCCCTTGGCAGCTCCTGTCTCCTCCTTCCGTTTCTGTTGCTGATTTATCCCTGCTCTGCAATTCAAACCAGATGTGCTCCAGCCTAAACCCCCATTAGTGCTGGCACAGAGTCCGCTTTGCAAAGAGGGCGTACGGATCTCCCTGGCCTCCCTCCTTCCCTCTGGAGCATCTACAGGCCGGTGCCCCCCTTTATGTGAACCGCTGAGAGTGTGGAAACTGGCAGAGGAGAGCCCAGGTGGGGCTTTGCAAAAGGAGAGAAGGAGGCCCTGAGAATCAACATCCGTTATTTAAAAAGACGTGTTTGCTTCACCCTGGCATTCTGCATTTTCTTCCCGTGAGGCACAGCTCAAGCGGGCATCATTTTCCAGGCATTTATCTCAGTGGGGCACTTCCCTTGGCAGAGGAAGCCAGTGCCAACAAAAGCGCCTTGGAGGCAAAAGGGTAAAGAGGAGAAATGGGAAGCGATTCAAGCAGGAAATGTCCGTCCTCCGCAGTGCCACCCTGAGCAGAAGCTTCTAAATTAGCCTATTAGTGTTCTGACCCCACCCGCGGCTTCCTTTAGGCCTCTGTGCCCCTCCTGATGCCCTCTGTGGGCAGGCTTTCTCCAAATAAGGCTCCCTTGGAAGGAGTGGATCTGCAAGAGTGCCAGAGCTTCTGTTGCCAATTGTCCTTCTCTGGGTCCTGGGCTCAGCCCGGCCCAGAATCTGTCCGCCCTTCTACTATGGACACTGAGTGGGGACGCCCGGTGCCAAGCATCCAAAGGAGAACCGGAGCCCTTTCCCCCAAGGCTCTGACCCTGGCACACCTTTGCCCCCTCTCCAGCCTGCTTTCCTTTTGGATTGACCCACTGGAGGCTCATCCCCGCCTGGCCTCCCGGTGGGGAATCTAAACGCTCGTTCCATCCGGATGAATCAGCTCCCGGGTCCCGAGAGGCGCACGGCCCTGCCTCAGCTGCTCTGCTGCCAGGGAAGGCCGGCTGTGGCATCTCTTCCCGCCCAGCGATGGACGGAGCGGTCAGTGGGGGTTTTGCCAGGGAAAATTCCGAGCGGAGAAAGGCCAGGCGTCAGCTGGGGGGGAGGGGGGGCTCTCCACCCGGTGGTTCATGCTGGAGCCAATTTGCATGCAAACTGGGGTGGGAATTTGAGAGCTGGCGAGTCTGGTCTGCAGAGGAGATGCTGGGAATGCCCAGCCCTGCCCCAAAGAAAGTCTGGCCATCTGCTTTTGTCCCCCGACTCCCAAGCCAGGATGTGCCTCTATGCAGACAGTCCTGGGCCCTTCATTTGCACTCTTCTGGACACTGCAAGTTGCCGTCCCTCATGAAGGACAGGCCCCGGTGTCTCTTGGAGGGGAAAAGGGGCCTGCAGTTCCCCGCCCCCAAGCGGTTTCTCTCCAACGCAGGGGCCCTTCCACCTCCGGCTTCATCGCCACGTGCAAAGTTTGCAAAGCTGCGAGACTCCGCAGAGACCAAATTGCGCTTTGGGGAAGAGGACTCCTCCCTCGAGGTGGGCGTTTTGGGGGCACGGGGGGGGGGGCGCGGGTGGCCACAATGAAGCCTTGCAGAGCCAACCTCGGACACATCAGAGGCGCCCACAAGGCCGAGGCCGGCTCTCCTGGACCATCGGTCCTTTGAACGTCGGCCAGGAGGCTCCCTTGCTGCAGCCGCCCACTGCCAAAGAAAGCCCCCCCCTCTCTGAGCTGACCCCCCCCTGCCAAGCCAGCCCTGCCTTCCCTGTTTGCACCCTTGGCCCCTTCTGACCATCCAAGCTCCAGACTGACAAGCCTCCATCCTCTTTCCTTGAACTGCCTGCGGGGGGGGGGGGGTCCGGCCCCTAGATGGGCCGTGGGGCAAACCTCTCATTTGCGTCAAAGGGAGCCTTGCGTGATGCTTGAGTGCCGAGGAGCAGCTCGGATCGCCCCATCCATCTCTGGGACGGAAGAGACCTTGGGAGGGTTTCCTAGCCCAGAATCCATGCAGAAGATCTCCAAGCTGACAAGACAGACAATCTCGGTTTAAGGAGGGGATCATTTAAACTCTTCTGGATCTGGGTGGTTGTAATTTCCTGTGACCATTTTTGTTACAAACACTCAAATAGAGTTCAAAGCAGAATTGCTCCTTCTGGGGAATGTTAAGGGAAAGTATACGAAAGAGACAAAATACTTAATTGTGCATATAGCCACAGCCGCGAGAATAGCGCTCGGACAATGTTGGGCAAGGGATACCAGGCCGAGAGACTGTTGGGTGATCCGAAGGATTCTTGATTGCGCAGAAATGGATAAAGCCACCGTGGAGTTAAGGGAGACTCAGGATATCGTAGAGTTTGGGAAAACTGGGATCCATGGATGAATAAGAGGAAGATGAAATGTACAATACAATACAATAGCAGAGTTGGAAGGGACCTTGGAGGTCATCTAGTCCAACCCCCTGCCTAGGCTGGAAACCCTATACCGTTTCAGACAAATGGCTATCCAACATCTTCTTGAAGACTTCCAGTGTTGGAGCATTCACAACTTCTGGAGGCAACTTCTGTTCCACTGATTCATTGTTCTCACTGTCAGGAAATTCCTCCTCAGTTCTAAGTTGCTTCTCTCCTGGATGAGTTTGCACCCATGGCTTCTTGTCCTGCCCTCAGGTGCCTAGTTTGACTCCCTGCTCTATGTTGTAAGACTGCCATCATGTCTCCCTTAGTCCTTCTTTTTACAGCTTAGAAACAATAGCTGTATAGATATAGGGACAATTAGGAATGTGTAAAAATGTATTTGAATAACAAATGGTTATGTTAGGACTGTCAAAAAGGATTGTAACCTACACAAAACTATTTTTAAAGGCATCTGTATTTTAAAGCTTTAAATTTTCAAGAAAGGTTTAAAAAAAAAATCTTCTGGATCAGCAGATGAAAGCTTACAAAAGGCGCATGACCCTTTGGGCTGCTTTACCAGCAGTTGTGAAAAGATGCTTTCTACCCCCTATCTCCCCCCTCTCCTCCTCCTCCTGGCCTGCAGAGCCAAAGAGCCTGGGTTTACTCCGGTCAAAGCCAAGGCCACAGATAACCCACGAGAAGAGAGTCACGATTAAAGGCTGTAGACCCAACAGTTCGCCTCCTGGCTCCGTCCACAGAGCGGAGGGAACCCTCCGAAGGAGACACGGCCTCCTGCAAGATCAAAGACCCTCAAAGCAGCCCGGGGGGGGGGGGGGGGGGGAGCAAGACCGACATTGAGTCTAGCCGCCTCCTAATCTCGGCACCTACTTTCCAAACATGTTTCTAGTCCTCGTAGGAGGAGAGCCGTCTTCATCTGTGGTGGGGAGCCTGGCAGCAAAGGTCTTAGTGAGCCCCAGCCGATGCCTTTCAATCAAAGGTTGGGAGAAGGTTTATACCCAAGTGCATGTTATCCTTTGCAGTGTTTCCATCTTCCCTTAGAACATTCACAGAACCCACTGAGGGTCTCCCACTCGATGATTGACAGGCAAGCTGAGGCTGAGTTCATCGACTAAAATTAGCAAATGTCCTCAAACCCCCAAATAAGTGACCCAGACCTAATCCACATATCAAAGGATAAGGTTTGCAAACACAGAGTTAATTAAGTTAGGTCTCCCAGAGGAACTGCATGACCACACAAATAAATCTATTTAGACACACACACACACACACACACACACACACACACACACACACACACACACAGAGACCTCTCAAGTGTCACCCAAGAATCCACGCAGAGTCACTTCAAGCTCCCCCTATAAGACTCTGCAGCTGCTTCTCCCTCCTCTTCTCCTGCCCCTAAAGGCAAAGGTTTTTTTTTTTAATTTTAGGAATAAACATTTCTTCTTTCCTCACAGCTCTCCGGGTCTCCTTTTTATTCATGGCTCCGGTTGGAACCCCCAAATTATGCTCCTGACAAGGCGGGGAAGAAGATCGCAAAGGGCGATGAGGCGACCCTGGGAGGGGGGCTGCAGCCATGGGGGGCAGGGGCCGGTTGCAAATGCCCCCATTTGGATCCCGTGACGGAGGGGAAATGCTGCCATGGTTGTGAGTGCGAGGACTGCTTGTGGCCACTTGTGACGCCAGACGGTTGCTGAACGAAGGTTTGTGAGTCGAACCAGCCCTTGCAAGCCACTGGGGGGTGGGTGGGGGGGATGCAGCCCAGCAGGCTCCTGAGAGCCAAATAGTCCCCTTTGGGCGTGCAAAACTCTCCGCAACGAAGACCCTCCTGGCAGCCACTTAGCAGCTGGCCATCTCTGGGTGTGGAGCTGCTGACTCAGCTGGAAGAGAGGGAGGGGGTGGAATCCAGAGAGAGAGGGAGAGATGGAGGGAGAGGAGAAATACATTTTTAAAAAAAACAAACCCCAGCCCAAATTACAAGCAGAGCCTGGCCAGGGAATTGAGCTAAATTGCCGGTTAGGGCCGTGCCTGAGCATCTCCGGAGGGCTGCAGCCGGGATGGTCTCTCTGCCAGAGCTAAATTAGAGAGTGGAAGAGGACTACGGTGACCCTGGGGCTCAACCAAGCCACAGGCAGCATCGTTTTAGCCTGGGAGGTACCCACGCGTGGGGCGGCAAGCCCTCCAGCCGGCCACTTGGCCAACCCACCTCCGCATGCTAGAAGCCGCTTCAAAGCCACAGATTTTGGAGAGAGACGAGCCCTTAGGGAAGTCTTTCTCAACCGTGGTGACTTTTAAGCTCCCCGGACTCCAACTCCCAGAATTCCCCAGCTAGACTTTAAGCTCCCCGGACTCCAACTCCCAGAATTCCCCAGACAGCATGCTTCCTCCGGGGAAGTCACTGAATGCTGGCGGGATGATAATTCCTAATGTTGCCAGGTTTGGGGTGCCGCATTCTGCAACCCTGCTGGGATTTCCAGGCTGGGCCCCGGTCCTTTCCCCACAGGGGGGGCAGGTTGGTCTCCTGCTGCACCCCTGGGGGACGGGGGAGGGGCGAGGTTTATGACTGCTACTCCTAAAGGCCTCCCAGCATTCAACTACTGTGCCCTCCGTCTGATTCCCACAATCGGAGCTTCTCTGCCTTAAGCTGCCTTCTCCTTCTCCCTTCAGAAGCTGCCTTAGCTCAACAGCCCCCTCCTTTTGGGGAGGAAAAAAGCCAGGAAAACCGAAAGGCAGAAACCTTTGCAAACATTTTCCCAGCTTTGGCTTCCTTGGATTTTTCTTTCTGGCAGGGAAGAGTCTTGGAATTCCTCCTGCGCTCCAGCCGGGGCTCCCCGGGAGGTGACAGCAATGTATTTACGATCCTGATAAGGCATGTTGGGGGGGGGGGGGGGGATCATTTTTGAAACTTAACTCTTCCTTGCCCTCTTTCTCCCAGCCTCCTCCTCCTCCTCTTCCTCTTCCTCCCTGCATCCTCCTCCTCCTCCTCTTCCTCCCAGCCTCCTCCTCCTCCTCTTCCTCCCTGCATTCTCCCTCCCGGGGTTCTTAAGAAACTCAGAGCAAAGGAAGGTTTCAAATTTCATTTGCAGGCTTGACTGGAATAAAACTATGGTTCTCTGGAGGAGCCTTAATCAGAAACCTCTGGCTGGGTGGGTGTGTGTGTGTGTGTGTGTGTGTGTGTGCAACACAACCGCCCATTAGGGGCTCTGGAAGAGGCCGACCAGAGGAGGGATTTGCTGCATAATTTGACATTCCTCCATTGTATGGACTAGAAATGTAGCACCCTCGTTTCATTTGCTGGCATCTAATTGAATGAAATTATCCAATTTGCCCAGGGATTGTGGAGAAAGCCACAACAGGCCCCGTTCACAATCCGGTCCCTGCGACAGGCGGAATCAGAACCACACCACCCTCTAGCTTAGCCCGGGGCCAACATCTGCCTTCTCCAGCAACCTTTCCTCAGGGAGACGCCATCATCGAGGAGAGGAGGAAACCAAAGGGGCCCTTTGAGGATGGGAAGAGACTTGGTACGTGCCCAGATGCACCCTTGTCCTCCGGGGGCAAATCCTTTGGAGGAACTTGCTGTGGACTTAGAAGGTGGCTGCTGTGAGCCGTATCTCTGCATCCGGGGCCTGCCTTGAAAGCAAGTTTCCCTTTCCCTTGGAGGGCTGGGTAGGGAGCAGCGCCTCACCAGAGCCACAAACCAAGAGACAGAAAGAGGAGGCTCCAAGTTAGAAAACAAACCAGCATTTCTTTTTCCCCCCCAGATGGCTTGTCCAAAACTATCATGGGTATGAAAGGGAAGGAAGGAACGAAGGAAAAGGAAGAAAAGAAAGAGAGAGAGAGAGAGAGAGAGAAAGAAAAGGAAAAGAAAGAGAGAGAGAGAGAAAGAAAAAGAAAGAAAGAAAGAAAAAGAAAGAAAGAAAGAAAGAAAGAAAGAAAGAAAGAAAGAAAGAAAGAAAGAAAGAAAGAGAAAGAAAGAAAGGTTTTTTTGATGCCTTTGGGAAGATGTGCAGGACATGAATCTCTCCGCCCGTTGTGCCTTGCACGGTCCCTCCCAGAGAGGGGGGGGGGACTCTGCCTCTAGAAGAAAAGAGGAGGGAAGGGACGGAGAGGGGGGCTGTTTGGGGCCGTCCTGCCCTTCCCTCTTCCTACCCTCCCATTCCCACATGAAACCAGATTTAATGCAAACAAGCTGGCCTGGCTCAGAGCTGCCCAGGACGCTGCGGAGAGCAGAGCAGAGCCCATCCAGGCGCCCAGACTCAGAAAGAAACTTCCCGCGAGGAACCAGCTGCCTTCCCACCTCCTTTCTCCCCCCTGGGTGAGTCCCTGCCAGGCGCTTCTCCTGCTCAGTTGGGCTCTCTCTGCCATTCTCCCTGGCACTGGGGAGTCCTGGTGGGATCCTGCCACCCCTCCTGCCCTGCCAGGCACCTTGGGACACTTCGAAAGGCCGCTGCACGGGTGGCAAGAGCCTGCCTCTGCCCCTGATTTAATCCCAAGGGTGCAGAAAGCGCCAGCAGGGCATGGGAGTGAAGAATTCTCCCCCCCACCACCCTCTGCATCTGGAGGGTTGCCCCTGTGAAGAGGCAAGAAGGCTGGGCAATTGGGGGGGGGGGATGCTGCTGTCCGGTAGACTCCAGAGGCTCCCTGCAGACCGACAGCCTCTGAGCAAACTTTTTGGCACAGCCGCGAAGGTTGGCTTCGATGCCCACAGCCCTTTAGCCGCCGCCTCTTGCCATTGTGTGCCCAGCCCTTCAGAGCTGCAAGACGGGCACCCGCCTGCCTCTCAAAGCTGCAAAGCTCGGGTCAGGGTAGGCAGGCTATTGAGGGGAGGCCTGGGGATCCAAGCCCCGACACTCCTCCTCACCTTGGCCAGGTCTCTTCCCCGAACGGAGAGATTCCCACGCTGGGGTCCCTTGGGATTTCCTTTCTCCTGCACTTGGGCAGAGTGCTTCCCCTTGACTCCCAAGCGGGCCCTGTGGTGCCTCCCCTCCTGCAATGGGAGCCTGCCGCCCCCCCCAATCACCCTCTATCGATCAGCTTTATGGCTGCTTCTGTGGGTGGCTGCCTCCTTCCTCTGCCTTTGCCGACTTTACCCAAGTAAATTTAAAGAGATTTGCTTGTCTTTTCAAATCCTTCTATCATCCCCATCCCTTTCTCTCTCTCTCTCTCTTTCTTTTTCTCTTTCCTTCTCTTTCTCTCTTTCTATTTATTTCTGTCTTTTCTTTCTTTCTCTCCCTCTCTTTCTCTCTTTCTTTCTTTCCCTCTTTTCTCTTTCTCTCTCTCTTCCTCTCTCTCTATTTCTTTCTCTCCTTTCTCTTTCTTTCTTTTTTCTTTCTCCCTCTCTTTCTCTTTCTCTCTCTTTCATCTATCTATCTATCTATCTATCTATCTATCTATCTATCTATCTATCTATCTATCTATCTATCTATCTATCTATCTATCTACCTACCTACCTACCTACCTACCTACCTACCTACCTACCTACCTACCTACCTACCTATCTATCTATCTATCTATCTATCTATCTATCTATCTATCTATCTATCTATCGTGTTTTGACTCAGTGAGTCCAAGTACGGATTAGGGGCCCAGGGGGCTGGAAAGTACAGAAGCCCCCACCCCTGAAATCAAGTAGAGTTAAATATCCCCTGTTGTGGTCCAGAGTCTGCAGCTGGCTCTTTTGGGGGGAGGGAAGGGGGGGGGGCTGGGATCCTGAGCAGAGTCTGGACTGTTGATTTAATTGCCATTTGATAATTTGTTCCTGCCAAGGAGAGTCAGAGAGATCTCAGATTACAGAAAGCTACAGTGGGTTTAGAGAATATGTTATGCTTTTGGGGAAGGGAGGGGGGGGGGGTTGGAGGCATTCCCAGGAACCAGGACTGGAGAAGGGGGGGGGGACGACTGCTTCTTCCCAGATGTTACAGCAGGGGGATAAAAAAGTTGAATCTTTATTGGGGGGCTCTTAAGTTTAATGTTTACACCAAGCTTTAGACAGTGGAGCCTACGTCCTCAGCAGCAGCCTACCTGTGACTACCAGGAATGGGAATGGTGGAGCCTGACCTGCTCAGAAACATCCGGTTGGCTCCTCTTGAAGGAGGAGATCCTTAAACAGGGGAGAAGGGGGGCACAAGGCAGGCACCCCCCTCCCTTAACCCGTAGTTTTTTCCACCCTGGGAACGCAGAGGATCCGGGATGCCAGACAGGGCTGAATGCTAGTTTGGGGAGCCAGAGGGGTGCCTCTCCGATCACCAAAGAGCTCCAGGGCCCCAAGATGTCCCCCCCCCATCCCAAAAATGTGGATGCCCCTTTGGGGGGGGGGAGGGAGAGAAGCAGGGAAGAAAAGGAGGAAATTGGAAGATGAGGGGAATTTTATCGCAGCATCCTTCATTAAGAAAACCCAGTCAAAGGCAGAGGATGGAGATCAGGAAAGATTTGGGCCATGGACTGCAGAGAAATCCTCCTTGGTAGGTCCTGAGGGTGGGGCGGTGGGGGGGGCTGGCAAATCCCCCTCCAGGTGCTCTTGGTCTCCTCTGATCCACCACAATCCCCACAGTTTCTCTGCTGAAGTTTTAGGAGAGCTGAAAAGCTGAAAAGCAACTGCTGGAAAGTGAGAGAAAGGGGCCTGATCACATCTGGCAGCCCGCCCAGGACCCTCCAGCTGTTCCATCCCCCCCAGACTTCCAGATGTCCAGACCACCCACTCTGGGGGCTGCAGGAAGGCTCCAGCCTGGGCAAAGGGGGTGTATTGCCCTCAGCTGGCCAAGAAAGAATTGGCCTTCAGTTTGGCTGCTTTTAGCAAAACATCTGGAATTTGGAAAAGGTCTCAAAGCCTGGGCAGACTCAAGGGAAGGGCTAGCCTCTGACCATGTGCAGAAGGACATCCCTGCGCCTCCCCCTGAGGCTTCTAGGCGGGACTTCTCAAGTCCTTTGAGTTTCCAAATTAAGACCAGGATGTGTGTCTTGAGAGAGGGAGAGAGAGAGAGAAAAGAAGGGACAGGCAGAGAGGAGAGAGAGGGGAGGAGAGTGGGAGAGAGAGAAAGAGAGAAAAAAGGGGAGAGAGATAGACAGAGGAAGAGAGAAAGAAAGAAAGAAAGAAAGAGAGGGAGAGAGAGAGAAAGGAGGAGAAGGAATGGAGACATTTCTTGAACTTCCTTTGTTTAGATCTACTGGATAGGTTAACGGGGCCTAAAGTAAACCTCACCCAGCAGGGAAGAGGGCTGGCGTTCTTGAGCTCTCAGCCCCAGCCAGCCGTTTCCGTTGAGAAGCTCCAAGCTCAGGAATGTTTCCTGCTGCCAGCTGGGCTGCGCTCGGGCCAAATCGGGATCCTTATTAAACACCACCGTCCCAATAATGATTGAGAGCAACCGAGGCTGCAGACCGACTCTGGGCACGGAGTCCCTTACTGGCCAGACGTTCTCCGTCTCCTTCTTTGAACAGAGAGCATTGCTGTTCTGAATTCGGACAGACCACAAGAGCTTAATTGCTCCCCTTCCCATTGCAGAGACACCCACAAATTAACGGGCAGATGTGAAGGACTGATTCAGCTGTTTCTAAAGCTGAATCGGAGTTTTGGGCAGCATCTCTGCCCCCTGTGAAAGTACCTTAACCCTGGTCAGGCCAGCAACCGATGGGCTCCAGGGCTCCCTAGCTAGCTAGCTGCCATTCTGGAATTGGGGGCAGAAAGTGAGGGTCTTGAGCTTGGAAACCTCTTCACGCTTCCCTTTTGCCTTCTGCATATCAGGGACTCCAAGCACCCTAAACTGTTGGGGAGAGGCCTTGCTTTGGCCTAAGGTTTGAAACTCCAGGGTCGGTTTATTGTTGTTCCAGTCACTGCAGATTTTAGATGGAATAAAGGAATATTTTTATGACCATCTCAAGCCAGAATTGCAAACAAACCAACGAGCATTAGAAACCGGGTGAAGAAAAAGATGAACTATGACAGTTGGTGGAGGCTCAAAGATTTGATCCAGGAACAATGTAAAATGGGCCTTCGGGGTTGGGGGAGGCAGGGAATAGACCGAGGGGCCCAAAGATTTTGATTTTCATGCCTGATTGCAATTCTTCGGAATGCTTTGTTTTAGCTCTGGACTTCTTTCCTCTCTGGGAAGGAGAAATCCTTCTAGAAAAAGGTTTCTTGGATTCAAAGCCCTCTGAGGAATAACAGCTCCCTTGTGTGTCCCTTGTGCTTCCCTCCCCCCCCCTCCAGAAATTTCTGTGGCCCTCTGAGCCTTGACATGGCGGCCATGCGGGACCTCTGCCTGCTCCTTCTCTTGATGCCGCCCTTCTGCAACGCAAGATCAATTCAGGACCTGGCCCTGGAAGACAGCGAGGGGAGCGGAGACAGCGAGGGGGCTCCCCCCAGCCCCACCTCTGCCAGGGCGACGCTGAGTGTGAGTCCCACCTCGGGGAGCCTGGTGGTCGATTCGGCCAACGGAACCTCGCACTCGTTCAACCTCCTGGACGGCATCGTGAACTTCTTCCAGACCTACATGCTCTTGATCGTGGTGCTGGGCTCCCTTCTCCTCATCTTCCTTTCCATCGTGTGCGCGGCTGTCATCACCCAGCAGAAACACAAGGCCTCCGCCTATTACCCCTCCTCTTTCCCCAAGAAGAAGTACGTGGATCAGAACGACAAGGCAGGGGGGGCCAAGGCCTTCAGCGAAGTCCCCGAGAAGCCCTCCGACGAGGGCCAAGAGGAGCCGGTGGATTCCACCAAACAACTGCAGGCTGACATCTTAGCTGCTGCCCAGAACCTCAAGTCTCCAACCAAGGTCCTCATGGCGAATGGGAAAAGTGGCCCCGTGGAAGACCCTCCAGTTGAAGGAAAAGAGGAAGGGCCTCAAAAAGCAGAAGACGTGGAGGAGGGCAGCTCCAAAGAGGAGGAAGAAGAAGATGAAGGAGAAGGAAAATCACCAACCCAGGCGGAGATGCCTCCAGAGACATCAGCTCCAAACAGTTTGGCGGATGCCGAGACCAGAGAAGAAGAGGTCCCACCTGGGGTGGAGACCCATCCATCTGCACCTGAGGAGTCCAAGGAAGCCCCACCCACCGAGAAACCTGCCATGCCTGCGTCAGAAGGTGAGCAGAAGGAAGAGCTCAGTGCCCCACTGACTCTTGAGCCCACAGAAGAACCCAAAAACTGAACGGGGTCAGTTCCCATCACTGGCGGGACAGCTTATAATATGAGATCCACAGGGATCTCATATTTGTCAAACAGAGGGGAGCAGATCTTTACCTTACCTGTAAAGAAGACAAGTTAGCCACCTCCCACCCTCCCAAGAAACACCTGAAAGTTCTACATTATTGTGATTTTGCTTTAACGGACTTTCTTCAGTTATGACGACTTGCCCAGGTCTCGCGCTCTCCAGGTGTGGAAGACCACAACTTCCATCATCCCCTGCCAACCTGCCCAGGGAGGTGATGAGAGTCGCTTAACACATCTGAGGGGAGAGGGAGGCTGGGTGACCGCAATGTCATAATGTAGCCACTCAACCAGATATCATTGAGCAGGTAAGGTAGAACCTATTTTAGAAGACCTGTTGAAGACCCATAGACCGCAACGTGGTCCCAGGATTCTTCTGGGGGAACCATCCTAGTTTCGTCCTCCAGGACTTTCCCACTTTCAGGGAGAACATTTCTGCACATACATACATACGTACATAATATTTGAGGTGGGCCCTTTGGGTGAGCATCTAACTCTATTTATATCAATCCTTAATTCTGGACCAGGGTTGTGTGCAGAGATGATTGGTCAACCTTTCTGTCAATCATGAAGTCATCCAGACCTTTCTTCCCTCCCTCCACTGCTGATGAGATGGTCTTTGGGCAAACGTGAAGTTATTCCACACCTGTTCTTCTTTTAAAGATGACCGAGGCTCAACTCGGTTAATTGTCCCTTATATCGATCATTAGTTCATTTACTTTTGTTAGTATCAGCTCTGGAAGTATATATAGTTTCGGAATGGCCAGCCTGAGTTCAGTTTTTTAAGTACAATTTCCGGCCAAGCAATGACAACAATGTACAATGGATCCACCACTCAGTCCAATTTTTTTTCTTTTTAAACCTGGTTTCTGAGAATCCTTAACTCCCAGGTTCTCCAGATGCTTGAGGAGATCTGATCGCTCAACCCAACCAACCTTGGGAGGAATCTGATGACCTTTTTTGAAACTTATTCCTCCTTAAAGATCTACAAATATTCAAGACGTTTGTGTGGGTGGGAAGAAAGACACTGAGGCCTTTCATGAGTGAATGAAGCCCAACAAAGGTGGATTTTTATCTACGTTCAATTTGGAAGTTCTTCACTTGTCAAGATTTGGTTGATCTTGGGGGGGGGGGGGGCTCATATTTTTCAGCATTCAAATGTTGAAAATGTTTCCTGGGCTTTTTAAAACTCTGTTATGGGGAGGGGGAGGGGAAGACGTTTGGTCTTTTAAAAAATGTTTTTATACTTTGATGGGGGACATTGGATTTCAGATTTCCAGGTCCTAATCTTTCTGGGTCAACTAGAAAAAAAATGTTCCAGCAAGTCTTACAGCTGAAGCAAGTGAGATTAACCTGGTTTGCGACAAGCCTTGAAGAAGCTGGGTGCCAGGAGAGCGTATTTGCAACAACCCAAAACCCCCAAACCCCTTCTTGGCTCTTCCCAGCCTCTTTGCAAAGGTTCTGCTGATATTTATGACCTTTCCTCCCACTGGGGTTCTCCCAGGGTGACTCTTGTAATCCTAGTAAAAACATCTATAAATTTAGCTGACCAAGACATTTATTGTAGTTTTGGGGACTTATCCGGGGTGGGGTTGAATAGGCTGACCCTCTCTGGCAGAGTCTCTGCAGTCCTACACTTTCAAGGCCATTTTGGAATGAGAGACTCCAACAAGGGCTGTAAAAAGCAACATTTGGAGCTTTGCAACCAGCGAAACACCCAACTGGGTTAGGATTGAAGAGGGTCTTGTGAACCTCTCGGCATCTTTTTCTAAGGGCTTCCTAAACGTTGAAACATGAGGAAGGACACAGCGTTGGTAAAAACCCAAAATAAAACGTCTTCACTTCCCAGATGTTCCAACTCAGCCCATGTGCAGCTAAGGCCCAGGCGTGGAGGAAACCAGCTGCCCAAACACCCAGAACTCTGTTTCTCAAGCTTTAAGGCGTTGGCACTTCAACTCCCAGAATTCCCCAGCCAGCAGGGAAGTTCATGGGTTGACGTGGCCAATTTTTTTTTTTTTTAATGGCCCAAATTCAAAGAAATGCCACCAATGTCATGTTCCTTTCCTTTGCCCGAACCCCCCTTAAGCCTACAATGAGCCCATGTGTATTTTCCTCCGTTATAGATGCATGTTCCATGAAAAAGAAATGATAAAGCTTGTGTGGACGAGGACTGGGTAGTTTTCCTGGCCTGAATTTTCCAGGCAACAGATGTGAAATAGCAAAAGACTTCTTGGTATAAAACGGAAGGAGGTCTCTTCCCCCCACCCTCCACCCAAAAAAGACAGTTCTTGCTTAATATGCAGCTCATAAAATCTTGTGTCTTTCATGGAAACGGTCCCTCCAGTCTCGGATTACGCACAAATCCCTCCTTGACCCTCTGGATTGTTTGGGGAAGGGGTCAGCTAAACCTGCCTCGTCCTACCTGGCCATGCCGGGTTTTGCCTTAAGTTCTCTTGGGATGCTTGTCATCTTCCGTGGGCAACTAGGACCCCCTCCCGCCCGCCTTCTTTCTCACCCCATTTTCCAAACGGCCCCAAAAGGTTCTCCAATGCTCCCTCTCTTCAGTCTTGGTGGCTAGACTGGGAGGGGGGAGCCAACGTTGTTGTGAGACGTCTTTCTCTCCTGGGATTAAAAGAGGAAATAGCCGGCATTCTTGGGCCAGAAAGGGAGCATCACAGGGGCCTCCGGATGGAGATTCCCCCCCTTCTTCCAATCGGGCGCTCCGGACTCTGCCGTCCTGTGGTGTTTGGGGGATTTCTGCCTTCTTTGAAGGCTGCAAGAAGCTCAGCCAAGGGGAGAAGCCGGGTGGGGGGAAACAGGCCTCGAGGCTGGTCCGGGGTCTTCCAGCAGGCACCAGGGCTGACCTGATGCTGCACTGCCATGCCCTCCCCATGCCAGCTCGGCCTTCCCCTTTGCTCGTCTGCCGCTTGCAATGAAACAAGGGTGGCAAAGGATTTGGGGCCCTCTCCTTCAGGGTTGCCCCAAAGGCGCTTTTCAAAAGGCAGCTGGTTCCATTTCTATTTGCAGCTCCTTCTCTTCCCCACCGTTCAGTCAGAACTAAAGAGGCTCCTTGGATGAGAAGCGAAATGCCTTCAAAGAAAAAGAAAGTGTAGCTGTCTTTTGAAAAGCATCTTTGGGGCAACCACGATTGACCATCTCCAGAGAGAATTATCCTTCCAGATGTTCTCCATTGTGGAGGGGAATCTCCCAACCCCCCCCCCCCTTTGGCCGTTGCTGAATGCCCAGCCTTCTTTTCTTTGTCTCTGTCCAAATGCACATCACAGAAATAACAGAGTTGGAAGGGACATCGGAGGTCATCTAGTACAACCCCATGCTCAAGCAGGAGACCCTTTCCATTCCAGACAAATGATTCTCCAATCTCCTCTTGAAAACCTCCAGTGTTGGAGCCCCCACAACTTCTGGAGGCAAGTCGTTCCACTGACGAATTGTTCTCACGGTCAGGAAATTCCTCCTTAGTTCAGGGTTGGGATCTCTCCTCCTTCAGATGTGGGTATCAGAGCCACCTAGCTGAAAGCCGAGACAGACTCCCTTTCTGGGTCCTTGAAGGGAAGCTGCAACCCTTCCTCACACCTTGGGACAGGTAACCTGGAGTCTGGTTTGGACCCCTTTTCATCAGCAAGAGGGCAGAAGACAGGGGTGCCTCTCTTTCCTCTGCACGTGCTTCCAACCCTGAAAGCACAGCCCTGGATTAACCCCCCCACCCCCAAGTCCTGATCTGCCGGCACAGCCTGTCTGCCGTTTGCGTCAAGGTCCTCCTGCAGAGAACGCCTTCACCTTTGCCCTTTGTGTAATTTCCCAGAAGCAGAAGCAACAATCCCTTGGCAAGGCCGGTTGCCAACAAAGCATGGCTGGGGCAGTGCCTGCTTGCGAAGGAGAGACAGGAGTGGGTAAAACTAAACAACCCTCCCCAATTATTTCCCCCCCCCCCTCCCTTTCTCTGAGTACAAAACAGCTGAACGGGAGCATTTGATCAGGCTGTTTTTACGGAACAAAATCTGCAAGGCTTTTCAAGCACCACCGAGCAGGGAAAAGGTCTGTTTCCTTAAACGCTTCTTCCCCTCTGGACTTGGAAACACTTATAAAAGGGGACATGTTTTCTGAGGTGGAGGGGGGAGGTGGAGGTGCTGACCAGGTACCGGCGGCACTTTTGATAGTGCTTGGGGAGGGCAGCCTGACTCAAACTTCTGCCGTTCGGCACAGCAGAACATGCAAAGACGACCTGAAATGCTGATCTTGAATTCAGGAGAAACCTCAAGACTAAAAATGGCTGCTTGGAGCCCTGAAGGCTTGGGCCGTTCCTGGAACAGAGGGAGGGCTGTAATTTAGCAGTTGCTGTGGGTTGCCTTGTGGCCACCATGGTCCAGATTTAGAGAAATCTGCCCAATATTTATGGCAGGCAGAGAGAGTTGGAGAACATCTACTCCTTTCATTTCTGACCGCCTTCCTCCGAGGAGCGCTTCAGCCAAAGGCTTCACGCCCCCCCCTCCCTTGCACTGTGGTCGCCCCTTCCCAGAAGCCCCTTCCCATCCCAGGGCTATTGAAAGCAAAAGCCCCTTTGTCTCCATTGCAGGCTCTGCCTTTGAACTGGGCTTGCACTTTGTCATAAGCCAGGATGTCGCCCCAACTGGCCTGCCATGCCGCCAGAATAAACTGCAGGAGAGCTTAGAGCAGCACAGATGCGCCCGCCGAGCATCCAAGAAGATTGAGGAGAGAAAAGCAACACCATGACTATCTGAGCATTGTTCCTTGGGGAGTTTTCCAAAGGGGAGAAATAGAAAAATCACTTGCTCTGTGGGAAAGAAAGCTCGATTCTAAAACTCGGGTGAAATGGGCAGCCTAACATGGGTCGAACCATCCCTTTGGGCAGATCTTCTCTTCACCAGAAGGCGCCCTTTGCAGGCAAAGTATTTCAGGAGGGTTTATTTTTAAGCGTCCCCTTTTTGCCTTTGGATGGGGAGGCCTATTGTTGACCAGGGTGGCTTCAGAGTGGATTATCCAGTTGCTGGGATCAACGGCCGGCAGGCAGGCGATGCTTCGGCAGCTGAGGACTGTTTTGGTTGGAAACCTGAGCTGCTGATTAAATGATCCCAAATACAGGGTGGCAGCTGGCACTAGGCAGACAGGAGGGGTGAAAAACCTTCGCCCGTCGGTCTGTCAGCATGCACTTCTCCCTGGCCCCTGAAGAATGCAGGGGCAGGTTGGCCTTTGCAGAAGGGAACCCCCGCGCTGGGGCTGTCTCCATCTCGTCACAAGCCTGGACATGTCAATGGACCCCTAATTTAAAAAGACTCCCCTCTGGCGCCTTCAATAGAGCCTCTTATTCCCATTAGGTAGATTTAAAAAAACAAGAATCAAGAGCAGCAGCTGCCGTTTTGCATGCGCTGAGAAACTGGTGTATATTCTGCTCCTCTCTCATGCTGGCTTTCCAATCGATGTCAGACAGTCCAGTTCTACCAGATTTTGGGAATGAACACAAGCTGATAGATACCACCAGGCATCAGGGTGAAAAAAGCCAAAATGTCATTAGGACTGATAAAAAAAATGCGGTACAGCATCTCTCAAGCTTGGCACCTTGAAGATGTGTGGACTTCAACTCCCAGAATTCCCCAGCCAACAAGCAACTGTTCGCTGGCAGATGGGTAGTTTGGCCTCGTGGGTAAGTGACCAGGCTAGAAGCCAGGAGGTGTGAATTCTAGTCCTGCGCAGCCATGAAAGCTGGCTGGGTGACTTTGGCCCAGTCCCGACCTCTCTCAGTCCAACCCACCTGCCAGGGTTCTTGTTAGAGGGAAACGAGGAGGAAGGCGTATTAGGTATGTTCTCCACCTTGAATTACTTATAAAAACAGCAAAGGTGTGATATAAATAAAGAAAACGCAAACTAAAAGAACTCATCAGAACAAACATATATTATCTCTGCGTGTGTTGCACAGGCTGAACAACAAACAAATCTGAAATTTGTGTATTAACAATCAGGTGAAATAAAAATATATTCCTTTATCATTCTAATCTAGAAAATAGCAGAGACAGCTTTACTGTACTTATCAGGTTTATCCTTCGTGTTAGGGGAAAGTAAAGCAGCAACATGCAACTACACTGCTGTTACCCCCCAAATCAATCACCAGAATTTAAGTCGTAAGCCCAAAGAGCCTCCATGCTGCTCTAAATCTACCCCTGGAGGGAGAGCACTGGGATGCCACACATCATTGCCTGTCCCCGTGCATTCAAGGATCGTACCTGAAATGGCCCTGGGACTTTTCTTTGTGACTAAGAGACAATTTTAACACCCCCTCCCCCCTTTCAGTGGCCATCCCGAAGGCTACAAATCAAATCTCAGACGAAGAACTTTCACACAGATAAAAGGAAAAGAAGCCAAGAGCAAAAGGCTGCAGCAAAGTGAGTCTATCCTGTTGGCTCTAGTACAGTCTTAACATTGCGCGTATGAGTTGTGCGTCTTTCCAAAAGGTTGATGGATCAAGCTCCTAAGATATCGTGCGGAGGCTACAAGCGGAATGAAGGGAAGCTCCCAAGTCTTGAGATGCAAAGGAGCCCTACATACTGGCGGCGCTCTTCTCAGGTCCAGATGGGCTTGACCCCTGCTTCAACTTGTAATCCGCCAAGGCAGCCTTGATGGCGTCTTCCGCTAGCACTGGAGAGGAGGAGAGAAACTGTCAGAGCTTGGAAACATGTGATGCTGCCTTGTTTTCCCTTTGTGGGGAAAACAAAGGATACCAGGAACGTAATCAACAGTGAAAACCCTACTCACTCGAGCAGTGCAGTTTTACTGGTGGCAGGCAAAGCTCCTTAGCAATATCTGTGTTTTTTATCTTCAAGGCTTCATCAACCTGAAATTGACCCAAATTGAGAGTTTAGTAAGGCCTGGGTAACTCTTAGGTAACTCTTCCCCAAGGATCTCGCTTACAAAGAGTTTCTCACTTTATTTTACACGAGAATATGCCCCACCAAGGCTGAAGGTTCACAAACGTCCTTGAAGAAGATGAAAGATGGGCCAGGACTCTAATTAAATATGGCCAAAGATGGGTTTGAAATGGACAACACGTACCGTCTTCCCTTTCACCCACTCGGTAGCCAAAGAACTTGAAGCTATTGCTGACCCGCAGCCAAACGTCTTAAATCTGGCGTCAATGATTTTCCCGTTTTCGTCCACCTCGATCTGAGGGAAGTTACAAAGACCCCAATTACAGGCCTGTTAGCAAGGCTAACCTAAAGGGGACAGGCTGGGCATGCTGAGCTGCCTGAGAAAAGCAGGGCTTTGGCTTACTTGCAGTTTCATGACATCACCGCAGGCAGGAGCCCCCACCAGGCCAGTCCCCACGTTCTTCGCCTTCTTGTCCAGGGAACCGACATTCCTGGGATTCTCGTAGTGATCTACCACCTGAAAGGGAAAATTCAGGGTGAAAACGGGACAATCCTCCAGGAGCTGAGGGAATCCTCCCCATAGAAGAGAGGCAAGAGAAGCCGAATAATGTGGGATTCCTCTCTTCCCCTTTCAGCTTGTTCGGAGGTTGTGACAGGCGATTGGCCAGCTCCCTACTGTGTTCCCACAAAAACAACACAGGGTCTTCTTCTTCTTTTGAGCCCTGAAATAAGCGCTTGGCTTTATTTTCTTTATATTTTCTTTATTTTGAGGACGTCTTATTATTTTTGAGGTGCAGGAGGTGGTGAGCGGGGTCACCTCATGGCTGCTCGTATTGCAATATTTTCGGGGAGGGCTTATTTTGCCGAATGTGCCCAAAAGCTCCGATGGGGCTGATTATCCGGGGAGGCCTTGTTTTCGGGTGAAAGTGGGGTCGGGAGTCTTTTTCGCCCACCGACGGCTGAAAAGCAAGCCAAGAACGGACCCCAGGCCATCGGGGCTCTGGGCCTCCCCTCTTTCTGTCCAGCCCCCCCATCCCTTCCCCCTCAGGATCAGGCCCAGCCAATCTTGGGGCGGTTCTGAGCTTCGCTCTGGGCGCTTTTACGGCTTTTCAGGGACAGGCGAGCCAAGAGGAGGAACCGGGGAGAAGGAAAACTCGGCACCTCGGGCTTCTTCTCCCTCCTCCGCCCACAGGAGGCAGAAAGCGCCCGGCCCTTCCCTCCCGTCTCGAGGATCCCTCCAACTCCCCGCCCCATAAGCCCCGGCCGGCACGCAGCCCATCCTCCCTTCCTCCCCGGGACAGACACGTGTCTACTTTGACGGGAACGCGCGTCCCCAAAGCCTTTGACAGCCTGGGCCGGGGAAGGGGCGGGGCTGCGGCTCCCGTTATCGGGAGCGATGGGAGTTGTAGTCCCTCCGTGGGGGGGAGGAACGTCTCCCGCCTCCCCTCTCCAGGCCCGGCCCACCTTCTCGTGGTAGCCGGCGGCCGGAGGAGGAGGCCGGGCCAGGCCGGGCCTGAGGAGTGCCGCGGCCCTAACGCCGCTCGCCCGCAGCGCCGCCATCTTGTCCGCTTCGCAGCCGCTGTGCTGCTGCTGCGGAGGACGCACGCAGGATCAACAGAAGAGGCGGGGCGACGCGCGCGTGACGCCATCACGACGCGCCAAGGAGAAGGCGCCAAGCCACGCCTCTCCTTTGCCTTCGAGGAGGGAGCTTAAACGCTCGCTGCCTGCCAGGTATTTCTTGCGCCACTGAGGAGGCCGCGGCAAAAAGCAGCAAAGCCTCCACGTTCAGGAGACGCAAGCGCTGCCTCCCCCCCCCCCATGAGAAAATCCGGGCGTTTCCATTTTATATCGGTTTTATTTCCTTTTCATTCTGCAACCCCCCCCCCTCGTGGCGCATGGGTTAGCCCCGCCCCCTCCCTCGTTGCACGGTGGGAGGGGGCGCTTGCTCCTCCCAGGGGTCTTTGCGGCAGCCGGAGACCGTCCCTGAGGCCCCCTTTCCCAGGGCTGCCCGCCGCAAGTGCCTGTCTGGAGCGGGGCCCAGCACTGTCCTTCCCGGAGCTCTTCCCGCGCCCGCTCGGCCTGCAGCGGAAGACCCCACTTCAGGCCGAAAATCGCCTCTCTTTCAAGGTTCAGGCGCCCGGGTCTCTTCTGGCGGGCTTCTTCCCGGGTCAGGCGCCGCGAGGGGCAGCCCGGAGTCTCACGCGAGGGGTCCTCCCATAAGGCTCAGCGATGTCGGACGAGGCGGGGCTGGATGTCTTGGCGGCGGCCATGGAGCTGCTGGAGGAGTCGAGCGACTTGGACGAGCGCGGCCCCATTGAAGAGGACGAAACCTTCAACTCCCTCGTGAGGCTTTGCCTCGACGAGGAGGAGAAAGAGCGCCGCCTTATGGATACCTTCCCCCTGAGAAACCACGTGAGTGAGGGGGCGGGGCTTCTGGCAGGTGTGGGCCAGGCCCACTGCCCTCTTGGGGAGGGGGATGAATTGGGGAGGGGGGTGGAGAGGAAGGGAGGCCGCCTGCGAGGCTGTCCCTCTTCGCGCGGAGCCCCTGCCCTGCCCCGAAGGCCTTTGGAGGGGACCCCACCTCCCCCGCTTCCCCAACACGGCTAGTCCTCGACCTACGACCCCAACGGAGCCCGGAATTTCCGTGGCTGAGCGGTGCAGTTCTTAAAACACGTTTTGCCCCGCTTTGCGACCTTTCGTGCCGTCATTAAGTTAGTGACTAGTTAGTATAAATTCGCTGCGGTTGCTAAATTAAGTAATCCGGTCGTTAAGCGAATCCGGGCTTGCCCCGTCGACTTTGCTAGTCATAAGGTCGCAAAGGGAGGAATCGCGTGAACCTCCGGACGCTGCAGCCCTCCTAAATATGAGCCCGAAGTTGTTGGGTTTTTTTTGTGTAATTTTTTATTTTATTTTTCCAACACGTTTTCCAATTTTGTGCAAATACTATTTGTGCAAATAATTGAGCCCGAAGTTTGGTTACATGACCAAAGGGAGGCTGCAAAGGTTTTAAGTGCAAAAAAAACCCCAGCCCTGAGTCACTCTCCACCCCCACCCCCCAAAAGTGGCTGTTGTAATTTTTGGACAGTCACTAACAAGCTGTTGTAAATCGAGGTCTGTCACATGCAATGATGACTGATGGCAGAGCAACTGTCACGGATTTTGCCTCCTCTGTAAGTCGGAGCTGAGCTTACCTAAATTTGCTATTCATGATATTCTGCATCAGCCGGTGTGAATTTAGACTGGAATTGGAAGTCTAAGGGGTTAAGACTCCTCTGAGAGTCGCAAGAACAGCCAGACGTCCCAGAAAAGGATTTCTTTCCTTCTTGGCTCCACTCTAAATGGCCCATAAGATGCACACGTTTCTTGGTCTAACACAGGATTAGGGATCTCTCGTGCAGTCCGTACCTCATGATCTGCTTTGGGGCTTTGACCATGAGACGTTCCCAAGCAGTGGCATTCTATGCCTGACCCAAGATCATTAATGTATTGCAGTGGAAACCCCTCATGGTCTTTGTGCCTCTTTACTCTGTAATAAGTAAAATTTGCCCAAATCCCTGGATGGCCCTCATCAGTAGCTTTTAGCTAGGTTTCTGTAGAACCGTGTAAATAAAACGATTGTTTTGACGATGTTTTTTCAGCTGTCCCTCAATCCCTATGATTACAACGGTCACGTGAAGCTGATAAAAACGCTGCAGGAGGGAAAGATAATCATTGAGCTTCGCAGAGCCCGCCAGAACATGAACAATTTTTTCCCTCTCACTGAAGGTAGGAAAAGTTTTTCAGTCTTGCAGAAATTCAAATTTTGATATACTCCGTTTTGTTTTGTAAAACATAAACTGAAATCGGATAGTGGCTAATCACAAAAAAAAAATTTACTCCGTAAATAAATTGTTAGTTGTTAGAGTTGTTACTGATAAAGTTTGTGTATAGAGTGCGTTTTCCATTGAAGTGTTTAATAAAAATAAACAGCTGAGTGGTTATATAACTATATACATATATGTATATGAGAGAATATTTTCACAGCTCCTGTTAGGCCCATTTAAGGGAGGAGACAAGCTGTCTTCCTTCTCTGCCTTTCGACTCAACCCAGAGATCATCTAGACAGAGACCCAATGAGATTGCTGCTGTGTGAAATTTTTTAGATATGTGTTAGATTTTTAAGGGCTGATTTAATAAATATCAGCCCTTAAAAATCTAACATATATGTACATACATACATACATACATACATACATACATACATATAAATTTCTTTGTTGAAAATAACCAGACTTGGTATTCCTACCCCCAAAGACTCCAAGAAAACTTTAGGGGAGATATACAATCCTGCTGATGTACTGGGGATGGGGCTTTAGACACTACATTTACTTAATCAAATTTCGTACTGTACAGGCTCGGTCTGCACCGACTGTGAGGTAGAATTGTTTGAAAACATTAGTAGAAAAGCAGACTTGCGTTCACTCTAATCCAGTTTTGACAGCACCAGAGAATACCTCCCTGGGTGAAAATGTACAGCAATTTGTACTGCTGTGGATCTTGTTAAATGTGCACATGCTGCTGTTTTTTAAACAAAGGTGGCTCCTGTGCCTTTGCTCGTTCCCCCAGATGGGGGGGGGGGGAGGCAATTTGAAGGGGGGAGTAATATTCAATATTGGCTCAACCAATCAAACATTTTGTGGGGCTTTTAAATAAAAGCTGAGGTTTCTTAATTAAGTCACCTGTTTTATCTTCTGTTTTCTGGGATGCATTAAAAATGGCAGCTTTGCTGTAATTTTAGTTAAAATGACTAGTGATTTACATGTGGCACCGCTTAATTGCCGCCAGATGTTTGGCGCCATCATGATGGAAACCAAGCAAAACTCCCAAGCATTTACTTTAGAGAATTATTTAGGTTACATTTGTTTCAGAAAAGATTTGGGTTTCTTGAGATGTAAGTTGAATGTAGCTGTGTGAACATCTGTTCAGACGTAAACCCTGTTGAATTTAGTAGAACACATACATACATACATTCTACTAATAATCACTAGTCATTTTAACCAAAACTCCATATATATTTGGCCCTGCCTGTTATTTAGCAATATCTTTTTTCCAGATTAAACTCTGGTAACCCTCTTCGGCTTTGTCCCATGTTCACAGAGCTGTGGCTAGACTGGCTGAAGGATGAGATTCGGCTGGTTGAAGAAGACTCGGAACGGGAGACGATTTACGACCTTTTTGATGCAGCTGTGAAAGACTACATCTGTAAGTTTACTCCTAAATAGATATTCCTTCAGGCAGGCTCAAACAAGCGGAGATAAACAGCACCAAAGCAGGTAGATTCAAGGTGGCACAGGTTCTCCAAAGAACCTACTCTGCTGGAGGAAATGAAAAATGCAGAGTTCACTTCAGCGCCTTTCCCCAAAAGTACCCCAACGTGATTCCCCCTCCCCTCCCCCTCCTGTGGTGGTTTTTACTAGCTCCTGAAATCTGGATGGAGTACGCCCAGTACGCCATGGGGGCCATCGGCCAGTTTCGAGGGATCGCGAGAGTTCGCACAATCCTGGAACGGGCGATCATCGCGGTTGGCCTCCATGTGACCAAAGGAGCTGCTATTTGGGAGACCTACCGGGAATTTGAAAACGCCCTCTTGGCGACCATGCGGGTAAGCCCTGGCATCCCCCACTCCGCTGCCTGGAGTTCGGTCAGGTGGTGATTTCCCAGAGAGCGTTCGTATTTTTTTAGGAAGTGTCGGAGAAAAGAGAGCAGTGGCGTTTCAGCATTTAGGCTTTTATGCCATCCCGTTCTCCAGCACCCTCTGGGCCGTTTGCCATCTTGAAGTATTATTTGCATGTTGCAAGCCCCAACTATCCGGGTCCTCATTTTACTGACCTCGGGAGGATGGAAGGCTGAGTCAACCTTGAGCCCTGTCAGGATCAAATTCCAGGCTGTGGGCAGAGTTTCGCCTGCAGTACTGCACTTGAACCAGTGCTCCACCAGCGCTCAGTCCCTGGGCATCTGGAATGGCAAGGGCTCGCTCAGCAGTGCCCGTTCCTGACCCAGGAGTGGGAGGCGTCTTTTTTAAATCATTCCTGCACCTTTCAACTGCTTTGGGGACTCAGCTTCTCTTCCGCTGCTTAGGACAAAGGCCGATCGGTGTGCTTTGTTCCTCCCCTGGCAGCCAGAATCGGGCATTGACCCAACCCCTCAGCAGCAGCGGGACATCAATGCGCAAATGGAGAGGATCCACTCGCTCTATCGTCGGCAGCTGGGGGTTCCCTTGATGGGTAAGGATCCCCTGCAAAGGATCATTTATCACTTGCCTCTCAACCCAAGGCGTGCCCCCAAATCCTTCGGCTTCTTTTTTTTAAGAAACTAGCTATACCCGGCCACGCATTGCTGTGGCCCAGTCTGGTTAAATGGCCAACCAATCTGTGTGTATATCTACACCTGCACACATACACACAACCACCGTATAACACACAACCTACCTACCTACTGTATTTCTCCCTCTCTATCCCTCTATCTACCTATTGAATTTCTTCCTATCTATCCCTGTACCTGTCTACCTATCTACCAACTGTGTTTCTTACTCTATCTATCCCTCTATCTACCTACCTACTGTATTTCTCCCTCTATCTATCCCTCTACCTACCTACCTACCTACCTACCTACCTACCTACCTACCTACCGTATTTCTCCCTCTCTATCTATCCCTGTACTTACCTACCTACCTACCTACCTACTGTTTCTCCCTCTATCTATCTATCCCTCTACCTACCTACCATATTTCCCCCTCTCTGTATCCACCTACCTACCTACTGTATTTCTCCCTCTATCTATTCCTGTACCTACCTACCTACTGTATTTCTCCCCTCTATCTCTCTACCTACCTACCTACCATATTTCTCCCTCTCTGTGTATCCACCTACCTACCTACCTACTGTATTCTTCCCTCTCTCCCTCTACCTACCTACCTACCTATTGTATTTATCTCTATATACCTGTACCTATCTACCTACCTGCTGTATTCATCCCTCTCGTTTATCCCTCTACTTACCTAACTACCTACTGTATTCCTCTTCCTCTCTCTATATTCCTCTACCTAAATAAATAGCCCTCCCCTCCCCAGACCCCCCCCCCAGTCAACCTCTTCCAGGGCCCCCTCCCTCCCTCCCTTGTGCCTAACACAGTGGTGGGCAAAGTCATTAGTCTCTTTGTCCCTCTGTTCCTCCCTCCTCTGTCTTTCTCTGTCATTCTCTCTGTCTCTCTCTCTCTCTCTCCTTCCTCCCCCATCTCTGTCACTCTTTTTGTGTATGATTGCCTGTCTATCTTTCCCTCACTCATTCTCTCTGTGTGTCTGTCTCTCTCCCCTCCCTTTCTCTCTGTCACTGTGTGTGTGCCTGTCGATCTCTCTCATTCATTATCTCTCTGTTTGTCCCTCCCTCCCTCCCTCTCTCTGTCTCTCTGTGTATTAGTCCCCCCGCTGCAAGCAGCGAAAAAGCCGGCATGTCGGCTGGGAAGGCTAGGGCTGCCTCCTCCCGCAGCGAGCGTGGCCGTCTGGGTGTCGCACAAACCACCCCCCACCAGCCCTGCGGCGCCACCCCCGAGCCCCGCAACACGCAGCCCCCGCCGCCCGAGACTGCCCGGCAGGCGCACCAGGCAGGACAGCCGACCATGTCCCCACCAGCTCTCTCCAACGGCTTCGGAAAGTGCACCTCAGTGGCCATCGGAGAGAGCCGGTGGAGACGTGCCCGGCTGCCACGCCCGACACGCCCGCCAGGCAACCACCACACGGGGCTAGGACGCTTCTGATCCTGTGGCCCTGCGTGCGTGTGCGTGCGTGTGTGGAAGGGAGTGGCTGCAGGCAGACAGAGGCGCATGCGTTGCTTTCCATGTTGCCACTGGCAACGTTCCTTCGCAAGGCAGTTTTCTGCCGTTACGTGTCCATGACGTATCAGCCGGATGGGAGGAGTTACAGGGAGCTTAAAATGTTTTCAGTGAGTACCTTTTACTTGTGTTTACCTTGCACACGATACACGTGTGCTAGGCACAAAATGAGTTGGTATTCTATTATCAGAAGTCCTTGTCAACATTGTGTGAAAGTTTGGTGTAAATCGGTCCAGTAGTTTTTGAGATTAGTGGATTCGTACAAACTATTTTACATTTTTATTTATATAGATAAATTTAATAACTCTTCTGTTAATTACATTTCTTAGTGCTTAGCAATACAGATTCTGTTCTTGATCCCCACCCCTTAATAAGTTCCATGATTGATGATAACCTTGTCTTCTTTCTGTTTGATTTTCAATGCAAGCCTATTTGCATTCTTCACAATCTAGTGTCTTAGTCTTGCGGGCTCTTCTTTTTTCCAATATTGGGCGGACAACACTTGCTGCTGTTAAGACATGTAATATTAAATACATACTTGTCTTGTTAACTTTTTCTGATATCATCCCTAATAAAAACAGATTTAAAATCTACATTTCCCTATTATCTTTTCTAGCCATCTTATGTATTGGCCCAATTTATTTTTGCTTCAACACAAGTCCACCACATATGATAAAATGTGCCCGTTTTTTAATTACATTTCCAACATTTGCTAGACACATTTTTAAACCTTTTAGCTAAAATCCTTTGGCTTCTTGTTCCTCGAAGGTGCTGGTGGCTGAGTTTTGCACAGGTCACCAAAAGCCGAAGTGGCTGGTGGTGGTGGTGGTGGTGGTGGTGGTAGGCTTAAGGGAAGAGAAAGGCTTGGGAGTCCATGTTCCCTTTCTTGTCTCTCTTCCTGGAGATATGGAATTGACATTTTTGGAATACGACAAGTGGTCCCAGGAGACGATCCCAGAGACAGTGCTGCAAAGCTATACAAAGGCTTTGGAGAAGTTGCAGGAATACAAGCCTTACGAAGAGGCCCTGGTAAGTGGCTCCCTTCCCGAGCCGTGTCGCCCACCCTCCCTTTAAGGTGTTTCCTCCCGTGACGGCGCCTTTCCTTGGTTCTTGGGCTGGGCTTCCGACTTTCCTTCGGGAGGTATTTTTAGGGTGACGCTGTGGGAAGACTCTGGAAGTTGCCCTCAAGTTTATCAGGGAAGGAGGAACAAAACGTCTTTGAAGTCTGGGTCAAATTGGTGGTATCTTAAGTTCTTTTTCAGAACTTTCTGGGATTGTGCCCCTCCCCCCTCTTTTTTTTTTTTTAAAGAGTTTTACACTGAGCAATGCAATGGAACTACTTCTTGTTTTGCTTCTTAATGGTTTCTTTTCCCTGTTCTACTTTCCCTAAAGAGCTTTCCTCCTTCTCTTGTTGTTCCAGCTAGTAGCTGAAGCCCCAAAGCTGGATGAATATTATGCTTACATCGACTTCGAAGTAAAGTTGGGGGATCCAGCTCGCATTCAGCTGATCTATGAGCGCGCCTTGGTCGAGAACTGCCTTGTGCCGGACCTCTGGCTGCGCTACACTCAGTACGTGGTAAGCGCCTCCCATCAGCAAGCTCCCTCCTCCAGCCTCACGCCCTTCTGCGAAAGAGCTTTCCTGGGCCTAGTCAGTTGTTTGGGTTAACCAGAGTCATTCTTGTTAAAAGAACTCCAGAACCTCAGGAAATTCGGGTTTGTGGGACGCACGGGGTAACAGATCTACAGAGATGCTTTGTTGCTGATTATTTGATATTGCTAGCCCTGCAGAGGGATAACTGTCCACTCGATGTAGTCTTCGGCCTTTCCTGTGGCTTCTCGGATTTTAATAGAAGCCCCCTCCCCGCTTTCAGATATCCTTTCCCTATGAAGTGCTCAAGGTGCCTCTGAGCAGGGATTCCCCTCCCCCCCCCGAGCGCTTCAGCACCAAACTTTTGTGTGACATAGAACCACAGTTAGCCCATCTTTAAACCTGCCTCTTTTTGTAGGACAGGCATCTGCAGGTGAAGGAGCTGCTGCTTCCCATTCACGACCGAGCAGTCAGAAATTGCCCTTGGATTGTCAAGCTGTGGAGCCATTACCTGCTGGCCATGGAGAGGTATCAGGTGGAACATCAGTTGATCTCAGGTAGGATCCAGAGAACGCAGTTAGGGCTGCGAAAGGCTTCCCTGGTGGGGGCTTCACAGCCTCGGAGGCCACACAACCTGCCCCAATCCTCTTTGCAGGAGCTTCTTCTAGCGGCGGGCTGTGTCGGGAGACCTTGGCTGGTGTCATTGCCTTTCTTAGCCCAGAGCCCCTCTGCCTGCTCCCCAGGCCCTGTGCCGGGAAGGGAGAGGGCGCAGGCTATGTCCCTCTTGCCTTTGGGGGCTCCACCCGGCTCAGACGGAGAATCCGAGGCTGGGGCGAGGGAAGGGCTCGGGCTGTTGAAGCTGTGTTTTCCCTCATTTCTTCTCTCCCTGCCTCTCTGCATTAGGAGCCTTTGAAAAGGCTTTGGAATTCGGCTTCCCTCAGGCCAGCGATTACGTGGAAATCTGGCAGGCGTACCTTGATTACCTTCGGAGGAGAGTGGACTTTGATGAAGGTGACTCCTGGGGGAGGAAGGTGCTAATCCCAAGCCCTCAGAGGCAGCCCCCTTCTCCCAGGCCCCAGGAAGGAGCCATGTTTGGCCTGAAAGCTCCCCCCTTTGGAGGAAAAAACACCTTGCTTCTGGAAAGCTAGTACTCCAGGGGTGGCTTCTAAATGGCCACGCTCTATCCTCGCTGTTTTTCAGACTCGAGTAAGGAGCTGGAAGAGCTTCGGTCGACCTTCGGTCGTGCCATCAAATATTTAACGTATGACGTGGAAAAACGTAGGTTGCCTTTTATTTAGAAAACGAGGTTTTTCTGCCGCAGGCGTTAGCGTTGCCAGCAGAAATAATCGTGGCTTCCTTCTGTTTGCCTGCAGGGTTCCATGAGAGCGGAGATCCTTCCTGTCTTCTCATGCAGGCCTGGGCCAGGATTGAGGTGACCTTAACTCACCCTCTATTTGCTCACCTGGGGGGAGGGGGAGGCTGACCTGTGGATACTTTCAGATTGTATTAATTAGGGGCCGCTCCCCCTCCCTAGGCTGGCTTGTGCAACAACATGCAGAAAGCACGAGAACTCTGGGACGACATCATGGGCAAAGGGAACGCAAAATATGCCAATATGTGGCTGGAATATTACAACCTGGAGCGGTAAGAGGGACTCTCTCTTCCTCTCTTTCGGCCCGTGACCAGCGCTCTGTTCCTGCTGTGCTGCAGGGCTTGTCAGGTGCTTGGAGGCCCTGTCCTGTGTGGGTCAGACGTTCAAGTCTTCCCGGTTGGAAGGATGAGCCGGTGACATCGCCGTTGCCTGGGGGATGCCCGGATGGGCCTCCTTTCGTGTCCTCGTCAAGGAGCTGGAGCAAAGGACAGGAGCTCATTCCACCATGCAGCGGCACTCGAAGCTCAAGTGTGGGCTTTGCTGACCTCAGACCCAGTGTCTTAACCACGGGAGCCATCATGCTCCAATGCGCTGGGAGAGGACTGGGAATGAGAGCTTAGACACAGCCCAGAAAGAATTAATTCTTCACTCCCAAACGATGGGCAGAAGGTTTTGCTTGTTGGGCCCAGCTGGGAGGAAGGAGCTCTAACCTGAGGGCTTGTGGGGTGCTGCATACCTGATGTTTTCCCACCAGGGACTCCCTAGCTTTCCTTTCGGGGGTGGTGGTGGTTCCCAAGGTTTGGCTCCGTTGTGTCTCCTTGGGTGTTGAAGACTGCATCCCTGTCTCTCCTGTCTGGCTGCAGGGCGCACGGGAATATCTTCCACTGCAGGAGAGCTTTGTACAGGGCCGTGCAGTACACGCAGGACTACCCAGAACACGTCTGTGAGGTGCTGCTCACGCTGGAGAGAATCCAAGGTGAGCACACAAACACACACCCCACTTCCTGCTGGGGTTGATATTTGGGAGCTTTCTAGGAGGCAGGAGAAAGCCGACCTCCCTTTCCTGTCCTCCCGCAGGCACTTTGGATGACTGGGACATGGCAGTTGAGAGGACCGAAAAACGCCTGGCTCGAGTGAAAGAGCAGAGAGCCAAGGTGAAGGGCTTGTTTGGGGGGGAAGTAAAGGCTGGGTGGGGGTCTTTGAAAGCCTCCTGTAGAATTATGAGTAGAAAGACGGGGATAAAGCGTAACGGATGGAGGGAAGCTTTGCTGCTTCAGAGTCCCGGGCGCAGGGGATGAGAACCTCTCCCCTTTGGAAGGATCCAGGGAGGGCTCCGCTCTTAATCCTCTTCCCCTCGTGAAAGGCCTCCCGCGTTCCCTTCCTGCATTGCTCCCAAGGGAGGCCTCTGAACGGGCCCCCCCATTGCCTGGCTCGGCAGCTGCAGCCACAAAAGGGGCTGTGAATGCCTTGCAGGGGGGGAGGAAGGGCAGGATGGGAGCTTCTGCTCATGAGGCTGTTTGTCCTGACAGGCGGCGCAGAAGGAGGCGGCCCTGGCCAAGCAGGAGGAGAAGGCGGAGCAGCGCAAGCAAGCCAAGACGGTGAAGAAGAAAGCCGCCAAAGCGAAGGCCAAAGCTGGAGTCAAGCGGAAGGCAGGCGGCGATGGCGGATGGGAGCAGCAGGAGGAGGAGGAAGGTAGCGGAGGGCAGCACGGCTGGGGTCCTGTGGGAGCTTCAACCCCCAGGGGATTCTTCCGGATGAGAAGGAAACGGGAACCAGGGGGAGGGGAGAATTCTAGCTTGGTCTCGCCTGGCCTTAAACACATGGCATGGCTAAGGCAAGGCAGGCCCTTACAGAGGCTCTCCCGGGTTCATCTCAGTGGGCGCAGAAGCGGCCTGGCCAGGGGAGGGCCCTGGTGCCTAAAAGGCCTGGGAAAGGATTGGGCACAGGCAGAGGTTGCCACCCAGCACGGCCCCTGCCAGGATTCCTTTGGCGCTCATGGATGGGTGGCTGGGAGGTGGAGCACCTCAGTCCAGGGAAGCCGCCATGCCCTCCGCCTGGGCTTCCTCTGCGGCTGCAGAGCAGGTGCTTTGAAAGGGGGAGGCCGTGCCCAACTCGTAGGAGGCGGTGCTGGGAGAGACCTTTCTGTGCGACTCGATGCCAAAGGCTGCCACCTTCCCTCTGAAGTGTGGTCCCTATCTGTTGGCATGGGTGTGCTTTCAAAGGGCTAGGTGCTGGGGAAATCACGGGAGCTCAGCCTGTTGCACAGTGCTCGGGTCTTGAACACGGGCTGTCAGCTTTCCAGCCGGCAGGCTCTGTGTCTTTAACCGCTGAGCCATCGGGTTCCCCCGGGCAGGTCTTTGGCAACCTCTGAATCCCTTCCTGTTCCCCTGAGCAGCCAAGGTGCCTGTCAAGAGGCCGAGGGAGGAAGAGGAAAAGGAAGATTGGGACGAGCGGCGGCTGGAGAAGGACATGGAGCTGGGGATCAAGGCGGGCCTCTTGGGAAGCAAAGGCGACCTCGAGGCAGAGGAAGAGGGAGCAGCCACCAAGCAGAAAGACGCCCCCAAAGTCCTTCACGACAGCACGAAGGAGCGCTTCACCGTCTTCGTCAGCAACCTCTCGTACAGCATGAGCGAGCCGGAGGTCACGCTCCGAGCCCTCTTTGCCAGCCTTGGGGAAGTGGCCGAAGTCCGCTCCATCTACAGCAACAAAGGGGCCTTCCGCGGCTACTGCTACGTGGAGTTCAAGGACGAGACGTCGGCTCTGCGGGCCTTCGAACTGGACCGCACTGTGGTGGAAGGCCGGCCCATGTTCGTCTCTCCATACGTGGATAAAAGCAAGAATCCGGATTTCAAGGTGCCCTGCCTGCCGTCGCCCGTGGGAGTTTGGGGGGGGGGCAGGGGCAGCCGGTCCGCTTGCAGGAGAGGCACTGGCTCCTGAAGTAGGCAGAAGCAGCGGTCAGGCGGCCCTTGTGTGTAGGAAACCGATGGGGGATTTCCCTTGAGACCCGAGGTCTCCAAATGAGGCAGACTTGAGGACTTCAACTCCCAGAATTCCACACACAGCAGCTGGGGAAGCAGGCCTGTGCTTGAGCTTCCTTCCTTGGTGTCCTTGCAGGTGTTCAAGTACAGCAATGCTCTCGAGGCACACAAGCTGTTCATCTCTGGCCTGCCCTTTTCCTCCACAAAAGAGGAACTGGAAGAGATCTGCAAAGCCCATGGGACGGTGAAGGAACTCCGCCTGGTCACCAACCGAGCTGGCAAATCCAAGGTGTGCTTTCTTTTTCGGGGGTGGGGTTGCTGCCCTGCCCTGCCCACCCAGGGTGGGACGTTGGCCTTGCGAAGACCCGACATTGGCGATCCACGCCCTGGGAAAGGAGGAATGCGGAGGGCTGATCGTTTCCCTGCGTTTCTCCTCTCAGGGCTTGGCCTACGTGGATTTTGAGAACGAAGCGCAGGCCTCCCAGGCGCTCCTGCAGATGGACGGGATGGACGTGAAGGGCCACGTCATCAAAGTGGCCATCAGCAACCCTCCCTCCCGGAGGATTCCCGAGAAGCCGGAACCCCAGGGTCAGAATCCAAGTGGCCGGTGGGCTCGTGGCTGGTGAGTGTTTTGAACCCAGGACTCCAGAATGAAAAAGGGCTTCCTCTAACCTTATTTAAGCAAAGGGTATTTATTTAACCAAAGCCTTTGGGTAGTTTTCCCATTTTGGAACTTTTCAGGTGGCTGGGAAATCAGATGGGTTTTTTATTTTATGAATTAAGCTTTTATCCTTACTTACAGCATCAGCTAGAGTTTTAAAAAAAGATAATTACATGGCCCACGACCGCAGGGAGGCAGAAACACGGAAACTGAGAAATTGGCAAGGCCAGATCTGGATTACTCAGGAGGAAGCACCTGGCAGCTCAAGGAGTTTTAAAACTAGGATTGTGGGCTAGTCTTGTTTCCAGAAACTGGAGTTGTGGCTCCCTGGACCCCCCCCCCTCCATTGAGCGTTGAGACTTCTGTCTTCTACGCCCGTTTTGTAAATGCCCTAAATCTGCTCCTTCCGCAGCCGTCGCAAGGGAAGAACCCAGCTGGAGATGGTCCCTCGAGCTTTGCAGCGTCATAGCAACCCAGCAAGTACGGCAGGGAATGGCACGGAGAGAAGCCCGTCCCCCCCGCCTGAGGAAGGGCCCAAGAAGATGACCAATGCGGATTTCGCCGAGCTCTTCCTAAAGAAGTGAGCCGTTGCCAAGGACCCCATGGACCTCCCCGGCTGGTTTTTCCCCGTAGCAGCCGCTGCGGCTCATCATGGCTCCCCTCCAATTTGGACTTTTACGTCCGCCAAATGCCCGAAGAGGGAGGTGTTGATTCCCCACTCCCTCGAAGTACCGTAGGGCAAAGTTACTGAGTTGGGGGGGGGGGGGGGGGGGCGGGTTGTTTTGAGGAATTTGTTAAAAAATGCCTGTAAATGCTCCCTCATATTGGGGGTTTATGTGACGAGCGCTCACTGTTGAGGCTGAACACTGTATGGTTTGATAGTTGGGTTTTTTTCAGCTGTTCTCCAAATGAAGAGTTTCATGTAATTGAGTCTCAATCTGGTTTATACGAATCCCACCGCAGGCGTTGAGCGAAGTCGGGCAGGTTTGTGGCACTTCCTCCGTTGTGCGCAAAATAAGCCCCAGACGAGGCCAGCGCCTTCCCAGGTACAAAAGGAATATAAATAGCAGATGCAAGAAGCTTCACCATAACGGCCCATTTTAGTATTGGGCTAGAAGGGGAGGCGTTTCTACTGACCCCCTTTGCTCAAAGTGGCCTCTGCTTTTTGATATACCTCTATAATCTATATAATGTGACCAGCACTTACTTCTGAGCTTTCGCTGACCTGGCCCTAGAGCAACAGATGCTCTGCTCCGATGTTTCTGCTTTCCGGGTTCCTGCAAGGGTCTCTGGCTGGGCCCCTCTTGGTTCTTGAGATGTTTGGCTTGCAATTTTTTTTAAAAAATTGTATAGAATGCAAAGCGTCAGCCTCGGCATTCCTCCTCTGGGTTCACTCAAGTGGTTCTTGCAAGTGCTGAGTGGAGCCGAGGGGAATGGGCCCTGCTCTTTGCAGAAACAGATGATGCTAGGGGATTTTTTTTTTTAATTGGCATTTTGAAGCTTTAAACAGGGAGACCCTCCCTCACCCTGGGCTCCTCCCATTCGTTGGACTTCAAACCTAGTCCTCCTGTTTTGTAGCTAGGCAGGCCCCGGATGCCTGAAGGGGCTACCTGGGCTGCTGCCTTTCCCGCTTGCATTGTTCCTGCCTCAGCACCTGGGCTAAGGAACAATCCCTGAGTCACCTCTGCATTATACAGGCATGCAGAGGAAGTAGGAAGCAGGGCGGGCATGAAAAAAAAACACCCAAACCCTTGTTCTCAAGAGCAACTCACAGAAGTAGACAATTCCGCTCTCTTCCTCGCAAACTAAACATGAAATCCCAGAGCTTCAGGCTGCCCGTCTTACTTTGAGTAACTATTTTGGGGTGCCTGTTGAACGGTACGAATGCTGCCTTCCTGGGAGCTGTGAGGGAGAAGAGGCGGTCCTCTTTAGATTTTGTAAAAGAAAAAAAAGAAAAAAGAGAGCCAGAGTCAGGAAATCTCTTTATTGCAACCAACCAAATATGCACAGACGTTGCAAAACGATCATACGGAAGCATTTTTGTTTAGGCGCTGCTCCTATTTCACACCCTGCGTTGTGGTTGTACCTGCCCAACTTGCCTTAGAAGTAGACTGAGAAGGGCAGAAGTCTGGAGCCACTTAAGGTCGGATCCCGCCTGCTCCAACACGTGTGGGGGTCTTCCCAGGGCCGAGACCGTGAGCAGAAGAGGGGCAGGGGCTCCTTCAGGCGCACCGGTTGTGCGTGGGAATGTCGAGTTTGCAGCTTAACAAAAAGCACCCCCCCCACCTCAACCTTTTCTCCTTTGAAATCTCAGGCGACAACCGTGGCACGGTCCAAGTAGAATAACAGTAAAGTGCTATCAGAGGAGGAGTTGGGCAGGCTTTCCCCACAGACAATACCACCCCGGAGCCAACCAGCAAACGTGGCTTGTAGGAGGGTAAGGCCCCCAACCTCCAAAGAGTAGGCTCTGCTGTGGTCTTGTGAAGTCAGTTTCTTGCGCTTTTGCTTTTGTCTGTTTCTAAGGAGCAGTCCAAAGCAGCCCACGGAGCCCGCAGGCCTGAACTGAGCTCCTGGAGTGGTTCTGCCGGAAAGGGGGCTGGGGAAGAGCTAAGGCACAGTTCAGTACAAATAAAAGTCAAGGCACTGGCAGGCAGGAAGCTGGTTTGGTTTGAGATGTGAAACTTCCGCAGACACAAACGGGGAAGGTGAAACTGCAGCCTTGGGGGCTTCCTTCCCCCTTTTCTCCGCAGGTGGGAGGCTTGGTAGCAAACTGAACAATATCAAAGCGGCATCAGTTCCCTAAGGACACCAATGAACTCCTCAGCTGGGCTTGGCTGGCTAAAGTAACAGCATAAAGGGGCATTTTCCATACCTGATCATCTTTGGGGGGTCCTTTGCGGAGAAGGGCGGGATATAAATGTAAATAAACTAAATAAACTTTAGCCAGAAAGCTGACCGTGGGCTGGATTTTCCCACCTGAAGCAGTCGTGCTTAACGCTTAACCAGCCAGAGAAGCCGCTTTGAGGCATTAAGGTCTGGCCTGCTCCCTTTTGCAATAAAATTAGACAAGTTCCTCTGTTGGGGGGTAATAAATATGGAGAGGCCACTGCATCAAACGGTTTAACTTAAAAGACATAAATAAATGAAATGTTTTACAGAAAGTGCTTTTCCAGCTCTCCCCCCACAGGGGGCGACCTTCGCTACCAGCGTTCAGGTCCGAGTTTTGAGCGAGATGGTCTGCTTGCAGCTGGCGCTGCAGCTGCCGCCCCCATCCTGCGCTTCGGGGAGGCCCACGGAATGCTCCGTGGTGGCAAAGAGGAGCATGTCGAGGGTGGTTTCTGTGCATTTGGCAATCAGGCGGATGAAGGGCCGGACATCCCCTTCGTTGGCCACCTCCAGGGCGTGGTAGTACTCGGCCCGCTGCTCCTTCCGGATGGTGATGGGGGGGTAGCCGGCCTGCATGAGGATCAGGTTCATCAGGAGCCGGGATGTCCTCCCGTTGCCGTCCACAAACGGGTGAATGTACACCAGCTTGTAGTGAGCCAGGGCGGCAAACTCAACGGGGTGCAGGCCCATGGCGTCCTCGGAGTTCATCCACTGCACGAACTCCAGCATCTGCTTCTCCACGTCGCGAGGGTGGGGCGGGACGTGGTGGCCGACAAACACCTGGGTAGTCCTAAATCGGCCGGCTTCGATGGGGTCCACGTAGCCCAGGACTCTCCGGTGAATCTCCAGGACGTCCGGCAGGGTGACGGAGCCGATGCGGGAGAGGAGGGTGGTGTTGACGTACTTCATGGCGGCGTGCATGCCGATGACCTCGTTCTGCTCCTCCAGGCTTTTCCCGGGAACGGCGTATCGCGTCTCAATGATGTGCCGGATCTCGGCGAGCGTCAGGGTGTTGCCCTCGATGGCCACTGTGTGGTAGATGTGGTGGTAGTAGGACTCCTCCATCACCCTCCGCAGGGCGGAGTTGCCTTTGGGAATGGAGAGGACCTTCCGGACTTTGCTGTCAATGATGCTGAAGAACCTCTGGTCGATTTCTTCCACAAGGGGCAACGTCCGGTCCCGGCTGACCAGAGCCTTCTTGTTGTGCGGGGAGATGGTCAAGGCTTTGGAGTACAGATAGTCGGCCTGTATGATGTCCTTCTCCTCCTCGGAGAAGAGGCCGAACTCGGTCAAGGCATCCACGTAGTCGGGGTCCATCTTGAGGGCGTGCAGGAAGAGCTTCTGAGCTTTCTCGCGCTTCCCTTGCCTCTTCATCTCCAGCGCCTGATGCAAGGCAGCCTTGGCTTCTAATCTGACCTCTGAAATGAAGCAAAACCACCGTTAGGAGGCGGGCTTTTTCTGCAGAGACCCCTACATCAGGGCTGTCCAGCTTGGCAACTTTTAAGACCTGTGGACGTCAACTCCCAGAATTCCTCTGCCAGCAATGCTGGGGCAACCCTGAGGTAGAGGCAAAGCATTTCTACCCTCCATTGTCAGACCGCTCAACCTAACCTCAGCTGGATCCTGAATTTCATGCTCTCTCAGTGAGCCCTGGTTCTTCTGTGCTTCGTACTGAAGCGCCTATGGATTCTTTCCCACACCTTCACAAACTCAAAAGTTAAGGCAAGTTTGAAATCAGCTGGCTAAGAAATTCAGGGACAACAGCTAAAGGAAACTACTTCTCAAAATGCAGCATAACACGAAAAATAAGGGGTGGCCCCTTGTTAGGTTCGGCTTACTCCACTGAACGTCTCTGCGTGCAATTGAGGAGGAGTGCCTAACATTCTGGGCTCTGAAGTCCCAACACGTCAGCACAGAGATAACAGGAGGGAGAGATTGGCCAGATTGTTTACTTACAACCTACCAGGCACCACACAACCCAACACACCTGAAACAAAGCCTATGCAAAGGAGCGCCAGATGTCAGAAGCAACACAGAGGAGCCTTGTGGGTCACCCCAGAAGTAAAACTCTAGGCCATCTTTAGAGATGAGGGAGGGGTCCTTGCAGACGTCTCATAACCCAGCTAGGTAACTTCATCAGTGGGAGCAGCGTCATCACCAAGGACCCCACATTTCCACCCACAATTCTCCTGGATTGGCCTTCTTTTAGAGAGCCAGTTGGAGTGTGAGGCTTCAGGGACTGACCTGGGGAGGCTTTGGGCTTCAGCACCATCAGCTCCAACCCGCCGGAGGTCACGCTGAGCTCGGTGGTCTGCCCCGTGTAGGTGGCGATGCCCATGTAGCCCAGCCCCAGCTTGCTCCTCAGGAAGGCCCAGCCCTTCAGGGCCGCCTGGCACTGCCCCTCCACCAGCAGCACCGGAAGCAGCACCACCAGGAGAGCCGCCAGCACCGCTGCCAGCAGCGCCGCCCAACGGGCGCGGAGCCAGAGGGAGACCCATTTCAGCTCCGGCTCCACCACCGTCACCCCAGCTGCCATGGAGGCCAGCTTCATCTGGGCGCCAGGAACAGCGGGTGCTGCATCATCCCTCTGGAGGGTCTCACCTGAGGAAGGAAGGAAAGGGGGCAGGATTAGCAAGGTGTCCCCCAAGTGACTCTCTTCGCCCCCTTCACACAACCCATCTGACCCGGGTCTTGGCTGGAGAAGGCACCACTAAGTAGGCTCTGGCAGCAGAGGCCGCCCTTGCCCCCAGCCTGACCCCCCCTCCCTCCCCTCTTCCCAGGAGGCCCCATCTGCCTCTCCCCCCTTGGTTCTTCCCCAGTCTGACCCTTCCCCAGCCCCCCCCTCCTTCCCTCCTCTAAAAGACCCCCCTTCCTTCCCTCCCCCCAGTTCTCCCGCCCTTACCCAGAGCCGGCTCCCTCTGCCCCACATTCCTCCATCACCCACCAAAGTTTCTCTTCCGGCTCCGCCCCTCCACACGCCCTTCCTCATCATCCCGTTTTGCGATTGGCCGCCGCAAGGCTCACTTCTTCTGCCCCGCCTTCACCGGCGGGCCCCTCTTCACCTTCCATTGGCTGCTGCGGCCTGTCGGTCTCCCTTCGTGTCCCGCCTCCTTTCGGGGAGGGAGGGGGAGGAGATGAAGACGCAAGATCCGAGAGGCTTATCTTCGTGGAGGAACGCGATTGGTTTATTTCCACGTCCATCGGAAAAAGGCGTCTTTGGGCCAATGGGGAGGAGCCGGAGGCGGGGCGCGCGGGTTAAAAAAAAAGAGGGAAGTGCGTTGTCAAGGAGACGGGCGAGGGGTGGGGGGAAGCGTAGGGTGAGCCACCTTTGCGCGCGCAAATTGCCCCTTTTCTCGGGGGGGGGGGGACGACGACAAAGAAGGGGCGCGGGGCGGCTTGAAAGATCGGGGCCTTATCTTCCGAGCACCACTCGCTCCAAATAGGACAACTTCCGCTGCAGAAAGCCGGCGTGGCCATGCTTGTTTTGGGCAGAGAAGCGAAGTGTTTCGTCACACCCGGAAGCCCGAAACTTTATGACGTCATTTCCCCACACTTGCCAAGGCTAACACGGGATCTGGGTGGCACGTCGGAAGCGGAGACTCGGTTTTATGCTGAAATCCGCGTCTTTGCCGCTTTCGTTTTATTTCTTTTTAAGGAGAGTCTTTGGCGGGATAGATGGGTTTTAAATTAATTGTTTTCTCTTTTTAGCACGGGTTAAACTGTTTAATTGTAGTTTTAAATTTTGTAGAATTTTTATTGTTTGTATTTTTGGATTTTAAGTTCCTGTGCGCCGCCCTGAGTCCTGAGTTGTGGGAGATAGGGCGGGATAGAAATTTAATAAGTTAAAGTTAAAGTAGATGATTGAATGAAACCACTGCCGCAATTAATACACGTTAACATTATGCGTGTTGCATTGATTTGTGGCATGCTTGTATGATATTGCATGTAGATGTTCTGTTTGGTTTCTAAATAAATATATACAGAAAAACATCTGGGTAGTTGCTTGGAGTTGCCAAGGCCTTCATGGTACCAAGTTATACTTAAACAGCTAATGAAACAATTAAGAACAGGAGAAAATCCAAACACTGCTTGGAAGTGCAAAGGAGCAGGTGACGATCAGAAAGAAGAACCTCAGGGATTCTCACGATGGCTGGTTGGCAAAGGTCCCCTCTCCATCTACGGATTAAGCGGAGCAAAATTGGTACCCCAAGAAGGGAATTTTCAGGCCAGGCAGCCGCAGGGGCAGAGTCCCCTGCCGAAAGAGGGCAGCAGAGGCTGGCATTCGCTGAGCCGCTTCCTCACCCCCCTCTTGGCTCAGCCACTTACGGATGTTGACATTGCCTCCACAGTGAAAATAGCTGGCAAGAAGCCAGGCAGCTTCTCTACCTGGCCACAAGCATGAGGGAGCTTTGGAGCTGGCTGTTTTCCTCCAAGAGAGGCAATTAAAAATAATGACATTTATTGGCAGGTGGATTAATTGTGGGGAAAGACTTAGACTGCACAATTCGTTTGCCTGCCAGGCTGATCCATGACATATTTCAAACATGCAAGGTTTTCTTCCTTAAGGGAAATGAACAAACCAACCCCCAGAAGCTGCACTTGCCTCTGATTTCTCTCCAGTTCCTCCAACGGAGAGAAGGATATTCAATAATTGGTCTGTTTATTGCTTGCAGAAATACCTGCCTGCCAAATATCTTTTTGCCAAAGCGTGAGATTTTCTGGTGGAGGGGTCCCAGTTTCCCAGTTGTTAGCGCTTCTCCGGGTCCCTGGCCAGTCAGAGGGCATTTCATTTTAGCTTCTGACACCTCCCCTTCCTAAGTACCCTGACTCATTTGTTAGCTTGTATGTGGAACTGAGGGCCTGTGGTTCAGTGTGCCCACCAGAGTGAAACACCCACAAATGTGTGACTAATTGGGAGAGGCAGCCAAACTTTTCACCTGCCTTGAGCAGGGGGTTGGACTAGAAGACCTCCGTGGTCCCTTCCAGGCCTAAGATTCTATGAGATGCCCAGTGCAGAAAATGTCCTTAGTCTCAGCTGGGAGTCCTTGCCCTGCCAAACTCTTGAGTTTCAGCTTATTAACTACTGGAAATGTTCTGCATCACCAACAGATCAGTTTCCCTTCACCTGGCTACCCATCAGAAAACAGGGGAAAAAACATTGAGATTTTTAACACTACGAATCAGGCTTTGGTCTGAGAATCTCATGCTCGGCCAATGGCAGCAGAGGGACACGTTTGCAAAACTTTGAATTGCTTGGTGTAACAAGATGTTCCAGAGAAGAAAATTGGGGTGCTTCTTTTTTGATCCAGAGATGGAAAAAGGCATTTCAGAACATTGGAGATATTTTTTTTGCTGTTTTTAAAAAGCAAGCTTTTTTGGGGGGTGGAATTTCATGCTTAAAAATGGTATTGCTGTTGGTAAAAATCAAGCTTTTTGCACCCAGAGGAGGAAAACGCCTGACCCCGTGGTCAGGAAAATGGGCGCTTTGGAGGCCAAACATTTTTAAAATACCATTTTTAAGCATGGAATTCCACCCTGAATCAAGTCCCCTCAAGGGTTTTTTCAATTTGGGCTCAAAAAAAAAAAAAATCCGGCCAAATTTTTTTTGAGCCCAAATTGAAAAACCCTTATTTTATTTTATTAAATTTATACCCTGCCCTTCTCATTGAGGGGACTTGATTCAGGGTGGAATTTCATGCTTAAAAATAGCTTCCCCAGCACCCGTGAAGTAAGGAGAAGGAGAAATAGGATGGGCCCCCTCTTTTTCCTTCATTTCCAGGAACATCTGTGGTTCCCCAGCATCTCTTGTCACTCTTGCTTCTCTACCTGCTGCTTTCCCGGAGGGCTCTGCGATCTCCTTTCCATATGGAACCCTTTGGGAGTTCGGCCCCTCCACTTTCCCTGCCTGGGTCCCCCCTTTTCAACAAAGAAAGCCCTGTGGGGGAGCTTCGGTTTGAGGGACAAGCTAGAGAAAACTCTGGTCTCAGCCCCAGCACTGTACCAGAGGCAGAGAACAGAGAAGGAGATTTCTCCCTGAAACTTCTCACTAAGAATGAATCCAATGCGGTAGCCACTTTGGTGGCTTTCAGCACTCTAGGCTGGGCAGTGTGGCATGCAGAAGACCAGCAAACAAACCATGATTTGTTGAGATGCAACGTATTCTGCACAGCCAGCCTGGGTTCTAACGAAGGGTGTTCCGTTCTCTTCGGGCCAGTCCTTCCAGCCAAGAGGGGATCAGGGGAAAACCAACTTTCAGGTTATTTCTTTTTGGTATTAAAGGCTTCTGTTTTTCTCATCAAAGTCTGGGAAATGTAGATTTCTGTGCTTCCCCTGGGAGGTTCACACCAACAGAACCTGTCTCTTTTCCCAACCAGGCTGGCAAAAACCTGCCCACCCACCCACCCACCTTCTCCTTCCTCTGGTGTGGTTAAAAATAGAAGCCAGCCAGTTTAAAGCCAGTTACCCTATATATTCTAACTCCCCCTCCCCAGGTTTCCATGGCAGCCAAAAGGAAGGGAGGGGGGAGGCTCCTCTGCTTAATATATCAGAGAGAGAAGTCTTGGGGGGGGGAGCGAAGGGCATTGCCTGATGCTGCCTAATTTTTCCTCTTCTTTTTATGAGTGGGGGGAGCAGACAGTTTTTCTGCTTCCGGGGTTAATCCCCTCTTTCCTTCAAGGGTTCTTCTTTGAGATATTCACACCCGTGGTGGCAAAAATCCCCAGCAGCACAAGAGTCCGGGGTTTCAGATTTTAAGGTTGCCTCTTTAAAAAAAAAGCAATCAAGATTCTAGTCCACATTGTGAGTGTCAAGAGATCCGTCCATCTGGAGCTGCGCTGGCAAGCCGGCTCAACAGAAAGAAAAGAAAAAAAATTCTAATGTTACGATGCAGCTGGAGGGTGGAGCTTGGAAATATTTTGGATAACCTCTCTCCTCTCTTAGGAAAATTGGGCTGGGCTGAGTGGTTGGACAATTCTTGACTGGGTCTATTGTGGGAATTGATGGGAACCCAATCCAGGCCGGCTTCATGACGAGATACACAAATTGTACTCAAGGCAGAGCTTCTCGCTGCTGTGGGTGGCCTTCATAGCTTCTGGGGAGGGGGCTTTCTTCCCCCCACCCCCACTCCAAATCACTCTAGAATCTCCTGCTTTTCAATCTCTGGCACCTTCTCAGCCGTTGTGACTTCAGCCGGTCTGATCTGTCCAAACCGTCAATCTAGGCCAGGACTCTTGACAGACTCACATGGGCAGCTGCCAGTTGGTTTTTTTGATCCCTTGATGAGACTTCTGAGGAATATCTGGCGAGAGCCGCAGATTAATGGATTTACTTATTTATTTTGCCAGAAGACGACCTCAACGGGTGCGCTTCTCCTTTCTAAGCAAGAAAAAAACAACCCCAACATCTTCATTTTAAAGGAAAATCCTGCTGGTTTAATTCAACGTGCAGGAAGGTATATCAAATCTGCCCCCTTTCCTCCTGTCATTAATGCTGAGTCACGGTAGAACCTCCAGGTTGCATGGGCAGTCTACCTCAGTCAACGGCCGAGGCTGCAGGGGAGCCGTGTCTTATACTTGTGGCCTTTTTTGACCTTTCACACGGTTCCCCCTTGACCAGAAGCATCCAAAGTGCAGCCCCAGCTGTGAATATTTCCCCCCCACACACAAAAACCCCCTTGAAAGGCACACCGAGGAAACTCTGGCTTGGATCCCACCAATCTCCTTTCCTTCCAGAAGGCTCTGGCTCTTCCTTTGGCCAAGCGTGAACCCCCAAAGCAGAGGATGAAACGTGGGGAGAGGCCTTCCCGGGTGGCTGCAGGGGAGGAACGTTGCCATCAGGCTCCCACTAATTAACAAATTGGCTCATCCACACCCACAGCCCTTGTTCCTCTCTGATGAAACCCTCCCTTAATTACACCAGAGCAGCTCAACCGCGCACTTAACTCTTCCATTGCTGCTCTCTTCCACTTCCCCCAGCGCTAAAGAATCCCAAGAGGCGCCAACGAGAGACGCCATTCCCAGATCCTGCCGTGGTTTTCATTTCGCAAAACCCAGTGAAGTGGCGTCAGATGAAACGGTCTTGGTGGCTTTATCACCCTGGCCTTGGAGGCTGCAGAAACTGCCAGGGACCCTTTAGAAAACAAGGGAAAGGCGCCAGGTTCCGAGAGAGGCAGGACTCGAACTGGGGGCCTCCCGTTTTCTAACCTTTCCCCAGGACACCAAACAGACTCATGATCCAGTCGGTTATGCTCACCAAGCTTGTGGTGCAAAACGCTGAACCTTAGCCTCGTCATTTTCGTAATGCCAATTGCTGGGCGAGACCAGCTGGACTTGGGACCCCCCCCTCAGCTCCCCGGAAGGCTTTGGGTGTGGGCAGGGTACTTGCCCCGGCCTCAGCAAGGCTCCATGAGCAGCAGAGGAGGTCTCCCTGCGCGGAGACCCTCTGGATTGATGTGGCCTCCTGCCCAGGCTTTCCAATTTAGCTCTATTGATTCATGCAGGCTTTCCAGTGTGGCCGTTGGTGGAGTCGCATACGTGGTCCGTGACTCTGCTCTTTTACAGGGCCTCTCCATGCTTGAGGAAGGGGCTGGCTCCCTGCAAGAAGGGGCTCCCTTCCTTCTTTTTCTGGAAGAACCAGGCACACGGAATGCCCCCTGCTTCGTTTTCTGGGTGGGGGGAGGAGGGGCTCCCCAGATACGCCCTTCAGCCCCAATGCAAATTCTTTTAGCAGAGTTTTATATCTTTTGCTGAGGACGAGAAAACTGCTGAGGCTTTGAATAGCACAGAGGTGGCGTTACTAACATTTCCCTTGTGTGCGCTTCTCGCTCGCCAAAAAGATGCCGGCGGCAATGCCCACGAAACCAGTTTGGGGGCGCAGCCAGCCTGGATCGCTGCTGGTTCTATGACGCAGGCCGGCATATCCCTACTGGTTTGGCTGATCCAGGCCGAACCGGTTCCTACCTCTGGAATAGAAACAGAGATGCTGAGAATTAGGGAAGAAGCAGAAGGCTGATTGGGGGTGACAGGAGGAGAATATTTAATGCAATTAAAGTTTTAAATTCTATGGTAGAATGTCATTCGTGTTACATCTGGAGACAGAGCCTGTGCAGTGATGTAGTACCAAATTTGTTAATTGGTGCTACCTGTTCCTCTTACAAGCCTCCGTCTTCCCTGGAGGGCAGAGAGGTGTTGTTTAGCCATTGTTCACTCTGGAAGAGAAAACTCCCGAGAAGATGTCGGTTGGCATCTACAGACATTGTAGTTTTGTCCAAGGGGAGCCTGAGAGCAGAGATGATGACAGGGAAGGAGCCAAGAAGCAAAGCCAAAGAATGACATCACCTCATCCAACCATCATCAATAATTAGCTTCTCGGGATGCCAGGATTTGAACAGAGAACCTTAAGGTTGTGTAGGGAGTGCTTGTAACTTCTTACCTGGACTTCTTACCTGGGCTTCCTGGTTCGGTGATAGCTCCACTCCATCCAGGTGGATCATGGCCAGAGCCCCTCTTGAACTCTTGAATCAAGAGGTGTTCCCTCCTCCATTGTGTCTGTTCCTTGGTATGTGGCCTTCCTAAATTGTAATGTCAACCTCAGTCTTGATTTTTGATTCCCTGAAGTCCATAGTGTGGTCGTCGCTCTCCTGATTCCCAGCCTTTTGGCTGCAGTTGGGACCTTTTCCTTGGCCAAAGCCTCCTGGGAATTGTAGTCCTGAAGCCTTTGAGGATGCAACCCCCCTCCTTCCCCAAGGCCCTGAAAGAGAACCAGCCTTTGGACCGTCTCTGGCTTTGGCTTGACAGGACGGAAGGATTCCTCTAAAGGCCCCTTGGAAGGGAGGAGATTTATGGTAATACATTCCAGTCACCCAAAGATAGAACAATATATTTAAAAATCTCTGAATATTTATGGGTTTTCTCTTCCAGGCTTATCCTGGTGCCTCAGGTGACAATGCCTTTCTTATTCCCCATTCATCACCATGAGGCCACGGAGGGTAATTGATTGCAGCATTCAGAAATGGGGATGTTTTAATTTGGTTGGGAGAAAATAGAATCCCACTGAAGAAAAGCAATATGGAGGGTGGGGGTGGGTGGGAGAAAGCGTTGGTCAATCTTTTCAATGGTGAGAGGGATGGACTTCAACTCCCAGAATTCCCCAGCCAGCATGGATAGATACATATAGGTGATAGACAGAGATGGATGAATGGATAGATAGATGGGTAGAAGATAGATAGATAGATAGATAGATAGATAGATAGATAGATAGATAGATAGACAGACAGACAGACAGACAGACAGACAGACAGACAGACAGACGGATAGATAGATATAGATAGAAGATAGATTAGATAGATAGATAGATAGATAGATAGATAGATAGATAGATAGATAGATAGATAGATAGATAGAAGATTAGATAGATAGGTACAGTAGGTAGGTAGGTAGGTAGAAGGAAGATAGCTAGCTGGATAGCTAGATAGCTCCATCCATCCATCCATCCATCCATCCCATCCCTTCCATTCCCCTCCCTCCCTCCATCCACATAGGGGCTTCAGAGACTCAGGGGGGCTGTTGCAGTTCAGTGTTGGGTGTGCAGCCTCTACCTGTCAACCTGAGCGATGTGATTGTTATTTTGGTGGCTTCTCCCAGCCTCTGCCTCGCACGTCTCGACTTGATTCCTAGCTGGTTTTGCTGGTCGAGCCTCTTTTTCTAGGTCAGCCGTTGCAACAGTCCTTCTGTCTCCGTTCTCCTCTCCTTCCTTGTTCCCTGGCTCTGTCAGATCAGCAAACGTCCTTTCTCGATTCTGCCAAGTGGACTGTCTGCCAGTTAGGTAAATTTCTTCTCGGGAGAGCTTCCTGGCCTTTCCTTCTGGATCAGGTAGGCTTCAGGCGTGGGCACCCACAGAGTCCCCTGGAGGAAATCCTTGGTTAGGAATTTACAAGAAGAACTTGGCGGAACCAAAAAAGCTTCCAGCTCTACCTGGGCCAGCTTTGGTCTTTAGGAAGTGGACGAGGGAGCCACCTGGGACACTCTTTCATGCGGCCAATTCACAAGCGTCTCTCTCACAGGCAGGAATGCCCTCCAGGCAACCTTTCTCCCTAGCATCTTCGGAAGGAGAAGGAGGGCGCAACTGAACTCAGGAAGAATTGCTTCATCCCACCGAGAAGGTCAACTTGAAATCAGCCCTGACTGCCCAGTGAGGATGGAGATGGGGTTTTCACCAAAGTCTTAAGGTTACTTGTTTCATTGAGTCTTCGGACAATGTTTCTCAACCTCCGGCAACTTTCAGAGAGTGGATTTCAACTCCCAGAATTCCCCAGCCAAATCACGGGGAAATGATTTTGCAAAGTTCAGGACTTGACCACATGGCCTGGAGTCCAACGGAGGAGAAGTTGGACTTCAAGTTGGCTGCGGATTAGCACTTCCTGTTCTGGGTGTCTTTGGAGAAAGTTGGATGCTTGGTGCTGGTGGGAATTCCATGCCTCCAGGGGCTTTTTGCCCTAAATCAGAGTTCTCCAAAGTTGGCAACTTTAAGACTTGGTGGACTTCAACTACCAGAAGCAACACCGGCTGGGGAATCCTGGGAGCTGAAGTCCACAAGTCTTAAAAGTTGCCAACTTTGGAGAACCCTAAATGAATAAAGCTAGTGAAACCTCGCAACTCCTGGCGCACAACCCAGCAATGTGCATCTCCTTCAGCATTGGGAGGACATCAGGGCTGGAGGCCACCTGGTGTCATTCCAGAGCAACCCACGGAGGACCACCTAATTGTGAAATCTTGGAGAGAAGAGAGAGACGGGCCGGCCTTGAGGTGCGTGGGCGAGAACCTTGTGCAAATGCCTTTTGCACGGAAGAGCCGCTGGCCTTGCCGGCTGTCCATGGCTCAAAGTGTCAGGATATCCCAGCCGAGCGTTTGCAAAGGAAAACAGGAGCTGGGGAAGAGAGCCTCACCTCCAGTTGGAGAGCGTTTAACCCCCAGGAACCCTCAGGGATAGAGGCCTCCCAAGAAACCTGCTGGAAGTTGGCCTAGATTTAGTTCTCTACCTGTAGAGAGAGACGCACCTGTCTTGTGCAAAACCTTCTTTCTGCTTCTGATGAATGAGCAGCATCTCCAACTGCTTTGAAACCTTGTCAGGTGACACCAGACTCTCCCCCCCCCCCCCCACTGCCCCTCATCTTCCAAGGTGGCGCCTCCAGTGTGATTCTTTTGGAAAAAACATCTGGCAGAGAAGGGCCTGGGATGAAGCAACCGCTGGGGGAGGAGGAGGAGGAGGAGGAAACAGCCACACCTTCTCCTCTTCCAGCTGTGGAGCTGAGTGAAGAAACCCTGCTCAAACGTGGTGGGGAACGCCTGGGACGGCTTCTTTCCCTCGGCCTCTTTTCGCGGCTCAGTCGATGCTCCCAGGGCCGCCTGCCTCTTGAAGACCCCTGACCCTCGTGGCTCACCTGCACTTCCAGAGGATCCGGGGGTCCTTCCCGTTCCTCCAGGCTGCCCCTTCTGAGGAAGGATGGTGCCCCCTCCTCAGCTCCTGCCGAGAACCAGCAAGCCTCACCCAGACTGAAACGCCTCAGGCAGTTGGAGGAATTCGGCACTGTTTCTCCTCCTGAAGGGGGTGAAAGCTGCTTCGGGTGAAGAGGAAGAGGGAGGAAGGTGACTTGACTGAGCCAAAGGTATTTTCTCCTCTCGGGGGAAGAACAAAGCAACCACCTCTTTTGCATTGCTCAGCTTTTCTGTCTAGACTGGCAAAACCTGAACTGGGAGGCGAAATGCAGGTGGCCTGCAAAATCGGAGCTTCCTGCTATTTTGCAAGGCTAAAAAAATGCTCGGTGTGTTTGGTCACTTTAGGAGTTGAGCATCCTTAGGATAGCTGCAAAATCTCTTCTCCACCTCTGAATGCATGCGAGATCTCACAGAGGGCTGGGGAGGAGAATTTCCTGGGTTGCATGCAAAGGGCTTGACCTCAAGTAGACAATCCTGAGCATCTTCTCGACCCTTCACTTGAAGCCCTGCTTCCCCTTTTTCTCCTTTTCCCAGAACTGAACCCTGAGACAGAAGCCTCGTAAGCAGATTCTCCTCCTCCTCTTTGAAAGCTCAGGATGGTTGTGAAACAGTTGGGCAAGAAGTCTATGAAAGGGATGGAGACACTGCAAAGCCTCCACTGGGATGCTTCCCTCCTGTAGTAATAGATCTCTCTCTCTCTGTCTCTCTCACACTCATTCACACCCACACACCCCTCTTGTATCTATCTATCTATCTATCTATCTATCTATCTATCTATCTATCTATCTATCTATCTATCTATCTATCTATCTATCTATCTATCTATCTATCTATCCTGCCTTCCTTCTAGCCTAGAGAGCAGCACAGCTGGGGAGAGGGAGGCCAAAGTCAAATTAAACCAGCAGTGCAATTAAACCAACCAGCCAAGCCTTCAGTATAGTTAATAGTAGCCCCTCTTCCCCCTCCAACGTAGCTGAGAATCTCCATCAGATATGATGACAATGGCAAAAAAAACCATCTTTCAGTTTCTCCTTGGCGAATGTGGTTGCTGGTCTCTCTTTTGTGGACTTACTTTCCGGATAGGTCAAATTAGGAGGACTTGGGTCCAGTTGAGGCCAGATAACCTTGGGATAGTCCGACCTTGAGGGACACTGCTTGATGGACACCTAGTTTTATCACCTGCTTCCTGCCAGTTCGGTGACTTTGTTCAGATCTCTTCCCTGGTCAAATCAGTGGAGGAAATTAATTTTCTCTTTTGCAACAACAGGTGTCTTGTTTGGCCCTGAGACGAGGGTGGATGTGGTCATGCTTAATTCCTCCAAGAATTCCAAATTGGCTTCACATCCTGGTCAAATTTCTGGCCAAACAGATGTTGATGTTGGACTACCAATGGGGTCTTAATGGGGTCTGGAAGATCGAGAGATGGAAAAAACTGGGGTGAATTCCTGTCTGTTTTCCAACTTTTGTGTGTCTGTAAGGAGGTTAAAAGCACAAAGGAACCGCAAGGCCTGTTTCTGCTTTGTGAAGGTTAATTGTGTTAACATTCTTAGCCCTGTTCTTCGCGCCTGGGATAACCAGAGAATTCCTAGGTTAACAAATTAGGCTAAGCTATTTGCACAGCACGTTAATCTTCCCCTGATCCTATTAAGTCTGTCCTGTGAACAGAAAAAAAACGGTCTCAAAATGCCAGCAAGATGTTTAAGTTTAAAAAAAAAAAATCTAGTACATTCTAGTAGTTTTACAATTGGTTGTTTTGTTCCCCTTTCGTGGGTGAGTTGGTAGTGACAGGTTTTGTCTGAACCAGGGGGAATTTCCCCCCTTGAGAATTGGACAGAGCGAATGGGGGGCTGTTTTGTCCTGTTTGGGGAAATCATGGCTTATTCATGGACCAGGAACCGTCTCCATCGGGCCTCACTCTGCCTACAGAGCCTGTCCACTTTGGCTGAGCTGTTCCAAAGCAGATGTGAGCGGCTGTGGACGTGGAGAAGGGAAGGCCCTGAGGATGCCGAGATCTCCATCCATGGAGGAACTGGTTGAACTCCCACCAGGCGCTCAAATAAGCCCCCTTGGAGATTTGCTTCTGCAACCTCCGGCTAGTTCAGGTTAGCACCCGAGGCCGTGATGCAGAAGAAAGCCATGGTTCAAACCAGCCATGTTTTGCAGAGCCTCCTGATGTTAGGCAAACGGTTCAAATTCTGTCCCTCCCCTCACCAATGATGGAGTGAAACCAATTTTGCACCGAGAAACGGCTCATCCTTTCATTAATTCATGGTGGGAGACACAACCGAAGGTTCCTGTGTACCTTAGGATTGGTAAGGATCCCTTTTATGGCTAAGGACAAACAAAGGCTCAAACATTTCCTTCCTGCTTATCCGTTGTAATCCCCTTTCCTACAACAGTGTGTGCTACACTCACTCTCTCTCTCTCTCTCTCTCTCTCTCTCTCTCTCTCTCTCTCTCTCTCTCTCTCTCTCTCTCTCTCTCTCTCTCTCTCTCTCTCTCTCTCTCTCTCTCTCTCTCTCTAAGATGGAATAACGAGAGGGAAATAATTCACTTTGGTTTTCTTAGGGGGCTTGCTGATTTGGGGGCCCCTTTTGCAAAATCAAAAGTTTCTTGGGCTGCTTTGCTCACTTCTGGCCAAACGGCAAATAATTCTGCATCAAAATGGTCGTTTTTCCTCCCTTTCCATCTTGGCTTCAGGGATTTGCAGCCCGTGAAAAAGGTTGCACCCAATCACACACCATCAATGAGACAATCACCACACTGTGAATGCAACACTTTGTAGTGGCAGCTTTTCCAGCAGCCCCCGGGTCGTGATGTGAGCGCTCCAGGAATTTATCTGGTGAAGATAAGGAAGGAAGGCCAAGAGGGACCGGTGATTAAGTTCACACATTGCTCAAGTCACCGCTTAACCACGACACAGCTCGAAAAAGTCACAGCGGAACCACAGAACTAATCCTCAAACCCCCGTGCTGGCTTAGTCCGAATGGACCGGCCCTCCACCCAACCCAGCCTGATAAGAATGTAGGGCAACGGGCAGCAGAGCCGGTGAAGTATTGATCTGAATGACAGATGACATTTTATTCAGTGGTTTTATAAACAGCTCTCTGGATTGCTTCACATTCCTCCCAGCTCAATGTGGATGGTCAGCAGAATGAAAAGGAGAAGAGCGTGGGGAATTTCCTCTGCAGAAGTGAGCTTTTTAACATGTCATTTTTGCAACGGGTTAAGGAGAAGGAAGGGCCAAGATGTGAGCAAGACGGCTGAGAGCCTGATTTTTTTCTTCTCTCTGCTGATGTCATGAAACGGACATCTGCTCCTCGACTCCTCCTTAAAGCTTCCTCAGGGTGAGCCTCCATCATGGCTTTGGCCCGGCCGAAATGAAGGTTTTCCAGAGTGAACATGGACAGGCTGTCCTCAGATTCCAGCCCAAAGGCCCCAGGGGAGTTAGAAGCACATGAAGGGCGAGACCAGGAGGGTGGAAAACGCATCGCTGAACTCCAGATGTTCCTTTCTGAAGGATGTCGCCAGGCAGACCTGCCAGAGAAGAAGGCGGCGTCTTCTCCAGGGGGCTGAAGGACCAAGGAAGGTCTGGTGGCTCCTTGGGCTTCTGATGTCCTCCCCAAACCTCTCTGTCAGAAGCTAAGCAAGCCTTGAGGAGAGGAGAGGAGAGGGGTCTTCCTAACTCTGGAATATCAGAGATGACACCAAAGCAAATCAAGCCAAACCAAACAGGGTCTCTGTCGTCCAAAAGTCCAGGATGATAACCATCAGGGTCAAATTTAAGCTTTGACTGGTTTTATGTCCTTATGAGTACCCCCTCCATCTGGGATTGAGATAAGCAAGCTCATCGGATCAAATCCAGATCAATGCCTTGGATAGGGTGGTCTGCAGGATTTGCCCTCTTCAAAAGGGCCTTGTTGGACCCACAGCCCAAGGCCCCCCTCCCTTGCCCCATGCAGGCAAAGTGCCCCTTTGGGAAGTGGGTCAACCCAGAGACCTCGCCCTACCAGGCCTTATCTACTGGGAGCGACTTAAGAGCCTTTTGCATTTTTAAACACCAGCTTGCAACAATTCATGTGTCGTTTTTCATGGCTACCCTCTTGGAGACCCCTCCGAACCCCAGTGGGGGATCATCCGTGGCTCCAGCATCGTCAGAATAACGTGCCAATAATCGCATGACACTTTAGCTGACTCAGCACACGGTGCCCCAGGGGGCGAAAGGAGAAGGTCTAGAAAAAAGGAAGCGGGCACTGAGACGATGACGTTTTGTGGTCAATTGGCAGGAGCGATGGGAAAATTCACACTCTGCTCATTATTCATTTATTTATTTATTAGTCGAATTTATATAACCGCACCCTCTCCCCGAAGGGACCCGGGGCGGTGCACAGGAAGTTAAAACAAACAATATAAAATATAAATAATTAATATCAAATTAAATAGGTTATCCCTGTGCTAAAAGAGAGAAGGAACGGTGGGTGGAAAGGCTCAAAGGCTTCTCCAAGCATTCATAGCAAGCGTCTGCAATCCTGTACTTGGAGGGGAGGGCCGGAAAGAAACCACGCAGGATGAGTTGGGAGCAGATTCTCGACCAGATTGCCTGGTTAGTTCTGCATTTTTTGGCCATCTGCCTGGGCAGCTGCTGGGTGGCCCCCTCGGTTTCTGATTCTGCTCCAAGGTTGCGATCTCCAGCCAAGTGTCCTGGGCTCCTTGGTGACTTCAGGAGCCCAAAGATGCAGCTTGGATAACAGCGTCTTCTGTCCTTCAACCTGAACCTCTCAATAGACAAACACAGCCATAAATCAATGCACAAGCACAACGTGGATGGTATTTTTTACAAAAAATAGGGCGGGATGTGGTGGTGTCAGTGGCTGCTGATCCAACACAGCCTTTGATCCCTCTGGAATTGAAGGAGGTGTTCCCTCAACCACATCCCCGGCCTCCTCTTCATCTCAGGAGGCTTTGGACCATCTGCCTGCTGAGCTGTGCCCTTGGCCCGATCCATCTTCTAGGCTCTTTGGAGACCTTCCATGGGGTGCCCAAGAACCCCTTACCCCAAGGAAGCCTGAGGGGGTGGATTTTCTTAGGAAGTTGAGGGCACGTTCTACAGTGATTTCTATCCTCCATGGCCCCAGCTTGATCTCCTCTTAAGCTCTCTTCTCCCCTTGTCCCTGGGGAAGTAGCTAAGTCCAGAATTGTCCAAGAGAGGGCAGGGGTTGAGTCTGTTTGCAATGCAACCAGGGCTAGAGATAAGCTTTCTTAGATCAAAGCCACAGAGAGCCTGGGAAAACTTCTCCCCATCTGGCAGTGCAAAGCCACGCCTGGGTGGGTGGCTGTTGATCTGGGCCGGAGCGTGAAACAATATTCGGTCTCCCTGCCTCTTTCCAGCTGGCATCTGGGCTCCACCAGTGCCAAGAGAGCATTGCGGGAGGATCTGAAAATCTTTCAGAGGGCGGCACTGAAAACCATGCCAGCCTCATTGGAGCCCCCGGCGTCCCCTGAAAGAGGCTCGCCTTGAGGCAGGTGATCATTTCATTATTTAAATTCTTCCCGTTGACCCTGAAGGAATCCCCCGAAGACTCTCCGCTCTTCAGTTGCAGGCCCCAATGACCAGGGCTTCAAATGCTTGCCTTCCCCAGTTGGAGATTTCACTCGGGGGTGGAACTCCAGCTGGCCAAAAGAGATGGTTGCCTTGAGGTGGATTAAATGCTTGGAAAGGACAGTATGCAAGCGAGCACGGAGAGCGAGAAGCAGAGTCCATCTCTTGAAGGTAGACTGCTAGGAGAAGTGAAGAAGAGGCTCCTCCGCTAACCCAACGGAGCAGGTGGAAGAAGAAGAGGCCGAGACTTCTAAGGGAGTGTCCTGACTTGTCCTTCTCTTTGGGCACTTTGGAGTCTCCAGTCAGGCAGCTCCTCAACAGCCCTTGTCCTTGGTCCCCTTGAGTGAGTAGGAATCCTCTCTAAGCTAATAGACCGAGAAAAACTTTCTGCTGCTTGGAGATGTTCTGAAGCTCCTCGGCTGTAGGCCCTCAAGAAGGCAGTTGGGCAAGGAAGAGGTGGCCATGAGGTCCTCGAAATCAGTGGCCACCTTTGCTTGAGACAATGCCCGGAGCTCATCATGAGATAGCAGAAGGTGAAGGGGGTGGGGGTTGCACCAGATGTGACAAATACAGGAAGTCAAGAAGGATAAAGGAGCTAATAATATCTTATCACGCTTGCTCCACCTTCTCTTCCTTTCTTTACTTCTTCTTTCCTTGCATTGTCTTCTGATTTGTGCAGGTTGGCACCCAGAGTGCTGGTCTTGAAGACTTCCTTGAGCCAAAACATCTTCTGAAAGGGACGTTTCCTCGCCAGCAAAGACAGACTACCATCTCTTCACAAGGTGAGGTGTCCAGGGAGTCCCTCTATGTTGGGTGGGGTGTGTGTGTTGTGGAATGATAGGCAGCCGCATCACCGCCTGCTCTAACCGCAAGTTAGAGTAGCAAGGACGTTGGAGTGCAGAGCCAAAGACCTTCTGGGAGGAGACACCACTTGCCCGAGGGTGAGGACAATCTTCTCTCCATCCATTCCAAGGGACAGAGCCCCTGAGAGTCAGAATCAGGTACGACCTAATTTGTGGGTGGGTGGGGGATGAGTGGGTGGGGGGTGGGAGGGCACGGGAGACGCTTTGCAAGCTCAGCACACTGGGATTATTTCTCATGCGACCAAACTGGAAGCTCTGCCAACTTCTGCCCTGGTGAATTCAGTCCATCTCCTTGGATAAACCAAACGTAGCCAAGGATCCGTTCTCCAGGGTGCATCTAGAAAAGAGGCGGAACTTGGTTCGCACTGCAGTGGCCACATTTCTCTTGGCTTTTTTTGCCTCTGGTCTGCAGGCACCTCTGGTGGTTTGCATCCCATTCAGGCACGGCCCAAGTCCTCTTGAAAACACAGGCCTGGCTTGGAAGGCATGCAGACCTTTCGTGGGCAGGAATCCCAGGATATCAGCCATTTTGGATGGAGAGCAGAGGGAGCAGGCGGCTGCAGGGCTAAACCAGGGCAAGGCCTGTCTTGGGGGAGGCAGGAGCTCCGTAGCCGAGGGGGGACGGAGCAGGCAGCCTCTGGCCTGGGGTTTGGGTAGCCTTCTTCCGTCGTGACCTCCCTCCCAGGGCTGAGATCCTCTTTGTTTTCCCTTTCGCCTGGCGGTTGTGTTCCCAAACCCCTGATAGCCTTGGTCTCACGCGCACAAAGGCTGAGCAGATAACTCTGCAGGCATCCTTATCTCCTGCCTAGGCAGCAACAACTGGGCGCCTGGAGCCTGCCAGCCATAACACAGCTCTGCAGGCTGCCCATCCTCGGTGGGGCAGAGATAGAAAACTAGGGGAAAGGCGGCCCTGTAGCTTTTGGGGGGGGGGTTGCTGACTCTGTCGGTGGTCAGGGCTGCCTGAGTCAGGAGGCGTCTAAATCAGGACATCCTGTTTGGGTTTGGAGAAGGCGAAAGTGCTGAGCTGGTTGCTGGCCTTGCTTTGCGGGCTCTCCTTGCAGAGTTGGGTGAGGCTGCTGGAAGTCCTCCCAAACCGAGACCAGGAATTAAACTCTGAGTGTCCCCATCATCAGAGGTAGAGCCACCCCCTCTCATCCCAAGGCTTAGTTTCCGGCAGTGCCTTACGGGCCGTTGGGCATTCTGACCACACGCAGGCATGTGGAGAATCGGTCTCACCAGGCCAAGGAAGACATGCTTGGAAGCTCTGGGACTTCTTCCCAAGTCCTAGTTGGGTTCCTCCTCCTCAGCCCTCTTCCACCTTCTGAGAAGCCTCGTCCTCGGAAACCCCTGAGTTGGAGAGGCCAATTCTGAGGTCAAAGGCAGAGGAGGGCCGTCCATTAGGGCCTCCCAAACCTTCTCTCCTTGAGGCCCCCCACTGCCCCCCACCCCCAAGGACAGAGCCCAGCCTCGGGGGATGGGGGTGGCCCCTGCGGGCTCCATCCAGGATGGCAGAGCCTCTGATTCTGCCAAGGCAGAGCCACCCAAACTGCTGCCCGCCTCCCTCCCTCCGGGACCAGGAGGAGGGAAAGCCAAACAAAGGCAAACTTCCCTGAAACAATTTCCTCTTTGCAAACAAGCCGCCTGCGAAGCAGCACGGAGCCACTCCTGGCCCCCAACGGCTCATTGAACAGGGACATCGCTTCCCTCCTCCTCCTCCTCCTCCTCCTGGCTGGCTGATCCTCTTCATTCCACCGGGTGTCATTGTTGTGTGTTTTGTTCCCGTGGCAGGAAAAGTTCCCGTAAGGCTGACTCCCCCCGGCTGCCCTTCTTCTCTCCGTAGTCCTGCTCTGAGCCTCGCTTGTTGACGGTAAGAAGACTCGGGTCAAGGACCCGTCTGAATCCTGCTCTGTCTTCGCTCCTCTGTGCCTGCTTTGTCTGTCCGGCTCAGAAAAACCGGTGCTTTGCCTAGGATTTGGGATTTCATTTGGAGAAACGAAACCTCTGCAGATAGAATAGAATAACAGTCGGAAGGCACCTTGGAGGTCTTCTAGTCCAACCCCCTGTCTTGGCAGGAAGCCCTATTCAATTTCAAACAAATGGATATTTAACATCTTCTTAAAAACTTCCAGTGTCGCAGCATTCACAACTTCTGGAGGCAAGCTGATAAATTGTTCTCACTGTCAGGAAATTTCTCCTCAGTTCTAAGTTGCTTCTCTCCTTGATTAGTTTCCACCCATTGCTTCTTGTTCTACCCTCAGGTGCTTTGGAGAACAGCTTGACTCCCTCTTCTTTGGGGCAGCCCCTGAGATACTGGAAGGCTGCTCTCATGTCTTCCCTGGTCCTTCTTTTCATTAAACTAGACCTACCCAGTTCCTGCAACCGTTCTTCCTATGTTTTAGTCTCCAGTCCCCTAATCCTCTTGGTTGCTCTTCTCTGTACTCTTTCTAGAGTCTCCACATCTTTTCTACATCGTGGGAACCAAAACTGGATGCAGGATTCCAGGTGCGGCCTTACCAAGGCCTTACAGAGTGGTACTAACACTTCGCGTGTAGATATTATTGTACCTGGCTGGGCGTGTGTGATTTCCCAGTGGATCCTTGGGAGCCACCTTCAAGGAGAGCAGCATGGAAGCTTATCAAATTGAGATCCAACCTAGAATTAAGGAGGCATTTCCTGACCTTGAGAACGATCACTCAATGGAATAGTTTGTCTCTGGAAGTTGTGCGCGCTCCATCACTGGAGGTTTTTTAGGAGATTGGGCCATGTGTCCAGAATGGTGTAGGTAGGGTCTCCTGCAGGGGATTGGACCTCCAAGGTCCTTTCCAACTTTGTTATTCTGTATTCTGATCCAACTGGACAATAACTTGCAATCCCGGCTCTCTTGGCTTCCTCATATGATCATGGACAGTGGATCTAGGAACCTTGAAATCCGATTCCAGCTCGCCCACAGCTTTGGAAAGACCGTTCATCTGGGTCTTCTAGAGGCCAGATGGGTTGGCCTCATCTTGCTGGCAGAAGCCCGCTGCCCATCTGTTTCCTTTTGCCCCCAAATGTAAATCCTGCCCATGAAATATTAATGTTTTTCTCTGCTTGGAAATCCTTTGTCTGCCTTTGAAGCTCCAGCTTAAAATTTCTCACTCGGTTCCATTCAGCAGGATCTCCAAGCAGAAGACCAGTGGCTGATAAAAAATCTGGATGCTTTTGAGTAGATTAGATTTAACCCAGTTTCTCTCAACCGTGGTCACTTTAAGACACGTGGACTTCATGCTGGATGGGGAATTCTGGGACCTGAAGTCCACGTGTCTTAAAGTAGCCAAGGCTAAGAAACATTGTCCTAACTAACTCATCTAAGTTTTCTATTCTCCTTTGTGTTGTCTTTAACAACAGTTTTGAGTATTGCAAGTGTTGCCATTAAAATTTCAAAGCTCACGAGGGCTTTTCTTTCACGCAAAAAACATGTTAGCCTTCTATTTATTATGTATTCAATAATTTACACCACTGCGCTCTGCTTGCCAGAGGATTGTTCCTTCTTCGTTTTTAAATGTCAACTTTAATGCGCTTTAATGCAATTGGATCTAACAGAGGTACCAGACCGATGTTCCCCCACTTGACGTGTGATCTGCCTTGTCTCTCCTGCAAGGGATTCTGGGACATTTTTCCAAGGCAGAATGCTCATTTATTTTGGAGGATGCCGTATTCAGCCTCCTCCTTCCATGCATTGGGATTGGCGTCACTGGGTAGGATTGGGGTCATCCCAGGAAGACGTTGTGTAGAAATTACTCTATGTTCTTCTCCATCCATCCATATCAATTAGTTTTGACCTGCAACAATAGTTCTTTGTTGTTACTCAGTTGTTACTCAGCCATTACAAGCAGTCTTAGATGAGACTAGCTCTCACTGGTTTGTCCCATCAGCCTTCACTCTTCTGTGTTTCCTAACCGTGGTGTGAAGCTACCTTGGCACCATCTCAAGTTTTTGACCAATCTGTGTTCCAACAGGTCATGGAAGAATTGGAGAACACTACAGATTACTATGACTATTATAGTTTGGAAGACCTCATCCATGTTAGAGACAGATATAGCAAAAAACCCCAAATAGACCCCTTGACCGTCGTTCAAGTGGTTGCTGCTCTCATCTACAGCATCACCTGCCTCCTGGGTCTATTGGGCAACGCCTTGGTCATCGCCATTATCTTCAGGATGAAGAAGTCGGTCACCACGGTCTGGTTCCTCAACTTGGCAGCTGCTGACTTCCTGTTCAACGTCTTCCTGCCCCTGAACATCGCCTACATCGCCATGGGCTTCCACTGGGTTTTCGGCAGGGACATGTGCAAAGTCAACAATTTGCTTCTCAACCTCAACATGTACACCAGTGTCTTCCTGCTGACCACGATCAGTTTTGATCGCTGCATTTTGGTGGTCTTCCCAGTCCAATCCCAAAAGCGTCGGACCCCGACCATCGCCTGGTTGCTCTGCATCCTAATTTGGGTGATTGGTTTCCTAATGAGCTCCCCTTCCCTCCTCTTTCGAGACACCACAATCTCCCGCGACCGCATCGTTTGCTTTTACAACTTCTCCTTGTCCAGTTCCCCCAATGACACCGCCCTTGGCTACCAGAGACACAAAATGGTAACCACCATTCGCTTCTTGTTGGGGTTTATCATACCAATGGTCATTATCACCGTATGTTACATCACCATAATTTTCCGGCTGAAAAAGAACCGTCTGGCCAAGTCCAAGAAGCCCTTGAGAATTATTGTCACCATTATCACCACCTTCTTCTTGTGCTGGTGTCCATACCATACTCTCCACCTGCTGGAAATGGACCACCAGTCAGTTCCGAGCACCGTCTTCGAGATTGGGTTGCCCCTTGTCACCGCCATTGCGGCTTCTAACAGCTGCATGAACCCCATTCTGTACGTCTTCATGGGCCAAGATTTCAAGAAGTTTAAGGTCACCATCCTGTCCAGGCTGGCCAATGCCCTGACCGAGGACACAATCAATTCGGTCCACTCGTTCTCACGCAAAAGCGTCACCAAAGCCAGTTCGATGACTGAAAAAGAGTCATTTTTACTCTGAGCTTTGGAACCCAACGTGGATTACAGTAGATCATTGGTTTCCAGCAACGGTCCAGAACTCCTCCTGCATGGTGGCCTCCTTTCAGGAGGAACGTGACATTGGCTTGGCGAATCTAAGCCAGTGGTGGTTATGTGATTCTAAGTACATTATTCTTATTGCAGCTTTTGGAAGGTTATGGCATAAACACCTGATCCTAACCACATAAACAACCTTCATGACAAAGGAAGGCCTGATGGTTGAACTTCAGCCTGTCAAGTCTTCACCGCATCCTACAAATTCTTGGCAAGAAGCATATTTTGAGCTCTGGGGGAAATTGAGCACATCCTCACTGGCCTGAGAATTGGGAAGTTTAGGGTTGACTCGTTTTAGACAGGACACTGTAACAGATGTGTGTGTGTGTGTGTGTGTGTTTCCTAATCATTTGTACCTGTGTAAATCCAGGTGTGATTTCTCATTCTATCCCCTTCCATGTGAGCAGACATGCCAGAGGCTCATTTGCCGCAATCCCAAATTTCCCCCGTGGAGAATTTAATTCTAGTTAAAAAATAAAACCCCAACCCTTTCCTCTCACAGTATAAATCACACTTCGGAGAACAATCATTTCACACAGGTTCTGTCCAGCAACTTCTTCTCTCTTGTTGACTTTTCCGTGAGATTTCATAGTCCACGAATAAATCTCTTCTCTAGGAGGTGAGCTGCGCGTCCCGTCTCTTCAATTTCATGCACAGTTAATTTGGGAAGTAATTCATTTCCCCCTCTCTTTCTCTTCACCGAATAGACTAGATCCGAAATGATGAGCTAGAATCCAACCCTGGTTTATACCTTGATAAGTTGGTTTTACTCCTCCCAAATCTACCGAAATCACTTCTGATTGTATCTGGAAAGTCACAGACGATGGAGCCCCTCCTTCTGTCCCCTCAAAGTGTCAGGCAGAACAATTTCTCCAGCCCTGGAGCAGATCAACAAGGATTTCTAACTATTGATGGCCTACAAAAATACGACCAAAATTAAAAGGAAGTTGTGGAAATTTGCTGCATCAGGAACACTCGCTTGGATGACAGAAATAGTCCCTGGAGAGGAACAGAGACATCCAACAATATTTTCCAGCTGGTGGATGTTGAGGATTTAGTAAATAAAAAGTAACTCCAACTATTGGCCTGAGAGTCCATTGCCCTCAGTCCAAGTCCTAGGAATATGACGGCGTGTGTTGAAAATTAATCTGTTGGGTCAGGTTTTCTGCAAATGAAAAAGCTGGACCAGTAATTGTTGTATGTAACATTCCTAACAAGTATATCTGTATTCAAGATAAGTTGGGGTTTTTTTTACTTGGTATTTCTAAAGATATGTGCTGTTTTTTCCCCCGTAAGCAATTTTGTAAAAGTCTATGGTTTTTTAGAATGAATGAATGAATAAATAAAATAAAATGACTCTCTTGTGGACCTCCAACCTGATCCTGTGGCTCATGCAAAGACTCTGGAACTCAACTGCCCGATTGCAAGAGGACTTGGCTCAGTGAATGAAGCCATGGCCTCCACATCTCTAAGGCCCAACCTCTTGCAGAGAATCCGGGGCACCTGGCTGGAACCACCTCTGCTTGAGACCCTGGGAAGTGGACCTACGGGCACAAGCCCACCTGTCGTGGCCACCTGGGCCAGGATGTGTCTTCCTGGCCTTCACTTGCTGCAGAAGGCCCATTTGTCACCTGTTGTTTGTTTCTCCAGCCCCTCCTCTCCAGAAAGCCATAATCTCTGCAAACAGCTTTCCCGAACTGATGAGTGGTGTGCAACCCTTGGGTTAAACCACCAACAGAAAGCACACTTGGTGAAAGCAAATATTTGATTTCCATCCTTCCAGTTTGTTTGCCTGTTTAATGTGGCACCAACCTCTTTCACATACAAATAAGGGTGTGTTTCACAAGCTACAGGTGGAGGAAGCACTAACCTTCCTCTCCTTCAGGCTAGCTGCATTCCCACATTCTGCTAAACCCTGGTTTGCTTTAGCCAGTTTTCTTTTCCTTGAACAGGACAGAGCTGGTTATTCAGACCTGTGAAGTAACGGATCAGAATCTGTTAGGGCTTTCTGGAATGCCATGCCAACTTTTAATGGCTCTCAGGGCTGGTTTTGACAAAATTTCTAATGTGTGCAAAGAAAGGCACATCTAATATTCAGTGCTGCTATCTCCAAGGTTTTTTTAAAAATTAAAAATATAAAACAGATCTGGCTGAATCTTTAGTTAATAACTTACATCACTCTAAACCAGTGGTTCTCAACCTGTACAAGATACAAGATGCTGGATCTTCCAATTGTATCACCAACTGAGTCCACATTCAAGGCTGCCAGTAGCCTGGAGACCAGGAATCCCTTAGATCCCAGGATCCGTTTCTGCCCTCCTTTTTGTGAAACTGGGCCACGTCTTCTGGTGGCACCAAGCAGGGGAGAAAAGATGCCCCTTGGAGCACTCTTGAAATGCCACCAAGCTGAGATGGGGATGTTGTCCTCGGCACGCCTGAGGCTGAGCAAGATGTAAATTGCTCCAAAACCAGAGAGCAATCTTGTCTGTGTCATTAATAATTCTCTCTGAAATAAGCATAACTGCATATTTGCTTGATCGTATCGGAGGGCGAACACAGCTGGCTGATACCACTACAGAGGGAGATATTGTTGGCCAATTGCAAGGGAAGAAAGGAAGGAAAAATAGAGGAAGGGAGGGAGGGAGAGGAAAGGTAGGGAGGAAGGAGAAGGAAGGAAGGAAAAATAGAGAGGAAGGAAGGAAAAATAGAGAGGAAGGAAGGAAAGGGAAGGAAGGAGGGGGTGGGGAGGGAGGGAGGGAAGGAGGGAGGAGATAAGGAGAGGAGAGGGAGGGAGGGAGCAGAGGGAAGGAAAGAAAGAAAGGAAAGGAAGAAAGAAAGGAAAGGAAGAGAAAGGAAGGAAGGAAAAATAGAGAGGAAGGAAGGAAAAATAGAGAGGAGGGAAGGAAAGGGAAGGAAGGAAGGGGATGGGGAGGGAGGGAGGGAAGGAGGGAGGAGATAAGGAGAGGTGAGGGAGGGAGCAGAGGGAAGGAAAGGAAGAAAGAAAGGAAAAAAAGAGAAAGAAAAGTACTATCTCGTGTCTTTCTTTCTGTTTTTGCTACAGGGATTCCAGAGCAGGTGTCCTTATTCTCTTTTCTTGCTTCTGCTCCCATGGTCTTCTTGGAGCCCCTCGGAGCCCTCCTCCCCTCCCCCTCGCCTGCCTCTCTCCCTCTCCGTGTTCGGGGGGGGGGGGCTGATGGGGGCTGGCGAAGCCCCATTGCACAATCCGGCTCCTTCTCTGCACCCTTTCAGGCATCTGGGCTGCTTCCAACCGCCCCTTCGTCTAAACCTGGGAAGAGGGAGGTTCCTCTCCGTGACACCCATGACATTTGGGGCCTGCCTGCCTTGCTTTCCATAATGACGGGGTGGCGTCGGCTTCTCCCCCCCCCCCCCCCGTTAGCTGTCGGGTGTTGGAGACAAAGCTGGGCGGCCTGTTATTCCCACCCATCACCGCCTTTTGTCTGAGGCACGGATGGGAGCAAAACAAAAGGCAGACATATTTGTTGCTTGGAGGGATCCCCATTTCCATCCCAGCCCCCCCCCCGTCTTCTGGCAGGTGGCGGACCGTCAGTTCTATGGGAAAAGCCTACAAGGGGTAAACGAGCCTGTTTCCTTTGTGGGGGGAGGAATGTGGAAGACTGAGGCTTTCCTCTTCCTAGGCGTTTCATCGCTTTTATGAACACACGAGCAGGAGATGCTCTGAGCTGCATGGTTCCCCCTGAATCCTCTCCCCAAAGCATCTGAAGGAAAACTGGCATTCGCGACGTTCGGCAGGGAGAAGCACCCCCGTTTTCCTGCTCCCCTTCATTGCAATGGCCCCACTTCTCCACTTGGTAGTCTGCCTCCCTCTTCCCCATCACATGGGATGCTCCCCTCTCGTCACGAGTGTATTTGTGAAAAGGTGATCATCACAACTTGTTTTCCATATGGATTGTGTTTCCCCAAATAAGGCAGCTGTTTTCCAAGGGCAGATATAAGCATTCAGTCGTTTTATATTCTACAGCAGGGAGCGGCAACCTGCTGCAGCTCCGGAGCCGCGTGTGGCTCTTTCATCCCTCTGCTGCGGCTCCCTGCGGCCAGTGGGCTCCACAATAGATAGGGCTTTCGGTTAGGACAGGCAAAAGGACGCCACACTCGGAGGCAACTCTACAATGGGGTAACCGGACTTCCGGTCAGCTCCAGAATTGAATGGGGGCTTCCTCTTAGGACCTTTGTGGCTCTTGGAGTGTTTAAGGTTGCCGACTCCTGTTCTACAAAGTTCCATTACACATATTTCATTTTCCAGGCCCTGCGTTCACCTGCTTCCCTTCTGAATCATTTCTCTCCATCTGCTGAAACAGCACCCCCCCCCCCCCGTCCAAAGTATTTTTAAATTTTACAGGGAGAACCAGCCTGGGTTTGAATGGGAAGGCGCGGTTGCTATAGCAACCACTAGGTAACCAACCAGCGGTTGTCTAGGCCTCCTGGGGAGGGGAGGCATCTCAAAGTTAATAAGCCAGAGGGATGCAAAGCGAAGCAAAATCCTAAGGAAGGTTGCGACTAAATGGGAGACCCCCTCCCCCCCCACCCATATTTGAATGGGTCAAGGAGCTGGGTGCAAATCTCTGGAATAAACAGCCCTCGTCTTTCCTTTCCATCTTCGGGGGGCCGCCCTCCAGGCAACCTCTGCTGCAGTGGGAAGCGGGGTGGTTTCCTCCTAATCGGCAAAAGCAGCTGGATTTGGAACGATGGGCCTTTCTCCCCATTCTAGGGTGTTTCTCGGGGTTTTTGCGTAGCTCAGAGGCTCTGCAAGGCGGCAAGCAAACATCGGCCTGATGAGCCGAAGGGCTGAAAAAAGAGAAACAGGCAGAGAGAGAGAAGATTGGTTTTCCTAGCTCTCTTATCTGCCTATTTTGAATTTTCCTGATCTGGCGTAATCCCGTGATAAGTCCCTCCGAGGGCGAAATCCGACACTTCTGAATTAAATCAATTTGGAGGGATTTGCACCGCATCCCGAGTCGCCGTCTAGCCAAGCGAGCTTCGTTTACGCAACACGGGGACGGCAAATCCGAACCACAATTAACCCTCACACCCTTTAGCCTTTTGTGGGACTGTTTTTGCCCCGTCTTGACACGAGTCTGGTTAACTATGATTTGCGAGCACATTTAGGATGAAGGCAGGAAGCACATTTCAAGTGGACACTGGGAAATTTTAACTTGGAGGCTGTAGTTATTTCTTAGTGAACCTGGATTCTCAAAACTATGCAACAGGGGAGACAATATTATTATTTTTCCTTCCTTCCTTCCTTCCTTCCTTCCTTCCTTCCCTCCCTCCCTCCCTCCCTCCTCCCTCCTTCCTTCCTTCCTTCCTCCTCTCCTCATCCCCCCCACAGCCTCCGGTCAGCTAATTTTCCTGCTTCTGTGCCCACCATGGACACCAAAGCCTTCGCGCAGGATGTCTTAAGAACTTCTGGGATTCCATTCTTGGCCTTGCTTGTGCTTCCCAGGAAGCTGGGATTGTGAATTCCCTTTTCCCTTCCATTAGCTACTGCATCAACACAAGCAAAGGCATTGAGGGAACGTCCCAGACCCTGGCCTGGAAGGAGAGGCCCCTCACCAGCCGCCCCTCCTCAAAAGGATCTGATCACAATGCTGTCAACATCCTGGGGGGGGGGGGCTGAGCGGAAGGCCTGGCATTGGGAGCACCTGTGAAGCCTCGGATTCCATATTCAGCACCCTGGTCAGCGCACACGGGAAGGGAGGAGCGGTGCAGGAAGGGAGGGAGGGGATAGAAACGAGGGAGGGGAGGGCACACAGACCCCTTTCTGGTAGGAAGCCTTCCAGCCCCTCCTTGCCCCGCCCACAGTCCTGCAAACCCCCATCTGGCCCCCCGTGATGTTCCTGCCGCAGCTGGACTGAAGCCGCCGTCACGTTCAGCTCAGCTCTGCCCCTTCCCCAAGGCCTCCCCCCTGCTCCTCTGTCGTCCTGCCGGGTAGCTGATGGGCAGCCTTGCTTCGCCAGCAGATTCTTTGCCAAAGGAGAAGCATCAGCACAATGCAAAGCAGGGATGCGCCGTTCGGAAAGACAAAACGACAGCCCACCAACGAGTGGAAGCCGCAGAGAAATGTCGCAACGGGCAGGGCGGCTGCCCTGGACTTTGGCCAGAGGGTTCTGCTTCCTCACAAGGCTGCCATTTGCGTTCTCTGAGCTTCTTCTCATTCCTCTCAATCCCTCGCTCCTCCTCAGCATTGGGTGGGCCCAGAACATAGCTGCTCCTCCTTAGGTCATTGAAAAACTGCCCAATGGATTTCCCCCCAGTCTATCTTTGCCTTCCTGCAAACAAAAGAAGGAAGAAGGAAGAAGCAGGAAGGAAGAAGGAAGGAAGAAGAAGGAAGAAGGAGAAGGAGGAAAAGAAGAAGAAGGAGGAGGAGGGGGAAGGAAGGAAGGAAGGAAGGAAGGAAGGAAGGAAGGAAGGAAGGAAGGAAGGAAGGAAGGAAGGTGGATGATAGAGCTAGACAGACAGACATAAACAGAGGGATGATAGGTGACAAGTCATATCTGGAATCTGTGTTGTTTAAGACATGAGATAACATTCTAATCCCCTTGAATATCATCACAGCATGACAACCACCTACTTGCTCCTTGGAAGTTCAGCAGGAGATAGAGATGCAACTGGATGGTGAATATAGATTAGGGAGAGACAGTTGTGTAGTTGCATCTGTGACTAGATCCACCAATTCACACCCAAAATAGCACCATCCTCCCAAACATGGGCACCGAATCCCACAAAAGACCCACAGCTGCAGCCATGGAGATATTAACAAAATGTTGGTTTAATGGGCAGCATTTAACCTGAGGATTGTTCAGATGGAGTCCAGCAGCTTTGAGGTTGCCCCGAGAAGGAAGATGCAGAAACTATATTGCTAGCACAAAGCTCAGCATCGACCAGTTTGATCCATCCTGACCAGCCTTGGAGAGTGAACCAGGTTCTAAATGTCCAGGTTTCCAAAACAGAGGATTCTTCTCGGGTCAGCAGAACCAAGGAAGTCGACCACATGGTGGGGATTTTAACCAAATCGCTGGGTTCAAGAAGGCAACCAGCTAAGGAAGAGCAGAGTGATCTTACTTGGGCAGGAAGGAACACAAAACCTCTGGGGGTGGGTGGGGGGGTGGGGATTAGCAGCAGAAGCAGCAACAGCAGCAGCAAAGATCTCCCACCGATGGACCTCACTTTCTGGAGACAGGTTGGCCAAAACATCTTCGCTCAACCATGAATATCACCATCTTTGCTCATGCAAAAGAGTCCTTTAAAAGCGAGCAGCACTGGCAGGATGGGTCCTCCTACCCCACCCACTGGGTGGAAATGGTTCCTGGCCAAGAGGAAACGAATTCGCACCTCCCAAGGAGACCAGTTCCTCAGCCCCAACAACTGTCCATCATCTGGGGTAGTAGTCTTTGGGGACACCGGTGAGGTTCCTGAGCTTCAGAGCCATGTCCACCGTCTTGATGTAGCCGTTGATCATTTTCTTCATCTCTGGGGTGTAAGGGTCATACTCCAGTTTCCTCAGCCCTGACCGCTTGAAGTTTCCATCCTTCTGCCCTTCGACGCACAGCAAGCGGTCCTCGTGAACGGCGATGTCCAGCAGGCTGACCATCCTCTTCAGCTGGACGAAGAGGTCTTGCTTCAGGTCCTCAAAATGAACCACCAAGACCTTCTTGCCAAATTTCAACCAGTCGAGGGTATGCGTCACCCACCACGGAGCATAGTTCTTGACGAACTCCGGCCATTCTGAGTGAAGGAAGGAAATATGTTATTCGGGAATCCTTCCGTGGCATCTTCAGGGTCTGTCTGCACTTCTATCGCCTCCCCCCACGCAGAGATAAAAGCTTTAAATAGCCTCTTTGCTTCATTAAACATCAAAGGCATGGCTCCTCTTGCAAACCCCTGTCTCATACATCTTTCCTTAGGCCATGGAACAAGGTAGCTAGATAGATAATAGATAATAGATAGATGGATGGATGGATGGATGGATGGATAGATGGAGATAGATAAATAGATAGATAGATAGATAGATAGATGATAGATAGATAGATAGATAGATAGATAGATAGATAGATAGATAGATAGATAGATATGGATGGATGGATGGATGGATGGATGGATGGATGGATGATAGAGATAGCCTGCCTGCCTGCCTGAATATATAAATATATATATATATATAGGATTCTTCCCTTATGATTATTTCAATCTACAGAGCTAAGAACTATGAAGGTAGAAAGGTGGAGGTCCTAGCATCAAATGTTAGCTCCAAGGAGCAAACGGGTCCATGGCAGTCACAAAGTATGGACATCCACTCCCACCCACCCAAGTCATGACCCTCGCTCAGTGCCCACAGGTGGGAAGAAGCAGGAGAAGGCCTATCGATGAAGGTGGAGGCTTCTCCTGGTCACTTGTGGCTCTTCCAAACCTGCAATCAACTGAGCCTCTCTTGAAGCTCTTTCCTGGCTTCTGGGTCTTGAAGTCCAAGGAAGGTGCTGGAGCTGCAGAAAACCCTCCTTCGGAAGAGCATCGCAGTGGGGCAGACCCACCTTTGCCCTTCCAGTGGGCATGAGACGCGAAGCCGATGTGGCCCCCGTACTTCCGGTTGAACTCTGCCATCAGGGCTTTGAAGGGGTTGCGAACCAGGAGGATGGCCGCGTCAAAGGCCTCGATCTCTTTCTGCCCACTCTCGTGGGTTTTGATGCATATCGTCCGGCCGCTGCGCCAGTGGTCCCGTTCGCCTTTGAACCCTTTGGCCAAGCGGGGAGGGGAGAGGGAGGAAAAGAAAGAGCGAGCCGTCAGCAGCAAATATGGGAGAAGGAAGGAAGGAAGGAAGGAAGGAAGGAAGGAAGGAAGGAAGGAAGGAAGGAAGGAAGGAAGGAAGGGCAACAGAAACGGTCTGGCACCTCTCCAGCTGGCCTGATGAGTCTGGGAAGGCAAGGCAGGTACCAAGGGGCATCGAAGGGGAAAGGCACATCCCTCCTTTCCCTGGTGAGACGATCAGGGGCCGATCACTGCAATGGAGATTTCCATGGGATGCCAAGCTGCCCTTGAAAATCTAGTGGGGTTTTCTCTGAGAAGTGGCTGCTTGTTAACCAATTTGTCTTTTTTCTCTCCCACGGATCCTTTCAAAGCTATAATGAGCTAGAACTACCAAGGTCTCCAGGCAACTGCAAATTCCAGGAAAAGGACCTGAGGCTGGCTTGACAATTTGAAAGGAACAGAGGGAGGGAAAGAGATAGATAGATAGATAGATAGATAGATAGATAGATAGATAGATAGATAGATAGATAGATAGATAGATAGATAGATAGATAGATAGAGAAAATAAGGAAGATGATAAAGCAATGTCCAGAAGAGACGAGTAGAGTTTGGGCAGAGTTTGAAAGATTTTTTTTTTGAGAGGGGCTGTTTGTCAACACTCTGGTCTTCCAGCAATGACCTTGATCTGTCTGGAGTTCTTCCTGATAGGGCCAGATGCAAACTGGGCAGCCTAGGCCAGGGGTCTCCAACGTTGGCAACCTGTGGCCTTCTGGGCTGGGGAATTCTGGGAGTTGAAGTCCAAAAGTCCTAAAGTTGCCAAGGATGGAGACCCCTGGCCTAGGAGATGTTCTAGCAGGTAGTGGGAGCAAAGCCAGAAGGACAGGAGTTGAAGTCCAGAAGTGTTAAGGTGGCCAAGTTGGAGATCCCTGATTTAAACTACAGAGAAGAGACACCCTGGTTGGCCTTCCATGGTGGAAGCTGCTGCGATAGAGAGGGTCAAATTCACTGCTGAGTGAGGCTTTCAGTTGAGTGCTCCTCCAATGGCTCAGAGCAAACCCAGCCCCCTCTCCATCCCCCTCCCCATTTCCACACCCATTTCGACTCCCAAGGAAGCCATGCCATCACCTTTGTTATAAAGAGAGCCATCAAAATAATAACTCCCCGTATAGAAACCCGTGGCCAGTTCAATCAGATGCCGTGCCCACGTGTTGCCCGCTCCGGGAAAGCTGGCGAGGGCGACCAATTGTTTTGCATGAGCTGTGAGAAATCTCCGGTCCATACATCGGTTATCTGTGAAGCAGAGAACAAGAGAAGGTTCCTGAGGCCACGGAGGAGATGTTTCCGAGGGCTACTGGTGCCACTCCCACCTCCCAAGGTGTTCTGGATGGCCTGGTGGAAGGAGAAGGGTTTTCAAGACCCCTTGCTCATCCCAGACCACTCATTCTGGTGGCCTTCTCTCGGACTGGCAGTTCTGCAGAGCTTTTGAAGGTATCTCGTTGAGCTTCCAGAAAAGACAGTTGGCTTAAAAATGTATTTATTTACTTATTTCACATGGGTTTACATGGAAGCCAAGAGTCAGATTGTCAGCTGGGAGTTTGCCACATTCCAAGGTTTACATCTGAAGCCTTCTCCAGCTCTTAAGTGATGGAGGGAGGACATCTTCCTTCTTTCCCTTCAGACCATGGAAAGAGAAATGTTCTCTCTCATCCTGCTGCAGTTCTGGAAGTCCACCATCTGGAAGTGGCCTAGGTGGAGAAACACTAGAGGGTCTGTAACTCTCCCCCACCCCCAAAGCAGGGACTAAGCTATGGCTTTACAAATTAATAAGCAGAGAAATGGGCATAAAGGTGAGCTGCAAGAGGTGATGGGCACAGTGTGAGTGCCAGGGTGCCCAGGAGGTCTTCTGAATGCCCCCAGCCCCACCTCCCCAGCCCCTGCCCTGCCCCTGATACCTTGCACTTGGGTCTGGTATACAATGAAATAGTCCGAAGTGCCGCAGCTTTCAAAGTCCTCCCCGTTGCATCTCTGGGCGCAAAGATGCTCTCCTTCTCGTTCGTGCAAGGAGAAAAGGGTGGTGGGGAAACCGCAGTGGCAGAAGGTGCCAGCCAGAGCTGCCAGAGGGAATTCCTAGGAGGGAGGGAGAATCCAAATGTCTTGGGAGAAGAGCTCAGCTCCTGCCCGCCAAAGGGGAAGGGCCGACGCAGAGGTCCCGGCACTCTCATGCAGACCGTGGGGAGAGAGAAGGGAGGCCCAGCCCCCTTGATTCTGCCCTGCCTGGCTCAGCCCCCATGGTCCAACTCCTGTTGTCTGCTAGCCTCCCTGGCAGCCCTTGGAGATGAGAGTCAAGTAGCGCCGGCTGGGGGCCCAAGAATGCCTCCATGGAGCCTGCATTGGGACCCAGGAAGAGTCGAGGCATATGGACCTGGCGGTCCAGCCTGGGGCCTTTGGAGAAAAGCCAAGTCCTTGTGCCAGGCTTTGGGGCACAAGGTGGCCCCCTTCCTGCTCACCTTCCCTGTGCAGAGGTCAACGCATCGGTCCACAGACATGTTCCTCATGGGCCTGCTTGCCAACAAAGCCAAGGAGAGGTTCTCTGGTCGGCGGAAGCAGCCGCGGAAGATGGCACTGCCATCTGGGGAGAGAAGCAGAGGGAGGTTTCTTCGCTGGAATCCAGAGAGAGAGAGAGAGACACAGAGAGAGAGATCCCAAAGATGCTCTGGGCACAAGACCCTTCCTCCTCCCGCCCAACCCAAAGAACGACGTGCAAAGACGGAGGCCACACTCACACCTCCTGGTGGATTCCTGGGCCAGATCCAGGCGGTAGATGGACAGCCGGTTGGGTCCCCCGCAAAAGCTGCCCTTCTCTCCTTTGCACTCCATGGTGCACTCAGCGTCGCTCACGTTCGCGGCCAGGATCTTGTGCCCACAGTAGCACTCCGCCCCGAACTCCAGCCCCGCGTAGAGGTAGCCCCTGCCACAGACGAAGGCACCCTGAATGTGGGGATCCTCCAGGCGCAGAGGGCGGACGTCCCTCCCCAGACAATGAACCTGCGCAGCGGCTGAACGACGGGCGTGGGGCGTGTCCTCATTGCACACTAACTGGGTTAGTTGCACCCAGGCCCCACCTGGGCTTCCCTTGGAGGATTCTGAGCAATTGGGCGGAGATTTACAGGGCAGGAGAAAGGGACCAAACTAGGATGGGGTTCTGAGCATGGGTCCCATCGCCTTTCAGCTTTAACTGTATTTCATCACTTGCCACCCCAACCCTTAGCTTGACCAGGAATAAATTCAACAAGGGGAGAAAATCCAAGTGGCCTCTACTCTTCCTCTCAAGTGGGCCAGGGACGGAAACACGATTTGTTGCATTTGTCAAATGTGACTCCTGATCACAAGATTTACTCCAGGCAGGTAGAAAAACACCTACCATATTTTTCAGAGTATAAGAGGGTGAAAATCTGGGTGTGTCTTATAAACTGAATGCAGCGTTTTTGGCCTCCTAAAAAACCTGTGCATCCTGTTTTTCACAAAAATGGACGTGCAGAGGGTTTGGGAGGCCTGCAAAGTGTTCCTGGGGGCTGGGGAGGGCAGAAATGAGCAAAAAACAGGCTGGTTTCTGCTCATTTTTGTCCCCCCCCCAGCCCCCAGGAGCACTTTGCAGGCCTCTCAAACTCTCTGCATGCCCTGTTTTTCACAAAAAATGAGGTGTGCAGAGGGTTTGGGGGACCTGCAGAGTGCAAAAACGTTGTTAAAAAATTACCTCTTCAAAACCTTGATGCGTCTCATAGTCCAAAAAATACGGTATTTCCCAAGAGGAAAGGACCCCATCACCATATGGATTGCAGACAGCTACGTCTGGCTGGATAGTGCGATGTTGTGTACAGGGGTAGTGATATGTGTGTTTTGGGACTGCTATACTCTTTCGAAGCAATAACTAAGGGGAAAGTCTCCAACAGGGAGCAGTCAGAGGAGGAAGCCCTGCCCCAGAGCAGAATTGTAAAGTATTTGTGGGTCAAGTAATTGGAGAAGAAGGAAATTCACGGATGTTCTCCAGGGAAGGAGACAACCTAGAATATCTTTTGGGTGTGTAGGGCTCAGGGTTTCTTTTTTCCTCTGTCCCACCCCCTAATTACAAAAAGGTCTCCCTTGATAACCTCAATTCTGCACGATTTGGCTCCAACCATTTGGCGTCATGTCCCTCGCTCCCCCTCCTCCCCAACCATCCAATGCAAGGTAACCCCCGAGGCATCAAGACCTTCCTTCCAATTGATAAAATGGAACGGATCAACGCCTGCCTTCCCCTGGGAGCTCTCCCTGGTCCTGAAATGCCCGGCAGTCGTTGCCCCGAGAGTCCAAGCGTCGGCCCTGCCCAAGACCTGGGCCGGCTGCCTTCAGGGCAAAGAGTCCCAGGGAGGACCTGAAACTGCCAATCCCCAAAAGAAGGAAACACACGCGATGCCTGGAGTTAATGAAGTCCTGGTGTCAAGTCCTGGCACATTACCGTTCGGCGCAGTTGTCCTGGCAACGGAACAATGTCATTTTCTTGTAGTCAAAGAAGGACACTCCGCGGAGGGCTCTCTGGCGGGTGTTGTCGACATAACAGCCGATGTATTTTGCTGGCGAAAGGAGAAGAAAGGTTAGCATCCACCCTTTGGGAGGGAGGGGGAGAGGGGCAGAGGCCCCCCGGATCTGCAGGCAGGGGAGTCACGAGGAAGGCTGGGCTGAAGGGATGATCCAGAGTGACAGTTCTCAGCACTAACTGGGCCTGCGGAGAATTCCCAGGCTGTCTTTCAGATTCTGCCTTTTTAAAAAAATGACCAGACTTTAATGTAATGGGGAGCTACGAGGCCCCGTCCGAAAGCTGCTCTATCTGCAGGATTCTCTAACCACCACACAGCCTCCCTCCTCCCACCAACATTTGCACTGGCTGTCCAGGGAGCCATCCGTCAGCGTGACAAGCCGGCTTCGTTAGTGCCCGGATGGGAATGCAAAGCACGCTCGCCTGCATCCCGATGGCTCTTCCGATTTACAAGACCAGACTTGGTGCAAGGAGACCTGTTGGCTGTGCCTCTTTCTGGCACGGAAAGGAGAAGGCAGAGGGGGCCCCTCCAGTCCACCTTCGGCCTCCAGTTTGCCAAGGTGAGTTACCTGCACAGCTGGGCAAGAGTTGCCTCAACTCCCCAGCTCTGATTTTTCAGGCTTGAATCTGAAAGAAGACCAAGTTAGTCCAGGGATCCATCTGGACTGGACTGAGGTGCTGAACTACCACTCCCATCATCCCCAGCCAGCAGGGTTTCCTTCCTCGGCTTTCCAGCGCACTAACAAGGCAAACTCTAATAATAAGGCAAATAATAACCATTTGTTTTTATAATAAACACCGTTGGCATTGACAAAATCCCCAGCCGTCAATTGCAATGGGAACAGCTGACATCCTACAACGACGCCTTCAACACCATCAGACCTCCCCATCTGACCATCTGGATCTTTGGGGGAGACTCCATAGGCGGATAAAAACGGCACCTCCAGTCTGAACATCTGGCTGAGTGTGCGACAAACCACCCTTGTGCCACAGGCGACATCCGGGAGGAAGGGAGGGTCCCGAAACATCCTATCCTTTTGCTTTAACTTTTGGGAGAAATTGACTTAAAAAAAAAAAGTCAATTGCGTGGACACCCCAAATCATGTCCCTAAATCTGGGATGTGGAAGAAAGAGGTTTGCAATTGATAGCGAAGCCCTTTCCCTTCAGCCTTGGGGAGGGTCCCCAAACTCCCGCCCACCCACGCCTGTCCATGGGCCGTTCACAGGTCTGCTCAATGAGGTCCCCTCCGCCTGGTCCAGATGGGGCTCCTGGCCAAAGAAGAGGAGTGGTGGGGCGAGATGAGCACAGGGCAAATGGGGACCCCCTCTGCTCTTGCACCCTGTGGGGCATCAGCCAAGGGAGGGAGGATAGAGGGGGCCCAGGACAGGCACCCCCAGGCTGGCCCTCCCTCCCTCCTGACAGACCGAGCAGAGCGCCACCTTCCTGGAGGTTGATTGTGGGGGATGCCTCGCATACGGCTGGGCCTGCCAAACAGATCGCTGCCGTCGGTGGCAATCGGATCTCCCCGGCCATCTGCTAGAAATTCTCGGAATGTCAAATCAAATTAGACTAATGAGCCTGGCTGAATGGGTTCCCACCACCTCCCTGCCATTCGCTGGGAAGAACGACAGCGCCCTAGATGAGGCCCAAAAGCCCCCAGGAAGCCCTCGCAGGCTTCAGGGAGGCCTTTTTTATTACTACCAGTTTGGGTGAAGTGGCCCGAACCGGTAGCACTTCACCCCTGAAGCTGGTGAACCTGGCAACCTTCCAGGCTGGGCCAGCAGCTGAGTCCCATCTCCCCCTTTCAGAAGATCTCAGGACCCCCGGCTTTTTTCTGCAGAAGAAACGTTTTCTCTCCGCCTCGGTGTTTCCTTATTTACTACATTTCTTGGGGGGGGGGGGGGAGAAGGAATGCAGTGATTTATTTCCCCCCCCCCCCCTGACTTGGCAAGCCAGACAAAATGCTTTGTTTTGTTGCTTTTTCCCCTGGAAATAAAGTTCTGTTCTTTTCTTTAGAGAGAAAGAGAGAGAGGGAGAGATTAATCATTTAGACGGGTTACTTCTACCTGCTGGCTGCAATCTTAGGTAGACTCTGGTGGGAACAGATGAGGAGCGGAGACCACCAGGATGCCCAAATGCTGCTCCCATCCTTAAGATGGAGGTCGAGGGGGGCGGTTTGAAATCCATCTGATTTCAGAAGCAGGTAAAATTCCGGGAGAAAGGATTAAGCAATCCTTTGACGGACAGCAAGGAAATAATTGATTTATTTTGGACAGCAGCAGAGGATCAGGAATAAGGGATGACTAGCTTACCTCCCCACCCCCACCCCACTGTCAGTGAAATCACCAGAGTTGATAGATAGAGAAGGGATCCGTCAGGGACACAGGATAACTTGATTTCAAAAACCTGACAAAGCTGCTAAAAGACCCTTCTTATAAAGTGATCAGAAGGACTCAACTATTAGATGAGTGGGTAACAGATCAAGCCCCCCCCCCCCCAAGAGAACCTCTGGAGCAAACCGAGGGCATTTTGGAACGAATGGATGAAAAGGTGTGAAACAGATGGAGGGGAAAACATTGAATCGATGTGCAAAAACATAAAGACACAAGGAAAGGATGTGGGTTGGAGTAACACAAGGGTTCAACAGGAGGAGCCAACTGTGTGATATGGCAGCTAAAAAGACCAATGTGATCTTAAGTATTGTACAAGCGGAATTATTATTAGAAATAAAATGTAACAGAGAAAATTATTTTGTATGAAAATATAAAGTTGAGATTTCTGAAATGCCACCCCGAGGCCCATCAGACAAAGGAAATAAGCAAGGGCAACAATGGGGAGGAGGAAGGAGGAGGAAGGAAAGGAAGGAAGGGGAAAGCAGAGGAAGGGAGGGTGGGGAATTAAGAGAAGGAGAGAGGGGGGGAGGAGGAGGAGGAGGAGGGAGAGGAGGAAAGAAGAAGGCAGAGAAGAGAGAAGGAGCCAGGTGGTTGCAAAAGAAAGTGAACCAAACTGCATTCTATATATTTGTAAGAAAATAACCATAAAGATGAACGAGGAAGAGATAAAAGTGAAAAGCAATTATAAGAGCGTCTATTTGTGAAGGAATTGGAAAGAGAAAAATAAAGAGAACTTCCTAAAAAGGAAACGACCGAGGCGATCTTAAAAGTCGCAGCCTTTCCCAAAAGGAAGACCGTCCGATGAAGGCAGCCTTCCCTTCAGGGGACCCAGGCTAAAAACCAGGGGTTCACTTCCCTTCTCTGCATGCGATGCCCAACTCCGCATCCTGAGCCACGTTCTTTCCCCAAAGGGACGTTACCTCTCTCTTCGTCCTTCTCATGCGCGCTCCTCCCCTTGAGCACCCGGCTCCACGGCTCCCCATAATCACCTCTGCTGCTCCTCCCAGCTGCGTCCTTCGGAGGGCTCTTGAACCAAGTCCCGTACCTCCGGGCCAAGACCAGAGACTCCGGCATCGCTCTAAACTCCCTGCCAAGCGGCAGCACCCCCAAGGCCTGGCCTTCGGTCCCTTCCGCAGCCCCGTTGCTGGGCCGGGGGGCAGCCCCTGGGACCCTGGTCTCCCCGCTGAAGCCAGCATGGAGGAAGACCAAACTGCCAGCCGTCAGGTAGAGCGCGATCAAGGTGAAGAAACGGATGGGTTTCCGCCGGAAGTATCTTTGGAATTTCAGCCAGAGCTTGGCCATGTCAACGTCATTACGGATATCCACGGGGTCCCGGTGGAGAAGTGAGCAAAGGGGCAGCCTGTCCCCACTTGGAAAACACCCTTCTGAGTGGAGTGGAGGACACCTCTGTCTGCCGTCTGAGAGGCCACGGGTCTGATGCCACGAATCCAGTGTCACGGTGGGGTCCTCAGTGCTGCCCTCTCAATAAATCAGCCCAGCTTGGAGACTCCGGCCCATGCATTGATTCAAAAGGAGAAGGTTGCAGAGTTGCTCCAAACCAAGGACCGGCTCTTTGCACTAGTCCTTGGTCTTCTCCTGCCACAGAGCAGCCAACAGTGAAGTTATCATGGTCAACCAGGAGATCAGGAGTTGCTGCCGCTGCTGCTGCTGCTGCTTTTAACCTGGCGGGTCCACCTGCCCTGGAAGGGAGGTTCACCAACATTCACCAAAACACAGGCGCCTCCGAGGGCTTCTGAGGTATCCCATAATGTCCAGGGACACAGCTGGACCAACTGGCGCTCATTGTCCCCGGGTGGGAAGAAAACTGAACCTAGAAATCAACAGAAAAGACAATGTTAGAAAAGACACGTTGAGCCAGGCACTCCAGGGGCTCTCCATCATTATTTCAAACCATGCTTGTCTCTGGGGATGGGGAAGGGGGAGGTTCTCCTACAGTTCCCATTCTCTCCCCCAGTTTTTAGGAGAGTTAACATGATCCAGGAGGGATCCCGGATCCCGGCTGCTCTTTCACCAAAGTTGGTCTCAGAGCAAGGGCTGCGAAACAGGCTGGGGGGACCTTTGTGACATCATCACACAGACACCGCTGATTGGCTGCTGGGGCCAGTCGCAAGCATGGCTGGCCGGGGGATTCTGGGAGTTGAAGTCCACACATCTTAAAGGGGCCAAGGTTGACAAACACTGCCCCATCGCCCCCTCCCAGCCAAGGGAGGCTTCAGAAAGCAAGAACATGCTCGGACAACATTGCCCATACTCCACTGCCCAATTACGTCACCATCATCCTGATCTTCCCCAGAAACACCACGTTCCAAGGCCAAAATAGCTGGGCTATTTCCACCCCAATGACCCATCCTCCACCTCCTGGCTCATCTTTTTATTTTTTTTAATTCTCTTACATGCCATTTTAAGTATCCATTCCCATGATTGTTCTTCTTTACATTTGTCATTTCATTTAATAGGTTATAATATACAGTTTGGGTCGCTTTGTTTCCCATCCCTTCCTCCTGTTGTAACACCTCTTTGTTTTCCCTTTCTTTTCTCTCTCCTTCCTTCTTCCTTTCCTTCTCCCCTACTCCTTCTCTTCCTCTCCCTTCCATCCTCCTCTCCTTACCCCTTTCTTCTTCCCCCCGTCTTCCTTTCGTTCTCTCCTCCTCTCTCCCTTTCTTTTTCTATTATTATCGGTGTCTATTTCAAAACTCCGTTTATATTTCCTTGGGATGGTATTTCCACCAATCCAGATATGATTTCGTATCGTTTCTTATTATCCTGGCTCATCTTAAGGGTCTAAAACCACCGTGGCCTACCAGAAGAGGCCCTTGTTCCCCTACAACCAGGTGGATGCTGTAAGGAGCCCAGGACAGAGGCAAGATCTCCTAGCAGGGACCAAACCTTGCCTCTCGCTGGCTTTCTTTGGGGTCAGTGGCTGCATTTCAGGGTGTCGTCCCCCCCTGCTCTCAGAGCTGAGTGAGGGTCTCTCTGGCAAGTGGAGGCGAAGAAAACAAGGACCAAACCCCCCAGGAACAAGGCAGAAGCCAAGGACCAGGGGAAGACGGAAGGCCAGTGGCTTCATGGGCTCTAATGTTCCTGCCACCATCTGTCTTGAGATGATTAAGTAAAAAATATCACCGGGGCAGACGGCGTGGCGTATAAATAAATGTTTTAATTCTGCTTCCTCCTATAACTATCCAAACACGTCTTGGTCTCGGAAGTGTGAGGTTTATTGCAATCAACGGAGGAGAGGTGGGGGCGCCTTCTGGAGCTGCAGGGAAGGGAGCAGTTGGGAAGAGAGAAGCGGTGCTTTTAAATGAGCCTTTTAAAAAAATCTTTTGCTTCCAATCGGCCACCTCCAGTCCTTGGGGGCCATTCCTGATCCCCTCTTTCGTTGCCCCGTTCAAAGCCATCGTCTGTCCCGGAATATCATTTCATAGGGAATAAATGGGATAAACGGTTAGAAGACAGAAGACAGACGTGGGGGAACACGATACGCGATCGAAATTCAGACGCAACAGACTCGCATTTATGACAGTTGCATTTTTTAGGACTTTCTGACAAACACGGGGAAGCCAGAATTCGCTTAACAACTGGGTTACAACGGCAGGGATTCACTTAACAGCCGTGTCAAAAAAGGTTGTAAAACGTGGAAAACGTTTGTCTTGCTTAACGACAGAAATGTCGGGCTCCATTGTGGGCGTAAGTCGAGGCGTAGAAGGTTTCGTAGTGAAGGCCCAAGGAATCTGGAGAGGCCTGGAAGCCCCCCGGCCGCCTCAGGCAGGGGCTCCAGGGGCTGAGTCCGGGAGAGGCAACGCAGGGCAGGGCAGAGGGGAGCGTGTGGGCAGGTGGGCCTTCTCTTGTTCTTGCCCTGCAAATAAAAGCTGTGCAGCCAACCCAGCGATGCCAACCTCTCAGCCTGGCGGTTGCCTCCAAATAGCCCAGCGGAAACATTAAAAGCAATAACCCAGGACAACGCCAGGCCCTTTCCTCTTCTCCTTCTCCGGGGTTTAATGGGTCAGTTTTGTAAAGTCACAATAAGCTTGACAAGGAAACACAAGGGACGCTAAATTATTCAGTTCCCTCAATTGCTCTGTTACCAGCAAGGAGTAGAACAAGCCTGCTCTCTCTTCTCTCTCTCTCTCTCTCCTTTTTTGCCAAGCGTGCCCGCCCGAGGGCTACCCAGCGTCTGTGGAAACCCCAGATTCCTCGGACAAGAGAAAGGAAAGAGAAGCGCAACTGGGCAAAGACAATGCCTCTATTGTGGCTAGAGTTCCCAGCCGAGGAGGAGTTGGAGGAGTTGGAAAGTTACTGCAAGGATGGAGAGCCACCTGCCAATCGCCCAGTGCTGCCCCCCCCTCAAAAGAAATCAGCTGAAGGATGGCATTCATTCTCTTCCCCCCTTCCTCCGGCCCAGGCTGGCATTCCTGCATATTCAGCCTCTTCAAACGTGGGCAGGGAGCGCCTTTCGCTCTGAAAGAAAGCGGAGCTTTTCGGAAGGGCTGGGCAGCGTCCCGAGAAGATCCTGCAGAGCCTGAGAAAAGTTAGGAGTTCAGGAAAGGCCGGGAAGGCGAGGCAAGCCAAGAAAAGATGTTTGAGGACCCAGAAGGGAGCGAGGGCCCCGTCGTGATTGCTCCTGACAGCAAAGCTTGAAATGTCCTAAGATTTTCGGCTCGTGATTCCCCTGGTTTACTAGAGTTTTTCCCCCCTATGTCTGACTTTTCTTCTTATGTGAAATTGCAACCAGTAGAAGCTGTGAAGGCAAAGAGAAGCCCAACATCTGGTGATAAATGGAGTTCTCCTCTGAACAGCTGGCCGAGTCCACAGACCAGGTCATCCCAGGAGGGAGCCAGCCATGGTGGCAGTTCTCAGGGGCCCAAGGGTTGCAGGGATGACCTCCCAAAGACTAGGAGACTCCGTGTCGGGGTTCCACATAACATCCGAAAGTCAATCAGAGTCCCAGGCAAAGGATTCCTCAAAGTTCCGGTTTATCAAGAGAGCCGTGTTGGCACACCTGGGGAAACCCGAATCTGAAAGCTTCCCAGTTTCCCCCACCCAGTTGAAAGTTCAAGATCTTGCCGCCCCCCTCCCCACACCCACCAGTCCATCCCATGGTCCAACCTCCCACTGCCACGCTGGCAGCTCCCACCCATCCAGTTCCAGTCAGACGCAGAGGTACAGAGACAAAGGTTGACCTTGGCTTTCTAGAAAGAATTGTGTTATGGCTACGTATCATCTAACTCCCTACAATCCCACCATAGTAAATGCATAGTAGAATAATAGAAAGTGGCAGGCCTAAGGCCCAAAAGAAAAGACGGCGGCAGGCCTGACACGGCGTTGCCCCCTAGATGAAAAGGCCACAAGCCAAAAGGTGAGCTATTCGACCAGGAGGTTGCAATCAAAGAGGGTCTCCAGCCTTCTCCATCTTCTGCACCCTCCTGGCTGCTTCACCCCAAAGACAGGAATTCACCCTTAAAACCCAAGGTGTGCAGAGGGCAGGATGGGGACAGTCGGTGAAGAGAGGAACTCAAGCAGAGGACCCGGGGAAAGAGCTGGGGAAGAGCAGGGGGGAGAGGGGACGTCCGTTCTGGGGTTCCTTGGGGAGGTGCCTGTCTCAGGTGGCAATCGGAGTCCCCAGGCAGCCCAAGGAGGCCTCCTTCTGCCCTTCGTAAGGTGACAGACCAGCAGCCCCGGAGAGCCAACAAAAGGAACTTTGCTCCAAGGGCAGGGCCTGGCTGAGGGACCGAAGGAGGCCCTTTCTCCGCCACCAGCCATATAGTCTACTTTGGGCAAGGGAGGTAGAGTCTGGAGGCTGCTCCGCCAAGCCCCGAAGACGGCAGCCTTGCCAGCCCTCCAAAAAGCACCAGCGAGACAGGCGGGGGGGTGACTTTGATTACGCAACCGGGATTGGCTCCCATTGGGAAACTAATGGATTTTGCATTTGAAATACACTTTAATCCAGCGCAGCCCCTTTCCACAACCTCCCAGATTACAGGATGAGGCTCCTGTAATCCTGGGCAATTTATAGAGAGGGGTCCATTCCCTTTGGAGAGATGAAAGCGGAAGGGCATCCTCACCCCCTGGGTCAATGGAGAGCCCCCATGCCAGCCTCGCCAACTCCACCCTTTGGGGTTTCCTGGCTCAGCTGACCTTTTCCATAAACCCTGGCCAAACTTGGGTTTCTCTTGGGGGAAGGGGAGGGGTCTCTAAATGATGGAGAACAGGCCACTGTGGGAGGGGCCGTTGCACGGTTGAACCACAAGGCCCCTTCTGCTCCTTCCATCAATAGGAGACCCTCAGTGGGTGGGGGGTGGGGGGAGGGGAACCACACACCCCTCCAAGGAAAGGGGGCAGTGATTTTTGGGTAGCTGCCAGCCCTCTCCTCTCTCTCCCTCCCCAGAAATAAACGAGAAAGCAGCTCCTTCTTCAAAGGAAGTCAAAAAAAGAGACACAAACACAACCACAGGATTAAAATCCCACCCCGTTTAAATGTATCCAACATGCCTAAGAAGTGGAAGGGACCTCAATTCCCAGGGCTGAGGCTCTTTAGGCACTCCACCCCACGTCTGGTGGGAGCGGGGGCACGCCCTTGGCCACACAAAACCCCAGCAGGAATTAGACCCGAGGAAAGGAATTTGCCAAACAGCCTTCGGACCAAAATTAAAATTGCTCCCCTGAGGAGGTTTTGCAACAGGCGGAAACGAGAAGGAAGGGGACCAAAATAAATAAATAAGCTTGGAGGAAAGGCGAACCCCTCGCCCCACGCCCAGACATCCTGAAGGCTGCCAACTTCCAATACGTTTGCCGGGGAAGGGAAGCAGAGGCATCAAGTATTAATCGGGCCTCTGATTAATTGTGACTCGCCTTGATGCAAATTTAATGCATTTGGCGTAGCTTCAGATTGTCGTGTTGTTGTTTTTAAGGGATGAGATGAAGGTGGTTGGGTTTCCCTCCGCCCAAAGGAACAGCTGTTTTTCGACAGACGCCAAAATCTGTCAGCCGAGACGGGGAATGTGGGCCCTTCTGGAAGGGGGCAGCCAGAGGTGGTGGGACCACAGGACCCATCCCACCACTGGGCCTGTTTCTGATTTCCCCCTGGGTGGTTCTCGCTGCTTTGTCACGAAAGCCATAACGGAGGCTTGCAAGTCTATTTTTTCCCCTTGTTTCAAGATTCTTTTAAAAATAAAACAGGGGGGAAAAAACCAACCCACAAAGCCAATATTAGCCTGTAATGTTGTTTGGCTTTCTTCCCTTAAAGCCGGAGGAAGCAGGGTGAAAAAGTGGGGGGAGGTTTATTTCCTCTGCTGCCCCCCGAGAGGAGAAAGCAAGAGAAGAGTCCCACCAAGGCTTCTGTTGGTTGACCCAAGGGAAGGGAGCGGTCATTCTGGGGAGCAGCTTCAGAGAAGACAGAAGAAGAAACGAGACCCAAAGACACACACACACAACCGAGGTGCACAAGCCACGTTGAACAAGGCTCCATAAGGAACCCCTGCAGCGTTTGGTTTTTGGCCCAAAAGCAAAAAAAAATTGGACTAAAATACAAAAATGGCTACAGGGAATTTCAAACACCCAAATAGAGTTCAAAGCAGAATTATTCCTTCTGGGGAATGTTAAGGGGAAGTATACGAAAGAGATAAAATAATTTTGCATATAGCCACAGCCGCGAGAATAGCGCTCGGACAATGTTGGGCAAGGGATACCAGGCCGAGAGACTGTTGGGTGATCCGAAGGATTCTTGATTGCGCAGAAATGGATAAAGCCACCGTGGAGTTAAGGGAGACTCAGGATATTGTAGAGTTTGGGAAAACTGGGATCCATGGATGAATAAGAGGAAGATGAAATGCCCAGCGTAGAAACAATAGATGTATAGTTATAGGAATAATTAAGAATGTATAAAAATGTATTTGAATAGTAAATGGTTATGTTAGGACTGTCAAAAAGGATTGCAACATACAAAACTATTTTTAAAGATATTTGTATTTAATGTTTTCAATTCTCAATAAAGTGTTGCTGGTTTTTAAGGAACCCATGCATTGTCTGAAGGAGGACTCTGATCTACTAAATGCCTTTCCCCACAATACGTTCCAATGCTAGACTCACACCATCCCACAATCCTTGGGAATGCCTTGCCACAACACACCCAGCCTAGGTTGGGCATGCGACAAGTATCCAAGTTAGGTGTATTTAAGCTATTTCATCTCTTGCAAGCTCTGAAAATGGGCTTGTTCAGTAACCAGGTTGAGAAAGTTCTCCAAACGCAACTGCCCAACACTTCTCCCTTCAATGCCAGGCTTGTCTTCTCTCTTCTGAGTTCAAAGAAAAGCTGGAAGATTTAGATCTGGGGGTGGGGGGGGAGAGAACATGCGTGTGGTCAGGGCGGACGAAGGGAAGCCAATTAAAATTATGAACATATGTTGGAAGAACTAAAAAGAGACGTTAGTTCTCTCTTTTCTTATTTGGGAGGGTGGCGTCAGCTGGTTTTCCTTGGTGGCACTTTTGGGGCAGACCGAAAAGGAAGACCTTGGTCACGCAACAGAGTCATCGCTTGAGAATTTGTCCGAAAGACTGGTGGGAACAGCTCTGGGTTTGTTTCTGGTGGGAAGATGCATCTCCCTGCATCTCCAGCTGGGCTTCCAAAGGCCTTCTCCAAGGGATCCTCAGATTTGGTCCACAACTCCATCCTCTCCTGGATCCATCCATCTGATCAGGAGAAGAAGGCGCATTTGAGGTCACCCCTGGCTCTTTTTCCAAGTGGGGGGGGGGGGGGAAGGAGACAGATGTGGCAGATGAGCGAGAGAAGGGATCAAAGCCCCTTGATCCCATTTGCCGGTTACTGATACAATATCATCCCCCTCTCCCAGCGGGGGACATGTGGCCTCTATAGATTATTCACTCGGGAAATTGGAAGTTAGGACAGGTCAACGTAATCCCAGAGGGACCAGCTGTTCCTCTGCCTGCAACAGGGGGAGGGGCCGTGTAGGGCATTTCCAGAAGAAGCCCCCCTCAGGAGGGTGGTTTGTGCTGGGCTTCCTCCTACCTGCCCTTTGGGGGTTCAGGTCTTTACAGGATCCCACCTGGGGATGAAGCCACGGGACCTCCGGTTCCACCCAAGCCACAGCCACGGCATTGGTGGATTGGAGGCAATGTGGATGTGGCCACTCATAAATAACCCCCCCCCCTGCAACAGTCCGTCCCACCCATCAAGCTCAGCCTTGCTGGATCTCAGAGGCCCATCTGGATAAGCCCTTTGGCCCAACTCCAGCTTTGGGGCTGATCTTCTAATGGGATGCTGGGTGCAGAATCTTCTCTGGTCCCCCACTGATGTCAAAACCCATCAAGGGAAGCTGGAACGCCCAAGGAGGGAATGATGGGCCCATTTGCCCTGGATCTCCCTCAGGCAGCGAGGTTGAAGCTGTGGCCAGCTGTCCATGCCCCAAATGTCTCTCCTGCTTGTCCAATATCCCAGGTCTTCTCCCCACATGAACACACTTGGCACAGCCGTTCAGGTGGGGCCCCTCTCTAGCCCCAGACGTTGCCCAATGGAGTTGGAGCAGCCCAACAGGTGGGAAGGGGGCTTGGTGCTCTTGACCTCCAAGGGTACTTTAGCTCCAGCCAACAGGACTCCAGGAGAACATCTAGTGTGCATTCAGGCACCAATGTGTGGATAAACTAAAGTAGGACCTCTGACACAACCCTGAGATATTTGGTTTTTCATCAGTGTTACAAGGAAGGGAGGGAGGGAGGGAAGGGAGGGAGGAAGATGGGAAGGAAGGAAGAAAGAAAGGAAGGAGAGAAGGATGGATTGAAGGAATGAGGGAGGAAAAGAAGGAGGGAAGAAAGGAAGAAGGGAAGGAAGGATGGATGGAAGGGAGGAAAGGAAGGAATGGAAATGAGAAGGAAGGAAGGATGGAAGGATGGAAGGAAGGAAGGAAGGAAGGAAAATTCTTGCTCTTCTCCTTCAGTGCCCACAGCTGCAGGGGGTTGATCCACCCTGCTCCTTCCTTAAGATGCCCCCGTCCAACAAAGTCCCTGGTGGAACTTGGCAGAAAATCTCTCTTGAAAGAAATCCCAATGTGTTTCCTTTGCTCCTGTCCGAAAGCTCTTCCTCCGGAAGGCCTCTGCTCGGCTTTGGACCCTCTTTGCCTTGCACGGGATGGCCTGGGATGGCCTGGGTTCCCCCCCCCCTGGGGGGCCAATTGGCCCTGGATGCCACAGTCTGAATGCCATCCTGGTTACAAGGGCAGCAGCCCAGGGTGGCCTCTCTGCTCCCCCACCCAACCTCCAGGTTGCCTCCAGAATCCCCCTCCCCCCAGGAGGATCCCTCCCCCCCAGGTCATTAGCAGGGAATTAATCCGAGATTTCAGGAGATAAGAGCCAAGCCCCCCCCCCCCTTCTTCTGAGCTGTGAAAGGCCCCCTTCCTTCTCAGAGGTTGGGGGGTTAAGGTCTCTTTTCCCTCCGCAGGACAAAACATTCCCCTCGCAGCCCCAACAGGACCCCCCCCCCAAATCTTTCCTAGGACCCCCCTCTCTCTCCCCCCCTCCAAAAGGAGACGTGAGGAGGGTCTCGGAAGGCTCGCTGGGAAGGGCGGCTGAAGGAATCCTCCCCCCTGCCCCGAGGGAAAATGCCCACCGGAGGGATGGGCGGAGAGAGGCTCTGTGGCCCCATGGACCGAAGGGAAGAAAGAACAACCTGCCTTCCTCTCCGGCTGGCAGCAAAAGGGGACGGGGAGATGTGAGAAGACCCCCCCCCGTCCTCTTTGCCAGAGCAAAACTTCACCCCAATGGCTGCGCAAGGACCCCCCCCCCCGCACCCCCGTCTGCCTCTCCCGGATGAAGCCAGACCCCCACAGGCGTGGGGTGCCACCTGGGCTCCTTACCTGGGAGAAGTCACCTTCCGGAGGTCATCTGAGGTCAAACCCTTTCCTCCTCCTCCTCCTCTTCTTCCTCCTCCTCTTCCTCCTCTGCTTGGCAGCTTCTGGGGGCACCTCCAGGCTCCCCTGGGAATCCCTGGGGAAATGCCCGATCCTGGAGGGGCGCTGGGGGATCACCCGGGCATTCAGAGGAGGAGGAGCCCCCCGGGCAGCTTGGCAGGGTCTTCCTCAAAGCCGCAGGCAGACGGAGCCGTCCTCCCTCCCGATCCTGCCCCTCGGAGGCTGCAGCGCGCTGGGCTGGCTGGCAGAGGCGAAAGCCCCCGTCATGGCAGGCTGGCTCCGTCCGTGGGGCTCACATGCCGGCGTTGTGCGGGCTCTGAGCAAGCGGAGAAGCAGCTCTGGGTCTCCAAGGGCTCCCCTGGCTGGAGAGGACCCTCCTGCCCCGGATGGCGGCGGCGGCTCCCGCTGATGCCAGGGCTGCCCTCGCTTGGTGCCCGCGTCCAGCAGGAGCCTGCGCTTCCCTCCCTCCCGCCCCTGCCTCTGCCGAGGCTCCGACTGAGCTCCGCTTCTCCTCCGCTGGCCAGCCTTCAGCACTGCCTCCCGCTTAACCCCTCCGCTGCCAGGGCTGCCAACGTCGCCCCTTTCTGCAGGCAGCTGCCAGCGGAGAGGCTCCGTCCTTCCCAGGGAGGGGGCAGTTGGGGGCTTTCCAGGAGAGGGGGGACTGGGGGGGGGGGAAGCCCCAGGCCTCTCCCTTTCTCCAAGCCTTTCAGCCAAGGCTAAGGACGTAGAACTCCCTGGATGCCCCCGGTGCCCTTCGGGAGGGCAGAAGGCTGCTTGTCGGGGAGTCCCCGAGCACCAGAGGAGGCCGCTTGGAGGGGTGAAAGGAGGGGGCGAGGGGGGAGGCTCGCAAAAGGAGAGGCGAGGCAGCCCAGGGGGGAAGGGAGCTGGGAGGTTAACCCAGGAGGCCCATCTTAGTAACAGAGAGACCCTCGTGGGGAGAACCCAGAACATCTGGAGGACACCCCATCTGGGGGAGGTTTATTTAGGGGCACGCCTTCCCTTCTGGGACAAGAAACGTCCAGCTCCCCGTATGGCTTCTGCTGCGAAGGAGACAGAGACCTTCAGGTCCTACAAATCAGGCTGAATGAGCCAATCAGCTCTTTGAGGGAAGAAAGGCAGGTGTGTTGTGAACAGCCGTGAATTGTCCCTTGGGGGTCTGTGGGGCTGGGCCTTTGTTTTATTTTTTATTTTAATCACATTTATATCCCGCCCTTCTCCACGAAGGACCCACAAGGGTCTGACACCCACAAGTGACTTTTCTCCAGGGGCTTTTCAGTCAGAAAAGGTGGCAGAGGGAAAAAGAGGGAAAGATCTTAAAAGGAGAGCTGGAGAGAAAGATTGGGGTTAGAAAGAGAATGGAAAGTGGGAATGGGAGGGAGGGAGGGAGGGAGGGAGGGAGGGAGGGAGGGAGGGAGGGAGGAAGGAAGGAAGGAAGGAAGGAAGGGCAAGGAAGGCGAAGGGAGGGAGGGAGGAGAGGGGAAGAGGGGAGAAAGGAAGGAGAGTAAAGAAGGAAGGAGAGGGAAGGAAGGAAGGAAAAGGAAGGAGAGGAGAGGGAAGGGAGGGAGGGAGGGAGGAAGGGAGGAGGGGAAAGGGAGGAAGGAAGGAAAGAAAGAAAGATGGAGCATGGCTAAGAGGAAAGACCTCACCAAAGCATCCGTCCCTCAGCCCTGCAGACTTGGGGATCTACTAGCAAACTCATTTGCCACCAGCACATCCCACCAACTGCCCTCATCCTCTTGTGCCAGCCATACCTGGAGTGGGTCCCTCCCTCCAATCTCTCCCTCTCCTAGCAAGACAGGGAGAGGCAGACCGACCAAGGTTTGCCTGGACACAGAAAGCTGGCTTAGCCATTTAGCCTTGTGCTGCTCCAAGATAAAACCTCCCTCCTGTTCCTCCTTTCCCCCTCCCCATTTTATTGTGCGTGTCCCGAAAAAAGACCCCTCTGCTAAATACGTCCTGTAAGAAGATTTCAGACCCACAGAATTATTAGATAATGGCTGTTTTCTCCCGCATTAACTCCTATTGTTTTAGTCCTTGGGGGATCAAGACGAAAAGAATCTTGCAGATTAATGCCAGGAGCAAGGAGATTAAAAGATTAAAGGGGAAACGAGTCCACGGGATGGGGGGACGGGGTGGGGGTGGGGGAACCGGCCTCCCTTTCTCATCTCTTTCGACAGGTTGCTTGCAGCTGTCTGCCCCAAAGTCTGGGATGAGCCTGGTATAAGGGACCACATCGTCCCCTCCCCCGCCCCTCTGGGTTTCTAGAAACATCCTTCCTGCATCAACGGGATGGGGGGGGGGAGGGAATCCCCCAGAAGGAGACCAAGCTGCTCACTCGGGTTCCGACCCGCTCTGTGACTCTTTGAGTGGCAGCTCAACCCCAAGCCTCCTTCCTCCTTCCTTCGGTCCAACCTAATTCGAATCCTGCAATGACAATCCTGGCAACCAGCAGCCCAAGACAGAGCTGGAGGAGGGAGGCCATCACCCAGTTGATGTAAGAGTGAACCCAAGGGGTCAGGGGGCAGAATCCAGGACAGCCCTTGTCCCACCTGCTCAACCTGAAGGAAGCTTTCTGCAGACCATCTCAGGCGATATTCCCCAGACCACACAGAAGACCCTCCACCACCTTGGAATTTTGGCCTTGGGCAACCTGGAACTACGCCGCCAACGGTCGGACTTAAGCGCAGTACACAAAACCATCCGCCACAGCGTCCTTCCGGCCAACAACTGCTTCAGCTTCAGCCGCAATAATACAACAGATACAAACGTAACGTAAACCACTCCAAACTGGATTGCAGAAAATGCGACTTCCGCAACAGAGCGGTCAATGCCTGGAATGCTCTACCTCAGGGGTCTCCAACCTTTGCAACTTTAAGTCTGAAGGACTTCAGCTCCCAGACTTCTCCAGCCAGCAAAGCTTATTATGTATATACCCACATAGCAAAGCTGGCTGGAGAATTCTGGGAGCTGAAGTCCTTCAGACTTAAAGTTGCAAAGGTTGGAGACCCCTGCTCTACCTGACTCTCTTGTTACATCCTCCAACCCCCAAAACCTCAACCTCAGACTGTCCCGTTGACCTCACCCCATTCCTAAGAGGTCCGTAAGCGCACCACCGTGCCTTCCCTTTGTCTCTGTCCTACTGTCCCCACTTATGCCTCTCCATTTCCTGTGTTCATGATCATGTTTATTCGTATACCTATTCTCTTGTAAACCAGGGGTGTCCAAACCTGGGAACGTTTAAGACGTGTGGACTTCAACTCCCAGAATTCCCCCAGCCAGTTGGCCAGGGAATTCTGGGAGTTGAACTCCACATGTCTTAAAGTTCCCAAGTTTGGACACCCCTGTTGTAAACGATTCCCAAAACAAACACATAAAAATAAGTAAATAAATTTGGGGGAGACCTTGGCTCAAATCTTTATCTTGCCTCTCCTGGGACGATTTTCCTCCCCAAAGATGAGAGAAGCCCAGCAGGAACATCTTATTTCCTTCGCCAACATCTGGCATTCCAGAGGAATTAAAGTCCAGCCGTCACAAGAGGTAATCACAGCTTGCCTGGACGTCCTCCCTTAATTAGGCCAATCCCCTCCCAAGCCCTTCTAGGAATGGGTGGCTACAAGCAGGATCAGCTTAGGCCGAACGGTGGCCAGGTGTCAGCTTTGGAGGAAAAGCAGCGGATTCTTCACTCCGGCTAAAGGCAGTTGATCCCTTGGACTCTCTTAACCGCCGATCTGTCTCTCTGATTGCAAGATCCAATCGGGCTCTTCAGTAAACCTCTGGTCCTGGAAGGGACCGACCCACATTGGGTCTTGCAACGTTATTCTGGCCCACGATATTCATTCCTCTTTCTGACCTTCGGATGGGGGTTCAGCGTTAGGGAATAAAGTGGCATGGAGCCCCTTCAAAATAATTGACAAGCTGCTCAGAATCCATGGAAGAAGCTTCAAAGGGGAGGCCAGGGAGGGGGAGGGCAAAGCTTCTGAGCCAGCGTTTCCTCCCTGTCCTTTTCCTGCTTCATCGGACAATTGTCCACTTTGCAAAATCAATGGTGTCCGGAGCGAAGAGACGGGAGAAGGAGAGAGAGGTCTTGGCCGAAGAAATGTTGTTGTTAATCCCCAGCGCTCCCCAACTGCTCTTTCTCTGCTCTTGGGCGTTTGGCTGGGCAATCCTGACCCCCCCGCCCCCTCCCGTCTGTCTCCATGCCCTTCCTCCTGCAAGGACTGGCAGATCTCGGGCCACAGGGAGGTGCCTGGCCTGGGCACCATGCAGCAGAAGACTGAAGAGCCTTGGAGACCTTCCATGCCCCCCCACAGCAATGCCAGCTATTCTGGCAGCAGGGCACCACGTCCTGCTCAAAGCCCCCTCTGCACTCTTGCTGACCTGGAGGGCTGCATCAGCAGATGGGCCTTGCTTGTGGGTAGCACCCACCCAAGGGAGGGAAAAGGCCTGTGGAAGTTGGGGGGCTCCATAGCAGCAGCAGCAGCAGCAGGTTCCCCCTGAACAGCTGCCAAGGGTGGGAGGGCCTGGCGCATCCCCCCTCCCCCGGGGGCTCTCTGTCCAGGCTCTCCTTGATGCATGGGTGCGCCAACGGTTGGCTCAATCAATCCATTTGCTTCCGCCAGAGAGGGGCAGGGCTGTGGTTGACCTGCCTTCCTTCCGTGCCCTCTGCGGAGGCAGGCGGGTTGGACTTGGGACCCAACGGATCAATAGGGATCGTGGTGGCGATGCCGGAGAAGAGCCAACGCCAGCGTTCCAAATGCCACCCAGAAATAAATCAGAGTCCAAGGCAGAGCTGTCCTTCAACTTCCAATTTAATAAGAGAGACGTGTTGGCACACCTGTGGGAATCCCGAATCTGAAAGCTTCCGGAGATTCCCACCCAGCAGAAAGTTCATGATCTTCTCCCCACACCCATAAATCCATCCCCTGGTCCCATCTTCCTCTGCCACGCTGGCATTCCCACCCATCTTGTTCCGGTCGGGTGCAGAGGTGCGGAGACCAAAGGCTTCTCGAAAGGGATTTTTCTCTTTTGACAACAATCACATTCTACTCCTTACGACTCCCCCCTCCCAACTGCCCACTGAGGGAGCAGCGTAAGAAAGAGAGAGAGAGAAAAGGTGGCAGGCCAAAGATCCCCAAAGGAAGATGGCTGCAGGCCCAACAGCCTCTGGCAGGGACCGCTAACTTTTCTGTCGTCATAGGCCAAAAGCATCGCCCACACCCATAAGGCATTTTGCACATGACAACCCCCTATGTGCCTGTGACCTCCCCCAGGCTCCCTCTGCCCCCCATGGAGGTGTGCACAAACCCACATGTGCCCCATTTTGGGCCTAGCAGGCCTCCATGAAGCCTCCTGGGACCAAAAATGGGCTGCGGGTGGGGTGGGGGGGAGATGTGCCCTGCACATTTGCAGCAGAGACCTGAAAATTAGCTGGCCAGCAGGAGGTGCACACGCATGCATGGGGGAGCTGAGCTCCGCCACTGTGACATGCGTGCCATAGGTTCGCCATCATGTGCCTCTTGGCTGGGGAGCCGTTGAATAAGATCATCAGAGCTCTTCTGGGAATTTCTATCGGGTGGAGAAGGCCGTGTTTGAGAGCCAGGAAAGAGCGTAACGGTGGAATTGAGAGCACCAGGTCAGAGTTGTAGCAAACACCAATCCCCCCCCCCAACCGCCCCTGCTGCCAGGAGACGAATTCAGCTGAGCCAAGGTCACGCATCTCTAAAAACGCAGAACTCGGAATTCGGAGCACACCTCCTGGGGCCAGATTGCTTCCTCAAACATGTAAAATATGAACAAAGTTTGGCCTGTGTTCTGAGTAGGCAACATGCAGGTGAAATCTGGGGCTTAATTGGTACTATTTTAGAAAGGAGTCCACTTTAGGACGCAGATCAAACATGGAGACTCCTTTTGCCATGACCCCCAAAATACCTAGGTGTAGAATCTCGCAGGGGCAGCACTTGACTGGCATCTGAGTTGACCTCTTGCTAGACGGATAAGATTCAAGAGCAACCCGGCTCATCGGGCAGAAGAATGGCAGCTTGGAGAAGACAGCCACACCTGACCCACCAGAAACCTTCAACATTGCAACCACCTCAAGGGCCACAGTGCCTGGGCAGCCTCTTTAGCCACTTGGCTCATGCCCAGCCATGGAAGCTGTCCTTGGTGCTGAATCTCCCCCCTCGGAAGGTGAGCAGGAGAGACACCTTCCCGGACAGGTAAATTGGCCCCCTCCATTTCTCAAGGCCTGGTACAGAAATGATTCCCCGGCAAAACCGGGTTTTTGAAAACTGGCAGGGCAGGGATGGCTGCTAACTCTCCCTAAGGCTCCCGCACATTTTTCCAGCTGTCAGCGCCGGCTTCCTGGGCACCAGAGATCAATGGGAGAAGGTAAATTCCAAGGAAAAGTCAAAAACTCTGTGGGGGAAGGAAGGAGATTTGATGTTGCACAAATGACCACACCGGTGGCGTTTGGCTGAGTGGGTTTGGCGTCTTCCATTGCCCCCCCACCCCCTCCGGCTGTGCGGCTGCAGAGCAATTTTGAGGAGCCTCCGCAGGAGAATTGCACGGATATTGCCTGTGTCATCCTGCCTGCAGCTTCCACTGTCCACGGGTGTGCTGGCTCTCTCACCGCCCACGCCACGATATTCCGAGCTGCCCATCTGCTGCCAACAAAGCCTCTTTCCTTTGGACGGGGGGGGCGGGGGGGGGGAGAGGGAAAATCTTGGAGCAGCAGAGAAGAAACACAGCCAGCATTCAGCCTGCGATTACTGAAAGTGGCCAAGCAGGAGCTGAGGAGCCTTCTGGTTAAATGCTCCAATTTCCTCCAGCCCTTCCTTCCACATGACTGCAGCATTTTCTAGCTGCGAGAAAATGGAGAGTGGCGGAAACTCTAAAAAGGGGAGAAGAAGGGGGTCGTTTCTTTCTTTTTTGGGGAGGGGGCCATTTCCTTCGCTTGTTGTTTTCATTGCCTTCACAAACCCTGAGGACAGGCGAAGCCCAGGGGCGTTTTTTAAAATCTCAGCAGGTTGCATTTCCTGCCACTAAAGATCGGAGGAAACAAGTGCAAAGGTTGGGATGAAGCCCGGAAAGATTTCCTGGCGTTTTCAGGGAAAAATAAACAAAAATAAAGAAAGGAGAGGGGTATGCAGAGCAGATTCTGATCCATACTAGAATGAATTGATGGACGTCGATCTTCTGTGTGCCATGAAAACAAAAGCCATTTTCACCAGCAATGGACTTTCGGGTACCGAACACCGCTGGTTCATCAAGAACCTGGCTTGACAAGGGGATTCTTGATCTGGGGGGTTATTGATCAGCCTACTTTGGAAACAGACGGACCTCTGGGATCCAGGCCTTGGGCTTCAGAAGATCCCAGGATAAAGGAAAGGGGAGGATTCAGTGCAGCCAATTCAGGGACTGGAGGCTAAAATGCCTAAATAATGTTTGCAGGGATTGGGTAGGTCTAGTCTAGTGAAAAGAAGGACCAGGGGAGACAGGATAGCAGGCTTCCAATATTCGAGGGGCTGCCCCAAAGAAGAGCGGGTCAAGCTCTTCTCCAAAGCATCCAAAGGCAAGACAAGAAGCAATGGGTGGAAACTAATCAAGGAGAGAAGCAGCCTAGAACTAAGGAGAAATTTCCCGACAGTCAGAACAATCAATCAGTGGAACAACTGGCCTCCAGAAATCACTGGAGGTTTTAAAGAAGAGGTTGAATAGCCATTTGTGCAGAATGGGAGAGGGTTTCCTGCTTGAGCAGGGGGTTGGACTAGAAGACCTCCAAGGTCCTTTCCAGCTCTGCCATTCTGATTCCCCTTTCTGAACCTTCCCAAGCCCACCACTCGGCTTCCCCTTCTGATATTTAACAGCCGTGCTCCATTATCACCGATCGATATTACCAGTTACTTCTTTAATGAGCTTAAAACTTGCCATTCTGGAATCCCCCCCCCCCCCCCGATCTGCGCCTCACATGGCAGCTAATTGCCGCCAAAGTTATTTGGGGCGCTTAATGAAAATGCAAATACGGAGGCATTAATCAGACAATTACTTCTTAAGCACGAGACAGGCGACGCTCCACCTAATTAAGAGATAAACAAAGTTAATCAGGGCCCTGACAGCATCAGTTAAGGGGACGGATGGGCTGCGAAAAGGAATATTACGGAATGATGGATTAATGGGGAGACCCCCCCTCCCCACGTCTGTTTCTTCTCTGTGGCTGAATTTGCTGATGAAAGGGAGCTAAATGTTGTTGTTGTTATTAACTTTTTAAAAAAAATACTTTCTGTTTTGAAAGTCAAGGCATGGTCAGCAACCCCCCCCCCCAAACCTCAAATCGTCATCATCCTCCATTTACAGGATGCGTCCAGATTCTAAAAAGGAATTGGAGCTAAATTCACAATATATTGCAGAGTTTAATGGACTGAAGCTGGAGGTTTATGTAGCTGTAGTCAAGACTATTATAAAGGCTCTTTTCCAGGTGTATTTTGAATATCTGTGGGGATCAGGGAGGGGGGCAGGGAGTCTTGGGGGAAAAATCCCCAAATCTAGAAATCCAGCATCTCAAGGAGAGGGTCACCTTCCCTCTGGCATCGGAGTTGTTTTATCGAGGGAGCCTCTCCCCTGCTGTGGGTGGAATGGCGCCTCATAGATTTTTATCCCACTCCTGACACCAGAAACCACACGGCCTGAAAACCAGGCGCTTTCCTGGCAGGGCAGCTGTGCCTGCTGGCAATCGTTTCAAGGAAATCAGCCTTGAGCATCATCCGTATTCAAGGCCTGGTAGCCCCAAAAGCCTCGGCCCCCTCCCCACTGAGGCAGGGTATTGGCATAAAGTGAGACTTAGTTGTTAAGTGTGACATGAGTCTGGGGCACGTTTGGATGATTACGCGGTGTCCCAGTCAGAGCAGCTTTGAAAGAATTATTCTTAGAATTAGCTGAGCTGCAACAGGAAAGCTTGGCTGCGACAGGATGTCTGAGTTGTTAAAACCGCAGAGAGGGGGGGCAGCTAATGATTTTGACACCTCGCTTACCCACAATCGAATGCTAAAAGCAATAAATCCCTGTGCCTGCAAACCCAGATAAGGGGGTGCAAGGTGTATGGGGGGGGGGACGCGAAGCTTGTGGGTTTCCTGCCTGACGTCTTCCCATGTAACAAAGTATGTTTCTTTCTGTATTATAAAATTGAATTAAAACCGTTTCTCTGGGTTCAGAGATCTTTGAGCAGTCTGAGGGCTGACATCTCTGGGCTTGGCCAATAAAACTTTTTCTACCTGTGAAGTCCAAGATTCCGCCTATTTAATTCTGCAACACCACCTTTTCCAGCTCCATTCGACATTCATCTTTGGCTGCACCACCTTGGCTTATAAAAATGCAGATGGAGTCGATAGCAGAGGCCCAGATTTACGAGGCTGGTGGAAAGCTAGAGTCCCTGCGGCTCCTAACTTTCCTTTGTGTTGCATACCGGTCTTCTAATAGAAATAGGTTTCATGTATGTATGTATGTATGTATGTATGTGTATGCATGCATGCATGCATGTATCTATGCATGTATGTATCTATGCATGCATGCATGTATGTATCTATGTATGTATGTATGTATGTGCCCCCACCAGTGAGCACCACTTGGTCTGTTGTGTGGAGTCTTGGGTGGTTTAGGGTGGGGAATTGTTTTTTGTGGGGGTGGGGGGGTTGTTATGGGTGTTGGGCCTGGTCTCTGGGTGTTATGTGAATTTCGTTGTATGTGTAAACTGTATATACGTACAATGACAATAAAGTAAAGTAATGTATGTATGTATGTGTGTGTTGCATTTTCCTGATACATATTCATTTATCAGCAAAAATGCAGCACACGCACACAAATATATACAATTACACACGCAGTGTTATTGATTCTCCCAAGTAGGCTGAGCAATTTACTGAGACTCATCTATTTTTTGCCATCAACAAAACTGCCCTGCTTGGAATCCATAAAAGAAAGATTCTATTCTGGAGAGGCTTGAGGCGCGATGGGGGGGACGACGACTTCAACTCCCAGAATTCCTTGGGCAGAATCTCTGCCAAAGGAAAAATAAATGCATAAGAAGCTCCTCGCCTGCCCTCTAGAGGCACCCAAGTGTTGGCTCCAGTCTCAGCATCGCTGGGCTGCTACTGCCATCTGCTGTCCATTCTGAGAAATACAGCAAGTTGCTTTTTGGTTTTGTTTTTTTTTAATTTTTCCCTTCCTGAGGAAGCTTTGGGTTGGGGGATTGCAGAGAAGAAGGGGGGTCTTTGAACTTCTGCAGGAGATTTTTTTTCAAAGGCCTCTTCCCCTTTCTGCAAGGCTGGAGGGTTTGCTGTGAGCCGTCGTAAGTCTCGACTCCTGGTGAACCCCCGTTTTGTGCCCCCCTTCTAATGATGGCAGCCCATTTCAGAAAAGCTGTCGTTCGGGGAGATGGTCAGATCCCTGGACGGTCCCAAAGGCTCCCGTGGGCATCTTGCTCATATGGAGATCTCTGGCTTGGCCCAGTGGACAAAGGAGAGGTCACTCTCTCTTACCTGATGCAGGTCAAAAGAAAGAGCAGCGAAGGCCAAAGGGGAAGACCCTCCCCCCACCCACACCAGATGAGCTCCGTGGCCGTGGTCAGGCTCCATCCCTTCACTCCTCTCGCTCAGCCGGAAGGGGCGTTCTTGAGGAAGGGGGCAACGGACCGAAAGCAGGAGAGACCAGCCCAGCGTCTCCTACGCTTCTCTTTATTTAGAAGGGTGGCAGGGAGTGGGGGGGGGGGGAGTTTACAAGAGCATGCAGTGGAAAACCAGGCAGGCCCCCCTCTATCCTGGGTGACCCCATTTGCCCGCGAGGATAAGTTGCCAATGTGGGTTTGCTTTGGCCAAGTCACTGCATGCTGAACCCAATGCAACGGGGGAGAAGGGAAAGGGGGGAGGGGGGAGGGAGGGAGGGGCCTTTGGGGTGGGGGCGGGGCCTGTCTCTGAAGTGCATGCTTGAATTACAAAGAGAGAAGGAAGGAAGGAAGGGCATCTTCATTGCAAATGGGGATGGGGGGGGTCTTCAAACCAATCGGAAAGGACGGGGAGTTCTCTGCCAACAGGGAGGTTCATACTGTAGGTACAAAACAGTATTGGGGGGCTCTTGTGAACCAGCCACCCCCTTGGGTGATAGTTGTTGTTGGGGGTTTTAGGGGGGGGAAGCAGGCAACCCCAGGATTTGGGGTTTTCTACAAAAAGAATCCTCCCGGCGCCTTTCCTCCTCCAGCTGATGGGCCACATGCTGGGCCCAGCAGTCGGTGGGGAGGGCTGTGTGGAGCCAGGAAGGAAGGAAGGAAGGAAGGAAGGAAGGAAGGAAGGAAGGAAGGACGTTTCAAGAAGGGAGCGAAAGTCTCTTCAGCCAAAGGGGGCAGATCAAGAGGGCATCGGAAGGGGCATGGGAGGCGTGGGGGGGGGGAGCCGAATTGTGGGTGCTCAATGCTGGGCTATTGCTTGAGAACCTGGGAGCCCCTCCTGGTGGCAGCCCCCCCAGAGGCCCAGAGCCAAGCAGAGAGGCAGTGGGGGGGGGGGGAGATGAGCTGGGCCGAGGGTGGGGAGGGCTGGGCCTGGCTGCTGCAGGGGAGGGGAGGGGGAGAGGCCTGCAGGGAGCCCAGCCGTGGGTTTCCCGAGAGCCAAAGGGAGACGGGGGTGTTGGAAGACGGGATGGGCTGGAGATGGGGAGGGGGGGAGGGGGGCGGAGGGGCCCAGCCCCCTCAATCGCTGGCCACGTGGTGCTCGTTCTGCAGGGCGTGCCAGCGCTCGATCTTCTTGTCCTTGTTCTTCAGGCACTCGTACCAGTGTTTCAAGCGTTCCCCTTTCGCTGTGATGCCCAGCTGGCAACCGCCTGCGGCAGAGAGAGAGAGGGAGGGAGGGAGGGAGGGTGGGGAGGGGCTCAGGAACAGCACAGAGGACCCTCCCCCACCCCACCCCACCCCACCCTGGACGGGGTCACCTTAGGCCTGGCCCCTTCCCAGCTCTTCTGCCTTCAATGAACGGGGCCCCTGAAGACTCTTCAGCCAGAACCTGGGGCAAGCCCTTTAAGGCAGGGGTCTCCAACCTTGCCAACGTTAAGACCCGTGGGACCCCCCCACACACACACACAATTCCCCTTTGAGATCAAATGAGATGAAATTGTCCTCCTACCAGACCGGAAGTGGCTGCCTTTGCATCTTTAAGGCTTGTGGACTTCAACTCCCAGAATTCTTAGCTGGCCGGGGGATTCTGGGAGTTGAGTGGGAGGCCCCTGCTTGAAGGTGGGAGCCCACCATCCTCCCCACAAGACAGGCAGGCAGGAGGAGCCTCCTTCCTGGAACACCCCCACCCCCCCCAGCAGAGCCCTCCCCTCCCCAAGGCCTTTCTGCCGGGCTCCCTGCAGCCTCTCACCGATGTAATCGTTGGACTTCCCGATGTCGTAATCCCAGACGGAGATGTCCAGGGACTTCTTGGCCAGGTCGCTGTGCTTGATGTCGTAGAAAAACTCCTGTGGGAGCAGAGGGACAACCGCAGCAACCCCAAAGGGCTGTGACTGGGGATGCTTGTACCGTCTTTCAGCCTTTGAAGAAGGGGACTGATTTGCTACCAGCTTCCCTCTCCCTCCCTCCCTCTTTCTTTCTTTCTCTCTTTCTCTCACTCTCTTTTCTCTCTTTCTCTCCTTTTCTTCTCTTTCTTTTCTTCTTTCTTCTTTCTTTTTTCTTTCTTTCTCTTTTGTCTTCTTTCTTTCTCTCCTTCCTTTCTCTCTCTCTCTCTCTTTTTCTTTCCATCTCTCCCTCCCTGTCTCTCTTCAAGGTGCTAATCATCATCTTTAAAGCGCTCCATGGCTCGGGACCTAGCTATCTGCAGGATCGGATCCTGCCTCATACATCCTCACGGCCGATTCGCTCCCACAGAGAGGGGCTTCTCCGGGTGCCGTCCACTAGACTGTGTCAGCGGGCGACACCCAGGGGAAGGGCGCTCTCTGTGGCGGGCCCGGCCCTCTGGAACGACCTTCCCCCCGACATCAGGACAACTACGGACCTCCGCTCCTTCCGTCCTAAATTAAAAACTTACTTTTTCCGTCTGGCCGGCCTGGGATAGCCTCCTTGCCTTGGGATTTTATAGAATAGGTTTTAGTTTAATTGGGATTTTAGCACAGGGTTTATTTAATTGGTTCTTAAATTTTGTTGGTATATTTATTGTTGTTTGTTATTTATTGCTTTTATGCTACCTGTGCACCGCCCCGAGTCCCCATGGGGAGAGGGGGCGGTCTAGAAATAATAAATTTCATTTCATTTCAATTTCATTTCATTTCTCTCTCTCTTTTGGCATCCAGGTTCTTTTTTTAAGAGTGACACGTTATTTTTGAAAAAAATGTTTTTCAACCGCTGACCGGCCCCCTGCCTGAAGCAGCCAAGCCAGGTGGCCCACACAGGAAAAAGGCAAACAGGCTGGTGGGGGCATCGAGGTCAAGAAGACCAGAAATCCGGCTCCTGCCTCACCTCGTTGAATTCGGGGTTGAGGGTCTTCTTCTTAATCTGCGTCTTTTGCTTGGCCTTCTTGCCCATGTCGGGTTTTAAGCAACTGCGGAAGGAGGGAAAGAGGAAAAGTGGAAAGCAGAGAGGAAGAATAGCAGAGTCACAGAGGTGGTGGAAGGGACCAGCGAGGTCTTCTAGTCCAACCCCCTGACCAAGCAGGAGACCCTACACCCAGGGAGTGCCCAAACTGGAACACGCGCAGAGGATCACTGGAAACCCCAGGGCCAGATGGCTGGTGCCCATGTGCCCACCCACCAGCTGGCCTTTGGGTTTCCAGTGCTCCGCCCAAGCGAAGACCAGCTGGGGCACGCGTGCCATAGGTTCCCCATCGCTGCCATATGCCGTTTCAGACAAGTGGCTGCCCCATCTCTTCTTGAAAACGGTCAGTGATGGAATGCCCACAACCTCTGGGAGCAGCTTCCCTTCCACTGGTTCATTGCTCTCACTGCCAGGACATTTCTCCTTGTCCCAGGGTTTCTCAGCCGTGGCCACTTGAAGATGTCCGGACTTCACCTCCCAGAATTCCCCAGCCAGTGAGGGGGCCCCCAACTCTGCAACCCCTGGACCCCTCCATTCCCCCCCCCAGGCCAAGATTGTCCCCTCCCCCCAAAGAGCAGGGGCTTTTGTGAGCCTGGTGGGAGCAGACTCTGCCAGGCTTCCTACAGAGGCACACCTACATTTTGACAAAGGGGTCGGAGTAGCCGTTGGCGTCCATGGCGGCCAAGTGGACGCAGCGCACAACGCCCACCACCAGCCCCCCTTTCTGGGTGTTGTACATGAGGGAGACCAGGATCTTCCCGCGTTCTTCCACCTCTCCGCCTTGGTCCATCTGGGGGGAAGAGAAAGAAAGTGGGGGGGCTCTGGTGCCTCTCTCTCCCTGCTCCACCACCCTTAAAGCTGAAAGGTTCCCCTCGCACATCTGTGCCAGTCGTTCCTGACTCTAGGGGGCGCTGCTCATCTCCCTTTCAAAGCCCAAGAGCCAGCCCCTCAAAGGGAGACCCTACCCCTGGAAATAACCACAGCTCGGATCAATGCTGCCTTAGGGCCACAAGGGGGCGCCCTGCCCAAAGAAATGGAAAGCTCCCAATCTTGGCCACTCCCAACGCGCCTTACCTCGTCTTCGTACAAGGCCATTCCTCGCGAGGAGCTGGTGGTTCCTGTCCGCTTCATCTGGGGGGAGCAGAGGAGAAGCAGCGTCACACACCCCCTAAAACAATTCAAGGCTGAACTTTTTTTTAAAATTTAATATATAAGGAAGATTCTGCATTTTCCACCTCTCCGTTCTCCCCCAGTTGAACTGGAGTTTAAGTTTTATCAGGGCATCAAGGCTGCCTTTTTGCCTTAAATGGGTTTTCCTTGTGTGTGTTTTGGATTGGATTGTGTCTCCATTTCTCCTTGTTGGCCAGAGGTCCTCCTGGCTTATAAGGAGCCGTCCGAGTTGGTTACTAGCCCTGAGCACTTGTGCTGCACTCTCCCCACTGCGCCCCCTCGGCTCTTCAACCTCCTTTCCTGACACCTGGACCTGCCTTCGCCCCCCCCCTTCTCCTGGCACAACGTGGCACCGTTTGGAGCAGCCGGAGATGGAGAGACCCACCGGGACGACTCTCTCCAGGCAGATGTTGAAGTTCTTCTTCTGGTTGACCTTCAGCTTCTTGAGGGCCACCCTGGTCTCCCCGATGAACTCGTTGTGGCCGAATTTGTCTTCGTCGCAGACCGAGATCCTGAGCAGCAGAAGGGAAAAGCCCTCCTGGTCTCTCAAGCGGGAAGCCCCCTGCCCCAAATCAGTGTGCGGACAAGGGAAGCCCTGCCCGCTCTGCAAAGCCAGGCAGCCCTCCACTTACGACCACAACGGAGCCCCCGATTTCTGTTGTCCAGCGAGGGATGAATTGTCGTAAGTCGAGGACTACCTGTAGACTAAGCCTTAGGGGGATTCTGGGAGTTGGAGCCCCCCCCCGCCCCCCTTGCCTTAAGGTCTTTCTCTGCATGTCCTCATCCGTGATGCCGTGATAGACCAGCGTTTCATTCCACACGGGATTCCGGGTGTTCCTCAGCGTCTTGGTCCTCAGTTTGTTCGACTGGCAGAAATGGGGAGGGGGATGAGGGGGGGGGGAGAACAGGCGAATGGGCCTCTTTCTCTCTCTCGTCCCATTTCAGAGGCTGGACCCCGGACCCTCCCCCCCCCCGGCCCCCGGCCCAGTTACCTTGCTGGCCCCCGGCAACAGGTGGAGCTTGACGTAGGGATCGGCCAGTCCGTTGGAATCCATTGGCTTCAAGCCCTGGCAGAAAAAAGATCCCAGCAGAGGCCAAGGGGAGGAGGGAACGGGGCGGAGAGAATCACAGATGAAGAGAGTTGGGAGGGACCTTTGGAGGTCAGCTCCCCCAAGCAGGAGACCCTAGTCCAGTCTCTTCTTGGAAGCCTCCAGGGATGAAGCTCCCACAACCTCCGAAGGCAACTTCTGTTCCATGGGTGGATGGTTCTCACGGTCAGGAAATTCCTCCTTATTTCTAGGCTGAATCTCTCCTTGGTCAGTTTCCATCCGTTATTCCTTGTCTGGCCTTCGGGGGCTTTGGAAAACAGGTGGACCCCCCCCCCTCTCTGGGACAGCCCCCCCAAATATTTGGAGATGCTCTCCTGTCCCCCCTGTTCCTTCTCTTCCCTAGATTAGCCAGGCCCAGTTCCTGCAACCATTCTTCATATGTTTTAGCCTCCAATCATTCCCAATCATTCCTCTGCACTCTTTCCAGAGTCTCAACCTCTTTTATTATAGCGTGGGGACCAAAACTGGATGCAGGACTCCAGGTGTGGCCTGACTAGGGCTTGATAGAAAGAAAAAATATGTCTTTACTTGGCCACTTTTAGCCACGTCTTGAAACCCACGTCTCCCCACCTGCTCTGGAGGCAAAGACCCAACTGGTCTCCCCCAAGGGGAAGCATGGAGGGGGGGGGGGTACCTTGGCCTTAATGATGGCGCATTGCAAGGAGCTGTTGTCCTGGTTGTACAAGAGGCTGAAGTCCAGGGCCCCCAGGGTGGCTGTGGGGAAAGGAGCGGTGGGTGAAGGGGGGGCGTTTCCCTGTTCAGCCCAAAAGAGAAACAACCCCCCCCCCAAAAAAAGCAGTCTGAAAATAGCAGCAGTGGGGAAGACCAGGCCTTCCGCCAGCTTCTTAAGAGGATGCCGGCTGGGGAATTCTGGGAGTTGGGAGTCCAGAGGTCCAGTCACCTACTTGTCTCATCCGAGTCGTAGCTGTTGGCTTCCTCTTCGTCATCATCGTCGGGAGGAGGGGGCCGGGGGGCCGCAGGGGCAGCAGGCGGGGCCACGGCCTGGCCGTACGGAGCCCCCTGCCGAGAGGGTCTCTCTGCTCCCCCTGAGGGATACCTGGGCCCGGCGGTCTCACCCCTGGGGGGTGCAGCAGGAAGAGCGGCTGGGGGATCCGCCTGGGGGAGAGCTGCAGAGGCGGCACCTGCGAAAGCAGAGGAGAGAGAGCAGCACCTTTTTCTCTGGAAACTGACATGGCCGTAATCAGGTCCAATGGTTTGCCATGGGCCGAGTGGGGAAAGAAGCTCTTCCTCAGCTCAGCTTTGACCTCATGGGCTCAGCTGGGCTGTGGTAAGGTGGCCCAGCCCTCCCCTCCCTTCTCAGGCGGCCCCCGTGACGCAGCCCCCCTACTGGACCTGGTCCTGCCCCCTGGGCAGAGGGGCTCGGGTGGGGAGGCGCAGCCGGGTCTCTGGGGCCAGCAGCTGGGGCCGCGTTGGCTCGCTTGATCCCTGAGAGGGGAAAAAGAAGACAGGGAATCCGTTAACAGAAGGGATCCAGCTGCTGCAGAGATCGCATGGAATCTGCCAAGGGAAGATGAGGATGGAGAAATAAGCTCAGAGGGTCCGGACGCCTGGGGAATCCTGGGAGATGAAGCCCCCCCTCTTAAATTGCAAGGTTGCGAAAGGCAGCCCTTCTGCACAGCTGCCGGGGGGGGGGAGAGCCAGCCTCTCGTGCGTCCGCCCCCCCTCGTCTTCCTCTGCCCCCCCCCCTCACCTCCGGGGCTCCGAGCGGCTTCATTCCCAGCTGGAGAATCCTGGCTCAGCCGGGCGTCTCTCGGGTATTCACTGCCACTTGGTGCCATCCGGGCCTCCGAAGGTTTCCGGTGAAGTGGGGGGTAATTTCCCCGATTGGAAGTGGGGGCTGCTGGCTCCGCTCCTGTTTTTTGGGGGGAGGGGAGGAAATGAGAAAAAAGCTCCAGGTAGCCCAGCCGTCTGGGGTGAAAGAAAAGGATTTGATTTTATTCCCTCTCCCCCCCCCCCCATGAAAATAGAAGCTGAGCATTCTTTCCCTCTCTTCTCTTTCTCTCTCTTCTCTCTGTCTCTCTCTCTCTCCCTCTTTCTCCTTTTCTCTGGCTTTTTCTTCTCTCTCCCTCTTTCTCTGTCTTCACTTTCTCCTTTCCTCTCTTCTCTCTGTCCCCTCTTGTCTCTCTCCTTCTCTCCTCTCTCTTCTCTTTCTCTTTTCTCTCCCCCCTTTCTCTTCTGTCTCTGTCTCCCTCTCCCTCTTTCGCTCTCTTCACTCTTTCCTTTCCTCTCTTCTCTCTGTCCTCTCTCTTCCCTCTCCTTCTCTCTCTTCTCTTTCTCCTCTCTCCACTCTCTCCTGAAACACCCCCCCCCCTTTGGCTGCCTGGATCAGCTGTTCTGGGGAGCCAGCTAATGAGTGTTCAGACAGCGTCAATCAGCCAGCCCGGCCTGGCGTTCCCGGGGGGGCTTGGCAATTCCAGGCAATTGACAGAGTAATTCAGATTTTAATAATGGCCCAATCACTCAACATGAGCCCTTCCGGAGGAGCAGCTCACAACCGCAGCCCCCACGGCCAGGCTGGGGCAGAGGAGGAAGCTGCAGAATCCTTTGGGGGGAGGGCGTGAGGGGCAGGTGTGTGTGTGTCAGCCTGGAACCTCCCCCAAAACCAGCCCCCCCCCCAAAACGGAACCTCCCTTGAAAGGCAAAGGGGGGGGGGAAGCGCCTGCCTCTTACCGTAGGAGCCCGGCTGGGCGGAAGCAGCAGCAGCAGCAGCCGAGGGGGGGTCTTGGCCAAGAGAGAGAAGCAGAAAACGGAGGGATCACGAGGGGCTTCTCCTTTATTTGCGAATTGGCCCTCTGCTTCCGCAAAAGCGACTTTGCAGACACCCAAAAGACGCTGCAGGACGGAGGCTGCCCTCTGGGCCCTTCGGCAAGCCTCATGATGATGATGATGATGATGATGATGATGATGATGGGATGCCTACATTTGCCTCCAAAGGCATCTCTGGTTACTTGGGCACAACCCCTCTCCTCCCCCCCCCAAAGCCCCCTATTTCCTTTGGTAAAGGTTGCGGGATCCCTTGGCCAGGGCCCTGATGGGGGCAACTCAACGTCTTGGGTTGATGGCTTCGTTGGGCTCAAATCGGAGGCCCATTTCGATGGGAGGGAGATGAGGCCAGGCTGGACTCCCTGCCTCCCCTCCAAAGTCCGAGGGCCAAACCTGGAGGGCTCACCGGGGGTCTGCCGGTGGGAATACGGTGCTGCTGCCTCCTGCACGGGGGGAGGAGGTCTGCTGGCGGCCGCCTGGGGCTTCTTGGCAATGGCCATGGGCTGGGGAAGCGTCTGCTTGGGCAAGCCCTTGAAGAACCAGGCGCCGGAGCGTTTCCATACCTGGAGAGCGGAGGAGAATGAGGGGTCCCGTGGGGCACGAAAGAGGGACAGGAGGGGGACAATCCTCCTATGAGCCACTCCTGGGGCTCAAAGGACTTTCCCCTCTCCCACGCTGGCCTTCGAGTGGCCCTTGCAGGGAAGCATCAGAAATATCTTTCTCTTTCTTGGCAAAGCTATCTTGTCTTTTTCTTTCCATTCTATTATTCTATATTTCGTTTCTATTCTATTCTATTCTATTCTATTCTATTCTATTCCTATTCTTCTCCTCTCCTCTCATTCTATTCTATTCTACTCTACTCTACTCTGTTCCTCTTCCTCTTCCTCTTCCTTTTCCTATCCTATCCTATTCTACTCTATTCTACTCTATTCTACTCTATTTCTATTCTAATCTATTATTCTATATTTCTATTCTATTCTATATTTCTATTCTATTCTATTCTGCTCTATTTCTATTCTATTCTATTATGCTACATTTCTATTCTATTTTATTCTACCCTATTCCTATTCGATTCGATTCGATTCCCCTTCCTTCTTTCCTTGTCCCATCCCATCCTCTCCTCTCCTCAGAGCCGAACCCTCTGCAGAGTTCCTACTATGAGCCCCGAAGGAGGAGTTTTCCCCTCCTCCAGACCCCCATCGCTGGAGGTCGGCCTTCGGCTTGGAAAGGGGCCCCTCTTGCAGGAAGATCCCAGCAGCCGCTCCCCACAGCTCCGCCCTCGCTTGGCAGCCCAGGGGGTGCAGATCCCCAGCGCCCCCCAAAGGCTGGGAACCGCCTGGGCCTCTGCCGGAGGGGGCCGGGAGGCGCTGGCAGAGCCCACCTCTCTCTGCTCGGTGCAGATCTTGCACAGCCAGACGGAGGGAGGCCGGTTGTTGGTGGTCTGGATGCCGCATTTGGTGCAAACTTTCTGCAAGGAAGAGAAAGGCACAAGGATGGCACCTGTCCCTCGGGGGGGGGGGGGGGACGACGGACGACAGTGGGGGGGCAGCGTAGAAGGCTCCGGGTTCAAAGTTGCCAGTTCCCAGAGCGGCATTTCCTTAGTCATGTCTGCAGTCAAGAGGCCACCAGCCTCCCATTCAGTTCACTTAATTAACAGACTTAATTAATTGAGGAGATTAATTTAAAAAAATAAGTCTTAACAACGGCGGGGAAAGGCAGAAAGCAAGGCATTTTGCAAATGAGAGAGAGAGACAGAGAAAGAGAGAGGAAAAGAGAGAGGAGAAAGAAAGAAAGAGAAGAGAGAGACGAGAGAGAGGGAAAGAGAGAGAGAGAAAGAAAGAGAAAGAGGAGAGAAAGAAAGAGAAAGAGGAGAGAAAGAAAGAGAAGAGAGAGAGAAGAGTGAAAAAGAAAGAGAGAGGAAAAGAGAGAGGAGAAAGAAAGAGAGAGAGAGGAGAAAGAAAGAAAGAGAAGAGAGAGAGGGAAAGAGAGAGAAAGAAAGAGGAGAGAAAGAAAGAGAAGAGAGAGAGAGAAGAGTGAAAGAGAAAGAGAGAGAAAGAGAGAGATGTTACATGGAAGCGGACGGCAGAAAGAAGACCCCTCTTGTGTGTGGGGGGAGGGCAAGAAAGCCTGCAGGACAGGGACCCCCCCTCCCCCCTCACCTTCTTGCAGTCTTCGCACACCACGCAAGCCGAGCCCCCGTGGCCCAGCTGTTCTCCGCACAAGATGCAGCGCTCCACTCCGTCCCCTGCGATGTTGCGCCGCATGTCGTCCAGGCGGTTCATGAGGCGCCTAATCCGAGGGAGACGCGGGAGATCGAGCGATTATCAACTGCCGTCACTTGGAGATTCCCCCCCCCAAACCTGGGATTTGGGGCCCCAACCGCTGGAGACCCAGAAACGTTGGGGAAGCCCAGGCTGTGGGGAAACCAGCCCAGTGGCCCCCAGCCGCCCCCCCCCCTTGCTCCCACTTGAAGCACCGGCTCTTCCAGGTGGCCAGAAGACGAGGCCCCCGTCATCATCTGTTGTTTGGGCTGGCAGAGCAAGTGGCGCTTCGGCATGTCTGCCAGGCAGCCAATCTGGCTTAACGGATCTCAGCAAGATCTCAATATTTCTCCTGCCGTCTTTGGGAAGCCACCACGGGAGAGAGCGCGCACACACACACACACACACACTCCGATATGGCACCCAGCCACAGGGGTGAAGAGGGGGAGCTGCTGGGCCAGGGTTTCCCGGGGAAGCTACCGCCGAGGAGGCATCGTGGGGGGATCCCGGGCGAAAGGGAAGGCGGGACAGGCGGGGCCACGTGGGAACGAAGCTGGGCTGAGCTGCCCCTGCAGAGTGGGAGTTCGCACCCCCCCCCCCACCCGATGCTCATTTTTAAAAAGAACTCCGGCGGTTCCTTAAGGAAGGCAGCAATGCGTCAAATAAGCGGCAACCACTAAGCCCCACTTGGGAGGTAGTCCTCGATTTACGACTGCAATTGAGCCCAGAATGTCTGTGGTGAAGCAAGACATTTGCAAATTCCTGGGAGTTGAAGTCCACGTGTCTTAAAGTGGCCCAAGTTTGAGACCCCTGGCTTAAAACCAGAGCAGTTGCGAGACCCCAGACTCTATTATCTCAAGAGAGATCAACGGTGGGAACAGGACTGTCTAGCAGTCAACCAGACACACACACACAACCACAACCACAACCACACGCACGGACAGATCGTTGAGGCAAGCAAGACCCCAATGGCATGGACTCATCCCTTAGCAGCAGGAATTCTGGGGAGGGGCTAAGCTCAAGGCACAACCCCCACCCCCACCCCCCACGGCCACAGGAAGGTTGTGAATGCAGCCCGGGAGACAGGCTGCCTAAAATACGAGACATTTGCCCCATCTTACGACCTTTCTAGCCACAGTTGTTAAGTGAATCATTGCAGTTGTTGAGTCAGTATCCCAGTGGTTAAACCAATCTGGCTCCCCCACTGGCTTCTGCTCGTCAGAAGGTCGCAAAAGGGGATCAGGGGTCCTCGGGAGTTATAATCCTCCTGAGCTTCCAAACTCAGCCACAGGATTCCAAGAACCAGCCGAAATCCTGGCTCTCTAGTCATCAGCCATTTTCTTCTGGGTGCCCTGGGGGAATTCAGCCGACAGAGGCGAGGCGAATTGGGGGCGTGGGGAGGGGGCGTCCCCAAGGCAGCCTGAGAGAAATCTCCTGGCCCAGAGCTCAGCCTCCAGCAAAGAAAGCCCTACCCCCCTCCTACCAAAGGCTGGCAGGACGTCTGAACTTCCCGCAACGTGGATTGTTGGCAACTTCCCACTGACGGCGGCCCTGCTGAGGTGGCAACCAGGAAGGCTAAACTGGTTAGAAACCCGGCTTTCTCTCTCTTCCTGCTTCTCCCTCCTGCCCAAGTCTGGGAGAACTTCAAAAGACCTCCTCTGCCTTGTCCAGCCTGGGGGACCCTCTTAAGGCTAGGAGACCCCCACCCACCACCCACCAGGGCCCAATTCTGAACCCAAATCCACCTGCAAGGCCACCCGGTCTGATCTAGAGGATGCTAGGAAGGTGGGAAATGTTGCCTCCGGCCCCCCTCCCTCTCCCTCCTGCCTCTCTGGGAAACTGGAGGCTTCCTCCCTTCGCATTTTGCATACGATTTGCAGCTGCTGTCAGCCGCTTCTGGCGAGATCCGGTCCCTTCTTCTCTTCCCCTGGACAGAATTGGTGCAGTGCAGCACGGCGGAGGAGAGCAACTAAGTCGGCCGAACTCTTTCCTCCCCTCCGCACGGGGCTGGGGAAGGGAAGAGCATCAGGGATTCCAGAAAAAATAGTAAGAATAATCATAAGAACGAACGAGAAACCTTTCCGAAATTGCCCAGCCGTTGCGGCTAAACCTGGGAAGGGGATTTTTCTCTGTGGCTCGACTCATCCAACCGCAGGGAAAGACACGAGAAAGCGGAACCACAAACTATCTTCCTCTCCCTCTGCCTCCCCCAGCCCCCAGTCAGGTCTACTTCCTTTGAGGAGGGGGCTCTGGGTTGGGTGGGGTGTCAGAGACCGAAGGGAGAGCCTGAAGGTCCCTCCATCCTCACCGGATCCTGTCCTGCTCCATCTCCTCCATCTTCTCGGCTCTCGCGATGACGCGGTTGATGATCTCTTTCTCTTCATCGGTCAGTTCTTCGCCCTTCCGGCCACGTTCCGGCTGCTTTCCATGGGCCGAGTGACCCTCAGGAGCTCTGGGGGGGGGGGGAAGCACACATCACCCCATAAAGAAGGACTCTCAAAGTCTTGAAGGAAAGAGCTAAAGAACAGGGGTCAACGGGAGTAAGGCCACAAGTGGACAATGAATGGCCCCTCCCAGAGGGAATAAAAGAGGAGCGGAAGGGGAGTGGAGTTTGCAGGAGACCATGAGTTCGCTTCATTGGTTTGTGACTCTCCGAGACTCCTTGCCAAGTTCTGCAGATCTCGGCCTGGCAGCTCTCCAAGCCAGAGAAGATCTGTGACCATAAATCCTCCCTTTGCTGGATGGGAATGAGCAGAATTCACAGCAAATTAATAAAAGAGATCCAATCACTATATGGAAACGTTTATGCCAGAAAGGTCGCACTATGTCCAATGTTTTTAATGTTTATCTAATAAAAAACTTTCTATATGTATAAAAAAAGATCCAGCCACTGGTATCGCCCATCCATCAGGCTGCCGTCCGCTGCTGGAGCTCCAGAAACAGGGAAACGCTCCCTTGGCTTTGCCAAGAAAGAGCCAAGTGGAAAAAGAAGGGTTGTGCCTTTGAAGCCAGCTCCTTTAATCATCTGTTTGTCCTCGTCAAATAATAAGCCGGCATTTTTGGCTCAGGGTGTTGTATGAATCAGCCGGTCTTGGTTTCCTGACAGTGGCAGGCTGTATTTTGCTAAATAGTAAAAGGAATTAGCATGCCGAGGAGATGCAGAAAACAAGCCTGCTGCAATTAAAGTGAATCAGGACGAGACTAAGGGAAACCTACCTATCTATCTATCTCCATATATATTTGATGGGAAATTGCTCCCTTTTGGAAAACGCCAGAAATTTTATAGAGTGCAGGAACTCAAGCCGAATCGCAAAAGTATTGGGGACGTGTGGCAAAGGGACAGCAACATTAAAATAAAGATAAAATAGAACGGATGTTTCGGTGTGCCAAAATTCACCAGCAACGAACGTCAAGATACCCGTAGAGCTAGAGATATAGAACCCAGACGAGACACGATTAAATGGAAATTGGGGGGCGGGAGAGGGGAGATCATAGAAAAGAAGGTATGAATATATATGTTCAAGAATGAGATATAAGAGGGGAAAAACAGTTAGGACATGAGTGGGAAGAAAAGGGAAAAGGAAAGGATAAGCATACAATTATAACGGGGTTTGCGGGAATAGCATCCCGAAAATACACCAGTTGAGAGTTGAAAAGCGAGAACCACGACAAACGAAAAGGAAAGGAAGAGAGGAGGAGAAGAGAAGGAAAAGGAGAGAAGGAAGAAAGAGGAAAGGAGAGGAAGCGGGGAAGGGATAGAAAGAGAAGGAGAGAGGGCAGGAGGGGGAAGAGGAAGAGAGGAGGAGGGGAGAGGGAAGGGAAGAAGGAAAGGGAAAGGAGAGGAGGAAGGAAGGAAGTAGAGAAGGGAGGGAGAGTGAAGAGAAAATTAAAAACATGGTGGTAATAATACAACCTTTTATATGGAAAAACAAATATGTAAAAGTGATAAAGATAAACAAGAACAAATACCTATGTGAATGTATATCTGCAACTATGGATAAGATAAGAGCTGGGGGCCCAGCAGCCAAATCCCTCTGCCCCCCCCCAAGTGACCTGCAAGCAATTTAAGCCCTAATGAATCCCCTCTCCCCCCTCCCTCTCCTCCTTCCTTCCTTCTCCGCAGGCCATTAGCATCCAGGCAGTTGATAAGGAGGGCAAGACTTCTGGAGTGGAGCAAGAGATGCATACATTATTTAAATTCCTGGAATTGAATTCAGGCACTAAACCGAGGAGGAGCGAGGCTGAGGCAGAGGGGGAACAGGCGCTTCGGGGTGGAAATTAACAGGCTGAATTCAATTACGGGGGGCAAAGCCGGTCAGCGAGAGGCAGAGGTCAAATGAGGAGCTTTCTGATTAATGCATAGACCAGCCCTGGCCTCGGAGGCAGCCTCAGGGCGCAGACACCCATCTCACCAGGGGAAAGGAGGAGGGGGTGCAAGGGGGGGGGGGATGGAAAGAGCATCTGAACTCCTTGGCTGGCAATCCTAGGGTGGAAGCCTGGAAGGGCTCCTTGAGGTCATCGGGTCCAGCCTTCTGTTTGGTGCAGGGAGATAGCTAGAGCATCTAAATCAGGGGACTGGAGGCTAAGACATAGGAAGAACGGTTGCAGAAACTGGGGATGTCTAGTTTAATGAAAAGGACTAGTGGAGACATGAGGGCATCTTCCAATATCTCAGGGGTTGCCACAAAGAACAGAGAATCAACAGAGGAGTGAATCAAGATCACGAGAAGGGTTAATACCACTTTATAAGGTCTTGGTGAGGCCATACTTGGAATATTTGCATCCAGTTTTGGTCACCACAATGTAAAAAAGATGTGGAGACTCTGGAAAGAGTGCAGAGAACAGTAACAAAGAGGATGAGGGGACAGGAGGCTAAAACATATGAAGAACGGTTGCAGGAACTGGGTATGTCTAGTTTGATGAAGAGAAGGACCAAGGGAGACATGATAGCAGTCTTCCGATATCTCAGAGGGTGCCACAAAGAAGAGGGAGTCAAACTATTCTCCAAAGAGCACCTGGGGGCAGGACAAGAAGCAATGGGTGGAAACTAATCAAGGAGAGAAGCAACTTAGAACTGAGGAGAAATTTATACATTTCCTGACAATTAGAATAATGAATCAGTGGAACGACTTGCCCCCAGAAGTTGTGAATTCTCCAACACTGAAAGTTTTTAAGAACATGTTGGACATCTATTTGTCTGAAGTGATGTAGGGGGGTTGGTCTAGAAGACCTCCAAGGTCCCTTCCAACTCTGTTATTCTATTCTATTCTATTCTATTTTATTCTATTCTATTCTATTCTCTCCCTTCCTTGGATAAATCCAGTGTAGAAGACCCCCCAAATTCTCTGCTGCCATGACCTCCAGCTCCTTCTAGGGGCCGGAAGCTGCTCTGTGCCTGGGAAGAGCCACGGCCCCCATGGAATCACCCGTAGCCTCACAACCCCTGTGCTTTGGTCTGGGTGTGCTGTGCACAACCGTGGTGAGCACATCGTGCGAAGGCACCCAATGAAGGCTCCTTCAGGAAACCAGGGTTACCCAAACCAAGCCTTAGTTGTGTGGAATGGACCTCCAAGAGAGCTCTACGCATGGGAACGGCTCACCTGCTGGGAAGCGCCATCTGCCGGTCACTCTGGTACCCCCACTGACCGGGGTTGCTGCTCACTGCCGCGTCCGTCATGGTTTAAGTCAGCAGAGTCTGAAAAACAAAAGGTTTGCAAGTTTGAAAAGGGAGGAGGGGGAGGAAGAGGAGGAGGAGGAAGAGGAGGAGGAGGAGGAGAAGTTGGCCATCCCAGGAAAGGCCCATCGAGAGCTCCCTACTTCTAGCCCATCTGCGGCTGCAATCCCCTTGCCCTGCACCCAAAGCTCACAGAGGCTGTGGTGGAAGGTAGCCTGGATTCCCAGGAGGGAGGGGCTGCCTTCCAGAGGGCAAAGAGGAGGGCAAAGCACGGAGAACTGGATCGGAAGGGAGAGGGCTAAGGAGGCTCCTCCCCAGCAGCTCCCGGAGGAGAGTGTCAATAGTTGCTTGAATCTGGCAATATTCTGTCTAACGGTGAAGAACGACAAAGAAGCTACTCAGACGTCACCCCACGTGTCCTTCTGGGGGTCCACGTGGAAACGTCTCCGGTGCCACTAAGTGCCGTCCAAAAACATCCCTCGCTTGAACGCGAGGGGCGGTTCTGTGGGCCAAGAACCGAAGCTTTTCCGCCTGCATCAGGGCATCCAGCCATTGCAGGTTTCCCGGCAAAAGTTTCCCGGTAGAGTACTCTTGCAAATGGATTCTTGCCGCATGCCAACTTGCATCTCGCAACTGGAAACCGGCCAGCAGGCACGGCACTTTAGCAATCAAACTGGGAGGGTTGGAACAGGCACCCGGGGAGATGGCCCAAAGAGCTGGCTTCCTCCGGCTCCCTTCCACCATCCATCATTCTCCGGTTCTGGGGCCTCAGCAGAACTCCGACATCCCCTTCGCCATCCCCCAACAGCTAATTTTCTAAATGGCTCCGAATGTCTCTTTCTTCCAATGTCATTTCTACTTTGGCCCAGATTCCACTGGAACCGCCAGTCTTAAACGCCCTCTTCGCCCCCGGCCGGAATGACAAAATGGTAGCCCTCGGGGCTAGGCGGGGCTTTTAGGCCTGGCTGGTCCTAAAAAAAACCACACCTGCAGCCTGCCCACGTCCACCTCGAGGGCCGGGGAGCCCTCTCTCTGCCCATGAAACAGGCCAGGTGACCTCTGCCCACCAGAGGCTTCCTGGAGACCCCCGTCCCAGGGGTGGAATGGTACCAGTTTGGGCTGGTTTGCCTGAACCAGTAGTAAAAAAAGGCTCCTGGTTTGCAGAACAGGAAGTAAAAAGTACTTTAAAAAGGAGAGGAAAAACACATTCCGACGATCCCACGTCACACAGTTGAGCTTCAGAACTTTTGAAAAAGACTTTTTAAGCATTTGTTTTTAATTACAGGCTCTCCGGAAACGTTGGGGTGGGGATGGGATCTGTTTCTGCTCCCAGCTAGGCCAAAAATGAGGATGGGGGGGGGTGCTGAGAAAGAAAGAAAGAAAGAAAGAAAGAAAGAAAGAAAGAAAGAAAGAAAGAAAGAAAAAGGGAGGGAGGGAGGGAAAAAGGAGAGGAAGGAAGCACTAGATGCAGTTTCAGAGAATAATCCAGGGCTGGGAGGTCCCTGGAGGTCACCTAGTCCAACCCTGCTCCAGCAGGACCTTGTGAGTTTCTGTCTTTTGTCCCCCCACTTACATGACTACATAGCCACGCCCAGTCAGTCACATGACCCCCCCACCACCAAGCCACGCCCATACACCAAGCCACGCCCATAGAACCGGTAGTAAAACACTTCCGGTTTCAGCACTGGCCCTGCCCAAAGAGCCTTTGGAGGGGGGGCTCTAGGAAGCCGCCCCAAAGGGGGGGAGGGCAGGAAGGGAGGGGCTGCAAGGCAGGGAGGGCAGCTGGCATCCGGGATGAGCTGGGAAGAGACACAAAGGCCTCGGTCTCCATGTTTTGCCCAGCTTTCCCTGGCATCCCTCAAAGCCGGACCAAGAGACGGGGAAAGGGGCGCGGGAGGCGGGCGAAGGGGCCGGTGCTCCTGGCCAGGGAGGCAGCTCCAGGCAGAGGCTCCAGAGCTCAGGGGAAGGCAGGGCCGGCTCTGCAATGCAGCTCTCTCCTGTCCTGATGGGGGGGGGGCAGGGAAAGGGGCTCCAGGAGGTGGGGGGAACCACGGAGAAACTTCAAAGCACCACAGATCTGAAAGGCTGGGAAGGGGGTGGGGGAGATAGATGGATGGAAGGGAGAAGAGGAGGAAAGAAAGAGGGAAATGAAGATTTCTCTCCCTCCCTCTTTCCTCCTCCTCCTCTTTCTTCTCTTCTCCCCGTTCCCTGAGCGCATTTCAGAATTAACGACAGGCGGGTCCTTGTTAGAAGAGAGGGATGGAGATGGACAGATTCAGATCACATCTATTTACATAACACAAGAGATGTGTGTTTGTGTCTGTGGGGGGGGGGGAAGAAGAGGCATCCCCTCCCCCCCTCTTCTTCAAACCATCCCAGCCTTTTCCTTCCACCAGGGCAGACCAGCATTCAAGGCTCCTTCAAGCACCTGGCCAGGAAGTCACCTGTCAAGGCCTCTGCTGTTTGCAGAGGGAGGGGATTCGCTCCCGAGTCCCCCCCTCCCCTTCCTTGCTAACTCTTTAACCTCTTTGATTCCCTTGGGGGCCCGAAGGAGCCCCCCACCATCGTCCTGAAGACCCCCTGTCGTTCTCCATTAGCGATTTCGTAGGCTGTGGTCTCGCTCTGTCCCCCTCCAATCAATCTCTTTTCCAAGCTTCCCTCTCTGAACCAGGCTGCTGCCTGCTTTGCTCTCTGGCTCAGACATCCCAATTAAAGCCAGTATGACAACCCCCCACCATCCCCTAATCCCCTTTTGCAGGGGGCTGACAAGGAAGAGAAGCACTGAGTTTAATTGCACCATTAATGACACCCAATTCGCCAGAGAAGGGACTCGGGGTACGAAGGAAGGGCGTATCGCTGCATTTCTGCCCCCAGCTCCTCACTTCACTTGCCCCAGTTCATCCAGAAAGCCCTCTTCTTTCTCTCCCCCAAAGAGAAAAGGGCAGAGGGGCTGCAGCCGAGCTTTGCTGAGTGACAAAGGGGAGGGGGGACTCTTGCGTGCTCTGCCTTCTTCTGCGGAGCTTCTGTGGAGAGTCAGCAGCTCTTCCTTCCTTGCAACAGCAGATGGAGAAGGAACGCAAGACGAAGGGGAGGCAGGAGGCAGGATGAGAGAGAAATCAGGGTCTCTTTCCCACCTCTCCACAAACCCTGGAAGGGACTTGAGGACGGGGCCAGCAAAGCAATGGTGCCTCGGGGCAGAGGGGAAGACCGGGATGAGAATAACGGAGGCCCCCATGGCTGAATCCGAGGGGAGCTGTCCAAGGTAGCCAAGAATAGAATATCTGCAATCAGTGGCAGCTCCTTTCACACTTCCTCCGGTACCTAGATCTCAAACAGTCCCCACTGTCTTCTGGAGAGCCCCCCCCCTTTCCATGGCAGCCCCCTCTCAGTTTGCATTTGGGCTGGCTGACCCCCCCCCCCCCCATCCTTTTGCCCACAAGTCCGCCTGCGGAAGCCACACTCAAGGCTGGCGAGGCATGCCAAAAACTCATCCGCTGCCTAATTACCCATTCCTGAAAAGTTGCCCCGCCTTCAGCTGCAGGAGCTCTGAAAACTGAGCGGCTTCCAGAGAGGGAAAGAAATTAAATCCAGTGGCCCAGTTTTCCTGCGGAAGAGAGCCTCCCTCGGCCTGCCTCCACCTCAAGAGCTCGTTGGCATCCATTGTTTTGCCTTCAGGAAGAGGGCATCAAACTGGTAGCCATGCCCGCTTGCCAGAGAGGGAGGAGAACTTTAGCAGGACACAAACTCAGCATGCTTCGCGCTGCCCAAACCAAGGAAATTCTAAGCAACAGTTGCCTGGCATGGCTGTTTCACAATAGCTACGACAAATCCATTCCTCTTTCTTTCTTTCCTTTCCCCCTTCCTCCCTTCCCCCTTCCTTCTCCTCCTCTTTCTTTCATCAACTCCCTTTCCTTTCCCTCCCTCCTTCCTTCTCCTCCTTTTCCTTCAAGTCCCTTTCCCTTCCCTTCACACTCCCCGTGAAGAATTCAGGGTGTGTGAAGCCTCCACGGTCTTCGCAGGCAGGATTCACAGGTGTTTTCCCCAGGGAAGGTCGGTCCTCCATGGGGCTCCACCTCATTCAGGAGATAATTTGGCCTAGACTGCCCAATAACACAGCCCTCCATTCTTGGACCTTCTCCCAGGAGACCTTCTCTCAAGCATTTCCAGGGATTGGGTTGCCTGCTTTTCTCCTCTCATGGGCCAGGATATTTTTTCTGGAATATCTTTCCTCCCTCCCTCCCTGCCTCCTTCCTTCCCTCCCTTCCTCCTCCCTCCCTCCTTCCCTCCTGCTTCCTTCCATCTTTCCCTGCCTTCTTCCTTCCCTCCCTGCCTCCTTCCCTGCTTCCTTCCTGCCCTCCCCAATCTTCCTTCTGCTCTGAGGATTCAGAGTCCTGCCAGGATGGAGCCCAGCCCGTTCTGAGGGTGCCCAGGCAGCCAGGTGCACGAGGCGCCTTCGCTGCCAGGCGCAGAAAGGTTCAGCTGGGGGCACAGCAGCCCCTTCGCCTGGCCAGAGGAGAAGGTGCCTGCGAGAGAGACGGGAGGGAGGGAGGGAGGGAGGGGCCATCCGCACCTGGCTCTGCCCTCTTGCAGCCTCTTTCTTCCAAGCTATTATCCGGCAGGCTTGTAGCAAGGACAGCTTGAAAAGCAGCAGGCGGCACGGCTGGGCCAGGTCATAACTCACCCAGAACCATCCCTGCGCATCCACGCCAGGCCCCTGACCAGCGTCCCTGCCGTTCACTGGGAGCCCAAGCTTCTCTTGGTGGCCCTTCCGGTCCTCCTGCTCCTGGGTGGGGAAGGGGACGGCTAAGGATGGAGGGGAGGGGGTCAAAAAACCACCTCCCATCTCAGAAGGGGAGGCCCCTCTCAAGGGGGGAGATGCTGCAGTCCAACGATGCCCTTCCCCACAGGAGCCAAAGATAAATCCTCACCCTTTGCCCCATGCCAGCCTCTCTGCATTTTTCCCCTTTCTTGGCCCCCCCCTGCTGAATTCCCAGAATTTGCTCCAGTAGGGTTAAAACCATCACTCCGTCCGTGCTTAGGGTGGGTGGGTTCCCCTCTGAAGCCCCCCCCCCCATCCAGCTTAGCTTGTAGATCTTCCTGCTGTGTTTTAGCTCTTGGAGACTCGCTGGAATGAATTTGGGGGGGGGTTTCAAGCGTGGAGGGCAAGACCATGTGGCCGCCTGGCCCTCCATGCTCCACCAAGAGAGCCCGAGGTCTTCTCCAACGCTTCTTGTCTAGTCCGGGTGCTTCAGCCCTGGGGACGGAGGCTCCGTGGCACAAGGGCTCCCTTTCCAGGTGGGATCTCCCAAGCAAGAGAAGGTCCACCCAGAAGGCTCACTCGATCTAGGAGAGCCTCTTGGGTTACCTGGCCCGTTGCCCTCTGCCCTGGCTGTTGTGGCTCCAGCGGCCTTCAACAGGCCTCAGGGTGGACCCTGCGGCCTTCCATGGCCAAGACAAGAGAGGCCTGCGCCCTTCCCAACCCCCATCCCCACCAAGGCTGGTCCTTTCAGCGGCCCCAAAGACCAGGGTTGCAACAGCAGTTGGGGGGGGGGAGCAACCAGTCTATCCACCAAGCAAGCTGGCTTTGCAACAGGACCCTGTCCACTCTGGGAGAAGCCTCAAAGGGGCTTCTTATAAAGAACAGGCAGGTGGGGGGGCAGGAAGACCCCTTCCTTCTTCACCCAAATTTGCCTGTAGCTTCTGGATCCAGGTTCATCAAGCAGAAGCGCCTAAACCTCCCGTGCGCTGGGCCTCCTTCGCCTCCCTTGCCAGCTCCTCTGCATTTCTGCCCCTCGCCCAGACGGGCATCCATTCTCCTCCCACCCCCCCACCCCCCGTGGGGAAGGGTCCTCCCAGCAGCCTCACCATGGCAACGGCCCCTCCGGGAAGATGCCCCTGCTCCACCGCCAGGCTGATGGAAAAGCTGTCAGAAACAATAAACTTGCTGACAGGCACACAGCTGCCTCTTGCAAATTCCCCGCTTAAGAGCCTCCGGGTGACATTTGGCAGTCGGCTGAAAAAGGGGCCACCTGTTTATGGGGTGGTTTTTCTCTCCCCCCCCCCCCTTTGCAGCTTCCTCTGCACCAATTTTTGCCTTCGGCGCCTGGATTTTTCTGCTCCCAAACCTTCTCCCGGATCACAGCATCCGCCCTGGGCACAGAAGGTCTGGGCCTCCCCAATCGGGTGGCGGTTATTGGGTTTTTTTTTAACCCTTTCTCTCGTCCGGCCTGCAGGGAAGAAACAGCCCCTCCTTCTCCTGGGGCTTTTGGGGAGCAGAAGAGGCTTCGGTGTCCCATCTACGTTTCTCAGCTCCAGTCCTGGAAGTTTATTTTGGTCTTTGCTCCTCCTCACACCTTCTAGGTGCGATGCGGGTTTTAAGCCAGCCCAGCATCAGAATCTGCTTCCAAACTGATGCCCCCAGGGGGAAAATGGGCCCCTTGGTGGGGGGGTGGAGGGTGTATTTTACATGAAACAACACCAGGCGGATCTCCCCAAATTCGGCCACGGAAGAGGGCGCCTTGTTCTGATCCAGAGCATCTCTGAGTGGCCCTGGGTTGCATCCTGAACCTTTCCGCTCGGCCCGTGGCTTCTCTGCCCACCGAGGTTCCATTTCTCGTGACGGGGAAGGTGGGGTAGATACCCCCACGCTACCTCTGAGGCCAGGCCTGCTTCGGACGGCTGCCCTTGCGATCCAGCGGCCAAGGGAGGAGTCCAGGGTTCCAAACGTCACGCTAAGATGGAGGGCGACTCCCGTCTTGCAAGCTGACCCTTCCTCTAAAGGAGAGGATGTATGTGCGGAAGGGAGCTCTTAAAACGTAAAGCCAGGCAGTGGAAGCGAAAGGCAGAAGGAGCCCCAAAGTAGGCAAGATAAAAGCCAGCACGAGGCTTCCCCGGAGGGGGCTCAACGCCAGCGGTCTCATCCGAAGGGGAAACCGAGGCAGTTCAGCAGCTGCTGGCATTTCCTGCTCTTCTGGTCAAACCGGACACACGAAAGACGGGGCGAGTGGAGCCTTCTTGTGGGTCCAGGAAAGCAGGGCCCGTCCCGGGCATCCATCCTCCTGCCCTGCTCTTAGCCTCAGTCGCCCTGCCTGTCAAAGGGGGTCATTGTGATGGGGTCTATAAATGGATTTTCCCTCCTCTCTTCTCAGGGCTCAGCAGACAAAGTGGCCCTGACTGATGGAAACGCACAACCAGGAGAGACTCCGAGAGATTTTAAGGATTCGCCTCCAGGGAAAAAAGCCCTTTGGGGGACCGAGGGGGGGGGTGGAGTGTGTGTGTGTGCGTGCGTGTGTGTGAGACTTGGACAGTGGGGGGGGATGCCCAGCACCAGCTAACAAGCTTCCTCCGTTTCAACCACCCGTCATGCCGAAGCCTCTGGGGCAAAGGGCTGGAGTGGAAATGTCACTGCTCATCTAGAGATGGGCTTGAGCCCTGCTTTGGGCGAAGAGGCAGCGTGGAAGGATCCTTCCTCGTCTCTCTCTTTTTTTTGTAAAGAGGAAATTAAAACCACGGCTCTGACTCCTGGGGGTCTCCATTCCCCCGGCTGAAAAGGCTGACGTTTGTCCCAGTTCAAGCAGGACCTTCAAAAGCTGATGCCAGGGTTTCCAGCCGGTCTTGGGGGCAGGGTGAACAGCCCCCACCGCTGGCTGGGAAAGGCAGCTCAGAGGGGTCTCCCTTTGCCCCCTCCTCAAATTGCACACGGAGAAGGCGTGCCGATGGGAACCAGGACAGGCCCCTGGACGGCTTCAATCGCCAGGCTCTACGGCATTCAGGGTTTCTCCCCCGGCTGCCTGGCTGGCTGGGGAATTCGGGAACTTGAAGTCCGTAGCAGCCGGCAAGGCTGAGGAACAGTGCTCTGAGGCGTTAGGTGCATGAGACGAAAGCTCTCTGCACATGCTCAGAGGCCTTTGCAAGGTAGGAGCCACCTAAAACTTCGTGGCGTTTGGAAAAACGGTGCCCACTCCCAGGTGTGTCTGTCAAACAGCATCAAAACCAAAAGGAGGCCCCCAAAGCTGGCCTGGAACCACCACCACCCCATCCAGGCAGCCCATTCGCACAAGAAGCAAGTCTAGGTCATTCCCGCTGGCTGGGGATTCTGGGTCCTGTGCTCCCAGCACCCCGGTAGGAATGCAGTGCGGAGGGATTGGATGGCCACCCTGGCCTTTTGCTCCCACATTTCATGCCCCCCTAAAATGCTGCCTCCTTCACCCTCTCACCAAACTCACTTTCCCGCATAGGAGGTCCCTCACGGGGGGGGAAGGGGGAGAAGAGGGACCCCCGGGGTGGGGAGAGTCACGGTTCCATCTAAAAATCTGGGCGTTTCAAGCCCTCTGGCTGGACCCCAAAACAGGCCCCATCGCTGGTTCTCCTCCTCCAGGCAGACACCCCCAAACCTTCCACAATGCCACACCCCGCTCGAGAAGCAGCGCTCCCCACAAAAGTTTTCTTCCGGCCCCACAGAAAAGGGGGAGGGAGATGGCTCTCTGCCCTGTCGCTCCAGCCCCAACCCTGGCTTGTTCAGGATGGCCCAGCCAGGGCTCCATCCCCCCCCCCCCAACCCTGCAGTGCCTCTTTTCCTCCACAGATGGGAGGGGCTGCAGGAAAGGACCCCTCTCGGAAGCAGCAGAGGCTCTCCGAATTAGCCCAGTGCAAAGCCCCCCCCCCAACCATTGCAGAGCATTTGGGGCTCCCAAGGCAGCCCCACCAAAGTCCACGTCCTTCGCTGCCACAGGAGGAGACCGAGTAGCGTTGGAGCCAGAAGTCTCTGCCCGAGCCCCTCCTTAAGGCTCCAGCGGCTGCCTGGCTCACCCAGTCCTGCTGGGCTCCTGCTCCTTGACCCCAGATCCTGGCCTTTGCCGGAGGGAACGGTTCCAGCTGGCCCTCCGGCCCCTGGCAGAGATCGAACGTGGCTTTCTCTGCACATGGAGCGCCGCACCCTCCTTCCCCTGGCACCAGCGTGGCCCGGATGTGCCCAGGACAAAGGAAACTGAACGGGCCGGTCATCTGGAGCAGGTGCCCAACTTTGCCCAGCCCGAGTGCGCCACGTCCCCTGGAAAGCCAGAGGTGCCGACGGCAGGAGTGACCGGCCGTGCATCCGAAAGCAGGACAGTGGCGGCTTTTTCACCAGGAATGCAGGCTGGGCATCGCCTGTCTCCCCAGGCACACGTCCTTTCGAAGCAGGTCCCTCCAGGGCAGCCCAGGCCCCTCCCCACCCCTCGGGCAGCCTTACCTGGAGACAAGCGAAGCGCTCCCTGCGATGCCCCCACAGGAGTTTCCCCCCAGAGGGTCTGCAAGAGCCGGCACGGAGGCCCCCCCCCCAGTGCTCCGCCAACCACGGCTGCTTGTCGGTGGAACAAAAGAAGCCCGAAAGGAGCAGGATGCAGGCGGGTCCCTCTGCTGTCTTTCCAGCCAGCCCCGAGAATGCCCAGCCAAGGAGTGAGAGAGGGAAGGAGGGAGGGAGGGAAGGAGGGAGGGAGGGATCACGCACATATGCGTGCTTGTCTCTGTCGCTCAACGCCTTTCGGTGGTGCAGCTGTGGAGGGAAGCGCTCCCCTCCCTCGGTTGGCATGCGCAAGGCTGCTGGCCCGATGATCGATGCCCCTCGAGCTTTGTCCGAGAACGGCTGGGCTGGGAGGGAAGGGGAAGCGGAACGCAACAGCCGAGGGCTTGGGGCAAAGAGGGAGGGGAGGGAACCGCCAGAGCCTGACCTCAATCCAACCGTGTTTGCGGTGACACCAGTGGAGCGTGAGGGGGCCCCTGGGGAGCCCAAGGGCCCTGCGCGCCCCGAGCTGCTTTGACGGATGACATTCTGCGAGGCGGCTTCCGAAGGAGCAGGTTGGCGGGACCCACGGAGGGAAAATGTCAGGCGCCGCACATGGGGAGCCAGGCAGGCAACATGCTCGGCACATCAGAGCTGCCATGCCCTGCGCCCGTTTCCCACGAGGGATGTGGCAGCCTGCCGCCTCCGTTCGGACTTAGAACCGGCCAGGAAATCTCCCTCCTGCTCCCTCCGGCCTCAACAGAGAGGGCCAGCAAGGGAGGCTGAACTCGGGCTGACCCGCCCTGCGTCCTCCTGGCAAAAGGCGCTTCGCAACCAGAGAGGAGGCGAGGGCCCACGGTCCTCCCCCCCCCCTCCACACATAGGCAGAGGGAAGACGGAGGGGGAGGCCTTGGCCTCAGGGGTCAAAGCCAACTTTTCATTGCAGGCTTCAACTTGGAAAGAAGATCTGGGCCAGGCCGGGGAGCCCAAGCCGGAAGGGAAACTGGGGTCACCGACAGACTCTGCGCTGGCTCCAGCTTGGAACATCCGAGACGCGAAACGTCGAGGCGCTGAGCACTGGCTCCCTCTCCAGTTAAGGCCCAGGACGGAGACTCTCCATCGTCCGGGTCGTGGCTGCCCCAAAAGGTGCTTTTTCAAGCCCCCCCTTGTGCTTCTCCACCTCAGGCTTCAAACTCCACCTCAGCCTCTCTCCGTCTCCCTGGTCCAGCCCTCGCTGTGGCATCAGCATTCAGGCAGCCTCCGCCATGGGCCCACGTCCTCCTCCCCAAGAACACCGTGTCTGAAAGGCCCAGGCGCTGGCAGCTCTTTCCTCCCCCCCCCCTTCGCTCCAGAGCCCCAGTTGGGGATGGAAACGTCTCTGACCAGGCCAAAGGCACCAAGCGTTCCTTGGAAGGGCTCTGGCCTGCGCCTTTTCTTACTCCCCAGCCTCGCCCTGGCTTCGGAGAGGGGCCAGCCGAGGATTAAACGCTGCGGGCTTCCCAGGTCCCAGGGCACTTAGCGGGGCGTCTCTCTTGGGGCAGAAGGGGCCAGGAAGGCCGGATGTGGGGCCTCTCCAGCCCAGAGGCCACAAGCTGACCAATCTCGGAGGAAAAACAACCAGGAGGTGACAGTCCAAGGAATTCTGCAAGCTGCAAGGGGGGTGATGTGCCTAAGAAGCTTCAAACAGGGCCAGCTGTGGCGACGGCAGCCCCGATGACCCTGAAACCCTCCCCTCCCCCAAATTCTCTTGTCCTTCAGCTCTGATCGACACCCTTGGTTTCCGCATCCCCGACACCTCCGGTTTGAATGCTAAGCAAATTATTTCGGCCCCACTGCTATTTCCAGCCTCCACAACGCCATTAATAATGTGTGTCAAACACTAACCATTAGAGGGGGGGGGGGGGAGAAGAAGGCCAGAGGGGGAATTGGAATAATTCACCAGGGAGTAGCAAAATCTAAGTCATGGAGAGGAAGTTGCCGGTGGGCAAGGCTTGGAGCCCAATGCAGCTGCCAAAATGACAGGGTTGGGACCGACCCCTGGATTCTCTTCCCCCGAGGAGACTGCTCTTTCCAGATGTTTTCCCAGCCACCGATAGAAGCCCACAGCTTCTGGATTTATCTGTTCTGGAGCTGTCAGAAACACAGTGGTGGTCAAGGTTGCAAACAGCATCCCAAAGTAAATCAGAGTCTGAGGCAAAGTATGGCTCAAAGTTCCCATTGATGAACAGAGCCATGTGGGCACATCTGGGACATTAACCCGAATCTGAAGGCTTCTAGGTTTTCCCACCCAGTTGAAAGTTCAAGATCTTGCCCCCACACTCACAAGTCCACCCCATGGTCCAATCTCCCACTGCCATGCTGGCAGCTTCTATGGCAGCTGATAGCAGGCAAGCGATATGAAGGCTGACATTCAGCCCTCCTGCAGAAGAGGTGTTAGCCCTGGAGGTCTGCGGGAGAGCCCAACGCCCAGGTGCAACTCTGTCCTATGAGGGACTGACCCAGGAAGGACATGAGGAGAGGCAGCTGCTCAAGGCCAACATCTTTTGCCTTGGGCGGGCGGAAGTGAACGCCCTCCACTCCCCAACGTCAACGGAAACGGCTGTCACCCCCACTCTGCATCTCCCAGTTTCATATCCAGTTCCAGGCGACAGACATGAAAATTCTAGCCAACCCGTACGAGTAGCTTCATAGGATATTTCATTCCACAACGTGGTTTGTCGAATATCTGGCCAGGTGGGAGATGGAGAAGCTGGGACCTCCCAGGCATGGCCCCAAATGCCTGATCCCTGAAGGAGGCCTTGCTCAGAATGGCAAGGAAGGTTTTATTTAAAAAAAAAAGAAAGGAAAAAAGCCTTGACTTTTATTTGAACGTCACCTGGTGCTCTCTGGCGGCCTCAACTTACAGTGTGAGCCTTTCTGATCAAATTAGACCGTGAAAGGGAAGTGGGGAGCTACGTTCCTGTAAATTACAATGGAAGAACAACGAAGCTCGCCTCAAAATTAACACTCTGTGGCTTCACGAGATTTTGGTGCTTGCTAGCATTCCTCTCTTCAAAACGTAATCTCAATACATGCGCCTACGTGAGGGCAAAGGGGACTGGGAAGACAATTACATTTAAACCTCACCAATCCATAAAATATTCCCCAGGCAGCTTTTGAAATACAAAACGAAATAACTATTGATACTCCTCCACTAGACTGTTTGATCCAGAGAGAAAAGGCGAAATTCTATTTGATTCTTCCTTAAAAGCCAATAATAAACCAGCCAGAGGTTTTCCAAAGAGCTTCTCTGGAGAGCTGGCAAAATCAACGCTAGATGGGAGGAAGACATTCAGTCCAAACTCAAACAATATAAAGGTTAAGCCTCTTTCAGCTGACCAGGGTGCAGTCTAAACGTCTGGGTCACCTGTGCAAGTACAGTCAGGGTTTTCTAGGTGTTTAAGGGTGAGGGGCAAAGTTTCCTGAACCCCCTCTTCCTTTGGAACATGCCTTTTACAGAACCCCCCCCCCCACTTCAATCCTAGGCTCTATTATCAGAGGGAGGGAATCAAGATCGTGTGAAAGTCCAGTACCACTTTATAAGGCCTTAGTAAGGCCACTCTTGGAATACGGCATCCGTCTTATGGAAAAGATGTGGAGACTCTAGAAAGAGTGCAGAGAAGAGCAACCAAGAGGATCAGGGGACTGGAGGAGAAAACTTACAAAGAATGGTTGCAGGTATCAGGCAGGTCTAGTTTAGTGGAAAAGAAGGAATAGGGGGAACATAACAGCAGCCTTCCAATCTCTCAGGGGCTGCCCCAAAGAAGAGGGAGCCAAGCTATTCTCCAAGGCACCTGAGGGCAGGACAAGAAGCAATGGGTGGAAACTCATCAAGGGGAGAAGCAACTTAGAGGAATTTCCTGAGAGTGAGAACAATGAATCAGTGGAGCAGAAGTGGAGGATTCTCCATCAATGGAGGGCTTCAAGAAGAGAGCCATTTGTCTGAAACAGTATAACTGCTAGAGGAGGGGGTTGGACTAGAAGACCTCCAAGGTCCCCTCCAACTCTCTTATTCTGTTATTCTTTTCCTGCCTGCATCAATTCAAAACAAGATGCCTCCCTCCCTCCCTCCCTCCTCAGCACCAAGGACAGCGGTTCCATGGGACGGAAGGAACGAAGGCCGCTTGATTCCAACCTCACCCTTGGCTGAGAACCACAACTGAGCCCCACATTCCCGTGGCTGAGCGAGACCTCTGTTAAGTGAGCTTGGCCCCGGTTTACGACGTTTCTTGCCAGAATTGTTAAGCGAATCGCTGCAGTTAAGTTAGCGACACGGTGGATAAGTGACTGTGGCTTCCCCATGAACCTGGCTTGGGAGATGGCCGCAAAAGGAGATCGCTTCACCAGGAGACGCTGCAGCGGTCATAAATACGAGTCAGTGGCCAAGGCTCTGAATTTTACTCCTGCGACCACGGGGACACTGCAATGGCCGCTGTAAGTGTGTTGTCATAACTTTGAACGGTCACTAAACAGACTGTTGTAAGTTGAGGACTACCTGTAACAACAGCGGCAGCCATCATCATCATCATCATTTATTACATTTATATGCCACCCAAATCCAGCAAATTCTAAGTGGCTTAGAAAAGGCCCCCAACACGCTTGAAATGTCAGTGTTAACAGGCGACACCCCAGCAGGCCTGGGCTGCAAAGGACCAGAGTTCTGCCTGAACAGCTCCCCCCCCCCCCCAAAAGCCCAGAGGGGTTCCGGTGCATTCAACATACCCTGAATCTATGATGATTTCACACCTACAGCTGACACAATTCCCCCAAGGTCTGTTAAGATGTAAATGGGATGAGTATTTGGGAGCGATAATCCTCCCGTCTTCCCTCCTGCAGGTCTGTTCCATCAAGGTTCCAGGATGATAATATTCATCTATCTATCTATCTATCTATCTATCTATCTATCTATCTATCTATCTATCTATCTATCTATCTATCTATCTATCTTCTATCTATCTATCTATCTATCTATCTATCTATCTATCTATCTATCTATCTATCCTATCTATCTATCTATCTATCTATCTATCTATCTATCTAGGCTCCCTTCCAGGCAGAATTCCAAGACTGCAGGTTTCCAGTAACTCCAGATGGAAGAAGAAGGAGAAGAGAAAGGAGGAGGAGGGCTCTGGGGTGTGAGCCTTTCCCTGTGCCCGCAACTCAACTGCAGCCAGCCTTCAGCAGGTACGCATGACTGCCAAAGCAGAGCCTGGGATTCAGCCGTGTCCCCATTCTGCCTTCATGCATGCGGAGATCTGCTCAGCTTCCTGGGGGAGGAGGAGGAGGAGGGGAGGCTGGCTGGGAGGAAAACCTCTGGATAGGGACACCTTCTTGCAACAGCCGATGCTCTGTTTTTAAAAGGGACGTCTTTTCATCTCCTGCTCCTGCCTGTTCTCAGAAAGGGGAGAGAAGGGAGAGAAAGAGAACAGAAAGAGGGAGGGAGGGAGAGGGATAGAGAGAAAAGAAGGGAGAGAGAGAGAGAGAGAGAGGGAGGGAGAGAAAGAAAGAAAGATAACAAAAAGAGGGAGGGAGGGATGGAGGGAGAGAGAGAAAAGAAGGGGGAGAGAAGAGAGAGAGAAAGAGAACAGAAAGAGGGAGGGAGGGAGAGGGATAGAGAGAAAAGAAGGGAGAGAGAGAGAGAGAGAGGGAGGGAGAGAAAGAAAGAAAGATAACAAAAAGAGGGAGGGAGGGATGGAGGGAGAGAGAGAAAAGAAGGGGGAGAGAAGAGAGAGAGAAAGAGAACAGAAAGAGGGAGGGAGGGAGAGGGATAGAGAGAAAAGAGGGAGAGAGAGGGAGAGAAAGAAAGATAACAAAAAAGAGGGAGGGAGGGAGAGAGAGAAAGAGGGAGGGAAGGAAGGAGTTGTTACTGGAAAGAATGTGTGCTTTTAATTAACCAAAGGCTAATTAGCCCTGCAAGAAAACTGGGGAATGTCCCTGTGTTGGACCTAGGAGGAAAGAGGCGGGGGGGAGCACTCCCTGCAGGGAATTAAGTGGGGGGGGGTGGTCATTTGTTCAGAAACGGAGCCAATCGATGCAACGGAAGCCAAAGGGCTACGATGCAGAAGGAAAAAACATTGGCAATAAGCATATTGCCAGCCGCCCCCTGTCAGTCCATAGAAGCCCCAGCCGGGCATTGGTCTCAGGTTGAGCCACGGCTGGACTTTGGAGAGGCTCCCTGTTGATTCCAGCCTCCGTGAAGCGCCTGGCTGGAGCATCTGGGAGCATCTGTTGCTAACCCTGTCCAGAGATCTTCCCGAATTCACCTTCAGGAGGGGGGGGGGGGAGAGAGGCGCTGCGGCGTGTTCCTAAGGCGCCTTCCTCCGAAGAAGAGGAGACATTTCGGGACCGTTTCACCTTCCGCATCCAAGGAGAAAGATGGATTGAGCCGCCTTGTCTTCCCCTTGGCTCTCTCGGAAACGCCGATGGCTTCCTTCCTTCCAACACTTGTCCGGAGATCGACCGATGCCCATCCGAGCGCATCCTGGCGGCTCACCAAGACCTGAAGATGACCCAGCAAAAAAAAAAAAAAAGAAGAAGAAGGCAGAACTGGCCTGCTCTCCGGAAAGGCCCCACCCAGCACCTGATGAAGGGCTGGCTTCATTGGGGGGGGGGGCATACCGTCCCTGTGGAGTGCCAGCCTCTCCCTCCCCCACTTTGGCATGTGCCTTGCAAAGCCACTGCGGCTCCCTGCAGAGCACCAATGGCCGAAGGGCTGCAATTAACTGGAAAGCCTGCCACTCTTCTAATGAAGAGGCTGAGGGGAGGCAGCGGAGGGGGATGCTAACCGTGGCGTCTCCCCCCCACCTCCTGCAACGCACAGCTGTCAGAAGCCCCCAAATTGTGCGACTGACGAGGCCAAAATGGACCTGGCTGGAGGCTGAAAAAGAAACTTAAAAACCCGCGTGGCTCCAGGCGTTCAACCGGCTGAGGTTTGGCGCTGTGTAAGGCCTCCCACAGGGAGCGTTTCCACCGCTGGCCACGCCGGGAGTGGCTTCAAAACTCCCTGCCCCAATGCCAGAGACTCCCTGCTACCCAAGTAGGCCAATGCCAGCCTAGATAGGGGCCAGAAGCAGCGGTGAAATCCAGCAGGCTCTGGAGAACCGGCAGGGGAAATTTTGAGTAGTTGGGAGAACCGGCAAATGCCGCCTCTGGCTGGTCCCAGAGGGTGGGGGGGGGGGGGGAAATAGGGATTTTGCAGTATCCTTCCCCTGCCACGCCCACCAAGCCACCCACGGAGAACCGGTAGCAACAAACTCTGAATTTCACCACTGGCTGGCCAAGAGGTCTGTGCAGCGGAGAGAAGGGATGAGCCCTCCAGGGTCTATCAGCTCTGGGCAAAGGGCCAAGAGAGATTTGGAGGTGGGCTCGAACTGTTTCCTAAGGCCCTCTTCTCCGTTTCCAAACAGTTAAGAGACGCAGGTGGCAGGAGGAGAGGACAAGGTCTTCTGTGGATCATAACCATGCATTTGAATGGCTTGGCCAAAGGGGGGGGGGAACGGGAAGCTTCGGAGGGGGGGGGACTTTGGAAACAAGGAAAATGCTGGGGCTTGGGGGGGGGGGGGAACTTCCTCTCCCTCCCTCCCTCCCTCTTTGTGGGTGAAAGGCAGGCGCTGCTGAGAATACCCAGGCTGTTTTTGTTTATATGTTAATTCCCCAGGCAGACGGGGAAGAAGGCAATTAGGACAGCCAATTAAAACAGCTTTGTTGTTCACAACACGCCTCGCCAAAGCCCAGAGCCAGCTCTTCTTCTTCTTCTCCTTCTCCTTCTCTGCTCTCTCTCTCTTGTCCCCCTTGAAAAGCAGCTTTCATGCAACAAAAAGGAAGAATTGAGCCATGACAGGCAGATGGGAGGGCGGCCCCCGAGAAACATCTGAATGCGATTAGACGAAGTTTAAGATGCTGCTATGGGGAAGCAAATCCGCTCAAGATCAGGTTTCTGGGCAGAATTTCTTCCTGAGGTCTGAAGGTGAAGATAAAGGTTCCCCTCGCACATCTCTGCTCGTCGTTCCCGACTCCAGGGGGCTCTGCTCAGCTCCCGTTCAAAGGGCAAAGAGCCAGCGATGTCCGCAGACGTCTCCGTGGCCACGTGGCGGGCATGACTCAACACCGAAGGCGCACGGAACGCTGTTCCCTTCCCACCAAAGGTGGTTCCTGTTTTCCTACTTGCATTTCTTATGCGATTTCGAACTGCTAGGTTGGCAGAAGCTGGGGACAAGTCACGGGAGCTCCCTCCGTTATGCGGTGCTGGGGATTCGAACTGCCAACCTTTCCGATCGATAAGCTCAGCGCTTTAGCCCCTGAGCCCCCGCGTCCCTGAGGTCTTAGGAAAACTCAGAGGAAGTTAGCAGGATCCCCGTTGCTCCTAGGAGATGCCACCAAGTGTGGACATGTCTTGTGGGCATCGGGGCTGGTGGGCAGAATGACCACCTCACTAGTCTCGTCTGGAGGCCGTGTGGGTGTCGCTCGTTGGTATGAAGAGTCGGTTTCTTGAAGGGACCTACCACTGAGGTGCCAATGTCCTCTTATGTCTGTGGGGCTTCAGTGCCCATCCTCCTGGCCGGAGGGGTCACTCGGGAGCTTCAGCTGGCATCTTCACAAGAGTAAATCCAAGTTCTCTCTTCCCCAAGTGTGTGTGTGTGTGTGTGTGTGTATCTGTTGAGATAACGCAAAGTTCACTTCATGAGCCACCTCCCCTCCAATCAGGAGATTGAAGCTTCCATGGTTTCCAAAATTGGGAGCCAACAATGAGATCATCGTAGGCCTTTCAAACTTGGCCCGGGGGATGGACGGACGGACAGACGGACGAGCAGAGCTGAAGCTATCTGGACTCCTCCCCCCAACTCCTGAGTGGGTGTCGTAAGCCATGGGGGGCCCCCGTCCTTCTCCACCCAGGCCAGCAAGGCCAAGAGATTCAAAGGCCCTTCGTGAGCCGAGATTTCCCTGCTGATGCCCTCTTTGCAGGGCACGGACTAGAAGGGGCAAAGAGAGGGCAGTGGAGGGGGGGGTGTTAAGTAATCCCCCCCCCCGCCTTCCAAGGAAGAGCCAAGCGAGAGTGGTGCAGGGAACAGCAGAATGAGGGCTAGCTAATTGCAGCGCTGCCTCTCTCTCTCTCTGGCTAACCCCATTTCCTTCCTGCTTGTGGGGAGGGGGTGGGGGAGGCTGATCTGCATCCCAGCAAATTTGCAATTCCTTGACGAGGGGAGGGGAGGGACGCAGGCAGGGAGGGAGGGAGGGCGGAGGAGACTCCCTTGCTGGCTGGAAAGACAGATGCATCCACTGGTGCAGGACTGCAGGGGTGGAAGGCTGCCACGATGCATCAACCCACATGTTGGCCTGGCATCCTAGCTGCCTGCTCCACTTGCCCTGCCCGGCTGGAGGGAGGGAGGGGGGGGCTCTGAGGATACGAGGGTTGGGGGGGGGCTTACGATGCCCTGCCTGTCTTCTAGATAAATGGGGAAGGGGGGGGAGCATCGGTTCCAGGTGAAGCAGCCCGGGTGAGAAACGGGGGTCAAGGTGGTGGTTGGGAGAGAGAGGCAGAGCGGAAACAGGAGCATCGCCATGGTAACGGTGAGATGGCTGGGCTGCCACTCAGTCCTCGCTGATGCTTGGAGGTGTCGGTCCGGCCGAGGGGAAGCAAGGGAGGAGCCCAACTAGAGCAACTCTTCCGATGCACAGGGAAGCAGCTCAGGGGCGAGAGGAGTCGAGAGAGAGAGGAAGTGGGCCAGGAGTCCAGGGAACCAGATCTGGGGGCTCAGCTAGTGGGCTCAACCCCCCGGTTCCGATGAAGGCCAGCCGCGCGGGAGAAAAGCATTCGGGAAGCAGGGGGGTTAAGAAAAATGTATTTATTTATCCATTCATTTCTTAAGTTCTGGTGTTTTACAAACAGCGCTTTTTCGTTTTAATCCCGAGGAGCCTTGGCGCCATTTTTTCTTTTTAAAAAAAGAGAGATTCCTCAGCACAGCCATAAATAAGAGTCCGCAAAGAGACTTCGGCCCATTTCTTGTGCCGGGACGGGATCGGCCGGTCTGGTCAACGCCACACGCCAAACGGCCATGGGAATCGGCGGTCGAAAGGCAGCGGAGGGGGGCTACGAGAGGGGCCACAGCCCGGGAGGCCCCGCCAACTCCTTATGCCGAGACCCCAATTCCGGCAGCCCCCCCCGCCCCCCCCATCAGCTGGGAAAGGCTCCCTGTGCCGGAAGGTCTCCAAACCCAAGAAGGCTCTTTGCAGGCAGGTCCTTTTCAAGGAAAGAGTTGAATATCTTCTTTCTTTCTTTTTCAAATCTCCATTTGCTTTGACGTTTCATGTAATACTCTGGGTAGAATACTTCATAAAAGCAGGAGGGAGGAAAGGGCAAGAGCTGCTTCCAGCCAGGTGAAAAGAAGAAGGACCCAGGGCTCCTCTGGCGGAGGCCTCTGCGCTCGCTTTCTTCTTCAGTCCCGGAGGGGGTTCATAAATTAAACAGGAAGGAAAGGGGAAAGGCCACAGAAGAGGAGGAGGAAAAGAAGACCAGAAGAAAAGAGGAGGCAAAGACAACAACGGGGACTCCCCACAAACCATAATTGGGGATCAACCCCCCCATTAGATTACAGACGCTGGAACAAAAGAGTGGGGGGGGGGAAACCCCCAGTCCTGCAGGAAAGTCAGAGCAGAAGCAAGAGAGAAATGCAAATAGTCCTTTGAGCCCCCCCCCAAGTGTCGAAGGGAGGTTGTGACTATTGTGGGGAGCGCAAGGACCACGCAACCCAGGCAAGGAGCCAAGGGAAGCAGCCTGGACTTCCAAGACAAGCGGGCACCCCCGTAAGCAGGGCTCCCCAACCGTGGCACCTTTAAGGCTCGTGGACTTCAACCCCCAGAATCCCCCAGCCAGCATGGAGACTTGTGGGAGTCGAGGTCCGCACGACTTAAAAGTGGCCAAAGTTGGGGACCCCTCCCTTAAATCACAAGCAAGCCCGGTTCCTCCTTATCGGACTGTGCAGAGCAAGGCCCTGCGGACCCCCTCCCCAAAGCCCCTCAAGAGGCTGTGGCTCCCTGCTCTTTCAACAGCCTCTCAGCCCAGCGGCCCCAGCCGGCCGAGAGACCCCCTGGACTTCTCCAGCCACTTCAAAGCCCCTTCCCCACCCTGCCGTCCACCAGCTGGCTTGAGAGACGTCATAGCCCTAAGCTGGCCATTGCTGCCCCGGCCGGATCTGGCAAAGCAGCCAGGATGGGTCGTTCCGGAGCTGCATTCAGACATTCCCCCCCCCCTCAAAAAAACTCATCTTCGTCCTCCTTCCTCTTCCTCCTCTTCTTGATATGACGGAGGCCTGGGTGAAGCCAGGAACGCTCCCAAGGGATTCGTGGAGAGGCGATGACCCTTTGGAGAAGTCACGAGCATCCGAGGAGAAAGGGGGGGGAATCCCTCCTGGCTGAAGTCCCCCCCATCCCCAAGTTCCCTCTCCCCGCCCCTCCCCGACAGCAAAGAGCCAGCCGGCGGAACAGGCTCTAAACAAACCGGTTTAATCTGGTGCAAAAACGCATCATTGGAAGTTCTAGAATTTATCGTTTCAAGGAAAAGGAAAAAAACAAACAAGCCCCAAGCCCAGCCCACCCCAAGAGTGGAATTTCATGAGGACTAGAAACTTGATCAAATCTGTGGACAGCCAGACCTCGTTCCAGAGAGTTGGTTGGCTGGGGAACTGGCCCTGGATTCCTCCTGATCAACATAACCGGTTTCTTCCCCCCCAAAGTTCTCTGTTTTCCCACCACTTATTTTTCTGATCGATGTGATTACTATTTTTCCTTTCAGGGAAAGAGATCGCTTTGAGGAAAAAACAAAAAGCCTCTTCAATCCAGAGAGACAGAAAGAAAAAGGGGAGAAGGAGGAGGGGCGGGGGGGGGGGCGCAACGTTCAAGTACAACAAAGTCTTGGTCTGCATTGGAGGCAAAAAAATTAAAAACAATAAAAATAACCATCATAACTTCGGGAGGGAAAACGGCATCGACGAAGAACGAAAATCGGTTGTAAAAACGAGACTTCTTTTTTAAAAAATAAAAGAAAAAGAGAAATGAATTAGGAGTTTCTTTGAAAAGAGATCGGAAGTTCCGCTTATTATGGAAGGGTTAAAACGTCATAAATAAAAAGGAGGCTCTGGGCAGCGGTCTTGGCGGGACGGACCCCCAGCTCCTTTCGCTTCCTTGGCGGTTTTTTTTTTTTAAAACAAACGCGGGGCAGAGAGAGTGCGAAGGGAGCGGCCTTTCCATTCTGCAGAGGGGACAGGAAGAGAACGGCCGTTTAGGCGAGAGGCTCCCCAAACGGGCCTTCCCCCCCCCCGACTCCCACACCCACAAGTCCATCCCACGGTCCAGCCTCCCACTGCTACCCTGGCAGCTTCCACCCAGCCAATTCTGGTCAGTTGCAGAGGTGCAAAGGCAAAAGATGACCTTTGGCTTTCTAGAAAGAATGTCGTTATGGCTACCTATCATCCAACTCCGTACAATTCCCCCTTCCCGTTTCTCCCACCATAGTCAAATGCACAGTAGAAGACTAGAAAGTGTGGCAGGGCAAAGACCAAAAGAGAAAAGATGGCTGCAGGCCTGACGCTCTGCCTTCCAAGCCGGGCGAAAGAAAGGAAGAAAGAAAGGAGGCCAAAAGGGAAAAATCACCAGGTGAGGGAAAGCTTCCCTAAATCTCCTCCCCCCGTCCAATTTTAGAGAGAATCTCCATTCGGGAGATTTAAGATGATTGCCCTCAGACCAGATTAATGCTTCCCTTTCCTCAGGACTAGCAGCTTGGGTTTATTACGTCCCACCCGCAGATAAGGATCTCGGACCAGATTAATATTCCCTTTTCCTGAGGACTAGCAGCTTGGGTTTATTAAATCCTCCTCTTCCTGGGATTTTTTTTTTCCCTTGGAGAGAGAGAAAACTGCCCCCTAGACTCCCCCCTTGCCGCTGAGCTACCCTCCCCGGCTGCTTCAGCTGAGCCCCGCGGGAACCCGGCCATCTAGACTTGCCTTCCTCAGGCGGAAGCTCTGGCCGCTGTCTCATCTGAAGCTTTTCTGCTGGTGCATCAGACCGACGTTCTCGTAGACGCGCATGGCGTTGTCCTCCCTCATCCTGCAAAGCGGGGCGAGAGGTTCAGAACCCCGAGGCTCTCTCCCTGCCCTCCTTTTGGATCTGGGAGAGGAGTCCAAGCCACCGAGGGAGGGCACTACTCACTCGGGACAGGATGGGGTGGGGGTGCACGGCGGGAGAGGACTTTGGTCTCCGCTGGCCTGATCCGCTAAGGAGTATTTGATGTTGGTGTACTCGTGTCCTTTCCGCTTGCTCTTCTGGAAGGGAGGGAGGGAGGGAGGGGAAGAGAATCACTGCCATGCGCTCTTGGTCCTTCTCAAAGAGAAACCCCCCCCTCATTCCACCACTTCTCCATTCCCCCCTAACATAAGGAGGCTCCCTGCTAGGTAGGCCAGAGGCACCTGTGTCCTTCGTGCTCTCTGAGCTGGGTAGTTTTCTTGTAGATGTTACATTATCCAAATGAGGTCAGATCATCGGTGCTAGCAACTAGACTAGCACTGATGATGTTCTCTAGTAGGGCCATGAAACGCCTGCAAGAAAACAACCAAGCAGAGAGCACCAAGGACCCCATAGTTCTCTTTCTCCTCCTCCTCCTCCACCACCTCCTCTTCTTCTCCTCCTCCTCCACAAACCCCACTCCCTTGTAGCACTGATGCTGTTACCTAGTAGGGCCATGAAAGGGCTGCAAGAAAGCAACCAGGCTCCGAGAGAGCCCAGGACCCCTCCTGTCGTCCCTGAGCTAGAAAGGTTTCCCTTTTGGGGTACCTGCTCCTCCTCAATCCGGCGCTGCAACGTCTCGATGTAGTGCTGGACGGCCATGTAAATGAAGCGGTATTGGGCCTCGGTCTGCACCATCCCTGACCGCTGGGACCTCACCATCTGGATGGTCTTCGGGACGTCGATGTCGCAGTCCACCCCTGGAGGGGAGGGGAGAGGGAGGCGGGCTCAGCTGGGGAGCACCAGGAAGGGCCCCTCCGGTGGGAAAGGCACGGCCACTCGAGTTCCCAAACCACAGGGATCCCTCCAGGCCCCGGCTCTCCCAAAGAGGCTTTCCCCCCTCCCCCCAAAAGGCCACTGGGGTTTCTTGGATTTTGTCTTTGAAAACCTTTCCCTTTTCTCACCCAGGAAGCTTCTTCAGTTCTCAAAGGAAAAAAAGAACCCAAGAAACTCCAACGCCGCCAGACATGCGTGCCCTCCACACACCACCTCTGTCCACTCCTCCCCCTGTGAGGCGGTGAAGCAGTCGGTCTGCTGCACTCACCTTTCTCACGGATGACGTCGATCAGAATGTCGATCACAATGAACGTCCCAGTCCGGCCGATTCCAGCACTGGGGGGTGGCAGGAGAGAGAGAGAGAGAGGAGGGGGGGGGGGAGTCACACGGGCTCGAGCCCCGTTCCTCCTCCTCCTCCTCCTCCTCCTCAGGCTGAGCATCCTTGCCCATCGCCACAGATGCTCTCCGTGCTTTCCTGCAGCATTTCCCAACCTTCGGCCGCCTGAAGCTGGGTGGGTTTCAACTCCCACCAGGGAAGCTGCCCAGGGAACTCTGGGAGTCGAAGTCCACAGTTCTGGGAAGCTGGGAAAGGCCGTCGTTCTCCTGATACCTGCAATGGACGACCACCGGACCAGCCTCTGCGATGTTCTCCTGCTTGTGGTGCACCTCCTCTAGGAAGTCCAGGACGCCGCCAGGATCGCTGGGCACCCCGTGGTCAGGCCACGCCCGGAAGTGATACTGCCACACCGTCCGCTCGGTGTTGCCCTGGAAGGGAGCGCCCCCCCCCCCCCAGAGATGCTCTGATGAGTCCCTTGGAGGAGCTGCGGAAGTGGGGGAGACCCACCGGCCCATCGCAGAACTCAAGAGCGGAGTGGGAGGAAGCAGGGCAGGAGATGGCCCAAGGTCTCCCCCTTCCGCCCCTCCGTCCAAGCGCCTCCTCCAGGGTCCTCCCACCGTGGCTGGCAGGCCGGCTCCCCCCTCCCTCCTCCTCCTCCACCGCATGGCCGAGATGCCCGTCCGACGGAGAGCTACCTGCCCAACTTTGGAGAGCTTGAGTTCTCGTAGTGTGTAGTCGTGAGCCGTGCTCTCTTTCACGTTACGGACGCGCATCACGCCGTATTCCTTCAGGGCGTGCTCCTCCGGCCAGTACTTCACACATTTGCTCTGGAAGGCCAGGAAGGGGGGAGGGGGGAGATTAGCAGAGTTGGAAGGGACCTTGGAGGTCATCTAGTCCAAATCCACCACCCCCAACTACACTGTTTCTGACCGAGGGCAGTCCAGCCTCTCCCTGAAAGCCTCCAGGGACGACGCTCCCATAACCTCCGAAGGCAACTCCTCCTGTTCCATGGGTGGATTGCTCTCCCTGTCAGAAATGCCTCCTTATTCCCAGGTTAAATCTCTCCTTGTTCAGTTTCCATCCGTTGTTCCTTCTCTGCCTTTGGGTGCCTTGGAGAACAGCTTGACCCCCCTCTTCCTCTCTGTGGGAGCCCCTCAAATATTGGGAGATGCTCTCCTGTCTCCCCTGGTCCTTCTCTTCCCTAGACCAGCCAGGCCCAGTTCCTGCAACCGTTCATCGGAGGTTTGAGCCTCCAGTCCCCTAAAATCATCCTGGTTGCTCTTCTCTGCCCTCTTTCCAGAGTCTCCACATCTTTTTTACAATATGGTGACCAAAACTGGAAGCAGTACTCTAGGTGTGGCCTTACTAGGGCTTCACAGAGCGGAGTTAATACCTCACCTGGTCTTGAGCTAGCAAGGGAAGGAGGAGAGCAAAGGCTGATGGGAGCTCAGGGTTAATTCAAGTGGCAAATGTGGGACTGAGAGCGATGGTTCTCCTTCTCCTCTTGCTGCTTCGAATGCCCACGGAGCGCTCATGCGGCTGAGGCAAAGCCCTGGGGTGTCCAATCCCTCGGAGCCCAACAAGGCTTCGGATTCAAATCCCCCGGCTGAGCTGCCCTTCTCCCCTCGATCCCGGCCTCACCTTCCCCCTCTCCACTTCCTTGGTGGTCATGACGATCACGCGGGAGTTCTCCTGGAAGACCATCCGCCAGAAGTCGTTCACCGTGTTCTGCAGGCAGCCCTGGGTGGCGATGTAGCTCTTCTTGGCCTTGGCGCTGTTGCACTTGCTCTCAAATTCAGGCTGCGGAACGAACGGAGGGTCAGCGGGAGAGACTCACTGGCGGAGGGAGGTCCTTGGGACGCTCTTAAGGCCCCCGGAGGAGAAGCCCTGGGGGGGGGGGTGTCCCTCCTGCTCTGTTTGGGGAACTCCGAGCGAGGCCCTCCTGCCCCCCCAGAGGAGGAAGTGGGGGTCCATTCAACTCCTGCGGGGGGAGGCCGAGAGAGGCTGCCCTCCCTACCATGATGATGTTGGCGTTGATGTAATCCGAAACCGGCTCGTTGGGATCCCCGTCGTGAAGGACGACCCGGGTGTGGTCAACTAGAAAGCGAGAACAAAGACGCCCTCCTCATCCAGGGAACGGTGGTCAAGTAGCCACCGCAAACTCCGGGCTTGCCAGGAGCCCCTCAGGCAGTTGCTGGGAGGATGGCAGGAATTAAGAGTCCTTGGGCAGCCGTGGAGATGTGTGAAATGCAGATGCTAACACCTGCAGGAGCCTGCAAATTTCTGCAAACAAAGCCACGGATTCCCTGCAGCTCAATCAGGCTGCGAATGTCCGTGGCCCCCAGCACCTGGGGCCTCTGCCTGGGGTCCGAAAGTGCCCCACAGCAGATGCCAGCAGCTCCGCGTTACTAAGAGAGAATTCAGGTCCAGGAAACAAAGGTTCCAGCAAAATTCCACCCTTTAGGAAAGGGGCGTGCAAACCAGCAGGCTACAGAGAGCTCCCTGGGCCTCCTTCCCCCATCAGAGCCGGCTGCCTCAAAGTTTTCAGGGATTTTTCTGTTCAAATCCCAGCAATGCAGAAGCAGGATCTGCCATTTGCATAAAGGCCGAGAAAAGAAATGGTATTTTCTCCTTTAAAAACGGGGGAGAGCAGTTGGAAGGAAAACTTTACTGCCCACCCCAAATGTCTCCTTGCTAGTGGGCCATTCCCCCCTCGGCCCCTCCCGGCCCCTGGGTGAAAACTGGGGAAGAGATGAGGCTCACAAGGCAAAATGTTTTTGTATCGGTTCTTGTTCTTATTCTCCTGGCGCTGCCCTTCTTTCCGGCTGTAGAGGAGCTTACACTCCTGCTGCTGGAGAGTCTGCAAAAACAAGGAAGAGGGGAACCACCTTGTGACCCCCTCCTCAACCAGGGGAAGAGAGCCAGAAGGCAGCCCCTCCCCTCACCCAGAAGCCTCCTCCCCGTCTGGATTACAATGCCCATCGCTTCTGGCCCGCCAGGTTAAAATAGGTGAGCTTCGCAAGATGACCAAATGGAACTGGGGCTCCCCCTAGTGTTCCTCTCCCAGCATAACACAGGCACGGGCTCTGGCCCTCCGTGGGGAAAACAAGGGGGCGGGGGGAGGCTTCAGTTGTGCCCCAGAGAGAGAAAAGGTTCCCAGTTCTGCCCCAGAGCAGCCCATATTCTGCCTCCCAGGAATTAAAGGCTCCGAGTCCCAGATTGCCAGCAGCCAAATTCACAAGCCAAACCAATCGCTAATGTTGAGCACAGGGACATTTGCATATGGATCCACCCAGCTCCTCTTTTTCGACTGGGGGATGCTGGGAGTGGAAGACCTACGCCCGGTGCTCTCCCTGCAACCCCCAAAGGGCCTGATCTGTTCCCTCTTACCTTGGTTTACGAGCTGCTCCGAAGATTTCCTGAAGAACTCACATGCTGTTAAACCCCCCAGGCGCCTTCGCCCCCTCCCTCCCCAGCTGCCAAAGGGACATTCATACTTCTCAATCCCACCGAAGGCCAGCAAGCAGGGCCCAGGTGAGGACAGCTCAGATCCTCTCCCCAAAGTACCTCGAATTCTTCCCAAAAGCCTTGCTTCACTTTGTCGGTCGTTTCGGCCAGCTTGCTCAGTTCTCGCACCCGGCTCTCAATCTCAGCTGCGTTGATGCGTGTGGTGTTGAGAGGCTGAAGGGGGGGGGGGGGAGAGGGAGAGACACAGAGGGGTCAAATAATAATAATAATAATAATAATAATAATAATAATAATAATAATAATAATAATAATAATAATAATAATAATAATAATAATAATTTAATTTCTAGACCGCTCCCTCTCCCCAAGGGGACTCGGAGCGGTGCACAGGGAAGTTAAAACAATAAATACACATGAAAATACAAACAATTAAATAAAAACAAATTAAACAGTAAACCCTGCGCTAAAATTCCCCAATACCAATTCACTAAAATCCTATAACCCTATAATACTATAGTAGAGAGACTACCCTAGGCCGGCCAAGCAGAAAAAGTGCGTTTTCAATTTCAGACGGAAGGAACGGAGGTCCGTGGTTGTTCTAATATCGGGGGGGAGGTCGTTCCAGAGGGCAGGGCCCGCCACAGAGAGAGCCCTTCCCCTGGGCGTCGCCCGCTGACAAAGTCTAGTGGACGGCACCCGGAGAAGTCCCTCTCTGCGGGAGCGAATCGGCCGTGAGGAAGTATGGGGCAGGATCCGATCCCGCAGGTAGCTAGGTCCCGAGCCATGGAGCGCTTTAAAGATGATAACTAGCACCTTGAAGCGCACCCGAAAGACGACAGGCAGCCAATGCACCTCGCGCAAGAGCGGTGTTACATGGGTGAACCTTACGGTTCCCATTATTGCTCGCGCGGCTGCATTCTGGACCAACTGCAGTCTCCGGGTGCACCTCAAGGGGAGCCCCATGTAGAGAGAGTTACAATAGTCCAGTCGGGATATCACGAGAGCATGAGTGACTGTGCAAAGGGCATCCCGGTCCAATAGGGGGCGCAACTGGCGTACCAGGCGAACCTGGTAAAACGCCCTCCTGGCCACGGCTGTCACCTGATCTTCCATGGACAGCCGGGTATCCAGGAGGACACCCAAGTTGCGCGCCCCATCCACAGGGGCAAGATGTTCGCCCCCTATGGCCAGCAATGGAGTCAGCTGGTTGAACCGGGCAGCCGGAAACCACAGCCACTCGGTCTTGGTCGGGTTGAGCCTGAGTCTAATGCACACATGTCAGGAATCGAGAACGATATGACGGGTTGCGCACTGCAGTTTGTTGCCGTTCGCCCGTGGGCAGGACTCTTGCCAGACTGAAGCACACTCTGCGTGGCTGTCCAGCAAAGCCTGGGGGGCTTTGGGGAGGGTCCCTTCTAGGCCTCTTCCTCCAAATGAAGGCCTGGGGGCCGATCTGCCTTTGAGCTCCTTGGGGAAGCCTCTCCCTCCTGCATCTCGGCGCCAGATTCCACCACACCCCGGAAGGAAGAGCCGAGCAGCCCCCAAACACTGGAAGCTGGACTGGGATCTAGAGCCTCTGAACGGGACCACGTCCAACCACGGACTTTCCAGGGAGGCTGTGAACTATCCAGCTGGCAAAGCAGATTCCCCGCTAACTACGGCGGAGATGCCGCCATGCTCGGCCTAAGGCAGGTGGCAATGAACCTCAAGCGATTCCTACGGGCAGGGCAGTGGGGGAAGGGGAGGAGCAAGGACAAGACAAACGCCCGGGCGTTATGACCGTCGGCAGAGACTGCAGGTGGCTTCTGAGCTGGGCTCCCTCACCTGCTTCAGCTGAAGGACGGTCCCCAGGGTCTCCACCATCGGGTTCTTCTTGTAATGCTCCACGAGGTCCGTCAAGGAGTCAAACTTCTCCCCTCCTCCCACGTCATACTTCATATCCTAAGGAAGGAAGGGGGGAGGGAGGGAGGGAGGGAGGGAAGGGGGAGAGGGAGATTCACGGGAGGGTGGGTTTTTTGAGCTCCTTTGTGGAGGCGAAGATCTTTTCTAAAGAGCCTAAACTTCTCTGATTGATTCTTAACCCATTGGTTGAATGAGTTACATCACCATGGAGGTGACTAGAAACAGTCTTGGAGTTAGAAATTGACAATGCATAGGTAGAGATGAACAAGCAGGTATAAATGGAAAGGAGGATTGTACATTAAGGACTGCACATCCTAGCATCATCTGTAGAGGCAGAGAGAAAGTCAACTAAGGGGGGGGGGGGGAGAAGTACATTTACAATGGATGCATACCGAGGGGGAAACGGTGCACAGAAGGAAATGGCAGAAAATGTTTTTTCTTCTTGTCTTTTTTTTTAAAAACTATTTAATAAAATATTTTTTTTTTTAAAAGAAACAGTCTTGGCTAAAAAACAACAACTCCACCCTCACTTTTGAGACAGTGGACCCACAATTCCAACTTAGCTGGGGCATTCATTCATTCATTCATTCATTCATTCAATTCACTTTCCCACCTGCTGCAGAGATGCCAGACAGATCTTGTAGCTGCTGCTTCCTTAAGCCAGGGGTGTGCAATCTTGGCAACTTTTAAGACTTCAACTCCCAGAATTCCCCAGCTGGGGGGGGGGAAACTCCTTATGCTGGCTGGAGAATTCTGGGAATTGAAGGCCGCGGGTCTTAAAGCTTCATGGTTGGACACCTCCTCCTCAAGCAAAAGCCGAGCCATCTGGCTGACAAACTGGGCAGCTTTTCATTCAACGAAGGACACGACGCACCATCAGGTTGTGATTTAGGGAGGCCCTGGCCTTGAGCAAGCTGTCTCCCAACCAAGGGAAGCCATCAGGAGAACGGGCCCCTCCTTCCCCACCTCTGGACCAATGCAGAAACATCCCCCCCCCAGAGGCTTCCGAAATACCGGCCTTATTTCACCTCCCACCTGGTGCCGTTACCTGGCAACGGATCATGACATGCGTGACTTTGGACTTCCCATCGTTGCTCTCGCCTTTGTCGTCTCCGGTCCGGACGGAAAGCACAAAGTCTCCCGGGTGGCTTTGGCTCTCGCGGACTAAAAAGCTGCCATGCTTCCCTTTCTCTGTCAGCAACTTTTCTGCTTCCTTTCCAGACAGGTGACCGTGGAACCACCTGCAAGGGGGGGGGGGGGGGGGAGGCAGCGAAGAGGATCAGCAGTAGCTTCCCTGGCCCTTCGCGAGAAGAGGGGGAGGCTCCCCCAAAACCAGAGCTGCCTTGGAAAGCTTTCCCTCGCTCTGGCGGCAGAGGAAGCCGCCGAGGGCCCATTAAGAGGAGAACGGAGCGGTTTTCAGAAGGAGCTCCTATTAAGGCAATTAAGGCCCCTCCTCCCAAAGGGTGGGAACTGCAGGTGTCCAGACAACTCGGTGATACGGGTTGTCCTTCTGTTGTTTTGTCCCATTTTGCGACCTTTCTTGCCATAGTTATTAAGTGAGCCACTGCAGGTATTAAGCGAGTGACAGCGTTGTTAAGGGAATCGGGCTTCCCCATTGCTTGTCAGACGGTTGCAAAAGGGGATGAACGTGACCCTGAGATACGGCGACCGTCATAAATACGTGCCAGTTGCCAAGCCCCCGAATGTTGATCAGTGACCAGGGGCGTGCTGCTGTGGTCGTAAGTGTGAAAAGGGATACGTAACTTCAAGCAGTCACTAAACGAGAGGCTTTGAGAAATTCCTGTCCCAAACAGCCAGTGGGACCTCAGCTAGCCCTGGAGACAGAGCGGAGGGGAGGAACGCCTCGGCCTCCGGACTGGACCTCAGCCAAGCCGGGCTCCCTGATGCCGCCCCCTTGCTCACCTTTCCGAAGTGGGATCTGCGCAGTTGAGGGGGTACTTCAGCTCGATCACGTCCCCGTTCTTCTCCTTGAGCTGCCCGTGGTGTTCCATGTAGTACTGGACCAACTCCGCCAAGGTGGCAAACTTCTCCCCCCCGTAGAGGTCATAGTAGTCGCCCGTGTTCTGGATCTTGATGTGAGTGACCGCCCCATTGCGCCTGGCCGGTCCAGACGGTCAAGAGGAAGAGAGGAGGGAAAAGAGAGCTGATGGCAATGAACAGAGAACTGCCTTCTACTGGGAGCCGCCTGGGGACGGACAGCAGGGCTGGCTCCAAAGCTCCCGCCTCCCTCTTTAACATTCTTGGATCAGAAGGGAGGGAGGATAAGGGAGGGGGGAGTGAAGAAGAGAGGAAGGAGGGAAGGGAGGGAGGATAAGGGAGGGGGAGTGAAGGAGAGGAAGGAACATTCTTGAATCGGGAGGGAAGAAGGAAGGGAGGAGAGAGAGGAAAGAAGGATGAGGAAGGGAGTGGAGAGAGGAAGGAAAAAGGGAGGGAGGGAGGAAGGTCTTAGCTAAGAACAGCTTGCAAAGATGGACGTTATTCACTGCTCTCACTCGCTGTCAAGGCAGCCTCCCAAAAAAGAGAGACTTAGCTAGTGAAACCATGTACTTCTGTTTTTTAAAACCTCTCTGTAAAATTACATTAAATTTTCCAAAATTCTAAGGCGACTCCCAGGTCCCCTCAGTGGACTTACCGGACCGACAGGGTGAAGTCCCCAGGGTTGCTCTTACTGGGCCGAGCCAGAAAGCTGCCATCAACTCCTCTGGTCAGGAGCAGATTCTCTGCTTCCACTCCGGTAATGTTGGGGTGAAACCATCTGGGGAAAGAGAAGAGGAGGAGGGGGTTTCGAAAGACCTCTTTCAGTTAAGAGAAAAGGCTTTCCTTTAAAAAAAAAAAAAAGACATCGTTTTGATTGAAAGCTTTTACAGAAGGAAAAGAGAAACACGTAAAGAGAGTCAAGAAAAAATATAATGCAGAAAACAAGATAGGCAGGGGGAAAAACAGAGTAGAAAAAAAAAGAATACGGATAGAAAAAGACGTGGGGAGCATTACTCACAGAAGGAACCCAAGTGCAAAACGTACACCTTCCCCGTAAAACATTACTACAAGGATGCTACTGTCTACTATGTGGATAACGGCAATGAAGGAGTCCCCGAGGATTCAGATCGGAGGCCTTTAGTACCAGGTGGGCTTGCTGTTGTCCCACCATGATTTCTCTCCCTTTCAGAGAGCAGGGAAAACCGGGAGGGAGTAAGAACCGGCCGCTTGCAAAACAGGATTAAAGTGGGATGAAACCATCCGAATGCAGAGACATCTCCTCGTCCCTGGGAAGCTGATGGAGGCCACCAGTTGCTCCCACATAACCAGCAAGAGAAACTGAGAAGGCAGCTACAACCTCATCGTTGCCTTGGAGCCAGGAATCTGCTCCCGTCCTGGGAGTGGATCCGATTCTGGATGCTGCTGGAGGGTGAGCAGGAGGAGGAGAGGGGGGTTTAGCCGAGCCTGGCCCCTTTCTTCACTCCGGTGCAAACGGGCTCCATATATCTTCGCAGACCCAGCCACCCACAGCCATACCCTTCTCGGCAATTAAGCCAGCACCTTGCTGGTTGAAGGTCTCCCAAGGGGCCGAACCTTCGTTCGCCTCCTCTCCTATCAACCCCGGTCTGGCTTATTTTTAGAAATCTGGTTAACTAAGTCGACATTTTGGCTAAATCTGTACTCCCCCACCTGGGGGGGGGGGAAAGCCTGGTGTTCTTCAAAGGCCCAGGGACTCAACTAGAATGGGTAATGGGCATATTTGTATTCTTCCATAAAGACGTGCAATTGACAGAGGTAGAGGACAGTGCTGGGCAGGGTCAGGTGATCAAAATTTGGGCTCTTGGCAACTGGCACGTCCTTATGACAGTTGCAGGGTCCCAGGGTCACCACTTGTGACCTTTCCAACCACCTTCCGACAAGCAAAGTCAATGGGGGAAAGCCGGATTTACTTAACGACCGCACAATTCCCTTAGCAAGGGCAGCGCATCGCTTAACAATCTCAACTGTCTTGCTTAATAATGGAAATTTCAGGCTCAACCGCAGTTGTAAAATAAGGACCAACTGAATTAACAACAATCAACTTTTAGGGATCGCCCTCGGAATTCTTCAGGCTACCCACTGATGACCAGCTCAGAATTCCGAAGGGAGTTCGGGCTGAGCAGAGCCGCTGCGGAAGGGCGAAGGTGGGGGCCAGAAAAAGCACCGTCCTGCGACCTTTCGGCCGAGCGCAGGGGCAGAGAGCAACTTCCGGGGACGGCCGACCCAGGCGAGGATTCTATTTCCAGCACGGGGTGGCAAAGCTCCCTGGCGCTCTGGGTATATTTGTCACCAAGTGGGAAGCAGCATTTTGTCACCAGTTGGAAATAGAAGGCTCCGGGGGTGTCTCAAGTCAGCTGTAGGCCGGCCAGTTATGCCAAGGGCTTCCGGAGACAGGATCAAAGCAGCCAACAAAATGGAACACGCACATTTCAGGCTGACAAGTCTATCCAATGCTATAGTTGGGGGCGGGCTGGACTCTTTTCTTCAACCCCAGGAGAGAAAGACGGTGCTGGGATTCCAGCAAGATTAAGAATGTTTCAAGAGAAACATGTTAAAAGAATGGTAGAGCTAGCTTTTCCAAGAGCCACTATTTGTACGTTTAGCAAAATATAAAGGAGGCTATTAATAAAAGAAAGAAACAGGATCCAGCATTAATTATTCATAGATCAGAACTTATGTTAAGTCACATTGAAATGGTTCCATCTCAAAATATATTACCAGCACTCCCTATGCTAATAGATGAACTCTAGCACTAAACTAGCAAAACTGGTATTGGATAATTAGGTGCAGAAAATGCAGGAAATAAGTCTTTTTCCAGAAAAAAAAGGATCCTACTTTTGACAGTCCGGATGGGATTTTATAAAGGAAATCTCCTGCAATTACTCTACTGAAAGCCTTGTAATGAAGTAATGAAAGAGGTCAGTTCACTGTAAATTTCTGAAAAGAAAAATAATTGGGCTATTCTTAAAAGAAATGCTACTTTAAGTTGGTTTCCCCCCCTAATTGGTACTCAATTATGGAGTGTTCCGATCATATTTGGTTTGAGAAGTGTGGTTTTATCATAATTGGAACACCGCTGAAAAGTTATTTCTGATTTCTTGACTCGTCTTGTGCATTTACAAAAAGACACTGCTACACCCCATTCCCTCAGCACCAGACTCCTTCTGTGCAGAGCTTCAGTTTTGCTTATCATGTCCCCAAAATTGTTCATTTTACAATCTTATGTTATTTACTGTTTTATAGTAGCTACCTCCAATTTCTTAAATTTGTTTATTTACCTTGCACTAGGTTTATGGGAAAGTTTTGGGGGGGGTTTCTTCCCCACTGCGACGTGGCTGTTTTAGATTTGCACTTTTCCTGTTTCCTACTGCAAAATAATTTGGGGGATAATTTTAGCTCAAAATGTAGAGCATCAGGTTTTGGCAGCCAGGGTCAGAGGTTACCCATCCCAGGCTTAAAGGTAACAGAGAAGGAGTCACATTGTACCGTATCTCGGCCATCCTCTTCTGCTCACCTTGGCTCCTCTTTTGAGCCCCCATGTTCCTGAAAGGGCTGCGGCCCCCTCCCACCCCAGCATCAGCTACCAAGGCTGGGAGGTCTTATCCCCTCTGGAACCTCTGTCCTGCGGCTGCTGTGTCCCAGGCGAGCGGCCCTTTCCCTCCCTCTGGCCTAGACTGGAGGCAGCGGCCTCCATCCTCCACTTCCTGGTGGTCTCAGACTCTTCCCACCCTTTGGATCCCAGCCCCCATCCTCCCCAGCCAGCAGGGTTTGGGAAGCTGCAGGCTGCCACACCAGGGAGGGGAACCGTGTTGGGGCCTGCTGGCTGGGGAGGATGGGAGCTGTGATCGCTCTGCAGCAGGCGGCTGCTCTGAGAAGGAGCCAAAGCAGGCTGGGAAGGATGGGTGACCAGGCTCCTCTGGGAGGGGAGGATGGGAACTGTAGTCCCCGCACATCTGGAACCAGAAGGTCAGCGCCAGGCCCTCCTGGGGGCCCCGCGCCCTCCTCATCCCCATGGCAACGGCACTGGGGAGACAGACAAGCTGGGCACCCCTCCCCCCGAAGGGGCGGGGCCTGAGACTTCCTCTCCTCCCCCCCCCCCCGCTTCTCACCTCCTCGAGGTCATCTTCCCGCCTCCGTCTTCCTCACATGGGGCCCCTGGGTCTCACGGGGAGCCCGGCCCAGGAGGAGGCGAACCGAAGTCGGCCCGGGCCCGGCCGCATCCAGGCCCGGGAGAGGGGAAGGCAGAAAGAGCCCCGAGGAGCGATCCGTCGCGATGCCTAAGACGTCATCGCTGCGCGACCAGCTCCCCCCTCCCCCTCGGGACGGCAAGGAAGGGGCAGGCTTCTGAGCATAGAGGCAGGCGCCGCCTAGAACGGCCCACACGGTGGGGACGCGCTTTCCGCTCTAGCCTGCGGCCTCTCTGTAGCAAGCACCCTTTCGGTGCCCCAGGAACCTCGTCTTCTCCAGCCCATTGCGGTGCCCTGTCCTGGGCGGCCTTTGTCAGGGAAAAAAAGTATAATATGCATTCATCATCATCATCATCATTATTATTATTATTATTATTATTATTATTATTATTATTGCACCGCAGGAATCATAACTATTTTACCAAGATAGGGAAAAGCTTGTCTGTTATGATAGGCAGCCTTTAAATCAGTGTTTCTCAAACTTTTTAAGGTTTGTGGACTTCAATTCCCAGAATTCTCCAGCCAGCACTGGAATCGATGAACCCTTAGTAAAGCCTGAAGGGGAAACAACGCGAATGGCACGAATGACGGAGGAAAACCGCCTTGAATTCTGAGTTTAGCTCTCGGGAGGTCGCATAGTGCGAAGTGAACTACCTCTCCCAGAGTGCTTGGGGGCAGGCCCCGTGACGTCACGCGCCTGCTCTTCAGCGCCGAGGCCCCGGATATTGCCTCTTTTGCCTTCTGCCCAAGGTAAGGATGGTGCGGCCGCGGCGCTGTCGTCCCGGGGCCCGGCATTCGCATCCGCCGCCATCCGCCTCGGAGAACCGCCGGGACGGGCATAGGCCGGGCGGGGATGGTCCGGGGGCTTTGGGCGGGCGCCGCCGGGCTGCTTCTGCTAGGGCCGAGGGAAGGATTAGGCCGGCCGGCTCTCCCCGGGCTGCCGCATCACTCCGAACCGGAGCCGCTCCGCCTAGGCCCCTGATAGCGAGGAGGCGGCGCCCCAGGGATGCCTATTCCAAAGAGGAAGGGTTTTGGCCCGGAACGACTCCTCGGCCTTTGGAATAGCCTCCTTCCCTGGCCGGGGAAGCGGATGCAGCCCCTGCCCGCCCCGAGTGGCAGATCCCCCAACCTTGCAAGCGCCCTGGAAGCCTCGTGCATCGGGTGGCTTGGGAACCCTGGGCGGGGAAGCTTTCTATAGCGTCCAAAAGCGTTGGGATTGTCAAGTCGTTAACCGGAATGCCGGCTTGCCCCCTTTGACTTATACAAGTTGCTCATTGAAATGTATAGCTGGATGTAGCCCAATGACTCCCTGATGCTTCCTAAGTAGAGTGAGTGGGGGTCTACCTTAAAGGGACTTTGCCTTGCAAACTACATGCTGCATGTGAAAAAAAAAGGTTGCATCTGGTGTAGCTGTGCAACTGGTTTGCAACGGTTTGGAAGTGGAGAATTGTGTCTTGAGCTGCAGGGTCTGGGAGCTTTTCTTGGGTTATGAATTGCAAATGGATGGAGTTCTCCTTTTCTTTTTTTGGTTAGATGGCAGGCGAGAAGAAAACCAGGAGGGTCCGGAAAGTCCATGCCAGCCGCAATCCGGTGCTGGCCCGAGGGATCGGGAAATATTCCCGGTCGGCCATGTACGCCCGGAAGGCCATGTACAAGCGGAAATACAATGCGCCGGAGACAAAGGTACGAGGAGAGAAGGGGGAGACTTTGCAACTATTCGTGTTCAGGCTGGATAATTGATACAGTGGATGGGGGGGGGGGGTATGGATTGGTATAAACCATTTGGCAGCTTGAAGATGGGGGGACTGCAACTGGAAAGCATGCTGGCTGGGGAATTCTGGGAGTTGCAGTCCGCCCATCTTCAAGCTGCTGTGGTTGAGAAACAATCTATGGAAGATGAGTGTTTGAAAAGCAATTGGTTTTAATCTGCCATAATTCACAGACAAACTTTTCTTGACCTGCCTTAACCCTCATGGAGGTAAACGAGATCAACTCTCCTTGTTAAACATGGAGGACATTAAGCTGGGCTGATGCAGATTGCAGAATTGCTCCAGCCACAAATTAGGGTTTGTTTTTTTCCTATTGCCTGCAAGTTTGACTCACTAAAGTCAAAACAGAGAGAGAGAGAAAGAAAGACTGGGCTGTTAATGGTAAAGGGGTGGGGGGATTTGGGGCCGGTCAATCTTGCCCAGGCTATCCACCAGGGCTGTGATGGGGGGAGTCAAATTGGAGAAGGAATGATGGGGTACAATTTTGGTGTGTTTTCCCCCCCCACCCCAGATAGAAAAGAAGAAGAAAGAGAAGGAGGCAGCCACTGTTACAAAGCCCGTCGGGGGTGATAAGAACGGAGGCAACCGGGTGGTCAAACTTCGCAAGATGGTAAGAGCCTGTGGGCAAAATGAGGTGGCCGAGGGAGCTGCTGTCCTTCGCCTTCAAGAGGCTGCTTTGATTCTCAACAAAGGTTCTTCGTTCTTTTCTTCCTTGCAGCCCAGATACTACCCCACGGAGGACGTTCCCCGCAAACTCCTGAGCCACGGCAAAAAAACATTTGCCCTCCACAAGAGGCGGCTGCGGGCTTCGATTTCCCCAGGAACGGTGGTGATCCTTCTCACTGGCCGCCATAGGGGCAAGGTAAGGGGGCCTCGGGGGCTCTTCTCGTTAGGGGCATTCAGGAGGCAGGCAGAGATTCCAACCACTCATTCTCTCCCCCCTGTCTTTGTGTTTCCAGCGGGTGGTTTTCTTGAAGCAGCTTGGAAGTGGACTGTTGCTTGTGACCGGTAAGCTCTGTTTCTTTCCTGTGATCCTTGTTAGCGTTCCTTTTTCATTGTATCCCGTTCCGTAGAATGAGTCTTGGTATAAAAAGCAAATAATCAATAGTAAAATAGTCTCCTAGAGGTGGAGGATCTTCACAAGTGAGAAGAAATAAGTGTTTCGCTTGTTTGTTTTTTGCTATCTGAGGATTCCGTGTACATTATTTGTCTTCTCTCTTCAGGGCCCTTGGCTATCAACCGTGTCCCTCTGCGCAGGGCTCACCAGAAGTTCGTCATTGCCACTTCGACTAAGGTTGATATCTCGGGTGTCAAAGTCCCAAAGCATCTCAGTGACGTTTACTTCAAGAAGAAGAAGCTGCGTAAGCCCAAACATCAAGAGGGCGAAATTTTTGATACTGAGAAAGCGGTATGTGTAGAGCGTGTAGCCTTCAGGGGGCTTCCAAGATTGCTTTCTGTGTGACTCAAAAGCCAACAAGGAAGGAGGCAGGCTGATACCTGAAGCCCTTCCTGGTTTATGACTCTAGACAGATTTTCAAGACCATTTCAGTGTCTTTAAGTTTTAAGAAAGCAGATTACATAGAAGCTTCCTATATTTCGTGTTTCTGTAGAAACGCGAAAGACATCATGCCTGTCTTGATGACCTTTTTCCTAATGTTTCCATCAGCATCTGCAAAATGATGTGTAGGTGATAAGAGTCACAGCTCAAAGAACCTCTTCCAAGAGGATGTTAGGAAAGCAAAATAGATAATTAGGATGCACTTTGGGAAATAATGTGGGCAAGGTTTGCTGTGAAGAAACGGCAACGGGGAAGGAACCGCTGGCCCCAGGATGACAGAACGCGGGAAAAGGAATAAATGGCAGCATTTATTAGTAGCATTTCCATATATATTTTTTCCAGAAATACGAGATTGCAGATCAGCGCAAGGCAGACCAGAAGACGGTGGACTCCCAGCTTCTGCCCGTCATCAAGAAGGTTCCTCAGCTCCGGGGCTACCTGCGTTCGACCTTTTCACTCTCTAATGGAGTTTATCCCCATAAATTGGTCTTCTAAATAGTCCGAAAATGCCGCAGTAAAAGTTTTGGGAGAAAAAACTACTAAAAGCTCTGCTGGTTTTATTTTCTAGTGTGGCACATTGGCTTGTCTGCGTGCAAGCAGACCCTTCGAGGGCTGAGAACGTGCAGGGGCCTTTGCTGAAGTTCTGTGTCTGATCCGTAGCTGGCTTTCTTAAGAGATGGGATGAGAATTCGCCATCACTCTTTACGGGCAGCTTCCTTCTCCTCGTCTTTCAGTACTCGGGATCGGTTGGAAGCCGAATGTTGCATCTCCTCAGTTTAGTTAATGGGAGGAAACTTTGCAGGCGACTGCTCCAGAGCTCGTCCCTAGGCTTTGCCGGCTGCTGGCCTGCGCGGCCTTCAGTGCCAGTGGGGCAAAGCTATAGCTGGAGACCTGACCCCAGCCTTGGACCGCTTGAGGTATTCGTGGGTCCATGTTCAGCTGGCATGTTTGATCAGTAAATAAGCGTGGTGTGGGGTTTTTTTCTTCTTCTTTTGGTCAGGAGAGGGAGCTGGTTTGCAATGCTTGAATCACAGCCTTACAAAGCCACTAAATCGTAGGCAGTTGCATTAATTAAACATTACACAGTTCGTGTTAATTAAAACTTTGTGGTTTGAGAAAAGCCATAACGCCACAAGCATTAAGACGCATCTAGTCCAGCTTTCCCCAGCTGGGTGTCCTCTAGACAGAATCTCGCTTTCTGGGCTCCAGTGGGCTGGATCTCTAGCTCGTTTCATGTATCACACTAAGCGACTGTGTATTTTTATTGGATTGTGATTTAGAAGGTTGTGTGAATCCAGACAGTTAGTCACCATTTAGAAAACTAGCACGTGGGGCAGGACCAGTGGTTCTGATATAGCCATCGTGATGGTTCGCACAGAGAAGGAATCTGGGGCTGGTGCCCCCTCCAGCTAGCTGTCAGTTTCACAAAGCATCAGGACCATGGTGACCATCTTGAGTGTGCTTTTCTTTTATTCAGAGCATTTCTATAACCGCTTGTCTTATAGCAAACTCCGGGCATCTCCCCCTGTGGTTCTGCAGGAGAGCCTGAGGAAGGTGGGAGTCTTGCCAAGCAAGCTACTCGTGATTCCTTTTGGGAAGCGTGATGAAAGGCTGCGAGGAGCTTGACCCAGTTTGGGTTCCCGTCAAGTCAGGCTCACCAGGTGAAGGTGGGCAGATTGCGCTTTAAAGGAGGCGGGGGGGGGGGTCACACAGAGGCCAAGGCTCCTGCTGGCTCAAGTCCCAGGTGGGAATAAACTGGGTTGAAATGAGCAGCGTGGTTAGTTACGACACGGGTTGAGTGAGATGGTCTTAGTGACCATCTTTAAAGCGCTCCATGGCAGCGGACCTGGTTACTTGCAGGACTGCCTCCTACCACATGCCTCCACTTGACCCGTCCGCTCCCACAGGGAGGGCCTCCTTAGGGTGCCGTCCGCCGGACAATGCCGGCTGGCGACTCCCAGGGGAAGAGCCTTCTCTGGCGGGTCCCGCCCTCTGGAACAACCTCCCCCCAGATCTCCGCACAATCACAGACCTTCGCCTCTTCCGTCGGACATTAAAAATTTCTTTTGTTTGGCCGGCCTGGCATAGCTGGTACATCTATTACTATTTTAATTGGGTTTTAATTAACGTTTTTAGCACGGGCAAAATCTTATTTAATCTTAATTTTAACTATTTGATTGTTTGTACTTTTATACTTTATATTTTATAGCTCCTGTGCACCGCCCTGAGTCCCATGTTGGGAGACAGGGTGGTATAGAAATGAAATTAAAGTTAAAGTTAAAGATGCTAAATTTACCTGTTCAGCCCTTAGGGAGAAATCTGCAAAAGTGCTTCAAAGAAAGCCAGGGCACCTTCGTTCTGGAGGCTGCACCTGGCAAGCTGCCTCCCCAGATAGCAGAGCCTGTTCGGCGGCTTTGTGCAGAGGAAGGCTCAGCAAAACAATTTGGAAATGACAGGAAATCACCTGACAGTATCCTGGAGGCCGGTCAACGGTGAGGAAGGACACAGGATGAATTGGGCCAAGTGGTTGGCGGTTGGTAGTGCTAATTGCTCCCCTGGCATGAGGTTAGACGGGTAGGGTGAATGCGCTTGGTGTCAACAAAATTGACTCGGTGACGTTACACTCCAGTTGTCTATGGAGATTCTCAGCCATCCAGTCATGCTTGTCCCAAAGGTGCTTTTTTCAAGAGGCACCTGGACTTTCTGGTTTTCCTTTGAAGAGGTTTCGCTTCCCATCCAAGAAGCTTCTTCTGCCTCTTGAAAAAGCACCTTTGGAGTTTACACTCTAGTATTTTGTTTGAAAAAACACGTCATTATATCCCCTAAAATGTCTATAGGGCAGCAGAAAGCAATATGTTTTCCATTAATTTTGGGGTTCACTCTCACTTCCCCTTCACTCCCAGAGCACAAACATTAGAGGAAAATGTACCCCAAGGCAATTTAAAAATTTATCTTTGATTAAACTGGAAGTGAGGAGCTTCATTAAAGTATGCAAAATGTTCAGTAATTAATACAAGTGTTTCACAGCGTACTCCAGCCACATCACAGCTGCTGAAATTTCATGTTCTATGTTAAAGTAATGAACACTAATTGAAAGTATCTTGGTTCCTATATTTCAGAAATAATCCTGGAATGAAAAGAGACTGTTTTGCAGTAAAAGAGAACCATGGTTTATAGGGGGGGGGGGGGGGGGGTTGTATCCCCAAAGAACTGACTTAAACCAGAGACTCTTGGGAAGTATTTGTCATAACAACCAGGCTTGATTTATTGTGCAGGAAATCAAGGACAGAGAAAACAACATTATTTCGTGCTTATTTTTGTATTGAATTTATTTTTGAGGTATATACAAAGAACAGTTTATATTATTTTGGCTTTAAGCAAAGGCCAAAGAAAGGTAGCATTTATCCCCACAGACAGGGTTTTGCCATCTAGCAGGTAGTGCTGAGCCGTTAGTAAAGCTTTTTAAGTCAAGCAGGATGAAAAAAGATAATCCTTCAGGATTCCTGTGCTGTGTTGGCTGAATCCAGTGATTAGTTAGTAGACCACCAGTTAAGGCTTACTTAGTGCAGTGTGAACAGATACAAAATAAATATGAACATAATCCCTAAAACTAGAAATGAGGAGGAATTTACATATAACTTAGTTCCCATCAAATAAAAAAATCTTATTGGGTCTTTTTGGAAAAATCATCCACACATGTTTACCTGTTTAGGAAGGCCCATGAATGGAGGATTGAGTCATTGCCTGTCTTGGTGCAAACAGGTAGAATGGCAACGGAGCCAATTGCCAGAATAAGGAGTCACAGTCAAATTATGTAGCCCAAAGCATGATTCATGCGAAGTTGTGAGATGCTTGGGATGGAAAGACGCCCTTTTTAAAGTCATCTCATAATTGGTGGTCTTATATTAATCAAACAGATTGAATTATATGATGGGGGGGGGGGCACTCAGGTGTTGCTACAAGAGGCCAAACTTCAAAAACCAAATAAGCAGATATTAAGGGTTTTTCAAACAAGCTTATTTAGGGATGAGTAAACTATTAGATTTGTTTTTAAATGAGTTACAAGTTTTGCAGGAACATTAGATAAATATGCTAGCTTCTCACCGCTAAAACGCACATTGTAGTCCTCCACTGTGTTGTTTTCTTTTGGGTTTCCTAGGTAGGACTAATCAAGATCACGAGGTTGTGAACTACTTCCCTAGACTGGTTATACTAAATGTTGATGTGTTGTATCACCCTTTATGTTGAGATGATCTTTAGAGGGAGGTTATATCCTGTCACCTCAGTGTAATCAAGGGGTAGAGTCATAGTTAAAGGAGTATGGATGATGAGACTTCAGCCCTGCCCAGTTTATCAACTGAGATCAGCCCCAAATGCACATCTCTGAAAGCATCCCTGATCCCATTGTACAATGATATTTCACCCTGTGTAAATGTATGTTAATGTAGGGTCAATCTACGTAGCTTTCCAGTTCAGGGATTAAAACAGCGTGTGTAAAGCTGAGCTAAAAATCAGAAGGGAAACAATTTAAATTAGAAAATATGAGTACCATTCTAAATCAAAGAAAATAAATCAGACCACCTTAGAGGAGGATCTTCGGTGTATATTCAGAAGCACCCTTTCCTGTTTTCTGGGGGCAATATATGGTACAGTATAAACCACGGCTGTCCAACCTTGACCACTTTAATACTTGTGGACTTCAAGTCCCAGAATTCCCCAGCCAGCATTATTTGCTTCCTTTCCCCACCCCCACACCTCTGATCATAATGAACATTACAAACAAAACAGTTCCAAGCATGTAAATGGCTATTTTTCCTATGCTAATTAAGTAGCATTAAAAGTTTATAAAAAATTAATTGGGTGGTGCGTTAGACTCATGCAGCTGAGTTTTATTTTAATCATTGAAATAAAAATACACTGTACGGCTGACCAGATGTTCTCTTGTATTGTTCTACCAGCCCAATCCTCAGGAAAATTTGCATATTCCAGCAGGCCCTGTTGATTGTTTAAATTATTGTTTAAGGCTTTGATTATAAGATAAGTGTTGATTTAGTGAGAAGCCTGCATATTCATTATGCTATTTTGAACACGGCATTTTGATAGCCCCCAATGTTCCTTAAATTATGCTTTTGTGAGATGAAATTGCAAGAGAAAGCTTACCAAATTTACTCAGTGTAGCTTCTGTGGCCAAGACTGCGCGCTATCCCTCCAGAACTGCCAATATTAACTGATAAGACAAATAATACATAGTTTTATTAAGCATCCAAAATCATTTTCTAGATAATATCCTAAAAGCACCACAAAGTCCATTTAGAACATCCCTATGGTTATTTTAAACAAGTTCAAGGGCTTCTCTTCCAGATCTTGACTGGGAATTGATGCCCTCGCATAATTTATAACGGAAATTTTCAAAGGGCAGAATGCTTTGTGTCTGCCCCTTTGCTTAGCAGCCATCCTATTGATAGTATCTTCCAGAAGGGGACAGCAACATCTTCATTTCAGCTGCCAGTTCGTTGCTTTACTTCAAATGATGGTTCCTGAATCTGCCTTGTGTGGCTATTGCTATTGTTCATCCTTGGGCAGGGGACGGGCAGGTTTATCAGTGTGGACAATACCTGCTTTGACATGCCTGTGTCAGAGTTGAAAGAGATGACAGTGCTGGGTCGAACCAAAGACCTGGCCCTGTTGCGCTAGTCTTGCATGCCTCTGACCTTGATAAAACGTCCATTCTCTGGCGACATGGCATGGCCATGAAAATGACCACCACACCGTTCTCCACCTTCAGGCAAGGCTTGTTTTTCCAGTTTACCCTGCTGCAAACGAAGGTCCCTGATAAAATATCAGCTGGATATTATATGATATGCAGTGCACGGCACACATCACCTTAAGCCTGTGGTTCCCACAAGGGGGGCAATTTGATTTTTAATGGGAGCAATTTGAACCTTGTTTAAACCTAGTTAAGGGCCTATTTGGCTTCTTCCACGTGAGTAGAGTTCACTTTTGGAGTAAAGTAAGAATCATGGGGGTGGAGTGGGGAATCCGGATTTTAAAGATGCTTAGGTGGGGCATGGCCAAAATAAGGTTGGGAACCACTGCAAGCCTATTAACTAGCATGCAACCAAACACGGCACAAAGTGATAAAATTTGTGTTTCTTCCCTGCTCCCGTGGAAGAGAAACCATTTTCGATTTTATATTCCTAGCCACCTTCCTGAGTGGTTTTAAAAAACAAGGGAATATCAATACCTCCTTTCCACTACAGTATCAGCAGTATTTTTCCACTAAAACAAAAACACTGCTATGCGCACACACACACACACAAAAAAGCCCCATTTTATGCTTGGGTTTTTAAATCTCATTTTTATAAATAAATCAAGGTGGGGAAATAGGCTCTCTCCCTCACAACAACCCTGGGAGGTAGCCATGACTGGGAGGGACAGAGCAGCCGAAAGAGGCTTGTCAATCGGAAAGGTTGGCAGTTCTGCGGTTCAAATCCCTAGTAGAGGTCTCCGTCAGCAAGGGGTTGGACTAGATGACCTCCAGGGTTCCTTCCAACTCTGTTACTGTTAAAAGAAAAAAGTCACCCAGCTGCGTTTCATGCCTAAGGTGGGAGTAGAACTCCCGGTTTTGGGTCTGTTTACTGTTGGTCGACCTTAGCCACTTCTAAGGCTTGTGGACTTCAACTCCCAGAATGCCCCAGCCAGCTGGCATTATGGGAATTGAAGTCCACCTCTGTTTAAGTGAAGGAATTCTAGGAACTTAAGTCCGCCTCTGTTTAAAGCGACCACGGTTGAGAAACGGATAAGAACCGCCGCCCCCCAAGGGCAGAACAACCCCTTCGCTCGCTCCCTCCCGTCCCCCGTCCTTAAAGAGCCGGCGACCCCCACCTCCTTCCCCGGCGGTGACAACCGCCGCTCTGAGGCGATCCAGGGGCGGCCGCGGCTCCATGACGGGCCAGCCAATGAGCGGCGCCGGGGTTGGGTGGGTGGGGCGGGGCAACGCGCGCGCTCTCTCTCCCTCCTCGGCCGCGCGGGGCATGCCGGGCCCCCCTCCCGCCCGACGTGCGTGCTGGCTGGCCGGCTCGCGCTCTCTCGCGCGCGCGCCTCCAAGATGGCGTGTCGCCGTCAGCCGGGCGCGTGAGGAGGCCCCGCCTCCCGCTCCCGCCGGGCCCCGCCCATCATGGCGGGGGGTTGAGGGCGCCGCCTCCGCCGCTCCTCCTCCTCCTCCTCCTCCCCCGCCCGCCTCGCCCGCCCGCCCGCCCGGCCTGCCTGCCGGAGCATCCCGGCTTCCTCTCAGCCGTCCCTGCCCGGCCTCCTGGATGGGCTCCCCGGCGGGCGCCTCGGGCTCCGCGGCCGCCGCCGCCGCCGCCGACTCGGCGCAGTGGCTGTCGGTGAAGGAGGAGACCATCTTCCTCCACGACGGGCTGATCCGGGTCACCGACCTGGCCGAGCTGCCCAGCGAGATCATCGGCGTAGCCGAGCCCGGAGACGCGGAGCTGGAGGTGAGGGAGGGAGGGCAACGGGGGAGGGGGGAGGGGCTCGGACAATGGCGGCTGAGGGAGGGGGGGGTCGCCAGGCCTTCTTCACCTGAGGGGACTCTCGGCGACCCCCCCCGCCCCTCCCCCGCACCGCCCTGGCCCCCGCGCCCCCTTCGTTGGGGAGGGGAGGGGGTTCATGAGGGAGGGGGGGCTGGGCCTTGGTTTGTCTCCCCCCCCCCCGCACCGCCACCCAGGGGATGGGAGCCAAAGGGGGGCCCTGGGGGAAGGGAGGAAGGAGGGAAAGAGGGAAGGCGAGAGGTGGGAGGAGAGGAGGAGATGGGAAGGGAGGGAAGGGAGAATTAGAGGAGGAAGGAAGGCAGGTGAGAGATGGATGGAAGGAAGCAATGGGGAGGATGGGAGGAAGGTGAGAGAAGGAAGGAAGGGATAGAGGGAAGGATGGGAACAAGGAAGGGATAGGGAGGATGGGAGGAAGGTAGGCAGGTGAGAGAAGGAAGGAAGGGGTGAAGGAAGAATTAGAGAGGAAGGAAGGAGAGATGAGAGAAGGAACGAAGAAAGGAGAGAAAGAGGGGAGGTGGGAGGAAAGGAGGAGATGGGGAGGGAGGGAGGGAAGAATTGGAGGAGGAAGGAAGGCAGGTGAAAGATGGATAGAAGGAAGGAATGGGGAGGATGGGAGGAAGGGACAGAGGGGAGGATGGGAGGCAGGAGAGTGAGGGAAGGAAGAATTAGAGGAGATAGGTAGGCAGGTGAGGGATGGGAGGAAAGAAGGAAGAATTATAGAGGATGGAAGGAAGGAGAGATGAGAGAAGGAAGGAGAGAAAGGTGGGAGGTGGAAGGAAGGAAGGAAGGTAGGTGAGAGATGGAAAGAAGGAAAGAGAGATGAGAGAAGGAAGGACCCCCCTCCCACTTAGTGATTTTTCTAACGTCTGTTTGGGGCTTTGGGAGGAAGGAGAGGCTCCCTGGGTCAGGGGTTGAATGAAGGCAGGCTGCCCACATGGGGATCAGGCCCACTGGAAATGGGGGCTCATCAAAATCCTGTCTTGGAAGGAGCCTCTCCATTGTAAGCGGCTGGAATAAAGGGGACAGAATGGGGAAGGATGGACTGGGAGATGTGGGATAAGGGCCAAGAAAGGAAGAAGAACTGGGGCGGAGGGGCGATTAAGCGGAGAAAGTGGAGAGGGGATCCGGAGGGGAGAAGCTGCCCTTGGAGAGATGCCTGGCGTCCCAAGTGAGGAGAAACAGGTGGGACCGAGTGTGCTTGAAGGACAACCTCTGGAAGGCCAGAGGATGGAGGAGGAGGAGGAGGAGGAGGAGAAGCTGGGTACCGGGAGATGGCAAATGGGGAGGAGGGGGGGATGAGGAGTGACTGTCCTGGGGGGGCAGCTCTGCTTTCTCTCCTTTGAGGGCTCCTGGCAGGATGAAGATGCGGGTAGGGAGTCCGATGCCCATCCAAGAACAGGAAGGGGCGCATGTAAACACTGGGGCAGGTCTGGCTACATCCACATTGCTCGACAGGCTGCCTGTCGCAAAGGTGATTCAGCAGTAAGGCAGCGGCAGAGGTTGGGCAGCTCCCTTTCTCTCCCGGGGAGCCCTTTCCCCCAACCCAGGGGGATCCTCTGAGCCTGGCCTTTTCCTGCTGAACGGCCTGCCTTGTTCTGACATGCGCCTGCAGTTGACTCCGGTTGATGGTCCAGGAGCCGAGGGAGAGGAACCGTGAGGTTGCCAGCGTCGGCTTCTTTCCCCCCTAAAAATAGGGGCAGCCGAGCCCAGGGCCGCCAATGTCTTTCCTGCCACGGCTTCTCTGATGCGCCTCCCTCCGTCACTCCGCCCTCTTCCCCAGCCGGGTGGCTCTCGGTGACACAGGTTCTTTGTCAGAAGCTGGGTGGTGTGAACCAAACGGGGACGGTTCAGCAGGCTCCGCATTGGAGGCGGATGCTGGGTCCCCTGCGTTTGTGTGGGGAGCTTGAAGGGAGGCTATTGTGTTTCCGGGAAGGAGCCCAGGCTGCCCTCGGTTCTCCTCGGCTTCACGGGGACAAGGAATGGAGTATTTTGTAAGGGGGTGCGGGGTGGGAAATGCCACTGCCCCCCCCCCACCCCCACTGCAAGCCTTTTGTTAAAATAAATGCTGACGGCCCCTTTTCTCTGCCCTTGTTTTTGTTGTGGTCCGTCAGAGAACGTGGCGTGGTTTGTGGGTCTCGTGGTCCTTGTTTGGGGTGGGGGGTTTTGTTGTTGTTTTTTGCATCAATATAGTTTGCATCCCAAAATAGAATTGAGCCCATTAGTTCTGCAAGCCTGCTTTAAACGATGATTAATCACATGACAGCCCTGTGCAATAATTGCTCGGAGAGCATGCGGCAGTTTCAAGATAATTGTACAATCGCTACAATTGTTTAGAAAACGTTGTGGAATGGAAGCTGATAATGTGGATGTTTGGAGTTCCTGAAATGTAAATAGCAATTGATGAGCCTTTGCTCTCCCTCAGTACATTGGAGCCCAAAGGCCAGCCCCACCAGGCCCCAGTCCCTGGGCAGGGTGCAGGTGCAGCCCAGGGCCACTCCGGTGGAAAAGCTGCTGCTGCTGCTGCATACAGGTGATAGCCCCCATTCATATGTTCACTGTTTACTTATTCATAGCACTTAGACTTATATGCTGCTTCCCAGTTTTCTTTAAGCGGTTTGCAGAGCCAGCGTATTGCCCCAAACAATCGGGCTCCTCATTTGACCCACCTCTCAGCCGGTCAGGATCAAACTTATTAAATTTATATGCCCCCAGATTACATGTGGCGGCTTTGCCCATTGAGCTCAAACTGAGTAAAGTTTCCTGAGTCTTCAGTTTGACTCCCGAAGGCCAACCCTCACCTGGGTCCCGGTTTGCCTCCCACAGTATCCAGTCAGACGCCTCTGGGGTTCCCAAGAGAGGTAGGGACCCAGTGCTCCCTCCTCCTGTGGGTCCCTGCAACTGGTTGTGTCCCCCCCTCACCAGAGGCAGCCCTGGGCCTTTGAGAAGAAGGTCCCTCCGTCTGGGTGTCCTCCCTGACTTCCTCCAGTCCCTGGTCGTCTTCCTATCACATCCTCATCATATCTTGCAGTAATGAATTCCGCACATTAATTGAAGCTTTCTTTTGTTTCCTCCACGGCTTCACTGAGTGGCCCCTGCTGCTAGGGACGGAGAGAGGGGAAGGAAGCAGCCCCCAGCCCTCTTTTCTCCACCCAGGGCCTCCTTCTCCTTCTTTTTAACCTTTCTGCAATTTGTTCCCTTCCAGCATTTTCTCAAGCTCTTGACAGTTTGGGTTGTCCTCGTCTGCATTCCCCCCCCCCCCCCAGTTCTTCAAATCCTTTTCAAATGTGATGACTAAAACCGAGCATCCTATCCCATGCTATATAGATCTGCAATAAGAGCCTCCCATCGTTGGCAGCCTTCTTTCCAACTGCACCGTCATCTGTAGAGATGGTTTCTTTCTTTCTTTTATTTTATTTGATTAGATTTCTAGACCGCCCCCTCTCCCCGAAGGGACTCGGGGACTTATTGCCTTCTTCTGGGATGGACTTCCCAGTTTATTCGACAGCCCTGGGATTTCCTTGTGGTCTCCCATCCAGGCGCTAAACGACTCTGACCTCTTTTCCGCTGTTCAAAGTCAGCCTGGAAATCACTCCGAAGCCTTTGACTTCAGAGTATTTGTTTTTTAAAGAAGCAAGCCCTGACCCTTCCAACTTCTTTGATAGGCAAGTTTGCTGTTCCTGCAGAATTTTAGCTCCCATTGCTCAACAAACACAGTTAAAGAGGTTAGGGGCACGGCTTTTCCTAGAGCAGGGGTCGGCAACCTTAATTTATTTATTTATTTATTTAAATTTATACCCCACCCTTCTCCTAAAAAAGGACCCAGGGCGGCGCACAGGCGTTATTAAAACCATACAAAAATACATAATTATTAAAAACTATTAAACTATCTCTGTGCTAAAACTAATAAAACTCTACAATTTAAAATTTTCCCTATAAAATCACTCAAAGAGCCATTTGGAGCCCCGTTTCCCACAAAGAAGAAAACAACGGGAGCCACAAAACCCTTCCCAGGCCTGACTCTTTCCTCAGCGGCCACAGAACTGGCATCTGGGGTTGAATTAAACGTTCTGTTTTCTTCTGCAACTTTTCGGTTGATGGATTTACCTGTGGTTGGCCTACCGGGGGTGTCGGAAAGCTCAATAAATCGTATGCGGGCAGGTATCACACATTGGCGGTCGTGGCGCATATTTTGAGCTCCAGGGAGCTGCAGCAGGGGGATGAAAGACCCACCTGTGGCTCCAGAGCTGCTGGTTGCTGACCCCCGTCCTACAGAGATGGTGATTGCACGAGGGCTCTTTGCAGGCTGCCCAGTAATTTCAGTATAAAAAAGGATTGAAATGGGATGAAGAAGTTGAGAAATTCATTCAAACAGGACGAGGATGGCGGCGTCGTGCTGGTAGAGCTAATTCAGGAATTCGTGGGTGGTTTTTTTCTCTTTTGCACATGTGGCTGCAGCGATAAACGGCCCAGATGCTGGCCAAGGGTCCGTGGGCACCGTGTCGTCCGATTGTCCTGTTTGGTGGGGATAGGAGCAGCCATCGGGGTCTCTCGCAAGCATCCTCCAAAGAGTTAGGGACTCTGGCAGAGAGAAACCGTCACACGGCACCAGAAAGTGGGATGGTTATAACAACATCGTGGCAGGGATGAGGCTGGTAGTCCTCAACTTATGGCTGCAGTGGAGCTCAACATTTCTACCGCTAAAGTGAAACATTTGTTAAGCGAGGTTTCTCCCTTCTCCCTCCTCCCCACTCCAGTTTTACGACTTTTCTCGCCACGGTTGTTAAACGAATCACTGCAGGCAATAAGTTAGCCACCCGTTTGTCATGTGAACGGAAGGTCGCAAGAGGGACCCGCCGTGACCTTGAGACGCAGCAAGCGTCATAAATAGGAACCGGTTGCCCAGCGTCTGAAATTTGGTCACGTGACCGACCATGGGGGTGCTGCAGAGGGGGTAACTGAAAAAAAACCCCACTCCTAAGTCCCCTTATCCCAGGGTCTCTCAACCTGGGCTACTTGCAGATGTCCAGACTTCAACTCCCAGAATTCCCCAGCCAGCATTTGCTCAGGTGCTTTGGAGCATTCGCTGGCTGGGGAATTGTGGGAGTTGAAGTCCGGACATCTGCAAGTAGCCCAGGTTGAGAAACACTGCCTTATCCAGTGCTGCGGTAATTTTAAACGGTCACTAAATGAACTGCTGCAAGTCAAGGACTGCCTGAAGAATATAGCACAGGTGAGGACATGGTACCTGCAGGAATAACAGCACTCACGGGGTATTTGCTGGTGACAGAAGTCCTCATTCAGAGGCCCAAAAGGTAGGGCTCGGTGCTGGCCATCGGTCATGAGAAGCACCCCCAAAGGTGCCTTCCCCCCACCCCCCACCCTTCTCGGAGGCTCAGCGCATGCCACCCATTAGGGGGGTTGCACAAACAGTTGTGATTGTCCTGCCCTTCCTTTGTGTCTGCATGGCCGTTTTCATGACTGAAATTGATTGTTCTAGCAGGCACTCATTGCTTTTTGTTGACTGTTGGAAATCTAGAAGCCCCTGCTGGCCGCACAATGGGGAAGAACCACTCAGGGCCCATGACTGGCATATTCTCAGATCTCAATGTTTCTGCTGCGCTTACCTGGATGTAGATTTTGCCAATACAGCAAGCATCTCCGCTGCATAGAGCTGCTCTAGTCATTCATTCATTCATTCATTTATTGGGGGGGTGCTCTCCTTTATTCCCCAGAAGCCTCTGGACTGGCTGTGAAACCTCCATGATTTTTGTATTCTTAAAAACAAGGGGAATCAACCCCGAATAACAGAGGATTCCTATCCTCAATCATCCTGAGTCAGCAGAGAAATAATAGACAGAGGAGAAGAATGAGACACGGGTGCAAGATCCGTAAACGGTTCGACCCAAATCTGGGGCTCTTTGTTATTCCCTTGGGATCCCCTCCGAGGAAGCTGCATCCTTAGGGATTTCCTATTTCTCAGCCTTGGCAGCTTTTAAGATGAGTGCGTTTCAACTTCCTGCTGGCCGGGGAATTCTGGGAGTGGAAGCGCGTTCACTTTTTAATTTATTGCCAGTGCTTATTTCCTTGCATGAAATCACATCATTTTCCCCATTAAAAAGCAGAAACTGCCGCTGTTAAATTTTGCACGGTCTTAGTTGTAGGATGCCACGGTGAATTTGTGATGCTGGAAAACCGAATGGATTTAAAAAAAAAAAAAAACCAAACCATTGTGAGTTCGGACCCTGTTAAATCAATGTTTGCAGCACTTAGCTAACTACGTTGGCTCACTGGCCTTGGAATCCTTTCTCAGTAATCCTATTTCTTGCTCTTTGCTGTTAAAAGTTGCTCAAAAGACGAAGCCTGGGTTTTATATGTCATCTAACGTCACCTACAAGCCACGGAAAGCAACCCAGAAAAGGTGGTGGATTCATAAACACCTGATACCGATCGTAAAGCAGATTTTGTAACATTATCCAAAATTTGAAATCCGTCTGGATAGCGGTTTTGCTTTAATGGTGCCTTGGCACAACACAGATTTGACAATCGGTCGTTATTCAAAGCACTCGCGTGTGTGTGTGTGTGTGAGAGAGAGAGATGGAGATGCATGCTCTTGCAAGATGGGGTAAAATGAGGGAATCAATAGTATTTCGTCCCCCGCTTAAAAGCTTAAAAGCAGTTACGGCAGTGGCGAAACTCAGAAGTTCAGAAGGGAATCAAGCTCTGCGTTTTTTCTTAGGGCAGCCATTAAAGAGCTGCAGGATTCTGACCAGAGGTGAACTAATGCCAAGGGCCAGCATGGATTTTATAAGGGGGAAAGACAGCAGCTTGGATATTGGTTCCTGCCGGCCTTCCTGGAAAACTCAGTATTTTCTCAACCACGGCCGCTTTAAGGCGGAGGGGATTTCAACTCCTGGCTGGGGAATTCTGGGAGTTGAAGTCCCCTCCACCTTAAAGCGGCCATGCTTGAGGAGCCCTGTGTCAGGGTTCCAAAGAGCTTCCAAAATTAAGGCCTGAAGCCTTATTCCTTTTGGACCTCTGGTCTGCCACCCTGTTCTAAAGCCCGCAGAGCTGCAGTCCTTCCACCCCTTTGGACTGATGTGTTTGGAGCCCATCTTCTCCTGCATGGCTTTGGGCTTTCCCATTGAAGGGATGTGGAGAAGGTCTCCTAAGAGCCCCCGGTGGGCGGGTGGCGTTTCTGGCTGAGCCTGAAGGTCTCCTTTCTGTCCCGTCCGCCCCAGATCTTAACCTTCGAGACCAAGAACCCCACGGAGCTGTCGGAGCGCCTGCGGGCCATCTGCGGCAACCAGAGCAACGCCTACGCCCGCCTGCTGGAGTACCGCCTGAATGCGCTGCGGGGCCTGTGGAACGCCCAGCGCCAGCTGGCCCTGGAGGAGCAGCACGAGCGGGAGAGCTCGGGGGATGAGGAGGCGCTGGCTCTGCTCAAGCGGCAGGGCCTCCTGCAGCAGTCGGAGCAGGCGCCCTTCACCTCGCGCATGGGCCTGCTCCTGGTCTTCCCCCTGATCGAGTCTCAGAGCAGGACAGACCCTTCCTTGGGCAACGTCACCGCCGAGGTGCTCCTGACCTGCCTCCGGGACTGCCAGCCCTTGAGCCTGACCAAGGAGCCCGCCGACTGCCTGAACGGCATCGAGTCCCTGCTCTGCTCCTGGCTGGAGGAGACCTCGCCCTGCGGCCAGCACATCCCCCACAGGCAGAAGGAGAACGCCGCCGCCGCCCTGGTGGCCTTGGCTTGCGCCAGGTAGAGGGAGGGCGGGGGGTGGGGGTCTTCTGGTATCCTTTGGGGCAGGGCTGGCACCCAGGGCCCCTCGGGGGGGGGGGTTGTCCCTGTCCACAGCCTTAGTGGCTTCATGGGTTGATCCCTGAAGACAGAAGGGAAGCCCCTCCCCGCTCACGAAGGGTCTCTGCAGCTCCCGGTCTGGAGTGGGCATTGAGGGGAGGCTCTGCCAAGGGAAAGAAGCCTCCTGAACAGGATCAGGGCCCGTTTCCATCTCCTCCCTGCTGAAGTGCTGGGGCTCCCCATTGCCCTGAGTTGGGGGACAGTCCTCACAAAGCAGAGCCGGCCAGGGCCTTCTCTTCACTTCTGGGGTCTTCCTTTTGCATTCTGTCCACCGTGCAGAACAGTTCAAGAATGCTCTTGAGCCTCACCTAGCTAGGTTTTTCTTCCTTTTTCCCCCTGGGCTGCTTTCTCTCTCGCCACAATCTCTCACTCACTGCTACGTGTCCACTGATTGGAAAGGGAACCATATATAATATATGGGTATCGGTCCCCAAGTCTTTTGATGGATTGATTTACCTGGGCCTTAGTGTCCTGTCCTTCTCTGTGGAGAGAGCTCTGTCGCCTCCATTGGTCCCATGCAGTACCTGAAGAGTGACCACTGCCTTGTCCTCTCTTTCCCAGGGGATCCCTCAAAACCTTTGTCCACACCGTCCATCTCCTACAAAAACAGACTGACTTAGGATCCCTGCCTGTGGCTGATGTGTTGTACAGGTGAGGAGGAGGAGGAGGACGAGGAAGGTGGGGGGGGGGGGTGGAGTGGGGGGGGAGCACCCCACCTATTGCTCTAAACCACATGCATCACTTCAGCCGTGCCAAGTTCATTCTTTTCTCCCAATAGTACAAACCCAAAGTGTGCCAACATACAGCAGCCCTCTTCCCTTAAGAGCCCCTTAACTCTGTATTTTTCTGTAGTTAATTGTTCCTATTTCACAGAAGTCTCTCTGTGTGTGTGTGTGTGTGTGTGTGTGTGTGTGTCTCCCTCCACATCTGCTCCCTGAAGGCTGCTGCTTTTAGAAGGCGGACCCGGATCGCCCTCCTGCCTGCTTGGGGGCAAACACATGGTGTCCTGGGGCTTTGAGGACATGTTGCCGGCACCTGATGCGAACCCTGGCTCTGGCTCGGAAAATAAAGGTAGGAACGCAGGAAGGCTGGACATTCCTGCATTCCTTAGACTAGCCGAGGTTTGATCCTTTCAGGGTAGGCAGAAGCCATGGCTAAAAGGGTAGCCGGATAGAGGCAGTCAGGAGGTTTTACTCCACAGGAAATTCGCCTTCTTCAGAGTGAGGGACAGAGCAGATGCTGGTCAGTGCTCGGAACTGGACATAGTAAAAGATTTAACTGTAATGTAAAATGTAAAAAAGATGGGGAGACTCTGGAAAGAGTGCAGAGAAGAGCAGCAAAGAGGATTAGGGGACTGGAGGCTAAAACATAGGAAGAACGGTTGCAGGAACTGGGTAGGTCTAATGTAATGAAAAGAAGGACCAAGGACCAGGATAGCAGCCTTCCAATATCTCAGGGGCTGCCCCAAAAAAGAGGGAGTCAAGCTATTCTCCAAGGCACCTGAGGGTAGAACAAGAAGCAATGGGTGGAAACTAATCAAGGAGAGAAGCAACTTAGAACTGAGGAGAAATTTCCTGACAGTGAGAACAATGAATCAGCTTGCCTCCAGAAGTTGTGAATGCTGCGACACTGGAAGTTTTTAAGAAGATGTTAAATATCCATTTGTTTGAAATTGAATAGGGTTTCCTGCCTAGGCAGGGGGTTGGACTAGAAGACCTCCAAGGTGCCTTCCAACTCTGCTATTCTATTCTATTCTAAAATGAGACTAGCGCATCAAGCTTTTTTTGGCCCCAGTGGAAAGAAATCTGTTGGCCTTTTGTAGACCTAACAAGGGCGGCAGCCATACGGAAAGTCCTCCCTAGCAGGGCAGTGACGGTTGGTTGTGGCTCAAAGAAACATTTTCTGCAACGTTCTTTCCCCAAATTCTGTGGCTTTGGAAATCACCCCTTCCTCCTGCTGAATGCCTCTTGCAGATGCAGACTTAGGACGCTGCCTGGCAGTGGATGGACTTTATCTTTATACCACCAACTCCGTTGGCCGGGGAATCAGCAAATTGGGCTCCGGATTGCACGGTACTTTACGGTAAGCCCCGGACCAAAGCAGGCTCTCCGAGAGAGGAATGGCAACGGAGAGAAAGACCATGCTGGGGGGCTTTCAGGAGGGGTGGGAGCCACGAACAGAAGCGCCTGGGTCTGAGCTCCCCTGCTCTTCCTTTCAGAGGCTTTGTGTATTCCCGCAACGAGGAGCTGGAATCCGGCTGGGTGGCCTTTGGCAACGGCCGGCTGCTCCACCGGCCGGTCTCTTTCGACAGTAAACCCCACTCCCTTTTCCAGGTCATCGATCAGAACACGCTTCAGGTAAACTCAGGGCTGTGTTTAGAGTGACTGTCGGTTGCAGGGCCTGGCTTGCGATCGAGCCGAGTGGTCCAGCCCCTCCCCCCCCATCTTTATTTTAAAAAAAATACTTTTTATTAAGCTTTTTGCAAAACAAAACATTAAAAAAATCACATTTTACCTCCATTCTTCCCATTACTAAGACATCGGCATATCCCATTTAGTTTATGGTCATACATGCTTTCCGTTCATTTTACATGTACAATTTCCTTTTTACGTTCATGGTCTTTATTGTCATTGTAGAAAATAAATACAGTGAAATTGGTTTTAGCCTCACTGGTGCAAAATTATAGCGGAAACGGGAAAAACCAGTCATATGTTTCCGTGTGTGCATGGAGTGATTGTGGTTGTGTTTAGGAGTCTTGACAACCCAAGGATAGAAACTATTTTTAAACCTATTTGTTTGGCTGGCTAGACTTTGATGTATTCAACCAATGATGCCATTTATCCCAGAGATCAGGTCCCCCCGATTTTTAATCGTAATTAATTGCCCTTGTCTCTTGGGAAGCCGGGGGCTCTTCCAGAAAGCAAGATCAGAGAAGTCCCTCGTGCGCTTGCTGCTGTCTTTTCCTGGGGAACTTTGCCCTCAGTCCACAAAGGCTCAGCCTGGCTTAGGATCTGAGAACTATGCCAGCCAAGACCTGAAACTCTGCCCTGGATGCTTCCCAGGTGACTCGGGCTCTCGGTCTCCCTTTCAAAGCTAGGAATCCATTACTGAGAATGTCCGAGGATGAGCACAGTATTCTCTGCTGGCTGCATCGGAGACTCCGGCCAAGAGCTGAGACAGCAGCAGGAAAACCTGGAGCGTCCGTTTACCTGAGCCCGTTGCTGCTTAGCGTCGCAACCCAGTCGTTACACAAAGGACTCTCAGGACAGTTTAGCCAATGGATCTGCTAGTGCCGGTGGCCAGGATGAAGGAAACTACAGGGTCCCAATTAGAACTCATGTCTTCCTATTGGAACGTGTTGGGCGACCCCTTTGTCCCATCCTGTCCACACATGAGGACTTTTTGGGAGTATAAGGTGCACCTTTTTCCTTGAAAAAAAAAGCTGAAAATCTGGGTGCGTCTTATACACTGAATGCAGCATTTTTGACCTCCCGAAAACCCATCCCCTTTGCAAAAATGGCCATGCAGAGCCTTTAGGAGGTTTCCAGGGTGCTCCTGGCGGCTGGGGAGGGCAGAAATGAGTGAAAAACGGGCCGTTTTTTGCTCAATTTTGCCCCCACCCCCACCCCAGGAGCACTCTATAAGCCTCCTAAAGACTATGCATGCCCTTGGGGGGGGGGGGCATTTTTGCAAAAAATTGGCTGTTTTAGGGAGGTTTGCAGAGTGCAAAACCTTTTTAATTTGCCTCTTCAAATCTTGGTGCATCTTATACTCCGAAAAACACAGCACTTCAGTGTTTCTGATGGGGGGAGTACCGTGAGAGTAAAGCTTCTTCCAATTCTTTTGAGAAGAATTCAACCTTGGGGGGAAGGACCAGTGAGGAGGAGGGCAGGAAGTCCTTCCATGGTGTGGCTCTCGAGAGAAGCATATTTTTAAAAAAATCTCCTTCACTTTCCACCGTGCAGCTTGTTCAGCAAAGGTGACCTTGCAAGTTGGGGTGCTTTTGTTTGGCCGTGATGAGAAGAAGAACTTTCGTTTTGTTTCCAGCGCTCTTCTCTCCTAAAACAACAAGGAGAAGGAGAAGAAGCGGCGGCTCCGTCTCTTTGTGGCGCCCGTTTGAAATATAAATATTGATTTTAATTGCAAATGTCAGGCCGGCATCTCAGTATGCAGAACCACTTAGTGTCTTGATACTTTCTGGATCAGCTTGTCGTAATAAATGCCAGTAAAACCGGATTTCTCCTCCCTTCTGCTCCCCCCACCCCGTTTCTCTGCCCAGGTGTGCCAGCTTCTCCCAATGCCCCCCGATCACTTTCCCATAGGCAGCACTATGACCACCGTCCACCTCTCTTCGGACGGGACCTACTTCTACTGGATCTGGTCTCCCGCAAGCTTGAATGAAAAAAACCCCAAGGGCCACTCGGTCTTCATGGACATCTTCGAACTCAAGGCGAGTCTTGGCCCCCAGGAGGTGGGCACAAACGGAGGGGTGGGGGAGGCGGCACCTGCCTGGCACAGATGTCCTCCGGGTTGCAATGAACGTCCCACAGACGGGTGAAGGCTCTCTCCTTCTTTTGGCTTCCTTTGCCCAGGTGGAGAACGGCCTCTGCGTCGCCAGGCCCCTCCAGGAGCGCATCATCCTGACGAGGAAAGAGGGGGACTCGGCCAAGAGCATCAACGAGATGCTGCTCAGCCGGCTTTCCAGGTACAGAGCCTCGCCCTCGGCCACCCTGGCTGCGCTGACGGGCTCCACCATCTCCAATACCCTGAAAGAGGACCAGGCAGGTAAGGGGCAAATTGGGCCTGGGAGTCTCCCCCCCCCCCCGCCCCATTTCTTTTCTGGCTTCCCTGCCCAAGGGGGCAACTGAGCCGCCTTGTTGAACAGGGCGAACAACCTCAGAAAGAAGGTACAGCGCCTGCTTGTCCGAGGTGTCTTGTGAAGGACTTCCCTGGGGGATGGCAGTGCTTCTTCCTATGGTCCTGCATTGGACCAGGTCCTTCTCCACGTCGCCTTCTGCTTGAGCTTGCTTCTCCCTCTGCTTCTCACAATTCCCCTCCTCTTCTTCTACTCCCACCTCCCCCCCAGCTGCTAACACGAGTTGTGGCCTGCCTCTCAAAATGCTCCGGAAGACCCCGATCTACACCTGCGGGACGTACCTGGTGATGCTAATCCCGCCTCCGGGAGGCTCTGGCAGTTCCGCCACGCGCTCTCTCTTTGGGGGAAGCAGCGGTTTGTCGTCCTTGAAAAGTGAGTCCTCTCCCCTCTGGGCCTTGGGGGGAGCGAAAGAGCCTCCGTTGGCTTGGAGAGGCCGGCCGGGGTGTTCCACAAGGCGGTTTTGGCCCCCGAAAGTTGGCCTGTCTGCCTTAACGCCCAGTTTGTCCTTAGAATTCCCTGAGGGATTGATGGCAGATTCCTTCTTTAAAGTCCTAGCTTCCAGTTTGGTGTACAATCTCTCCGACGGGCAGTTTGCAAGCCGAGCAGACCTGATCGATGCTGCTGGGAGCTCCCTTGGACGTGGGGCCTTGGTCCCTGGCCTAGGTAAGCCCCGAATGCCTGCCCTAGATGATGCAGGCTGCTCCCGGCACCTTCCGAATTAGACTCCACAAGGGTGGCTTTCGTTGGCCATGAAGTTGCTGAGCTTCGACAGAACGCTTGGCTGCAAATTCCTTAAGAATAAATCACTCCTGAATAGTTGAAAAAAAGACACCAACATTCTGGTGTTGGTGGGAACGGATGCAGAGAAAGAAGACAAGTTTATCACCAGGGTAGGTGGATACACACAACCGAGTAACAGAGCTGGAAGGGACCTTGGAGGTCATCCAGTCCAACCTCCCGCCCTGCTCAGGCAGGAGACCCTATACCATGTCAGATCAATGGCTGTCCAGTCTCTTCTTCCAGCCCTCCAGGGTTGGAACATCCATGGCCTCTGGAGGCCAGCTGTTCCATGAAGAGGCTGAGATATTTTAACAACCGGTATCTCTGGATATCTGCTCGCTTTGCCTCCCAGTCCCCTTTTGATGAAGGGAGCTACCCATGTTTCTGTCCAGGCGCATGCTACGACGCCATGAACAACATGATCTGGACCTGCTCCAACGACTACATCGATCAGTGGTGCAACCCTGGGAACCAGGCCTTCCATTACATCTGCCAGAGGCTGGGAGTCAGCCATGTCATCTTGGAGCCACAAGGTAGGAAGCCACCTGAAATTCCCCTTGATTTGAACTTCCTTCTGAACCATCATCGGCCTCCCCTCCCTTGTTTCCTTGGTCGGAGGCGATTGGTCCTCTTGGCCAGGCAAGTTTAAAAACGCCACGATGATTTCCCATCCCCCCCCCCCCCCAGGAGACGCCATAGCCACAAACGAGGTTATCAATCAGTTGCTGCACCACGTGGGCGCCATGTGCATCCATCAGCTCAACCTGCTGGCCGCCAGTAACAATATGCCAATCACAAACTTCCTGGCCAAGCAGCACCCGATCGAAGCCCATCACCTCAGCAGCATCTGCGACATCATGGAGAAAGCCATGGTCAACGGGGACACCTGCATCATACGCTGCATCCTGGTGGTTTTCCAGGTATCTATACCTGATCGAGGCACACCTTTGGTCACCTGAGGTTACCCCGACAGCTCAGGTCATAGTGTGTGGAGGAGGGGGGGGGACTACCTTGGTGTGCCTCCGTTGTGCTCATGGTTGTTCTGTGGGGTAATTCGGCCTATTCTTTGGAGGTTCATAAGAAACAAAATTGGAGCATTTGAATGTATCGGCCTCTTGCCCTGTTTTCTTCAACGCCTCTTCTCCAATATTGGTAATGTGGACCAACCTGGTTATTTCAGTAAATTCAGACAGAACGCAGAGAAGCCAAGCGTGTGTCACTCCAGTGGCTATGCCTGTGTTTCTCCCTCCCATCTCGCATTGCAACGCTTGTCTTGCAGGTGGTTTTTAAATTTTTCTTCAGCCCCCAAACAGAGAAGAATCGGGAGATCGTAAGGCGATCGGGCCTTTTGCTTTGGCAGCTCCTGATGGCCCCCGTTGACCAGATCAGCCCCGAAATTCAGAAGGAGGTCTGCTTGGCCATCAGGTGGGTCACCTGGCCTCACCTCACAAGATCAAAAGGCCTCTCCATTGATGGGAAAGGTCATTTCTCATGAAATTAAGGACATAAAAATCACAAAGCAGCTGCTCCTTGCTTTGTTTGCCAGGACCCGTGAATTGGCTGTGCTGTATACTAAGTTTCAGCATATAGATGTATGTATGTATGTATGTTCTTACTTCAACCAAACATGCTACAGATTTCCAGACGGGTATCCATGATTCATGTCGTATCAAATAACATTGCCAGCAGTTCAAAGCATATGCTAGAGTAAAATCAGAATTATCTTCAGAACGCAGTGCTCTTTGTTTTATATGTTTTTGCACAAATGCTAAGTGTTGCCTTTCTTTGCCTTTTTAAGTTCTGGCCTAAGCATCCTGTACCCTGGAGAAACGGAAATTAATAACCTACTGAAACTGGTCTTAACCGAAGGTAAGAGCTTTTAAAGTTGCTGGAGTGCAAATTAATTGGTACATTAAAAACAAAATCAGAAGGTTCAGTTTGCTGCGTGCATCAGGCGAAGGTGGTGTGAGTGAGAGTTTTGCAGCCCAATCCCAGGCCTCTTTACTTACAGTATTTTGCAGAGTATAAGGCACACCTTTTCCCCTCAAAAAAGAGGCTGAAAATCTGGGTGCGTCTTAAACGCTGAATGCATCATTTTTGGCTTCCCGAAACGCTGCTCCCTTTGCAAAAATGGCTGTGCAGAGCCTTTAGGAGGTTTCCAGGGTGTTCCTGGGGGCTGGGGAGGGAAGAAATGAGTGAAAATCAGGTCCTTTTATGCCCCCAGGAGCACTCTTTAAGCCTCCTAAAGGCTATGCATGCCCTTTTTTGACAAAAAATGGGCCCGTTTTTGCGAAAAACTGGTTTTTGGGAGGTCTGCAGAATGCAAAAACTTTATTTTAAAAATTCACCTCTTCAAAATCTTGGTGCGTCTTATACTCCGAAAAATACCTTCCTCTTTGAATTGGCCCGTTCTAGGAGACAGGAACAGCGGCCTGGCCCAGCTTCGAGATGTGATCCTGACCAACATGGCTGAGCAACTCCAGAACAACAGATTTGGAAGTGAAGATGATGAGCACTGCAGGTAAACAAACAAACAACAACAACGCACACCCCAAACAGGGCCTGTGCATACGGATTGAGTGAATGTGGGCGTCTGCCTCCTGGGCAGCCAAGGGAGCTCTGACGACCGACTGACAGGAGGCGTTGCGGTTGGTCCTTGAATCTCCCCTCCTAACCCTTCCTCCTCCGCCCCCTTCGCCTCCTCTGCCTCTGAAGGCTGAACGATGAGCTTTTGCACTACATCCTGAAGATCGTGGTCCGGGAATCTTGCATCTTAATCACCAAGTGCCAAATCGTCTCTCGAGATGAATTTCAGAGGCTTCTCTCCACTGTGCCTGTGAGTAACCTTGCCGCCCCCCCTCCCCCCGGCTCTCCTCCGGGGGCTGCAGTGGGGAGAATGAGGGGAAGGGATTGGGGGGGCGACGGGACAGTTTCTCCTTTTGGGGAATCTCGAAGCCTTGATTGGCAGAGAACTCTGTCAACCTGGCCCTCCTCCTCCTCCTCTTGTTCCTGGCCCAGAAAGTTAACATTTGGGGCTCTGAGAGTTCACCATTGCTTTTAATATAAATGGGGTCACTTCATGCTAACTTGTCTTTCGGTTTGGTAAGGCCCGGGAACTTGCCATACCTCTCCCCAAGTTTAGCGTGAATGAATGTGCCCACATTTTCTGGCGCTTCTTTGCCCCACTGTGACCCCCCCACATCTGGAGAAGGAAGGACGGAGCCTTTTCTCTGTGCGCTGCCCTGTGTGTGTGAGTTTCCCTTGGACCTCAGTGATCGCCTGCTGGCTTTCCTTTGGGCCAACGTCCGCGTTTGTCTTCAAGGCCGCCTCTGCCTGCCTGCGGTACCTGATGGCCGTACAGAACCACCTTCTGAGTAATACCGTTTTGATTAAACCTGACGAGAGCGATGACAGTGACAGCTCCTTGCAGGGAGAGACCTTGAAGGTACAGGTAAACACCAAGTCTGAAACGCCACTGCCCTCGCTTCCTCCTGGCCCCGGTGCTGCCGCCTCTCCAGCCAACGGGTATGGCCCTCTCGGTGCTCACCGTCCGTGGTCGTGATGCTTCAGCTGGAATCCCCCCCCCCTCCCCAAAGAGCCTCTGCACTCTGCTGGGAGCAGCCCTGGCTAAAAGCTACTCCTGGCAGAATCCTCGTATCAGGCCAAGGGAGGTTTCCGGCCTTCCCCAGCTCCTCCTTCGGCCTAGAAAACTCTTAAGGGGAAAATGCTTTGTAGGTCACACCTGAGGCGGATGAGTGTGCCCCCCCCCCCCACACACACACTCCGGGAGGGTTCTGTGCTCACCTTTGCTAACTTCTCTCAACCCTGCCTGGAAAACCTCCCCGTCAAGCAGCCGCCTTGTCCCTGGCTGGCTCCCTCAGGGGCTCCACCCGTTTTCTGTAAAATTCAGCCAGTAAAAGCAGAGTTCCCGAATTCTTTCCATACCCTTCGGGGAATTCTAATGCTCTCCCCCCGCCCCCTTACCCCTGGGTTGGCTTTGTCTCTGGGGTGGGCCCGGGTGGATTTCTGTCCATTTCCGTCTTGCTGTGCAGGAAGTTCCACGTGGCTCATCCTTTGTCCTCCCTCGGATATGTCCGTCACCGTCTGGAGTAGATGCTACATGTGTCCACGCCTCGTCTCATCCAGCCACCCCCATTATTTCGTTTCTGTTTGTTTCCTTCCGTTTCTCTCTGCAGTTGCTCTCATCCTCTCTTCCCTTCCAGGACGGTTTCGCTCCCTGTCCGGCCCAACAAGCAGGCTGGATTAATCGTTCTGATAAGTACCGGCAGAGTTGGGTCCCGGCCTGCTTAGCATCCCGCTGCACTATCAGCTGGCTGGAATTCCCTGTGTTGGTTTTGCCCCCTCCGGTTTCCCCAAAAAGCAAACCCTTCTTGGCCGCCCAGGATGATGGGAATGGGGGAAATGGGAATAGTTGAACAGAAGGATCCCATTTAGACTCTAAGGCAGATTTTTCAGGGAAAGGTCAGTTCGTGTTGGGATCTTGTGGTTTAGAGAACCACTAAGTGAGTCTCCCGCGAAAAGTGTGTTTAATTCAGCTTCCCTAACCTGGGGCCTTCCAGGCATGGTTGGGAAACCCACGTTGACCCCCGAGCCAAATGTGGCTGAGCGCTTTTCCCCCAGCCTCAGTCTAGCTGACGCTGGAGATCAGGCTCTCTGTCTCAGTTGGACTGATTTAGGGAGGTTCACTTGTGGCCTGGTGAGAAACGTGGTCTTTGAATTACGTGGCCTCCAGAATCAGTGAAGTGCTTAAGTAGTTTTAACAAGGAGGTTTCATCACATACAAAAGGCCTCAGTGGTGCAGGGGTTAGAATGCGGCATTGCAGGCTGATTCTGCCAACTGCCATTCGATTCTCACCGGCTCAAGTTGACTCAGCCTTCCGTCCTTCCGAGGTGGGTCAAATGAGGACCCAGATGGTTGGGGGAAGAAGAGGCTGACTCCGTCAACCGCTTAGAGAGCGCTGTGAAGCGGTACATAAGCCTAAGTGCCATTGCTATTGACTTTACAGGCAGAGGGGCAGGGATAGGAGCATAGGGGTGTTTCTTTTGTCAAACCTGTCCTGCCATCATTCCTGCCCCAGGTTGTTGATCCACGGCACAAGAGTCCTGAGTGGGGAGGGGTGGACCGATAGACACACACACACACACCAGATCCTGCTGTTCCTCAGACCTCGCCTGGCTTGTTATCACGCTCATCCCATTGATTTTGGAAGCCCGTCTTTCTTTTGCATGAGCCTCTGTGTTGGATATAGAAGCGAATTCTTCCGTGGGGGCCTGTCGAAACACGGCTCTGAAACTTGCTTTGTCTCCTTGCAGGAGCTGAAGACCAGCATCTTGGCTCTGGCCATGCAGATTCTCACGGGCTGCGACGAAGTCCTGGAGAAGCTGCAGCAGGTCACCACCGCCCTGATCAACAGCGACGTCCCAGACAGAGAACAGAGGTAAGGCCCCTCTGTCAAAGCTACAGAAAAATGGTTATTTCAATTAGGCCGTATAACAGAAGGCCAGAGCAAAGGGTCAATATTTCCAATATTTCAAGGCTGGCTGGGGAATACTGGGAGTTGCAGTCCACAGGTCTTCAGGCGGCCCAGCGTGGACATTCCCGAGTTAGCAATCATTGGGCCAGCCGTTTCAGAAGACTCCGGTCCAAGGTCCAACTCCGAGGTGCAAGGAGGGAGGTCCCAGGGCCGAGGGGGCGTTTCTTGAAACGGCCCCTCCCTCACAAAGCCGAATGGGGGGGTGGGGAACTCTCCTTGCAGATTGAAAGGCCTGGAGCAGGTGACCAAAGCGACCATCCTGGGCCATTTGCTCCCCGTCCTGCTGACCTCCCTGATGCATCCGAACCTCCAGACGTTGATGGTGGCCGATCCACTCATGCCTCAGCTGGTGCAACTGGTCCTCTACACCAGCCAGGTACCGCCTGCTTCCCTTTCCCCACCCTCTTTGGCCTTGTCAGTTCACACGCAGCCCTCCTCCCCTAGACCTTGTGACTCCTTTGCCTGGTGTTGTGTTGCAGACGGCCTTGTTGCTGAAAACTCAGTCTCCGGTTTTCTCGGACGTCAACGGTTCTCCTCCAGGGGCCTCTGAAGCGAGGAGCAAGGTCTTCCCCGATGAGAGGTGATTGGCCTACGCAGCAGAGCGCCCCCTCTGTTACTCTTCCCTGAATTCTCTTTTTCTTTCCTTTTCTCTCTCTCTCTCTCTCTCCCTTTCATTCACTACCTGGAGATTTTGTGCCTGGAGTGATTGCTTATTTTAAGGGATCATCGAAAGATAAAGACTTCGGCTTATACGGAAAACCAATTTGTCAACTTGAGAAGAGCTGGAAGTATAATAGCTATAGCACTTTGACTTATATACTGCTTTACAGCCCTCTCTAAGCAGTTTACAGAGTCAACCTTTTGCCCCCAACAATCTGGGTCATTTACAGGCCTCGGAAGGATGGAAGGCTGAGTCAACCTTGAGCCAGTCAGGATCGCACTACTGGCAGTTGGCAGAATTAGCCTGCAATACTGCAGTCTTAGCAGGAAGGAAGGAAGAGCAATAGCACTTAGACTTATATCCGCTTCACAATGCTTTTACAGCCCTCTTTAAGCAGTTTAGAGTCAGCCTCTTCTTCCCCCAACCATCTGGGTCCTCATTTGACCCACCTCGGAAGGACGGAAGGCTGAGTCAACCTTGAGCCTGGTGAGATTCGAAACTGCAGCTAGCAGTCAGCTGAAGTAGCCTGCAATGCTGCACTCTAACCACTGCGCCACCTCGACTCTAAGCCAGGAGTATCCAGCCTTAACAACTTTAAATCCTGTGGACTTCACACATCTCAAAGTCGCCAAGGATGGGCAGCCCTTGGTGAAAGAACCAATGTGTTCCTTATCTCCATGACTTTAGCAGCCTCAAGGCCCGTAGCAGCAAATAAATAAGTCCCAGAAGCGACATCTTTGAACCCACACGTGGGCCGGGTGATCGTTTGCACCTAGGGTTGCCTGGTGGTAGCAATGCCAGGATTTGGCTGCCACAATTCCTTGGAGTGAAGCTTAATCTGGCCTACCTTTTCCCCCCCTTTTTTCCTTCTCTACATTGAATGCCAGGATGCTGGAAGAGAAGGAAGAGCCGGGCTTCCTCACTGGCTTGAAAATCCCAGCTCCTTGGGCCGCTGGCAAGACGGTGGAGACCGTTCATCCCGTCAGGGATAACTACAAATTCAAGGAGACGGTGCACATTCCAGGCGCCCGCTGCTTGTACCTGAGGTTCGACAGCCGATGCTCCTCCCAGTACGATTACGATAAGGTCAGTCGGGGGTCAGACCATCAACTCCAGCCTGGGTGGGGCCTGTGAGGAAACACGGAGCAGCCTCGAAGCCCCTTCTGAAGCGGTGGCTTCGGTTTTTATGATTGGTCACAGAAAGGAAGCTAGAAAAGAAAGCAAGAGAGAGAGAGAGAACCCAGATGAGACACTACTAAGTGGAAAAGGGGGGGGGGGCAAAGAAGGGGAGAAATAGAAAAGAAAGTATGAATATATAAGTATATGTTCAAGAATGAGATATAAGAGGGGAAAAACAGTTAGGACATGATAGGGAAGAAAAGGGAAAAGGAAAGGATAAGCATAAAATTATAACGGGGTTTGCGGGAATAGCATCCCGAAAATACACCAGTTGAGAGTTGAAAAGCGAGAACCACGACAAACGAAAAGGAAAGGAAGAGAGGAGGAGAGGAAAGAGGAGGAAGGAAGGAAGAGGAAAGGGGAGGAAGGGGGGAAGGGAAAGAGAGAGGGCAGGAGGGGGAGGAGGAAGAGAGGAGGAGGGAAGAAGGGAAGGGAAAGGAGAGGAGGAAGGAAGGAAGGAAGTAGAGAAGGGAGGGAGGGTGAAGAGAAAAGGAAAAATAGGCTGGTGGCAATACAAAAGAGGTCTACGAGATGGCAAGCCAAGCGACCCAACATGGACACTTTCACCTTTGATATGGAAAAACAAATATGTAAAAGTGATAAACGAGAGCCAATAACTACGTGAATGGAGTCCTGCAACTACAGATAAGGGAATAAAAATAAAAAGTTGAAGCCTTGGGAGAAGCTTCCCTTGGTGTTCTCTTACCGCTAGGCGGTCTGCGCGGTCGGAAGATCCAAGATGGCGCCATTGATTGGCTTGCTGCCCTCTGAGGAGCCCTTAAAGAAAGGCCCCCGCGGCTTCTGCCCCCGTGCCATTCTCCTGTGCCTGTTGTGTTTCCGCTGCAGCTGGTGATCTACGCCGGGCCCAACACAAACAGCCGGAAGGTTGCCGAATACGGAGGCAACACCTTGGGATACGGCAGCCGCAGCGTCTTGGGCACCGGCTGGCCTAAAGATTTAGTCAAGGTACCGAACGGCCCTTTCAACTCAAAGGGGGAAAAGAAGCCACTTACTCCCAAATCGTAGACAAAAAATAGATTTCCAGGCTCCTGGGGTTATGATACGCAGAGGAGGAGGACGCTGTTTCCAGAGTGGGTTCTGCATCTTGTCAGAGCAACCTGTGGAACCTGGCCTTTCATGGACTCTCTTCTCCTCCAGGTGGAAGGGGACACCGTCACCTTCTCTTTCGAAATGCGGAGTGGCCGAGAACACAACACCCCAGATAAAGCCATGTGGGGCTTCGGCTGCACGGTCCGGGCGCAGGTACGGGCTGCAGGCTTTCAGCTGGGGGGAGTAACTCCATCCCGGCAGCGTCCTAACCCGGCTTAATCCTTCTTCCACTTCCAAGGGGTGGCAGGGTGACGGTGGGGAGGCTGAGCACCGGCTGTGCTTCATTCACCGCTCCCGAACGGAAAGAAGTCCAAAGTCTTCGCCTAGTGAATGGAGGCACCACTCCTTCCACCTCCCTTGCATCAGAGCCGGCTTTTTATGGATTTGTGGTTTTTATTTTCACTCACGTTGGACAATCCCCTGGGTGCAGACCAGGCACCGAGGCCGTAACTCCCCCTGCGTTCTCTCTGCTTCCCCCCCAGGAATCCTCGGAAGACGTCTCGGGAGGCCTGCCCTTCCTGGTCGACCTGGCGTTGGGCTTGTCCGTCCTGGCCTGCTCGATGCTGAGGATCCTGTACAATGGGCCGGAGATCACCAAGGACGAGGAAACGTGCCAAGAGCTCCTGCGGTCCAAACTCTTGCAGAGGTGGGCAGCCCAAGCCGGGAGACGGGGGGGAAGGAGGAGGCCAGCCCTGCAGGTCCACCGCCAGCATTCGCAGCTGATGGTTCCCTGAAAGGAAGCGGAGGGCTTCCCAGTGGGAAGGGCACCACAGCCCTTCCTGCTTCCTGAGGCAAAAGGCCAAGCGGCCCCTGGTGTGGTTTCGTTGTTTTCAGATGCCAGTGGCAAGTGGAAGCCAATGGCGTGATCTCCCCGGCCCTCACGCCCAGCCCTTCCCCGCTGCCTCTCACCATCGAGGAGGACCAGGAGTTCACGTACCCATCAGACGTCCTCATCCCACCTGTGGGCCACTATTTTGACCTGCCCCGCATCCGACTCCCGCCCGGAATCATGATCAAGCTCAGGGAAATATCTGGCCGTGCTCGCCCTCAGTTCCGACCCAGCATCAGGTGTGTGTGTGTGTGTGTGTGAGAACTTCCTTTGGTTGCCTTTGCTTTCTCCAGATCTGCAGCTCTTGCCTCGTTTGTTGTGCCCCACCAGCGGAGGTGGCAGCCGATTCAGACAGTGGGGAGGGTTGGGGAGGAACCTGGGCCAGTCCTGGAGTCTGGGGAAGGCTCTGAGGAGGGCTCTGTGTCGGAGGCAGAGAGGGCGCCAGGGCCGTATGACAGTTATCAGCTGCCTTCGGAGTCAGACATCAGTGGGGCAGAAGAACAGGCTGGAGCCTGTTCCCAGTGTGCGCATGAGCAGACTTGACAGATGAAGGGAAGAGCTAAAGAACGGGCCGACTTGGGAGTAAGGCCACAGGTGGACAGTGAATGGTTCCTCCCAGAGGAAGTAAAAGAGGAGCAAGAGGGAAGGGGAGTTTGCAGGAGACCCTTAGTTCGCTTCATTGGTTCGTGACTTTCCTCGGAGACTCCTGGCCAAGTTCTGCAGATCTGGGCCTGGCAGCTGTCCAAGCCAGATGAGGTCTGTGACCGTAAATCCTCCCTTGAAAGACTTTGCTCGAGGTGAAGGAGCAGAATTCACAGCCAATTAATAAAAGGGGGTTTTGTCGGGACCAGGAGTCGGCTTCGTGCTCTTGGGAAGCCTCGGTCAGAACATTGCCCAGATATTTGTCAGGGGGTCCGTTTGTCCAACGTTGATCCCCTCTGAGATTTTTGGGGGGGGTTTCTCCCTCCACAGAGAGGTGATCCAGCCAGATGTGATGGAAGAAATGGTGGTTTCGTGCGTGATCAAGCACTTGAATCTGGTTGACGCGCTCCAGTCCCTCATCAACTTCCAGTATCAGGAGGAGCACGCAGAGGAATACGACCTCCTCTGCAAAATCATGGGGGAAACCTTCAAGAAACTGAACGCCATGGAGAGGCAGCTGCAGGTAGAGCCTGCCGTGAGAATCTGGCATCTGCTTTCGGCCTTTGGTGTCCCGGGAGGCTCTCGGTGGGCTGAATGGGAATTATTTCTCCTGAACTCCTGGGGAGGGAGGGAGGGAGGGTCCAGCTTTTCCATGCTGCTTTTCCCCTTTTTGGCCAGAGTGTGGCTGAACTGGAGCAGAAATGGCAAAGCGAGGTGGAAGACGCCACGCATGGAAAGCTGGAGAATAACGTGCCCTTTTTCTACGATTATCACTTCAATGAGGTAAAGGCTAAGACTCCCCCGTTATGCTGGGCTGGCTTTGTGGTGGCTTCTTCCCGAATCCGTCTTCCCTTTCTCTCCGTTCCCCTCAAATGCTGAGCTGTGTTTTTCACGGCTCCTGGACAACCCCCCACCCCACCCCACCCCCGCAGCTTTAAAACTGCCTGCCTGATTCTCTGCTGGAAATTAGATCTCTGCCGGTGGTCCTGGGAACAACGGGCTTCTCCAGGCATGAATGCCAGACAAGGGGTCTCGGGGGTTATAAAGCGGAAGGGAAGGTGGCAAATAGCGTCTCTGGATGCTTCAGTTCTTCCAGATCTCTGGGGAAGGGTCTCCGTATGTGCGGAAATAGAATTCTTCCTTTGGCAGAAGCCTTAGGAGTTCTTGCAAAGAAGAGCCCAAAGGAGCATCTAAATCAGTGTTTCTCAACCGTGGCGACTTTAAACCCTGTGGACTTCAACTCCCAGAATCCAACTCCCAGATTCTGGGAGTTGAAGTCCACGGGACTTAAAGTCGCCAAGGTTGAGAAACACTGATCTAAATGAAATCAGGCGAAAAAAATAGAGGGCTGTCTTGGATCCAGGTGTTGCCGTGAAGCCTCTGAGAGGCTCACCTGCTTCAAAGGTCGTCCTTGGACACCTGACCTTTGGGGATAGACGGCTTCTGAATGCGGAGAGCCAGGTTTCAGCCCATGGAGAATCCCCTCTTGCAGGGGCCTTTCTCTCAGATGGAGACATGGATTTGTCTGGCCCCCCTTTCCCCACACGGTGGCTTCCCTTCCTTTCAGAGCAAAATGAAAGAATTGGAGCTGCTGTGCTCAATGAAGGAGATTTCTTTCGACGGAGGAGATCTCGAGAACATGGTCCTTTCGCTGAGGTTGGTGCCACGGGGGCGATGTTGGGATGGGAAGCCTGCTTGGCCACCTCCGCTCCTTCTTGTTTGTGTGTCTGTGTGTGTGTGTGTGTGTGTCTGTGTGTCTGTGTGTGTGTGTTGCTCCCCATCTTCGGAAGCTGAGTCCCTCCGGCCCTTTGCCTCCTCCTGGAGCGACCAACCTCTCTGTCTTTGGGCTTCCCCCTTCCCGGCTCTCTAGGGAGAAATTCTTCCAAGAGGTCAACTCGGTCATCCAGAAGCCTTCGCATCCCATGGCCAAGACCAAAGTCCTGGTCAAGAGCCTGATGAACCGAGCAGAGCTTCTCCTGCACGTCACCATCGCTGCCCAGTCGGGCCTCACCCGAAGCATCTCCGGCACCCCGGCAGAGACGCCAGGTAAGGAGGGAGGGGAGGGGCCGGTCTGCCCTCCTCGGAAGCGCTCCCCCGTCCCCCGGGTCCTTGGTGGGTTTCCTGAACACGGGTGATGGCCACGAAGGCTCATCCTCCCTCTTCCTGCTCCTTAACGCGCAGCGTGCAAGTCCGCCTCGGAAACCAAGGTCATCTCCCATGCGGTCCGCCAGCCAGTTTTCCTGCGCAGCATGTCGGCCCCCTCCGATCTGGAAATGATCGCAAACGAAGATCTGGAGTTCACCAGGTCGAGCCAGAGGTCGGCATCCACCTCCCTGGGATTAAAGTTCGGGTCTGTCTTAGTCAGCCTTTCGGGGGAATCCCACAGGCCCCCCCTCTCCCCCGATCACACACACCCCTCCCGTCTCCACGCAGGCGGCGCCACGTCCCGAGCCACAGGAGCAGCTCCTTCACCCTCCTGCAGTCGCTGGCCATCGACGACAGCCGAGACAAGCCCACCTACAGTGTCCTCCTGGGACAGCTCTTTGCCTTCATCGGAACCAATCCTGAGCAAGCAGTAAGTCCCGCCTCTTGGGCTTGCCCAATCCAAGACAGCCGCCACACCTGGCCGTGCGCAGTTGAATTCTCCAGGAACCATCAGGAAAAATAGCCCACACCCGTTACCTATGAATATTTAATTGCCACCAGGCTGTTAAAAGCTCCTTTGAGTTATTTCAATAATGCAGATAAGTAATTCAAATAAATAATAAGAGTCACGGTGGCGCAGTGGTGAGAGTGCAGTACTGCAAGCCACGTTTGCTGTCTGCCGGCTGCCTGCAATTTGGCAGTTCAGATCTCACCAGGCTCCAGGTTGACTCGTCCTTCCGTCCTTCCGAGGTGGGTCAAATGAGGAGCCAGATGATGGTTGGGGGAAGAAGAGGCCGACTCCGTCAACCGCTTAGAGAGGGCTGCAAAAGCACTGTGAAGCGGCCTATAAGTCCAAGTGTTATTGCTATAATATTTAACTATTTAAATAGCTTGTCATTCAGGAGGTTGGAATGTCTTAAGAATCTTCTAAAATTTGTCTTTGTTGTGGCCACCATGGGAGTCCCCATCCTTTATTTTTTTTAAATTAATTCCGCACCCTTTCCCTTCAGGGCAAAGGTGACACCCCGAGGTCGCTCAAGCGAATCGGTCGGTGGACCCCACAGCCCACTCATCTCCCTCCCCCCTCCCCTTTCCTCCTAGGTCTCCAGCAGCAGCTTCCTGTTGGCCGCTCAGACGCGCTGGCGGCGTGGAAACACCCGGAAGCAGGCTCTGGTGCACATGAGGGAGCTGCTGACGGCGGCGGTTCGCGTGGGCGGAGTGACGCACCTGGTGGGCCCCGTCACAATGGTGCTCCAGGGAGGCCCACGGTCAGTTCCTGGGGGGCTGGAGAAGGGAGGCTGTGGCTGGGAGTGCCTGCAGGAGAACATTCCCAGGCAATTGTGCTGTTTTTGTTAGCCAAGTTCCTGAAGCTAATCTCGAAACTGGGACTTCGTAAGTTTGGAAACTTGAAGAATGGTGGACTTCAACTCCCAGAATTCCTAGGAATTGAAGTCCACCATTCTTTGAGTTGCCGAGGTTGAGAAAAGCTGCTGTGAAAACCCCCCGCAAGAGGATTCCCACTTTCTGGGATGATTGGAGTCAACGTTGAACAGTCCCGCAGCCTCCCGTGGGGGGGTCTGGCGCTTGGGAAGCCTCTGAGTTTTCCCCTTCCCGCAGAATCGAAGAGCTCACCTGCGGAGGGATGGTGGAGCAAGTGCAGGAGGCCTTTGGGGAGACCATGACTTCGGTGGTGGCCCTGTGCGCGCGCTACCCCATCGCCTGCGCCAACAGCATCGGCCTCCTGTGCACCATACCATACACCAGGTGAGTCGGAGGGGGCCGGCCTCAGGGTTTCCGTTAGCCTTTGCCCCCCCCCCTCCCCCCAGCCTCCCCCAGACCCAAATGTGACCGGCCGCTGCTGCTTCCTCTCCCCCAGGAGCGAAGAGAAGTGCCTGGTGAGGAGCGGCCTGGTGCAGCTGATGGACCGCCTCTGCAGCTTGAGCAGCCAGAACGAATCCAGCTCCAGCGAGAAGCAGACCAAGAAACAGAAGGTGGCCATCATGGCTTGGGCCGCTTTCCAAGTGCTGGCCAACCGTTGTGTCGAATGGGAGAAGGAGGAAGGTATGTTCTGGCCGAGGCTTCCCGAGAGCTTGAAGCCAACTCCTGGTCCCAACAAAAAATCCCCTTTGCTTAATTGGCTGTGAATTCCGCTCATTCTCATCCAGGAGATTTGCGGTCACAGACCTTCTCTGGCTTGGAGAACTTGCCAGGCCCTGATCTGCAGACCTTGGCCAGGAGTCTTGGAGAGTCAGGAACCAATTAAGTGAACTCTTGGTCTCCTGCAAACTCCACTCCCCTTTCGCTCCTCTTTTGTTTCCTCTGGGAGGGGCCGTTCATCGTCCACCTGTGGCCTCACTCCCAAGTCGGCCCCTGTTCTTTAGCTCTTCCCTTCGTCTGGCAACTCTGTGCATGCGCACTCTGGGAAGAGGCTCCATCTGTTCTCCTGCCTCACTGATGTCTGACTCTGAAGGCAGCTGAGAACTGCCAGAGGGCCCTGGCCCCCTCTCTGCCTCCGACCCAGAGCCCTCCTCAGAGCCTTCCCCAGACTCCAGGACTGGCCCAGGTTCCTCCCCAACCCTCCTCACTGTCCGTATCTGCCGCCAGCTCCACTGGCCACAACAGTAGGAGGTTTGCTGTCCCTGCAGGAAGAGCAAGGCTGGATGGGGAGCCCAGTGGGAGCAGGGGGTCTTGGAGGGTGTGTGTGCGCAAAGCCCCCTTGTGTCCAGTCCTTTGTGCAAAAATTAATCGATGCACTAGAAGGCAAAAGCCAGCATGGCTTCCCAGCTTTTCACCTTGGGAGTCTTCTTCCCCCCTGGGTGAGATGCGCCTGCTTGTCGAGGGGGTGTGGGGGGAAGAGGGTCACCCTGATGCAGGAGGGGGCGGGGCCATGCTGCTCTGATCGGAGCTGACCCTTCCACAGGGGGATCCACGGAGGCGGTGCATTCGGGCCTCGCTCGCCAGGTCTCCAGCCTCTTGACCAACCACCTGGCCCGGGCCACCGAGTGCTGCGGCAACCAGGCAGCCGGCAACGACGCCCTGCAAGACGTCCTCAGCCTTCTGAACGACCTTTCCAGGTAGAGTGCTGGAAGAGGCCTGGACTTCAACTCCCAGAATTCCCCAGCCAGCTGGGCTTCTAGCAGACCAGTGTCTCCCAACGCCTGGCAAGTTTTAAAAGATGTCTGGACTCCTAGAATTCTCCTGGGGAATTCTGGGAGTTGGAGTCCAGGCATCTTCGAGCTACCAAGGTTGAGAAACAATGGTTTGCTAGACAGTCTCTGATTGGAGGGCCTGTTTTACAGCGGGGTTGAATCCTGCTGTGGCTGGCATGTTACTGAGCATATCATGATATGGGATCCTTCCTCCCTCCCTCCGTCCCTCCCTTTCATCCATCCATCCATTCCTTTGTTCCCTTCTTCCTTCCCTCCCTCCCTCCCTCCCCCCAGGAGCCACATTGGCAAAGCCATCCTCAGCCAGCCGGCCTGCGTGTCCAAACTGCTCTCTCTGCTCCTGGACCAGCGCCCCTCCCCCAAGCTGGTCCTCATCATCCTTCAGCTCTGCCGCGCCGCCCTTCCCCTCATGAGCGTGGAGGACTGTGGGAACGTGGAGCTGCCCCCTTGGAGCTACTCCGTGCCTTCCCTGAACAGCGAGCAAGACGATCCCAGCGACCCGGCCTCCAAGATCGCCTCCCTGCTCTTGGCCAAGCTGGCGGATTACGTCGTTCCAGGTAGCTGTTGGCCGAGGTTCCTCTGGATCACGAGGGAGGATTCAGAAGGCGCCGTTTCCTGTCCCTTATTCACCTTGGCAGCTGTGAGATGGGTGGACTCCGACTCCCAGAATTCCCCAGCCAGCCTCTCGGGGTTGAGGAGTCGGCTGAGTTCGTCAAGGGCTGGTTATTTCGAGCTCTGTGTTTGATGAGTCTGACCCAGAGTCTACGGGCGAAGCAGCTGCAGGTTAAGTTAAGCTGGCAGGGGACATTGAACTCCAAATTCATTCGTCCCTCCCCCCCAACAGGCTGCCAGACGGTTCTCTCTCCAACCGCTTCGGAGCCCGATATGTCCCTCACGAAAGCGAACCCCAAAGGTTCCCTCAAAGGGGACAAAGACCCAGGAGAAGAGAGCGAGGCCGTGGACGGCAAGCTCTCCATCTTTATCCACAAGCGGGAAGATCAGTCGTCTCACGAGGTCCTCCAGCCACTCTTAAGGTAACTGGGGGCCGGGAGGGGAGGCGCCGTGAAGAGCCACCTGTTGCCCTGCCATGCCCTCACCCCCCTCTGTGGTCCTTCTCTTCGCAGTAGCTCCGAAGGCCGCCCCTTTCGCCTTGGCACAGGCGCCAACATGGAGAAGGTGGTGAAGATGGACCGAGACATGACCAAGGTCAGGGGGTTTTGTAAACGGCTCCGTTGCCCTCCCCAAACCTTGAGAGGCGCCCCAAGGGATGCCACGGGCTGCCCTCCGAGCGAGGAACCTCCCACGGGGATCCGCGCCGAGGACGTGGGACGGGCCCATGGCAACCCAGGCGTTCCTTCCCCAGAGCGGCTGCTGCGAGGTGATCACGGAGGAGGCGGCCGCGGCTTTGCGGAAGGCCACCAAGTGGGCCCAGTCCGGGCTGATTGTGAGCGTGGGGCCCCCGGTGGAAACGGTCAGTCCCGAGAGCACCAGCGGCCTCTCCACCGGGGACAAGAAGAAGACGGCCCAGACCTCCATCTGCAGGGAACGGAATTCGGAGCTGGCCAGGTAGGCTGACCTCCGACCTTCCAAAGAGGTAGCCAGGAGGTGTTGGGGGGGGGGGGGGTTCCTGGCTTTGGGAAGCAGCTGTGCAGATTGAGCCCTCGTTCTTGGCTCCGCTTCGAAGCCCCGAAGGTGGTGGGCAGGGGGCCGGTGGAGTCCTCTGGGCAGGGCTGTCCTGGGTATCGCCTGACTCCCCTCCCTCAAATCAGGACTGACCCCGTGCGGCCCTTCATCAGCGGGCACGTGGCCAACAGCATGGCGGCCGAGGTGATCGCTCTGCTTCACAGCTTGCTCATGGCACCCGAGTCGAACGCAGCTCAGATATGGACCACCACCGCTGAGAAAGTAAGCCCCCTCCTCTCTCTCGCCCCGTCCTGGGGGTTTTTTTGTTTTTTTTTCATTTCTTTGTCATTCTGGGGTGCCTGCAAACGAACAAGGGCATCTGGCTCTCCGGGTTTTAAGAACCCTTCCTGCCTCTGCTGGTTTGGGATGAGAGGAGTGCCCAGCCTTTGGTGGGCATCAGAAGCACCTCTTGATCCTTCCTTTGCCTCCTCTGGGTGGGATTGCCGGGGGGGGGGGGGAGAATGGCTTCTTCATTCTCTGTATTCTCTGCCATGAAGGCCCTCAGCACCTCATGGGGGTGAGAAAGGTTTAAATGTTTGGAGCCTGGAATAGCAGCAATGCCACAAAAGGCCCCCTCGGGATGAATTAATGAATGAATGAACGAATGAATGAATGAACGAACGGATGGGCGATGCCCAATGCATTACGTGAGGCCACACTTTTTTGCCTGATCCTGATTGGCTTCATGAAACCCCCACCCCCACCCCCCATATGTGGACTTGCCGGCAAGACTGCTCCAACCTGCCCCCCCACCCCCACCCCCACGCATGGTCCTCTTTCTGTTCCCAGGTCTTGTCTCGGGCTCTGATGTACATTCCCCAGCTGGGAAAATACGCCGAGAGCATCTTGGAGAACGGCAGCAGCAACGGAAGGAAGCTTGCCAAGCTCCAGAGGATCGCTCGCCAGGCGGTGGCTGCCCTCTGTGCCCTGGGGGGCTTCAAGGAGACCATCAAAATCGGCTCCGAAGTTCAGGTGGGCGCCGGCCTCTTGCAACCCATCAAATCCGGAAGAGACTGACATTTTTGCTATCCGCATTGTCCCTCTTAGTACGTAGCTAATTGGGAGCAGCCCTGGGTGGATCTTCAGTGCCTTCCTCAACCTCCTCTTTCCCCTGTTCACAGGTGCTGGGTAGAGGAATTGCCAGGAGCGTTGGCGTGGTGGCCTCCATTAACGAACAGGAAGGCATCGCCACGGTCAAATTTCCACCGGTGACTATAGACTGTAGGAAGACCTCGCAGGCCTCAGACATTTTAACCATTCCCTTATCGCGGCTCTGCATTCCACGGTCAGAGGTGAGTCCATTCTGACACCCAGAAGAGAGCAGGTAGGTCTGTGTCTGAATGTTTACACTCAAGGGGTAGTTCCTTTATCTTAGTTGATTAGCACTTGTATGGACCCTGATTCCCCAAAAATAAGACCTCCCTGGATAATACGCCCACTTGGGCTTATGAGCGCATGCACTAAAATAAACCCTCCCCGAAAATACTGCAACACAGCAGCAGCCATGAGGTTCCTGCACCTCAAAAATAATAAGACCTCCCCGAAAATAAGGCCAAGCGCTTATTTTGGGGGTCAAAAGAAAATAAGACCCTGCCTTCTTTTTGGGGAAACACAGAATATCGAGAGCTTATGCACCGGAAACGAATTCCTCATGTGTCTAATCACACTCGGCCAATGAAGAATTCCATCTTCAGGCTAAACGGACTTTAGCTCCAGAGTTTAGATCCTTAAAAAGGCCAATTCCAAAGTTAATGTGGAGGGGAGAATTGTAAGTTTTCTATATCCCAAGAAGGAATTTAGAAAGTCAACTGCAGTAAACCCCCGAAAGTGCCCAGCTTGATCCTCCTTGTTGGTTGGCAGTCATTCACTTCCGGTTCGGATGATGCCTGTGTCGAAATGAGACCAGGTCCTTCCTTCGCATCCCAGAAACTGACCACTTTCGACTTTTCCCTTGCTCCTCAGGCCTTGCCTCTGCAGAAGCTGTCCATCACGGAGAAGGTCGTGCAAGCCGTCCAGTCCATGTTGCTTCCTCAGGAGGGCAGTCTGTCTATCCACACCTCGCTTCCTGCCACGGGAGACGGCTCGACGCCAGTCATGGCAGTGGTCCGGCTCCTGGCTGAAATCCGAACCAGGTGCGTAGAGACGGATCCCATGGCTTGGATGCCAGATGCAAGTGGAGTTCTGGGCCAGCCATTCTGCTTTGTCCCCAGAAGGCCATTCGCCGTGCCTCTTGGCCTGGGGGAGTTGAGGGAAGTCTCTTCGGCTGGGTGAGCTTTCCAGCAAGCAAAATGACCCAACATTTTCCTTCAAGGCAACAGAGCTGAGGAACCTGGGAGCCAGAGTTCTGTTTCCTAATTGCTTGTTTTATCAGCATGTGGGTCTCTAGAAATCGTTGACCTTCCCCAAGAGCTCCTAAAGACATCCTTTCCCTTCTCTCTCTCTCTCTCTCTCTCTCTCTCTGACGCCCCCACCCCACCCCCAAGGTCATGTCTGGTGATGGCCCAGCTCTTGGAGGACACCTCCTTCTGTGAAGAATTCATCCAACAGTGCCCAGCTGCTGTGGAGGTTCTCAACCTTGTAGCCCAAGAATGCAGCCCTGGTAAGAACCGAGCCTTCTTGTCACAGACGTTTAGGCTGGGTTATTGTGACCGAAACAAATATTATTCTGAAGGGTGTAAAGAAAATATTGTGGATTAAAAAGACAGGACCAGACTGTAGGGATCCCACTTCAAATCTCTCCTGGATTCCAAAGGCTACCAAGCCGATTTGTCCTCCTCAACCTCACCTAGTTTCGTTGGTGATTATAAAGAGTAGCAAGGAGGATGAGACAAAACTTTGGTCCTCTCCATAGTTACTCCAAGGACAACAGGAGAAAAGCAGCCAGGAGTCCGTTGCCTCTGTGGGTTGACCAGCACTTGGCCCTTTATTCAGCCGTATTAATAGCGGCTGATATTAGAAATGGAGCTTGAGAGACCTTCTGAAGAGGCCTCCTTCTGGCTTTCTTTGCAACCTTCTAGGGGAGCGGCTCCTTGTGGTCGAAGCGCAGTGCGAAAGGTTACGGATGCTTTACCGTGATAGCGCTCGCCCCCCTCCACCCCCCCTCCAGGCAGACCGAAGACAGGTAAATACAGATCAAGAAGGTTGGACTAGCGCCATCTCTGGGCCACGGCAAAGTCACCCCCCCTTGCCATAAACCGTCACACGCTCTCTGGATTCAAGACTGCCACCGGTCAAGGATACGGTTCCTTGGGCGTTGCGGTCACCAGATCATATAATCTTGACCGCTGTGATTAAAGGCAGCTCTGTGTCTTCTTGGTTCAGCCTAAAGAAATCACCTGGAGCCCTTCGAGGGTCTTTCCGCCTGTCCGAGCCTGCATGTTCTCCTCCCATCTCACCGCAGTGACCTTCCTGGCGGACCCCAGCGCAGGGGGAGGGCTTCCTCGGGGCACCTTCATTTACGCCACCTCGGCAGTTCCTGTGCAGGTGAGCACATTCACAGCGGGCGCCATTACCCTTCTGGAAGGCCGCCGTGAAGTGCTTGGCTCACCCGCGCACCCTCCTTCCCCAGGCCCCCTCTTTCTACTGGGAGATTGAAATCGTGTCCTACGGAGATGCAGACGACGACACGGGCCCCATTGTCTCGTTCGGCTTTGCCACGGAAGCGGAGAAACGCGACGGGGCGTGGACCAACCCCGTGGGCACCTGCCTCTTCCACAAGTGGGTTTTGGAAGTGTCAGGGCCAAGGTGGGGCGTCTCTTGTCCATTAGATAAAACAGGAACAGGGCAGCTCTGGGTCGACGCTAAACCGACTTTCAAGGGCTGTGCCTAGAATCCGTTCATTCAGACGCTGCTTTATCCTTGTCCCGATAACTAACACACACATTTAGCTGCTAAGCCTGGGATGCTCGAGGGCAGGGGTCTCCAACCTTGGCAACTTTAAGACTTGTGGACTTCAACTCCCAGGATTCCTCAGCCAGCAAAGCTCTGGGAGTTGCAGTCCACAAGTCTTAAAGTTGCCAAGGTTGGAGACCCCTGCTCTAGGGGAGATCCAGGGCTTCTTCCTCTGTGAACGTCTCCCTTTCTCCCTGCGTTTGCAGCAACGGCCGAGCCGTCCATTACAACGGTTCCAGTTTGCTGCAGTGGAAGAGCGTGCGCCTGGATGTGGCTCTCTCGCCTGGTAAGCCCACTCCGGCCTCTTATTAAGCAGCAGAAAGCGTCCTTTGGGCGGGTGGGGGTGGGGCGGTGGAAGACCCCACTCTGTCCCTCGGCCTTCTCCCCAGGTGACGTGGCAGGCATTGGCTGGGAGCGGACAGAAGGGACCCCGCCTCCTCCAGGGCAGCCGGCCAAAGGCAGGGTCTACTTCACCTACTGCGGACAGCGGCTGGGGCCGTACCTGGAAGACGTGTCGGGAGGAATGTGGCCGGTGGTCCATATCCAGAAGAAGGCAGGTTCAACCTCTAACCTCTCTTCCAGTTCAGCTCCGCCAAGGCCGAGTCCTGGCCCTTTATTTTCACGCCCTGTGTGAGGCTCGGGTGGAGGGCCTCCCTCTCTCCCTGGCTGTGCAATCACAAGGACCCTGAAGAGATGGAAGGCTCTTTGGTCTTGCTCTTGACAAAGGGATAGCAGGTCTGGGAATAACATCGTCCAGAATTGATTGGCTACTAGCGAATAACCTGGCATTGGCCTGGCTATTTATTTATAGGGGGAAAATATCCAGGCCAAATGTAATTTCTAATATTGGATTTCCCTCCTTATCAGAGGGAGCTCCCTTGTGGAGTCCAGTGAAGCTGTTACCATGGCAACTCCACTGCGCTGCACAGTAGAAGCCATTTTACAGCAGTACAGTAGAAGCCATTTTAAGGCACAACAGGCTGTATCTTAACAGAACACACACTCCTGAGGGGGTTTAGGGGTGTCTTACCCCCACAATAATTCTTTCCAGAGCGTAAGTCTTCTGGGTACCAAGTTTGGTTGAAATTGCTTGATCATCCTGAAATATTTCCCGCACTAGAACCCCCCAGATGCTCTACAGGACCTGAGCTCTTTTTTCTTGGTTCCCTCCTAGAACACCAAAGTCCGGGCCAACTTTGGCTCCCACCAGTTCGCCTACGTGGAAGGCCAGGCGCACCGGAACGCGGCCGACCTCTGCATCGACCTGGCAGAGGAGATCAGTGCCAACTTCGAGGTGCTGCCTTTCGCCATGGCCTCCGACAGCGACAATGACGCCGGCACCAGCAGCGCCTCCGATCCTGGGCCTCACGGGCCTCCCTGCAGGATCGCAGCCGTAGCCACCGCGCAGCAACGTGAGCCTCTTCCGCCACTCCTTCTCTCTCTCTCTCACACACACACACACACCCGTGGGCTCCCTGGCAAAGTCAGAAGAGCGCACGAAGGACTTGCTTAGCGGTGGCCTCCTGGGGGAGAGCCTGAAGGGAGCCGAAGGGCTGTCCCAACAGACGTCGTTGGGCTTTTACCAATGAAATGGAATGAAATAGAATAGAATAAAAAAGAAATATAGAATGGAATCAGAATATAATAAAATAATAGAATAGAATTGGAATAGAACAGAACAGAATATAGAATAGAATAAAATAGAATTAGAATAGAATAAAAAAGAAACACAAAATAGAATTAGACTATAATAAAAGAATAGAATAGAATTTGAATAGAATTTAAAAAAATAGAATGGAATGGAATGGAATAGAATTCATTATTGGCCAAGTGTGATTGGACACACGAGGAATTGGTCTTTGGGGCAGAAGCTCTGGGTGTGAATACAAGCAACCAGTGATCAATCATGATCATAATCATCGTAGATGGCAAAATACCAAGAAGAAAGCGGGCCGTCTTCAGAGGCTAAAGGGATGGGCAAGGGGGGGAGAGAAGGGCCCCTTGCTGAGCCTGTCCCCCCTCCCTCTCTTAATGCTCTGCCCCCCCTCCATCTCTCTCTCTCTCTCTCTCTCCCCAGAATACGACAGCGACTCCTCTTGCCATTACAAAACGGAGCGCAGCTACGAGAACTTCATCATCTCGGGTCCAGATCTTCATCCTCCACCCATTGCAGATGACGAGAGCGACGATGATGATGATGACGACGTCCCCCGGGTAAGCAGAGGGAGATCCCCGTCCCCGTCCTGGAGCAGCCGTGGAGTGGCTTTGGGCTGAAGGGGAAGGACCCTCCGCCCCCTCAGCCAACCTCCGCCCTCCCCTGCAGGAGGACCACTACGCCCTGCTGGTGAAGGCCTGGGAGACCAAGGTCTTCCCCACCATTCGGAGGCGTTTCCGCAACGAAGCAGAGAGGAAATCCGGCCTGGATCAAATCAAGGGAGCTTTGCAGTTGGGTAAGTGTAGAAGATTTCTCTTTGAACTTTGACCCCAGTTCCCTCCTTTCTCATGGCTGTTCATGAAGGTTCACGGGAGGTTTTGGCCCCTGTGCTGGAAATTCTGGGCGGGGGGGGGACCCTCCCCTCGGCTCGCTCCATCCCTTCTACCGCTCCTTGACCGGAGGCCAATCCAGAGGCCGCTTTGCCTTTCAGGGATGGTCGACATAGCGCGGCAGACGGTGGAGTTCCTCTACGAGGAAAACGGGGGCATCCCTCGCGACCTGTATCTCCCCACCATCGAGGACATCAAAGACGAGGCGAACAAGTTCACCATCGATAAAGTCCGGAAAGGTACGACTGCTGACTGATCAGAAGGGGGCTGGGGGCTTCCCACGAAGGATCCGTCCGTCTCTGGCTACCTGGGGACTCATGGAGGGAGGGAGAGAGAAGGCCCCCTTGAAGAGCAGCTGAAGCTCTGCTGTGGGGGGAGGTTCACCCCTAGAAGGGGACATTTGGGGTGGGGAGTTGTGGTGCCATTAGCCTGCCCTACGCAAGGAAAACCCAGCCCTTCTTATGTCCTGCAACCTGTCCATTCCTGGCTCCTCCCCTGCCACGAAGGACGAACAAAGGAACAGCCCCTGGGGGGGTTGTGTGGCACCAGGGGCTCCGACGGAAAGTCTTAACCACAGGTGGGAAAGAGGAGGAGCAGGACTCAGAGATAAAAGATTCCCTAGTTTGGGGATGAGTGGAATGGGTGAAAGAGGAACTTCTGAGTAACTCTGCTTGAACCACTAGGTGTAAGTTGAGGGTAGAATTTCTTGGCACTCTCCCAAGACTCCGGCAGAAACAAAGGCTGTGCCAGAGATCCCAGGGGTTATTTGGGGGGGTCTCTTGGGTTTTGCCAGCCTTGAAGTCTTGATACGCTGACCGACTGGGGGGTCACTAGTACCTGTGCCCGCTTGCATGCCAGGACCCAGCTGGGAGAGCTCCCAGGACCTGGCACTAAGCCTCCCCTCCTCCTCCTGCTTCCAGGCCTGACGGTCGTGACCCGCTGCCCCGAGAGCAACAACATGGCCCCCAATGCTGTAGCCACCGCCCTGCCCAAGTTTGCCATCCGTGGGATGCTGAAGACCTTCGGGCTGCACGGCGTGGTCCTGGATGTCGACTCGGCAAGTAGAGGGTCACTGCGGAAGCCGGGAGGGAAGATCGGGGCAGCCGGGATGACACCGTGCGCTCTGTCCTTCCAGGTAAACGAGCTGGTGCAGGTGGAGACGTACCTGCGGAGCGAGGGGGTCCTGGTCAGGTACTGGTACCCCATCGACATGCTGGAGCGGCCACCTGCCGGCTACAGGAGGACAGCCACCAACGGGCTGGTCTCTCTGGACAACGCCAACATCCAGATCCACAGGTGAGCGGAGGAGGAGGAGCCTCTGCCTGCAGGCCCACTGAATTGCAGGGAGTCCTCCACTTACGACCATTTCTCAGCGTTACGACCTCGGCAGCATCCTGATGGTCACAGGAACAAAATTCAGACTCTCGGCTACTGCTTCATATTAATGACGGTCGCAGCATCCCAGGGTCATGAGATCCCCCCCCCCTTTTTTTTTTTTAAATATTTTTATTAAACATTTTTTTTAAAAAAAAAAGACAAAATAACACCCACCCACCCTTGGAGACCTTCTCACGAGCCGAGTCCCTGGGGAATCCAGATTCATTTGGCGACGGCCTTACTAGCTGAACAACCGCTGCGATTCACTTAACACCCGTGGCAAGGAAGGCCGTAAAATGGGTCGAGATTCACAACCTGTCCTTGGTCTCTTCCAGGGAACTCCTGCGCTGCGAAGCCGTGCTGGCCTGCCTCTACTGCCGGATGGCCCTGCTCAACATCTTCGCCCCCAAAACGCCCCACCTCTTCACTCAGCTCTTCAGCGTGCGGGATATCACTCTGGAGCACCTGCAGCTGCTCTCCAACCAGCTCTTGGCGCCCCCCCTCCCAGGTAGCCCCCCACCCCCTCCCCTGCCAGCCCTCGGAGGGTGGGAGCCCCTGCCAAGTCAGTGAAACACACCGACATTTAGAAGAAGGGAAACAGCCGAAACAAAAAGGGGTGTGGCCTCCGTGCGCCTCATTTTCGGCCCTCTGGGGGGGAGGGGCTTCATTTGGCCTTTTTTCTGCTTATTTTCAAGGCCTATTTGGCCCATTTGGGGGGCTTTTTTTTGGCACGTTTTTGAGGCTTTTTTCGGGCTGTTTTCAGGGCTTTTTTGAACTTGGGCTTTTGTTTTGTTTTTGAAAAAGACCAAAAAAGCCTCAAAAATTGGCCAAAAAAAGAAATCAGTTAGAAAAAGCCTCAAAAATGGGCTGAAAACAGGCCTGAAAAAGGAGCGTGGGGAGGCCAAAAACAGCCGGCTGGTGGGTGGGGCTTTGGCAACCTTCGGTCTATAAGACGCACGGCCATTTTCAGCCCCATTTGGGAGACAAAAAAGTGCATCTCGTAGTCCGGCCAAGGCTTATGGGAAGAAGGCGGCCTCCGTCCAGCCTGGGCTGCAGCCGCCAACCTCCGTTTGTTTTCGTAAGGGGAAAGTTGGGGCGTGAGCGAGGAGCGAGTGGAACGGGGTGTTTTTCTCTTCTCCCCGCTCAGATGGCACCATCAGCTCCACCTCCATCCTCCTGGCCCAGTCCCTCCAGCACTCCATCCACTCCCAGAGCTGCTCGGCCACCGAGCTCTTCTACCAGGGCAATGCCCAGACGGTGCAGGAGTGGCTCACCGTCGCCATCGCCCGCACGCTGCACCAGGGGGAGGAGAGCTTGCTCGACCTGACCAAGCAGGTCTGCTACTTCCTGCAGGCAAGTCGGAAGGGAAGGCCCGGGGCCAGCAGCAGCCTCGCCTCGCTCCCTCTCTGCCCGCTCACCCGGGGGCCTTTCGGGGTGTCATGGATGGGGACTTTGCATACCCTGAAATGCTCCAGCGGCCGTCTCTGCTCTCTGCTTCCAGAACGCTCCGGATCAGTTCCCCTCGGAAGAGTTCCCCATCTCGGAATCCAAAGTCAACATGGACGTCCATTTTCCCGGGGCCGCCTTCGTCATCGTCTCCTGCAAGGAAAGCCAGTCCGGGTTCCGTAAAGAGTAAGAGACCCTGGCGGAGAGCGCGAGGCCGCACGGCTGAGCCTTCTGCAATAGGCGGGCTCCTCCTCCTCCTCCTCTTTCCCCAGCTGATCCCCTTCAAGGGTGTCGGGATTCCAGAAGGCAGGGCGGTGAAAGGCAGCTGGGCGCTTACTGGCTCACCCGTCCTTGTCTTTTCCAGCTCGTCCCTCTACAAGGCCCCCTGGGCCCGGATCCTGCTCTACGGCCTGGGCCACAAGGTCAAGAAGAACGGACAGCTGAACCTCATCGAGGCCGTGTGCTACCCTCGGGACGCTTCTCCCACCAACACGGGCCTGACCCCGCCCCCCACCACCAACCAGTATCCCTCGGTCATCATCTCCACCGACAAGGTCCACATCAAACTGGGTACGGTTGGAAAGCAAAGGCTGGGAATCACGGTGGCAAAGCTGGCCAGGAATTCTGGTTCTAACCGCTTAGAGTTGAGCCTGGTGCCTGGAGAGGCTTCTGAATGCAGCTGGGACTCTTGCAGCTGGAGCTCAGATAACACCATGTTTTTCGGAGTATAAGATGCACCGTTTCTCCCCCCCCCCCCCAAAAGAGCGTGGAAATGCTGGTGCATTTTATACACCAAATACAGCCGTTTGGGGCCTCCTGAAGCCCCGCCCCCACACCCCATTTTTGCAAAAAATGGGTGAAAAACGAATTGTTTTGCAAAAATGGGGGCGTTTTTGCCTCCCCCCCAGCCCTGCTGAAGCCTGCAGAGGGCTCCTGGGGGCTGGGGAGGACCAGAAGCATTTTTTTTCCTTAGTTGCCTCTTTGAAATCTTTGTGCGTCTTAGAGTCCGAAAAACACGGCCGCTTCCTGGGCCCAGATTTCCCCCTCGTGTTGTGACTGAAGAGATGCCCTGTTTTGGGGAAGGAGGAAAGGTGCTGGGAGCCGGTGTTTTAATTTTTGTCAGGTGTTTGGGCTCTGGGTCAGCCGCCCCGAGTCTAAATTCTGCCCATCGGCTCTTCTGCTTTTGTGGGGGGGTCTCCATTCCAGGCGTGTCCCCCCCTCCTGGTGCCGTGCTGGTCCTGCACTCCCTCCCGCTCGAGTTCCCTCTGGCCGTGGCCTTCGTGGAGCAGCTGCTCACCTGGAAGCAGGAGGAGGGCGAGGGAAGGTCCGAGGACGAGCCGGACGCCATCCCTGCCTCCGTCTTCCTGCAGGTGGTGGAAATTCTAGGTGAGAGCCCTGAAGCGCTTGGAGGCGCATTTGATAGCCAGGAGAGGGAGGGGGGGATGTGGTTTGGGGGATATTGCATCCCTTGAAAAGTGGCAGCCATGGAACGAGTCCCTTGCTCTAAGCTGAGTCCAGAAGGAGGCGTTGGCAGCATGGAAGGCGTAGGTCCTTGGCCTCCTGGTCACTATTGGCAGAGGGATCCATCCGCTGATGGAAGAGTCCCAGAAGGCCCAGGGGTGGCCATGGCCTCCTTCACAAGCCCCTTTGTGTGAGGTTCAAGGACTCGGCCCCCACACCTCTCACTTGATGGAGCTAAACATTGCTGGGTCCCAGGGAAGCTTCCCAGCCTGGAGTCTCGCTTAACGCCCATTTTGGAGACCAGGTGAAAAGCTGGATGTATATACATCAGATGGAAAATATGTAAATACAATAACGGAAGGAGGGAAGGGAGAAAGGAAGAGAGGCAAGAGGTGAAGAGAAGAAAGGAGAGGGAAAGAAGAAAGGGTAAAAGAGAGGAAGACATGGAGGGGAAGTAAGGGGAGGAGAGAGGGCAGGAAGGAATGAGGAAGGAGAGGAGGGAAAAAATAGAGAAGAAGGGAAGGTAGAGAAGGAGAAGGAAGAAGGAGTAGGGCTGTTGTAATGTCAGAGGGATGTACGGGATGCCAGGAAAGCCATCTCCATTAAACTATTAAACCTTTAGGGGTAGAATGAGATTATAAATGTGAAAGGATAATACATAATATTAGCAATATCTATGTCTATTTGTGAATGTATGTATGAGACCAAAATTAATAACCTTTTTTCAAACAAACACAAAGAAAAGCGGGACAAAAGTAGACGTTTGATGGCTGGAAGGAAGGGCTGCTCTCCCTCCAGCTGAAAGTGTCCCTCCTCCCCCCTTGCAGGGAACTTCCTGTGGACCACCAGCATGGCCCCCTGCGTGAAGGAGCTGCTCTTCCACCTCCTGGCCGAGCTGCTGCGCAAAGTCCACGGCCTGGAGCAGCGCAAGAGCCCGGCGGGCCTCTCCTCCTCCATCGCCCTGCAGCTCAACCCCTGCCTGGCCATGCTCATGGCGCTGCAGGCGGAGCTGCACAAGCTCTACGACGAGGAAACCCAGAGCTGGGTCTCCGGCAACGCCTGCGGCGGGGCTGGGGTGGGGGGAGCCGACCAAGGCCGCTTCTCCACCTACTTCCACGCCCTGATGGAGGCCTGCCTGGCGGTGGCCGAAGTCACCCTGCCGGTCAACATGGGCATCACCGCCAACGTCATGTCTTCCACCAGCGGCCCCAACCTGAGCGACTCCTCCTCCTCCTCCTCCTCCTCCCCCGGGCAGACCCCCCAGAGCCCCAGCCTCCTCTCCAAGAGGAAGAAGGTGAAGATGAAACGGGAGAAGGCCCCGCCCTCGGGGAAGCGCTCCTCCTCCTCCCGCGCGGCCGACAAGGACCCGGCCCTGCTCGGCATGGGGGGCAGCAAGCCGGAGGACATGCTGTGGTTCCACCGGGCCCTCACCTTGCTCATCATCCTCCGGCACCTCACCAGGAAGGACCCCCAGGGGCTGGGAGTGACCAACGACGCGGTGGCGGACGCCTGCCAGGCCCTGGTGGGGGCCACGGCCCACAGCCGCCTGCTGGTGATTTCGGGCATCCCCACCCACCTGGAGGAAGGGGTGGTGCGCAGCGCCATCCGCAAGGCCTGCAACGGCCACGGCGGCGTCTTCAGGGACGAGATCTACATCCCGGTGCAGGCGGAGGAGCCCAAGAAAGCCAAGGACAAGGCGGAGGGCGGGGAGGGCCGGCCGGAGCTGGAGAAGCCGGCCGTGTCCAGCAGCGTGGACAGCCTGGACATCAGCAGCTCCAGCAGCGTCACGCCGGCCATGAGCGTCAGCGCTTCCGCCTCCACCAGCCAGGCCTCGCTCTGCAGCTCGCAGGGCATCTCCCGGACGGTCAGCGACATCTCCGTGGACCAGTTCCAAGGCGGCCTGGAGGTGGCCGTCCCTCCCGGCTTGCTGGAGCCGCACGGGGTCTCCAGCCAGGAGAGCCTGGACTTGTCGCTGTGCAGCACCGGCAGCCTGGGCAGCCTTGGCAGCCTCGGGGAGCCGCTGGACAACGGGGAAACGGCCTCGGCCTCCGACGTGGGCTCGCTCTACACCGTCACCTCCCTGGACAGCCAGACCGTCCCGTCCAGGCCCATCAAGGGCTTTGCTGTGGTGGAGGTAAGGGCTTCCGGGCAGGGGGCGGAAGGGCAGCCCTTCTGAAGCGGGAAGGACGGGCAGCGAGCGGCGGATACGTTTTCCGTGGCTCTGGGGCCACTTTCCTGTCTGTGCATTGCAGGGGGAAGGGAGGAATGGGAGGGAGGGAGGGAGGGAGAAGGAAAGAAGCGAAGAAGGAAAGAACGAAGGAAGGGAGGGAGAAGGAAAGGAAGGGGAACATCTGAGGACCTTGGATGGGGGTCCAAATCAAACTTGGCAGCTGTTTCAGACCGAAGAGCCAACGTCCCTGCTTGACTTGCCCCGCCCGCCTTCCAGATCACCCCCCGCCTTGGTTTCCTTTCACGCAGATCAGATCCCGGGCCAAGATCGAGAAGATCCGGGCCAGTTTGTTTAACAGCAGCGATCTGATTGGCTTGTCAACTCTGGACGGAGAAGACGAGCTGATGGAAATGTCCTCGGAGGAGATCTTGACCGTCTCGACTGTCAATCAGAGCCTGTTCGACACGCAAGGGAGCCCCGCCCTGGAGGACTACTTCAGCGACAAAACCCTCAAAGGTGGGTCTGCCCTCCCTTGTCTCTGTGTGGGTCTGTCCCACCTGGACAGGGGCCTTGTGCGCACCCAGCATGCAGGAGGGAGGAGGACCCAGCTGCCTTCCCTTTTGGAGCGACTCGAAGATCTGGTGGGTTTCTTAGAATCCCTGATCCCGGAGTTCTCCAGTCCCAAAAGCTGGATCTGCTCCGGCCTGGAACCAGAGGCGCTTCCACCAAGGGCAGCTCTGAGGCAAAGCCTCAGTCGGCTGGATTGAAGGCCCAACTTTTCGTGAGAGTTTCAGCCAAGGCGGTTTCCGACGTCAGAGGGCGGGAAGGGCCCCTTGAGGGTGACCGTGGTGTTCCTTGCCCCAGGGGACAAGCTGGTGCCAGGGGCCCGCGAAGTCCTGACGGACATATTCAAAAGCTGCCTCCACTCGGAGCAAATGCTGAGCCTGCTGCCGGCGAAGCCCCCCAAAGTGATGGAGATTTACCTGAGCAAAGAGCAGATCAACACCCAGGCGCCCGGCAACCTCCTGCACACCTTCTTCACCCACGTCCGTCCCCCAAAGAAGGCCCTGGAGGACCAGCTGACCCAGGTGGGCGCCCTGCCCTGCCCTGCCCTTGGGAGGCAGCCTTGGGCCCGGCCTTCCTTGGCCCGCCTGAAAGGGCTGCCGTGCCCTGACTCTTCCCAGCCTAAAACGCTGCCCTTCTCCCCTCCCTCCCTCCCTCCCAAGATTCTCAGAAAATACGGGGTCTCCAAGCCCAAGTTCGACAAGAGCAAATACAACAAGGGGGGCAAAGAACAGCACCCAGTGAAGGTGGTCAGCACTAAGCGGCCGGTCACCAAACCTCCGGCCAAGGAGAAGGCCGTGCTGAACAGCGTCAGGTGAGAGCTTTGGCTTCCTGGAACACACACACGCACCCACCCACACACACACACACACACACACACACACAGCCAGGAGGGAACGGGGCAAACGCTTCTCTCCTGTCCTCTGGGGAGCCGCCTGGATGTTGTGACCCAAAGCCCAAAACTTTGGGTCACTGTTGCGGTGTGTCGAGTTTCTCCCTTGTCCAAGACGCTGCTGCTTCCTCCCTTAGCAGGACGGCCCTGAGCGAGAAGAAGCCGACGGTGAAGGCCAGGTCGCCAGAGAAGGGCAAGCCTGAGGAGAAGGACCCCGACAAGTCCCCCACCAAGAAGCAAGAGGGTAGCCCTGCCCGCTGTCTTGGGGCTGGGGAGGACGCTCCGGGCTTTGGGTTGGCCCAGAGAGGGCCATGGGCAGCCTGGTTCCACCACAGCTGGCCCTGGTCAGGTTGGCCATTGGGGGGCTTGGGCTTTGAGGGCCTCTCCTGAAGCTGCCCCAGAGGGACTTCCTTCCAAAAGAAGCAGAGGGCCTCGTTGAGTTGCACGGTTTCGGTATCGGAGGAAGCAGTCTTGGGCTGGGGGTGTTTATAGCCTTCCCTGCCAACCTCCGTGCTGACCTTCTCCTTCTTTCCTTCGGCCGACGCTTGCAGCCCCCGAAGAGAAGTATTTGACCCTGGAGGGATTTCACAGGTTCGTCATTGACCGAGCAAAGCAGGACATCCGGAGTGTGTGGCGAGCCATTCTCTCCTGCGGCTACGACCTCCATTTCGAAAGGTAGGGGGAGGCGCAGCTGTGGGAGTCCCTTGCAGGCGCGTAGGAGGTGGTCTTCTACCCCTGAGCCCCTCTCCTCCTCCTCTTTCCGCCAGGTGCGCCTGCCTCGATGCCAGGCACGCCCAGAAAGCCTGCCGCAAGTGGTCCTTGGAGATGGACGTGGCCCTGGTCCGGTACATCAACCGCCTGTGCCGCCACCTGGCCATCACCCCTGCACGGCTGCACCCCCACGAAGTGTACCTGGACTCTGCCGATGCAGCCGATCCCCTGGTCTCCTGCCTCTTGAGTACGTGCAGGACTCCCCCTTCCTCCTCCTCATCCATGGGGGGAGGTGGGGATCGGTCCCTCCCCCCTGTTTTTCGGCAACTCCTGACCGCTCTGCTCTGTCGCAGACACCCCCATCGAAAGCCTCCGCCTGCGCTTCGCCTTGCTCCAGTCCCTCAACACCACCCTGGAGACCTTCTTCCTTCCGCTGGTGGAGCTCCGGCAGACCAAGGTGTACCCCAACAGCATCGCCGCCCTTCTGCAAGAGGCCAAAGGTCAGGGATTGGCCGGATTTGTGGGGGGAATAAATAACTGGTGGAGACCCCACTTGATGGCTTTCTTATCAGGCTGTGTCTCAAGGCCAAATTTATAATACTGGACGGGCGAATGACCGGATTAGTTTGATTTCCTTTTAGTTAGCTTCAGACGGGGATGAAGGGAAGTGGGATTGAGGTTTTACCCACCTGCTACGTTTGGATGGTGGATTCTGGAAAAGCACCTGAGGCAGAGGAGGCAAAGACCCCGTTGGATGAAGGCAACCAAAACTCATCCTGCAAAAAGGCTGAATAATTTTATTGACGGGCCAAGGAAAGCAAATGAAAAATAGGAAACTTCCTTTGCTTTCTGTTGTCTCTGGGTTGGCGAATCTCGTCTCCAGGCCCCGACACAGAACCCGAGGAGTCGAAATGACATCAGTCGTGCAGAGGGGGGGGGGGTCTGGGGGGAAACGGCTCCTGTCTTCTGGGTGGGGAGGACTGTGACCTTTGCTCTCTTCCTTCAGGGCTGATTTTTTACGACACAAAAGTGACCGTCCTGAACCGCGTCCTCAATGCCACAGTGCAGAGGACAGCTGACCACGCAGCCCCAGAGATCACCTTGGACCCCCTCGAAATCGTGGGAGGTAGGTCCTCCAGGGGAAGCCCCCCTTCTGCTCTTTTCCTCCTGAGCCCGGGGGAGGGGGGGTGTCCCTCGGAACTTCACAGCCGCCGACGGCCGTTTTCAGCCAGCCGCCTCTTTCCACAGGAGACATTCGCTCTTCAGAAAATTCCTACTTCTGCCAGGCTGCCCGGCAACTGGCTTGTGTCCCGTCATCGCAGCTCTGTGTGAAGTTGGCCAGTGGAGGAGACCCCACTTACGCCTTCAACATTCGCTTCACTGGCGAGGAGGTTCACGGCACAAGTAAGCCGCCGGGGGGGGGGGGGAGGGGGGGCTTGCTACTCAAAATGTGGGGAGTAACTGCTTGGAACATTTCAGCCGGGATGCAGACAACCCCCCCCCCCCTTGTTCCCTCAGAATATGGGCTTCTTTCCTTCTCCTTAATGTTTAAAGGGTCCCATTGCATCCCTCCGTTAATCTGAGCAGCCTTGTCAAGTAGGGTGGCCCCAAATAACGTAGAAATGGCTGGTGGATAAGTTGAGTTGAGTTCTTCAGAAAGCTGAGGCTCTGGTTGGATGGTTGGATGGATGGTCAGTCAGATGGTTGGTCGGTCGGATGGATGGATGGTCGGTCAGTCGGGTGGGTGGGTGGGTGGGTGTGTGGGTGGTTGGAGGGATGGTGTTAGCAACTCTGGGTTCAGAACCAGTGTTAAAACTCTGGTTCCTTTACCAGTGTTAGCTAATGAATGCGGAATAGTGTAATACACCGGACAGTAACGAGATACGTTGCTGTAAACCACAAACAAACTCTAAAACAGTGATAGTAAGAAAATAAATAGTCTTTACTTTGTAGCAACTAAAATGCTTCTTCCGACTAGCTTCTCAAACAAATAACAGTCCACCACAAACACAATTATCTCACAGTGATGCAAAACAATCCTCCTCCTTCTTCACAGCTTCAGCACAGGATCACAAGGAATCGAACAGGGAATGAGCTGCATTCCTGACCTTGATTATATAGTATAGCTGATACTCACAGCCAATCAGATTCAAAACAGTTCTTAAAGCTACATAACCTCTTAAGAACATAGACTCATATATATTGCCAACCCAATATAAGGCTGCATATCCTAACGGATGGATGGATGGATGGATGGATGGTCAGTCAGATGATTGGTTGGATGGATGGTTGGTTGGATGGATGGTTGGTTGGATGGATGGTTGCTTGGTTGGATGGATGGATAGATGGATGGATGGATGGATGGTTGGTCAGTTGGTCAGATGGATGGATGGTTGATTGGATGGTTGTTTGTTTGTTTGGTCTTTGACCACAAGGGAAGGAATTATTGTACTCACATCTTACTTCTAGATTCATCTTCTTGACCGTTGGATTAAAAAAATCTGGTTAAAAGAAACATTATGTGACCAGTGTCCTCCATGTGTCTTCCAGGTGGATCTTTCCGTCACTTTCTTTGGCAGGTCTGTAAGGAGCTCCAGAGTACGCTGCTGTCCCTCCTTTTGCTCTGTCCAAGCTCATCGGTCAACAAGAACAAGGTACGCCAGCGGGGGCCCAGGGCCTACAGAGGAGCCCGGTGGTTGGTTGTGAAGCTGCAGCCAATTGGCATCAGTGGGGAGAGCGTTGAGTGGTCTTGTCAACTAGCCAAGCAAGCCGTCATTCCTCAGAAGATCTGGGCTTCCAAACCCCTGTTGTTTCTTTCACCCCCAGGGCAAATACATCTTGACCCCCAGCCCCATCAGCTATGGGGAGGAACAGCTGCTGCACTTCTTCGGGCAACTTCTGGGCATCGCCATTCGGGCTGATGTCCCTCTGCCTTTGGATCTCCTGCCCTCCTTCTGGAAGATCTTGGTAGGAGAACCTCTGGAGCCAGATGTCGACCTCCAGGAGGCTGATGTGCTAACCTACAATTACGTCAAAAAATTTGAAAACGTGAGTCTTTTGTGGGGCCGTATCCTCTTTCCCTGCCTTGATGGGGGGGGGGGGTGTTGTAAATAAAATTTAAATTCATGTAGGATTCTTCCTGTGTTAATGACCGGTTGAGCCAATTCCGTTTCATTCTGGCTTAGCTGAACGATGAAACCGAGCTGGAGGCCCTGTGTGTGGAGATCGCCTCCCAGCACCTGGCCATAGAGAGCCCGGACAGCCCCAACAAGCCCAGCTGCAAGTTCACCTACGTGACCATGACCGGGGAAGAGGTGGAGCTGTGTGCCCGAGGCAGACACATCCCTGTGGTGTGAGTAGCAGCAGCAGCCAGTGTCGGCCCTGAAGCTGGCCTGACCAAGGCCATTTGGAGGCTCCAGTGTTGCCACACTTGAGTTGAGGGGTAGGGAGGAGGAATGGAGAGAGCTGGGGGTTTGTAGACAAAACAAAATAGTTTCCCTTAGGAACCAAGGACATTCTCACAGGTGGCCGGAAAGAGGAGGAGCGAAGTTACCAGGCAACCAGATGGCACCGTGATTGGACCATGTGACTGATTGATTGGGGAACCGGGGGGGGGGGGGGGAGAACGTTTACTTTCAATTATATGAAAACTGCGGGAACCTTTAGAGTTGGGTTTCACCAGACCATACCATACACCCAATGAAACTATTCTGTAGAGGTTCCTATTGGATGAGAAGGTGAATAGGAGAATATTAGAATGCGCAGAAATGAACAGACTAACATTAGCCATGAAGGAGAAAAAGCAAACTGAATATTATAGGATTTGGGAAGTATTTTACCAATGGCTGGAGAATAAAAAAAGGAGTTTGGAAATGTAGACAGTTTAAAAATAAGTAGACAATAAACTTAGAGATATAAGTAAGATGGAAACCGTTAGTGTGGCTATGATGAGAATAGTGATGTTTAATGTTGATATATTATTACTAGAAGATAGTAAGAAGATTATAAAAGAGGGGGGGAAATGCCTGTTCTTTGAGGAATCGACCTGCCTGGGAGTTTTGCTCGCTATGGGTGTATTACTTGGGACCCTGGCATTAAACTGACTCTCCAGGTTCTCGGCCTGTGAGCCCAGGTGCCTCGAAGCGCCCATTGAAGGCAGCCGAGAGCTTAGACGGGGGTCTCGGCTCCCTTGGCCTCTCCTTTGTGGCCAGGCCTTGCAAGGCTCAGGGCGAGCGGGAGGAGCCCCAAGGGAAGGGAGAAGAAGCATCTCTCCACGCACCCCTGAGCCTATCTCCCTTCCCAGGTGGGAGAACAAGGACGTCTACGCCGCAGCCATTCGCAACCTGAGGCTCCACGAGCTGCAGACGGCCGAGTGCGTGATGGCCGTGCGAGCCGGCCTGGCCTCCATCATCCCGCTGCAGATTTTGACTTTGCTGACCCCCCTGGAGTTGGAGCTGAGGACTTGTGGGCTCCCGTACATCAACCTGGAATTCCTCAAGGTAATTGGAGGGCCCAAGAAGACCTTTGAGGCCCTCAAGAAGACAGCGGCTCCTCCTCCTCTTTCATCACAGCCGAAACAGGAACGGGCTTAGATGTAGACCCCAGCAGAGGTTGAATAGAAACTGGGAGCTCCAGGGTGGTCTAGGGCAGGGGTCTCCAACCTTGGCACCTTTAAGGCTTGTGGGCTTCACCTCTGGGAGTCTCGAAGCTGCCAAGGCCGGAGAGGGCCCGGTGCAGAGGCTTTCCCGATCCCTTCACCAGCTTCCCTTCCTTCCCTCCCCCTGTCTTTCCCCCTCGGCCGCCCACAGGCGCACACCATGTACCAAGTGGGGCTGATGGAGACCGACCAGCATATCGAGTTTTTCTGGGGCGCCCTGGAGATGTTCACCCAGGAGGAGCTGTGCAAGTTCATCAAGTTTGCCTGCAACCAGGAGCGCATCCCCTTCACCTGCCCCTGCAAGGACGGGGGCCCAGACACCGCCCATGTGCCCCCCTACCCCATGAAGATTGCGCCCCCGGATGGCACTTCAGGTACCCGTGTTTTCCTGGCGCAGAAATGGAAGGGAGGGGGCCTTTCAGCTGAAAGGAAAATTGGGGGAGGCTGAGCCCAACCAGGGGGTTATCTCGAGAGGACAGAGGGCCCCGACCTTGGTTTGGCCCTTGAAACAATTGAGCAGGGCTGAACGCCAGTGTGACTTTTGCCCTTCCTTGGCCTTTGGTCATTGGAAACGCAACAACTTGGGCCAGCTGTTTCAACCTTGAGTAGAACACTTACCGTATTTTTTAGAGTATAAGACACACCTTTTTCCCTCAAAAAAGAGGGTGAAAATCTGGGGGCGTCTTATACATGGAATGCAGCATTTTTGGCCTCCCCAAACCCCAGCCCATTCACAAAAATGGCCATGCAGAGGGTTTGGGAGGGTTCCAGGGGGCTCCTGGGGACTGGGGAGGGCAGAAATGAGAGAAAAACAGGCCGTTTCCCCCCCCCCCCAGCCCCGAAGAGTACTCTATAAGCCTCCTAAAGGCTATGCGTGCCCTTTTTTTTTTGACAAAAACAGTCCCCTTTTTGTGAAAAAATGGGCTGTTTTGGGGAGTTCTGCAGAGTGCAAAAACTTTGGTTTTTTGATTTGCCTCTTCAAAATCTTGGTGCGTCTTATACTCCAAAAAATACGGTACCTGAAATCCGATAGCTGGGAGAGGAGGAGGAGGAGAGGGGGGGGGGGAAATCTATGGTAGCAGCAGGCGCTGAGCCTCCCCCCCTTCCTGTGACCCCCACAGGCTCCCCGGATTCGCGGTACATCCGCGTGGAGACCTGCATGTTCATGATCAAACTCCCTCAGTATTCCTCCTTGGAGATCATGCTGGAAAAGCTCCGCTATGCCATCCACTACCGCGAGGACCCGCTCAGCGGTTGACCTGCTCCCCTCCGAGGGTCGGCCCTTCGGAGGACGCGCCGGAGTAGCCAAGCCACGGCCAGGCAAGAGCGGCAGGTGAATTTGGTCCTCGCCTTCGTTCTTGTGACGGCCCCACCTGGAAGACGCCCTCTCCGTAGACCTCGGGGGGGGGGGGGTGGAGCCGTCTGCTGCTGCTGCTGCTGCCTTATAGAACACTTAGTCCGAGGGGGGGGGACACACGAGGTTTGCAATCCCTCCCACCTTTTGTCCTCATCGGAAGGGAGACTCGGGGGTCGGCCGTGCAAGGGGCCCATCTTCCACCACCGTTTCTGAGTGAAGCAGCCACACTTCGTTGTTTTTTTGGGGGGGGGGGGGGATCGGGGCGTAATGTAACTCACTAGAACGGAAGTCGTGGGGTTTTTTCCCCCACTTTTTTTGGCCAGGGTTGGTTGGAAGCGGAGGTGGCAACTTCACACATTCCACTGTAGGGTGATAAAGGACGATCCCTTCCCGTCTGCCTGAAGCCTCAATTGGGAGGGTCCCAAGGAAGGGGGGAGGGATCCCCCGCTTAATCCCCCCCAATCCACTTGGTTCCCACTTGTGCTCAGAAACGGCCCCTTCCGAGCCCCCTCCCCCCCCCCCCGTTCGCCTGTGGCCTTCAGAGGGGAGGATCCCCGGTTCTTCCTTGGCCCAAAAGGACAGGAAGGACCCACCCACCTGGCTCTTTACGAGGGGACTCCCCGGATGGGTGCCCGGGAGCTCTGGTGCCCTCCAAGGACACCCCAAGGCACCTCCGTCAAACCTCCGGACCGAGCCGTTCTGGGGTCGCTTTCGATCTCCAGACTCCGAGGGTCCCGGTGCTATCTGGGAGACGCAGCACTCCACAGCTGGCTTCCTCCCCCCCCCCCCGCCCTCCCCAAAAGCCAGGAGGTTGCAGGCTGTCCTCTCCAAAGGCGGCCCAGGAGCCCCTCCCTCGCCCCGCTTGTCTGTAGGCACGAGGGGGGGGGGGAGCTGTATGTACTGTATATCTGTGAATACTCTTCATTCTTTGGCCTGAGTGACGTGCGGATGGAGGTTGGCGACCATGGGGAAGAGGCGGGGGGGGGCGTTGCTAGGGCGGGGAGTCGAGGGGGAAGGACGCCCCCCCTTGCGCAGTCACCCCATTGAGCCTTGCTTCCCCCCCTTGTGTTTGGGCGAAGGAGGTGGGGGGGGGCACCTATTAGCTCTAGAACCCCACTTAGAAATGCAGGGACCTTCCTTCCTTCCACCCCCAAGAGATCGGCCTGTTTTCCAGAGATTTGGGGGAGGGGGGGTCTTATGGATCCGGACCCCCCCTCCCCTTTTCTCCTCAGGGGGCTTCTTGTTCAAATACCTCACAGATCCCTTCCAGTGGCCCCCTCGGCGGATGCTCCCTCCCCCTCCCCGAGGCCGGCAGGGTGTGTGGAGGGCCCCTCCTTTGGGGCCCCCGTATGCGTGTGCTGTCCAAGTGACTTGGTGTATATTTATTCCAATTATTTATGGTTGCATTTAAGGGGGGGGGGGATGGTCTTCTACGGTGTTTACACCCCACTTACTGTCAATGGAGCTTCAGAGGGGGGGGGGAAGGGGGTCGAGCGCTTGTGTGCCCAGGTCTCCCCCCTCCCTCCCTCCCTCTGCCCGGGGGGCCCTTGGCAAGAGCAGATGGGGGGAAGCTGAAGGAAGCTGCTCAGTTAAGTGGGAGCAAACTGTGAATCAAGGCAATGGGGCTGGGGGGGGGGGGCAGGGGGGCTTCCGGAGTCTGCCAGGCCCATTGCAGCTGCTCAAGCGGTCCGAAGTACGAATCTGCCCCTTCCTTGTTCCGGAACCCAGGACCGGCCGTGTGACTCTCCTGCCTTTTGACTTGAATGGTTGTCCTGAATGTCAAAGTAAAAGGCAGCAGAGGCCCTGGAGGGATTCCAGGTGAAGCTTTGACCTTCCAGTATCCGTTCCTCCTATTTATTGCCCCTCCCCCATCCACCCGGAGAAGGGCTGGGGGGGGGGGAACTCCGTCTCCGGGAGGGGCTTCCAAGCGTCCGGCTGGGGGGAGGCGGAGGGGCTCCTTCCTCCAGCTCACTTTGGGATGGGTTTTGTGCACTGGTTTTTCTTTTTCTTAATTTATATGAAGCAACCGTGTAAATATTTTGTATAAAAGAGAAAAGAGAGCCCAGGGCTGCCCCTTTCTCAGGCCTTTCCTCTGGCCCAGGGAAGTCTGGCTGCCCAGCTGACCGAGGCTCATTTGCCCTTTTCTTTCGTTAATTTATTCTCCGCTTTTCACACACACCCCCGATTCTACCCCTCGACCTCCTGCCCCCCCCCCTCAAGGATATTTAAGAAAAGGAGGGGGGGAACCCAACCCCCCCACGGCCCCTCTGCCCTCTGGAAGAAGACTGCAAGGTTGGCTCCACTGGTTTTTAAGAATTCTTTGGCTTTTCTTGTATTGAATAAATGCTTACATTTGGTGGAAGCGTCCGCGAAGCAGCTCTGTTCTTGGCCTGGTCTTGGGGGGGGGGGGGGGGAGTCAGGGGGGGGGGGGCTGACGGGAAGGAGGGCAGAGCCACCAACTGCAGCTTTGGGGTGGGATGGATCCGCACCCAAGCCCCTCACCTGAGGAGGAGCCTGGCTGTCGTGAAGGGTGGCCGAGAGAGAAAGACCAGGTGGACTAATAGATACAAACTTTATTGTAAGAAATTTAAAAGTCTCAAACTACACAAAACACACGCGCCCTCCGGCTACTCGCACTCGGAACCCCAGTTTCAGCTTTTAAGGCCTTGTGACTGAACAAGGAGCCCCCTCCCCTGTGGGGCAACCTGGGGGGGAGGGAGATTTCCCTCTTTTCACATTGACTGAAAAACTGGGCTGGGAAGGAGGAGGAGGAGGCGGCCGCGGGCAGGGAGGGATACTCCTAGCAGCAAAAGCCCCGATTTCAAACTCAGCCACTACTAACTAGCCTTTTTGGGCCTTTGGGAAAGGGGGTGCAGTTGTTTCTCTACGCTGGCAAAGAGGAAACATCTGCTCAAGCAGAAAGGTTTGAGCCCCGGAACGACTCGGCCCTCGAGCGGAAAGCAATGGGGCCGAGACACACGTCCGTCCCCCCCAGCCCCGTACACCCCACCCCACCCCAAACAGCAACAAAACATGGCACAACTGACAAAGCAATCACGGGATCCTGCCGCCTCCATGCCTGTGAGCTGCAGAGTGCCGGTCGCGCGGAAATTGCGTCACGAAACCGAGTCTTGGTGCCGGAAGGCAGGCAGGCAGGCGAAGGTGGCCCTGGACATTCCCTCCTCATTCTCTGTCGGGATCGGCCGACTTCACTGGCCAGGGCTTGGCCTGGAGGGGAGGAAGCGCCAGGGGCTCAGGAAGGGGGGGGGAGAAGAGGGACCAGACCCCAGCCTTAGCAGCTGGGAGTGGGGCACCTTCCGCCTCCTGCCGCCCCCTGAGAGACGGGGAAGCCGGAGAGCCAAGAGGCAGCCCTTACCTTGGCAGCGTTATTGAAATGGGGCGGAGACGCAGGTCTGGCTCCTCCTTCCTGTCTTATGCTGGGGGGGGGGGGGGGAGAAACAGAGGGAGGGTTTAAAAACAAAACTTTCCTTCAAGGTTGTTTTAACACCCCCCCCCCAAACCAGCTGCCTGTTCCAGTTGCCCAAAGAGGAGAGATTCCCTCCCACCCACCTTAACCGATTCGCAGCCGTCCTCCCCACCCAGAAGATTCGAATCCAAGCCCTACCTTGGGCGAGTCGGGAGTTGCAGAGGGAAGCTTGGGATGTAGGTGCTGGGAGCAAAGTCCGAGGGGGGGTCACTCGGGCTTCGGCCTGGGCCCCTCCCTTCGCCGTCTCCCAGGTTCCTGGGCTTCCTGGCCTTGGAAGGAGCAGCCAGGTCCTCCCGCCAGTTGTTGGGAGCGGCCAGCTGGATGCGCCTGGCAGCCGCCTGGGAGTAGCTGCTGGGAGCAGGCTGGGAAGGCGGCTTCTGCTGCAGCTGCTCCAGGTACTGAGGAGGGAGCTCACCTGGCGCGGGAGGGAGAGAGGGAAGGCGTGGCGGGGACCACGAGAGAAAGGGGGGCGCAGGGGACCCCCCAGGCCCAAACTCCACCAGGAGGCCCCCACTTCTCCTCCTGCCCACTTCTCCACAGCCCAGGTCTGATGAGGGAGCCCTTTGCCCAGGACTCTCCTCCTGGCTGGGTGCGCCCAGAGTTTGGCCTCTGCCAAGAGTTGGGCGCCATACCTTGGTGCCGGCTGCGTCTTCTGGGGAGATCCGGAGACTGGGTGCCCAGAGAGCTTTCTGGGACCGGAGAGCCTGAGGAGGGTGCAGGCGTTCTCCCGCTCGAGGGGGCGGTGGCCGGGCGCATATCACACTGGTCCTGGGTGGGGAGAAAGGGCTGCCCGTCACCGTCCCTCCCCCCCCAGCCCTCCCCTCACTCAGCCCAGGGGCTTCTCCCTACCTGGTGGTGGAAGAGGATCTCCTCCTCCAGCTGGACCCCACAGAACTCGCAAGGGAGCAGGAGGCCGCCTTGCATGCCCGGCTGGGAGGGAAAGGTCTCCCCGCTGCCCACAGGACGGCTGGCGGGCAGCTGGCCCCACAGGCTGTTCCCCAGGCATTCCGTGGGGGGCCCCAGGTTGCTCCTCTTGCTGAAGGAGGCCAAGGCACTTGAGGGGTTGCAGCCCGTCTGCCATCAGCCGAAAAAGAAGCAAAGCCTTCTGGTCAAATTAAGGAGGCAACAAGGAAGGAAGGGGGGGGGTCCCCTGCCTTGGTCAGCTTCCCCCTCCTTCCTCCTCTCAGGCCCAGGAGACGGGGCAGCCCACCTGGTGGAGGATGAGGTCTCCCTCGGGGTACAGCTCCTCGCAGAATTCGCAAGGCAGCAGGGTCTCCGCTGAAGGACAAGAGACACAGTCGCACAACTCCAAACTGGGTTACAACCACCCAGCTGCCGTTGCGGCCGCCTCCTCCTTCAAAGTCCTCCTCAGTCCCTTGGCCCACCTGCTCACTCACACAGGCTACTCCTCCGCCAAGGACCAGGGGCCACCCAAGAGCAGTAAACCAAGCCCAGAGCAACTCAGGAGTAGGGCAGGGTCTTTGGAGTGCCCATCCCTCTCCCTGCCATCCCTGGATAAGCAACCAGGAGTACCCACGTACTTTTGGGCCTGTTCCGATTGTTGGCTGCTACCAGCAAATCCTGAGAGGGCTCCCGGGAGTCCTTTGCTTTGCCTCCGTGGTCGGCCGGCCCGGCCTGGGGGGGACAGATGTTCTTCCAGAGTTCTCTCTGGAGCTCTGCCACGCTGGGTTGGCCGAAGCTGTTTTCCTGCTGCAAGCTGAGCGCCAGCAGATAATCCAAGTTGTAGTCCGACTCTCCGTCCACAGACAGCGGGGGGCCGGCCTTTTCCGGACAGGCTTTGGGGAACAAACACCGAAGAGCGTGAGAAGCCAACCTGCCCCCCACCACTTCATCCCAGCCAACCCAACCCAACCCCAAAGGTGCAGAGAGTCGCTTTCAAAGCCTCCGAAGAGAGGCCGCCCACCTCCTTAATTCAGGAGGCAAATGTTGTGCCTGCAAGCCCTCTTTCCTTTTGGGGCTTCAGGCCCAGATAATTGTAATAAATTGCCCTGGATTCTTATTTTATTTTGGGTGCTATCTGGAGCCCAGGCCTTTACCTCGATTGCGATCTGGCTGGGATGGGCCTCGGTTCCTCCAGCCGGGTTCCCTGGGCAGCTGATCACCCGAGACCCAACTGTGCAGCTGGCTCTCCAGGAACCTGTTGCCCCTCAGGGGCGACTCTCCGGCGGAATCCGGCTGCAGGATGTTCCTGATCGTCTGGATGTTGCGCCAAGGGGCCTGGGGGTCGAAAGGCGGCTTTGCCTGGCCGCCCGGCTCCCCCGCCCCGGCCTTCTTCCCGCAGTCGATGGGATGCGTCTTCAGTTCGCGCAGCATGATGTTGCGGTTGCACCGGACGCATCGCTCGGTCCGGGTCCCACAGTAATCTTCGTGGTCCTGGAGCTTGCAGAAAGCCAGCTCAATGTCACAGTGCTGGCACGCCACGGGCCGCAAGGGACACTCGAAAGCCTGCAAGAGGAAGGCAGAAACGGCCCGTCACCCCCGGAAGCAGGTTGGGAATGTAATATTCTCTGCACCTGTTCCGGGAGGTACGTCCCACCGTCCTACAGCAAATCTTCCGTCCCCCAAAATGTTTCAGTGGACAAAATCAGGCAATAATGAGCTTACTCACTACATGATCCTGTAGGAGCCCTCTGTCCATTCTCATGCTGCATTTGCAGACAATCTAGGGGCCGAAAGAAAGGTGGATCAGAGTCAAGGTCGCAGAGTGGCGTCTGCCTCGCCTAGAGGAGAGCCGAGGGCGTCGTGGGCGAGGGGGAAGCCGGATCACCTGCGCGTGCTCTTGCTCCTGGTGAGCCCTCATCTCCGCCTTGGGGAAGGACTCCTTGCAGAGGGGACACACCCCGATGTTCCGACTGCAGTGAATCTCGTGGATGGTGAAGTTTGCCAGAGGAATCTCTTTTTGGCTGTTAAAAGAGGCAGAGGGCACCTTGCAACACCAAGCTCTTTTCTTGTTTCCAAAGGGCCTTGGGACAATCAGAAACTCTTACAAAATCTAGTCACCTTTTCTCTAAAGCCAGCTCCCTTCTGCTGTCTGAAAACGCGGAGGCTTGGGTGGCTCCGCGCACACACACACGCACACGCACGCACACGCACACACCCAGATAGACGAGCAGAGAACAAAAACCTTACCAATTGTTGCACAGTTGAGTTTCACTTTCCTGTCCTGCCAGGGCAGCCATCGCTCTTCGCTCTTCAAGGAACCTATTTAAAAAAAAAAGAGGCGATTTCCCCCCCCTTTGCTTGTCGTTTCCCTCTTCCTCCCTCTGCTCCTCCTCCTCCTCCTCCTCCTCGGAGCTTCGCCCCTTCCTGCCTCTCGGAGCCCGGCATTCCCTTCTGACAGCATGGCACCCCCTTACTCAACCAAGAGAGCGGGCCAGGGGCTTGGGGGGGGGGATGGAGCGCTGCCCGCCAGTCTGGCCAGGACTCCGGGGTTCCCCCCTCTGAGCCCCTTTCCTGCCACCTCTGCAGGGCCGCTGCCCATTGTCCGGCGGGTTCTAGAATCCAGCCAGGCCTTCTGCTCAGGGACAAGCGGAGGGAGGGTGAAGGGGGGGCTGGATCCCACCGCCCCCTCCCTCCCTGGTGGAAGCGCCATTTCTCCGCCTGGGAAGACTGAGGGGCCCCTCACCCAAAGGGCCCTGGGGGGGATCAGAGGGGGGGGGGCTCCTAAGGAAGCCATCGGAGACCCCCATTGATGGGAATGGACGGCCTCGGGGAAAACCCCCCATTGCCCCCCCTCCCTCCTGGGAAAACCGTCGGGGCCACTTCCGGGGGGGGACGGAGGGAGGGCCTCCCCCGCAGGGCTGTTGTGAGGAGGGGGAGGCCTTGGGCGCCCCCACCCCGCCAAGGGCCTCGGCTTCCCCCCCTCCCCCCAATCGCCCCCCCCCACCACCAGGCCCCCCTCCCGCCGCTCACCCGCCGGCCTCGCCTCGCTCTCCGCCTCGCTCTCCGCCGCCTCTGGCAGCCGCGTCGCCACCCGGCGCCGCCTCGGCCCTCCCCGGCCCCGCCCCCCGCTTGGCGATTGGCCGCCGTTGAGGCCGCCCGGCTCCGATTGGCCGGATGGGCTGCCCGCCCGCCTCTTTCCCCGCCCCCCTCAGGTCACCGGCCTCCGCGCACGACGTCACGCGCGCAGGGCACGCCCCCCGCCCAGGCTCCCTCTCTCTTCCCCTCCCCCACGGCGGTGCTCCGCCTTCTCCAGCCCCCCCCTTCCCCCCGCCTTCCCCAGCCAGGCCAAGGGGTGGCCGGGACCCCCTCGCTGACCCAGGCCGGCCGGAACTGGGTTCTTAACTCATCAGCGGCAGGGATTCGCTTAACAGCCGCGGCAAGAAAGGTCGTAAAATGGGGCAGAGCTCCACAAGAGAAAGGTTGGGCTCGTAAGTCGAGGACCGCCTGTATTTGCCCCCCCCCCCGCGATTGAAAGAGGGCTGGACTCCAACTCCCAGAATCCCCAGCCAGCCAAACCCTGCCCTAGTCGGATGCAGCTCCCATCATCCCCTGCTGCTGCTCCCTTTTCACTCTCCCACGGGCTTTGGGGTCCCTCCCCGGCTGAGCCACAGGCCCTCTGCTCTGCCTTCCCACCCACCCCAGGCGCCCAGCCCCCTCCTTTCCCTCCTGCAAACAGGCTGCAAAGGCCCCGAATTCCAGGCCCCGGGAAGGAGGAGGGTCTCCTTTCGTCCTTCAAGCAACCGTCCCAAAGAGGAACATCTACATAGCAGCTGAGACCACCGGGATCCGGAGTCCAGACCGTCCATTCATAAATCCGTGACCCCCCCCCCATCCCCTGACTCCCCTTCTCCCTTCTGGGGCAAGCGACCAGAGGCCAAGGCTTGTAAGAAGAACGGGTCAGCCGAGAAAAGAGGGCTCAGTCCCAGCCCTTGACCTCCTGCAAGGGGCAGAGGTGGGCAGCCTCAGGCTGTTAAAGTAGCCCCCAGAGGAGACATCCTCCCTCCCTCGCAGAGAAGACCTCTGAGGTGGGGTAAGACTGGGCTACGGGTGGGGGCCTCCCTGGCTCTACTGGGCTTATTGCAAGCGAGGGCTGTGGCGCCTGGGGCGGGTGTGGCTAAGGCTGCTCTTCCCTTATCCCTCCATCTCCCGTCCCCCTCAATCCGGCCATTTCAGGACAGCAAAGCAACCAAAAGGCCCCCACAACTCATGTGCTGAAAATGCGCCTCCTTCGTGCTTTGAAGGTTTTCAGTAGGTGCCCAAAATAAACACCACTCGACGTCCGTATCTCTAAGACTATATATAAGCATGCAGAATCCGTCTTCTGACATCAACGTATTAGCAGTCCTGACTCTTCAAGTGTCTCTGTGAGAGGCTGACAGGACAGGAGGGAACGAAAGGACGTCCCCTCCAGGGTGAGGGAAGACAAGAGGGGGAAACCCAAAGCAGAAATGCAACTATTCCAAAGAGGGATAACAATCAGGGATGAAAAGAAGTACATCGCTTTTTCTGTCTTTGGAACCAGCAAGATCAGGGGAAAGCGCGAACGCAGTCCCCCACTACCACAAATTATGCAGTCGAGTTTCCCGCATTTGGGGAAATCGCAGGGGTCAGCACACCCGGAGTGCAATGGATGAGCCTCACCCTGGGAAAACCACCTTCGTGATCATGGTGTCTCCCCTGCCAGGTAAGTATGAGTTGGGGCTGCACGGATGCCTCCCTGCCCCTCCTCGCCTCTGCCCTCGAGCCCATGGCGACTTTGCCCCAAGATCTCCAGCTACCCCAGGAAGGCTCAGCCGAGATCCTGCCTCTCCCCAGTTTGCTTGCACAGAGTGTTGGGCTTCTTTGACAGGTCGGATTTGCACCCCGTTTTTGATCCCACAATGCCTTTGCGTGCAATCATTTGCATGTCTATCTGCATCCTTTTGCAATCGTCACGCCTGTGGTGTGTAAGCAGACTTTCTATTGGTGCCACAGGAGGGGAGGGAGGGACCACCGAAATCCCTTCACGTGCTCAGTTGAGCTGAGATTGAGCCCAGCTCCCCCTCCTTTATTATTGAACAAGAGTTTACTTCCACAAATGTCACTTTTCATGTGTTTTATTATTCATCTCTGCATCCACACAATATTGTGCACAATAATTTTCTTCTTTGCCATCTTCTTTAAGAAGAAACTGCTCCTATTGATGATTTCCATTGTTGGATTGTTCTCTTTCCTTGATTTTCTATTCTTTTTTTAAAACTTCAAAAGTTGAAGTTTAAAGTATCTGATGAAAATGTATCTACACCTTTATATTCCATTTATTTTCTCCTTGCAGCCCATCTGCTGACCATTTATGCACTACAAAGATACTTTCCCCCCCCCAAAAAATTAAATTGTTTATTCTCTTACATGCCATTTTAAGTACACATTCACATAATTGTTATTCTTCTTTACGTTTGTCATTCTTATACATTTGTAATTTCATTTAATAGGTTATAATATAGTTTGGGTTCTTTTATTTGCCATCCCTTCTGTTTAGTTTCCCATTCTACAAAGATTCTTGAGATGTGAAATTAAAGAGACGGCTCCTTCGGTCACAAATCTTTAGGAAATAGACATCAATTGAAAACCAGGCAGATGTTGCTGATAAGAAATGAAGAAACACTCTCACCATCTTAAACTCTGTCCCTTTCCCATCCAACTCAGTTTCAGAGAAGGATATTAATCCTAGTTGATAAGGTTAAATAGCTTATAAAATCAACAAACACTGGTAAATAATTTCTGTGCTGGAATAACAAACAAAACAACAAGCACAAGAAATGAAACTCTCTTTTCTGTCTTTGGAACCAGCAAGATCAGGGGAAAGCGCGAACGCAGTCCCCCACTACCACAAATTATGCAGTCGAGTTTCCCGCATTTGGGGAAATCGCAGGGGTCAGCACACCCGGAGTGCAATGGATGAGCCTCACCCTGGGAAAACCACCTTCGTGATCATGGTGTCTCGCCTGCCAGGTAAGTATGAGTTGGGGCTGCACGGATGCCTCCCTGCCCCTCCTCGCCTCTGCCCTCGAGCCCATGGCGACTTTGCCCCAAGATCTCCAGCTACCCCAGGAAGGCTCAGCCGAGATCCTGCCTCTCCCCAGTTTGCTTGCACAGAGAGTTGGGGTTCTTTGACAGGTCGGATTTGCACCCCGTTTTTGATCCCACAATGCCTTCGCGTGCAATCATTTGCATGTCTATCTGCGTCCTTTTGCAATCGTCACGCCTGTGGCTTGTAAGCAGACTTTCTATTGGTGCCACAGGAGGGGAGGGAGGGACCACCAAAATCCCTTCACCTGCTAGGATTCTGCAGAGAATGTTCTGTACTTCCTCTTCGTCTCTCTGGAACAGAATTGGCTGTACAAATCACAAATTAAGCAAATGTCACTGTCCAGGTTTTTTCCTTCTACTCGCTGCTCTATTAATCTTTGAATCAACACAATGTTGTGCAACACAATCGTTCGCTTATTTGGCTTCTTCTTGAAGAAAGAGAGAACTGTTGCTATTGACATCTTCCCATTGTCAGATGGCTGGTTTTTTGGTTATTTTAAACTGAAGACTGAATGTGACAAAATGTATTTGATGAGAATTAATGCACAACTTCTTATTCTTACTTTTTTTCTTCAATTCTCCAATTTCCGCAGCTGCTGAAAATTTATATAAAGATTCTTGAGAGGCATGAATTACAGAGAGGGGCTGCTTCATAAATCTTTAGGAAAAGTAGGAAGATACTGCTGACACTGAAGATGAAACTATCACCATCTTAGGCTATGTGTTACTTTCCCATGTAGCTCAATATCAGAGAAGAATATTGCTATCACAAAAGCCCCAACAAAGAAGAAATTTTCTGTCTTTGGAACCAGCAAGATCAGGGGAAAGCGCGAACGCAGTCCCCCACTACCACAAATTATGCAGTCGAGTTTCCCGCATTTGGGGAAATCGCAGGGGTCAGCACACCCGGAGTGCAATGGATGAGCCTCACCCTGGGAAAACCACCTTTGTGATCATGGTGTCTCCCCTGCCAGGTAAGTATGAGTTGGGGCTGCACGGATGCCTCCCTGCCCCTCCTCGCCTCTGCCCTCGAGCCCATGGTGACTTTGCCCCAAGATCTCCAGCTACCCCAGGAAGGCTCAGCTGAGATCCTGCCTCTCCCCAGTTTGCTTGCACAGAGTGTTGGGGTTCTTTGACAGGTCGGATTTGCACCTCGTTTTTGATCCCACGATGCCTTCGCGTGCAATCATTTGCATGTCTATCTGCGTCCTTTTGCAATCGTCACGCCTGTGGCTTGTAAGCAGACTTTCTATTGGTGCCACAGGAGGGGAGGGAGGGACCACCGAAATCCCTTCACGTGCTCAGTTGAGCTGAGATTGAGCCCAGCTCCCCCTCCTTTATTATTGAACAAGAGTTTACTTCCACAAATGTCACTTTTCGTGTGTTTTATTATTCATCTCTGCATCCACACAATACTGTGCATAATAATTTTCTTCTTTGCCATCTTCTTTAAGAAGAAACTGCTCCTATTGATGATTTCCATTGTTGGATTGTTCTCTTTCCTTGATTTTCTATTCTTTTTTTAAAAGTTCAAAAGTTGAAGTTTAAAGTATCTGATGAAAATGTATCTACACCTTTATATAATAATAATAATAATAATAAATTCGAATTTATTAACCGCTCCCTCTCCCCACAGGGACCCGGGGCGGTGCACAGGAGGAACTAAAAAACAATATAAACAATAAATACAAAAATACATACTTTAAAACACAATTAAACAATATTATCCCGTGCTAAAAATAATTAAAAACCCATTAAAATACATTTGAAATCTATAGACAGAGAGACTATCCAAGGCCGGCCAGTCGAAAGAAATGAGTCTTCAATTTCGTACGGAAGGAGCGGAGGTCAGTGGTCGTTCTGATATCGGGGGGAAGGTCGTTCCAGAGGGCCGGGCCCGCCACAGAGAGAGCCCTTCCCCTGGGCGTCGCCCGCTGACAAAGTCTAGTGGACGGCACCCGGAGAAGTCCCTCTCTGTGGGAGCGAATCGGCCGTGAGGAAGTATGGGGCAGGATCCGATCCCGCAGATAGCTAGGTCCCGTTTATTCCGTTTATTTTCTCCTATCTGCTGACCATTTATGCAATACAAAGATTCTTCAGAGGTGAAATTCACAAATCTTTAGGAAATAGACATCAATTGAAAACCAGGCAGATGTTGCTTATAAGAAATGAAGAAACACTCTCACCATCTTAGGCTATGTGTCACTTTCCCATGTAGCTCAATATCAGAGAAGAATATTGCTATCACAAAACCCCCAACAAAGAATAAAAGATATACAGTATACAACTTTTCTGTCTTTGGAACCAGCAAGATCAGGGGAAAGCGCGAACGCAGTCCCCCACTACCACAAATTATGCAGTCGAGTTTCCCGCATTTGGGGAAATCGCAGGGGTCAGCACACCCGGAGTGCAATGGATGAGCCTCACCCTGGGAAAACCACCTTCGTGATCATGGTGTCTCCCCTGCCAGGTAAGTATGAGTTGGGGCTGCACGGATGCCTCCCTGCCCCTCCTCGCCTCTGCCCCCAACCCAACGGTGACTATAGCCAAGCACCTTCCCGTCCTCCAGAACAGACATAATCATAATGAAATGATAGAGCAGACTTGCTGATTGGGATCCAAGAAGGAAAATTCTCTTCTGTCCCCATCAACTCACTCCTCCCAGGTTTGCTACCACAATGCTATGTTGCAGCTAATCTGCATATATACCTGCCCACTTTAGCCTTGCTTTGTCTGCTGTCTGAGTTGCCAAGCAGCAGGAACAAAGCCTGGTGTCCTTTACTTTTTAACCTTCTGAATGCATTTTTTAAAGGTTTGGGTGGAAAAGATGACCTGCTTTCACATTTAAAGGCTGTTTTATATTTTGGTGAAAAATGTCCTGCTGTATCAGAAACTCCAGTCTATATGATGCCACCTTACTTAGAATTATACTACTTGGAATTAACCTTTGGAGACCAGATAAGATCTCAGCCCTGTTTCTCAACCTTAGACACTTTAAACTGCACAGACTTTAATTTCAGGAGTTTAAGGCTGAGAAACATCCAAATTATTAAATTCACATGGCCATTTTATCTGGGCTGCCAGATCATCTTACCTGTCTTGTTGCACAGGAGAAATCTTAGCTTGGACCTTACCGAGATGCACCGAGGAAGATGCGACTGAAACAGATTCTGAAAAATGAAAAAGCAAACCCAAATTAGTGTTACTAACCAGGTGGCAAGCTTAATTCAGTATTTCTATAATTGTTTTCCACCCAAACAACATAGTCCTTTAACTGGAAAGAAAACTAAAGCAAAAAAATATATCAGCTGATATATGTAATTTGTATATATAATATGTAATATATAAGAAATAAAAAGAAACTGTCTGTGCAAATGTCTTAAGGGAGACAAAGAAAGTCATTTTGCTTGGCAGATTTATCCTAATAAAGGCTGTTTCCCTCACTGTCCTGGCCTGGGATCCACTTGTGAACATGAAGGGCAAGACTCACATACCCCCAAAAGCTGGATCTCCTCATACAGGAACTGTTTTCAACATGAAACACTAGAGTTGCATCCAGCCTACAGAAATCCGAATGACCATGCCTCATCTCTGAATCTTCTGCTGAATTCAGTGGTCCAAAGTTATCCCTTGGAAGCATTGACCAGGGCAGGCCTGTTTCTCATCAGGCTGTTTTTACAGTTTATTCAGATTTCCTGCCTGGGATTGGGCTATTTATTTGTCACATTGAAACTCCACCTTTCCTCCGGGAGCCAAAGAAAAGGTTGGTCTGCTGCTAAATTTGAACCTGCCTCTCCCCAATCTTAACCCAACATGTGAGCCATGATGGCAGGTGAGGCTTTTTTCCTGCATAGGGAGGGGGGGCTGCTTTGTTTTAGCCCCAAATCCTAAACCTTGGACTAGAAAGGAGTTGGCAATTCTATTTTATATTCTGCCCACTGAGCCCACTATTGGCATAATAACCTGACAATTTGGGATAATCCATTGCAGATCCAAATTAAGAGTTGGTGACTGTCGAAAATTTAGGAGTTGGTGGTTTTCATAAATATTGCTATTGTTTGGATATCAATAATAGTCACAGTTGAGGAGAGAACCCTTCACAGATCTTCAAGGAAGAACCTTTGGGTTTAAGGATTTGAAGAAGACCCTGAGGGCTGAGGAGATGCATCCTCAAAGATCCAAAGTTAAGAATTGCTAACTTTCATAAACAATAGTAATTATTGTCAAAGCTGAACGGAGTTTCCAAATTAGTGGCATTGGTAAATACTGCTATTGTTTGAATATAAATAATAATAAGGAAACAACGCCTCAGCAATTCAAATTTAGCAATCCGTGACTTTCAGCAATATTGCTATTAGCTGAATACGAATAATAATAATAATACTCCTAAATGGAAGGCATCACTCCTCACAGAGCCAAACTGAAGAGTCGGTGGGCTTCATTGATCACTGCTTAGTTCAGGGGTCTGCGAAGTCGGCTCTTTTAAGACGGGTGGACTTCAACTCCCAGAGTTCCCCAGCCAGCATAGCTGGCTGGGGAATTCTGGGAGTTGAAGTCCACCCGTCTTAAAAGAGCCGACTTTGCAGACCCCTGGCCTTAGTTGAACAGTTATAATTATTATTAGATTACTCAAGAGTTGAGGGGAGAAGCCCACCCACCTCACAGCCACATTGGGGAATTGAGGGCCTTCATCGATATTATTCTTTAATAAGAAGTTGAAGGCCTCCCACATCAATGGAAGGGTTGGGGGGCTTTATGGGTGACTGTTAGTTGAACGGTTATAATACTCGAGAGTTGAGGGGACTATCCCCCCCCCTAACATCCACAATGGGGCATTGGGGGCCTTCGTAGAGGCCGCTGATTGATTGATTGATTGATTGATTGATTGATGGAGGATTCAAATCAGAGAAATCAGCCACAGAAACCGCAGCGCTGCTCCTGCCGTCGTAACGGCGATCGTGTCGCAGGGCCAGGGAAGCTGAGGGGCCCCTCACACGTCCAAACCCAACCGGCTCCGTGGCTCCAACCGGCCACGGCGGAGGCGGTTTCCCTTCCCTCCCCAAAGACGCCAACGGAGGCAGCGGCGCCTCCAAGGCCGCGGCGGCCCTGACGCAAAGCCTGAGGGGGCGACTACGCGAGGCTGGCGGGCCGGAGGGCCCACCTGGCGGGGCCGTCGTGCCGGGCCTCTCGCCTCGCCTGGCGCGCCGCCTCCCGCCCGCCCTCGGCCCGCCCCGCCAGGCGCCCGTGGGGGAGAGGGGGAGCGGAGGCAGAGGAGGCGGGCAGGCCCGGCGGTGGCGGCGGCGGCGGCGGCTGCGCGCTGCGGTTCTGCGCTCTCATCATGGCGGCGGCGGCGGCGGCGGGTGCGCGGGGCCATGTGCAGGACCCGAACGACCGGCGCCTGCGGCCCATCTACGGTAGGCCCCCCGCGCGCTTCCCGCCTCTCCCCTCACGCGCCTCGCCGGGCCTGCTCGGAGGGAGGGGAAGGCCGGGCCGCGCCTGGAGCCGGGACCTTTCCCGGGACCTCCCCGGTCTTTCTGGGTGGGGGAAGCAGGCCTCTCTCGGGGGTGGGGTGGGGGCTTTTCCTGAGGGGGAGGAGGACCCCTGGTTGGAGGGGGGGCACCGGGAGGGGGGGCTAAGGCGCGTCCTGAGGGGCCATCGGGGTGCCATCTAGACGGGCCTCTTCCCCTGCGACCCTCGTGGGACGGGACCCCCCCCCCCTTGGCCTTTGTTTTGCCCGAGGAGGGATGGGGGTGCCTTTAAAGGGCTTTGGGGAGTCGTCTTCCCCCCCCCCCCCTCAGTGGCCTTAAATCGGGGGTGAGCAAAACCCTTAATTTGGGGTGGGGAAGAATCCCCCCCTTCCCTCCCTCCCCCCAGTATCTTTACTGGGAAAGGGTTTGGGTGGAGGGGAGAACCTGCAAAGCTTGGCAAAGTTTTACCTGGGGCAATCATGGAGACACCCCCCCCCAGAAAACCCCCCAATAAAATAGAAGGGAGAGTTGAAGGTCCAGCAATGCTATTTTTAATGACTATAATTGTGCTCTATCCAAGCCTTTGAGGAGCAGAACCCCCCCCCCCCTCTTTTTGGGATGGACCCCATGTGCTCATGGAAGAAAGTTTTCCCCACATAGAGTCAGTTGCAGGGGCTGCAAAGGGTCTTTTTTCTGAGCCCAGGCTCCCAAAAGTGCAGAGTTTAGCCCCTATTAATATGCAGCACGCTTAAAAGTATTTTTTGCTTTTCCACAGTTCTGTGGCGGGTCTGCAAAGAATGTGGTTTATGGTAACCTTTTCAGCCACCTATGATTTAATAATAATAATAATAATAATCGTTATTGTCATTGTACTAAAATTACAATGAAATTGTAATTTAGAAAGAAGGAGTCTGATACTGCCCTAAAATGTTTGGGTTCTCTTTTTTTATAGGCATGTTTATGTATGTATACACACACACGCACACACATCCCACATTTTTCAGGGGTTGCTGACCAAGTACAGAGTTTTTGGAGCGGGGAGGGAAAAGGCAGCACCCTTAAAATCACCTGGAGGGCTGATGCAGGAGTCACACAGGCGTGGGAATAGGGACCTCCTGAACTTATTAAATCTGCAGAAACAGGAATTGGTCTAAAGTTTAGCTTCTTGCAGGACTTCCTCTTTGACTGCACTGGATCACCCTGGGGGTTAGATAGCTTTAAAATGTAACTTCAAAACTTAGCTGGTGATGAAGAAGTAAAAACAAGGTGAAAATATATTTTAAAAATGTGTTTATTTTAGTCCACAAGAAACAGAAGAGTGAAAACAATTCAGGCTCTCTAGAAGACAGGTAGTTTGGTGCCTGGTTCTCATAGGTGCCTTTTCCAAAGAACTAATTTTAAAGGACTGGCCTATAAATACAAGATTTCTGATATATCTCTCGATCGGGATGGTTTGGTGAGATGCTTGAGCTGTTCCTTCACCATGCCTCCTGAAGGCCTCTTCCTTACACGCGTGATCTTCCAACCCAGTCCAAGTATTAATTATTATATTGCTTTAGGTTATATATATCCCTCACGCTGTTTGACTTGATTGCTTCATATTTCACTTCTGTGGTGCGAGCCTCTGTCGCTGCTTCTCCCAACAAGCCGAAAGCTCATGAGGAATGGTTTCTTTCATTCAGAGGCAGCAATCGGGTTAATTTGTCTCTCCCCTGGCTTGAAGTACATGACTTACCTTGCTTAAGAAAATGGCTTTGTACAGTATTGCATAATGCCACTTTTCTATCTTTGTATTGACTAAAAATGGACAGGGTGATTTACAGTTTGGCATGGATCGATGAATGAGATAAAAGGTAGTATTGGCAGGAGAGGCTCAAAAAAGAGAAAGCCCAGCCTAAAATCAGTGTTGCCTAACTTGTCAGTTACAAAAAAGGCTACTTGGGAACAGTAAGAAGCATTGCTTTGGGGCAGATCTGGGATTTTTTTCTGATAACGCAAACTTTCAAGGTACATATTTACAGGCCCAGCTATCCTGGCTGTTTTTACATTTCTCCTGAAAGTCACCAACTGCATTTTCAGGGTTTTGTCTCTACTTGATTCTTTTCACAAGAATTAGGTCAGAACTGCTTAATGTTACATTTGACAAACTGCCTGTGCCTCCTAAAAATAATCTTTGAGCAGTCAGTCTCTCTGATGGGAAAGTAGGCTTCTCAACCATTTTTTAAAATGCGTAACATCATATGTACATATCGGATATGTTTCTAAATTGGAGATATGAACACCACAACGTTGGACAAATTATGTATTGAAAGACAATGCTGAAAGAGATTGGAAGTAGTATTTTGAATAATATTTCAAAACAATCTGCTTGTTAGTATTAATTGGTACGTGTCATGAAAACACATTTTTTGTTTTTTTTAATATAACTACATTTACATTTACAATTAATGTAATGACCAGGCAAATTCTGATTTTATCTCATTTAATACCTTCTTTAATGAGAGCTAAGAGTCTTTCCCTTGGCGTTAGTTTGCTTTTTCTTTTAATTTATGGTATGTTGTATAGAAGCTTCATTAAACTTTGTGAACTTTCTCAAATCCAGTCTGGGAATCAAACTTAATAATCAAGGACTTGAATTCACAGTTTTGAAGTAATTTGTTGTGGCTGACACATCTTTTTAATTCTCTGCTCCTTTCATATGGTGGTAAAATATCCACAAAGTTTCCTCATTAAGAATCTTCTTTTGCATCTATCATAGATGGGATTTATATTGTTTATGCTTCATGCTAGGTCATGACAAAAGCCTGTTTGGCTTTTACCAGCAAGATTGGCTAGTCCATAGGAGCTTCTCCCATGATAGATTGACAAGAAGCTATCAATAAAGGAGAAAACTGCCATGTTCAACAGAGCAACAAGGACCCCTCATAACTAGGAGTTCTGGCTGGTTTCTCTTCCAGCAAGTCAGATTGGAAGCTGGACACTAAACACCTTCCAACTGCGGCTTGTGAAAGAATGAGTTAGGTTTAAAGAGGTTGACTCTCATGTTAAGCAGCAAACCAAAGAATCACCAAATATTAGAGGAAGTCACTTGTTTTCTCTTCTAATCCAAATGAGAAATCTTCTCCATGGAGAATAAGCTGTTCTCAGAGGGTTGCCCTACTGATGTGTTAGAGGGAGCCCATTCCGGTTACTTTGCCCATTACAACAGGGATGGGGATTGTAGTCCAGCTAACCTGGAAACCCTGCCGGGTGGGGTGGGGGGGCTGATTCTCAACTTTATAGCCTGTGGTAATTCTCCCTTCTTTTCTTTAGATTATCTTGATAATGGCAATAATAAAATGGCAATCCAGCAAGCAGACAAACTGCTAAAAAAACACAGAGATCTCCACTGTGCTAAGGTGAGCTCACAGTGAGTTTATTTTGTTAAGTTGTCTTTGTCTTAAATCTTGAACAAGCAAGGGCCAGAGTCTGCTTTCTGTCTGTCGCCTCCCTAGAAAGGGTTGGGCTGGGTGGGACAACCAGAGCTGCAGACTTTAAAGCTAAGCTTTGAAGCCATCCTTTGGAGGGCAGTTTTTCCCCCTCTGCAACATTGCCTTTGTTGCTCCTGGTTTTTCCCCTGCCTGGTGAGATGACCTTTGCCACGTTGATAATAATTAATAATTAATAATTTATTAGATTTATAAACCGCCCCCTCTCCCCGAAGGGATTCAGGGATCATAAGCTCTGGTTTGTTGAAGTAATTCTTTGTCCACCTTAGCATGGCTTAGCACCCTAAGGTAAATCGGAGTTTTGTGTTCAACTTCTGAGATTTAACATTTGACCCACCAAACCATTTCTTTGTTGATCCTTCTCGAAATGGGAATTTTCATGACCATCCTTATTGACAGCTACCTCTTAAAATATTCTTTGATCCGGATGCAGGTTTTGAAAGCAATTGGCCTGCAAAGAACTGGGAGACAAGACGAAGCCTTTACTTTGGCCCAAGAAGTAGCAGCCCTTGAACCCACGGATGACAACTCCTTGCAGGCATTGACAATCCTGTATCGAGAAATGCACCGCCGTACGTTTCCCAGCTATCCTGACCCCTTTTGGGTTCTTATTTTCATTTTAAAGCAGTCTCTCTCTGTTCCAATCCACATGCATCTCATCAGCCCTTCTTCAATGTATTGAAGAAAGGATCATCTCAAAAAGATCCTGTTTTGCCAAGATTTTAGTTATAACTCTTAATTCAAGGAAATATTTATTTTTCATTCTTAATGAAATTTATTTGGGGGGGGGGAGGAAGCAGAAATAATTTCTGAATTAATTCGTTGTTGTTTTGCTCGCTTGTGACAGGGTTTCCTAGTATTAATCATCAAAGGCCAGGGAACTATTTTATGGCTCCAAAATATTCTGGGGAATTAAAGTGTGGTTGAACAGGATCCCTCAAAGTGCCAGCTGAGAGTAGGTGTTGCAGTCCTCGGGGTGGGGTGGGGGTGTCACGGATACCAAGCCCTGGTGCCAAAGAAGAGAATGTCTCAAGTTGCCGAATCTTTCAGCCCTCTTCCGATAAGGAAAGTCTTCACCTGCCTACTTTTAATGCTTAGAATATCTGCTTTCAGCCGAGCTGGTCACAAAACTCTACGAGGCAGCCGTGAAGAAAGTCCCCAGCAGTGAGGAATACCATTCCCATCTCTTCATGGCTTATGCGAGAGTCGGAGAATATAAGAAGATGCAGCAGGTACTTGCTTCTTTCTCAGGGAAGGACACTCAGGCTTCTTCACCCATCACCCATGAAATGCCAAACTTCGCCCCTTTTAGCCGGAGGGAATTGCTGAGCAGACTTTCTTCTTTGGAAGGAAATTCATATGACATCAGGGAGTGTCGGGTTACGGCAGAGTTTTGATTGCTGTTTCCTGTTCCCTCTTAAAGCAAATACCTAAAGTGGCAGTTAGGGCCGGGCTAGAGAAGACAGAAGAGGGTGGTGGCAGCTGCTGCCCATCTAGGTTGTGATGCTGCAGTCCAAAATATAACAGAAGGGAGCCTCCATCATCCTCGTTCCCTTCCTGTCAGCAAACACTTTGAAATTGTGTAAAGATTCTCCTTAGAGGTCATTCTAGCTTTTGGCCAGTGGGTCATTTTCTCTGTCATTTTGATTTGTGTTTTCTTCTTTTCCAGGCTGGAATGGCCCTTTACAAGATTGTCCCTAAAAACCCATACTATTTTTGGTCCGTGATGAGTTTAATAATGCAGGTAGGTACCGCCTTTCAGGGGAGAGTAAATTGGCTTTGGAATTGGCTCACTATCCGATTAAAATATGGGGAAATGCTAGGTAGATGTTAGACATAGATTATGTATGTTGCAAGCGCAGCCTTTCTTAACTTGGTTTCTTCCAGATCCACAGAGAGCATGTGGTTAGGGTTGTAGGTTAAGAGTGGGCTACATTCAATCTTGTTTTCACAGTGCAATTCGGTCAATAAATTAGATGAGAACATGCTGTGAAATGATAACATTTCTCTACTGGGAAGTGCAAGGGTCTTCCTCAGACCCCTGAATTCTCATTTGAGTCATACATAAGCAGAGATAGTGAGTGCTACCTGCAGCCCATTCTGAGGTGAAGAAAAGGGAAAAAGAAGCTTCATTACACTTTCCCCTCCATCTCTCCCTCCCCCTCCCCCATTGAACATCTGAATTCTGCAATTGATGTTTGAGCTTCATATGTTAGTTGAGGATTTACAAGGAAACTTGGAATCCTTTGAGAAAGGGGTGAAATCTGAGAATCGACTGTCACTTGAAGCAATCGGGACAGCTGAATGGCCATGCGCACTGCCATACCCAGTGTGGCTCATTTCTTCTTACAAAGATGCTGCTCCATTGTATGTGCGGGACGTCAGCCTCAGTGGATCCGTCTGGTGCCTGTCACTGCTCTTCTGGAATAATGAGCATAAAGCTGCAGCCAGTTGTCTGCTCATTCTTCCCATTGGTTAGAGTGTTTCACCCGACTTAATGTTTTGGATTGGGCCTGTTGGTGAATTGGAAAGAAGGGTGCGATTCGCCTCGCGTGCTTTGGCTCCTCTAGAGAAAACCTAGAAACCAGCGGCGTTATGTTAGCCAGACGGCGGGCTGGTTCTCTATATGGCAGTTCTATGTGTTTTTTTCTTGCAGTCAATATCTGCGCAGGATGAAAAGCTCTCAAAAACCATGTTTTTACCCCTAGCTGAAAGGATGGTAGAAAAAATGGTGAAAGAAGATAAAATCGAAGCTGAAGCAGAAGTAAGACCTTTTTCCAATTCTATTTAAGCTCAACGTCATCGGTTGCCATAAAATGATTTTGGTTTATGATACAATTTATTAGTCCAAAAAATATCTCTCCGCTTCTTAAAGATAAATTAGTGGAGTTAACGGTGGCAAGTTATTCTCTCTCTCCTCTTACCTCTTCCTCTTGCTGTCTGCTTCTACTAGGTGGAACTTTACTACATGATTCTAGAACGCTTGGAAAAATACCAAGAAGCTCTGGATGTGGTGAGAGGAAAATTGGGAGGTAAAATTTTCCAGTGCCTTTCAAAAAGAGATGTAATCTGTCGCACAGAGGGTTGCCTACAGTTCAATATTGCCTCAGTTTGCAAAACTATGTACTTTTATCATGGCCTCAATCTACAAACGTGTCTCCGTGCCAGATATTTTGCATCTCTGGTTATAATACAAGGCGGTTTTGAAATTAAACCCCAGAAAAATTTCCCTAGCTCCCTGCAGTCCAATTTTTGCTGGATGGGAGGGGATTTTGTTTCTGAAATCGGCACGTTCCTTAATGTGAATTTTCATTTTGTGTGTGTGTGTGTTATATTTAGACAAGTTAACCAGCGCGCTCCAGAGCAGAGAAAACAAGTGCATGGAGATGTACCGGAAGCTGTGCAAATGGCCAGAGTGCAACGCGCTCTCGAGAAAACTTCTGCTTAAAAAGTAAGAAGGAAATGTGGGCGTGGCCTCTGGGCCCTACCTTGGGCAGCTCTTCTGCATCCTTTGGGCTGCCGTGATGCTTCCCAGGCTAATAAAAGCATCAGAAGAGTCTTTCCTTTTGGTTCTTCGCTTGGAGCATTTCCCCCCCTTTTCAATGACACGTAGAGGCGTCCGTGTTTATTATCTGGAACTGCTCAGCTGAACCTTTCTTGTTCTTTGAGCTGCCACCCAATGCAGGACCTTGTCCACAACCAACCCTCTCCCTAACTTCCCTTCGCCATTTCAAAGGCTCTCTCATCTGCACGCATTCTATTTTTGTGGCGTTCAGACGAGCTATACGCTGCGTTCTTCGCGGCCAGTTGAAGGTGGGGAGACACTTTCGCCTTCCTTTTAAGGAACGGTTTTGGTTTCCTTCCCTGGCAGCCCCCCCCCCCCCGAATGCTCACAAAAGAGACAGCAAGAGAGGAGGCTTTCCTTTCCTTTCACTGCCCTTCAGCGTTTTTCTTTCCTTGGCTTTTTTCTGTTTTAGCCCAGATGACTGGCAGTTCTACATGATGTACTTCGATTCCCTCTTTCAGCTGATCGGCACGGCTTGGACGCCCCCAGCTGAAGGAGAGCAGTGAGTATTCTCCTCTTGGGGAGGTGGGGGGCTTTGAGAGGCTGGGAATCTTCAACATAAAGGGGAAGGAGGAAGCAGATTCATCCTTGGAGCTGAACACGTGGCAAGGGTGGGGGGAGTGAGAAATGGAACGGAGGTGCTGAATCTCACGGCCCTCCTTGTGCTCAGCTCTCTGGAAGGAGACGTGCATCACAGCACAGAGCAGGCCGTCGCCTTCATAGAGCAGAGGCTAATCCAGGAGTCCAACAGCGCCCGCCCGCTTCGGGGACCATATCTAGCCCAGCTGGAGCTGATCAGCCGCTTGCGGCACAGAGGCTGCCCTGAAGAACAGAAATTGGGTAAGGGCGGCTGCAGGGATGCCGGAACCAGCCTCTTGGGGGTGAGGGCACAAGGGGGAGACGGGGTCAGGGGATTGCAGCAGCTGATGTAAACTCTGCACAAGAATTGCAAGCATCCACCGGGTCACCGGGGAGACAATTTGCCTTCTATTATAAACCTTGGCAGTTTTCCTGGAGGTGGAGAAGCGTGTAAAGGCTGAGTCGCAGGAGTGCAAGGTGTGCTATCGCAATCCCTGTGCAGCTCCTCGGTGCTCAAAAGGAGAATAAAACCCGAATGAATCATGGCTTTCTTTTGTAACTTGATTGGGTTTTTTTTAAGGAGGGGGATGATGGGGCCCAGGGTGAGGGAGTTCCTGGGCTGTACCTTGAATGCCACATGGTGAAGGTGCTTGCGTTGTCCTTCCTCACCGCCCATTTTTTTTTTTAATGGTTGGTTTTGCAAGGGAAGGGTTCGTTCATTAGGTAAATCCTAAATCCGCCTTCTTCAAACTCTGCAACTTTAAGATGGGCGGACTTCAAGTTCCAGAATCCCCCAGCCAGTTTGGTGAATAACTGGAGTCTCCTGAGCGGTTTTGCTGGGCTATTTACCATATCAAGAGACCTCATGAATATCGGGAGAGATTTACAATCCAAAATCCGACTATGCCGCTTCTCAGTCGCTGATTCTTTCTTTCTTAGGCAACCCAGAAGAACTCATGTTCCAGTATTTCAAGATGTTTGGGGACAAACCTTGCTGCTTTACGGATCTCAAGGTCTTCGTCGACCTCCTTCCACCAACGCAATACACAAAGGTAGCCTCGCTGGGAACTCCCGCCTCCTGCAGCCTGGACTCCTGACGGGCTGTGTTTTCTGACAGGCTCCTCTCCTTTTGTTGGCAGTTCATCAACCAGCTCTTGGGGGTCATCCCGCTTTCTGTCCCGCCGGAAGGCAGGCTTGCGCTCCCAGCTAATATCAAAGCTTTACAGCAACACCTGTGTGTGATGCAGCTGACACGGTTGCTTGGACTCTTCCACACCATGGACGACACGGCTCAAAAACTGGCAGCAGTCCAGGACTTGATGCTACGTTATCGGCACGGATTGGATTTTGGTGAGGAGACTGCCGGGCCTCTTGGCCATTCGTGGAGTCTCTCCTGGCCACCTGCCTTCGGTGGTTGGGTGTAAGCCTTTGTCTGAGGAGGCCTACAGCATCAGTGACCCCCCTGCGGGTTCTTTAGCCCTGCTGGTTAAATCTGGTCCCTGTTAACATTTTGACTTTGGAGAATTGGGAATTTTAAGTAAATAGCATCAAATAGCATTTCATCAAACAAGCTCATGTCTGAAAGCATAAAATGTCCTGTTTTCTGGCTTTATTTCCTCTCCCAGGAAAATCCTGTTTGAAAACAGAGTTACAGTTTTCAGACTACTACTGCTTGCTTGCTGTTCATTTGCTGCTTGACCTCTGGCTGGAGGCAGGTATGTCATTACAACACCTGTCTGCGATCAGAAATGACTTTGGAAGGGGAAGCCACGGCGTGCTTAGTTTATTAACAACAATAAAAGTCAAGAAACCTCCACAGTGATGCGTGGCGTGGAGAAATTAGAAAAATGTTCTCTTCTTCACGTAAGACTAGATCGAACCTGTTATCTGCTAAAGCAGCAGAAGTAGTTTGGGGACATCCTCCGGGTGTTCTTTACACACTGAGTCTTGGCATTTCTTCCCCCATTATGAATGCAATGCAGCTTTGAAGGAGAACGAGGCAAATTTGTCTCACAGACAAGTTCGCTTCACGTACTTTCAGAGCCCCTTCCTTGCCTTCTCACCTCACTTGCGGCTTCACAACGGTGGTTTTCCTCTCTTCTTCTCCCCCCCCCCCCTTCTAGGCGAGGAATCGGCCGTCTGGCAGTGCTTGACTCTGCTAGAGGAAGGCTTGACCGCCAGTCCTTCCAACGCCCAGTTCAAATTGCTGCTCATCAGAATCTACTGCATGCTGGGGGCCTTTGAGCCGGTGGTGGAGCTCTACTCTAGCCTCGACGCCAAGCACATACAACACGATACCATTGGGTGGGTAACTGGCCTCTCTTCCTTGGGGAGGGGAGGGGGGTGCGGCTTTGTGGAGCTGCTGTCTTGGGCAGGGAAGGGGGCCGTCTGCCTGGTCTCTCCTCCATTCGCCAGAGGTTGGGAAAGGGTCCTGGGGGGGTCTTGGGGCAAGGAGAGGGGCCGCTGTGCCCCTTTGCGGGAAGGACTTTATAAAGTTTCTGGAGCAACCTCCGGTTTTACCTCCTTGCTTGAGTGTTCCTAGATATAAATAAAGAGTCCATCATCCAGGCAAAAGTGTCTTTAGAAAAGGTAAATCTTGGCAACTGGACCAAAGTTTATTAAACCGAGACGATTCGTTACGCATTCAAGTAACTTCTTCAGTCAAAAGGAAAAATTTGGTTAGGCATAAAACAGAGTCAGAGAGTCGTTGAAATGTACTAACTCTTGGCATACGGATTGCTGGGCATTCCCCCTCCACCAACCCCCCCCCCACCCCCACCCCCACCCCAAAAAATCCCCAGTGGCCTGGGTTTCCCTTGGGGGTAATAATGGGAAGTAGCCCCAAAGCTATGCTCACTCAGCTGGGAAAGCTGAGCCACTTTCATTCATGGCTTGTGAGTATCGCCCGTTGATCTGTTGGTTTGTGCCTTCTGCATTGCAGATACCTGCTGACCCGCTATGCCACAGCCTTCGGCCACTATGCAGCTGCGTCTCAATCCTGCAACTTTGCACTCAGGTTTTTCCACTCCAACCAGAAAGATGTAAGTGTGGGAACAGGAGAGGAAGCGTCCCAAACTGCTTTCACCTAAAACCAAACTCTTGTGCAAGCCTCACAAGTGTTGCCCCCCCCCCCCCAAGGATTGGGACGAGCCTTTTAAACACCCCCCCCCATCAGACATTATACAGAAATCAACACCACCACCACCACCCGGGACTCTCCTCAAGCCCTGAGCCCCTCCTGCGTTGTCTTTGCAGACCTCAGAATACATCATTCAGGCCTATAAATACGGGGCGTTTGAGAAGATCCCAGAATTCATCGCTTTCCGGAACAGGCTAAACGCCTCCCTTCATTTTGCACAAGTCCGCACAGAACGGATGTTGCTGGATCTCCTCCTGGAAGCCAATATGTGAGTCCAGAGAAATGTCTGAAACACTGCCAGGGCTTTTCCTGGGAAGGCGGCGAAATTGGGCCGGGTGTGAGTCGCCGCGACAGACGCTGTGTAAAAACGGAAGGAGGATTCCTGGTTTGGCCTCTTTGCACAGAGTCAAGCTTTTGATGAAAACAGAATCCGTCCCCTGACGCGTTTTCGCTTGCAGTCGGGAGACTTTCGATGGCCACATTGAAAAAAAACAAACCCCAAACCCTGAACGAACCTGAGCAAACTCTTTGAAGTGCCTAACCCAGCATTTCTCTTCGGTTCCTCATGAACCAGATCAACAAGTTTGGAAGAAAGTATTAAATCCATGGGCCTAAGTGTGGAAGAGGACGACATTCCCTGGAAGGACCTGCGGGATAATAGAGACCTCACCGTCCTATTTAATTGGGACCCGAAAGAGAAGTAAGGAGAAAAGTTTAGGTGGGGCGGTAGAAGTTTTATATGATCTCAAGGGAAACAGGAGTATATCCAGGGACAGTAGGTTGGTTTTACACTGGGCATTTATCCAAACCACCTGGAATAAATAGATCACCCTGGATTATAATAGATCCAGTTAAGGATAAGCTCCAGAGCCTCATTCAGAAGGCAGTTGTTTACTTCAGATTTCACCCAGGAACCTATTAGGGTGTTTCCAGAACAGCCCAGACAAAGCTTGTGCTCTGGATCTTTTGCATAATGACCCAAAAGAAATGACAAACAAAAGTATGCAAATGGTAGACTTTGCATCCAATTGGATTTAATTTTCCTCCCCCCGGATTTTAACGGGCAAAGGATCTGTTAAAATAAGGTTTTACTGTAGTTTGTGGATGGAAGGGAGATTCCCATCACAAATGTTGCTGAGTTAGACTTCCAGGTTTCTGGAGATAGGGATAAAAAATACAGGCAGCTTTGCCTATAGACTTCTGCATCTAAATTCCCTCTCTTTCCGTTTCTCTCTCAGGAATATTTCAGAAGAGCACAGAAAATACTCCTTGGAGGAAGAGACCACCTGGTTGCGGATTCGGTCCCTGACATTACGGTTAATAAGCGGGCTGCCAGTTCTTGGCCACAGCAGCCAGCCAAAGAACTCAGAGAAAAGCACCGAGAATGGGGTTTCCTCCAAGATCGACACCGTCCGGACTCTCCTGCGGCAGCTGGACGAGACAGTGAAGTCGGGGAAGTGGTTTCTACAGAAAAACATTCAGGTACAGGTCAGGGAAAGAATGCTAGGGCTTTTTGGGTTAGATCACAGGTAACCTTGTCTTTCTTTGTGTGTGTGGAAAGTACCTGATGCGCCGTCTTTCTCCTTCTTCCACAGTATCCCGTCCTCGGCCCCCCTCCTTCCCGGATGGCCAGCTTCTTTGACAGTGGGAGCTGCCAGTCCCAAATCAGCTTGTTTTATCTAGTTAGTGAAATTTATGAATTAGATACCAATGGCTTAGGTAAGCCCTCCAACTTCCTTCAATTTGGGGCTGAAGGGAGAGAGTGGGAAATAAGGATTAGTCCCGTAGTATCCAACCTTAGCAACTTTAACCTTGCTAGCTGGGGAATTCTGGGAGTTGAAGTCCACAACTTTTATAACTGAGTTGTGCCATAGTTGCATTTTCCTTTTGCTTCCCCCTCCTCCTTTATCTGTGTATTTACGATAAGCGTCTTCTGGTTGGATAAACGATTGGCTCCCTTATTTATTTGCAGAAGATTCCACGGCAATTCAAGAGCGAATAGGAAATTGTTTGAAATCATTACTGGAGCAACTAACAGGTAGGCCAGTTTTGCCCATAAGCCCCCAAGAGTTCTGACTTGCTTCAGACCTGACCAACCTGCTTCCTTACTTGTGGGTGCAAAGAGAAGGGATGCGTGGCTTTGCAAAAGACTTAAATATTCACAAGCCGTTTTCCTCCCCTCTTTCCCTCCCTCCTTCTTTTCTTAAGATCAGGTCAATAAATGCAAAGGTGATTTGTTGGAAATCCGGGAGGGCAGCTTCAAAACCCATCCACATATTTTAGAAAACCTGGTCTTCTTTGTGGAGGTGAGTGTGGGCGGTTGGAACCACCCAGCCTGCCTTGACTGCAAAAGGCAGCAACGCCCCTAAAGCGCTTCTCCCCCCCCCCCCTTCTCCTCCTCCTCGCAGACCATCTCCATCGTCTTGTGGGTCTGCAGTTACTCAGACGGCGTCCTCCGGCCCTGGAAGTCAAGCCTGCAGAAGAAGAAAAAGAAGAAAAAAGAAAGCAGCATGGCCATGGTAGGCAAGACTATGGTGCCCTTTCTTCTTGCTCCTCTTCCTTCCCCTCCCCCAAAGCCACAGCTTGACTTCTGATTGCTGATTATTGAGAGCAAATTCTTTATACGGTCCATTAAACAATGGAGAACAGACCATTTCCCCCTCTCGCCCATCTCTGTAGCCTCCAGTTTTCACCAGCTTCCAAGATTATGTCTCTGGACTCCAGACGCTCACTTCCAACGTGATAGATCACCTCAAAGGGCTTGAAATTAATTTAACTGCACTTAAACTTGAAGAGCTGTACATAGACAATAATTCACTCTTGCAGGTAAGAAATAGTACGCAGCTTTTCTCTCATAGTCAGAATTTATCTTGTTCTTTCTGTTCATTTCTCCACCCTGCCTTTTTTCTCAAAACGTTTCTGGTGCGTGGAAAAACTTGCAGCTGGCATGCCAGTCTGTAGTTCCTAGAAGAAGGCTAGCTCAAATACTCTGCACACCCTTAAGCTCTTTTCTTCATTTGCCAGCCTCTCTTCTTAGAAGCCCAAAGGGGCTTGTAATGTAGATTCATCATTACTTGGGATAAGTCAAGAGTCCGTCCGGTGGGGTTCTGATCGTCTTGTTCTGCCTGCCCTTTTCTCTTACCCAGGAAGAAAAGAAGTTTACAAAGACGGCGCTAGGGAAAGTCCAGAGTAGTTACCAGCACGCGGTTCAAGAAATTGGAGAGCTGCTGAAAAAGAGACTCGACACAATAAAAACCCTGAAGGTTTGATGACGTGTCTCCTTGGGCTGAAAGCCGGAGGGAAGCATTGGCGTCCAGTGAGCAACATCTAACATCCCTTCTGTGTTAAAATCTGGAACTTCCTCATAAATGCATGAAGGACTTTGATCACAAACTTTTTTTATGTATTAAAAAAGATATATTCAAGCTGATTAAATTATTGTACATTAAAAGAATGGAAACGGGGACCCTCCACGGCCAGGGTTAGGCCACTTTTTATACATGTTCATAAGCAGATGGCAAGAGATCGTAGACCCCCGGCCTCGCCTGTTGCGCCCCCCCCCCCTTGTCTGGGAGAGGGGGGGTTCTTCAGAAACCGCCGGGGGTCTCCAACCCTTTAGAAGCAGCAATAGGAATCCAGTGTAAAGCCTGTTTCAAAGGAATTTGTATCCTCCCCCACAGGCAAGGCAACCTTTTCGTTTGCATGCACGTTTTGGCCGTAGAGAAGCAAATGACCAGGCCTGAGGTCAGCTGTGGACCTCCCTAAGCATCTCTTAGGCTCTTCCTGCTTCTGCCACAGCCGAGCAAATCTGACTGTTGAACGGTCTGGTCTACCAGAGGGTCTTTGATTCTCCTTTATGTAGGCCACTTTGGTTGGAAAGAGGAGCCCCACCAGTTCCAGCGTCCAACCTTCTTTTCTGTACCCCGTAAGTGTCAGAGAACGGTGCTGCCAGTTAAAGCCTCCTACTCCAGTTTGTTTACAAGGAAGTGGGTTTAGGAATGCAACTGGACCTGGAATTCCATAGGAATCGGGTAAACGGTTATCGACGTAAGTGGTAGCAAAAAAACCAAACCCCTCCACAGAGCTGTGGTTAGTTTAAAGTCTGAAGCTGTGCGATGGTGCCTTGATGTTCCTTCTACTTTCAGAGTTGCATGTCAAGGCAGGCTCCTTGAGTTGAGCTGAACCCCCGTTTTTCATATTTCTCTTCATTTCAAAGCGCAGCCAAATCCCTTCTGATGTGTATGAAGTGGGTTTTGGGTGGGACCCAAGAATGGAGAATAAGAAACGCCAACCGCTTTCAAAGCCTCCCACCCTCCTCGCATTTGGAACAGAATTTCGGACCGACTTCCAAAATACCTGTTGAGCCACGGGTTTTTTTTGACATTCAGAGCTGGTGGATGAAAAAAAGGGCTTGCACTCCCGCGTGGCCAGTCTTGGTTACTGACAAGAAGTTGGCCTGTGGCTGTGCACATCTTAGCAGATTTCACTGTTCTGTGAGACCATTAAGATGCTGTTTTCTGAGTTACTTGAGAGGATTGGTTGGTTACCGTTGTATTTTTTTTTTTAAATCAGTGGGGACTAAAAACCAGGGGATGTGCTCCTGTTTCTTCCTAAACAACGATCAATGGCCAGATAGGAAGGAAGGAAGCCTCTTGAATGTACACTTTATGCCCAGGAAGATAAGCAGGTAGCATCAGAGTCAGGTAAGCGAAGTAAGTAACTCAACTGTAAGGATTACTTTCTCATTAGCCGGGATCCAGACTTCGAAGGAGTGGCTTTGGTGGGGGTTCAGCCTGGTTTATTGCTGTCTCCCCACAGTCTTCTCCATGCCTGGAGAGGTTCTCACCTGTTCTAGAGGCAGCCCTACCTGCCCCGTGAGAAATACGGAGCTTTACCTGCTGTGGACGTATCCTGCCAAGAGATACCACACAGCAGAGGTGATTTTTGTATGAAAACGTGACTCCTGCAGGGTTTCTTATGTAGTCTTTGAGAAAAAGAAGGGCAGAATAAATACGTAGATGCATTATTTTTTCCAATACAATAATTCCTAGAAAGATGTTTTGGAGCTTCCATTGAGAAGCGACTTGAAAGATTTTTAAAGGATGGTTGAAGGAAGGATGGAATCTCCACCATCAGTTCTGCATATATTGTTTTTCTGGTAGGCAGCTTGGTTCAAAATCCCTGTTTTGAAACCGTAATGGAGGCTAACAGCCTTGTGAAACCCCTGTCTTCAGAGCTCCTCAGGATTCTTGGACTTTTAAGGTTCTTTCAGCAACCGGCTCCCTCTCCAAACAATGTATTTTTCCACCCGAAAAGTATTCTAAAGAACATTGACTGTCCGTGCCATCCTCCTAAGAAATCCTTCACTGTTGAGATCGCCTTTTTAAACAACATTTCCCAAGCTTTCCTCCTTCGATCAAGTAGCAGGGGATGCCATAGTCTCAAAAGAGAACAGGCCACCTGTCACATAGGTGACTTGTGTGTCTTTCAATTGTTCAACCTTTTCTAGAGCTTCTGTTTTCTTAGGGTTTCCTTTTGTTACAGAGAAGATGCTGGAAACTAGTGCTGGTGTTTTCCCTTTTGCACAAACGCGTGGAATTCCGAATTTGTGACGTACTTATTTTGTCCAAGGCTTGTGGAAGTGGGTCAGCGTACTTGTGGGAGGGGAGTGAATAATGCTTGACTCAGGGTCCTTCTGTGGCAACTTCTAGGAATGAAAACCTTTGGGTTGTATTTTCTGTAAACTCCTTTTGAGGAGGAAGAACATCTGTGCAACTGTGTTCACCCTTCCAGCTTTGGAAGTTTAGGGTTTTATCATTTTTAAAAAAATATCATTTTCTTACTATTTAGAAATTGAATTTATATTTGAAATTCTGATAATTGAATCACAGGGGTTTGTTTTGCCTCTTTTTTTGAGCTATGAAAGGAATTCGGCTGCCGGTTCTATTCGCTATGGAGCTTCTTTGATTTGCTGTTTTTTTTAATTTGTGACTTATGTAAAAAACACCTCAACCACCAACAGAAATCTAAAAGGATAAAACTGCTAACAATCTGCTGTATAAACTGAATGGGTTTATAATTTATAAAAAAAACAATCTCAGTTTCTTTACAACCAACTTTTTCTGTGCCTTCTTTGTTTCTTCCAGACCGGGAAGCATTCGCCTCTCTCTGAAGGTTTCATGATCTTCAGGGGGTTTGCTTTTAATGCTGAGAAGTTAGCCGTGATCCCAAACCCACCATTTAAAGGGTTTTTTAAGCATTTGGGGGGGGGGGGGGAGAAATGGACAGATGTTGGAGGTCTAAGGCTGGGACAGCTGGCTTAGATTGAGGCTGGCTTGGTGCAATTTAAGTCCCGTTCTCTGCAGCCTAAATGCAGCAATAGAAGGGTTGTGGGGTTCAGCCCTTGCACATTTTAAAGCAGAGGTGTGCAAACTTGGGAACTTTAAGACTTGTGGACTTCAACTCAGCAGCCCTGATTGGATAGCCCTGGTTTCAAGGGAAAAGAGGGGCTCTTCCTAGACTCCTGACATCCCCGGGGCGCCCCCTGCGGGCGGGCGGTGTCGGGGAGCGTGTCCCGCCAAGGAGGCTTCGCTGGGACCCTTACAAGAGTTGCGTCCGGCTCGGCTTGTTCCGGGGGTTTGGGCTTCCTCGGGCGGGGGCATTTAACGAGGCGGCGCGGTTGGGGCGCCCAAGACACCCCCAGTTTCTCCCCCCCCCCCACTCCTCATCCAGCAGGGCTGGAGTGTCGCATCTCTGCAGCGGAGGGCTCCCCCCTCCCCCCACTATCCCGAAGCGGCCGGACTCCGACTCCCAGCATCCTCTCCTTGGCCTGCCCGGAGGCCCAGAGGCTTCGGAGGGCTTCCCCGCGCATTCGGCGTCTCCGCTGCAGAAGGGAAGCGGCTGGGAAGGAGCTTGGCCTGTGGGGGGCGCGGGCGAGCGCGCCGGGACCGCCCCCGCAAGCCCCTCCCTCGCCCAGGAAGCTTCCACCCGCCCGCTCGCTCGCCCAGCAGCCGCCTGGTCGCCATGGCGAGTCCCGGGCGCCGCGCCTGCCTCCTGCTGCTCCCGGCGCTGCTGCTGCTGCTGCTGCTTTGCGCGGGCCCGGAGCGGAGCGGAGCGCTGCACACCAAGGGCGCGCTGCCGCTGGACACCATCACCTTCTACAAGGTAAGCCCGCCCCGCGCCCCCCACCCCGCTGCCCAAGCTGGCCCGGGCAGGGCTCCCTCCTGCCTCGCTGGGGCCGCCTGGCAAGGGGCCCTCCGGAGAGGGAGGCGCCTCGGGGACGAAGCGGGGAGGGGGCGTCCTCTGGAGTCTGGGGAGGAGGAGACGGCAACCGGGATGGCTGAGATGCTGCAGGGGGCTCAGCCCACCCGGCCATCTGGGGCCGAGGGCGCCCGGCTCGCCCCTTTCGGTTCCCCTTCTTCCCCCAGGCGAGCCGAGGGGGCGGGCAGAAAGCGGGCGGCTTCCCGCCACTCGCCAATCCGGGGAGTCCAAGTGGACGGCGAGGGCGAGACGGAGCTCCTCTTCCCTGGGAGCCACCGGTGCCTCTGATCACGCGCAGTGTATTTTGCCCCCTTCTAAGGAGGGGCAGGGAAGGGGGAAGCCCAGTGAGAAACAACCTTGGATACTCAACATTCAGACAACCTGGAGGCTGCAAAGTGCCTTTATTTAGCGAATGAATGCTGCCCCTCTCAGTTCTGGATCTGGGGCGCCCATCGCCAGGGAGGCGTGGGAACCAGAGCCAGAAGGGCCCCAGGCAGCCCCGCCTGGACGCTGCTTGGCCTCAGTTTCCCCAAGCCTGCAGTGAGCTAGCGAAGCATCAAAGCGACTCCTTCCGGGAGGCACTCCTGAAGAACCGGTTCTCCCTCTTTGGAAGGATGACGGGGTGGAGGCAGACTTCCAGCTGGTGCTTCTGCAGAGGGGGCTCCAGCTCCTTTGCCCCTCCGACCCTCCTCCTCCTCAAGCCCAGATGGCTCTGGAGGCGCCTCCTTAAGGCGGGGGGCTGCTTCTTTGGCCCTTCTGGCCTTCCAGCTCTCTGGCCACTCAGAGAAGCCCCCCACCCCCTTCAGTCTGGATGATGTCAGTCAGCTTAGTGGGGAGTGACTTCCACCCCTTTAGGCCTTCTGCTCTGGCCTCTTCAGCCTCCAGCGTCTCTGGAGAGGCTTCCGCTCTATGGCCCATCAGAGTGCGGCTCTGGCCTCTTTGGCTCCTCAGGGCCCTTCAGCCTAGTGGGGGCTTGGCTGCCCCAGAGGCTCAGTGGGGAGCGACTTCAAGGCTGCCGTTTTAGCCTCTTCTGGCTCTTCCGGGACTCCAAACCAGCCAACTCTGAGGCAGCAAGTGGCTCCAGCTCCTTCACCCCTGAGGGCTCCTCTTCTCTTCAGCTCTCTGACAGATGCCCTCGTGCTGCTCCTTTTATAGCCGTTTTTTCCCCTCCAAAACGTCTGATTGGTAGCCCGGCTTTAGGTCTCCGCTCTTTCATTGGCCCTTCGCCCATCCAAGCCAATGAGTGACCAATGCCCACACGGCCTCGGTTTCCTGGGTTCCCATTGGCTGTTTTTTTACCTCAGCAACAGTAGAGATGGAATAGACCAGGGGTCTGCAAAGTCGGCTCTTTTAAGACTGGTGGACTTCAACTCCCAGAGTTCCCCAGCCAGCATAGCTGGCTGGGGAATTCTGGGAGTTGAAGTCCACCAGTCTTAAAAGAGCCGACTTTGCAGACCCCTGGAATAGACCCTCCGCCTCAGCCTTTGGAAATGGAGATGTTCTCCTCCCCTGAAATCTGAGGGGAAAATTCTCTGCTGTGACACAACCATGAGGATCACAAAACCTTAAAATTAGCCATTGTTTGGGTGTGTCTGGATTCAGGTGTCTCCCTGGGGCTGCCAGGTGATAGGACAAGGGCTGCATTGACTGGCCAGGGGGAAGAATTTTTCTGAAGGGACAAAATGCCCTTGCTTAATGTGTGGTGTGTTCCCTCACAACTGTGTGGCCTTTATTCAGTGAATCGTAGGGGGGGGGGGGAGCTCCATAATTTGCTGCCATGTCTGGTTTCAGGAGGACCCAAGAAAAATGGCTGGAAATACTAGGGGATAGCAGGTTTTCAACACATTGCTAGAAAAAGCGGTGGAAAAATACAGTATGGGACAATCCTTGTGGGTTTTCACAGGCAGAGTCCTTTCCAAGCAATGGGTGGAAACTAACCATGGAGAGAAGCAACTTAGATCCAAGGAGAAATTTCCTGACAGTCAGAACAATGAATCAGCGGAACAGCTTGCCACTAGAAGTTGTGAATGCTCCAACACTGGAAGTTTTAAAGAAGATGTTGGATAGCCCTCTGTCTGGTGTAGGGTCTCCTGCCTGAGCAGGGGGTTGGACTAGAAGACCTCCAAGGTCCCTTCCAACTCTCTTGTTCTGTTGTGAAGCCTTGTTTGTGTTGCTCTTCCCACAGGTGATCCCAAAGCACAAGTACGTCCTGGTGAAATTCGACACCCAGTACCCTTACGGGGAGAAGCAGGACGAGTTCAAAAAAGTGGCCGACAGTTCAGAGTCCAGCAGTGAGTTGCTGGTGGCCGAAGTGGGCATCTCAGGTGAGATGGGATCCCTACCTGGGCACACCTGAGGTCCAGAAGTTGGGTTTGGGATGATGAAGAAGAAGATGAAGTTCTCTTTATTTCTTAAATTAAACTTAATTAAAATTAATTTCTTAATTTTAAGAAATTAAACAATTTCTTAAAATTGCTGTGCAGTTTTAAGAAACAAAATTCATGCTATATTTTGGTACCGTATTGGGAATGTTAGTTGCCTTGACTTATTTATCAAAATAATAAAGGCAGGATTTTTTTTGAAAAAAAACTATTTATTTATTTTATTCGTATCACATCTTGATATTTATCTTGACAAGTAACTCAAGGCGGTGAATATGTCGAACATACCTTCCTCCTATATTCCGCATCACAACAAGCTGGTGAAGCCTAAGGGTTACCCAGCTGCCTTTCATGGCTAAGGCAGCACTAGAACTCAGAGCCTCCCACATTTGAGCCTGGTGCCTTAACCACTGGACCAAACTGGCTCTCATGTAAACAAAACGATCTGGTTTTACTTAGTTGCCATGTGCCCTCGGTCTGGTACTTTCCAGATGTAGCCTCTGTATCGGCTCTAACCACTGAGCTTTTGGGTGCAGGGGTGCAGACACCCTCACAGATCTAGCACCTTTTTTTCCCTCCTGGCCCACCTGTGACCTGGGTCTCATCTTGAGTGGAAACCCAAGAGTTTCCGAATGTTCAACTTTCGATCTCCGTTTCTAAAAGAGGCCTCTCTCTGCTACCGTTTTAGAAGTGGAAATTCCCCTCCTGCCCCAGTTTTAAAATGACGCCCTGCGCTTTCTTTCCACCCCAGGAGGATCAAAACTATAGCACCAGCAGGCTGAACGCATAGAGGGTTCGAATTCTCTCCAAGGGTTGCACCATTTTGGCCTTGTGCTTCAGCCGGGCTGACCTTTGCAAGCTGCTAGACCTCAAGGCTTCAAAATGTTGGGGTTCTATCAGCTGCATATTTTCGTCCTTCAAATTAATTGAATGTTCCTTTGTATTGAGAAAGTCATAGGTAAAGGTAAAGGTCTCCCTTGCACATCTGTGCTAGTCGTTCCTGACTCTTGGGGGCAGCACTCATCTCCGTTTCAAAGCCGAAGAGCCAGCGCTGTCCGGAGACGTCTCCGTGGCCATGTGGCTGGCATGACTCAACATTGAAGGCGCACGGAACGTTGTTCCCTTCCCACCAAAAGTGGTCCCTATTTTTCTACTTGCATTTTTACGTGCTTTCGAACTGCTAGGTTGGCAGAAGCTGGGACAAGTCACGGGAGCTCCCTCCGTTATGCGATGCTAGGGATTCGAACCGCCCCACTGCCGACCTGATCGACAAGCTCAGCGTCTTAGCCCCTGAGCCAGCGTGTCCCTTGAGAGAGTTATAGTCATAGTTTAATCCAGCCCTTCAAATGTAACTTAAAATTTCTGTTTAGAAATGTCTTCACTTTGGCCTTTGTGGAAGCCACTTAAGCACACTTATTTACTTTTTATTGGTTTGTTAAATTGATATGCTGCCCATCTCTCTGTGGAAAGGTCAGTCTTGGTTAATCCCATTTTAGGGGATGAGTGACCTGCAATCCCACTGGCTCGTTATTCCCCCCATCCAAGTCTTCCTGCCTGAGTTCCTGTGGCTTTTCTTTACAGATTATGGGGACAAGCAGAACGTGGAGTTGGGAGAGAAATACAGGCTGGATAAAGACTCTTATCCGGTCTTCTACTTGTTCCAAGATGGCGACCTGGAGAACCCTTCGCGTTACGACGGGCAGGTGAAGGCCAGCGCTCTCCAGCGCTGGCTGAAACTCCGAGGGATCTACATGGGAATGCCAGGTTGCCTGAAGACATTCGATGCCTTGGCCAGCCAGTTTGTAAGCGCCACCCAAGAACCTGAGCGCCGGCAGTCTCTCTTGGAAGAGGGCCAAGAGCATTTGTCCAAGGCCAAAGAGAGCGAGCGCAAATCCGCCGAGCAATACATCAAAATCATGGGCAAAATCCTTGCCCAGGGGGACCCTTTCGTCCCCAACGAGATCTCCCGGATCACCAAGCTGATCGAGGAGAACAAGATGAGCGAGGGGAAGAAAGAAGAGCTCTCCAAGCGCTTAAACATCCTGTCTTCCTTCCAGAAAAAGTCGAGCAGTGAGAAGGAGGAACTCTAACAGGGCAGGTGAAGATGGCTCATGGCACAGGGCGAGGGCCCAATGGGTGCTCCTTGAAGCAGAAGGCAAAGCCCTCTTAATAGCCCCCTCCCCATCCCACTCCAGAGGGCAGAACACACCCAGCTGCACTAAAGGGACGTTCAGACATCCCACCACAAAGCAAGGCATTTTCAAGATAGCCACACGTAGAACTTGACCTAACGTGGAGCCTTAGCAAGCTGGGTTGGATCCCCTCCTCCTCGCCCCCCCCCCTTGTTGGGGAGGGGGGAAGAATGTGAACCTCCTAGAAATGGGGCTAGTCCTCTGGGTGGTGGGTGTGGGTGGGTGTGATGGAGCACCATTTGGTCCGGGGGAAACGTGTTAGAGAAAGTGAAGGCCAAGCTACACCTGTCTCTTACTGACCAGTATTTGACAAAATCAGTTTTATGGGAAGGGTCCTTAATTTGATAATAAAGGTTACTGGGGAAACGAACACATGAAGGCATTTTTCTCTTTTATCACAACTTCCAGAACAAAATGAACCCTCCTGGTTGAGCTTCGAAGAATGGAGATTGTGTTTGACGTTTGAAAGTTGCCCTTGAGATTGCCAGTGTGGGGGTTTATATCTTTCGACCCTTCATTCAGCAACTCTTGTCTTGGTTCATACACAAGCCCACACTCACACAAACGCACAACATCTATGAGAAAAAACCACAAGGTGGTTTTGATCAGGAAGATGTAAATGTCCAGCTTGCCCTCCTTCTGACAGCCGAGACAAGTCCTACTATCACTTGCCTTGGTTTATTGAATACTTGGCAACAGCCTGAATTCACAGAACGTGCTAAGCTCAAAGTTGGGCACATCAAACTCTCAGACTTCATTCCTCCAAGGACGCCTAGTTCTACCAAGCGTTGCTCCAACACTTAACGATCCTTTCTTCATCATCACAACATTTAGGAACTTCTATCAGTTCTTAAAACCTTCTTTCTGTGCCCAGTTCCATTCTTCGCCATCTCCAATAGCTTGAAGTCTTCCGGGGCATTTCCATCTACAACGCAGCTTCTTGGGGGTCTTAAAACTGGAAGAATTGTCAATAACGGAATTGGGAGCAGGGAAATGTTTTACGCACGACTATTTTTATTTTCCTGCATTATTAAATAAGATAGTGGCTGCCTAGGAAGCCCCCTTCCTCCCTTCAGTGTCAGATAGCCCAATATGGCGTTCCAAAGAGCCAGCTGCTTTCCAGCATCGGTCTGGGATATTAGTGGAGCCCGCTTGGACATTGGTTAGATGAATGTTGGCTTTGTATTAAACCCTCTTACAGTATTTCGTTTTTTTAAATGGGTGTTCTATTGTCCAATAATGTCAGAAACATTTTACCCACCAAACTATTTTGGCCCTGTTTTTAATTAAAACTGATTTAAAAAAAAAAAACCCTTCTGCTCTTCCCTGTAGAATTCAGAGCCTTTGCTGAGTTAGGGGAAACTGGTCTATAGCCCCCTTCATTGTAGGATTCTCAAATAAATGCTCCAGTGAAATAGGAGAACCCCCGCAGTTAAGAAGACGCAACCCGCAGAGATCTCGGATAATGACACCCCTGGTGTGTGCTGTTTTAGAGCGAGACAAAGGCCCCTTTCTGTGCTATCCCTCTCTTTCCCACTTCAAAGCAGTCGAGTGGCAGCCGAAGGGCGCTCTTCAAAGCAGCCGCCTCCTGGACTGACAGCCTAAAGTCCTCCCTGGGCCCCACAGCAGCCCAAAGGGCAGGAAACCCCCCAAAGTGGGCTTGCTTTTCTCCCAAGGGAAGCCTCGGTTCATTTCAGAGGACGCCTTTCAATGGTTACCCACTGTCGGCTGTTCCCCAGGCACCATCACAGGTGGCCACGGGGCAATCCAGACTGCAGCCGCCTTCGCCTTCTCTCTCTCCCCCCTCCCCCCCCTGCACAGCGGCCGTCTTAAGCCTTTCCTCACCTTGTGCCTTCCAGATGCCTTGGATGGCAACTCCCATGCTGGCTGGGGATGATTGGTCTGGTTGTCCAACTCAGTGCCTCCCCCCTCAAGCTGGCACAAGAGGTCATTAAGGTAACCCTCCCACTCTCGGCTCAAGCCAGCCAGCCAGCCTCCTGGCTCAAGACGCGGGGACTGTGTGGCCACCCAGGCTCATCTGAACCTAGGTGGTTTCTCCGTGGTTTAGACCAGGGCTGTCCATCCTTGGCTGCTTTTAAGGCTTGTGGACTTCTACTCCCAGAATCCCCCAGCCGGCCTGACCCAGAGACTTCATCCCATGCGCCCAATTTGGAAGTTGTGCGTGTTTGTTTCGGGTGCTCTTCCTTCCTTCTGTGGATTCAGCAGAGGAGAAGAGATCCGGCTTTTCAATTCGCATACACACACACACACACACACACACACACACACACACTCCTTTGCAGGGCCCTCAAAGTGCTGGTGAGCTTCCTCTGTCCATCAGTAGATGGAGCTGCTCTTTTGCTCTCCAGTGGAAACCCGCAGGGCGGCTGAGTTACTCTGTAGTAGCCCCAGATCGAAAATGTGGTAGCAGCTCTTCGGACTCTGAGGTTTTATTGGAAGGCAAGTGCTTGGCGAGGGCTGGTTGCCTGGAGGGGCTAAGCTCAACTAGGATGCCCCCCCCACCCCCGACCCAGACACTCCTTTGGCTCCTGCTCTCAAGGAACGGAAGGTGGTGGTCGGGAAACCTAACTTAATTCTCTGCAAAGAATTGGAGCAAAGAGGCTGGAGCTGCTGGGGCCAAGTCTTCTGTTTTATTTCCTTTTGCATCCCAGCTCTGGTCTTGGTTCTCTCCCTCCCTCGTCTCCCCTTTTATCTTTTTCTGCCCTTCCTCTCCTCCATCCTCCTTGGGAACAGGGAGGCTGCTGGACCACCGGCTCCCGCCTAGCCTGCCTCCCCCCCATCCGCTGCTGGCAAGCAGGGCGGGGCCAACGAGGTGGAGCGAAGGGGAAGGTTGGCAGGCAGGCAGGCAGCTGGCCAGTCAGCTAGCTGCCTGTCCACAGCTGCTCCCATTGCTGCTGCTTGGAGGCTCATCGCTTGGGCTTGCCAGCATGGGCTCCGTTGCCACTCAGGAGCTTCTGCTGCCCCAAACTTTGGAGCGGGCTCAGGTGAGTTAAGGGAGAACCTGCAGAGATGCTCTGGGTTCTCCTTCCTTTTCTTCCTTCTTTTCTTCCTTCCTTCCTTCCTTCCTTCCTTCCTTCCTTCTCTAGCAGTTTTCTTTCCTTCTGGGAGTTGAAGTGCACGCACCAGAGACCGTCTGAGCTTGAGAAACTCTGGAGTAGAGACTTCACACAACCCTGAAGCTAATTAACTGACTTTTGGGCAGTGTCCCAACTTGCTCACAGTTGGCTGCAGCCATTCCTGAGAAGAGCCGGTCAGTTCTAGGTCTGGGGCTGTGAAGAGCGTTAGGATCACAGGTTAAAATAGTCACTTGGGTGAAAGATGGGCGGTACAGGAATAAACTGAATAAATGAATGAAAAGAGATGGAAGATCCTTCCTGACGCTCAGCGGAGGGAGAGGGAGAGGGGGATGCACAGAGGGGATGGAGAGACCTGCAAGGGTGGGCTCTCCTTCCCATATCTCCAGGTAAACAACCTGTGCAAACAGCCTGGCTACCAAGCATCTGCCTTCTCTAACCTCTCTCTTTCCCCCCCCCACCTAGCTTTTCGCTGTCATCCACTGGATCCAAGCTGTCACGGCTACTTTGAGGTATTTCATGCAGCCTTCTCTCTCAAGACATCCCGAGACTGAAAGGGCATCGCCCAGGAGCAGCCCAGCCAGGGAATAACCTGATTGGGTTTTTTTTAAGAGGGGCACATCTCCCTTTCCTGGGGTTGCTAACTGCCATGGCCATATCTCTTTTCTTTGCGTTTGTTGGTCATTCATTTCCAGACATTCTTGGACTAAATTGACTTTGCATTTGTTAGAATAAAATGTGTGCGTTGCGTTGATTAAGCAGGGATTTGCTGGGCTAAGGGAAGGTTCATACAAGCTCCACCAACCCGCCCCTTCTTTCCACAGCATCATGGGGTCCAGCTCAATCATCGGCTACACCATATTCCAGAACACGGCCAGATCCCCCGAGGTAAGGGAAAGTCCTCTGCTGATGGGAAAGAAGAGGAAGACAAGAAGAAGAAGGTGGGGCCTTCTGAAGCGAGCGGGGAGGAGCAGGGATCTTCAGCAGGAATGTTTGCAGTGTTCAAGTACCTTTCCACTTTGCTACTAAACAAATATTAATTTTAGAAGCTGCTGGTTGAATCATAATTTACTTTTGTTTCCCCAAACATCTATGGTTGCCCTGCAGCCCAATTAGAGTAACAACAAATTTGCAGAACCAAATCAATCTCTCCTTTTCTCTTCTCTCTCATCTATCCATCATCTATCTATCTAATCTATATCCATATTCTTTCTTTCTTTCTCTATTTATCTATACCCATCATCTCTCTCTCTCTCTCTCTCTCTCTCTCTCTCTCTCTCTCTCTCTCTCTCTCTCTCTCTCTCTCTCTCTCTCATAATATTTTTGAACCTTGACAACTTTAGGATAGCGGAGTAGCAGTTTTATTTATTCCCTATCACTCTTCTACTAATACACCCTTTGCATGGCATCTCTGGATATGAGACAGTTGAGGGAGAAATAGCTTTGCCATTCTAGAGTTGACAATGTCTCTGAAGTGTGAAACAGAAACTCAGACGGTCAGATCATGGTTTCCTCCCATCGCTAGATCTCCAATTTTTGTCCTAATGGAAAGCTTCAGATCACCAGAATGATGGTTGCTTTGATCTTTCCACAGGTGCGCCCTCTGGTCTACCTGAGCCTCTCCGATCTCTTCCTGGGGTTGTGCTGGCTCACGGGGGCCCTCCTGTATAGCAGAGAATCATCCCACCCAACGGGAGAAGGCAACATCTGCTACAACTTGCAAGTCACTGGACAGGTGAAACCTCTGTTGATCTCAGCTACCTTGGTGGGCTGGAAAGTGTGTTAATTTTGAGGTGGGCTTCAAAGAGAGTCTCTGTGTGAACACAGCTTGGACTGGTGGAATAGCCGCCTATGGAAGAGGCAATCCAGCTGCTTCCAGCTGCTCCCAGTTGCTCCGTCTTTGATCTTCAATAGAATAGAATTCCTTACTGGCCAAGTGTGATTGGACACACGAGGAATTTGTCTTTGGTACAGATGCTCTCAGTGCACATAATAATGCAAGATCCATTCAATAGAAGAATCATAAGGTACTCATTGATGGGTTTTGTTTTGGGGCTCACCTGTCACGTTGAGTGGGTAAAAAGCTGTAGAGAAATATACGGGATCAAAGGCATCAAGAATATACAGAGCAGAGAGGAAACGTTTCTTTGGGAGATTCTAGATGACTTTTCCCAGTTGGGCTAAGACTCCAGAATTCTCGGCCAACATATGGCTAAGTCCTGGGAAATTCTGGGATTTGCAGCCTAAACACAATGGGGGCAGTTGGAGAAAGCTGTTGTTTTGATAGAGTGTGTGTGTTTCCCTTTTAACTCGATTACTGGATATATAAAACCCCTGCATTGTTAGTAAGCTTTTTTCTTAGCTCTCCTGTGAGAATGGCAGCCTTGGGATGCTTCTTCTAGAGCTACCAACTTCTGTTTTGCAACCTTCTCCTCGCTCCTTTCCTTGAGAGGCAGGTTTGGGTCGAGGATTGTCCTCTTGAGCAAGGCTGCCATTTCTGTTCCTGTTCCTGGAAAGGCCATTCCAACCACCAGAAATCTTGTTTATTTAATGCTACTCGATGTCCTTTCCTCTTCGATCCTGTTTTTAAAACAGCTTTATAATCTGCCCCGTCATCTACCTAGAATATTGGTTGTTGCCACAATCAGCAGTGTAATAAACAGCAGAAGTCCTCCGTATTATGGATCCCTTTGAATATTTACCTTCGGCTCCCTCTTGAGAGAAGATGCTGCTTGCCTCTTTCGCAAGGTGTGTGGCTTGGCAGGTGCATCTGAGAACTTGAAAAAGCCCAGCCGGCTCTCAAGGAAGGCACAAAATCCGTTTGCAAATATAAATCACCAGGCAATGAGGCAATGATGCTGTCACCTGAGTTCACAGAGACCTGCTTAACCCCTGAATCTACTGGGCAGATCAGCAAAAAGGAAAAAGACTTAATTCAGTTTGATCCACCCCGCTCTCTTCCAATATGTTTTTCAAGCTATTAGGGGACACAAAAACACAAAAATAGGTCGGGGAAGGTAAAGGATAATATTATGATGTTTTTATTCTGTATTTTAAAGAATATTTATTTATAAGATAAAGGGACGCAGTGGCTCAGTGGCTAAGATGCTGAGCTTGTCGATCAGAAAGGTCGGCAGTTCGGCGGTTCGAATCCCTAGCACCATGTAACGCAGTGAGCTCCCATCACTTGTCCCAGCTTCTGCCAACCTAGCAGTTCGAAATCACGTAAAAAATGCAAGTAGAAAAACAGGAGCCACCTTTGATGGGAAGGGAACAGCATTCTGTACGCCTTTGGCATTTAGTCATGCCGGCCACATGACCACGGAGACGTCTTCGGACAGCGCTGGCTCTTTGGCTTTGAAACGGAGATGAGCAGCGCCCCCTAGAGTTGGGAACCACTAGCATGTATGTGCGAGGGGAACCTTTACCTTTACCTTATGATGTATTTTTAAGGATATTTATTTATATCATATTCCAGCAAATGACGTTTGCTTTCCTGGATTAGATTTTGTTTCAGCAACTTTATAGAATATGGTTTATCTAACTAACTTTGATTGGGCAAAGAAATCGAACCTCTTCCACATTGAAAAACCGAGTGGGAACTGCAATCAGATCTTCGGACTTTGTTCATTCTGGGGTCCTTTTCAGAGACGAAGAGAAATCACGTAGGCATTGGGAGAGCTTTCCTGAATTAGGCGCCCTTTACGAAACAAAACCAATCCAGCCACTATTTACAGTGGGAGAATGAAGGTGCAAAAGTCGTGGTTTTGTTTTGTTAATTTTGGACCGCTACTTCAATGTGTCACCCACCACGCCAGGAAATTTGGTCTTCCTGTTTCTCTGAGCCTTCCCATGTGAAATGGAAAAAGCAAACCTCGCGCACGGCTTCCGTGGGGGAATCGGCTCCTTCTGGAGCTGTTTATGCTTGGTGGCAAAGTCAGAAAATCGCAGCCCTGCATACAGATTATATAAAAGATTATATAAAACCGCACCCGCAGCACCTTCCTCGCTCTCTGCGTACAATGACAGTTCTTCTTTCTGGGTTTCACCTCTGGGACAAAATCAAAGTTGCAAAAGATTGCTTTCAACAGTGGAAAATGCAGAGGAGGTTGGAGAGGAAGTTATTGGGGGAGGGGGTATACAAGCACACGGGAGCTTCCCCTTCCCATCCCTTCAACCCACAGCCATGCTCCGTTCTCAAACGATTCCAGATTTTTCCAAAGGCAGATTTGGAGGACTAATAGCCTTCGCTCTTCTTTCTTTGTTTTGCTTCTCCAGATCTTCTATGTTGCCTCTTTTCTATACACCGTTAATTACACCTGGCAGCTCTACACGGATTTGAGAGGGAAATTCCACCAGCACTTACATAGCCAGATGCCACAGGTAAACGGTGCTTTCATGGGGATGTCTCTGAGTCCTGTCTCTGCTTAAAACTCCAAGCATGATTTGGACCTCAGGAGCACTACAAATACAAAAATATTTATTTGCTATCTGGAGAACAGCAGAACACCCAGATGGGCTGAATTAGCTTGTGGTTGCATTTTTGCATACTTGGAAATATCATTCAGGGGCAGGTAGCCACACAAGGTAGCACCGTGCTATAATTCTCTTGAGAAAGGCATCGGGTTGGTCTCTGAGTGAGATCTGAAGGCAACGGACCATCAAACAGGGTAGAACTTGGGGTTTTCCACATGTGAGCATCACGGCCAGATGTTGGTGGCTCAATCTGGAAAATAAAGACCAGGGGACATAGTTGAACACCCTTGGTTCAAGTTCTGTTGTTCCCCAATAAACACTTAAAATCCCATGGGTCACAGGGACGTGAATTGGGTGGGCACGAAGCATTTCTCAACTCCACTTTTCCAGCTCAATAGATAGCAACTGAGCATCTTTCCAGCGTGGCCTTTATTGCTGAGTTTGGAAGAGTTGCTTCTACTCAACGCAGGTCTGAAGGCTCAAGGGTAGAAGAACGCAGCTCATTCCAGAAGAAGGAAGAAGATCTTAATAATAATAATAATAATCTTTATTGTCATTGTAAAAATTACAATGAAATTGTAATAAGGTTTAAGGAGGGAAAATGCCTCTTAAGAGAATAACTTCTTCTTGTTGTTAGTTGTGAAGTTGTGTCTGACCCATCGTGACCCTCATGGTCCACGTTCTTCCAGGCCTTCCTGTCCTCTCCCATCCTCTGGAGTCCATTGAAGCTCAGGCTGACTGCTTCAGGGACTCTATCCAGCCTCCTCCTTCTCTGCCGTCCCCTTCTTCTTCTCTTGCCCTCCATCGTTCCCAGCATGAGGCTCTTCTCCAGGGAGCCCTTTTTCCTTCTCCTCAGGTGGCCAAAGTCTTTGAGTTTCCTCTTCAGGATCTGGCCTTCTCAAGAGCAGCCAGGGTGGATCTCCTCTAGGACTAACCGGTTGGATCACCTTGCAGTCCAAGGGACTCGCAGGAATCTTCTCCAGCACCTTCGTTCAAAGGCATAAGAGGACCACGAAAGCATGTTTGTGATGGTGGGAAGGAAGTGCTCGAGATCTGTCCACCTTGTCCCTGTGGACGTCACAGGATGGGCTGGAGGCCAGACTCCAAGAATGAGGCTGAACCAGGCAGAAGCCAACAAGGGCAGGGCCAAAGCCAAGTTGACTGAATGGCATGGAAGTCAAAGGAATTGAGTCCAGTTGCCGTGATGCGGAGGCCATTGAGATATTTGGAGGGCCTTGGACTTCCTCCAGGGAAGGCCACACCCTTTCTGCTTCACCTTTGGCTCCTACCTGAACAGGAACAGCAGGTTCTGTGTCTTAAGAAGGCCTTTGTCAATGCCTGCTTGATAATAATAATCTTTATTGTCATTGTACTAAAATTGATAAAGGGGACAACAGAACCAGAGAAAAACGCAGGTGTCCCAGAAAGGATGGACTCTCCACTGGGTTTTTTTAACATATTGTTATTTTTCAAGAACATTTTGAAATCTGTGGAATCCCTTTCACCCACCGGGGCAGCCTCTAGGTCTAGGCAGAGACTGAAAGGAAGAGCCGGCCACGCCCTTTCAAATCCCTGGCTAATTGCTAATCTTCCTTTGTCGTCACGAGAGTTGCAGGAAGCCCTTGTGGATCTGAAGAGAGAGCATGGCAGGAGGGGCTAGCTACTCTCTGTGGGCATCCACTTCACCAGAAGGACAGAACTGGGCCTGGGAAGGGCACATCCTGTCCCCAGACAAACATTGTTGAGATCACTTCAACAATTTGGTCCAGCATTCTTGGACAACACCATGCTTTGAAGGCTGGAAGAAATGTGTCATAGGATGAGGACAATGGCTGGGTCACTCTCCAAACATAAAGAGCATGATTTTGCACGGAAGGAGGACATTTCTGTGTGTGTGTGTGTGTGTGTGTGTCATGTAAATGCACAAGCAAGCATCTGTATATGCCAATGAATTAAATCACGCATTGAAATGTACAGGACATGTTAGAATTAAACTTTGATTCATGTTCAGGTTTTTAAAACAAGAACTTCTTGATGACAAATTGGCTTTATCTTTGCTTCATTGTTGTGAGCAAAGTCTCATCTGAAACCAACACATCCACAGTACCCAGCCTCATGCTCAAAGGCTGGATTTTGAAGAGTTTCCCTCCCCCCCAAAACAATTCCAGGGAAGACGTTTCTGTACACATTTTATTTCCCCTTTTCCTGCATCCACTTCTGAATCTTTGCCACAAACTTTCTCAACCGATGGAGCTTCACCACTGGTGCCTCTTCTTTCTCCCTTTTGTAGGTGTTGAGCTCCTCAAACCACCTGGGCCGCATAGCAATCCTCTTCTCTAGGTAAGAGGGAGTCAGAGGGATTGGGGGGAGGCAGTGGAGCTAACCACCCCTCCTACTTGGGGAAATCTGGGTGAGCTGCTCAGTTTGACCTGGCCATTTAGGCCCGTGAAAGCGGCTCTCTGGAAGGCGAGATGATCTTTTCTTGGGGAGGATTCCAAGATGTTGAAGAAGAGCCTGACCTACCTTTTCTCTTCCAGCCTCATCCCCATCTTCCTGATGGTGCCTGTTTTGGGGCTGGGCAACCACTTCCAGTGTCCTCAGAACTTCACCGCAGAACATGGGTACGGCCATCTGAACATAACCCATGCTGCACAGCCCAGAGACTCAGGGAGGGCCTGTATATGGAGGCTGTGTCCTACAATGGCCCCCGACTCCCAAGGGTCTCTTAGGGCAGGGGTCTCCAACCTTTGCAACTTTAAGTCTGAAGGACTTCAGCTCCCAGAATTCTCCAGCCAGCAAAGCTGGGAGCTGAAGTCCTTCAGACTTAAAGTTGCAAAGGTTGGAGACCCCTGTCTTAGGGGACCTCACCTTGCCTTTCTGAGGTCTGGACACAACCTGACCCCCCCTGTAACGCCGCCCCCCCCCCCGCCTGCCAGGCTCACTCCTGTGCTTCTCTTTGGTCCCCAGGTGCCTCCTGTTGCACATGGGGAACATGCTCAGCACCGCAGGATCTCAGCATGTCCCCTGCGCCGTGTTGTGCTTGTACAGCACCGGAGTGTTCCTGGTCTCGTTCATGCTCAGCTTCCTTGCAATTCTGGTGAGAGGCGCACGAAGGGATGGGCCTCCCTCTGTGGCTGGGAACCCTCCGGCCCTTCATGGGAGGAGGGGGAGTTTCAGCAGAGGTGTTGCAGGGCTCTCAGGTGTGACGCACACAAATCATGCTCCTTCTCCCTGCCCGCATGCTTCACCTTTGACGTCTTCCAACGGCTGCTGCGTTCCTCCTCTGTTAGAGCCGTCTCCTAAGGCTGATTTAATGCATTGCAGGTGGAAGTAAGTTTCCACGGCCCGGAGGCCAGCTTCCTGAATAAATCTGAGCTTGTTTTGGTTTTCCCCTGATGGTAAACAGATGGACTTCAGAAGAAGCAGAGATTCTTTTGGAGATGGTGGGGGGGGGGGGGGGGGAATGCAAACAACAGGAAGGCTTGAACTGCCCACTGGGCACAGCTGAGATTTTCTGACTGCTGGTTTTATTTACGTGAGGACCCTGGGGTACCTTAGACAGAGAAAGGCTGCCAATGGCCTGATTTACACAAACCTTTAAGCCATTATAATATGTGACTTCGCTTCGGCTTAAAGCGATGTGGAAACCGCCTCCTGTGGTTTAGAAGCCATGGCTTGGGCCGTATTGTCTGGCGCAGGCTCAGTCAGGTGCCGTTTAACCAACAAACCATGGTTAAGTAAACCATGGTCTGGAGGAACGAGTGAACCCAGACCAGGCATGTGCCTAGATTCAGTCCCTCCCAAGGCTTCAAAGTGAAGCAGGAATCGGAATCCAGCCACTCCCCTTCCACCCTCTCCTCCTCCCAGCACCAACACGTGGCTGGGACACCTTGCTTAGACCTTCCTCCTCCTCCTTCAGACCTTGCTCATCCGAGCCAGGATGCTGTACAAGCGGTTTGTGAACTCCATGGGCTACGTCGGCGATCAACAGTGGGAGATGTTGAAGGTGGTCGAGCAAGCCGTGGTCCTGTACCCTGTGGTGTTTTTCTGCTGCTGGGGGCCAGGTATGGAGAGGGATGGGGTGGACGGTGAAAGAGACTGATGTGGCCATCCAGCAGAGCTGGCAGGAGATTCGGACAGTGAGGAGGTTGGGGAGGAACCTGGGCCAGTCCTGGAGTCTGGGGAAGGCTCTGAGGAGGGCTCTGGGTCGGAGGCAGAGAGGGGGCCAGGGTCGTCCAATAGTTATCAGCTGCCTTCAGAGTCAGACATCAGTGAGGCAGAAGAACAGCTGGAGCCTGTTCCCAGTGTGCGCATGCACAGAGCTGCCAGACGAAGGGAAGAGCTAAAGAACAGGGGTGAACTTGGGAGGAAGGCCACAGGTGGACGATGAATGGCCCCTCCCAGAGGAAACAAAAGAGGAGCGACAGGGGAGTGGAGTTTGCAGGAGACCATTCGTTCGCTTCATTGATTCAGGACTCTCCGAGACTCCTTGCCAGGTTCTGCAGAGCTCGGCCTGGCAGCTCTCCAAGCCAGATAAGGTCTGTGATCGCAAATCCTCCTTTAAAAAGACTTTGCTGGATGTGAAGGAGCCGAATTCGCAGTCAATGAATAAAAGGGACCAGGAATTGGCTTCATGCTCTTGGGAAGCCTGGGTCAGAACAGCGCCAGCCCTCTGCCCCTGTGTTTGGAAGTGGGCCCTCCCAGAGCTCAACCTATCCAAGGCCAGGACCCATCGAAAGTCATTCTCTTCAAACATCAATATATGCAGAGATGCAGCTGCTAGTCCTACCGTGCTTATTTTATTTCCTGTTACTGATCTCCTCCCGTTTCTTCAATCCGCAGCCTTCATCCTCGGCATCGTCAAGCTGGCACGCACGGACAATGCCAGTGTTTACATGGCCCTTTATGTCCTAGAGGTAAGCATCTGTTCAGCCAGAAGAGCCCCACGGGGCACCTTCTCTCCGTGTGCAGGACTCGGCGCTGGTTAGGGCAAGGGTCTCCAACCTGGCTAACTTTAAGCCTGGAAGACTTCAACTCCCAGAACTCTAGGAGTTGAAGTCCACCAGGCTTAAAGTTGCCAAGGTTGGAGACCCCTGGGTTAAGGGGCTGGGAATGTTGGGTTCCTGGCTGCCCCAGACAACTCCTGATTCCGGGACCCTCACTGTGGGCAACTCCCCTTCTCCCCTCAGGCCCTGACCGCCTCTTCCCAGGGGTTCCTGAACTGTGTGGTTTACGGCTGGACCCAGCACATGTTCCACTGTGTGAAGCGCAAGGCTTGCCGTGACGTGGACACCCAGACGCCCCTCCTGCGTTCCCAGAAGAGGTTCTACGCCAGCACCCTCCCAGCCCCTTCCCAGCCCTCATCTCCTGCCACAACCACCGTGCTATGAAGGGGAGGCCTCCCTTCTTGCTCGCATTTCCTGGCTGAGAAACGGGGCCGTCTCAAAAGGGATGAGAGGCAGATGCGTGACATTAAAGAGCTACCTTGGAAGGACTGCGAGAGAACTCAAGCGCAATTGGACGAGAAGAAACCGAAGGACTCCTTGGATTTAAATAATCAATATTTATTTGGGGGAAATCAAAAGTTGGAGAGGGTGGAGAGGACTTCCTTTTTAGACTGCATTACATCCCCCTCCCCCCCCCGTGAGGCCGTTTCCCCAGGATCTTCCCAAAGGATGGGATCCAGCATCACTGAGAACTGGGAAAGGACCCTTTTATTTCAGTCCTGCTGGTGGAACTTTTTACAACTTCCTGACAAAGAGTAAAACGTAAAAGCAAGTGTGTGGATGGATTTCGGTTCCTTTCGATTCCGGGGTTGCCAGAAAGCACGCCCTCCTTATCTTACTACTGTTTTAACACCTCCAAAAAATGCTAACGTGATCCCAGCAGATCCCATTGTCATGGCTTCCAGAAATCCCACCCACCCCTCTCTCCAAAACTCCTGTCAGAACTGAAAAACCTCAGCTGCACGGTTCTATTTCCTTCCTCAAGGCTTCCCGGGAATCCTTTTCATTCTGCTCTGAAATCCCTTCACCCTCATTGCAGAGATGGCTACGCCAAGCAGAGGATGCTTCGAGTTAGATCTTCTTTCAGCGGCACCTGGGGATCCTGGGAGCCCCAACACCTTGCCGGAGGTCGTCTTATTCCTTTTTTCTGTTGTTGATTACAAATCAGTCCGTTGTTTTCCTTTTTTTCCCCCCAGTCTTTCTTGTGACTGGCCTCTCTCAGCCAGGCCTGCTCTGTGAAAGTCAGGGCAGTTTTCAGTGGTCTGAAAATGAGGATGAAGCCGTAGGGCGTTAAGATTCACCTGAAGGCAGGCATGAGATGCCAGGGGAAGGAGGAGCCATCGCTTCTCTTCGTGCCAAGCCTTTGGAGTTGGTTTTCCTAAAGTGGGGCTTTTGAGGTCACTGGCTGTGGACGAGGTACGAGAGGGGAGAGGAACTGGGTTTATGCCTTCTCTGGACCTCCGGTTCCTCCTCTCCTCTTTCCCTCCTGACATTTTAAAGCTCCTTCTAATTTCATTTACACAAACGTCGTTGAGTTGCAACCGATGTGTATTTGATTTAAGGGCCGTGGGGTACTTAAAGATAAATCTCAGTGCTGCTGTACAGATACTGTCTGACTGTTGCTACTCTATGGGGGGGGGGTCTATGTGGGATTCCTCCTAACAGTTATCTCAGCCCCCGGGAGAGCCTGGTTCAAGATCTTGTAGCATTCTGATCTTGTAGCTTTCCTAGCCAAGAAGCGAATGATCTTTTGGGGATCCCTCCCTTCCATTACAAAACTATCTGGAGTCATACAGAATAAATCCCTGCATTGTTTTCGCAGGCATCGCCACAAGTTTGATTTGTAATTGATTTTATTACCCGCCCTCCCCCTGCCTTTTCTTTTTCCAACAGAGGAAAGCATTGCAATGGATTTGAGGTTGCCATGAGCCAACCTAGCCCAGCCGTTTGGGTTTTGCTCTCGATGCTCTTTTCCACGTGGCAAAGTTCTGAGTTTTATCCCAACCATCTTGAACAGGCTGCTAACTTTATGACCATCAGGTGTGCTTGTTGCAAGAGAAGCCAATTTTCGGAGTGAATTTCTGTGAGGCTAATAGGGAGCCTCCACCTGCACCCTTAACTGGGTGCCTGATTTTGTGGGGCAGTTCAGGGCTTTCTCCACCTCAGTTTTCCACCACCTCAGAAGCGGTCCCAGGAGTTCCCACAGTTTGGGAAAGACCACGAGAACAGCCGCGATGATCAACATGCAGAAAGGGACGATGGTTCCCAGGATGTATTTTGCCAAGGAGTTGCCCCAGGCGATCACGGGAAAGCCTCCATCGATGCTCCCCCCTGCACCCCAATACTTGCAGTTCGGAGGGGCCCACCCGCTGTTGCAGTGGCACCTGTGAAGGTTGTTGCAGACGCCTCTCCCTCGGCAGGTTTTCCGCGGGTCGCAGGTCGAGTTCATTGCGGTTTTGGGGACGCATTTGCGATTGATGCACACTTTGTACGGGTCACACACGATGCCGTTGGGGACCGAGCCGATGTCCGGGTGATGGATCTCGGCAGGATGTGAAACGGCCCAGCATGTCTTCTCTCGCACGACGTTCTTGTGGACCACCACGTCTTGCAGGTCAGGCAGAGATTTCACATTTACGCACTGAACTTTTCCGCACATGGTGTGCGCCGGGTGGCACTTCAGGTACTTCCTCTTGGTGTGATCAGTGCCGCAGTTGCCGTAGGCGGTCCCCTGGATGTTCAGAGTGAGGTAGCAGCTCTCGTCAGCCGACCTGGAGTGTCCTCTAAAGACCCTGCGGCACAAGGAATCGTGATTCCAGCACCTCTTTTTGTAACAGTAAGCGGAATATTTGCTGCAGGGGGTCCCGTCCTGCAAGTACAAGTCCTTGGGGCACTGGGCAGATTTCCCATTGCAGTATTCAGGGAGGTCACATTCGTTGGCTTTGGCCCGGCAGATTTCTCCTTTGGGGGCATACGTACATTTTCGGCAACACTTCCCTGCCCCGCAAAGGGCATTTTTCCTCAAACGACACTCAGTAGTGCAGCATGGATCTTGAGCGCATTGGTGCAGTTCCCCACAATCGCATTGTTCGCCCATATCCAAAACCCCGTTCCCACAATGCTCGAATTTGGAAGGTATCTGAGGAACATTGACCAAGCAGCCCAAGAGGCCCTGCTCAGAAAGGTCTATGAAATTCATAACGCTGCAGTTGCTGAACATGTTCACCGAGGCGTGGTAGGTGTGCATAAGGCAGCTTGGGTGTTTGCCACAGGTGCAGTAGGCGTCGTCGTGCTCCATCCCAATGTGAGAGGCCAACTCGTGAGAGAACCCCCTTGCAAAGAGGAGCAGCTTTTTTTGGTAGACTTGGAGTCCTGCTGCAAAACGTGGCTCGCAAATAGCAGACTGGTAGGACTGCCCGAAGCCATTCTTAAAAGTATGTTGAAAGAACAAGAAGGCCGTGTCATACGCTGTGTTGTTGGGCAGGTCGGTTTGTCTCCACGAATTGAAATTTTGCAGAACGTCCGTGAGGTCTGGGGAAATCTCTATGAGGTTCTTTCTTGTCCAGATCTCCAGTCCAACCAGGACCACGCTTGTCTTCAGACCCTCAAAGGTGGCATCCGCTATGTTCACCACGTCCATCACGGTCGTTTGCACTCTGGTGATGTTAGCGGCTTCTTCTTCAAATGCTTTATGATCGACCACAATATACAGTTCAATATATTTGGGGAAGTCTTCGGACTGGAGGGAATCGTAGATTGCTCTGGTTTTCCTGGTCTGCAGCTCTTTTGCTCGATGCTTTGCCCTCCCCACCCCTGCCATGTAGGGTGAAAAAATAGGCTGGAATTCTTCGGAGAGATAGAGGAGGTGTTGAAAGGCAGAGGAATTCTTCAGAGGCTCAATACCATAAATCCTTGCTCCAATTTTCAACAAACCCGTGAGGCCGAGACAGGTCCTAAGAACTGCGAGCGAATCGACAATGCCTTCCACGTGGCCTTGACGGTAGCACTCAATCGGCATGTAGGGATGGCTCTCGATGCGCTTCCCCTTCTGATCATACGTGAAGACGGGGAGGTTTTTAGCTAGCAACTGCTTTGGGGGGTTGAGCCGGATGATGTAATCCCTCCCTGCTGCCTTGATGATGTAAGATATCTCATCCTTTTTTGCCTTCCCTCCTCGGGCCGTTAACCGCCTTGGGATGATCACCTCATAAGAGGAGGAAGACAGAGGTAGCAACGAGCTGCAATGGATAGTGGAAAGGGTGAAGATCACCAACGCAACGCTGGTTGCCAATGGGAGGAAAAACCAGCACCCAAGAGGTCTACCTACACCTGTCATGACTCAACTGTGTCGAGTTTCACACATGCTTTACCTGGAGGAGAGATTGATGGGGGCATCCAATGGGGGAGGGGAAAGTCAAAGGTTGGTTGGTTTGGTTTGGTTTGTGAGTCAATTAATCTTGTGAGAACTTACTTCAGTTCATCGACGTCCCAAAGAGCAATGGCCATCCCCATCACTTTGCTTGAGTCATCAAGATTCTTCAGGCACGTCCAATTGTCTGGCTTGGTGGCCATCTTTACTCAGCGGGAGAGCTAAAACAGAGAGGGCACCAGGGAAAGGGGAAACATCTCAAGAGCTTCGGGCCCTCCTCCTTCTCGGTTGTTTTCTGGATGAATCTTGTAAAGATCACAACGTCCAAGAAGGAACTTGCCACTGATCCAACCACCACTTCCCTCCCACGGGTCTTCTCCAGTGGAAGATTCCAGAAGGCAACTGTTTCTCCAGCCTCTTTAAATGTGAACATTCCATTTAACCTCCTTCCCTCCCTCAGCAAATTTCAGGATTGAGTTGTGGAACAAGCCATACCTGGATTTTCTCCTTTTATTTAAAATCGGATGGTATCCGGGCTATTTTTCAAATTTCCAGTTCTGCCTTTGAGGATCTAGTCAACCCCTTCCAGCTATTTCACAGCCTTGTGAGATGAGATAATCAAGGGGGGCGGCTCATTGTTATTTGTGTGGCACAGCTAATCTGTTTTATGCCTTCCACAATAGGTACAGAAGTGACACGGAAAGACAGGCATCCGCAAGGCTCTTGCCCAGGAAGGAAGAGCTACCACGTCCACCCCCATCTTTTGACTTGGGTCCAAGATAGCTCAAGGGCAGGAATGCTAAGCAGGCAGGACGTGGCCTTAAGCAATGCACCATCGATTTCAGCTTGCAATTTCCCTCTGAAAGAATCGAGGGTGTAAGACAGCAAAGACAGGACCAGGCTACCTGTCAACTGAGGTCACCTTTAAAAAAACCAACAACCCCAAACTAGTTGAAAAAGGCATTTTTTTTTAAAAAAAAAATTGAGACAGAAACTTTGATAAATTTTACTAAAATTATTTTATGTACACCAATGCATAATATTTACATTCATATAATACTGATTCGAAAAACAAAACCGTGATACAGCAAAATGCTTAAAAGGGAGGAGGATGAGGAAGGCATGGCGGAACCTAACAGCTGAGGTCGGCTACGCGGCGGCCGAAAACATCCATGCGGGACGCCATTCCCGCTCTCAAAACCTTTCCTCGCAGATTCGGTCTTTCAGGATCCACCACCATCCCCAGGGGTTCCGCCCATCGTCAGCACCTTCCCCAGGTGCAAGAAAGAAATTAAGATGCAGAGGAATATGAGCAACTCTGCAAGGGAAGCCCAGTTAAATCCAGGAGCATCAAGGCACACCCACAGTGCTTTTATAAAAGATGCCTTCCCTCCACCACCACCCCCGACGACCACAGCTATTCCTACAGCAGCCTTCCCAAAGTAGAGGCTCTCCAAACACGCTGGACTACAGTGCCCACCCCCCAACGATGAGCGCTGTAGCCCCAACCCATCCGGAGGCACCCAAGTCAGGGAAAGCGAATGCATTGGCAGAACGAACGCAAGGAGGGTGGAAAGCCAGGACCGATGCATCGTTCAAGGAGGGACATGACTTCCATCCGGCCGTATCCCACCAAGTGGTCACCATGGCAGATAAATTCCTCTCCTGCGTAACGATTCCTCTTTAGCCCACTCGGCAGAGACGACACGATCGGAGACAGGCCCTTCCCAGAAGCCCATCGCGGAGCTGCCAACGTTGCTGGGCGAGAGATTCTCCTACTTTCACAGAGAATCAGTAGTACATACAACAGATGCAAAGAATCATTGGTCCGAAGAGCCCAGACCCTGAGCCACATTCAAAGGAGCAATGGTGGCGGACAAAGAGAAAAAGTAAAACTTTGTCGAACAAAAGTGAAATAAAACTAAGTATTTCATCGTCCGTCTCATTTTCTGGCGGGAGTCTTGACCTCCCTCTCATCTTCCAAGAGATGAATCTCGGGGGGGGGGGGGGGCAGCTGTCTGAGGATCCAGCCCCTTCCCATGGAAAGCAGAGACCACCAGGGAGTTCTTGAGGGTTTCCGACCCTTCCTCAGCTGGAGGATGACAGGCTGGGTGAGGCTGGATAGGCAAGGAGAAGTACGTCTTACCTACGTCTACAAAAAGGACCCCTCGGGTGTGGTCAGCCACTCCCATCAGCCACGGTCCAACCCTTGCAAACTTCTCGCAAGCTACAGAGGGAAACCTCAAAAGGCAGGCTTATTAAATATTTTCCAAGCCATGAATGCCGTTTGCCGCAGGAAAACTGAATGCCACCTTGCGGGTATCCTTGGCGAGAAAACACCAAGGATCAAACTTGTTCTGTTTCCGAGCGGCTGAAGAAATTAATTGCGGCAGAAAATGACCGACAAGCTAAACCTCACCCCACACTGGCCTTCTGCAGAGCGTGGGAAACACTATTCTTCTTCTGCAGGATTTGGGGGGCTTTTTTTTCCCGGCCGAGGACTTTTGTTTCCCCAGATTCGAAGGCTCCTCCCCTGGCGTGGCATCGTTTATCCGTGTGGGCAGCTCCAAAGGATGTCTTTCCGTCCCGTGTCTCAACGCATTCTCTTCATATGTTGGCAGAGCGGATGTAAAGTCCTGAGATTATCAACTGAACTGGCACTGTAGACAAGAGACTCCAGCTTTCCAGATGTAGTTTAGCCCTAACGTTTTGCCCTCCTAGTGGCAAAATCTGCCCGTTAAAAACTTAAAAGAACTAAAAAACCAAGACTAAAAGCCAGCCGCTTGCAGGCCTTCCCATCAAATGGCTCTGGATAAAAACTGCAGGAATGCAAACCAGCAGCCGTCATACGCAAAGCCCACAAGAAACGCACTTGAAGGATGAGGCCAGAAAGCAGAAACACACACCGGGCAAAGATGATGGGACTCAGGAAGGATTTTAAAAAAACAAACAAGCCACCATTACCCCAGAGCCTGCATATAACCTGGGACCGGCATTTCAGCAGAAGCGGGACAAAGGGAACGGTCCCAGAGTAGTTCTGTCCCCAGGCTTCAAAAGCAAATCTGTTGTCCGAGAGATGACATTTCTCTCTTGGCTGAACTGGTACAAACCCAGCCGCTCCCGATTCTGTCCCTCGTGGCTTCGTGGTACAAAACAGGAAAAGGTAATTCTCGGCTCAAGAAAATGGGCCTCTAGACCTGGAAACACAGGGCTGCTTTTTTAATCAGTCTGCACTCTTCACAAGGCTGCCTTGGATCGCCAGGCAGCTGAGTAGCCCCTGCGTCTCTGGCCGGTTTTTTCAAGTAATTGATGGAGCTGAAGGCCAAGAGAGACCCCCCCAGGACGGGGCTGGTGCAGTACTGGTGGTGACAGGCAGCTGGAGAGATATTGCCTCATCTGGATACTCTGGAGAACACAATTAATCATTTGCCCCATTTAAAATCATGAATGAAGGGCTACATAAAAATCATGTAATATATAATATATATACTGTATATATATATATATATATAATTTTGAGGAACCGAGTTTCTTAAAAAAATATTACAGTACCAATGATTCTCATTATCTACATCTATACAGCATTTCTCAAGCTGCGTGGAAATTTAATGAAATAATTATGACTTATTAATTTACATAAAAAATACTTTTTACAGTGTACAGCAGCCTTGCCCAGCCGGGTGCTTTCCGCCCTTATCATCCCAAAGCAGAACATCTGGGAAGGCCCCCGGCTGGGCAAAGCTGCTGGAACAGATAATTCACAAAATGGTCTTTAAAAAAAACAACAAAAGAAGGGTGAGAATATGTGTGATTTGATAAGAACAAGCAGCTCCAGCTACTGCGACTCGTGAGCGGCGGTCTGCTCTTCAATGACTTGCTTCACTATTTCTGCCAGTTTTAGCCGGTCCACTTTGTCTGTAAATCCTCTACCTAAGAACAGAAGAGGTGAAGTTGGGTTAATGCCCAGCAAGCAAGTGGGAAATAGACACGGTCAGGAAGAACAAGAGCCTGCCGAAAACATCTCTGGATCAGGACAAGGGGGCAGGAAAGAGAGGCACGGTGGGGCCAAGTGGAGGTCTGGAGGGAAAGGGACTGTGGTCGCCTGCCAGCTGCCGGCCCCTCTAGCAATCAGATCAGAGGAGGAAGAGGAGGAGGCGGTGTGGGAGTCAGGGTCAGCATCAAGGCAACCTGAGGGCTCCGACGGAATGGAGCTGTCAGAGAGAGAGAGAGAAAGAGACAGAATCCACCAGCCCTCTCCAGCCTTCTCTCCATCAGAGTCAACAGCCTCCAGGTCTGGAGGTGGCTGACGAGGAGGAACAGCTGGGCCCAGGGACTGACGTACGGATGCGTAGAAGACAGAGGAGAGGAGAGCAGTGGAAACCTATGGGCCGGTCCTTGGGACGGAAGAGCCATCGCTGCTAGCGAAGCCCCACCTGAGCTCTGGGGATCAAAGGCAGAGGGCGGAGAGGAACAGGTGTGGCAGACAACAACTCAACTCCCGGCCGGACAGAATTCTCAGCCTGGGGTGAGAGAGAAACGTTTTGCCTGTTCCTAATCAAGGAACCTATGAGTTGACTTCAGAGGGTTGGTCGTGTTTGGAGAGCTGGGTCAGAACAGGGACCTTTCAGAAGCTACCCTAAAAGCTGGCGGAGCATTAGAAAGAGATCAGACTAACAAGAGGGGTTGCAAATCTAACGTTGCTCTGAAGCCCCTTCCTCCCGACACCTGGGCCATTCTAGAATGCTGTAACAATTACAACTAAACTAGATTTCTTTTAAAAAAAAACCAACCCTCTTAACTGCTGTCAGTTTTCATATCCCTCCCTGTGACATAAGCACCCTTTCCAGGATAAGGGGAGAGGAGAGCCTTAATTCTTTGTCTGGGATGTCTTGACACTCACCGTTCCAGCTAAAGGTTTGCAGAGTGTCTCTGAGTAATTTACACTCCCGGTTATACTTCCAGGCTTCCTGCATAACTTCATTCAGTCTCTCATCTTCGTTTTCTCCTGGTCCGGAACAGGGAAAAAGAAAAAGAAAAGAAAAAGAAAAACTCTCCTGAGCATTCTAAGACTTTTTTATTGACAACTTGGGAGTTATTTCACCATAACTAAAAGTTGAAGGTTAGTCTGTGGGATCCAACAGAAGCGGCTGCCAAAATCCGCGCTGAAGGAAAGTTGAAGAAAAGACAAAGGTATTTGGATTTGGTGCAATTATTTCCCTACCACTCTTTCCAACACTCTGAGAGGCTGTGGAAGTGGAGAACAAGAAGTGGTCAGGAGGGGGAGGGCGGGATGAGGGGTCGAAGAGAAAGGACGCTGGAAAAGGAAGAACCCGTGACTTCAAAGTCCCAGCCCATCAAGAGAAAGAGCTGGTTGTTTCCAATGGGGGCTGCCACCCTCCCTCCGAGGTCTCTGCCTGGACCCTGTAATGTTGTGCTTCCATATCTAGAAATGTTTTTCCTCCCAGGCACCTTAAAATTCTTCTTTGAACCAACAAACTGGGCACTAAACTTCAAACTGGACATTAAAAAAAAGAACTTTGGCTGTTACTCAGGTTGCTTGCAAGGTTCATCCTCTTCCCTGACCCGCCTCAAAATCTAGCAGGAACAAAATGCAGCCGATCATTATTTTAAGTTTAAAAAAACAGAGTAGAGAGTAATCTTGGTCTGTTATGATCAAGAGTGGCAGCTTTGATTCACCGCAGCATCTCCCCCCCCACCATGCCCCCCCCCAAAAGCATCTCATCTTAGGATCTGCCACCTTTACCAGCCTGTGGCAGGATGCACTGAGCAATCACATCCCGTAGCTTCTCCAGAGCAACGTTGGAGTCCATGTTGCTGTTCTCAGGGTCATGGATGTACACGTTTTCCTTTGGTTTCGTTCTGCAAGGAGAGAGAGAAACGCAAATTGTGCTAGAGCAAGTAGCAAGGCAGATTCAGGGACACCCACCCCCTCCTCCTCCTCCCAGTTTGTCTGAACATTAGCCTGGGCTTAAACAAAAAAAAAAAGAAGAAGCAGGGAAGGGTTGAGGCATGTCTTGGCCTGGCTAAATATTTTCTCCACCCTCCGCCTTTATTTTCCCTTCCTCCCTCCGACCGTCAGAAGAAGCTTCTCCAAACACTCACCCCAGCAGTTTCCTTTTGCGCAGAATCGGGTTGTTGACCGAGTGCAGCGGCTTGAGGCTCACTTTGAGATCCTGTATTCTCATGTTTGCCAGTTGCTCTGCGTGGGCCTGCTGGATCCCGGCCACCATGGCCTGTGAAGGATTGGAGAGAAGCCGTTAATCCTTCAGGTTTTCAGTCCGCGACACCTGGCAGCAGCAGGTGGAAGGATGGGCTGGAGCACAGGACCGGGAGCCCCACGGGGGCCAAGGAACCCCAAAGAAAAACCGGCCTGAGAGCATCAACTGCAAAACCAGAAGATGGGAGTAACCATCTCTGACAGCAACTCCCTCCCTCCAAAGGTCCCCCTTCCTGAGGCCTCGACTTAAAAAAGCAGCACCTGCAGTTTGAGGAGGGAGGTCCTGCCTGGCTGGACCCTCTAGACCCCCACTAGGGAGGAAGGAAAGCTCAGGCTAGGTGACCGACTCCCCTGCCTGCTAAAGAAGCCATTTCTGTGCAGATAAGCCCTTGAGGACCTTGTCCATCATGAGCTGGGCGGAAGGCAGGATGTTGTCGAGGGCTTCGGTCGAGTTGAGCCACGGGTGATCCAGGACGCCTTCTGTCGTCAGTCGCTCTTCCGGCTTCACCTTCAGCAGCCTAAGGGGTTTTAGGAAAAGGGACCCGTCACTCAGCTGACCCTCGAAGGCAGGAGGGGGGGAGGTCCAACCCGGGGCACTTCTAAGACCTGTGGACTTCAACTCCCAGAACTCCCTAGTCAGTCACGCTGGGGCTTGAAATCCACAGCTGGTAAAGGTGGCCAAGGGTGGACAATCCTGCCTGAAGGTTTCCCGATGCTTTTCAATGCACGGCAACCATTTGGGTGGACGCTCCTAAAAGCGGCAAACGGAGGCCGGAAGCCCCGCTGGCCATTGGCCCAACCTCGGCTGGCAGGAGGAGACAGGGTGGGCAGGAAGAGGCCGGCCCTTACTTGCGCACAATGTCTTTCGCCATTTCTGAGATCTGGCTCCACTCTTCCTCCGGGAACTCAAAGCTCCCCGTCATGATTTTCTTCCTCATGTCCTTGGGGATCGTCCGGCTGTGATGCTTTGAGTAGAAGGGAGGGTAGCCACACAGCATGACGTAAATGATGACGCCCAGGGACCACAGGTCACAGCTCTGGCAGGAAGAGCGGGAGGGGGAAAACGCACATGTTGAGACCCCCAGGAGGAGGAGAAAAGCCCACGCTGCAGAGCCGAGGCAGGGTCAGCCAAACGCACTGGGGGTCTTACCTTGTTGTAAGTGTATGGGGTGGGTGAGGTAGGGATAATACCACACTTCTCTTTCTGATGCCGCCTTTGTGCCTCCAGGACCTGTTTGGTGAAGAGGAAACGACCGGCAGTCACCTTACATCTCACGGCCTAGCCGCGGGGGTGGGGGGGGGGGGGAGAGGCTCCTGAAAGACGCAGGTGAGCCCCACCCAGGGAGAAGGCCCTCCTTACCTGAGGTGCTACGTAATAAGGAGTGAACTGTGGAGTCATCAAGTCACCTTGGTCGATCTTGGCAAACCCAAAGTCGCAGAGCTTCACGGGAGCATCCTAAAGCAAGCAACAAGCCGCTTAGGTGAAACGTGTCAGCCTCTGGACACGGAGCCCAGGCCTCTCAGAAAGGTTTCTGGGGCTGCTGAAGGAAGGGAGAGAGATACCAGAGCCCAGAGAATCAAGACAGAGGGAGGTCAGGGAGGGGGGGGGGGATGAATGAAGGGCACAGGGCCGCAAGCGGCAAGGACAGAGTCAGAAGAAACCGCTCTGCAGGCCGAGGGCTGGGAGGAAACCAGGGAGGAAAGGAAGCTGCACGGCTCACGCTGGCCGAATAGTTAAAAAAAGGAAAAAAGAAGCCACCACCCAGCATCCAGGCCAATCAACATCCACCTTACCAAAGAATTATCTTTGAAAAGAAGATTCTCCGGTTTAAGGTCTCGATGGGCAATGTTTAACGAATGACAGTGCTGAAGGGCCAAAGCGATCTGAAAAGGAAAAGGGGAAAAAAAGGCACACGGGATCAGGTGGGGGTCCCAGATCCCCTCCCCTCAAGGCCGGCTGCTTCTACGGGGTCTCCAGGCTCATCCCAAATCCAACCCTCGGGATATTCCGTTCCTTCCTGGCTCCTGCTAGGCCGATTTCCTTGCGGAAGAGAAGGCATGAAGTGAACGTGAATTGGCCACAGCTCAACTACTTAAGTCCCCTGGAGGGGACGGGCCCCCTTTTTCCCTTGCCAAGCCTCGGCTGGGATGTTAAGCAGGCGGGTTTTAGCCATCCTGGATTGGGGAGGAAACCCATGGAGAAAAAATTGGCCTTTTTACAAGGAGGGAACGGGTTATGCTTGACGGCTCCCCGCCTTGGGCCAAGCCAGCCACCCAGAAGCCTCTGGGTGGAGCTGAGCGATGACGCCTGTAACTGTGGAATGTGCCAGAACGCAGCTGGAGGGTAGGAAAGGCGGAGGTGTAGAGAACCGAACAAGAGACACAATCCCACAATCCCAACTCAGGCGCCTCTCCTTTTTCATTCTCCGGGGCCAAGAGCTTGCAACAGCTGAACAAAATGCGGGTTTCCTGGGCAATTCCATCCATTCCCTCCTGAGCCAGCATGGTAGCACTCTCAAACCCCCCCCCCCACACACACACATTTAGAAAGGAAAAGAGCCCCCCCCCCCCCCTTCAGGTGTCAAAACCTGGGAAACAGATGTTGAGATTAGAGCAAAGCAGGTGATCTTTCAAGGGGGCCAAAAGCTGCTTTAAAAAAAAAAAAACATTTTAAAGCCTGCCTCTTTCCAATCCGTCTGCTGGAAATCTTTTTCTTTTCTTTACAGTTCTGTTCTTCCGCCTTGTCTGCTTTTGCCAGGGCAGAATAAGGAGGTTTCGGGGAGGGTTGAAAACTTGCCTGCTTTGTTACTTCGCTTGCTTGCTTCTCCGTAAAGTGCCTGTGTTGGCTGATCCTGTGGAACAGCTCGCCCCCTTCCATCATCTCCATAACAATGAGCAGCCGAGACCTGGTGTTCAAAGGATCCCGGTGGGTTACATGGGTTAAAAGAAATGAAAATCAAGGCCTTCGGAAAACTCTCTGCCCCATAGCCCCCCCTTCTTATATTATATTATATATATACAGTATATATATATTATATATTATATTTATTCAATTTATACCCCGCCCTTCTCCTAACGGACTCAGGGCGGCGCACAGGAAAATTAAAAATACATACAAAACATCATATAAAATTTAAAAAACTAATTCTTGTAAGGAAACCAGAGCCAGGAGGATATTCTGCAGGAATTCTACTGCTCAGGGCAGCTTAACGAAAAAGCAAAGCGAAGGATTTACAATTTTAAAAGGAAGGACCACAAATAAGCCACCGGGGGGGGGGGGGGGGAGCCACCACTCTCCCCCTCCTACAACCCCCCCCCTCCCACATTGGCTTGTCATTCTCTCTGTGATCAAGCATGCAAACCCCAGTCCAACCCCCATATTTATTTCTGTGTCTTCCCCTCTCACTTTTTCTTCCAGGCAACAACCCTTTTGAGGTTGGGGGGTGGGGGGGGGGTGGGATGTGCCTTATACGCAAAACAGAAGTTTTCTTTTGTGATCCCGCTGTGCCACCTTACCTTGGACTGGACTCATGGGGGAACTGTACACTGTTCGCGTAGACTTCAATAATCTGGACAATGTTGGGGTGTGCAGCGCACATCATGTGAAGTCGGACCTGGTGCAAAAGGGGAGAAAACCCTCTGAAACCCCGTGGCCTCCGGTCTCAGCCCTCAAAAGGCTCCCCTCTCTGGCTCTCACGTGACGGAAATTGAAAGCATTGCTAGACCCTTCTATTCATAAGGAGCAAAGGACAAGAGAAATAAGGTCAGCTTGGGATATTTTCACCCGGACGGACTGCCTGAAAAGAGATACCATTCCAAGTATGTGGCAACCAAATGGGCTTTCTGAGCCAGAAAGGAATTCAATCTTCCCAGATGCTCCTGGGGTTGGAACGCTGACTGGCTTCTAACACCGTGAGATCTTGGTGGTGGTGGTGGTGGTGCGTTTTTTTAATTGGGTGGTGAAGCAAAATCCGGAGTTTAACATTGGCCGAAAGGTCAAGCGAGAAAGAAAGTCGCAACGGGAGGAAAAATTCAGAGTAAGAGGTTTGGCTGGACAAAGGTCAACACCAAGCGACACCCCCAGGAAAGTGGACTGGAGTTGATTGAGTGCTCTGGGCAGGAAACTAACCGGTTTGCCAGGAGCCTCTCCTCTACCCTTTCCACAAACCAGAATCATCAGAACTGGAGAAGGCCAGATCTTTTCAGCTCCACTACACTGAAGGCCAACGGGGCAAAATGGCCTTTCTAATAATGCAGAAGGAAAAAAAAAAGGAGCTACTCTGGATGGAATCATCCAAACAAACCCACAAACTCATCCCTAGGCCAGCAACGGGTGACAAATAGAACAGGAGCAGATCTCGAAGTTGGTTGTTATGCTCACTCTATCTCATCCTGTGTGGAATCGTGCTGGCCTTAAAGGGAATCTCAGGAGGCTTCTGGCATTGGCTGAAAGAACCTGCTTTGGACTGGACGAGGACCAGGCTCAAGGAAGCAATTTCTGGACAGGAAATTCATAACTTTTCTCCAAGCAGGATCATAATCTGCTTGATGGTTGTATCAACATCTTCAATAAAAAAAATTTAAAAGCCAAGCTACCAGCATCTTTCTGGGCTCAATTGTACAATGAGGCTATTCTAAGCAAATTCTTCCAGGCAGGCTCCTGCATGTATTTAGGTCTCTCTATCTTTTCAGATCCAATTTAATAACTAAAGGGCAATACCAGGATCCATTACAAGACAATCACTGTGGCTTCTTTTACGCTTGGCAACAATATTTTAGTATTTGGAATATTAGGTTTCATTGGTTTAAAATGGTCACTCACTTTATCTAAGCTCAGGCATGTCCAACCTTCTGGACTTCAACTCCCAGAATTCCCCAGGCAGCCAAAGTTCGAAAACTTTTCCATGCACAAAAGTACTGTACCTCATTTCTCGCTTTTGGGCGATCGAGAAGGATTTTCAGTGCAAACCGTTCTTGAGACGATTTTTTGATGCAGACTCTGTGCAGGCAGCAGGAAAAACATTGGGTTAATGGGAATCTGTGGAGGACTTTGACTGATGGCTGCATTTATTGTCTGATAATGAACATCAAAGAACGTATGTTCCAATCCAACCTTTGATTTCCATTCGCAGCTTAATTCAAGAATCCTGCTATTTCTCAGCTCTCGCCTGAGTGTCAATCCCCAGCCAATACATAAAGATCTTTGTACCTTACTGGGCCGCTGATTCCAGCTCCCAGCTTCTGAGTCCAGTTAATGTGGAAGTCTTCCAAAATAGAGGTTTCCTGTTGGTTTTGCAAAGGAGAGGAAAAAGGTGAAAGGCCGATGGTCCCAGGTAAGAAGGAGGCCCACCTGCAGTGGTTAAAAATAAAACCGAGAGGCTGACAGCAATATGGAGTTCCGTGCATCATCACGGCCTGGGCTGCTGGATTACAACCCCCATCATCCCCAGCTCCAGGGGTCATAGGTTAAATCAAAACAGCAACCTTACTCCCCGCCCCCCACAAGTCATTTGGGGGCCCAGTCCAATCCCTCCGCTGGTCTCGCGGGAATTGGGGTCTAGCCGCCAGCCGGCCGAGGATGAGGGGAACCGTAATCCACGACCGGGGCTGGGGATGATGAGAGCTGTACTTCAACTTAACCCAGAGGCCAGCCATTTCTTGACCAGCGGATGATGGGAGCGGTCGTCCAACTCAAGAGAGGCAAGGCAGGGGATGATGGGGCGGGGGTGCCATCCACCTCCCCTACCAGGCACCCAGGGTTTGGGGTGTCCTCTGGGGGAGGGGGGGGGAATTCTGCACATGCTCAGAGGGCCCCTCGCCTACCTTGATCACCCTCTCCGCGTCGGGCTCCTCCGACATCCTCCTCCTCCGCCGCCGCCGCCGCCTCAGGCCCGGCTCGGGGGGCGCGCCGGGGGGGCTAGGCGGGGGGCCGCCCCTCCAAGTCGGAGTCGTCGGCGTCGTTGTCCCCGCTGCCTCCACTACCGTCGCCGCCGCTGCCGCCTCCCCCTTCGCCGCCTCCGCCGCTGCTGCTGCTGCCGCCACCGCCGCCGCCACCACCACCGCCTCCGCCGGGCTGCCGCCTCATCCCCGCCCAGCAGCCGAGGGAAGGGAGCGGGACGGCGGGGAATCGGAGGCCCGGGAGCGCTCTCCTGGCGGCGGGGAAGAGCGAGGCCGCGAGCGGCGGGAAGGAAGGGCCGCAGCCGACTCAGCCCGGCCGCCGGGGCTCGACTGACGCGGGGCAGCCGCCGGCCATGGCCACCGCTTCGCACCCCCCTCCTCCTCCACGGGCACCCCCGCCTGACTCGGGAGGGGCGTCCGCCGCGCTCGCCACCGGCGCCGCCTGCCGGGATCCCCTGGCCTCCGCGCCGCCTTGACGGGCAAGCCGCGCGGGCTCGATCCCGAGTGGAGCTGGGCCGCTGCCGAGGCTCTCGCGGAAGGAAGCAGTCAGGCGGGTGGCAGGGGCAGCCCCGTGCTTACGCGCGACGCCCTGCCTCGGAGGCCCCTCCCTCTTTTCTTCTCTTTCTCCAGTTAAGGCTCCCCCGGGGCCGCCGGGTCTTTCTTCGCCGGGGCGGCGCCTCAGGATGACGTCACGGACGGGGTTATCTGAGGGAAGGAGACAGCCCTTGCCTCGTCCGAGGGGAAGGCGGAGCTTCCACGGGGCGGGGGAAAACCCTCTCTGTCTTCCGGACACGCCCCTTCGCCGTCGTGGTTAAGGGAGGGGCGGATCTCCTTCCTCCGCGCCTGCGTTGTGTCCACCGCTCGCGAGGTGTCTCGCGAGATCTCGAGCGTGGCAGGAGGAAGGGGAGCCTGACCGCCATTTTGGGGAGAGGCGTGACTGACAGGCGAGGCTTTAATGTGAGGTAGAATGTTTTTTCAGGTAGGGTGAATTAATTAATAATATCCTTCCTCCCCAACAACCGGCAGAGGCGAACGGCCGCCAAGAAGTGTATCAAAAGCACCGCCCTAATTTCCTAATTTCCCCTCAGAGTGGTTGTCTCTCTTAGGAACATCTGGCAAGTTTATAATTCTGTCATAATTTATATATAGGCATGTGTGTCTGCGCGCGTGTATATATGTGTGTGTGTGTGTGTGTGTAAGGTGCGTGTGATTATGTATGTAGGTATAAATCAGTAAATAAATAAATTCTATCTTTTAAAAAAAAAACCTGCCAGTTTCTGAGGGAACTGGGTGAGAATTTCACTCTTTGGCCATGAAGACTTTGATGCTGGGTTGTTATGTAACATAGCCTATCGTTATTAATTACAACATAAATATATACTATACTTATGTATGTCGTGTTGTATCCGTGCTCTTGTGCAACCGGTTTATTTTATTTAGTTTTAAATAAGCACCATCTGGAGGAAGCAAAAATGATTAAAACTCCATTCAGGGCAATGGGGCAGCTTCTCCAAGCCAGAATTCATAGCAGGCTGGGGGGGATTGTGGGAGCCGAAATCCAGACAACTTAAAAAGTTGGGAAACATTTGCCAAAGGTGACTTCCTGTGAATTTCATTTGAGCTTTTGTGGTTACACAACCAGCCAAAAAAAAATTGACATCTAGGGATCCACATTCACCCCCCCCCCTTCTTCCCCAAATTCCTCCCCGTCCTTGGCCATCTGGAGCCCTCACCATGTGACGCAAATGTATTTATCCCTTAAATTCATATGCCTCCCATCTCACTATCCAAAACAGCTCCCGACCGATGCAAGACAAAGACAGGTTAAGCACAAAATCTTGTATGTATTAGAAAAAGTAAAAAAAAGGAATATATGAAGAGGTGTCTTACAACATTCGATACTCAAAAGTAGCCTGCTTCTATAGATTTTTCTCTTCAGGTTACATTGGAGTGAAGAATATTCGATTATTATTATTTTTTTTGCTCTTAATTACTACACATGTTTGGCCTTGGGGAAAAGGAACCAAGGATGGTTGAAGCAGAGACATAAAAAACTTCTTAATCATTGGTTACGTGTACATTGTGTGAGGCGCTTATAAGGAGCCAGATTTTCTTTCCTAGCGTAGAATTCTTCAGTTCCCCATTAAGTTTTGCTACCAGGCATGGGGTGACGTAAATGGATGGTTTCAGGTAGTTCTTCTTCAAGAATTCTTTTGTGGGACTTTGATGGTGACCTAGCAAGAAGAGAGAGTGGAAAACATGAAATCTAACCTACAGGTAGTTACCGACTTACAACAGTTCATTTAGTGACTGTTTGAAGTTACAGCAGCATTGAAAAATGTGACTTACGACCGTTTTTCACACTTAACAACCGTGGGGAGCTTGAGCATCCCTATGGTCATGTGATCAAAATTCCAACACTTGGCAACCCGACTCATATTTATGGTGGTTGCAGCGTCCCAGGGTTATGTGATCCCCTTTTGCAACCTGACCAGCAAGATTCACTTAACAACTGTATTATTAACAATAATGATTCACTTAACTGTGGCAAGAAAGGTTGTAAAATGGGGCAAAAGTCACTTAACGATCTTGTTTGTAACATAAATTTTGGGCTCAACTGTAGTCATGACAATTGTTTATCAACCAGCCTTGTATTGTAAGGGCAAATAAGCTGTACAAGCTTGGTTTAATGTTCTTACGGCTAAAAAAACACTATCCGTTATGTTTGGTTAGAATGGTTGACATCTATCTGGTAAACCATGTGGGAGCGAACTGAAAGTTGCCATCCTTGAGGAAAAGCAAAAATCAGGACTTACAAAAGGAAATAAACACATTATTATTTAAGTCACAAGACAAGATGTTCCGTGACGCGGGTTGCAAGATAGGAGGACACAGGCTTCTCATTCTATCTGAACAATGGGCACTGATTAGGACCAAGGTTAAAATAAATGCTGCCTTGTATTTGACCAGACTGGATCTGAAGATGTTAGTTCAAAGGAAGGAGCAGTGTCAATACTTACTGTTTTTACTTCCATGTAGGGGTTCAGGCCATATTCTCCACCCTCACGCCCTTGGCCAGATTCTTTGAACCCACCAAATGGAGTCTGTGCCCCAAACACATTGTAGCAATTGATCCTGCAAAAGAAACTCTGCATTAGAAATGTTATTGATTGCATTTCCTTTGTTATACAAAGATTTAACAAATTTAACATTAGAATTGAAAATTTAAAGCTGCACTGAATGCATACATTGACAATGTAGGGCAAGTACTCTTTGGTGATGTGGGAACTCTTGAATACAAGCTTCCAGTTTTCATTCATTTAAAAGGGGGGTGGGGGAAGGGTGACCAAAAGAATTGTTTTTTTAAATACTTCCAATGTGTTGGGGACTGCAGCATGGACAACTGAGCCTCTGCTTTTTACTTCTGAGTTCCGTCCTTATATCTAGGGCTTACCAAACAGTTCCAGCTCGCAAGGCCTGAGAAATATAGTTTGCTTTATCAATATCCTTTGTGAAAACAGCAGCCGCCAGCCCGTATTTGGTTTCATTTGCTCTCTGGATGACTTCCTCAATGGTTTTGAATTTCAAGATCTGCATAACGGGCCCAAAAATCTGTAAAAGAAAAACATCTGTAAGATTAATACGTGTTTATATAACAGGATTCTCTCCAATATTATAGTGCTGCCTAGCCTCACATATAAGGGCACCTATTTAAGAAAGAGGTCTGGAATTCAGCGACCTGGTTATGTAATGTGAATCAATATAAACACAATGGCATAAATTAGAAATGTGCTATGGTTTGATTCTTACTTCTTCGCTGGCTATTTTCATATTGTCCTGCACATCTCCAAAGATGGTTGGCTGGATAAAGTAGCCCTTATCTGCTGCGGGACTCCCACCACAAAGTAATTTGGCTCCTTCCTTTTTTCCACTGTCAATGTATCCAAGGATCTTCTTATACTGTGCTTCATCCACCTTAAGGAACAACAAAAAGTCAGCACATCACTTCCGTCTAGATGCTGTTACCATAAAGGAGCAAATCTGCTTGTTTGGACAAAAATTCACCAAGCATTTAATATGCTGAAGTTTGCAACAATGACAGTTATTACAGCTACAGCTATTATAGCCCTGGGGAAATAATTATAATTTCTATCTGTGAGTTTTAACTTTGTTTTTTAACCCACAAGGACAGAAAGGTTACCATTTTAAGTTAATGAAGAGATTGCTTTGTATAATGTACAGCGTTTGAGAGGATTTTTTTCCTCTCTAGAACAATGGCTCCATTTTTCTATAATCCGAGATATGATTTTAAAGGAGCTCTCGAAAGAGCGGATGGTGGCAGACTGGAATTGTTTTGTTCCCACCTGAGGCCCCTGTTCTGTTTGGAAGTCAAATGGGTTCCCAACTATCCTGGACTTGGCTCTCTCCACGCTCCTCTCCACAAACTCATGATATATGTCTTCTTGGACAAAGGTCCGAGATCCAGCACAACAGCACTGGCCTTGATTGAAGAACAACGCCGAATGAGATTGCTCTACAGCCCAGTCCACTAAAAAAAAGAAAGGAATGGAAAGCATCCAGATGAGGCCATTTGGAACAAGACGGAAAGTCCTCCAAACAATCCCTTTAATTACTGCAGGGAGAGTAGTAACCGTAATCAGTGGATTTAATTTCCTTCTGTAAATTAAATACTAATTGACCTCTTGCCTCAACAGACCAGCCTTTATCTGGACTGGTTTCAACTCTCGGCACGTTACAGCTCCTATTTTCCTTATCAGTCCAACACAGCCTGGACTGAGGAAAGTTGATCAAGGCTGAAGTAAGGCCGTCTTGAAATTCCTTTGTGCCCTTTCTAAACTGGGGAAATGGATGTCATCCTCACTGATGGGGTACACGACACGCGTTTCAGTGAAGAGCTTATCCTAATCGCTGGGCTGAGAGTGCAGCTGCTAATTCCCCTCCAGATGCAACTCCGTCTCCTGTCTGCCCCCAGGAAGAAGGAGGTCTTACTGTCAGCATCGGACATGATGATGTTTGGGCTCTTCCCACCAAGCTCAAGAGTCACTCTCTTCGTATTGCTGTCTGCTGCAGCCCTCTGGATCAGGTGCCCAACCTGTGCAGTTAAGAATCAAGATGTTTCTGTCGGTCAGTATATTAATCTTACACTGTGTAATCTGGGTACAATCTTTGTGTCATCGTATTTAACAGTTATTTCATTTTTAATCTATTTGTATCTTACCTTTACCTTTCAAATTGCCTTTTAATTCAACCCCTCCCCTATAATTCTGCAGAACAAGCTATATTTGAGGGAAAGACCAGCAAGGGAATTGGCTTGTTTCTCAAAGCAACAAGATATCATCCTTTTTTAGGACTGGCATCTAATGGCTGGTTAAGGGAATCGAGGTCATTCCTGAAACCTGCAGTGGGTGGGATTTTGTTCCCGGGGCAATTCCTAAAACCCTGAGAAGTAGCAAAGGATGTAAGCTGAAGGTCACTCTATTGGGCCAAGGTAGACCAAGCATTCCTGTGCCTGTTCGAGGCCATGGATGACTCTTCGATCAGGGCAACCCAAAACCCATTTTGAGAATCCCTGCAAACTCTTACTATTCTGATTTATCCTGTTAATTTCAGCCCCAAAGTCTGAAAGAGAACGAGAGGCTATAAACATTCAGTTCCTCACCGAGGTGGAACCAGTGAATGCAACTTTATCCACTTCCATGTGAGAAGAAATAGCAGCCCCAGCTGTAGGTCCATAACCTGGAACAATGTTCACCACGCCTGGTGGGAATCCAGCCTGTTAAGACACGAGAGAAGATCATTTCAGATCTTCAGATCTATGGGCAGGTCACCTGACCAAGTACATAACATGGAGGCATCAGTGACAGTTAGAAATTTGTGTCCCCCCCCCCCCCAGTCTCAGTGGGGAAACAGATGAGGGCAGAAGCCCCTCTCTCACCTCTTTGATCAGGCTGGCCACGTACAAGCCAGTCAAGGGGGTTTGTTCCGCCAGTTTCATCACCACCACGTTCCCTGTGGCCAGAGCGGGACCAAGCTTCCACGCCTGCATCAGCAATGGGAAGTTCCACTACAAGGCAAAGAAAGGTGTAGCTACTCAACGTTCTTAAGTCAGCTACGTTCCTTGATAACATTGTGTTGGATTGCACTCTTCGTTTCTCAACAGAACTGGGCTTCTCTTCCCTCCCCAACAATCAGAAGATCTGACGGACCACAATCCCAAAAGGAACGCAGCGCTCAATGGGCGATCAGATATTGGCACCGAGCAACCATGAAATGGAAGCCAACGTCTTTGGGGGAGGGATTAGGAAAACAAACATTTTAAAAATCTGGGTTACTTAAACAAGACATATATAGGTCAGAGAAGAGGACAATACTAACCACACGTCCTCCTTACTTCTACTCCGTCCAATGATCACATTAAAGCCTCCCCATTTCCCCCCGCATAGCAGAGAGAGGCCTTGTGATCTGCTGCGGATAGCTTGGCTTACCGGAATGATCTGTCCACAGACGCCCACAGGCTCATGTCTTGTGTAAGTGAAAAAGTCTCCGTCCAGGGGAATCGTTTTCCCGTGCAATTTGTCAGCCCAACCTGCATAGTACCTGGAGCAAAGCCATCAAATATTACAGGTGTTCCTGGAACCACAGACGTTCCAACACAAATTTGCAGAAATTATTGGTGAAAATTCACTCCTGAAACAGGATTGGAAGTGAGGATACAAGCCAGTTGTGATTTCAACACTCATCATCCAACCTGTTTCGGTTCTAATTCCCAGGAGAACATAAATATGTAAAAAAGCAGTGGGGAAGAAGGGTCATTGCAAAGTGGTTATTATACAAGCAAATATCTAAAAGTCTTGCAATATTCCATATGCCCCATAAATACTATTTGATACGTAGTAGATACAGTCTATCCAATTCCTGCTTAATACTTGTTTATGCTCAGTTTTTGAAATGGGAAGAGAGCAGTGGCCCTCCACCAAAAGTTCAGGAAATCCTTCAACTTTTATTTTAATCCTTTCAGATACTCATTTTCAAGTAGGGATTTCTGCACTTGGCTGAACCAATCGTGATTTGTTTCCCCTGTTCCAGTTCTAAAAAGAAAGATTCCTTCCTTCCAGTTTATATTTCTGGTTTACTTGAGTGGGGAAAAAAATCTTGTATTATTAACTGCCAGAAAATAAGAGCAGAATGTTTGCATTTCACTAAAAAGACTTTCCTTGCAAAACAACAACTCTGCAAAAGAGCCATCCTAAGTTGGGCAGGGCAAGTTGAGAATCTATTTATATTCATTCTTACCGGAACTGCTTGACAACCATATCTAAGTCTACCAGGTAGGAGATGGCGTATGGCTTGCCATTGTCCAACGTTTCCAGAGCCTGGGAAGAAACGGGAAGCCAGCATTGATAAGCCAGGTTCTGCAAGGGGATTCTGAGAAGAGAGCAGAGCCCTGGCCCAGGCGACTCCTCTCCCCAGCCGCCCCGTACATACTGCCAAATAGGTCCGGTCTCTTTCAATCAGGTCAGCCAGTCGGTTCAGTAATTTGCCCCGCTGGGAGGCATCCATCCTTCTCCAAGGAGACCCAAACTTGAAGGCATCTCTGGCTGCCTTCACAGCCTTGTCCACATCGGCCTGGAAAGGAACCGGGGGAGGCTAAGCATGAGCAAGACAGTCCTTCGTGAGGTTGCGAGAAAAATGGCAGTGAGGACAGCTGCATTGTTAGCAGGTCAGAGGTCAAGTGGCAGAACAAACCCAGAACTGTCTAATCCAGGGGTCTCCAGCCTTGTGACAACTTTGAAGACTTGTGGACTTCAATTCCCAGAATTCCCCAGCCAGCAACGCCTGGTCTCATCAGACCAACGCTGCCCCAAACCCTCTGATCCTCAAACGGAAGAGATGCTTTAATCTGGGCCACCTTTTGCCGATTGCTTGTCTGCATTTGCAAAGTTATTGCGTAATCCCAGCACTGAATACCCAGATCAACCTTACAGCACTTAAATATCAACCTGGTTAATTATTTTCTACACGATTAACCGCTGCACGTTTCCACTGTTCCGTATTTCTAATCTCCACGAAGGAGTTGTTCCTCAACACCCCCCCCCCCAATCCTCCTGCAGCCAATTGCTTCTGATACTCTGTGCAATTTCTGCTGTGTCATTCCCGCTGGCGAGTGAAGTTATTGCTGCCTCAGCTTCCCTATTGTCGATTACGAAACAGTAAAAACAGGCCTGTGGCCACGTAAAGCCTGCTGCCTGGCTGGACTGAGGAAAGTCGACCATGCTTCGGGCAAGCTGCCTAAAGCAATCGGAGGATGGATTGCTTTACAGTCCTTTGGCAAGAGCAAAGCAGGCACGTTCTATGTCGCAACCCACCCTCGGAGGCAGCCTGGCTAGCCTTCTTCCAGAGAACTCAGAGCCCTTGAGAAATGCGTTGCCTTGAGGGTCTCACTGCAGCTTTTGATAGATTGCAACCAATTTTGAGCCAGGGGAGGAAACCCCAATTAAAGCGCCCGCTTAAGTTTCAAAAATAAAATCTGCAGGTGGCATGGCGTTCTCTCTTACGGACGAACGGGGGCTTATGTGCAAAATATAATACCTTGTCACCCTCCGCCACCTGGCAGATGACCTCCCCTGTGGAGGGGTTGATGGTGGGGAAGGTTTTCTTGCTGACCGCATCCTGCCATTCGTTGTTGATGAAAATCTGCAATTCAGAATTTTTTTTTAGAGAGGACTCTTAATTCGGGGTGTTCAGTGACTGTTTCCGAACAATGGGCAATAAACCATCCATGGGGAACACTTTGCTTTCACAGTCAATAAAGGCAGGATGATTATGAAAAAAACCTCCACATCCAGTGGCCGCACACCTCTGAACTCATGCTCTCCAGCAATGGTCTACCACAATTGGCCGTTGCTTGCAACCCTTGAAAAACGGGAGAAATCTTTCTCAGAATGAACCTAGACTCCCAAGAGAACTCTACTCTGACTGACTCCCAGGCCTTCCCACGGGGCAAAGTTAGGGGAAATGAATCTGATAACGTCAGTCGGGGCTTCTGTTATGGCTAACATAATGAACCGAAGGAGGCAGAAGGAGAGGAGAGACAAGGAGTTGCAGAGGTCAGAGATAACCTCGGACTGTGGCTTGTCCAGCGCCTGTTTCGCCACAGCCTCGGAAAGGTCTGCACCGGTTCTGCTGCCCCCACTTAGCGTTGGGTGGTTTTGCAGCATCCCCGACTGTGCCCACCTGGGCGGCAGGTAAGTTGGCAGCGGAGGCCGGCCGAGCCCCCTCCGACCAGGAAGCTGCGGCTCAAAGCAAGCGACGGAGGGGGACCCCCGCCCACCAGCCAGGCTCCGGAGCGCTGCCTGCTTCGCCTTTTCGGGGAGGGGGCGGTTGAGCCTCAGAGCCGCCCCCGCCCCCCCCTTCCTGAGAGAGACTTTCCTGCCTCCCCCCACGCCCCCTCCTGCCCTCCAGGAGCCTCCGGTGGGGCGGGGGGGGGAGGAGAAGGCGAGTCGGGGCGCTCTGCACATGCTCGCGCCTCCTCTTGCCCTGCTGGTCCCTCCCCCGCGGGAAGGCCGGGCCGGGGTCCCCGGCGCCCCCTCACCTTATTGTAGGCGATGTCGGGCTGCGGGTTGGGCGCGGGTACGGCGGCGCTGGAGAAGGGCTGGCAGGCCAGGCGGCGCAGCCGGGCAGAGCTCCGCAGGGCCAGGCGCAGCATTTTCTCGGGCGGCGGGAGGGAGGGAGGACCGCCGCCGCCGCCTTTTCACCCCCTTTCTCGGCCGGGGAGGGGCCCGGGCCCGGCCCTCCGCCTCCCGACAGCCAATGGCAGCCGAGCCAGGCGGGCGCAGAGCCCCTCGCCCCCGGCCCTCGCCCTTCTGCCCCGTTCACACGTTACGCTGGGAAGGGCGCTTGCCGTGAATCCTCCCTCCCACCCCCAATGCTCCTCGGCAGAGCTGCTGTCCTCGGCGATTCCCTTCCTCGCCAGGCAGTTAAGTGGGAGGGTGGGGGGCTTGAGCCTTGCTTGCATGGGCTTCTCTGGGCTTCTTGGCTTGACCCCGAATCCCCAATGGAGAGCCTTCTTGGCTTCCTTCCACTCAAGCTCCCTTCGATGAAAGCCGAATAAACCCGCAGAGGAGGAAACCCAAAATTTGGTGTGTCCCCCCCAGTATAAGAGGTTGACTTCTGTTCATTTCAGGTCCTTGGGAGGGCTTGGCTTTTGAGCCCAGGGCTTTGCCAGTGGGGAGCCTTCTCCTGCAGCAAGCCCTCTGCCCCTGTCATTCAAGGGACCTTGAGTTGGCTTTCAGTTCTGCCTAGCACAATCACCCTGTCCCTCCCTCTGCCCCTTTTATCCGCTTCTGCATAAAACAAACCAAGCTTGAGAAAGGCAAATAGTACATTTATTGCTGGTTTTTCTAAGGCTGTATGCCGTAGAACCTTTCACAGTGTTTTTCCCCCTCATGATTTCACCACCTGCATTGTTTAAAAATATTAAATCATCCCCAAGTCACAGTCCTTGCATTAATGGATTCTTTGCAAGAGACCACCAGAAGATTGTCCCCATCTCCTCTCTCCTCCCAGCTTCCCAAAGAAGAGCAAAGATGAACCAAGGTCCCCGAGATCAAGGAAGCCCTTCCTGGTGCTCAAAACCCAGAGCAGCAGCCAGCAAATTCAAGAGGGGTCCGGCTGAACGATTCTGCCTTGCTGCTCCTGTGAGAGCATTTCTGCCAGTCAACTCCAGAAGCCGTTGAGCCTTGCTGGAAAATGTGGCCTGCCCATCCGCTCAGACTCCCAGTTGGCGTTTCAGTTCCATTTTGGCGATGGCTGCCTTGTGGACTTCATCGGGGCCATCGGCCAAGCGCAGGACCCGTGCCCAAACGAAGGCCTGGGCCAGGGGCAGATCGCTGCCGAGGCCTGCTGCACCAAAGGCCTGGGGGAAAAGAAGGAAGCCAAGGGGAGGTTTTAAAGGTTTGCAAGAATTTGCAGGGTGGAGGAAATTCCCCAGAGGGATTAACCCTCTGAGGTGGTCCAACCTCGACAGCTTTAAGACTCGTGGGCTTATATCAAGATAGAGATAAGAATAGAATGACAATTGTTAATACTGGTATTATGAGAATAACTAGGTTGAGTGTTATTATTGTATTGCATTTTTATTAGAAGACACGTTAAGAAGGAAATGAAGCGCTTTACAATGTTTAACTGTTCAACGTATTCTGATTTATGGAAGGATGTTGCACAGAAATACTTGTGCCCAGATGGCACGCTGCTTGTGGAAAGATGGAATGTTTATATTTTTAAAATGGAAAAATAAATTAAAAACTTTATTAAAAAAAATGACTTGTGGACTTCAGCTCCCAGAATTGCCCATGGCTGGCTGAGGAATTCTGGGAGTTGAAGTCCACAAGGCTTTTAGAGTTGCCGAGGTTGCACCACCCCTGCCCTAAATGGAAGGAGAGGAGTTAGGCAAGTGTCCAATAGCTGCCCTGGCTCTCACCTGGATCGCCCGGTCAATGACCCGCAGTGCCACCCTCGGAGCCACGACTTTGATCAAGGCAATCTCCAGAGCGGCTCCCTGGATGGATGGAGAGAGGAGCCCAGTGGGGCAAGAAAGAACCCCCTGTGGGAGGCCTTCCCACACAGGCGAAGAGAAAGCATCCCACCGGCCGCCCTGCCCCTCACAACAAGCCCCCCCCCCGCTTCCCAGGGCACGAAGGAAAGTAGGCGGGGCCTTTTGCTGCTGCTGCCGACCTCCAGCCGAAAGGAGAGCTTGGGGTTCATGGGCGTTCCCATCTTGGGGATGGGAATGTGGGGATGGGATGTGCACCGCTCCGAGTCCCCTTGGGGAGAGGACGCGGTATACAAAATTAAATATTATTATTATTATTATTATTATTCTCCCCCCACCCCCCTTACCTTGTTTCCCACCGTGTCCATGAGATGGGCCGCCTTGAGGACAAGGAGCCGGGCCTGCTCGATCTCCAGGCGGGACTCGGCCAGATCCGCCCGAATGGTGCCCTGCTCTGCCAGCGGCTTTCCAAAGGCCACGCGAGTGGTCACCTGCCAACCAAGGAAGGGGTGACCCCACAAAGCCTCTGATCCCCTTCCCGAGACCCCCGGAGGAAGAGCTAGCAAAGAGCCAGAGGAAACAGCCGGTCCGAGGGACGCACAGCTGCCTTTCTGGAGCCACCCACCCGCTCCTTCATGAGGGCTAGCGCTCTTTCCGCCAGGCCGATCAGCCTCATGCAGTGGTGGATCCTTCCGGGGCCCAGCCGCCCCTGGGCAATTTCGAACCCGCGGCCAGGACCAAGCAGGAGGTTCTCTTGGGGAACGCGGACGTTTTCAAAGGTCATCTGCCCATGGCCAGCTGGAAAGGGAAGGATGTGAGAAGGGTCCATTTTATGCCCAGGCTGTCCACCACTTGGAGCCCCCCACCCCACCCCTGGAGGGGCTTTGTCTGAACTGACGGAGAAGGGGTGAAAGGCCGGCACCGAACAGCTAAGAGACTCCGAGCCAATCCTGCCCAGCTAAACCCTCGCCTTCACCTGGGGGGTCTTCCAAGCCGAAGACCCTGAGCGGCCGGGTGACGGTGATGCCCGGGGAGTCCATGGGGACCAGCAGCATCGACTGCTGCTGGTGTCTCTGGGCTTCAGGGTTCGTCTTGCCCATGAAGATGCAGAGCTGGCAACGAGGGTCCAGGGAGCCTGCCGGAATTAACGAGAGGCTTTCTACGTTGAGAAAAGATACTCTCTGAATCCGCTCACCCTTCCTTCTCTGCTGTCCAACAGGGAAAGCTGACTGGTGATGGAAGCAGGCTGTTGATTTGGGACAATGTGCCCAAAACATTGATCTCCAGGGAAGGTGCCCGCTTTGGCTTTCTGCAGGCTCCGGGGCAACCTCTGTGCGTGTCCATCAAAGGCAGGAGGAAGCTCTCCTTCCACAACACAGGTTCGTTTTTTCCCATTAGTCTGCCCTTTGTAGCAGGAAAACTCAGGGAAGGGCATGGAAACCCAGGGGCACCTCAGGACGTACCTGAAATCCACCACTTGTGCCCATTCAGAACGTAAGCGTCTTGTTCTTTGGTCACAGAAGCCTCAATGTTGGTGGCATCCGAGGAAGCGACCTAAGGAAAGACAGACTTCCTTGCAGAGGCCAGTACGTCAGAGGCCCCTCCGTCTCTCTTCTGGGCCGGATTGGAGCTTTGTGGATCCAAGGAGGAAGGAAAAAACCTGAGATTTGGGGGGCCCCACCTGGGGTTCTGTCATAGCAAAGCAGGAGCGGATCTTGCCTTCCAGCAAAGGCCCCAGCCAGCGTTCCTTCTGGGCATCTGTGCCATAGCGTACCAACACTTCCATGTTGCCAGTGTCTGGAGCAGAGCAATTGAAGACCTGGAGAAGGCAAACCAGGAGTAGCTGAGGGGGTTAGTCAAAGAGAGGGGGGAGCATTCTCTGCATCTGGAATGGATAGGCTAGGTCATGGCAGCCCGTAACCCTTTCCAGAAGGGAAGAAGGTCAAGAGGAGGTCCATAGAGCAAGCACGGCTGCCCCAGTGAGGCTGGCAGGGCTTTGGGCTCTCATCTGTGGCTCTCTGGGTCTGGAGGGATGGACGGCCCTTCCGGGACAGAGGAGGCGCATGGAGGCTGTGGCCAAGCTTGTGCCCATGGGGGCTTTCTCCTGGGTACCTCAGGGGCGTAGACCGAAGTCCCCATCAGTTCACTGAAGTGGGCAAATTCCACGTTGGTTAAGCCTGCTCCGTATTTCGCCTCTGGATCGCTCTCCAAGGGCAAGAAAAGATTCCAGAGCCCCTCGGATTTCGCCTTCTCCTGCAGGATGACAAGAAAGAGAGGGAGAGGAAAGTGAGGAGCACGGGGGGCAGGGGGAATTCTGGGAGTTGAAGCTCAGGCGTCTTAAGGCCCCCGTGGTGGAGAAGCTCGGCCTTCACTCCTTGCCTTCAGCCCTCCAACCGAAATCGGATAGTCTGAAATCCGCTGCCCTTTTCTCTCGCCCCCTCTTTTTCCTCCTCTCCCCGTGACCGATGAAACTTGAGCTTGCACGCTTCTTGGGTGGGGCAGGAGGGCAAAGCACCACATCCCTTGACAAAGCCCGGTCCCTGTGGTCACCAACCACGAAGTTGGCCAGGTATCTCCAGGACGAGGACTTGCCTTCAGCTCTTCTACCAGAGAATGGGGAGTCCACCTACTCGGGGAAGACTGGTGATCTCGCAGGAGCTGCTCAGACGGGTAAATGTGGGCCTCCATGAACCTCTTCAGCTTGCGGTGCAGCTCCTGGGCGCGGCTGGGCAGGCCCTCAGGGGAGAGGATCAGGTGGGAGGCAGGGCTCCGCGTGGCGTAGTCTCTCTTTGGGAACAGCCTTGGGCCGGCCCAAGTTCTGAAGCTCCTGGCGGCTGGTCCAGAACTCGGGAGCTCCCTGAAGATCCGGAAGCCTTCCTTCGTGGCAAAATCCCAGGCAAGGTCCGCCATGAACTCCGCCAGCTTCCCGGCGCTTTCGGCAGTTGCTGAACTGGCCTGGCCTGGGGGGGGGGGGAGCGCTTAGTGACTCAGGGGTCCCTCAGGCTGCTCCCAGCACTTTCCCTGCCCACCCACAGCCCCCCCTCCCCTCTGAGCAGCCTCACCTGCCAGGAAGCGCTTGTAGACCCCCTGCAGGATGGCAGCCACTCTGAAAAAGGAAAAGGCCATGTAGAAGTTCCAGTTGTCGATGGGAGGGAGGTCTCGGTGACGGCAGTACATCTGCAAGTAGGCCTCTGCCGTGGGGATGGCCAGCCGGTTGAGGTCAGAGTCGCTCAAGCCTGGGAAGGGGCAAACGCTGGGTTAGGCCTGGTCCAAGCGCTAGACTGGGATGGCGGTCTCGCTAGCCTCTTCCTTCCCCATGGAGGAATACAGGGAAAGCTGGAGGCTCTAGAAACACCTGCGGCAGGAATCCCACCTCTTCCCACCTGGCTGAGCTGCCCACGTGGGTCTTCTAACTAAGGCAGCTCTTGCAGGAGAGTCTCCAGCATCCCCTTCCCCCTCCGCTCCAGAGACTGGGCAGCCACTCGCCTGGAATGGCATGGGGTCTCCTGCCTGAGCAGGCCTCCAAGGTCCTTTCCCACTCTGGCATTTGGGCTGTTTAATTGCGACAACTTTGTTTATCCCCCCCCACCCCTCCCACCCCCACGCTTGGCACCTTTGATGATACTGCAATCCGAAGGCAGGCAATAGGGCAGGCAGTTATAGGCCACGTCACAGAGTGGGTCCCCCAAGGTGGAGAGCTCCCAGTCGAGGACGGCCACCACTTCCAGTCTCTCCGGGTGGAAGATAAGGTTGTCCAGCCTGCAAAGGGAAGAGCAGCCGCTGCAGAGAAGCCCAGCCGGTCCCAGGGGCCTCTTTGCCCACCTCGGAACTGCAATTCCAACCCAGATGGAGGGTGCTGCAAAGCGGACCATCTTCTGAGTTGGGGAGGGGTCCCCAAACACCTCAGGCTTGGCAGGAAGTTTCCTCCTCCTCCACATATACGGTGTGTGTGTGTGTGTGTGTGTGTATACAGGAGGGGAACCAGTGGTCTAGTGGCAATTACAACTGCCTCACATGGTTCAAATCCCAGTAAGGGTATGGGTAGCTGATGAGAGCTAAATAGCGTGAAATAGATCTATACTAGTCTCCCTTATTTTTTTATTTTTTTATCAGCACAAATGCAACTCTCTCTCTCTCTCTCTCTCTCTCTCTCTCACACACACACACACACACACACACACACACACACACACACACACACACAATGTATATTTCCCCCACCACCACTTTCCTGCTTCTAAGAAGGCTTGTGTAACCCCCGTAGAAACACGACAGGTGAGCCAGTACCTGAAATCTCCATGAACCACCGAGAGCTGCTCGCTGGCTGGAAGGTGGGAGGGGAACCACTTGAAGAGCCTCTCCATGGCTGGGATCGTGTGAGTCTCCGTGGCTCGGTATTGCTTGCTCCACGTCTGGATCTGCCGCTGGACGTAATTACCTGCAGTATTAAGATCTCCGTTAAGTCACGTTTATCCTACAAAAATCAGTTTTAAACGGGTGCGGGTTTACAATCTCAGAACAACAAAAAAGTTTAACTGAGTTTAACTTTTCTCTCTCATCACCTGAAGGGCTCTTTCTCCCAGAAATGTCCCTGCACCAACCCGGAGCTTTCTGTCCACCATTCATTTTAGCATCACCCCAAAGACGAGAGTCCCTGCAAGGGAGCAGCGGAGAGGCGCTTGGCCTACCGTGTTTCCCATAATCCTCCAGGCCAACAGCTTGGATGCCCACACTGTGGATTTGACAGAGGACGTGATTCATGGCCTTGTAAACCTCCTTCCGCTGGTGGGGCTCCAGCTCTGGGAGAGAAGGGTCCTTGAAGATCCGGCCGGGGCTGTACTCCATCAGGTAGAAGGGGGTGCCGATGACACTAGGGCCACATCAGGATGTTAGTCGGGGTTCGGGATGTTTTTTTGGAGGGCCCCCCAAAACTCCATCCCAGGCAGAATTGGGCCCAGAACTCACCTTGAATCTTCACATAAGGCCAGGACTTTCGGAACAGGGATCCCAGTATCCCTGAGGGCCTTCAGAACCCTACCCAACAGAAAGAGAATTAAGATGGGAGTGCTGTGGGAGGAGGAGGAAGAGGAGGAGGAGAAGGAGAAATAATCACAATCATAGATGTGGTGCCCTTGAGATCTGTTAGGAGTAGACTCCTAGAGTTGGATAGGCGATATATAATACCATTATGACAAATGATTATTGTTGCTTTAAGGATGTTGGAATGTTGGAATGCAATTAGAGACTGTAATTATCTCCACTATAAGAGGAAGTCAGCAGAACACAATCGCTCTCTCTGACGGACTGTTTTCTCTGCTCGATATCTCTACTGTTTGCTATCTGCTCGTGTGCTGTGACTGACTGACTGAAGAAGGAAGAATCGTTAATTGCTGACTATAAGCAATTGTTTGTTTGTTAAAGACTTTGTTGACTCACTATCTACAATCACTGCTTGTGAAGCAGTAGTTTAGATTTACAACACCAGTAGAACTAATTGTTTTTTTACTAACAGTGTCTGGGTTACTATTTGTGTGTTTACTAGCAACGTTTCTCTAGCTGCACATTCCGCTGCACAACTTTTCTGTCTCCCAACGGAGATATCCCTCAACAAGATCTTTTGATACCTCTCATTGCCAACTAACATCAACCACAAAGGTGGCAATCCACAAGGCTGGGAGCTTTGCTGGTTAGCATTTTCACATAATGGGCAAACGGGGTCTCTACTGATCGCTGGATTTTTTTACCTGTATTCTCTCTCTACCGCGTGAGCGGAGGGCAAGAGCTTCCCCGGCGGCTTCTTCCTTAGAACCAACTGATGGTCCCCAAATCTGACGTAGTAAGTCGGATTGGACTGCCCGTGACTGAACTGGCGCAGCTCTAGAGAACCTGCAAAGTCCCGGCCAAGAAGGACGGTCAGGAACAGAACATGTGAACCAGGGGGCCCCAGGAGGCCACCCACAGAATTTGGGGTTCCCTCCACTTTATCTCTGCAACTCTGAAAAGTGAGAGAGTTTGGAGAAGACATTTGGCCCTAATCAGCACCCTTCCGCCCTTAAGGATCACGGGTGGTTATTTTTTACGTGACCTGCTAACAGGAGCACCACTGAATATTCCTAATAAAGACAACCTCTGCACACACACACACACACACACACACACAATGGGGACATCAACTCCTGTACCTTTCGCTTGGGCCCCCAAGATGTTTTCAAGATACTTTTGCAGAGGCCCTGTGGGGATTTCCATGGCCGGCCTCACAGAAGAGGCGTAAGGAACCACGCAGCACAAGGGGAAAGCGAGGTAGGTCTCTAACTCTTGAACTGCGGAGTCCGCCTCATCGACCTGAGCAGAGGAAGGAATGGAGGAGCTGAAGCAGCAAACAGGCTGAGAAGAACCTTGTGTTTAAAACAAAGAGTTTTCACACACGAAGCAAAGTATATCTGCCAATATCTCAGCTGGGAAGAAATGGCAAAAAAGTAGGGCTAGATATTTATATCTAGAGAACCATCTTCAACAAAAGTCTAACGGAAGGAGGTTGGCTCAGCTCTGGGAAGACACGTTGGAAAAGGGTCCTCCTCCTTCCTGCGCCACTTTTTCACCTTCAGGGTCTTCATGCCAAGTTTGCTGGCAGCTTTGAGGTTCTGTCCGATGTCGTCCAGAAAGATGGACTCCTTGGCCAGGACACCCAGGCGCTCCAAGCACAGCTGGTAGATCCGAGGGTCGGGTTTGCACACCCCTTCCCGACAAGATTCCACAATCTGGGAGACAAAAGCCAAGCCCCCAGGCAATCAGGCAGGGAGGGGGTGGCGAAGGGGATTGGGAAATAAAATAGAAATGAAACAGAAAAAGCAAATGATGTCTTATGTTTCACGGGAGGGTTTAGGGTTATACGTTCTTCCTTCAAGGTTTGATTTATGGCCTTCAAGATATTAACCAAGCAACAACAGAATGTTCTCTTCAATGCAGCTGATTCAATCAAGTAGGAAATTTGGCTAGCCAGATGCTCCCCATTCATCTTTTTTTTAAAGATTATTTTTTAGTAAAGGCAGTTAGATCATCATTTGAACAAGGAGATCCGAGATACTGAGTCCTCCTTCTAAGTTATTCCATTACGGGAGTTAGGTAGAGAAGAATATAATTCGTTTTCCTTCACCAGCCCTGCGTACTCCTATGCAAGTTTAGGCAAGCGTAAGGATTAAGCTATAACTGTCATCATGAAGTAACAGCCCCAAGGAATGGAGTTTCTGTGGGGCACAAAGAACTTACCACATCGAATTGCTTTCTGTCTATAGGCAGAAAACTCTCTCCATTTTCCAGATAAAAGTTGTTGGTCAAAACGGCCGTCTTGAGACCGCTGCCTCTGATGCACTTTATGGCCTCGGTCATAGCAGGGAGCTGGTCTGACTTTTCTATTCTGGTTAATTCAAAAAGGAAAGAGTCCACTGGAACAGAAGCCTTTGCCTGGGGAGGGAAAAAGAAATGTAGGACGGGGTGGTTTTTTTCCAGCCAAGAAGTAAAAGATCAATTATCTCACATAGTTTATAAATTCAATTGTAGAGTCAGAAGAAAGCTAGCCTAATTTCTGAGGTGCCATTAAACTCCCAACACGGTGATGGGTCTTTTCCATGGGACTGCCCCAAAGTGCTTCCACATAGAGGAAAAACCGCCTTACGATGCTGGAGCACTGTTGTCTGAACTCGTGCAGAAATTCGGCCCACTTCAGCTCCCCTCGCATGAACCTCATCCAGGGCCTGTCCTCACCCCCGGACAGTAAGGCCTCTTTGATGGTGCCGGCGAGGACACGATTCCGAACCTCCCAATCTAAAGAAAGGCAGGCAGTCCAGTTGAGGGAGTCCCGGTTCTCTCTCTCTCGGGACACAAGAAGATTTTAAGAATAAGGTAGCGTGTGTGGTGCAATTCAGAGGCAGGGGAGTAAAAGCAACAGCGAGGAAGCTTCAAGAATTACAGTCTGAGCTGGTGCTCAGCCGGTTTCGGTTTCAAAGCGACTCCCCCCCCCCCACCCCGCTGCTCCAGAAGTTGGGAGAAATTCAGCAGCTGAAAGCAGAGCCATGTCAAACAGAGCCAGCCGAGGGAAGAGGGGGTGATGGTATAAACTCTGGCAAAATCACCTACTCATGGCCAGTTTGTAGGGAGATGGAAGGAGGACACCTCCCATGTCAAAGATGACCGCTCTGTAGGGACAGGACGCGTAATTCCTCCACCGGGCCACGCCTGGGGCTTTGTGCCAGGAAGGCCGAAGGATCGGTGCTCTCCTCCTTGCAGGACAGCCCCAAAAGGCTCGGAAAACTCTCCCGAAGCCCATGCTCTGGGACGGCGCCTGTCACAGGAGAGGGAAGAGCCTTTCAGTGCAAAAGAGAACATTGGAGCATATTTACACGGAATGCATTCCCTTTGAAATCCTGGGAATGGGTTTTTTTTAAAACAACGCAAATGATGGCGTAGATCTTGTTTTTTAAACCCCGTCGCTTCTTATGGGCCAGTGTTCCCAAGCCTTGGCCCCTGGAAGGTGATGGGTGGACATCAACGCTCAGAAGTCCCCAGCCAGGACCGGACCCCCTTTTAAGTGGCCAAGACTGAGAGAGCCGGTTATAGCCGCCTCAGCTGGAGAGCCATCTGTCTGAAATAGCATAGGGCTTCCTGCCTAGGCAGGGAGTTGGACTAGATGACCTCCAAGGTCCCTTCCAACTCTGCTATTGTATTGTAAGTTCTGGAGGCCCAAGAGCTTCAGAAAAGCAGGGAGCAGGGAAGGAGGGAGGCAGGCAGGGGAGCCTGGGGGCAGATCCCACTTGGCATCTCCTGCCTGTCGACCTCCAGGGTTCCCCGCCCGGCCTCAGCCTTCCTAGATGCGCTGCACTCCAATTCCCATCATCCCCAACCAGCCAACCCCTGGGAGGTTCCATCTCCTCCCCCTCCTCCCCCCCCTCAGGAATCCACCAGGGGCTCTTCAAAGCAAAAGACAAGCCATGGGGCGACTACACCGCCCATCCTCCGCAGCCAAGAGACCCCTTGCTCCACTCCTCCCCCCCCCCCCTCCTGGGAGACCTTGGACCGAAGCGAGGCTGCAGCGGAGCCCTTCCGGGTTTGGAAGCAGGGGGGAGGAGTCGCCACTGGCCACGCCCACTCTCGCACCTCCCACTTCCCTCCCCCGCGTGACCTCACGGCCGCGCCCCCCCCCGCGCCGCCCTGCGCCTGCGCGCCGCCCTTCCTGCCCCCGTGTCAAAGGTCAGGGGGGCGGAGAGGCGGAAGCGCTGGGTATTCTGAGGCGGCGGAGGTCTCCGGTTCCTCCCGTTTCCTTCCCGGCCGAGCTCGGACCCCGCAGGCCCGGGACCCTCCGCGGGGCGGCCCTTATGAGTGTGTCCCTGGTGGTCCTTCGCTTGGAGCTGGCCGAGTCTTCGCCCGTGCCGGGCGGCTTCTCTTACAGCGCTGCCGGTGAGGACCGGGGAGGGAGGGAGGGAGGGGGGAGGGCTCGGGGCTGGCTTTAAGGAGGCTGCGGGGGGGGCAGGGGGGGCGGCTAAAGGGGGGGCAGGAGAGCCGGTGTGGGGGGGGGGGACTGCAATCTCAATAGATAACAATCCTGCTATCTAAATCGCTCTTTTTCAACCTTAAAACGGGTGGACTCCAAGTCCCATAATCCAACCACCCAACAGGATTCTGGGTCTTGGAGTCCACCCGCCTTAACGCTCCCAAGCTCTCTGGGGGATTCTGGGAGTTGAAGTCCTCCCAAGGTTGGAAAACATCCGATTTAGAGCGACGTTCTCTGAGGCTCGGTTGATCTCTTGGGCAACCGGAGGGGAGGAACGAGGCTCCCGGCCTCTTTGTGGGGCAGAGGACGGAGGGAGGGAGGGAGGGAGGCGTCCAAACAGCCTGTGGCTTCACTAACTGCACGGGGCTGGTTCAGGTTCAGCTGGTCTGGTGTGGCTGTGGTTGTGTTGAAGCTGCGTAGCAGCCATGTGAATCATGCTTTTCAGCTACTGAGATGTCTGATGAGGGGATGCCGGAGACGTCGCTGGCCGCCACTGCGGTGACCTTGGAGGGCAAGGCGCCCGTGGAGAGGACGACCATCATCCACCAACACATCGGCCGGCGGGAGATGACCGATGTGATCATTGAGACGATAAAGCCGGATCCAGGTAACTGTGACACCTTGTTTTGTGCCCCGAGCAGAAGGATGAGCAATACATTTCTCCTAGGGCGTAGAGCGAATGATTGGCACAAATGAAGAAAAACTATTTGATTGGAATTATGTCTATTTCACAGTGTATATTTGTGTCTGTGTCTGTGTATATGTCTGTCTGTCCATCCAGCCAAAATCCCTGCTTAATAAGCAGCTGTCGAAGGCCAGACAAAACCTACCTTCTGAGGTCGGCTTGGCATCTAGCTGCTTAAGGAAGAAATTTAAGGCTCCTTTTTCCCACAAAAATGCAGAGAATTGCAGCTGGGCAGGCAGGATGTTAAGCAGATTCACTTGCTAGCAACGTTTTGGGAGCTTGTTCGCAAGGCACCATTTCAAGGGATTCTTGAAGTCTGCTTGTTAATATTTTATGAGGCGTATGAATCAATAAGACCAACGATCAGAAATTAGCACTTCGCTCTGCATTGTTACTGGCAATGTTTAGTCTTCTGGCACAGCATTGCTCAGAAATATGAGCTGAGCAGCTTTTCTGACTCAAACTCTGAATGGCCTACTTTTATGCTGATAAAGCATTTCTAAGAAATCCTCTGTCCCCCCTTTTCCTTACCTTTTTATGAGCAAAGGTCTTAAGGAAGTATGGACTGCAGTTTGGGAGAGTCAGGTTTCTAACTTCATCTGTTTTTGGATTTCTGAAAAAGATGAGGTGAAAGAGATGATGGACAAAGCTGGCGCAGCTGAGGCGTCCTCCACTGAGGGTCACCATAATCAGGATGGCCAAAGTGGAAGCAGTGGGACCACACCGGATTCTCCATCAAAGCAGCTCCCGGACCAGATTTCCTTCTTCAGTGGGAATCCATCGGTTGAAATAGCTCACGGCATTATGCACCTCTACAAGACAAAGTAAGAAAGCAGGACTCACGTTAAATGCTTTTAAGGCAGGGCTCTCCAAACTTGGCAACTTTAAGACTTGGGGACTTCGATTCCTAGAATTCCCCACCTGCAGGCTCGGTTGGGGAATTCTGGGAGTTGAAGTTCACAAGTCTTAAAAGCTCTCAAGTTTGGAGACCCCTCTGGATCTGGAAAGCTGCCATTGCGATCAAATTCCTCTTCCTTTGAGAAGGAAAGGCTGCGGCCGAAGGAGAATTCTGGGAGGTGAAGTCCAGGCGTCTTAAATTAGTTAAGATTGGTGAACGCTGCATTATAGAGTCAAAGCAAAAAGAATGGACTTGCTGACTGGTCTTAATTCTTCCCTTGTGCAGCAAAATGACCTCCTTAAAAGAAGAGGTGCGGCGTAGCGCCATGCTGTGTATTCTCACGGTCCCTGCCACAATGACCAGCCACGACCTCATGAAGTTTGTGGCGTCTTTTTATGATGTCATCGAACACATGAAAATCATCCGAGATTCCACCCCAAACCAGTACATGGTGCTCATCAAATTCCGGACCCAGGTAAGAACGAAAGAGAGACTTCAGCTTCAGGCTCCTTCCATGCCTCTCCTGTCTGGTTGAGATCCAGAAACGCGTATGCTTCCCTTGCAACTCGGAGAAAATGGGACGTTATTGGTTGCTGGACTAGAAAGTCCTGAATCGGAGAGAGGAAGGGGCTGTGTGAGAGAGTGCCGCTGGCTTGTTCTTCTTATATGATTTATTTTTTGAGGAGGGGGTGGTGAGAATTCAAGAGAAACAGCCCTCTGATCATTCACAACGATTTGGGTCCCTCCAAACTCTTCTCCTTTGGCTTCTGTGCAGGCGGATGCGGACAGCTTCTACACGGCTTGCAACGGTCGCCAGTTTAACTCCATAGAAGAGGATGTTTGCCAGCTTGTCTACGTGAAAAGGGCCGAGGTCTTCAAGTCAGAAGATGTAAGCAGTGTCTTGTTCTCTTGTTTCCTTTCTGGGGAGGGGGAGATCTCTCCCCAGTTAGCCCACCTTCTGGTGTAAGATGCAGCTGAAGTGAGCCCAGGTGGGAGAGAGTCACAGGGGGGAATAATACAGTGATAAGCCCCCCCCCCCTCAGCCTTTTCTGACACCCCAGAGGAAATTCGCTGATGTCCTACGGTACCTTACAGATCAGTTTGAGAGATTTCAAGTTGCTGTTCATTGCAAATGGCAGATGGACTGGCTAAGGCAGAGTTTTTCAACCTGCTGGCTGGGGAATTCTGGGAGTTGAAGTCCATACACTTTCGAGTGGCCTGGGGTGGGGAAGACTGAGGTCAGATGTCTTCTCCTCCTGCAGGGGGCCAGCCTGCCCGTCATGGACCTGACCGAGCTCCCCAAATGCACCGTCTGCTTGGAGAGGATGGATGAATCGGTCAACGGGATCTTGACCACGGTCTGCAACCACAGCTTCCACAGTCAGTGTCTGCAGCGGTGGGAGGACACCACGTAAGACCCTCACGGGGGCGGAAAGGTGGATCAGAGCAGAGGGGGTGGGGCAGCACCTGGTTTGGAGTCCTCACGGCCTCCTCTGTCCTCCCTTCCCCAGGTGTCCCGTCTGCAGGTTCTGCCAGACTCCGGAACCTGTGGAAGAAAACAAATGCTTCGAATGCGGAGTCCAAGAAGTGAGTGAGCCTGGAGCCATGCCCGTGTTGCTTCTTCGGAAATAGAGTCTGGGTGGGTTTTTTTCCCCTCCGCCTAGACTCCAGTCGTGTTGCTCCTTCTGTCGTACAGAACCTCTGGATATGCCTCATCTGCGGGCACATTGGATGCGGCCGTTATGTGAGTCGGCACGCCTACAAGCACTTTGAGGAGACACAACACACCTACGCCATGCAGCTGACCAATCACAGGGTCTGGGACTACGCCGGGGGTAAGGCCTGTTCCGCAGACCACCGGGCCACACCCCAGAGTGGACCTTCCCCCTTAACAAGTTGGCGAGACTCCTGGCCCACCTTATTTTGCTACCGTCCGAGAGCAAGCTGTTCTTGAGAGCAAGTCTTGGGAGTCCTTGGGTGGGGAGGAGTTGAGGGCCACCAAGATCCCTTCTTTGCCTCTAAAGTAGCCAAGGAGCTCACCTTTCTCCTGCAGGTGAATCTTCTCCCTTGACGCACAGCTGAAGGCGGGCGTAGTTGGAGGTGCCACCTGAGCTGCTTTGATTCGGACCTTGATTAAAGGATGACCAGTTGGTTGTTGTCTTTTCTCTAGACAATTACGTCCACCGTCTGGTGGCCAGCAAGACAGACGGCAAGCTGGTTCAGTACGAATGTGAAGGGGATGTGTGTCAAGAAGAGAAAATCGATGCCTTACAATTAGAAGTAAGTGCGCATCGCTGCCCTTCCCCAGATGGTTCGTTTGGGGAGATTTTCATGGCTAACGCAACGCGTGCTCCGTGGGATTTAATAGCCTGGGGTTGTCTTTCTTGAATGTAACTTGGAGTTGAGGAGACTTCTGGGATGGGATTCAAGCTGTCCTGTAGAACAGGAGTCTCCAACCGTGGCAACTTTAAGACTGGTGGACTTCAACTCCCAGAGTTCCTCAGCCAGCAAAGCTCTGGGGGTTGAAGTCCACAAGTCTTAAAGTTGCCAAGGTTGGAGACGGCTGCGCTAGAGAACGTAAGCATGGCTTGTCCACTTTCTCTCTCTCTCAATGCAGTATTCCTACTTGCTAACCAGCCAGTTGGAGTCCCAGCGCATCTACTGGGAGAACAAGATCGTCCGAATAGAAAAAGATACGGCCGAAGAAGTAAGTTCCTCCTGAAAGCTTTGCCCCTCTGGACAGCAGGGACCAAATCGCAGGTTCCTGAGCTCCTTCCATTTCTGAAGGCGTGCTTTGCTCTCGGGGCCTAAGTCCATCCTAGAAGCCCCTTGAGAAGGGCTTAGAGCCTGGAGGCTGGGAAGCCATATCCCTCGGACCAAGGAAGCCATTTATGGGCTGCTTTCTTCTCTCTGCTCAGTCTATGTTTCCCCTTCCAAAGCAAAGTCAACCCTTATCAAAGGGAGCGCAGGAATATTCTTCCAAGGAATTGGTGAACGAGATGTTCCTTTCCCAACCCAAAGTAACATTTCGCTGTAGCAGTTAACTGCTTACCTGGAAAAATTCCTGAGGAAGAATGATCCTGAATCGGATTCTGAGCCATGCAGCCATGCATCTAGACCTTAAAACACCTTTTTTTTAAAAAAAAATATCATTTACAGATCAACAACATGAAGGCCAAATTTAAAGAGACTATTGAGAAGTGCGACTCGTTGGAACACAGACTGAACGACTTGCTGAAGGAGAGGCAGTCGGTCGAAAGGAAGTGGGTAACTTTCGGAATTTAGAACTGGACGTTCCTAAAATTAGTGATCCAGGTGCCAAAGGCATCTCAGGGTTCCAAATAGCATCCAAAATTAAATCAAGAGTCCGAGGCAAAGGATGCCTCAGAGTTCCAATTTATGAAGAGAGCCACGTTGGCACACCTGGGAAAACCCAAATCTGAAAGCTTCCCGGTTTTCCCCACCTAGTTGAAAATTTAAGATCTTGCCCACAAGTCCATCCCATGGTCCAATCTCCCACTGCCACGCTGGCAGTTTCCACCCAGCCAATTCTGGTGAGTTGCAGAGGTGCAGAGACAAAGGATGACCTTGGCTTTCTAGAAGGAATGTTGTTATGGCTACCTATCATCTAACTCCCTCCCATTTTCCCACCATAGAAAACCCTTAGTAGAATAATAGAAAGTGTGGCAGGCCAAAGATCCAAAAGAAAAGATGGCTGCAGGCCTGACCAGTCATTAAGCAAACGCCACAGTTGTTAAACGAACCAATTGGGCTTTTGCTGAAAACTGGAAGGGCCAGCTTCTGGCAAAAACGTCGTGAAATGCCATCACTTGATGGCGGAGTGCTGCAAACGGCCGTAAACGAAGCCACCGTTAGAATAACTTCATGGTCGTTTTGAATGTCCACTAATCAGCAGACATCCAAATGGCATTTCATGGCCTTCCAGCTCTCCAAGGGGCTCCAGTTCCACTCGTAGGCTTTTAGAGATGGGGAGGGCCAGCAAAGTTCAAACCTGAGTCCTAACTCCCCCCTTTTTTTTGGCCGCAACTTCAAATGGTCGCAAGTCGAGGACTTCCAGCATGAAGCCCTAGAGGGGGCGCAAGAACCTCCGGGGCAGCCTGCTTTCATTAATCCCGGGGGAGGTTCTCCTGCCTCACCTCCCCCTTCCTTCCTTCCCTCTCCCCTCCCCAGGTGCAGCCAGCTGAGCACCAAGGTCTCCAAGCTGACCACCGAGCTGAAGGAAGAGCAGGAGATGAACAAGTGCCTGCGGGCCAACCAGCTCCTCCTCCAGAGCCAGCTGAAGGACGAGGAGAAGCTGCTGAAGGAGACCTGCGAGCGGAAGGACCTGCAGATCAACGAGGCCCAGGAGCAGCTCCGCGACGTCATGTTCTACCTGGAGGCCCAGCAGAAGATCAACCACCTGCCCGCCGAGGCCCGGCAGGAGATCCAGGACGGGCAGATCAACATCCCCGTGGCCTCCTCGGCGGGCACCTCGGCGGGGGGCAGCGGCAAGCCTTCCTCCCGCAAGGGGAGGAGCAAGAGGGGCAAGTGACGAGCGGGCGCAGAGGCGACGGAGGTGACCGCCATCGGGTGCAGGGAGGGCGTCGGGAGGGTGGAAGGAGCGTTGTCTGTTTGGGCCAAAATAGGCTGGGAAAACTCGCCCAGGACGCCTGTCCAGTTTCTGGATCCTTTGCACTAAACACTCGGGGGGGGCCCTGACAGCCCTGCAGGCGCCTTTCTTCCCCCCCCCCCCCCCGCTAGCTAGCTTGCCTTAGGCCCTCTGTAGTGACACCCCAAGCGGCTGCTGGGCCCCCCCTCCCCCCCACCTCTCTATCTCTCTGCCGCTTCCTTGGAAAGGGGGGGGGGGGGAGACGCCCCTGTCTTTCAGCTCCATTGGTTTTGCCTGAGACCTTTTCGCCTTGAAAAGAAGCCCAAACGCTGACCCAGCCTTAGGATTTCCTTTCACGCAGGGCTAGGCTGGAGGTTCTACCCAGATGTCGGCTTCCCTCCCCGGGAGGAGTTGGAGGGGGGAGTTAGTGGCCTTGGGAGGGTGGGGGCTCGGCTCAGCCGGAAGCTGGAAACCTGAAAAGGGGCTGGAGAATATCGGGGCTGAAGTCCTTTGATTGGGGCGCCTGCCAAGGAATTGTGCCTCTCTCTCTTTTTTGTCCTTATGGGGTCCCTTCTCCTTCCTCCCTCCCTCCCTCCCTTCCCTCCCTCCCTTCCCTCCCTCCCTCCCTTCCTTCCTTCCCTCCCTTCTCGTTCTTTTCCTTTCCCCTTCCCTTCCTCTTTCCCTCTCTTTTCTTTCCAGCTAAACCTTTTCTCCTGCCATGGTGGATCCTTGTCCATCCCTTTTGTGGGGTCTTCTCCCATCTCGATTCCCACATTCGCCCTTCAGGGAGATTTACAGCGTGGTGTGTTTGTGCACGTTTGCCTTGGCGCGCCCGTTGGGCAGCTTCCGCTCTGCCCCCTGCATGCCCAGGGCAGAATTCCAGGCGTGGCGTTCTGCACCAGGGAGGCCGCTGGGAAGCTCCCCCCACCCCCCCCAAGCCTCTGCTCCAAACCCCTTTGACTGAAAAGGAGGACGATGGGCACTGGAGATGTCCATTCTGCCCACTTTGGTGCAAGCATTCCCCAAGGAAGAAAGGGTGCATGGGCCTCATAGCTGGCAAAGTCCTTGCCCAGGCTGGGGGTTGGGTTTGTTTGTTGGTTTGGGAGGTTTGGGGGGCAAATAACCCAAATTCCCAGCTGCTGGCTTTGACTGGACCAGACTTTGGGCATTCTTCGTAGCAGCAGCCTTAGACTTAGCGCCAAGCGTAGGTGCAGAACCAGCTAAGATTTGAAGAAAGCTTTGTTTGCACAGGAGCTCCCAGGGCACCTGGCCCTTCAGTGCCGAGAGCCAGTGTTTTTGCTCCTTCAGCGTGTAAGAGAAGTTGTAAGTTATTGACCAGAGGCCCCCAAGTGGCGTGGTGCCTCCATAAGGAACCTCGCTGAGTTTCTGCCATGGGGGGCCTCCCACCCAGGCCCCTGTGGCTGGCGGTTGCAGGTCCTGGCAGGGATCAAGCCAGCTCCAAGAGGCTGAATTCAGTCTATTAAATGCCTTCATCCCCGCAACGGCATACAGGGATAATGGCTTGCTTAGCATCTGGCCAAAAGATCCTGGCTTGTTGTTTTCCTTTTATAAGCCAGAGCCAAAATCCAGGGCTTGTTCTTGGCTTATGAACCTTGCCTTCTTTTTCAGTAACAAGCCAGGATTCTGAGTTTTGGCCATCGTAAGCCAACCCAGATGCTTGCAACAAAGCACCAGGGAACCTTGGCAAACATCCAGGGTCTCCAAAGCCTTAGGTCTGAACGAATGTGGCCTCAGCAGAAGTCTTGGCGGGGGGGGGGGGGGGGGGCGGGGGGGGGATAAGGCTATACGATGAGGAGAAACTCTGTGTGTGTGTGTGTGTGTGTGTGTGTGTGACACCAGCATGCAGCTCCCCGATCTTCCCGGATTTTTGAGCCTCTAAGGCCCTCTTTTTCCTAGGATACAAGCAGGGCACAAATGCATTTTTAAAATTGCAACTGCACAGGAAGGGCTATCTCGGAGAATGCAAGAGCCATGGTTTCCGCCACACAGCACCCACTGAGGTTATTATTATTATTATTGTTATTTTTGAAGGATCCTGGGATTGATTTGTTTCTCTTCTTTTCCATTGCTGTGCTCTTTTTAAATTTTTATTTTTTTTTGCTTCCTCATCGATTTCCCTTGAAATGAGGAGGAAGTGAGCGCATAGCCAGACCGTCAGGCGTGGGGGGAGAAAGGGATTCTGACAGAGGACGAGAAAGGAAGAGGGGATGAGTCCAGAAGGGACAGGGGCTGGTTGCAAAGAAAAGAGTAGCCACGTTTTTATTAGCAGGTTTGTGATTAGTCAACCCTTGGAGGGTGTGAGTGGTTTGTGTGTGGGAGAGAGAACCCGTATTCCTTCTGCTCTTCTCCAAACCCATCAAGACACAGGAAGTTTTTAGAGGCGTTTTCGGTTCTGGTTTGTAACTGGGAAAGGCCCACTTAACGTGCCGATGCAGAGCAATGGGAAAAAGAAAGTTAAATCCTCCAACGGAGCTCAGCCTTGAAGAGCCGGTCTTATTCAGGGGGTAGCATGCAGCTTGACTGGCGCTGGAAACACCCCTCAGCGCCTGCTTTTAAAAATCCGGATTGTAACATCAGCAACGAGAGTATATTAAACAGGATAAAAATCCAACCTGTGATATTTATTTCTTTTATTTATTTAATTTTGTATACTGCCCGACTCCCGAAGGACTCAGGGCGGCGTAGAGCCTAAATAAAACACAGATACACAAAAGTTAAAACAATTTAAAAACATATTCAATAATTTGGCCCATAATAAAAATCAAAAAACCAACCAACCCAATTAAGATTAATAAAGTTCCTATTTACGCCAGCCCGGCTTGTTGAAAAAGAAACGTTTTAAGAGCACGGTGGAAGGTGCGTCAAGACGCGGGTTTGGTTGTAAGAATGCAGCAGTCACCAAGTTGTCTATTGACACCCAGCTTAAGATGTGCCTCATTACAGTTGATGGGCAGAATCCAGGCGGCTTGGTCTGTGTAACAAGCCAGAGTAGAAGCTAGTTTATATAAGGGATTGAGGCCACACGCTCAACCTCCGTTCTTTACGCGATTCCTTTCTGAGTTTCCCTGCTGAAGAAAATTACCTTTTTTTTTTTAAAGGAAAACAAGAAAAAAGATTTTTCTGGTGAGAGAAAAGCTCTCCTTGGAGGCTTCTAGCTGAATTATGGACCCCAGGGGTTCAGTTGTGCGCTCGCATGATTGTGACCTTCTCCAATCCCTTCCCATTTGTAGGTGGGGATGTCACTGAATCATTGGAGATCTGTTGGGAGGGATCGGTTTAGTTCCTCTCGTTAAGATCGCCCGGTTTTTGCTGCCCTGTTTCTTCGCTAACGCTCCCGATAAAAGTGACTTTTGTGAGGACTGGGGCCTTGCGTAGAGACAATGGGTGCCAAAGTGGCCACCGGACAAAGGACGCATTGAAGCCCAGCAGCCGTTCCAACCAAGGGCCAGTCCTTTGTGGTGGTGGAGAGGAAGCAGCAGCGCCAGCTTTAATCCGTCGCTTGCTGGGCTCAATGGGACCTATTGAAAGGCATTGCGGCTTTTAGCAGAGGGATCTCCAAGCATGGCAACTTTGGAAGAGGCGTGGACTTCAACTCCCAGAATTCCAGCCACACTGGGGAATGCTGGGACTTGAAGTCCTTAAGGTGGCCAAGGTTGGAGAAAGCCCTGGTCTCCGGTTAGACCAAGCAAAGGATGCCAAGTAGTCCTTTCAGTCTTCAGAGGGCCTTGGGGTCAAGCCCACCCTCTGTAGTGCCCACTGCCTGGTGAACTGGTGGTCTTCTTTGCTCCATTGGGCGACTTATGGGCCGTGCCCCCTCGCGACCCTCCTGTCCTGTCAATAATTGATCCCCCTCCCCTCCCCTCATGGCCCAGTTTTCACCTGAAGCATCTTAGAACCCTGAAGCAGTGCTTCTCAAGCTTGGCCACTTGAAGATGTCCGGACTTCAACTCCCAGAATTCCCCAGCCAGCAAATGCTCCAAAGCACCTGAGCGAATGCTGGCTGGGGAATTCTGGGAGTTGAAGTCCGGACATCTTCAAGCCCCGAGTCCCTTCGGGGAGAGGGGGCGGTTAATAAGTCGAAGAAATGAAATGAAATGAAGTGGCCAAGCTTGAGAAACACTGCCCTGAAGCTTCATTTTAGTGGGTTGCCAAAAGAAATATTTTATCTCGCAACAGCAAGGGATAAATTGTAATTTGCTTCACACCGGTCTGTCCAGCCTCCAGACTGGTGTGTGTGTGTGTCTCCTTGCCCCAGCCCCCTCGAAATCTCCAGCCGAGTCCCCCCCAATGGTGGTTTTGCAGCCCCTCCCTCCCTGTTGCTGAGTAGCCAGTTTGGGAATGGATTCTAGAACATCACAAGATGGCCCTTCTCCTTTTTTGTGTGTTTGTGTGTTGGTCGCAACAAAATGTGACCTCTCGGGGTATTGAAGCAATTCCTCCTTTCCTGCAACCATCTTCCAACTAAACAGGAAGCAAAGTCCGCTTTCTTCTAATTCAGCAAGCCTCCATTCATACAGCCAGGATTATACAGACACGCACTTCACAGCTCGTTTTTTCCCCATCTGCAACACCCAAAGATCTTGGCAGGGTCGAGGGGTAAAAGAGAGATTTGGGGTGGGGGAAATGCATATTTTTGGCACAGCAAAAACCATTTGCGCCTCCTAACACCCAGCTTTCGGTGGGTTGGTTGCCTCGCGTGGGATCTGCATCGGGGCTTCTCTTGCGGTCTCCAATCCGGCTTTATTAAATAAGTAAAACCGTTATTAATAAAGACCCCCACTCCCCCCCCCAACCCCTCCCAAGTATGCAAACCGCAGGTCCCGAGGAGGGCAGGGGCTGAACCCGCTCGACCCGAAGCCGGATTGGCCCCGCTTGGAAAGGGAAAGCGGCAGCTTTCACGTGTAGAATCCTTGCGGCTCCAGCTGTCGTGTGAACGGGAGCTTCTGTCGCCAGCCGGAATTAAACCGGCCTCGGTTTCTCCCCACCCGAGAAGGAAGACCCACCGAGGAACGGACGCTTCCCCCCCCCCCCCAGCGGTTAAACTAGAGCGGCCTCCCAGAGGGCGGCCTGAGAGCGCCGCAGCAGCAGCAGCGCCTTTTGCAACCGGGCGCCCGCCGCCCTTCGCGCCGTTGCCCCGCGGGCGCCTTCCGGGCTCCTGCAAGGGGAGGCAGTCGGGCAGGTCGGGGGGGGGGGGGGGCTTTGCTTGCAGATTCTCTAAATTGGGGGTCCTTGAAGAAGAAAAAAGGGGAATCCTTGCAGGAACGGAGGGATCCTTTAGAAAGGGGGAGCATTGGAGAAAGGAGGGATCCTTATTGCAGAAACGGGGGGGCCCTTTAGAAAGGGGGGCCCGTCTAGAAAGGGGGATCATCAGAGAAAAGGGGATCCTTGTAGAAAAAGGGGGTCCCGTCAAGAAAGGGGGATCATTGTAGAAACGGGGGGCTCCGTCTAGAAAGGGGGCTCCCTGGAGAAAGGGGGGGTCCTTATTGCAGGAAGGGGGGCGGGGGTGCAGAGAGCCCTCCTCCTCTGCCAGCTCCACTCTGCACGTGCCCAGAGGCCGAGGGCGGAGGGGAGGGGAGGGGAGCGGGAGGCGGGGGGAGAGGGAGGGAAGCGGTTCCGGGGCTGGGCGAAGCGAGCTGAGCGAGGCAAGGCAGCCTCCGCCTCCTCCTCCTCCGCTCCGCCCCGTGGCCGGATCCCTCCGCTGGGCCTCCTCGCCATGGCGCTCAAGCCCTCGCCGCAGCCCTCGCCGCCCCCGGCGCCCCCGACGGCCCAGCCCGGACCCGCCGCCAATGCCGCCGCCGCCCCCGCGACGCCCCCGCAGCAGCCGCAGCCGCCCGCCTCGCCCGCCGCCCCGGCCCCCGCCGCCCCGGCTGCCCCGGGCGGACGCAAGGCGGGCGGGGCGGCCCCGGGAGCGCGGCCTTCGCTGGGCAGGTGGGTGCCCGACGCCCCGCTGATCCCCCCCCCTCGGCCGCAGAGCCCGCCGCTGCCCTTCAAGGCCGGCCCGAGGGGGGGGAGGGAGGGAGGGAGGGGAGGGCAGCGCCGCGGCCTGCTCTGCCGCAGGGACCCCGGGAGGGGAGGGGGAGGAGGGGAGGGAGGAGGGGGAGCCCCCCCGGGAGGGAGAGGAGAGGGGGGGGGCTCCTCTGAGGGGCTGGGTCTCAAACCCCCCCCCCCAAATAATGCCAGCCTGGCCATGGGCCCTGCAGCCCCCCCCCCCCCGCCGGGCATCCACCAAAGGAGGGAGGGGGCTGCAATGGGGAAGGGCCGGCCCAAGTATTTCCCCCACCCCCGCTTGGGCCTCTGGAGGGGGGGGCAGGAAGGGGGGGCTCTCTTACCCCCCCCCCCCCTTTTGCAAGGCCGCGCAGGGGAATTGGGGGGGGGCTTTTGGTGGTTTCTGCGAGGCTGGAGGGAAATGCCTGGATTTTCCCCCCTGGCTTTGGCCTCCCCCGTGGCAGCCATGGAGCTGAACTGAGGCCGGGGCTGGGGAGGGGGCTGGGGCGGGTGGGGGTCTCTGCCAGCCTCCCTCCCTTGGGGGGGGAGGCTTCTGAGGAAGAGGAGAAAAGTTCTTGCAACGTCCAACCCCCCCCCCCCCCCCGGACCACAGATTCCCCCAGGTTGGATCTTGCAACCGTCTCTCCCAAATATCGCAATGTTTGCTTTCCTGCGGGTGGGGGGGGTGGGGGGAGAGAAGTTCTAGCAAAGGTTGGGGGTCCAGAGGGGTCAAGGTTTTGAGGGTGGGGGGCTGGGGGGTGTCCCCAAAGCCCTTGATGGCTGGGGGAGCCTGCTGGCGTTTTGCGGGGAAAGCAGCTGTTCCCACTCCTACTCCTACCCTACACCCTCCAATGCCTTTTCGGCTTATGCAAGGCTGGACTTAGTAGGAATGGAGGGTCTCTGGGCACCCTGGGCAAAGCGAAGCCCCCTTCCGCTTTTCCTATTTGGAACATGACTAAATTCGCCCTCTTTAGACTTCCGGAGTAAAAAATCTGAAGGAGAGAAAGGTAAGCGCCTTCCGGTCTTCCTCCGAATGGGAATCGATGTTGGGTTGTTGCACCACAAACGTCTCAACGTCTCTCTCCCTCTCCCTCTCCCCCCCCCCTCTCTCTCTCGTTGGGGAGTTTTCTGTGGCTGGTCGGTTTGCACGGAGTCCCTTTTTACGTAAGCTCATTAGCAGAGCGACGGACAAGCAGGAGCAACGCCTTTGTAAATCGGCCGGCTGAGGGCTCCTTCCGTCCGTGACCATTAGAGTGACCTGGGGAGTCCATTAATCCCCCATGTACGTCAACAGAGATGTCCCTAAGGAGCTTTTTCAGGAGGCAACTGGACTTCCTTATTTTTTTCCTTGAAGGCCTTTCCCTTCCCATCCAAGAAGCTTCTTCTGCTCTGACAGCATAGTCGGGAAGGGAAGGATTGATACTCCTTGCAGGCAGCTGGTCAGTCGCCTCCTTTGAGAGGGTCATTGAGGCCACTGGGAGGTTTCTCTGAGTCCTCGTGCTGCAAAGGGTTCCCGTAATCTGCAGTGTTTTCTCGGGAAATCTGTTCAATTCCAAGGGTGTCCCTCCCAAATTGTACAGCTGTAGAGATACCCCGTCACCCATCCATGACCTGGGAGACTGAGAACCTCTACAGCAGGGTTTCTCAACCTTGGTGACTTGAAGGCCTGTGGACTTCAACTCCCAGAATCCTCCAGCCAGCTACAGCAGGGTTTCTCAACCTTGGTGATTTGAAATCCTGTGGACTTCAACTCCCAGAATCCTCCAGCCAGCTACAGCAGGGTTTCTCAACCTTGGTGACTTGAAGGCCTGTGGACTTCAACTCCCAGAATCCTCCAGCCAGCACAGCACCAAGGTTGAGAAACCCTGCTCCACAGACTCCTAGGACAAAGAGGAAAGGGTGGGTGGGCAGAGGGACAACAGGAAACCACAGGGTCTCCTAAGCATTTCTGAATGGACCTCGGGATTCTCCTGTGAAGATGACACTTTGCATCCTCCGAGACCTTTCCGAATGCTTTGGGTTTCCTTCCTGTCCAGTTTCAAACTCAGTTTGATGTCGCATCTCCCGGAGCCGAAAGGCACCAGGAATGTCTTTGCTAGAGGACGCGGTGGCCAGATGTTAAGGAAGAAGGACGGCCCATCGTTGATCGGCCTGCTTGGGGCCTAGGCCCCATGGACAGCTTGGGAATGCTCCTCTGCTGCCCCAGTTGGGTTGGGGCTCCAGGCCTCCTGAGATGTGGCTCAACCCTTTTTGGCTTCGTGTAAGACGGTTGGAGGTCAGAGTTGAACTGCTATCTTGCAGCTCACATTAGAAGTTAACTTCAGTGGAAATAGGCCTGAAAAGCAAAATCCCTCCCTTCTTATCGTTGGTTTTTTGCATCTTTTTAAAACGTAAAATTGGGGCCTAACAATAGAACTTCAATTTTGGCTGTCGTTATTTTGGTTAGGAGCCCCTGCGGGATGAGGTATGCCTATCTGGTCATGTTTGGAAAACTTTTTGAGAGGTTCTTTATATCCCAGGCTGTCCAGCTGTAATTGTTTTTTTTTTAAATCCCTCTCTGAAGCATGGAAATCTGGTGCGCTCTGAGAGATAAATAGTCAAAAAACTAATTGCAATCCTCTAAGAAACAGTAGCCATTCTGCCCGGCTCTAAGGACTTAATAAAAACCATCAGAAGCATTTTTATTTCTCGTAATCCAGCCTTTCTCAACCTGGTGGCAACTTTAAGAGGTGCGGACTTCAACTCCCAGAATTCCTGGCGGGGGAATTCTGGGAGTTGAAGTCCGCACCTCTTAAAGTTTGGAAACTCTGCTAATCTAATTTACGAGAATACCCTTTTCAGTAAAGCCAGGATAGAGGAGAGAAAAACCCCCTCCAAAGCCATATATAAATGACGACTTGGGAGAAATATTTCAGACCATATAAATTTCAAGAAAGGGTTAAGATAGTCCTTGACTTACAAAGGCTCATTCAGTGACCGTTAACAACAGCACTGAAAAAAGTGACTCGTGACCATTTTTCACCCTTCCGATCTTTGTAGCATTCCCAGTGATCAAAATTCAGAGGCCTGGCAATTGACTCATACTTACGACGTTTGCAGTGACCCAAGGTCCTGGGACCCACTTTGGCAACCTTCTCCCAAGCCAAGTCAAGGGGGAAGCCCAATTCACTTAACAACCGGGTTACTAACTGAGCACCTGCAGTGATTCACTTAATAGCGGTGGCAAGACAGGCCGTAAAATGGGGCGAACTCACTTAAGAAATGTCTCGCTGAACAATAGGAATTTTGGCCTCGATTTTGGTCGTAAGTGGAGGAATACCTATAGTGAGAAAGACTTAAATGGACAATCTGGATGTCCTTAACTGTTTGGGGCCCGAGAGTCATTAAAAAAAAGGGGATATATACCCATGTAAAGGGGGCTCAATGGCTAAGGCACTGAGCTTGTCGATCAGAAAGTTAGGCGGTTTGAATCCCCAGCGCCGCGTAACGGAGGGAGCTCCCGTGACTTGTCCCAGCTTCTGCCAACCGAGCAGTTCGAAAGCAGGTAAAAAAATGCAAGTAGGAAAACAGGGACCACATTTGGTGGGAAGGGAAGAGCGTTCCGTGGGCCTTCGGGCGTTGAGTCATGCCAGCCACATGACCACGGAGACGTCAACGGACAGCGCTGGCTCTTCGGCTCTGAAACAGAGATGAGCACCACCCCCTGGAGTCAGGAACGACCGGCACATATGAGTGAGGGGAACCTTTACCTTAGATGAGACTTGTGGCCAGCCAAAAAGCTTTGGCCCAATAAACTCAGTTCAAAGGATGCATTTGATATTTTTGCCTTGGCGAAGCTGGGACAAAACAGGAAAATACGCCTGGAAGCTGAATTTGAGGACAGCCCCAATGCTGGATGAAAGAAACACTTCCGTTGTGTATGGAGAACTTAAGAGAGAAGAATCGGCCGGCCTTCCTTTGAAAGGGATTCTGTAAATATTTACAGGGCTCCAAAGAGATTTTAGTAGCGCCTTATCCAGCAAACCCCTTTTATGAAAAGACCGGAGCGGAAGTGAGCTCGCGGCTCATAAAAGCGCCTTGCCTTTCAATAACATTTCATCGGCAAAGGTGCCACCAGGATCCTAGAGCAAGGGTCGGCAACTGGGGGCTCTGGAGCCGCATGTGGCTCTTCCATCCCTCTGCTGCGGCTCTCTGTTGCCGGTCGGCTGCACAAAGGATAGGGCTTTCAGTTAGGACAGGCAGAGGGAAAAAGGACGCCATGCTAGGAGGAGACTCTATGGTGTGGGGGGAACCAGACTTCCGGTCGGCTCCAGAATTGAATGGGAAGGGGCTGAAAAAAGTGACTAAGGACCGTTTCCCACACTTAACGACCTTTGCGGCATCCCCATGGTCGCGTGATCAAAATTCAAATCCCTGGCAACTGCTTCATATTTATGACGGGCCCCTGGGGTCACACGATCCCCCTTTTTGCGACCTTCCGACATGTCGCATCCATGGGGAAGCCACTCAACAACTGTGTTGCTATCGGCCACAGTGATTCACTTAGCAACTGTGGCAAGAAAGGTCGTAAAATGGGTCGAAGGTCACTGAACAAATGTCTCGCTTTGCAACAGAAGTTTTGGGCTCAGTTGTGGTTGTAAGCCGAGGACTGTCTGCAACAGCCATGAAAGGTAATTGACGAAGGGATCCACATTCACCCATTTCCCCCATAAACCAAATGGGTCAGAAGTGACTTCTAACTTAATCCCAGGACAGAAGTTTTGTCAGCCAAACCATTGATTGATTTGAACAGGGAGGGAGGGAGATCATAGATATAAGTAGAAGAGAGAGAAAGAGATGTTAGATGATGCGGATGGGATGGATGGATGGATGGGTGATAGGTAGGTAGGTAGGTAGGTAGGTAGGTAGATAGATAGATAGATGATAGATAGATAGATAGATAGATAGATAGATAGATAGATAGATAGATAGATAGATAGATAGATAGATGATATAGATGGATGGTTGAATAGATGATGGATGGATGATAGATGATATAAATGGTTGAATAGATGATGGATGGGAGATAGATATGATGGATGGATGATATGGATGGTTGGTTGGATGGATGGATGATGGATGATAGAGAAAGATGATAGATGATATAGATGGATGGTTGGATGGATGAGAGAGAGAGAGAGAGAGAGAGAGAACAGGAACCGCCTCACCCATGGCTTCTCTTGGATGACTTTCTGAGTTTGGTTCAAGGTTGTGGGGAAGTTAGCAGGTCAACTGGTTGACTTCTCAATGAGCTAATATCAACGGTTGTGCGAAAGGAGAATCCCGCAAAATGGATTGTGGGTGCCATTGACTGGTTCAAGGTAACAGGTGTAAGTATGGACATGGAGATGAACAAAGGAAGTAAATACAGAGAAATGGGGACGGAAGGCACGCTGGTGCGCTTATGCACGCCCATTTTACCGACCACTTAGGAATGGGATGAGGTCCACGGTGGACAGTCTAAGCTTGAAGATATGGGGGTTTGAGGATGTAACAACGGAGTCCGGTAGAGCATTCCAGGCGTTGAGCACTCTTGGTGCAGAAGTCCTATTTTCTGCAATCATTTGCAGCGGTTGACCTTGAGTTTGTGTAGATGGTTTGCCTGCGCATTATTGAGGTTGAAGCTGAAGGAGTCGTTGACGGGTTGTAGCAGACCGTTTTGTGTTCTACGCTTAGGTCAGACCTTAATCAGTGCAGTTCCAGAGTTGTCCAAGGCCAACATTTTGAGCCTGGTGGCACAAGGGATTCTATTGAGGACTCTTCTCACGAAATACCTCTGGTCTCGCTCGATTGCGTTAACGTCCGACGCACGATGTGGATTCCAGGCAGAAGAGGTGTATTCGAGGATTGGTCTGGCAAAGGTCTAATCTCTTGGGACTTCCCTAGTAGGAGAGGTCTCTTGTCTCTTTGGTATAAGAAGATCTGGGGACCGCAGCTGGCGGTTCCTTTCTCCAAGCCCTGGTTTGCTTGGTCCCAACCCCAGCTGGAGGCTCTTCCAACTGGCCGAGGAAGCCCCCTGGAAAACCCTGGGGTGGGAGCAGCTCTTCCATTAAGAGCCAACCAGGCGGTGAAGCTCCCAGGACCTCATTGGGGCCTGCTTGGAAGCTGCAGGATTTGGACTTGGAGGTGAGCTGACCTGCTGTCCCTTGGAGAGAAGAAGTTGAGACTTTGAGAATCCCTGATTGCTTGGCACCTCCCACCCCCCACCCCAGCTTGTTTGGGTTATGGGAGAGAGGTTGAGGCCTCTGGGAGGGAAGGCGCCACCATGCCCCCCCCCCTCTTCACATGACTGAAATTTGAGTGCTTTGCTCCTGGTTGTAATGCAAAAGGGAGGACCTGGTGGGCGGGGGGGGGGGGAAGTTACACCTAGTAGTTTGTCTCCTGCGTGTACTAACCAGCAATTCCTATTCACGCTGCTAACCAAAGCTCGGTTGTTGTTTCTTGGATGAGCATAAATTGGGGTGGGGGGGATGGACCTAGAGGAGTTTTAATGGAAAATTGGGGAGCTTTCGAGGGGTCCTTAAGGGAGCAGGGAAGCTCCCAACCCAAAGCCAAGCTGTAAGCATTCCATGGGTTGTCAATTGACTTTTGCACAGGGAGACGTCAGCATAAGGGCTTCATTGCTTGGGGGGAAGAAATGGCTGCCAAGGGTCCATTCTCAAATCCAAACATTGGGGAGGGGGAGGGGGGGCTGGAGAGAGAAAGAGAAAATCCCCACAGGAAGCCTGGAGCCCCTGTTGCATCTTCCAGCCGGAGGGAGTTGAGCAGCTCCCTGTTGTGGGGTTGCCACATTCCTGGGCTTCCTGGACTACACTTCCCAGCATTCCAAGGGAACCTGGCCGGTGGTGATGAATACCGAGCATTGTTGTCCGGCAAATTGGGAGTGTCACGGTTGCTTGTTCCTGGTGCATCGAGAGAACCGCAGCAGGGGCAGCCGAGCGGCGTTGGGAGAAGGCGGGTGGATTCTCCGCAGAGCGTCAGCTGGGTTGCAAAGCATTGGCGCTGCTTTTGACCCGGGGGGGGGGGGGGAGGAGGGGGCAGTAATTTCCATGCTCTTCAGCTGGCCCAACGCCACTGGGGGTGGGGTGGGGGTTGTGCAGCGTGGACAACCTCGATCGGCAGCCTCGGAGTGGCCACCCCCGTGAGCTTGGATGGCTGCAGGGTCTACAAACTCCCATCAAGGAGGGAAGAGGGGGGGTTTCGTTGGGGGAGGGGGCTCCCGTAAGACGTTTGAATTGTCAGTTTATGGCTTCTGGAAATGGGGAGGAGGGGAGGGAGGCAGATCCACTTGGGGGCCCATGAGCTCCCTTTTGCCAGCTGCTTTTTAAGAGGGGTTGGCAGAAAACGGGGGAAATGGCCAGCAGCAAAAGCTACTTTGGTCCAGGCCGAATCAGCACCAGGGTTTGATCTGTAAAGGACCCCTTCCTGTTAAAACTCCACCTGCTTTCAAAAGTCCTTCCTTTTGACATCTCATCAGCTTTTCGTTCCTGGGGTGAACATAGTTTGGGCAATGGTTCACTCTTCAATTTGCTCTGATTCTCCTCTGGCTTTTAAAATAATAATAATATTGTTTTTAATTTCAGAGGGCGCACCAGTGGCAAAGGGCCCCCTCAGCCACCAGTAAGTACCTTCTTTCATTTTTCCGCTTCGTTCTTTATAAAAGTCAAAGTGTGTTTTATTGTTTAGAGCAGGGGTCTCCAACCTTTGCAACTTTAAGTCCGAAGGACTTCAGCTCCCAGACTTCTCCAGCCAGCAAAGCTTATTATGTATATACCCACATAGCAAAGCTGGCTGGAGAAGTCTGGGAGCTGAAGTCCTTCGGACTTAAAGTTGCAAAGGTTGGAGACCCCTGGTTTAGAGCAATGGAAACTGCCTGCTCCAGTAAGTACCTCACCCCAGTTAATGTCTCAATGTCTATAGGTGTCTCAGGGTCTATACTGTGCCTTCAAATTGTCACGTGGAAATATTCCCAGAGATAACTATCTAGTAAAAAAATATTATTATTATTGTTATTATTATTACTATACTTTAATCATTAAACATGAAACTTAGTCAACTGAACATTCAAAATGCATCACAAATACCACTGACTGGTGCTAATGGTTGATACAGGATTATTATTGTTGTTATTGTTGTTATTGGTATTATTTGCGCTCTATGGGTTTTTAATGTTCTTTCGCCACAACATTTGTTTTTAAGAAACCTAGTTATATATAATTCCTCCTGTGGAGTTTTCTGAAGGTTTCTTCTCAATGTTCTGAATCCCCATGAATGGTTTAGACCAGGATGTCCAACCTGGACAGCTCTTCAGATCTGTGGACTTCAACTCCCAGAATTCCTCAGCCAGCATGGACTCCCCCCCCCCCCCCAGCCAAGAATTCTGGGAGTTGAAGTCCACAAACTTGGCTTAAGCATCTTCTCTTCTTACATATCTGTAATTACCCTTGTGAGCAAGGCCAAGGCTGTAGGTGAGACCCATGAGGAGCACATGATGGAGAAAGACAGGTCTCTCTCCATTGGGTAGGCAAGCCCCCCCCCCCCCCATCTCATCTAGTTAGATAAAGTCTATCAGGGGCCCACATTGGCTTGACCTTTGCCCCAGGAAGCAGTTGGGTTTAGAAACGCTCTGCCAGCACCCATAATGGAGGAATATGTCTAGTCGTCTTATCGTGCCCCCTTTTCTACTCTCCTGGGGTCACCCAAAGAGACCCAGGCCAACCTCCTGCAGATTTTGAGGGGTTAAGACCCAGCAAGATTAAAACCCAGCAAGGTGGCTCAGGGGCTAAGACGCTGCGCTTGTCGATCAGGAAGGTTGGCAGTTCAGCAGTTTGAATCCCCAGCACGTGTAATGGAGGGAGCTCCCACGACTTGTCCCAGCTTCTGCCAACCTAGCCATTCGAAAGCAGGTAAAAAATGCAAGTAGGAAAATAGGAGCCACCTTTGGTGGGAAGGGAACAGCGTTCTGTGCGCCTTTGGTGTTGAGTCATGCCAGCCACATGACCGCGGAGACGTCTCCGGACAGCGCTGGCTCTTGGGCTTTGAAAGGGAGATGAGCAGGGCCCCCTAGAGTCAGGAACGACTGGCACAGATGTGCGAGGCAAACCTGAACCTTTAAGACCCAGCGAGCCAAAAGTCACATTTTGCCCCTTCACTGAGTAGCCTCCCCAGCACATTAATCGGTGATGTCACAAACCCCAGGCTACTGGAGTGTAAAGCAGGGGTAGATCCCCTCCCCATCCCTCCCTCCCCCTCTAGCAGAGCAGCCTGGATCACATCCAGTCAGAGGACAGACACGGCGGCTCAAAGGGAGCGAAGGATAGGATGGGGTTTCCGTTCTTCTGCCTCTCTGCCGCACGAGAGTAACGTCCGAAGGGAGGGTGGGGGAAAAAATGGAAGACGGTCCCACTTTAGAACCTCTGACCACACGACCAGGACGGCTGTGCAAGCCCACCCGAAGCAGCTCCATGGGGGACATTTCCTCTTTGCCCAGCCTGAGCGAACGAGGATCCGACGCTTGGAACGTACGTCCCTATGGGGTCCCGTTGAGTAGTAACACCCTACCTTCCTCCCCACCCATCCCCGAGGAGGCCGTAGGCACGTTGACGTGGTGGTGAGGTTCCTGAGAGTAGGCAGAGACAGGTGGTTGGATTCTTGTGTTCCTGCGGTGCACCTGGGCTGGCGGCCGAGGTGGTCCAAGTCTGAAGACCTTGAGATGTTTCTGAAGGCCCTCTTCTCAATCTTCTGGTTGACCAGGGTTGTCCAACTGGGCAACTTTGAAGACCTGTGGAATTCTGGGAGTTGAAGTCGAAAGGTCATCAAAGTTGGACCTTTCCAACTTGAGTTGTGGCTACCTTCGACCGGTAGGGCATCCGATAAGCGGACCTGGAGTTTCTCTCGATGGCTTAAGATGGTCCACGTTTTCCCATCCTTCACGTTTTTCTCAACGTAGACCTTGCTGCCAATCCTGTATATTTGTGGTGTGTGTGTGTGTGTGTGCCATTGTGCTCTTCATGCGTAGACCATGCTCTTTTTCTCTTCTTTCAGATTCCCTTTCAAGGCATATACGCAAACATGCGAATGGTTCACATACTCACATCCGTTGTCGTAAGTTATGGCCGCCTCTTTCCTTTGACGATGCTTCGCTTTGCGTTGGAAATGTCTAAATTCAGTAACCCAGCAATCTTGGGGGGTTGTTGTGTGTCAGGGGTGGGTAATCTTTAAGTCTGTTCTCCTCCTTTAGGCTTCTTGGCTTTGTGGCTCCCGAAGTTCTTTTGGTCAGTGTTTCTCTCCCCCACCCCCACCCCCAATATCCTGCGGAGGAAAAAGTCATTTCTTTTTTCGTTGGTTTGCCGTTGTAAAGACGAAAAGGGGGGAAGGAGGCACTTCTGCCTTGTTGCGTCCTTGTTGGGCGAAGTGAAGTTTAGTGGGAAAGAAGTAAGGCTGGGTACAGGTAGTCCTAGACTTACAACCGTTCATTTAGCAACCGTTCAAAGCTATAACGTCACTGAGAGGAGCACTGAGGCCTGATTGCCACCCTTAGGGCCAACGCAGCATCCTCAGGGTCACATGGTCAGAATTCATAGGCTTGGCAACTGGCAGGTACTTACGACGGTTGCAATTTTGCGGCTTCCTGACAAGCAGAGTCAGTGGGGAAGCCAGATTTACTTAACAACCACGATACTAACTTAACTGCAGCGATTCACTTAACAACGGTGGCAAGAAACGGGGAAGATTCTCTTTAACAGCTGTCTCGCTTAGCAGGAGAAATTTTGGGCTCAGTTGTGGCCATAACTCAAGGGCTTTCCTGTGTCTTTAACTGGAGCGCCGTTAAACAGATCAGCCCTTGGTAGGACTCGGAGTTTCGTTGGGTCCAGGAACGGAGGCGGCCAGAGACTGGCTGCCCTTTAGCCCCTTTTCCAAACCTTGATTTCATTGTCCGTCCTTTTCTCCTGCCGGTTCTTCTCCCTCTCTCCGCCGGTTTGATCCTTGTTTTTTCTTCTGGCCTCTGGATTTTGCTTGGCTGCTGCTTCTTTTTTTTCTGCGCCTCATTGGATAATAAATTAATCAACTCAAAGCAGGGGGGGTTTCTGTTAAAATTGGGGGTGTCCTTTTGTATTGCATGGGGAGGGCTGTGTCTTAGGACCGGCCTTTTTTAGGGAAGCATGGAAAAAAAATTCAGAAAGGTCAGAAGGCCCAGCCAGATGAAAAGTTTAGACCTTGCCCATGCATCTATGAAGGGACGCGGTGGCTCAGGGGCTGAGACGCTGAGCTTGTCGATCGAAAAGGTCAGCGTTCGAATCCCCAGCGCCGCGTAACGGAGGGAGCTCCCGTGACTCGTCCCAGCTTCTGCCAACCTAGCAGTTCGAAAGCGTGTAAAAAATGCAAGTAGAAAAATAGGAGCCACCTTTGGTGGGAAGGGAACAGCCTTCCGTGAGCCTTCGGCATTGAGTCATGCCAGCCACACGACCACGGAGACGTCTTCGGACAGCGCTGGCTCTTGGGCTTTGAAAGGGAGATGAGCAGCGCCCCCTAGAGTCTGGAACGACTAGCGCGAATGTGCAAGGGGATCCTTTACCTTTATACATTTATGTGACTTTGATTTATTTGTAAAATTTATCTTACCACGCGGGTAACTCTTAATCCCAATTTTTGGCGGGACCTTCCTGATCGTATTTCTTCTCTTTCCCCTCCTGTTTTTTCCCCACCCAGGGATCAAAATGTGAAGTACAGGTGAAAAATGGAAGTATATATGAAGGAGTTTTTAAAACTTACAGCTCTAAGGTAAATGCGTTTTCCTCCTTGCACAACCCAGTCAAACTGATCCCAATCTTCCGGCTGGGGATTATGGTGCCTGGTGGGTCTCAAGGTTATCGTAAGGTTGGGACTGGAACTGGAAAGACCCAGGAATGGGATTTTCCTGAGCCACGGAAGCACATCATTTTTAGACAGTCCTCTCTCTCTCAACCAGTCGTAATGTTGTGGCAGGAAGCACGGGAAGGCTGGAGCCTCTTAATTCTTGGAGAAAGTAAAAATCACATAAAACAAAATGGAGATAAATGGTTGGGCCTTTAACTTCTCTATAATTTCATTGCTCTAGAGTAGCGTTTCTCAAACCTGGGCATTTTGAAGAGGTGTGGCCTTCAATTCCCACAATTCTGGGAGTTGAAGTCCACAAGTCTTAAAGTTGCCAAGTTTGGGGACCCCTAATTTAGGGGCTAAGTGGAGGGAGGAGAGGGGCAAAGGAGACCTTAAGTCTTAAACGGGACCTCAAATGTCCAGCTGCAGCTTCTCTTTGTGCATGTTGTTGACCTGTCCAATTCTTGACCGTTGAGGGCCACACCTGTCTGTGGGACATTTCGCTCTCTGGTGGGGAGGAAAACGTGGCTTCTGATGGTTTTGCTCCACGAAACTACCGGCCAGGAAGAGAGACCTGATCCTGCTGGCCGTGTCTTCCAGTGTGATTTAGTGCTTGACGCGGCGCATCAGAAAACGGCCGAGTCCAGCCTGGGGCCCAAACAGGAAGACATCATCGAGAGCATTCTCTTCAAATCCTCAGATTTTGTTATGGTGCACTTTAAGGACATGGATTCCAGCTACGCCCAGAGAGGTATGGAATGAGGGTGTTTTTTTAAATGTAGTTGAATATTTTTCTAAAATTGGATCCGCTTTAAAAATAGCAGCAATTGCTCTGGTGTTTTCAGTTGTCCAGAATACCTTGATCTCTTAAAAGAGAGTCGGAAGTCTTCTACTTAGGGCGTGGCTACTCTAGAGAAAAGAAGGTCCAGGGGAGACATGATAGCAGTCTTCTTGTCTTTGAGGGGCTGCCGCAAAAGAAGAGGGGAGGAGGGTCAACTTAATTTTGCAAAACACCCGAGGGCAGGACAAGAAACAGCGGGTGGAAACTCATCAGAGAAAGAAGCGACCTGGAATTAAGCAGAAACTTCCTAACAGTGAGGACAACTAACCAGTGGGACAGCTTGCCACCAGAAGTTCTGGTTGCTTCATCCCTGGAGGTTTCTCAGAAGAGGCTGGGCAGCCACTTGCCTCAAGTTGTGTCGGGTCTCCTGCTTGAGCAGGGGGTTGGACTTGAAGACCTCGCAGGTCCCTTCCAGCTCTCTTCCGATGGATTGATGGAGTTAAAACAGTTGTGATTGCACAAGAATTAAGTACAGGTCATGAGTCGTTCCTCCTTGCTTTGGTCATTCCAGCAATCATGTCTAGGAGAAGAAGTCCCTTTGGGGAGGGGGGGGGGCTCCTTGGTGCTGTCTGAGCTTGCTTGTTTGAACCCCGAGGTCCTTGTGGGTTGGGAAGCCTTGTTGAGGGGCTCCGGGACATCTGGAGACCTTGCCTGGCCCCATGAGCCTGGCCTCTCTCGTGTGAACAAACTAGTTTTCCCCGCTGGGTTCCCCAAATACAGTAGTTGGGTGTCTCTTCCCAGGGGGGAGGAGGAGTGAAGGTTGGTTGAGCCGGATTGTCTGCCAAGTAACCGCAAGGATTTTTCTTGGACTGGTTGAACAGGAAGTTCCTTTGACTAACAAAGGGATTCCTGAGGATCCGGTATCTTGGAGGGGGCGGAGAGGGAGCTGCATGCCAGCAGCCCTGTCGTGAATTGCTCTCCTGCAGGAAGAGATCACAGGGGTTCTTGGTCTCCGGGGGGGGGGGGTGTCAAATGGGATAGACGTCTGACACCTTCTTATCTTTCATGATGGACTGAGGACCAGTCGGATTATTCCGAGATAGGAGGACACCGAGAGAGAGGGGGGGGGGGGGCTGAGTCTCGCCCAAGAGGGAAGCCCAGAACTTCAGTTGGGAAATGCAAAGGGGATTATCCTGCTGTGGGCCAGGAAGAGCCATCCTTGACTCTAAATGCCTTCCTGGAAAAAAGGGAAATGGATCTGAAAAGGTTACGCAGGGACGACAGCGACCAAAGCTCAGAGGATCCATTCTAGATCTTGTTTACCATAGGTTGCTACGAGTGCCATAAGTTCTGGAGGCCCCGAGGGATCCTGGTTATTGGACTGGTCAGCTAGAATTCTGGTTTAGGTTGTGGGGGGGGGTCCTTGGTGCTCTCTGGACTTGGTGGTTTCCTTACCCAGCTAGGTAACACCATCAGTGTTAGGAGGAAGTGGGGTTTGTGGAGAGGAGGAGGAGGAGGACTCTGGGATCCTGGCTGCTGCCTGAGCTTGGCTGCCTCCTTGCAGGCGTCTCGTGACCCAGCCAGGCCACCTCATCAGTGCTCCCCTCTAGTTCCAGGGCGGCTTTTCTTAAAAGGTTTGCTTTAAGTCGTAACTTGCCGCCAGAGAGGATGTGGCCCTTCTGATGCCCTCTCCTCCCATGGCAGATGCTTTCACCGACTCCGCCATCACTTCTAAAGTGAACGGAGAGCAAAAGGCGAAGGACCTGGAGCCCTGGGACGGAGGGGAAGGGGCCACCGCGGATGACCTGGAAGCCCTCGAAACGGACGTTGTAAGCATCGCTTGACTGGAGCCTCCGAGGGGCTGACACCCCTGGTCCCTGAAAGAGAATGGCTTCCCATGACGGCCTTCCCTCCTATTACTCCTCTCTCTCTCTCTCTCCCTCTCCCTCTCCCCCCCCCCCTCTCTCTCTCCTCTCTCTCATCTGAACCGGGCCGAACCAGGAGGGTTTCACCGCTGGCTGGATGGTTTGTGTAAGCGGGTAGATTGAACAGCCGGTGTCTCCAAGGGGGGAAACATTTCCCACCCACCCCCCTGTTTCAGAAAGAGAAGGACACCGAAAGCTGAATTGAAAGCGATTTCCCGGTTTGCCTTTTGCCAAAAAAATAATAACTGATGCCTGCCAGGCGTTTCCGCAGCCCCGAGGCCCACAGAATCTTTGCGGCTTGTAAACCTCAAGAAGCAAAAAGGAAACGCTTCCATTGAATCCAAGCCAGAGGGACAGACGTGTCCAGGGGACAAACGTCCAGTCTTCCCACGCCTGGCGCTGGATAAATAAAACAGGACCGAAAAACCAAAACTCTGCAAGATTTGGGGAGATGCCGAAATGGTTTTCAAAGGCGGGAAAGATTATTTTTGTGCCATTTTAACACTCGGAATTCTTTCTTCCCGCCTCCTAGTCGAACGGATGGGATCCCAACGACATGTTCCGCTACAACGAAGAAAACTATGGGGTGGTATCGACCTACGACAGCAGTCTGGCTTCCTACACGTATGTTGCCCTCGGTTGCAGGGTTTTTATGGGGCCTGGCCCAGCCGTTTTATATATATATATATATATGTCAACAGTATATATCTTATATTGTTTCTACATATCACTGTGTGAATGATGTGATACCCGAGTATTGTACATTTCAATACCAGCAGACGTAGTTTTATTATTCAGTTATTAAATTTCATTATTTCATATTATTTATCCATCTCCCTTCAGTTCTAAACCTTCCTCTTCCTCTTTCATATATTGACATACATAGACTGTATTTCCCCTTTTGTGTCTATCTCTATTTTAACCTTTCCCCCCACCCTCCCATCACTGTTATTTTCAAAGACACAGGAATAACGTTTCTTTTCTGTTTCCCATCTTCCATCTGCCTTGTTACTCCTGTTTCCATTATTCAGCTCTTCCCATCCGTCTTTATCAGAGGTTCCCAAACTTGGCAACTTTAAGACTTGTGGAATTCGACTCCCAGAATTCTCCAGCCAGCAAAGTCCACAAGTCTTAAAGTTGCCAAGTTTGGGAGCCTCTGGTCTATATGAAAGTCCATCTTTTCTTCCTTCCTTTCTGATTGTTATTGGTAACAGAAATGTATATTGAGATATTGGAATGATGAAAGGAAGAGAAAAAGCCATTTTGAAAGAGGGGGAATTCCAGAAGTTGAAGCCCACCCCTCTTAAAGGGGCCTAAATAAACCTTTCTTTGCCTTCTGCTGTGTAGCTTCTCATCAGCGGATTCCTCCGAATGTTCTCCTAATGTGCATCATCCATGGAAATGGACATTTTTTTTCCTGGGTCACAGATGGATCCCCTTCTCTCCCTCCCCTGGTTTTAGGGTCCCCCTGGAAAGAGATAATTCCGAAGATTATTTAAAACGGGAAGCCAGAGCTACCCAATTAGCAGAAGAAATCGAATCCAGTGCCCAGTACAAAGCTCGGGCGGCTTTGGAGAACGATGACCGCTCCGAGGAAGAAAAATACACCGCGGTTCAGCGAAATGCTGCTGAGCGAGAGGGGTCCCTGGCAGCCCCCAGGTAGGGACCCCCTGGGACTGACCCTTCCTCCCTCCCTCCCTCCCTTCCCTCTCTCATCTCCTTTCCTTCTTTCTCTCTCTCTGTTAAATCCTTCCATCCTTCCTTCTCTCTCCCTTAAATCAATCCTTCCTTCCTTCCTTCCTTCTTTATTTCTCTCTCCCTTAAATCAATCCTTCCTTCCTTCTCTCCCTTAAATCCTTCCTTCCTTCTTTCTCTCTCCCTTAAACCAATCCTTCCTCCCTTCTCTCTCCCTTAAATCCTTCCTTCCTTTTTCTTTCTTTCTCTTCCCTTAAACCAATCCTTCCTTCCTTCTCTCTCCCTTAAATCAATCCTTCCTTCCTTCTTTATTTCTCTCTCCCTTAAATCAATCCTTCCTTCCTTCTTTCTTTCTCTCTCCCTTAAATCAATCCATCCATCCTTCCTTCTCTCTCCCTTAAATCCTTCCTTCCTTCTTTCTCTCTCTCTCCCTTAAACCAATTCTTCCTTCCTTCCTTCTTTCTCCCTATCACCTACCTTAAATGGCACCTCTGTTCCTTCCTCCACCCTCCCCAGGGAGAACAAGTACATCCCACCCAGCCAGCGCAATCGAGATGTCCTTCCTTGGGGCGCTGGAAGGCAGAACTCCTCCAGGGCCGGGCCGTCTGGATCGGGCCCTTCCATGTCCAGACCTGGTTCTCATGCCTCAGACTACAGCCTCAACTCGGGCACCGACCAGAGAATCGTGAATGGAGGCAAGTATTCCCTGTTGAGCTCCAGCCTGGCCTTTGGGAAGAGGGCCACCGTTGCGCCCCTGTAAGAGTAGCTGAAGTCCCTTAGCTGAAAGTTATTGGGGGTGAATCTGCACCCCTGAAACAGAGCAGCGTGCCTCAATCTTGGACAACGTCAGATGGGTGGACCTCAATACCCAGAATTCCTCCTGGGGAATTCTGGGAATTGAAGTCCAACCATTTTCAAGTCCTTTGTATAGCTTGGCCACCCCAGGTCTTCCCACCACAAATGCTCCCGTCCGTTTGGGCCTTCTGTCCTCTTGATAAGAAGTAGTAAGACACGGTCCCTTGAGCTAACGTCCTAAGTTGATAAGAGGGACCAGATCTGGAGGCCGGTTGCAGAACGTAGAATCTTCTGGAAGCAGAGAATGCTCTCCCATCGAGGGTAGGGACAAGGGAGGGCTGGGCAGTGTTGCAGGTAAGTGGAAGAGAAGGTCACTCCTCTACCAGGGGCCAACACTCTTCACCCTCCCACCTACCCTCCCTCCCTGGAGTCATTTGGGAAGCATCCAGAAACATCAGGCTGGGGACTTCCGGGCCTACTTTGGACTGAATGAAGCATGGATGCCACCGTTCACACAACCTGGGTCACTCCAGTCGCCTTTGGAACTTTGGGGGGTGGGGTGGGGTGATGGAGAAGAGAAGGAGGTCTTGCACATTTCAGGAGGGAGTGGGTTTGGCAGCCATGCCTTCTAGAGTAAGGGTCTCCAACCTTGGCCACGTTAAGACTTGTGGACTTCAACTCCCAGAATTCCTCAGCCAGCTTAGCTGGCTGAGGAATTCTGGGAGTTGAAGTCCACAAGTCTTAACGTGGCCAAGGTTGAGAACTTTCTGCTGGGATCTCAGAGCTGGGAGCCGATTGGTTGCATCGCTTGGAAGCGTACCATGACAGCAAGCATCAGATGCCCCACACCGTGATTGGAGAATGGAGGTGGGGGGGGGGGCTTACCTTCTTCTGCCTTGTCTCTACCCATGGAAGACCTAGATCCAGCAGTTATGGGGTGGGGGGTTGTTATCTATTTAAAGAACACCCATCGTTCAACCCACGGGGACGTAAGTCCCGCGACCGCAGCCTGTGGAGGGTTTGGTGCCTCCCATGCGATCATCTCCAGAACCTTAGATTAGGAAGTGGGACCTCAGAGGACGGGGCTGATCATGGGGTCTTCCATAAGTTGGATTTATTGAACCCCTTGGGGGGAGGTCCCGTGTGGCTGATGGTGACCTGGAAGGCAATAGGCAGAGAGATACGATCCTTTTCCCCAAGTTTAGGGGCAGCGTGGAGAAATCCCCCCCAGGGGGCTCAAAGTGATATGACGAGAAATCATTTTGGTCATCTTTACTTTCCCCCCCCCAACCCCCCCACCCCCATTGATTTTTTATTTCGCTTTCGTTTTTTTATGCTTTCCTTCTTCATATCATTTGTTCTGTCAGGTGTTCCCTGGCCACCGCCTTGCCCATCTCCTTCCTCTCGCCCACCTCGCTACCAGTCAGCTCCCACCTCTCTTCCACCACGGGCAGCCACCCCTACAAGGCCGCCCGCCAGGCCCCCCTCGCGGTCCTCCAGGCCCCCGACTCACCCCTCTGACCATGGCTCTCCAGCTCCCGTCGCTACTCTGCCTAAACGCATGTCTTCAGAAGGTACCGAGACCACACAATTATTTTTGTTTGTTCATGAGTTTGCGTTTTTTGTCTTTGTGTTTTATCTCCCCCTCCCCTTTCCTGCGAGTGGCGGGTCAGAGGGGGTCTTGGAGAAGACCTAGTGGCTTCCCACTTGGCTGGTTGGTCTCCTCGCCCCAAAGAAGCTGGAATGAGTTGGCCCCGTTCTCAAGGAGAAGAAGCACCACCATCCATGGTGTAGCAAAGCCCATGTAGATGCAACAGCTTTGTGTCATGGTTGCCCCCAGGCCTCATGGTTTCCCCAATCCCTTCTTAACAACCAGAAGGGTCAAGCGTTAAGGTGGACGGTTGCCCCCAGCCATCTTCAGGGCTCATGTTGCTTTCAACCAGATGTGTGGTTCCATTCGTGCTTCTCAACCTTGGCCACTCCCTGGCTGGGGTATTCTAGGAGTTGAAGTCTACTCCTCTTAAAGTGGCCAAGGTTGAGAAACGTGAGTTAATTTTCTCTTTTGGACGAATTATAAATGTTGCTGCAGCTTGGAAGATTTTTGAGATCAAATAACTGAATTTGTTAAGGGAGATGCTGGAGGTTATTTGGGGTTGTAGGTCAAATTGGAGAAGATTCGGGGACTTCGATATGCAGGCTTCTGCCCCACCCCAGATGAGAATACGGCATCTCTCTCTGTCCTCGCAAAGTGACCGTTGGCTCCTCCACTCTTTCGACACAAAATGTTCCTTCTTCCCTATTTGCACATTCATCAGAAATTTCCCCTTTCAGATTTTAATCCCTGCAAAATCCCCATTGAAAAGCAGGGGGCTTCTGGGATAATAGGCAGCCAGGTAGAACTTCACGGGCTGTTCCCTTTAAAGTTGTGGTGATTCCTGAAAAGTCCGTTTGGCTGAGTTGGGTGATTGGCAACGTCGTCTTTGGAGAAGGGAGGCGTGCCCAGCAGGGAAACATCGTGAGCCAAATTTAGAGAACCAAAACGCAGCTAAATTTACCGTATTTTTTTCCCCAGAGTATAAGACCCACTTTTTCCCTCCTAAAAGAGGGTGAAACTTTCGGTGCGTCTTATACACCGAATGTAGCCCCGCCCACCAGACGGCCCCCACCCTTTGGCATTTGCCTCCTTGCAACAAACAGCCTGTTCCAGTTTCTGTTTCAGCACAGCCTGATTAGCCCAAGCAGCTGATCCTTGGTTAGATCTGCCTCCTGACGATCAGCTGTTTCAGGCTGCAGGGATTGCCTATTGCCGCCTCCATGCGCCCCATTTTCAGACTCCGCATCCCGTTTTTGGCCTCTGCGCGCCCCATTTTCCACCCATTCCGATTCCTGCCACCAAGAACAGGCGGAAAATGGGGAGGCTGAAAACGGGATGCGAAGGCCCAAATTGGGGGACGCAGAGACGACAATAGGCTATGGCAATCCCTGCAGCCTGAAACAGCTGATGGTCAGGAGGCTGATCAATCAGCTGCTTGTGCTAATCAGGCTGTACTGAAACTGAAACTGAAACAGGCTGTTTGCTGCAAGAAGGCAAATTGCTGGGAGGCAGAGGCAGATTTCCACCACCCCCTTGTTTTCCTCCCCAAAGGCTTATACTTTGGCGCGTCTTCTACTCTGAAAAATACGGTATGTTTTCAATTCACCCTCCTGATGGGTAGGATCAGCCTCTGATGGCCATGCAGAAATCCTGTGGAAAAAATATTGGCCATTGGCTTCATTGCAGGGAGTTATATAAAAAAAAACCCACAGAAGTGAAATCTGGTGAAACCCCGTGTAGATAGTCCTTGACTTACGACCGCACTTGGGTACCAGGACTTCTGTTGCAAAGCGACATTAAGTGAATCGTGCCTGATTTTGCGAACTTTTTTCGCTTGGGCTGTAAGCCAATTTGGCTTCCTGGGAAGCCGAGCGCCCACATTTTGCTCCCATGACTGTGGGGATGCTGCAACGGACGTAAGTGTGGGGAAACGGTCATAAGTCACTTTTTTCAGGGCTGCCGTAACTTCCAACGTTCACTAACCGAATGGCCGTAAGGGAAGCATTACCTGCATGGCCACGTGGCTAAAAGGCAGATGGACTCTAGTGGAGGGTTCAAAGGGGCTTTTGCCTGGTGTTCACAGTTTGGGGGTCGTGTGGCTTTTTCCAGGACCCCCCCGGATGTCTCCCAAGGCGCAGCGGCACCCGCGAGGCCACCGAGTCCCAGCGGGGAGAGGCGTCATCTCCAGCGGCTTAGAATTCGTCTCCCACAACGTGCCCGGCGAAGCCAGCTCCTCCTCCTCTTCCTCCTCCTCCTCTTCCTCCTCGGCCCGGGGCGGCTCTTCAGGTGGGACGTGGTCCTCGGTGGTCATGGGGGGTAAGTTGAAGCTTGGCACACGGTCCAGATATTGGGGTTGAAACCGTCCCTGAATTTCCAGACCGGCCTCCTTGCCCGTGGTCCATGTTGAGTACACCAGACATGCCCTTAACACAACGTGTGCACACTCACTCACACTCCCTTGCAATGAGGAGTCTTTTGGGCAGGCTGGCTGGGGATCCTCGCCCCCGCCAGGCTGTCAGCAAACATGCGTGGCCGGAAATACCGGTTGCTGCGTCACGTGTGTCGTAAGAAGTTCATGGTTAGCAGATATTGGTAGTGGCATCCATGCCCTGTCTGCCAGTTCTACGTCTCTTGCCTAGATGAGGGTTGGGCCAAGCATGGCAACTTTTAGTACTTCTGGACTTCAACTCCCAGAGTTCCCCAGCCAGGAACAGGATTCTGGGAGTTGAAGTCCACAGGGGTATGAAGGCTCCCTTCTGGCCTGGGTCCCAGGGGGAGGAAGAGCTGGGGGACCCCATAACAAACCAAGCCCTCTCCTTTCTTTCCAGGCACCAGGTCGTCCCCCAAGGCGCACAGACCCCGGTCTCCGAGGCAGAGCAGCGGGGGAGGGGTCCCTCCCGGCCCGGCCTTGTCTTCCCCCCAAGCTGGCGCCACACCGGCCGAATTTGCAGCCAGCCCGGTGCCAGCCGTCTCGCCCACCCCTCCCAGTCCTGCCACCAACAGGGCGGGCACCCCATCTGCCGAAGGTAAAGGACCCCGGCTGCCTCTTCAGCCTCCCCCCCCTGTCGTCGTCCCCGTCCCCTCCCGGGCTGTGCCTGGCTCAGAATGGAAATCCAGCGGGCGATCGAATGCAGAAGGAGACGGGGGACAGGGGCTTCTTCCCCCCAGTTTTGGCCTCAGACGTGAAGTGCGCTTCCTGGTTTTCCTGGATGAGGGTTAGCATTTGCGCCGATATTTAATCTCTGGGCCTGGAGTGCCTGTTTTTCTCCTCTGGAGCAGTGGTCGCCCACCTGGTCCCTACCGCCCCCTGGTGGCCGTTCCCGCTTTCATGGGGGGCGGTGGGGGTTTTGTCCGATACTGAAGCACTTTCCTTTTTTTTAATTGAATTGACTTCCCTCCTTTATCAATCCCCCTTCCTGTGGAACCGGTGGGCGGTTAGAGAATTTCACTACTAACAGAGATACAAAAGTGGACGGTAGGTATAAAAAGGTTGACTAGGCCTGCTCTAGAGTAGGAAGTCGAGGGAGGAAGAGTTTGTTTTGGGGGGTCTTTGTGAGCTTGGGGGTTTTCTTGCAGACGTTTCATTACCAAACTAGGTACCGTCATCAGTGCTACAAGGGGAAGGGAGGGTTTGCAAGAAAGAGAAGAAGAGGAAGACTGTTAGGGTCCTGGGTGCTCTCTGATCTTGGGGTTTTTCTTTCAGGCGTTTCATGCCCCAACTAGGGAACGTCATCAGTGTTAGAAGAGAGGTTGCTTTACGGAGGAGGGGGAGGAGGAGGAGAGGGGGAGGAGGAGGCCTGGTGGGCTCCTGGGCCTCTCTCATCTTAGTGGCCTTCCTACGCAGACGTTTCATGAGCCACTTTGATAACGTCATCAGGACAAGGGAGTGTGGGGTTTGCTGCCTTCCCTTGCACTGACGATGTTCCCTAGTTGGGCCGTGAGAGGTCTGCAAGAAAACCCCCAAGATCAGAGCCCCCCTCCCCCCCCCCGAGGGCCCCTCATTCCAACCCTGAGCTACAAACATCTTTTCCCTGGGGGGACTTTTAAGTGGCATGGCGGCCTTCTGCTCTCCGGCCTGCCTGCTGCCCCTTGAAGGGTTGTCGGGATGCTGCTGCATGCGGGAATGGACTCGCACAGCTGAGCTGATCCGGGTTTCCCTCCCTAGCGAAAGACTCCCGGCTGTATGAGCAGAGGCAGGGCGGCTCTTCCCCAGCTGCAGGCAAGGAGCATCTCAAGCCCACCGAGGCGTCTCCCAATTTTAACAAGCCGGAAGGCAAAGGTAAGGTCCGGCTAAAAATTGGGGTGGGATGGGAGGGCTTCCTTGGTTTTCCTTGCAGACGTTTCACGACCCAACTAGGGAACATCATCAGTGCTAGAAGGGAGAGAGGTTTTCAGGGAGGAGGAGGAGGACTGTGGGGTCCTTGGTGCTCTCTGAGCTTGGCTGTTTTCTGGCAGGCCTTTCACAATCCAACTAGGGAACATCATCAATGCGAGGGGATGTAGCAAACCCTACACTCCCTACTAACACTGATGACGTCCCCTAGTTGGGTCGTGAAACGTCTCCAAGAAAACCACCAAGCTGAGAGAGCCCCCAGCCCCCCCCCCCCCAGCTCAACCCTGAGCTGCAGATATTCTCTTTATCGCTGCTTTATTAACCAATTTTGTTATCTACAACGACAATAAAGCCTCTACTGTGCTGCCATTTAAGACCCATATTCCTGGGCCTTAAAAAAGGCACATTGGCAGCTGCGGAGGTGCCAACATATAGCTCCCCTCTGGGGGCATTTTCAGTGGGAAGGGAGGAAACGTGTCTGTCGGCATTTGGGGGGAAAGTCCCAATATTGGCAGAATGGTTTTTGGGGAAGTCTCGCTACAGACGGTCCTCCCCCCCTTAGCGCCGAGTTAGGATGCGCCTGAAAAATAAAGGACTTCTCACCGGTCCTCGCCCTTATGACCTTTGCCCCATCCCCACGGTCATGTGGGAGGAATTGGGGTGCCCCCCCAGGGGGATAACTGGCGTCTCTTTCCCCTCCCACAGGAGTTTCTCCAGCGGTTCTAGAACACAGAAAACAGATTGACGATTTGAAGAAATTCAAGAACGACTTTAGGGTAAAGACCCTGGCGGTGCCCCCCACCCCCCTTCCAGACAGGGTCTTCTCTCTGTAAGACCCAGATTAGGAAATAAATCCATTTTCTCCCCCCCCCCCCCTCTCTCTCTCTCTTCCGTCCCTCCAGTTACAACCCAGTCCCAACCCGGAAATGGTGGAGCAGCTACTGAGTAAAAACCGGGAGGGTGAAAAAGCCCGGGAGGCTCCCAAGGAGAAGGGGGACCTCGCCCCTAAAGACTCGGCGGCCGAGGCGGGCAGCAGCAGCAGCGCAGGGCCCTTAGCCGGCGGGAGCAACGCCCCGAACAGCCCGAGTGTTTCGCCCGCCAGTGGCCTGGCCGAGCCGAAGGCCGGGCCGGAGGTGACCTCCCAGGGCGTGCAGACCTTGGGCCCCGGGGCCAAGCAGGAGAAGGAAGAGAAGGAGGAGAAGAAGGATGCCACCGAGTGAGTGAGGGGCACGGAATGGCTCTGCCCAGTTCAGGCTATGGGGGGGGGTCTCTTCCTCCGCCTTTGCTGAAGGCTGGGATAGTGTGTGTGTTTGTGTGTAGGTGCTTGGTTTGTCCACCAGGAGGCAACCTTCCACTTGGGGATTCCGTTTCTCTTTTCTCTTTATTCTATATTATTCCTTCTCTCGGTTTTGTATCAGGCCATTTTATGCCAAGACCTCCTTTCCCTTCCCTCCCTTCCTATCCTTCCTTCCATCCTTCCTTCCATTTATCCATCCAACCAACCTCTCCTTCCTTCCTTCCCTTCTCTTCCCTTCCTTCCTCTTCCCTTGCTTCTTCCATTCCATCTTCTGCTTCGTTCCCTTCCTTCCATCCATCCATCCTTCCACCCATCCACTCCTTCCTTCCTTCCTTCCTTCCTTCCTTCCTTCCTTCCTTCCTTCCTTCCTTCCTTCCATCCATCTCCTGCTTCGTTCCCTTCCTTCCTGGCCCTTTTGTGCAAGTCTCTCTTGGTGTCTTTTGTCCCCCCAGGCAAGTCAGAAAGTCCACGCTGAACCCCCACGCGAAGGAGTTCAACCCCCGGTCTTTCGCCCAGGTGAGCCCCCCCTCTTCCCTCCCCCTCCAAAGCAGAGATTTTGGGGGGGGGGGGAGGCTTGAAGCAGCTCCCCCAAATTCTCCCAAATTGGTCGGTGGAAGAAGAGCCCCCCCCCCAGTTGCCATGAAAGCGGAGCTAAGCGAGTCCTTGACTTAAAACAATTCCTTTACTGGCCATTTGAATTTAACACGGTCGGATGAACAAAATTCAGAGGCTTAGCAACTGACTCGTACTTATGACGGTTGCGGGGTCCCCTTTTGGGAGCTTTGGGCCCACAAAACCCCTGGGGCCCCCAGGTGGACCCACAGACACGGGAAGCTCCCTTGTGACCCGGAAGGGGAGCTTGGGGGTCCCCTCTGCCCCCTGGGGGGTGTTGGGGGCCCCCGGAGTCTCTCCTGAGCGGCCCCCTTGTCCTCCTCCAGCCCAAACCTTCCACCACGCCAACCTCGCCCCGTCCGCAAGCCCAGCCCAGCCCCTCCATGGTGGGCCACCAGCAGCCTGCTCCAGTCTACACCCAGCCCGTCTGCTTCGCCCCCAACATGATGTACCCGGTGCCGGTCAGCCCAGGCGTCCAGGTAAGAAGGGGAGGGGCCCACCGGGGGCTCCTGCCTCCCAGCAGAGAACCCCACCTGGAGAAGAAGGGGGAGGCAGCCCAGAGGCCGTAGGGGAGGACCTTCTTGGCCCACCCGTGGACTCCAACTCCCAGAATTCCCCAGTTGGGTGGGGGGTTCTGGGAGTTGGGGGCCAGAAGGGGCCAGGGTTGAGGGACCCTCGTCTGCCTTGACCTCTCTAACGCTCTCCGCCTTCCCTTCCAGCCCTTGTATCCCATCCCCATGACCCCGATGCCGGTCAACCAGGCCAAGACCTACAGAACAGGTAAAGGTGAGAACACGGTGGGGTGTGGGGGGGGGTGTTTTTGGGGTGCATGCGGAGCCCCACCCCCCGGGGGTTCAGGCTCAGCTGGGCCCATCCTGGAAGTGCCTCCCTTCTCTCTGTCTCCTCTCAGTGGCCAACATGCCTCAGCAACGCCAAGACCCCCACCCCCAGAACCCCCTGATGCACCCAGCCTCGGCCGCGGGGGCCCCCATGGTCGCCACGCCACCGGCCTACTCAGCCCAGTACGTGACCTACAATCCCCAGCAGTTCTCCAACCAGCCTCTGGTGCAGCACCTGCCCCACTACCAGTCTCAGGTATGGCTCCAGCCCCCCCCCCCTCATCTACCCCCCCGCAGGACTCAGATCGAGGGGCATCCCCCCCCTCCCATCCAGCATGGCTACAGGGGGCCAAAGGCTTTCCTGGAGGGTCCCTCTGGAGGGGGCCGGGGGGGGGGAGGGTCTGCTGTGTCTCCACTGACTGCTTAGCCCCCAGGCTCTGTGGGAGGGGGGGCTGTCAACGGCAGAAGCTTTCAGATGGGGGGGGGGTCCAGGTCATAGGCAGCCTTGTAGGCCCCTTCTGTGGGGCCAAGACCCCTTTGGGTGTCCAGCCTCATGATCTCTCTCCCTCTCTCTTTCCTCTGTCTCTTTCTCTCTTTCTTTTGTACTTTTTCTTTCTTTCTCTTTCTTTTCCTCTCTCTTCCTTTTCCTTCTCTCCTCCTCCTCCTCCACTTCTCCCCTGCAGCACCCCCACGTCTACAGCCCTGTCATTCCAGGCAGCGCTCGGATGATGGCGCCACCGGCCCACCCACAGCCCGGCCTCGTTTCCTCTCCGGCCACCCAGTACGGCGCCCATGAACAGCCGCATGCGATGTATGGTAGGATGACATGATTTGCCTTTTTTTCTAAGCCAAAACAACCCCCCCCCCCAGGCCCTTTTCAAGGCCCCCCCAGCCCTCCCCACGCAGGGCATGGCGTTTGCGGAGCCGAGGAGAGGCAAAGGGGCCCTGGGGGCTTTGGAGTTTGTCCGGGGAAACAAGCCTCTTTGTTCAACCGATGTTGGTTTGAAGAATAAAGAAGGATTCCAAAGCCTGGGCCCTCGTGCGCCCCCCCTCCCGTTTCAGCCTCTGATCCGTCTTCGGAATATTCTGGACCTCACCCACCTCACCCACCCACACCCCTCCTGCCCCAGCCGCTTCCCCTGGCCCCCTCTCGGCAGGTGTGAACGTGGAGACCCCAGGCTCTCCCGGAGGAAATGGAGGGATGGAGAAGGACCCTCGGGCCCCCTCCAGCCACGGGTGTGTGTCCCCCCTTTGCGCTTCTCTCCAGTGGGTCTCCCTCAGTGCTCGGCCCTCCTCTGTCCTCCTGCACCCCCCCCCCCGCCTCTCGGTGGCTTCAGCTGGGCCTGCAGGCCCCCTCCCCAGGCAGGAAGCCCCCGCCCGATTCTCCACCCATGAATAAGGCCGGTGTTTTGCCTCCAGCCACGAGGGCAGGCAGAGGCTCCCCTGGGCTCAGCTCTCCCCACGGATGCCGGTCAGGAGCGCCTCCCGGGAAGTGGGGGACGCCCTCAGGCCGGCTCTTAGGACCGGGGGGAGCCCCCCTTCCAACGACTCTCTGCCTAACTTAGTTCTTGTGAGTTGGAGTCCCTGCCTGGCTGGGGAATTCTGGGAGTTGGAGTCCCTGCCTGGCTGGGGAATTCTGGGAGTTGGAGTCCCTGCCTGGCTGGGGAATTCTGGGAGTTGGAGTCCCTGCCAGGCTGGGGAATTCTGGGAGTTGGAGTCCCTGCGCATCTTCAAGCAGCCCTGCTTAAGAAGCCCTCCTTTGGCGTCTCTCCCTCTGCAAGACTTAAAACGTGATGAGCTTCCCCGACCTCCATCCCGCCATGCTTGCCGTCTTCTGAATGTGTTGATGGGCTGAAGAAACGCTCAATTGTCCCCCCCCCCCCCCCCGTCTTCCTTTGGGCCCATAAAAGTCCCCAAAGGGAGGGTCCTTCCTTTTGCCTCCGGTGGACTCCCAGCCCCCCATTGAGAGCAATCTGTGAGCCAAGAGCAACCCTGAGGCTCCTAGGCAGAGTTGCTTCCAAAGAGGCTGCAGACTCTGCCTTGGGTTCTGGTTCTTCGTGGTTTCCCATGTTGGATTTCTCTCTCTCTCTCTCTCTCTCTCTGCCGACCGCTTTTCCCTCTGCTGGGAATCCAGTAGGATCCACTGGGCAAGGGGCTCTGCAGGGGGGGAAAGGATCTTAATCCCGGTTGCCAATTGCTCGAAATCCGCTCTGGATCCTGTTGGTTGTTTTTCCTGTCTTGTCTTAATCTGAGTATGCGAAATGCCTTTCATGATGGACGTCTTAATTGTTAACGAATCCCGAATGATAAATCTTAATCCGTGGTTTCTCTAAGCTGGGTTTTTTTTTTTTTTAAATTGCAAATTGGTTTGTGCATGGAAAAAAGCAAATACCGCCTGAGATGATTTGACTGTGAAGCCTTTTTCCAGCAGCTTGGAAGGGGTGCTTTCATCTTGTGGGGCATGGGGCTAATTTCCCTTTTTATCTCTCAAATCCAGCATGTCCCAAAATACCCTACAGCAAGGAGACAGGCCCTCCTTTCTACTTTGCCAGTGAGTTGGGGATTCTCTTCTTGTACTAATAGCTGGGATGTGACACGTTGCACGAATCTTGTCGGTAAAAGGGGGGGGGGTGAATCGGACGCCCCTCCCTCACACCCTTCGCCCCCAAACCTCCTCTCGGCACACGGAATTCTATTCCTCCCCTGGGGGGGGGGTCGAGGGGTTAGTGGGCTTGTAGGGGATCCAGAGATGCCGAAGGAAGCCGCTGGAGGGACCCTGGAACGCAGGTAAAATGACCCCCTCTCCCTGGGTCCCTGGGGGAGAGAGGCCTCTGGCACACAATCCTGCTTGTTGGCGTTTGTTTCTCAGGGTTTTGTTGTTAATACATTTATTTGCTATCTAACCTGCTACTCTAGGTGGGTAGAGTAGAGTCGGAGGAGAGGAGAGTAGGAGGGGGTAGGGTAGGGTAGAGTAGAAGGGTATAGGAGGAGGGTAGAATAGTAGGAGGGGGTAGAGTAGGGTAGAGTAGGAGGGTAGGGTAGAATAGAATGGGGGGTAGAGGAGGAGGAGGTTAGGGTAATGTAGAGTAGGAGGTGGCAGAGTAGAAGGAGGTAGAGGAGGAGGAAGGTAAGGTAGTGTAGAGTGGGGGGGGGGTAGATAGGAGTGTAGGGTAGAGGGGAGTAGGATAAAGTAGAGTAGGAGGAGGTAGAGTAGAGTAGAGTAGGCTCTACTTGCCCCCCCCCCCAATCCCTTTCCTCCAGCCTATTCCCTTCCACTCTGAGCAGAGAGGGAGTAAGTGTGGGCCACTGGGTCTCCTCCTGCAACAACCTCTGTACTCACTGGTGGATGAGGCCGGCTCCAACTCCCCCAGGACGGTCAATCTGAGGGTCTATGCAGCAGGATGGGGGCGGGGGTGTATGACCCCCCTGGGGGGAACTTACCCCCCCTTCCCCAACATCATCTGCTCCTCTTTTCCCTTGGGCAACCCTGGCCCCCTGGGGGTCCTGAGCCCCTTCCCACCAGCCCCCTTTTGGGAAACAGAGGCCGCCCCACTCTGTCCAGGGGAAATGGCCCTTTCATGGCCTGGGGACCCAGAATCCCGTGCTGGCTCAGGTCTTAAGGGGGCTGCCGTTGCCCACCCCTGCCTCGGACCCTTGAGGCTGGGAAAGAGGGCCGGGCGTACTACCCTTCCGGCAAAGCTCCTGACCACCATCTAACCGAGTTTGGCCATCTCTAGCCTGAATCGTGGTCAGGGGTTTCCTCCGAGCTCATTTTGGGCAACGTCCAGCTTGCAGACTTCCGGTTGAACTGGGCTGCTTCAGATGAACAAGAGTTGGAAGGGACCTTGCGGGTCATCTAGCCCAACCCCCTGCCCAAGCAGGAGACCCTCCCTCTGCCTCTACCTAGGATCGAACTCACCACCTCCTGATTGGGAGGCGAGAGATCCACCTCTGGGCCCCAGCAGCTTCCCTTCGCCCCTGTCCTTAGGCTCCGGTCTCCGTTGCCCCATTAGCCTTCCCTCCTCCGTCTCTACCACCCCCTTCCCCCCAACCTTGGAGTAGCTACTCAGGGCTTTTGCAGGCTTCTTTTGCGGCTTTCTCTTTTCCTTCCTCTTGGGGTCCGTTTCTTGCTGACATTCGGCTTTTTCACTTCTGCTCCTGGTGATTTTAGCCTCCAAATCGCTTCCTTTCAGGCAAGGGGGGGGAGGGACGGGCGCAGAGAGATGCCCCCCATCATATTTCTGCCCCATGGAAAGCAGCCACATCTGCAGGTGCCGGGGGTGGGGTGGGGTGGGGGGTGTTTCCTGTTAAAGCCAGGCCTCTGCCCCCTGCTTTTTTTGTGGGGTGTGGGGGGTCCTCCGTCTGTAAAGCAGGGATGTGATGAAGGCTCAATTTCCTGCCCCTGCCAGATTGGAGTGCGAATTCTGCCTGCCTCGTGGGTCTGAAAGGAAGGGGGGGGGGATTGGCCATCTGAAAGGGGGGGGCTTTTTCATCCCTCTTTTCTCTCCCTCCCCATCCAGTCTCCACCGGTTCCCTCGCTCAGCAGTACGCCCACCCCAGCGCCACCCTGCACCCCCACAGCCCCCACCCGCAGCAGTCGGCCACCCCCACAGGGCAGCAGCAGACGCAGCATGGGGGGAGCCACCCGGCCCCCAGCCCCGTCCAGGTAAGCCCTTCCCCCAGGCAGCGGGTGGCAGGGAAGGGAAGCCCCCTCCCCTTACGTTGGGCCCCAGCCTCCCGCGGGGTGGGGGTGGGGGTGGGGGCGAGGTAAGGGCTCCCGGTGGGGCCAAACCCTGGGAGGAACGCCTGTCCGATAGAGCTAGTTCCCCGACCTACAACGCCATTCGTTTAGCGACCGTTCAATGTTACGTAGCCCTGAAAACAGGCTTATGACGCTGGCGTGTCCTGGGCAGGGGACGGGGGTCAGGTGACTCCCATTGATGCCCTTCTGACCAGGGAAGCCAGATTCGTTTAATGTCCACGTGATTCACATAACAACTGCAGCGATTTGCTTGCCGCCAATTGTCCTAAAATTAGGTGCGGCTCACTTAGCAACCCCGCGGCTCCGAATTCTGTCCGTAAGTCGAGGGCTAGCCGTTGACCGTCTCATCTCTCCTGCGCAGGCCCACCAGCACCAGGCGGCCCAGGCCCTCCACCTGACCAGCGCCCAGCAGCAGTCGGCCCTCTACCACACCGGCCTGGCTCCGACGCCTCCCTCCATGACGCCCGGCTCCAGCGCCCAGTCTCCCCAGAGCAGCTTTCCGACTGCCCAGCAGACGGTCTTCGCCATCCATCCGTCCCACGTCCAGCCTGCCTACACCAACCCTCCCCACATGGCCCACGTGCCCCAGGTAGCCCAGCCGCCCTCCCTCCCCTTGTCTCGGCTGTCGTTGAGGGAGGGGCCTTCCACCCGCCTTGCTCTGCCCGGCCCCACCGACCGTCCTCCCTGCAGCTGGCCGGACTTTGGCCCACCCGAGAAGCTCTGCCCAGCGCCCGAGGGTCTTGGGACCAAGTGGGACCCGACAGGAGGCGAGGGAGACGGAGGAGGAGGGGGGGTGCTTGCAATCGGGGGCAAACGCTTAGATCAGCGTTTCTCAACCTTGGCAGTTTTTACGTCCTGTGGACTTCAACTCCCAGAATCCCCCAGCCAAGCACAGCTGAAGCCCACGGGACTTAAAAGCCGACAAGGTTGAGAAACACTTGACTTTGATTGACTTGGTGGTGGAGCAGAGTTTGGGGGGGGGCAAGACGGGTGAAATTCTGCTCCCCGGTCTCCTGTCTCCACTCCGGCCTTCCTTATGGGGCAAGGAGGGAAGGAGGGGAGGGGGATAATCCTGGCGCCCTTTCCCCTCACCAGCCCCCCCCCCCCGAGGGAATTAAGCCCCTCGTACCACCCAGATCGGCAGGGAGCAGCCCCACAACTGAGGTGCCTCTTGGAGAGAGCAGAAGTGGGGCGGGGGAGATCGTGGCCCCCGAGGGTCCCCCAGACGGACGAGGAGGGGGGTGTCTCCTGACGGCCTCTCCCTCCCTCTGTTCCAGGCCCATGTGCAGTCAGGCATGGCTCCTTCCCACCCCCCGACCCATGCTCCAGTGATGCTCATGACGACGCAGCCGCCGCCCGGTGGACCCCAGGCCATCGCCCAGAGCGCCCTGCAGCACATTCCAGTGTCCACCGCCACCCACTTCCCCTATATGACACACCCTTCAGGTGAGCCTTGCGCCCCCCGCACAGCTGGCAAGGAAGCCAGGGGCACCAGGGAGGGGAAGGAAGAGGGAGAGAGGGACGGAGGCTGGGCACCACGGTCCCTGCTTCGATGACGCCCAGCATGAACACGGCATGAGACGGGCGTCTAGGAGCTGCCCCTTGTGGGCACCGTTGCCCGAGAGCCCGTTTGGGGTTGGGGAGGTGGATTTCCATGCATGGCGCCTTGTCTTCCCCCAGCTGTTGGCGAGAGGAGGAGGGGGATTGGGCTGGGACAGGGTCCGAAGACCCAATCTGTTGACCGAGTGGGACTGAAGTGCTTTTCTCAACCTTGGCCTCTTGAAGACTCCCAGAATCCCCCAGCCAGCCTGCTTTGAATGGGTGGACTTCAACTCCCACCATCCCCCAGCCAGCAGTTGAAGTCCACCCATCTTCCAGAAGCGGAAGTTGAGAAACACGGGGCTTGATCCATGCGCTTTGGCTTGTTCCTCCCGTTTAGACGGTCAACATTCTTTTTTGTCCCCCATTTTTATTTTCTTTCTCTCTCTCTCTCTCTCTTTTTCCAGTTCCCACTCACCATCAACAACAGTTGTAAAGCCGGAGTAACTGAGGCTGGATCCCTCTTTTTTTTCTTTTTTTTAAAAAAAAGGCCAAATACCTTCCCTCCTTTTCTTCTCCTGCTTCATCCAACTTGGAAGCACACAGAAACAAGAGCAAAACGAAACAAAAACAAAAAAAAAACCTTAGTATTTCACTTATTTTTAAGGGGAGAGCAAAAAACACCCACCACCACCTCCCAAAGAATCGCCATGGTTCTCCCATCCGGAAGGAAGGCTAGAAACCCTTCCCAACTTTTCCGTGGGAGAAATTTGGGACGGAGGCAGAAGCCGCCCTCCGGGGAGGGGACGATTCCAGGATTCCTTGGGTTTGTGTCAAAAGAAACTCAAAACCACCCTTTTCCCCCCTCCCCCACTTCGCTTGCAGAGAAAAGGAAAAGGGGGGGGGAAAACTGGAAAAGCTATTTATTTTTTAAAAACAGCCCCTCAAAGTAACCGATTCCTGAGCTTAAAGAGAACTCGAACGGGATGGAGAGTCTCCTCGCTTGTTCTCACTAAAATAATAATAATAATAATAGCAAATAGTGATTATGAAAAATCAAGACTCTAAAACAAAAGAAAAAAATCCCTTTTGCCGCTAACTAAACTTTAAAAAAAGAGGTTTTGTGGGGGGAGGGGAAAGAAATTGATCGAATGGAAATGGATTTATTATTTATAAAAAAAAACAGAGAGCAAAAATCATGTTTTCAGAGGGGAAGCGCTGCCCTCCCCAAGGCAGCAGTCTAACTTTTAAGTTAAGAGGAAAAACTTACTTTGTAGATAATATAAAATAAAAACTTAAAAAAAATAATCATAAAAATAAAAAAAGTTTTAAAAACTGACCCTTTTCTACTGGCATCCGTGTGGTCTCTTTGGTTCCTCTTTCTTTTCCTTCCCTTCCTCCCTCCCTCCTTTCTTTCTCCAAGCCCTTTGGCACCTGGGGAGTCGCTCGGCCTTCAGACCCCCAAGGAAAGATGGGCAAGGCCTGGGATGGCGAACCTGTGGCACATTTTCAGGTCGATAAACGACCTTGCAAATGGCCAAAAATGGCCTAGAAAACAGCCAAAAATGGCCCAAAACCCAGGCGTGCGCATGCTGGCCAGCTGGTCTTTGGGTTCCCCATGCTTTCGTGCATGCGAAGACCAGCTGGCCAGTGCATGATGCATGCCGGAAACCCGAAGATCAGCTGGTGGGCACACTTAAGCCCATGCACACACGCGTGTTCCAGCTTGGGCACTTGATGCCCAAAAGGCTGGCCATCCCTGTGCCAGGCAACCGAGGTCCAATTTATACTGATTTTTCACCCCGGCTACTAATGCTAGAAACCCCCGGGGTCTCCCAACGCTAAGAGATGCGGCTGCCTGAATCTTTCCCCTTGGCTAGAAAGCATCTTTTGCGAGGCTTCGGCCAACGGGAGAGAGACCTGAGAGTAGAGAGGAGGAGGAGAGAGATCCTAGAACCAGCCCGAAAATACCTCCCAAAACACCAACATTTGAAGGGAAGGAGCCCATCCGGATGTGGGAAGAGCAGGATCTGCCAGAGATGGCAACCAGAGAGAGGCCAAGAAAGAACACAAGGTTTTTCTTCCTCAAAAGACCCAATTTCACTTTCTTCTTTATTGTTTTCAAATTCATCGTTTGAAAGAACCAAGCTGTGGAGCCCACCCACCCCCTCCTGGGTGGGCTTCTGTCCCAGCAGAGGCCAACCCTTGAAATGCAAGGTCTGAGCCTGCAGGAGGCCCCAGAATCCCCTTCTTGGGTGGACACCAACTGGACAGCCCCCTCCGTAGGGCAGGGGTCATTCTCTTAAGCCAGGGGTGTTTCAAACACGGCCCCTTATGAACTCCCAACTCCCAGAATCCCTCAGGGGTCTCAAAACCTGCCCACTTTAAGCCTTGTGGACTCCAACTCCCAGAATTCCTCAGCCAGCCATGCTGGCTGAGGAACTCTGGGAGTTGAAGTCCACAAATCCAAAGTTTGGAGATCCTTGCATTAAATGCAGAGTTCCATTCTCCCCGACAGCCCCACCGTTCCCCCACTGCCACCCGGTGTGTGTAGGTGGGTTTAGAAAGCCACATTTCGTTCCCACAGTCTGGAAAGCTTCGTAACGCCGCCGCATATTCTCTTAAACGCACAAGAAACTCTGAGAGATGATCGCTTTGTTAGGAAGGAAAAGGGCAAACCCGGGCACGCTGTTTTGTGGTACCCAGATGGTGTTGAGGCTCAGATCTCCCGGCGGTTTGCTTTGCCTCCAGTTGTGGCTCTGTTGCGTGTTGTCGTTCCGAGATGCAACAATGCGCCAGCCAGGTAAGGAAATCCAATCTGACGGCTCTTGTTTCTCAATCCATTTGAAGGTCGGTGGGAATTGAAGCCTTGACCTGGCTAACATCGCTGGGAAATTAAACTCCTGGCTTCCTTCCTTTTCGATGCTCCAATGTTAGATGTTTGGAGGAATCACAGAACTTGAAGCTTCACCCTTGATAGTTCCCGGGACTTTCCAGCCCAGCTTCCTTCAAGGTTGAGCCACGGAGGAGATCAAAGGCACTTCCAGGGAAAGGCACCGGTGAATTGGCTTTAAAAAAACCAAGCCCACTCAACCCCCGGCCAGATGTTGGCTTGGCCTCCCCCCGGGGCCCTCGGATGCTGGAGGAGGAAGTTCCTCCAGAGCCATTTTCAACTTCCTCCGTGGGGAGAGGAGGGATGGCCACTCTCTGCAGCCTCATCGCTTCCCCTTTCTAACTTCCCACCTTCCTGCTGACAGCTCCATTAAGAGGATTGGCGGCGGGGGGGGGGTGTCTTTTGCAGCCTGCAGATCCTCCCAGAGGTCCCTTCGGTGGGAACCGGGAAGTTCCCCCTCCTGTAACAGCCCTCCCCTCCCAGGGGGCACAGGTGGGTGGGTCCTGGCCCTGCACGGCCTCCTTTGAAGGCCAGGCCTCCAGAGCCCCCCAGGGCAGGGGGCTGCCTTGGGCAACACGAGGAGGTCAAGCGAGAACGGCACGGAAATGAAAGCCCTTAAAACATTCGACTTTTGAGCCTGAGCCCATCCCTGTAGCCGCTTGTGCATTCGCCCCTCGCCCCCCCCCCCCCCCCCCGATTAGGTTTCCGACTTCTGACTGACGCACGGCCGAGGACCAGCTAGCTCTTTGGCCAAAGAGAGGGGCTAGCAATGTTGAGCTGGACTGGGCGACTCCCAGGACTGAAATGCCTGGTTTGCGGAAAGTTATTTCAAAGGGGTGGAAGCCGTTTTGGAAAGGGAAGGAGCAGCTTCTAAAACGCCTTCGCAGGCAGAGGGAGGGGAAGGAAGGAAGGGAGGGAAGAAGAGAAGGGAGGGAGGGGAGGGGAGGGAAGGAAGGGAGGGGGAGGAGGAGGGAGGGAGTAAAGGAGAGAGGGAAGGAAGGAGAAATGAAAGGAACGGAAGGGGCTGGCTTTGCCTTTGGGTTGCCGCAGCCAAAGGAGAGGAATTTGTCTTAGAGAAGAATCTGGGAGTTGCTCTCTCAGGGCCTCTGGAGCCCTAACACCTGGACACCCACCTGCCCCCCCCCAAACATCGCAGGTACCACACAAAAACGAACCCCCCAAAGGCTACATGGAGAAGGAAGAGGTGCAAACCGATGAGCGACATGGGGGGGAAGGAGGCCGGCCGGAGGGATCCGGAGGGAGGGGGGGAGGCCCAGCCAAACCCCGGAAGGAGGGGAGTTTCCCGCAGGGCCGTTCAGCGTCCTGGACAAACGGCAGGGGAGGGGGGGATGGTGGGGGGGGCTGTGTCAGAGGGAGGTGTACTGGTTGCTGACCGCCCGGAGGTGAGCCCTGCTCTGCACGTCCATCTCATAGTCACTGTCCCACTGACGGGGGGCCGCAGGCGAAGGGGCGGGGGTGGCCGTGCTGGGGCTGTGCTGGAGGCTGCTGGCCAGTTCTTCGGGAGGAGGCACCAGGTGGAAGATCTGCTCCACGGAGTGGCGGCGGAGGTTGTCGGCCAGGCGGATCCGGGGGCAGCCGGCCGGACTCAGCTGGACGAAGCTGACCTCGGGCGTGCAGTGGTGGACGGCTGGCGAGGGGAAGGCGGCTGGGTGGCCGGAGGCTGCAGGTGCAAAGGAAGGAAGGAAGGGGGTGGGGGGGGGTTAGGGTTAGGGCTGCCTGGGATAATATAGACCAGGGGTCTCCAACCATGGCGACTGTAAAGCCCTTGTGGACTTCAACTCCCAGAGTTCCTCAGCCGGCAGAGTAAAACTAGCTGGGGAATTCTGGGAGTTGGAGTCCGCAAGTCTTTAAAGGTGCCCAGGTTGGAGACCCCTGAGTAGACACCCATCCAAGAGCTCCATGAAGTGCCAGGGGAGCTTCGCGGGGGAGGGGCTGAGCTTTGGGCCTGGGGGGGGGGGGGGCAGAGCCTCCCCCTGAAACTCTGGCTCTGGGAGACGGGTGGGGGGTCAAAGTAATGGTGAAATGTAAAAAGGTTTTGCCACCGGTTCTCAGGGTGTGGCTTGGGGGTGGGAGTGGGGGGGTGGTGGTCATGTGACTGGGTGGGCGTGGCCAACTTTAAAAAAAATTAAATTGTTTTAAAATCATTTTTTTTTTGCTACCTATTCGTCCCAACCAGTAGTTAAAAAATGATTTAAGAAGTGGGGAAAAAAGGTTCAGCTCTACTGTGCGATCGTGGGAACCTTTTTTTCCCTCCACTTTTAAAAGTTTTTTTCCCCGTTACTGGTTCAGGCGAAGAGGTACTAAAAAAACCTTTAAAAAGTGAAGAAAATAAAGGTTCCCATCACAGCTGAGTCTTCTGGAAGCTTTTTTCCCCTTTTCTTTTTAAAGTATTTGTTTTCTTGGCGTCTGGGGCCAAGAGTTCAGGGAGAAAAAACTTTGAAAAAGTATTTTTCAACCGATGGGAACTTGTAGCCTTTCCCGCCCCCCCCCGCCCCCCTTCAAAGGGCCAAAGGGTCCCGGCAGGGGGGCTTACCTGGCAGGGGCGGGATGACCACCACGTGCCGGGAGAGCTGGACGTTGCAGGCCGTGCCGCACTCGAGCGGGATGGGGCAGTGCTGGAAGTGACCCAGCATGTCTAGGATGGAGGAGAAGTGCAGGTGCTGAACTCGGCACTGGCCCCACTCGGTCAGGGAAAGCCGCAGGTGCTGCCGGAGAAGCCACAAGAGAGAGTTACCCCTTTGACATCCCCCACCCAAGATCCTCCCCACCGCACCCCCCACCCCCCGGGCACGGCCAGGGCAAGGGACATGCCCTTCACCCTCCCTAGGGGCCCTACATTCCTCCCTGCTCTCAAAACCTTTCTTTTCCAACAAGCCAGGCTGGCATAAATATGAATTTTTAAATATGAACTTTTATTAATTTTAATCAGGGTTTGTTGGGTTTTTTTTAATCTTACGAGAGGCCAAATTATTTAATGTTTTTCTAAACTGTTTTTAACTTTTATATCTCTGTTTTACTTTGGCTGTACACCGCCCTGAGTCCTTTGGGAGTCGGGTGGTATAAAAAACTAATAAATAAATAAAACACATTCTACTTTTCTGGCTTCCAGACCTCCACGAGGACTAGCCGCTTCGTCTCGGCAGCTCTGCCCCTCTGGCACAAAGTCCTTACCAGGCAGTCCTCGACTATACGACCACCAGGGATAGGACCACCAAAGCCTCTTTAACTCTCTCTAAACTCTCTCTGAACTCCCAGGGAAGATGCTTAGCTGGCTGGGGAATTCTGGGAGTTGAAGTCCTCCAGGCTTAAAGTTGTCCAGGTTGGAGGCTCTTGGGTTAGAAGATGCCAACCTGGGTGGCGTGACCCAGGTTAAACCAGCTGTGGCTGATCTAAGACGAGCTTCAGAACTGGGCTAGAAGGCGTCACGCCAACCTGGGTCGCGTGAACCGGGGTAAACCTGCCGAGAATCTCTGGCGGATCCAAGCTCCCTCCTGGGGCAAAGGGAACCCGCGGCCGCCTCACCTTGGCTTTTCCTTGGAAGTTGAAGGTCAGCACGTATTCCCCCCGGCGGGTCTCGCTCTGGCGGATGAGGAAGACCCCGTGTCCTTCCAGGCCTTGGAGCTGGACCAGCTGGGCGGCCTTGACCCGCGAGATGGGGCCGTGGAACCAGGGGAAGGCGGACAGGTAGTGGTCGATCCTCTGGGCCGGCTGCTCAGCGGGCCTGGAGAGCAAGGCCCCTGCAGGGGAGGAGAGGGGGGAGGGAAAGCAGGGTTTTAGTTGGGGCATCCTAGGTTGAATTGATTCAATCTGGGTTTTTTCATAGCTTTTATTAACTGTTTTATCTTTAAAAACAGAAAGAAAAACACACCAAAAAGGAAAAAAAACAAGACAAACAATGTCAACCCTCAGTGTTGTCATGGGGACAAAATGAGGGGGGGGGGGTGTTTGCATTCCACAAATACTGTCGGATCTCAGGTTACTGCAGACGGTTTAGGAGGGACGCATCTTATAGGGTAATGTGATTTATGACACAGACTGAGGGGAGGGAAGCCACGCCCACAGAACCGGTAGGGAAAACATTGAGTTTCCCCACTGCTGCAGATCCATCCAAGTCTCTTTCCTGGGCCCCTCCCTCCTTCCCTGCTCCCCACCCCCACCCCGTGGTCATCAGGGCTAGCCGGCCCTTGTGCCCGCCACCCACCCACCCAGCCCCGCTATCCCCCATGGCCACCAGGCACCTTGGTGCAGGGAGTCGGTGCTGCTGTGGGCAGGGCTGGGGGTGCCAGCCTCTGAATGAGGGTCTGCGCTCCCCTCCAGGTGGCCTCCTTCCGATCTGAAAAATAAAAAGGTGGGGGGGGGGTGGATGAAAGAGGCAGGTTGGGAGCAAGGAGGACAGGCGGGCGGAGGGCCAGGGTTCATAGCAGCTCAGCATCCTGGATTTCACCTGGGCAAAAGCACCCCCATCCAGGCGCAAGACCGGAAATCAAGATGGCGCCACCATAGGAGAACCCATTCGGGGGCCTAGACCGCTGCTTGTTCCAGCGACTCAGACCACCAAACCACTAACGGTCCCACCGAACCGGTAGGAGCCCCCCTTTGCGCAGGCGCCACGCACGACTCACCTGGGGAGGCACTGCTGGATCTCCGCAATCCAAGCGCCCAGTTGCTGCTCGTCTCCCGCTTGGAAGATGATTTCAGTGGCCGCGTTGACCTGCAGGGGGGGGATATGGGGAGAAGGGAGGCATTAATCCCACCGCAGAGGCCACCCTCCCCAGATCAAATGGGGGTGGGGGGTGGGGTGACTTCCCAGGGAAGGGGTCGCCTCTATTCCCAGAAGTGGACTTCGGCTCTCTCAAGGGAAGCATCTGCTCCTTTCAGCTGGGCAGGTGGGGGCCACTCAAGTTGGGGAAAGCACCTCCTGATCTCTGCTGTCTCTGGGGTTCACGGCTGCCCCCTCTCCTTCCTGGAGGGAAACCCTGCCCCCCAGGCACAGCCCCCTAGGACGGCCCCAGAGGAGAAGAGCGGGACGCCTCCCTGCCGTGGGGGGAAGGGAGCCTCTCACCTTGACCACAAAGGTGTGCAGGTGGTCGGGCATCTCCAGCCGAGTGCAGGCCCGGGTCTCTCGGATGGCCGCGCAGGGGGACCGCAGTTTGGGCCGGGAGCTCTGCCGAACGAGAGGGAGACGCCCGAGTGAGACGCCTGAATTGCACAGCACCAATGGGGTCCCCAGGGGATGCAAGGGGGGGGAGGATTGGCCATCGGAAGGCCCAGCCCCAGCCTCTGTGTGTGTGTGTGTGTGTGTGTGTGTGTGTGTGTGTGTGTGTATACATGCAGCAGAGAGTCCTGGCACGCTCTTCTTGGCTCCGAGGGGCTTTGGACCAGGGGCAAGGAAGGGCTACAGAGCAAGTGGGGGGCCAGGGCTGGCGGTGTCTGTGCAGGAGACACAAGCTGGGAATGCAACCACACACACACACACACACACACGGGCGAGGGGGGCGCATCCTTGCGGAGCCTCATCCGGCCAGGGAGCATCTTCCCTGAGAGTTCAACTCCATGTCAAAGCAGCAGGAAACTCTTTGGAGCCCAACGCCTGGGAAACCCCCCAGGGAGGGAGGGAGGGAGGGAGGGAGGGCCCCAATCCCTGCTTCCCAGCCCAGAAGAGGAGGGAGACCCCTGCCTTGCTCCCCCCCCCCTCCCAAAAGCAGAGCGAAGGGAAAAATGGGCTCTGGGGAAGGAGGACCATCCAATCCCTTCCGAAGCTTCTCTGTCAACACAAAGCTCCTCGGAAAGAAACACAAGACCCGGGCGGATGGGGAGAAGCAGATGAAGAAGAGTTGGGAGGGACCTTGCAGGTCATCTAGTCCAACCCCCTGCCCAACCAGGAGGTCTTACACCTGCCTCTACCAAGGAAGGAAGGAAGGAAGGAAGGAAGGAAGGAAGGAAGGAAGGAAGGAAGGAAGGAAGGAAGGAAGGAAGGAAGGAAGGAGTTACAGATTAACAGAGTTGGGAGGGACCTTGCAGGTCATCTAGTCCAACCCCCTGCCCAACCAGGAGGTCTTACACCTGCCTCTACCAAGGAAGGAAGGAAGGAAGGAAGGAAAGAAGGAAGGAAGGAAGGAAGGAAGGAAGGAAGGAAGGAAGGAAGGAAGGAAGGAAGGAAGGAAGGAGTAACAGATGAACAGAGTTGGAGGGGAACATGCAGGTCACCATGTCCAACCCCCTGCCCAACCAGGAGGTCTTACACCTGCCTCTATCTAGGATCGAACTCACCACCTCCTGATTGGGAGGCGAGAGCTCCACCTCTAGGCCACAGCAGCAGGTAACGCTCTCTTGTCCCTCCCTGCTCCGAGTGCGAGTCTCCTTTTGTTCCCCTGCAGTCGCCTCTCGTCTCTAAGCGAGCCCTGGGTTGCCTCCCGCTTTAGCGCCTCTCTCGCCACGGTTGTTGAGGGAATCGCTGCCGTCGTTAAGTGAGCAAGCCGGTTGCTAAGCGAAGCCGGCTTCCTCGTTGCCAGAAGATCTTAGCTGGCTGGGGAATTCTGGGAGTTGAGGTCCTCCAGGCTTAACGTTGCCAAGGTTGGAGACCCCTGGGCTAGAAGATGCCAACCTGGGGGGCCTGACCCAGGGGGTAAGCCTGCAAATAATCTGTGGCTGATCTAAGACGAGCTTCAGAACTGGCCCAGCAAGGCCTGAACTGGTAAAACTGGGCAGGCTGGGAATCCGATCCAGACCGTATCCAGGAGATTCCCAGGACATCCGACTGAAAGGGCATCTCAGGCCAAATCCCAAATCCCAGTCCTATCTACAGCCCCTCCGCCTGCCTCGGTTTCCCCTTTGGGAGTTCAACCCCTACACGGCTTTTCCCTGCACTGGGGAACCCCCCCAAGGGGCAGGGTGTGTGTGTGTGTGTGGGGGGGGTGTTGGGGTTTCCTCCATCATGCAGGGAAGCCAAATTGCCCCCAAAATATTTCTGGACAATGCCCAGGATCCGAGCGTTTCAATGCTCAGCTTTTGGGAGCCTCGTGCTGGGCTGGAGCAAGGGGGGTGCAGCTGGGTCCCTCCTTTGGGGGGGCTCCTCCAATATCCGATTCCACCCCCCTCCCCTCCCCTCTCGGGGGGTCTCAGCCGCTTCTGCTCCTTGTCTGGGTCAGGCAGCGTCCGTTCCAGGTTCCGCCTCCTCCTGGGGCTGGGGGGCCCATGAGTCATAGCCGGTTTGCAGTTTGGAGCCAGCTGAGAGAACAGCTGGGGGGGGGAAATGGACTGGGGGGAGGAGGGTCCCGATTGCTCATGCATTTTTTGGGGGGTGGGGGGGAGAAGCCTCTTCCGTTCTGCAAGTGATCTCCATCCACCTCACGTTTCTTTCCCTTCGTTGGCTTCCAACAGGCTTGGCCAATTCTCTTGCTGGAAAGTCTGGCCTGAAAAAATGTCCTTTATCGTGATGGGGGGAAAACCAGCAGCGAAACCCAAACAGGATGAGGCCATATTTGGGGATCCTGTGCGCAGCTTAGTTGGTGACCCCAGCAGACCAAAGATTTCTTCCCAGGGTCTCTGCAAACAGTTCCCCCCCACCCCCAAGTTCAGGAGGGTCCACCTGAACGCAGGTAGGGCCAAAGGTTTTTGATCTGGCTTTAATCCCCGCAAGTAGAAAGCGAAGGCCTCAGGGAAGAAATGACTCTCTTGGGCCTCTTCTCCCCATGGCGGCTTTTTTCCTGTTTGCAAGGAAAGGGCTGGGTTCATTCGGAGGTCTATTGTGCCCCCTCCTCAACTCCCTCCCACCCCTAAACATTTGAGTGTTCAGTTCAAAAATGGAGGAAAAAACCCTTGGATAGTAGAGAAGGAAGGAAGGAAAGGGAGAGAAAGAGGTAGAGAAAGAAAAAAAGAAAGAAGAGAAGAAAGGGAGGAAGGAGGGAAAGAGAAAGTTAGAGAAAGAAAGTAAAAGAAAGGAAGAGGAAGGGAAGAAGAAAGGAAGGAGGGAGAGAGGGGGATAAAAAGAAAAAGGAAGGAAGAGGAAGGGAAGAAGAGGAAGAGGAAGAAAGAAAGTAAAAGAAAGAAAGAAAGAAAAAGAAAGAAAGGAAGAAAGGAAGAAGAAAGGAAGGAGGGAGGGAGAGAAAGAAAAAGAAAGGAAAAAGAAAGGAAGGAAGAGGAAGGGAAGAAGAGGAAGAGGAAGAAAGTAAAAGAAAGAAAGAAAGAAAAAGAATGGAAGGAAGAAAGGAAGAAGAAAGGAAGGAGGGAGGGAGAGAAAGAAAGAAAGAAAAAGGAAGGAAGAGGAAGGGAAGAAGAGGAAGAAAAAGAAAGAAAGAAAAAGAAGGGAAGGAAGGAGGGAGGGAGGGAGAGAAAGGAAAGGGAAAGGGAAATTTCCCCTGAGGCCTCTGTTTTTGCAGATGTTCCTCCGAACGGAAGCCGGAGCCACCAAAGCCACCGAAGACTCCGGAGGCTGCTCCCAACTGGGGGCCGTTTGGTGGCGAGAGATAAAGAGCCCGAGGGAACAGAGCGTCCTTTGGGTGCACAGACCTCCCAAAACATCCCTCTCCCCCAGAGCCGCCCTCTGGCCAAAGCAGGGCCGCCTGCAGGGTGACCCAGGGCGCCTGCCCAGCCTTGCCCCCAGCGGGCCCAAGAAGCCCATTGGTTGGCAGAGTTCCTGGCAGGGCCCTGCGTGTCACCCCAGAGAGCACCTTCGGCCACGTGGCTCCCTGGGAGGGCAGGAAAGGAGCGAATTCAGAGAAACAGCAATTCAGAGAAAGGAGAACCTCAAGAACTGCAAGGGGGGGAGGAGAGAGAGAAAAAGAGAGAGAGAGAAATATAAAAAGAGAAAGAGAAAGAAAGAGGGAAAGAGAGAGGAGAGAGAGAAGAAAGAGAGAGAAGAAAGAGAGAGAAAGAAAGAGAGAGAGAGAGAAAGAGAAGAGAGAGAAAGAAAGAGGAGAGAGAGAAGAAAGAGAGAGAGAGAAAGAGAAAGAAAGAAAGAGAGAGGAGAGAGAGAAGAAAGAGAGAGAAAGAGAGAGAGAAGAAAGAGAGAAAGAGAGAAAGAGAAAGAAAGAAAGAGAGAGAGAAAGAGAAAGAGAAAGAAAGAAAGAGAGAGGAGAGAGAGAAGAAAGAGAGAGAAAGAGAGAGAGAAGAAAGAGAGAAAGAGAGAAAGAGAAAGAAAGAAAGAGAGAGAGAGAGAAAGAGAGAAAGAGAAAGAAAGAAAGAAAGAAAGAAAGAGAGAGGAGAGAGAGAGGCTGACGAAATGAGCCATAATGCCCAATATTTGCCAAGAGCTAAAGAGGCTGTGGGCACACCAGGGCACGCTTTCTCCAGACCCCCGAAGGAGGCCCTGAGGTCCAGAGGCTCTGGGTGGCCCAGGGGGAACCTGGCAAGCGATGGGCACCTCATATACAAGTTCCTAGTCCTCTCTGCTTGGTCCTCAGAACCTCTGCAGCCTCTTCATCATTAGCCTCTATCCTTATTTTACACACGTATCTATAATACAGAGTTTGGGTCACTTCCTTGCCACCCCCGTGGCTCCGTCTTCTTTCGCAACCCCTTGCTAATGCCTAAGGCCGAATAGACAAACGTTAAATAGCCACTGTAAGAATGTAGATTTGTGAATGGAAAAAGGGGGAAATGAAAAACAAACGGAAGCCAAGGCCTAGAGGGCTGCAGCTGAGCTGATGCTATTTATTCCACCCAAAGCCTGGGAATTTTCTTCGCAAAACGAAGCGAGCTTCCTTGGGGTGACCTTCGGCTAGAACAGGGGTCTCCAACCTTTGCAACTTTAAGTCTGAAGGACTTCAGCAAAGCTGGCTGGAGAAGTCTGGGAGCTGAAGTCCTTCAGACTTAAAGTTGCAAAGGTTGGAGAGCCCTGGGTTAGAAGATAGTTTAAAAAAAATTTTTTTAACTTTATTCAGCCCGTTCAGAGGCGTTGATGGGCACCAAGATGGAAAACCAGGTAAGATGTGTGATAGGAAAGTAGAGAACCCGCCCCAATGAAGCCCCGTCAATCATGTTTGGGAAAAAGATCCCCAAAGGAATCCAGTGAATTTCTGTCATTCCGCCCATGCACCTGGAATAACAGAATCAGAGAGTGGGAAGGGACCCTGGAGATCCTCTAGTCCACCCCCTGCTTAAACGGGAATCTCTATACCAGGGATGGCGACACTTTTCAGCCCTGAGCACCCAAAGCAGAATGCCTGGGAAACAGCGGAAACCCAAAGACCAGCTAGCCAGGGGGGCAGGCCTGGCTTCTGGTTGCTTTGGGGGGCTGTTTTCAGGATGTTTTGGGGCATTTTGGGGGGACATTTTCAGGACATTTTCACACCCTTTTTGGCCCTGTTTTCAGGCCATTTTGGGGGCATTTTCAAGCCATTTTCTCCCCTTTCAAAAGCCTCCACGGTTGGAGCCCCCCCAGCTCCCGAGCAGAACCGAAGGGAAGCTGCTGGAGGGCTCCATTCCCCAGAATCCCAGAAAGGCCCCTGCAAGGTCAGCTCAAGGACGCCGCTTCTCACCACTGCAAAAAAAAAAAACCCAGGCGTGGCAGCACCAGCCAGGCAGGCAGGCAGGCAAAAGGGCCAATTCAAGGCTCCAGAGACGAGAACCTCCTTGCCTTTTAAAGATCAAAATAATTATTTTTTAAAACATCTCAAGCCTTTTGCAATCTCACCCCAAACGTACCCTTAACGCCCGTCCGTCCCTCTGCAGATTTCGCCCGTCGCGCGCTAAACGGGATCAAAGCCCAGAATAATATTTTGATTTGTTCTGCTTTAAATGTCTGTGGGGGACGCAGCGGCTCAGGGACTAAGAGAGCCGAGATTGTCGATCAGAAAGGGGCTGGGCACTTTGGCGCTTCGAATCCCTTTTCCCTTAACCTGGAAGGCGGCCGGGTGGATTTGACCTCCGGGAGCTTTCAACAGTTTCAAAAGGGCTTTTCAGGCTTTCCCTGCAACCCTCTTAAGAACGAGGAATTATCAAGGCAGAAAGGAGTAAGTCACTAGAAGAGGATCCCCGGGACATTTAAAAAAGAACCCGAAAGTGGAAAAGAAACTTCCCCCTAAAACAACCAACATCCCACAAAGGCTTCCTTCCTTCCTCTTCTCTTTTTCCATCCCCTTCCTTCCTTCCTTCCTTCCTTCCTTCCTTCCTTCCTCTTCTCTTTTTCCATCCCCTTCCTTCCTTCCTTCCTTCCTTCCTTCCTTCCTTCTTTCCTTCCTTCCTCTTCTCTTTTTCCATTCCCTTCCTTCCTCTTCTCTTTTTCCATTCCCTTCCTTCCTCTTCTCTTTTTCCATTCCCTTCCTTCCTCTTCTCTTTTTCCATTCCCTTCCTTCCTCTTCTCTTTTTCCATTCCCTTCCTTCCTTCCTTCCTTCCTTCCTTCCTTCCTTCCTTCCTTCCTTCCTCTTCTCTTTTTCCATCCCCTTCCTCCTTCCTTCCTTCTTTCCTTCCTCTTTTCTTTTTCCATCCCCTTCCTTCCTCTTCTCTTTTTCCATCCCCTTCCTTCCTTCCTCTTCTTTTCCATCCCCTTCCTTCCTTCCTTCCTTCCTCTTCTCTTTTTCCATCCCCTTCCTTCCTCTTCTCTTTTTCCATCCCCTTCCTTCCTTCCTCTTCTCTTTTTCCATCCCCTTCCTCCCTTCCTTTTCTCTTTTCCATTTCCTTCCTTCCTTCCTCTTCTCTTTTTCCATCTCCTCCCTCCCTCCCTCCCTCCCTCTTCCCCTCCACTAACTCCTCCAAACAATAAAAATAAATCTTTTCTTTTCCTGAAAAAAGAGCATTTGGGGGCCTTGAAATATTCCGTGCCGAAGGCCATTCCAAACTTTCGACATCTCCTTCCAAAACAACGCAAGGGAATTTCCTTTCGCAAGGATGCAAAAATGCAGAAAGCAAAATCGCTTTTTCCCACCCTGCTGTGCTGGGCTACCTCCCAGAGGGGCGGCCCTGGCAGCCTCCGGAAGGGCCGCACTACAAGGCCCATCCTTCCCAGCCTGTGCAGAAGAGAGCGGCAATGGCAGGCCTCCCGAAGGCAGAGACCCCGGGGGGAGCAATGCGGAGGCCGAAGGGAGGATAGGAAGGAGCTGGCATTGGGCGATTTCCTTGAGACCAGAAGACCATCGGCTCCTTCCTTCTGCCCAAGAGCGAAATGTGGCTTTTCTTAGGCAGAGCCAGGCTTCGTTCTCCCTCAAAACAAGACCAGTTTCAGGGAGAAGATGAAAAAAGGAAAGAAGGAAGGGAAGGAAAAGAAAGGAAGGAGGAAAGAGAAGGGAAGGGAAGGAAGTCTGATGAAGAGAAGGACCAGGGGAGACAGGATAGCAGTCTTCCAATATCTCAGGGGTTGCCCCAAAGAAGAGGGAGCCAAACTATTCTCCAAGGCACCTTAGGGTAGAACAAGAAGCAATGGGTGGAAACTAATCAAGGAGAGAAGCAACTTAGAACTGAGGAGGAATTTCCTGACAGTCAGAACAATTAACCTCTGGAACAGCTTGCCTCCAGAAGTTGTGAATGCCCCAACCCTGCAAGTCTTTAAGAAGATGTTAGATAGCCATTTGTCTGAAATGGTATAAGGTTCCTGCCCACGCAGGGGGTTGGACTAGAAGACCTCCAAGGTCCCTTCCAACTCTGCTATTGTATTGAATGAAAAGGAAAGGGGAGAGGAGGGAGGGAAGAGAAGAGAAGGGAAAGGAAAGGAAAGGAAGGAAAGAAAGAAGGGAAGGAATGAAAAAGAAAGGGGAGAGGAAAGGAGGCAGGGAAGGGAAGGAGAAATGAAAGAAAAGGAGGAAAGGAAAGGGAAGGACAGGGAAGAGGAAGGGAAGGAGAAAAGGAAGGGAAGGAGAAGAGGAAGGGAAGTTTTATAGACTGATTGCTTTATCATAAGGCCCATTGGCATCTCCTCTCCATAAAAACGCAGAGAGATTAAAAAAACATCATAATAATAGTTGTATAGATAACAACGGCCATAAAAATAAATTGAGCGATTGGGGCCCCTTGCAAACCAGAGGCCCCGGGGGGGGGGGGACTTTGCTCCAAGGGCCCAGGGTGGGGGGGTCAAAAGTCCACTTCGCATCAGATGAAAGCCGATTGGAAAACGAAAGCTGGGGGAGGGGGGAGATGGGGAGGCTGCCCGTTTCCCCCTCTTCTTCTTGGGCCCAGGGGGGGTCCTGAGCCAGCCCCCCCTCCCTTCCCCGACTTCCGCCCGATGCTCCTTGCCCCCCAGCGCATGACGGCAGTCCAGGCCCCGAGCACAGGAAACAGATGGGGCTGGGGGGGGGGGGGCGCATATCCCGCCCGAAGGAAGGCTGAGAGCCAGCCAGGCAGGAAATCACAACAACAACCCCCCCACCACCACAACAAGAGAGCCAGAACCTCCCACCCCCCCATTGATCCCCAGGCAGTTGTGCAAGGGGAGGCCCTGGGGGAGTCCCCAGAGGAAGCAAAAGGCTGAGACAGCAAAAAGAGACGTGTGTGTGTGTGTGTGTGTGTGTGTGTGTGTGTGTGTGTGTGTGTGTGTGTAGAGAGGTGTGTGGTTTGGGGGGGGGGCAAAAATCAGCCAGTTGGGAGCAAGCATCCCCAAATGTGTCAAGGAAAGACACAGGCTTTGTAATTGGAATATCCACTTTGCGCCTCTGGAGACAGGAATTCCCCCCCCCCCCCCGGAAATAACCCCCACATGCAAACAAGACCAGGAAACACCCCCCCCCAAAAGGCAGGAGTTAACAACCGACTGTCCCTCTCTTTTTTTTCAACTTGGTGCCCCTCGGAAAACAAGCAACCATCCAACCAACCTAGAAAACATCCAGTACACACACACACCCTCCCTCCCTCCCTCCCTCGGGGTAGCGGAGTTTCCAAGCGAAGCAGAGCCGGGTGGGGAGAAATCTTCAGCTGTGTGGTTGGAAAGCTGGGCCCAGCCCCCCCCCTTCCCCCCCCCCCAGCCCCAAAGGTCCTCAGCCGGAAATGACCAAGGATGGAAAAAAGTTGTGGTTGCATGAATGACAAAGCTTTTGACACATCTGGCCTTGCTTGGGCTGCTTGCAAAACTCCCAAAGGAAAAGGGCCCCCAGATGACACAACGCCCCCCCCCCAAGGCCCAGCCCCCCCCCCCCCCCCCCCCCGTCGGCTTTCCTGGCAGCCTTCGAAGAAGAAGAAAGCGGAGGAGCAGAAGAGCAGAAAGCGGAAGAAACCTGGAGAAGCAGCTTTGATGTCAGGTGTGACCCTGGTTTGGAGCCCCCCCCCCCTGCTCTCCTCCTCTGGGGGAGGGGCTCCAGACCAGAGTCACACCTGACATCAAAGCTGCTTCTCCAGGCGTTGCCATAAAGCAAGGATCTACAACTTGGGCCACTTTAAAACTGGTGGACTTCAACTCCCAGAATTCCCTGGCCAGCCAACGTGAATTCTGGGAGCTGAAGTGCAAAACGAACTATGCACAAGAAGAAGATGTAAAAGAGGAAAACCTGGATAACGCTTTGTTTATAAAAGAAGTTAAAATATGTAATAAAAAATAAAAAAAACTTTATTTCGAAGAAGAGGAAGAGGGAGGAGGAGGAAGAGGAGGAGAAGGAGAAGGAGAAGGAGAAGGAGAAGAAGAAGAAGAAGAAGAAGAAGAAGAAGAAGAACAACAACAACAACAACAACAACAACAACAACAACAACAACAACCACAACAACTCATGCCATGCAAGGAAGCTTCCTCCAGGATCTCAGATGGTCCTTGAGGGCCTTCAGGATGCTAGGAAACGGTGTGGAGGAGGAGGAGGAGGACCCTCCATTTGCTAATTCTCGGATGGGGCTCACCCAGAGTTGTTGGGGGGAGGGGGGTGGTGAAGAGTCCTCTCTGACCCCCAGGGTGAAGACGTCGCTTCGCACCGAGCTTCAAGCCAAGGCCTCCTCCTCCTCCTCCTCCTCCTCCTCAACCTGCCTCTCACCAGAACATCTGGATGACATAAACAACTGCAAATATTTCCATAGGAAACGCAGATGTTGCTGGGAATTTCAGCTTGGCTGTAAATACCACATTGGACACTAGCAAAAATGGACAAGCCAGACCTTGAGGAGGCTGTTGGGGGGGCCGGGGGGGAAGCTTTCCTGGCCTAGCTGAGCCCAGCCTCGGTGTTGCTCCCCCCATCAGCTGCCTTTGGGGCTGGGGGCTCCCGTAGACGCTGAAGGCAGGCGAAGCAGGCCCACGCAAAGCTCCCGGGCCTCTGCTCTCCCTCCTCCAGACCCTCAAAACTTTCTTTCACCCCCCATCCTGGAGAGCCTCCAGGCCCCCAACAGAAGAAGGGAGGGGAAAGAGAAAAAAGAAAGAGAAAACTTCTTGCAAACTTTGCTAGACTTGTGTTGCGCAACCAGGTCATATTGGAAGTCTCCAAAGGCCGGAAGAAAAGTGCCTTCAACGAATTTCGGAGATGAGGAGGCGGCTGCTGACCGACGTGGTTCCCCTTTTGCTCTCAAAGAAAATCTGCTCACTCAGAATCGGTGAGTGCGAGGGCGAAATTTCCAGGCTCTGGTACGAAACGGGACCGACCCACCGATAAACCTTTGTCCCGGCACAAAACTCAGGCCAGGCTGTGCATGTCCCTCTCTTACAATACAATACAGTAGCAGAGTTGGAAGGGACCTTGGAGGTCATCTAGTCCAACCCCCTGCCTAGGCAGGAAGCCCTATGCCATCTCAGATAAATGCCTATCCAACATCTTCTTAAAGACTTCCAGGGTTGGGGCATTCACAACTTCTGGAGGCAACTTCTGTTCCACAGATTCATTGTTCTAACTGTCAGGAAATTCCTCCTCAGTTCTAAGTTGCTTCTCTCCTTGATTAGTTTCCACCCATTGCTTCTTGTTCTGCCCTCAGGGGCTTTGGAGAATAGCTTGACTCCCTCTTCTTTGGGGCAACCCCTGAGATTTTGGAAGGCTGCTATTAATGTCTCCCCTGGTCCTTCTTTTCATTAAACTAGACATTCCCAGTTCCTGCAACCGTTCTTCCTATGTTTTAGCCTCCAGTCCCCTAATCCTCTTAGTTGCTCTTCTCTGCACTCTTTCCAGAGTCTCCACATCTTTTCGACATCGTGGCGACCAAAACTGGATGCAAATATTCCAAGTGTGGCCTTCCCAAGGGTTTATAAGGGGGCATTAACCCTTCACGTGATCTTGACTCTTTGCAAGGCTGCATTTCCCGAGAAATGCGAAAACTCCCCTTGAGCCTCCCAAGGAAAGAGGGTGCCCAAATTCCCCAGCTAAAATATCAATATAATGACAGCGTTTTGTTTTAAAAATATATCATTATCTTAGGAACGTGGGGGTAAAAAAGAGAGGAACAACCTGGGGCAAGACCAGGAGAGCATCCGCTGGGGATAATCCAGCTGTAATATATAAATAAAGTCAACAAAGACAAGAGTAATAAAGGCCAGATTAAAAAACCTAATCAATAAAGAACCCAACTTGCACTTTGAGGAATTGTGGATGGGCTCATTTTCCGTTTCCCCCACCTGTCGGCTTTCAAATTAATCAGACTGGATGTTCGGTTCCCCCTCCTCCTCTTCCTCCCCCCCCCCCCAACTTGGGAGCAGCTGCCTGACCACAGCATGGAGTCCCAGCTCTGCCCACCAGCCGTGGGATGCCAGCCCTTCTGGGCACCAACTCAAAGACCTGAGCAGGCAGCAGCCAAGCCAAACTGCCCATCGCCTTCTCCTCCTTAAGAGCCAGGCGAAAAGAGGGAGCAGGCACCCTCTCCCCCCCCCCCCCCCCCGGTCAAGGGAAAGGCCACCCCGTTTTGGGGGGAAAGTGAAGAGGAAGCCCAGAGCGCCACTTTTAGCATTTGGGAAGGGGGGGGAGGCGGTGGGCACCCCCCCCCCAAACCCGGCGTGGCGTTTTCTGCCAATCCTCCGCCAACTTCTGCTGAATTCCCCATTCACCGCCTGCCTGGAGGGATGAATGGATTTCTGTTCCCATCGCAGAGCCTTGCAAGAGGTGGGAGACGAGGCTGCCTTCCCCCCCACCCCCCACCCCCAAAACATTTCCATTTCCACCATCCCTTTTCTCTCTAACTGGTGTCGACCTTCCTGGGGTGGCTAAAAGAAAGTCGGCAGGAGGGGAGACAATTCCCTATTTTTATTCTCTGCTTGGGAAAAAATCCAGATTATTTTCGGCCTATTTCCTAGAGGTCTTGATGGAGGTGGCATCTAAGAGGCCTCCTGGCTTCCAGGTTGGGGTCCTTGGCTCACCGGGGAGGGGGAGGGCAGGGCATTTGGCAGCCAAAGTAGGGATGGAAACCCTGCAGGAACCTTTTGAAGATCTTGCCCACCACGAGTGGCGCCAACCGAATGACAACAAGGCCACTGTTGGGGGCATCGGACTTCCAGCTGATCTGGGTACCCGCCCAGGCAAGAGCAGCTTAGGAAACCAACTTGAAGGCACAACAAATTTAATAAATGAAATGAAAAATAAAATAGACACATCCAGCCAATGATATTCCAGTAAGATAAGAATCCCAAAACAAGGAAAAGTGGAAAAAACAAGTTCTGGAACTCGGAGCCTTTGAAAGATCTCAGATGGGTTCAAGATCATAATTGGGCATTGCGGGAACGCCACCCTCAAAATGCACCAGTTGAGAGATGAAAAGAGAGAACCACCACAACCAAAAAGGAAAGGAAGAGAGGAGGAGAGGAGAGGGAAGGAAGGAAGAGGAGAGGAGAGGAGGGCTGGACGGGATAGAAAAGAAGAGAAGGTAGGAGGGGGAAGAGGAAGAGAGGAGGAGAGGAGAAGGAAGGAAGAGGAGAGGAGAGGAGGTCTGGACGGGATAGAAAAGGAAGAAGAGAGGGTAGGAGGGGGAAGAGGAAGAGAGGAGGAGAGGAGAAGGAAGGAAGGAAGAGGAGAGGAGAGGAGAGGAGGGCTGGGCGGGATAGAAAAGAAGAGAAGGTAGGAGGGGGAAGAGGAAGAGAGGAGGAGAGGAGAAGGAAGGAAGGAAGAGGAGAGGAGGGCTGGACGGGATAGAAAAGAAGAGAAAGTAGGAGGGGGAAGAGGAAGAGAGGAGAGGAGAAGGAAGGAAGGAAGAGGAGAGGAGAGGAGGGCTGGACGGGATAGAAAAGGAAGAAGAGAGGGTAGGAGGGGGAAGAGGAAGAGAGGAGGAAGGGAGAGGGAAGAAGGAAAGGGAAAGGAGAGGAGGAAGGAAGGAAGTGGAGAAGGGAGGGAGGGAGAAAAGAAAGAAAAAAATAGGATGGTGATAATACAAATTAGAGCCCGCATCGTTCGAGAGACCCCAAATCCCCCCATCAGATCTAAGCACGAAGACTCCGATTCCCCCCATTCCTGGGATCTGTTTCCCAAAGGATCACTGATTTAACACGGAGGCCCCATTCGGCCCAAACCCCACAGCTGCTCCCATTGATCCAAAACTGCTTTGAGAAAGCACTGAGGCCCAGGTCCTGGCCTACTTTTGGGGGTCAGAAATGTAAGGATCTGGTCATTGATTGGGTGCCTCTTCCACCTGACGGGGGTTTGGGAAAGAGAAGGATCCCTGGGCATCCAGAGGGAAGGGGAGGGGGGCATTTGCAAGCATGGAGGGGGCTTACCTTGGGGGGATCAAACAGGGCCAAGGCGTAATCCTGCCGGTCGGGAGACCCTTCCTTGTACAAAACTAGCCGGCATTTCTGCCAGCGGGTCCCACTGTCTTCCATCAGCATCATATACTTCAGGTTCCCGTCTTTCTGGATCGGCCAGGAGCGCTCCCTGGAGACGGCCCACGGGAAGATCTTCCGGGCCAGGCCGGATCTCAAAACCAAGTCCGCCATCTCCCCTTCGCCAGGGCCCGGCTCCGAGGATCTCCGGCGGAACAAGCTGCGCCAGCTCCTCCGCAGCCGGTCCAGAGAAAAATGTCTCCTGACGGCCCGCGGAGAGGCGGGGGCCGCCAGGTCTTCAGAACTCCAGGACTTGGGAAGTCCACCGGAGCGGACCTCGGCGGCCCGGTTGACCTGGTCCGACAAGTCCACCTCGGCCTTGGTCCCAACCATGACCGAGGAGCCCTCCGCATGTTTCTGGCCCGTCTCCCGGTAGTCCCGCACTCCGCGGAAGGGCAGGATGTGCAGGGGCTCCGTACCGCGCGTGTCCTTCACCTCGTGGCGGAAATACTGCTGGAAGAGGTCCGCAAACTGAAGGGAGAAGTTCTCGGCGGCCAAAACTTCCTGCTGGGGGTTCTCGCTGACGAAGTGGAGGTACTCCCTGGCCAGCTCTCGGGCGGTGCTGATGGCGTGCTGCTTGCAGAAGTCGTCCCACCCGCCGGGGTCTCCGGAGTCGCCTGATGGGACCGCGTGTCCATTCATGGCCGAGTCTGCAGATCTGCGGGTGGCGTTCTACGGAGGAAAGGAGGGCCGGACACACAGACAACAGGGAAGAGAAAAGGGGTGAGGATCTTGCGAGTTGTAAGACTGATTCAGGACAAAGAGCAGAGGTGGTCAGTCCGGGAAGCTGGGGGTCATGTGGGGGAAAGGGCAGCCCTTCGAGGGGCGCTGTGAGTAAGACGCCATCTTACTGCAGGCCCCACGGACCTTCAACGGTGACGTACAACTGGTAGACGTAACCAACTCAATGACAAACTAACCAAATGGATGGGCCCAGCCAATCGAAACAGAGAGGAAACACCACTCTCTTCTAGCACTGATGATGTTACATAGTTGGGTCATGAAACGTCTGCAAGAAAACCACTAAAATCAGGGAACACCAAGGAGCCCACAGTTTCTTCCTCCTCCTCCTCCTCCTCCTCCTCCTCCTCCATCTCCATCATTCTGCAAACCCCATTCCTTCTAACACTGATTGTGTTACTTAGTAGGGTCATGAAACGTCTGCAAAAAAAACCAGGCTCAGAGAGCACCAAGCCCCCCAGAGTTGTCCTCCTCCCCCTCCCCCTCCAAACCCCTCTCCCACCTAGCACTGATTGTGTTACCTAGTAGGGTCATGAAACGTCTGCAAGAAAACCACCCAGCTCAGAGGGCTCCATGGAGCCCGTAGTTCAGCCTTGAGCTACAAAGATTCTACTCGTCCAACTGGTTAGCTCGGTGGGGCAATTCTTGGACATCTCCCAGGGGTCCTCCGCTCCTCAACCCAACTTCATCAGAAGCGCATAAGCCGCCTCCAGGACCTTTCGCCAGATCTCTCGGGATCCCCTCCAAAAGCTCTCCCTACCCAGAGGGAGATGCCCCAAGGAGGGATCGGGGCCCGTCTGGCCCTTTGAAGCTGCTTATGAACTCCTGGAGCAGAACCGAGGCTCTTCAAACACGACCTGACACGTCCCGCAGAGAGTGAGCAAGAAGGGAGCCTCCCATCGACATTCCTAGACAGCAGCCATGCCGCCGAGAGGAGGAAGGACGGACAGAAAGGCAAACCAGGGAGGAAGCTGCCAAACCGGTTTTCTCTAAGAATTGGCTCCTTTTCTTTGCCAACGGGATCTACACCAACATCCCTCTCTCTTCGGGTGGATTCAGCCCCCGTTTCTCCTCCACCTCGCCCACTTGAGGATCGGTGGGCTTCAACTCTGGGCGTCTACATGGCTGGGGGATTCTGGGGGCTGAAGCCCACGCCTCTTCCAGTGGCTTCGGGTTCTGCCACCTCCGAGTGGCACGGCTGGCTGGGGGATTCGGGGAGTGGAAGCCCCACCTTCAAGGGGCCAAGGTTGAGCAATGCTAGTTGAACGGGGAGATCCATGTTCCCACTTCTCTTTGCCATGACAGACTGGGCAGTCCTCTCTGCCTCCAACAACTCTCTGGTTTCCCTAAACATAATGGAATGGAGGAGTTGGAAGGGACCTGGGAGGTCTTCTAGTCCAACCCCCTGCTCAAGCAGGAGACAACACACCCGTGATGGCGAACCTATGGCACGTGGGCCAGAGGTGGCATGCACAGCTTTTTCTCGGGGCATTGTCTGCTTTGTGGTCTCCGATGCGCACCTGCGCACTGGCCAGCTGGCCTTCGTGGGCCCTGGAGCACTGGAAAACGGGATCCAGGCTGTTTTTTGGGTCGTTTTTGGGCCGAAAATTGGCCGGAAAACAGCCAGAAACGGCCAGAAAAAGGGCATGCGCATGCCGGCCAGGTGGTCTTTGGGATTTTGATTCTCTGGCGCACACACGCATATGCATGCGTGCGCGGTCCAGTTTGGGCATTCGGTGCCAAAAAGGTGGGTCATCCCTGCCCTGTACCACCTCTGGACAAACCTCTTCTTAAAAAGCTCCAAGAGACGGAGCCCCACAATTTCTGGAGGCCAACCATCCCATGGATCGTTCCAACTCTCCAACCCAGCATGGAGCCCTCTCCTCTTTGCACTACAGGCCAGATGTAACCATGGAAATCACCTGATCCTTCCATCCTCTTCCTGCATCTCTGAATGGTGCCCAGCTGGGAAAAGACAGATGCTCCACCCAAACCCACCACTAGCTTCATCTTCTCTCTGAGGAGCCTCACGCTTGCAAAAAAAGAAGAACCTCCCCCCTAGCACTGAGGGGTCCCCTCAGGTGTGCAAAACCCCCAGCCTGAACCTCCCCCGGCCTCAGCTCAGCCCGAGGGTGCAATTTATGTCCATTCGCTCCGAAACTTTGCAAAGTTCCCAGGCCAGAGGCGGCCTGAGCCTCTCTCGGCTTCCTGCACAACGGCTTGTTTTAGCGTTGTCAGGCACCGTTTCTGAAACAGGAAGCCCCGGGCGTGTTGTGTTGTGTCCCCACATTGCCGCCCTCGTGCCAGCAGCAGGCCTCAGGCCTTCCTCGCCCACAAGCGTGGGCCGCCCGGGGAGCCACCTTGAGGAAGTCTTCCCGAGGGGCCGAATGGGTTTTTCCTTCCCCAAAAAAGCAAAACAAAACACAGCTGTGGCCGACTTGTGTCGCCGTCCCAGCCGTTGTGAGGGAGCGCACAGAATGCCCCTGGATTCCCCTGAAGTGTAGAGCAGTGCTGGAGTGTGTACGTACACCAACAAGCCCACACCCACAACCCCAGCGCTTTCGGCTTTCGGTTAAGCAAGCTGGGCCCTTTTGGACGTGCCCGAGTGAGATCAAAATCAACAGAGGGCTCCTCTCTCTTTCTCGGCGCTGTGTTTATACAGGGGGTGTGTGCGTGTATGTGCACACCTCTGGGCTGGCTCCTACCTGTGCAAAGCCACCCCCAGTGGAAGGCCTCCCAATGACCGACTTTACACGGAGTCTTCACCTGAGGTTCGCAAAGCACCAGGCTAGTGTTGTGCGTCTTCCCACAACCAGCCCTAAGCCGGCCCAGCACAACAAGGCGTGAAGCGGTGTCACCAACCCTCCTGCCTCCTGCCAAACTTCCAAGGAACTGAGCAGGCACAGCGCCCGGGCTTTTGCTTCTGGCTCTCCCTTCTTAAAAGGGGAACTCATCGGCCACCCACCCACCCTGAGCCCTGCTGTAACCACTACGCCTCGCCCGGCCGCTTTTCCATTCAGGAGAGAGGGTAAAAGAGGCCGTTCCCAATTCAAGGGTGCAGATCAAGGATGGAAGAAGGAACCGGATACAAGAGAAGACCTGGGCACTTCACCATGATGCCCCTTTCCTTCTCACCCTCCCAAGGCTCCGACTACAGGGCCCATGATGCCCAGCCTGGCTGGCAAATGGACAGGGGTGAGTGGAACGCCTGTCCCCAAAGCTCTGGAAGGCCCCCACTGCCTGGTCCCCCACCCCCGGGCTTTGGCTCTGCACCCGCAGCCTCTGGCCCAGTCAGGTGGCCGTAGTGGGGAGATGTTGGTGGGCATCACGTGGCTTCTAAGAGGACGCCGGGGGCCACAAAGCCGAAGGGGGGGGGGGGGGGAAGAGCATGCCAAGCCCACAGGAGGCCCCTGGACGGGCTTAAGAAGCAGAGACCCCGAGGATTCCACGGAGAGCCCGTCTCCTGACTGCCAAATAAAAGGCCTTCCTTGTAAGCAGCAGCGGAGGCGAAAGCCCAATGGCAGAGTGGGAAGGGGCCCTGGAGGTCTTCTAGCCCAACCCCCTGCTCAAGCCCCTTCCAGACAAATCAAAAACCTCCACAACTTCTGCAGGCAGCTGCTGCCCCACCGATTCATTGTTCTCCGGAAGCCAGGAAATCATTCCAGGTTGCTCCTCTCCTGGGTTCTCCCTAAGCCTCACTTCCCCCCCCCCCCCAAAAAGGCCTGAACTCAGCCGGTGGGGCTTGCAGGGGCCCAGCAAGCTTAAACAAGCCTCAACACCAGGGAGCCTTTAGGCACTGGGGGAGTGGGAGGCCAAGACACTGGAGCCCTCCCCGTGCCCCTCTCCTAATTGGGGGAGTGGGGGGGGGCACTTCACTAGCCAGCCACGGCCACCGTCCTTGCCAAAAAAAAAGGAAGGGAGGGGGGAAAAACCCCACACAAGCTTTCCAAACCAACCCAAGAGACGCCAGGAGGAGCCGAACTTCCATGCCGCAGAGTTAACGTGCTTCGTGCAGCCGGTGCCCGAGGCGCTTGCCCCCACGGGGGCCCCCCAGCTCTGGGTCTATCTGTGTGCCCAGCCTGCCAATGACTCAGCACCACGCTTCCTCCCAGACGCAACGCCAACGTCCTCCCGTCCTGCAGGGCCAGGGGTCCCTGGGAAAGAGGGGTGGGCAGGGCCCTCCAGCCTGCCCCTACTAGGGCTTCCTCGGCTTCTCCGCACCTCCCCCCCCCCCCCCAGGAGAGGGGCCATCTTTGCAGGGGCTTTTCCACCGACCCAAAAGGCGGAGAAGAGAGGAGGCTGAACCGTAAGAAGAAGCGAGCGGAGGCAGGACCTGGCTTTGGCCAGCCGAGAGGAGAGAAGGGCCAGGAGGGACAGGGGAACAGAGCTCCCTACTTGAGGGGCTGCCCCAGAGAGGAGGGGAGGAGGGTCCACTCGTTTTTTTACAGCACCAGAGGAACCGCGGATGGAAACTCAACCAAGGAGAGAAGCAATCTGCAATGAAGGAGAAACTTCCTAACTTGACAATGATGAGCCGGCGGAACTGCTTGCCACCCAGGCGTTGTGGCCGCTTCACCCACCGGAGGTTTTGAAGAAGAGACTGGACAGCCGCCTCTTTGAAATCACCGGAGGTCTCCTGCCCGAGCAGGGGGTTGGACTAGAAGACCTCCGAGGTCCCTGCCGGCTCTATTCGCAGGGAAAACCGGGAGAGGTGCCTGTCTGGGCCCCATTGCTGGAGGAGCTCAACCTGGCCCCAGATTCTTGCACAAGTCTCGCTGGCGTTCCCATGCAATGAACACACACGCACACACACACACACGGGGAGCAGAGCCGTGCCCTGACGCAGCCCGAAGTTACATAAGTCGGCTCCCGCGTCACAGAGCCGAGGATCTCGGTGGAGTCTGGCGGGCGGGCAGCCTGCCCCCTCAGGGAGGGAGGGGTTTAGAGGAGAGGAGCATCCGCCTTTGCAGAGCCCCCCCCCCCCAAGAACCTGAGGCTGCAGGGGGGGGGAGCGCTTTGGCGGCTGCAGCTCGACACAGGAAAGGACGGATGGGAGGCACGTTTGCAGCAGCCCAACCAAAATAGACCGTCTCTGCCCCCCCCTTGAACCCTCTTTTTTTTCTGCTTTCAAACACACAATGGCTTCACACACACACACACACACACACACACCGCTGAACTTGCACAGTGGAAGGAAGGCCCCTCCCAAACTTCCCCTTGTTATGAAAGGCGCCTGGGCCCGGTGGGAAGGGGTGTTGCCTATCAGCAGGCATGGCCATGGGGAGGGGGGGGGGGAGGAAGAAGAGGGTGGAAAGAGCGAAGGACTGTACACACACACACACAACCAATTCACCCTGCGCACCCTCCCATGCCTAGAAAGGCAGCCTGCGTTCCCTCTGGAGCAGAGGGGAGAGATCTGAACCCAGCACATGGGTCTCCTGCTGGAGCACGGGGTGGGGGGGCGGACTAGAAGACCTCCAGGGGTCCCTTCCAAGTCTGATGTTTGTGAAGCCCTAGCTATGGCTTGGCTTTCTTCCACCGTCCCCCCTTCCTGGCCTTCCGCAGGGGGGGGGTACATTGGGCAAATTATTTTTTATTTTTCGAATTTATACCCCGCCCTTCTCCTTGTTAGGACTCAAAGCAGAGCAGCAGGAGAAGCCAGGCCGGATCTGCAGCGCCCAACGGAAGGAAGCCAAGGGAGAAAAGCCAAGGAAGGGAGCAGCCTCCTCTTGAACCCGGGTCCGTCTCAGAAAAGTTCCTGCTGGAGCAGAGAGGTCTACCTGGGTGCCCCCCTGGGAGTTTCCTGGGCATCCCCCAGCTGCCCCGGGGGGAGGAGGGCCAATCCTGGCCAGCCCCAGCCCCACTGCCCACAAAGCCAGCTTGCAACCCAGACGGCAAGTGGCTCACGGCTGCGATGGAACGTAGCCCCCGAAGGCCATTTCTGATAAGCTTCCGAGAAATCTGGTCAGGAGGAGAAGCCAGGATGGGGGCGTCTCGCTCAGATCTCAGTTTAATCCAGGACTATCCAACTTTGGCTGCTTTAAAGCTCCCGGGACTTCAACTCCCAGAATCCCCCAGCCGGCGTTGCTCGCTTTCCTGGCTTTCTCCTGTGCAGCTACTTGCTGGCTGGGGAATTCTGGGAATGGAAGTCCCACAAGCCTTACGAGAGGCCACAGTTGGGACGGACGGAGGGACACAGCTTTGACTCCAAGGTTTGCAAAAAATAACCACCGCTCCAAGGGATTGGCCAAGCAAGGGGAGAGCCCCATGGGCTTTGGGGTTGCTCCCCCCCCCTCTTCCAAGTCTTTGGACTCCCCCCTTTGAGGGCCTGTGAGGTTTGGGCTGCCCCATCCTGACCAACGCCCCCCACCCCCAATAGACTTTTCCTAAGCCCCCACAAGCCCTTTTCCTTTCTCTTTTACCCCTCCCCTTCCTACAGCCCCCCCCCCATGCCACCATTCCAAAAAAGGGCCCACCAATGGGAATTCTCCGAAGAAAGAGAAGAATAAAAAACTTCCCCCCTTCTGCATTTCCTCTCGCGCGCCCCCCGCCCCCCCAAGGGCCTGCTTCTGGGAAGGGGGAGCATCCAGATGTGGGGCAGCTGTTTGGAGCAAGCCTGCTTCCTCCCCCCCCCCCAGAGTCTCCCCGGTTGCAAGCCTTCCTCGCTTTGATGGAGGGGGGGAGGAATCCCCCGGGCCCCGTTTCCCAGACGGCCCCCCCCTCTCGCTTCAGGCCACCCCGGTCCCCAAAGGGGGCGCTCCGAGAGATGCCCCCCCCAGGTCTCCCGCGGAAGCCCCCCCCCCAGGCTGCCCGTCCTGGGTGTGTGTGTGTGAGAGTGTCGTTCCCGGGCTCCCCCCCCCCCCCCCAGTGCCTGCGCAGAAGCCCCTTCCCGCTTTTGGGGAGGGGGCGCCCCTCCCTTTCCCTCCCCAGGGGTGGGGAGGGGGGGCTTCCCCCAAAGGGACCCCCCCAGTGCAGCCGCCCCTCCCCCCCTCCCTCCCCCCCTCTGCACGTGCTTCGCAGACCCCCCCCTCCCCTCCCCTCCTCTCCCCGCGGAAGCGAAAGCGGCCGCCGACCCACCTGCGCTGGAAGCGGCGCCCCTCGGCCATGCTGCCCGCGGACGGAGCGCCGCGCCGTCGGAGGAGCCCGAGGAGGAGGCGGAGGCGGAGGCGGGCGAGGGGCGGGCGCCTTCCAAGCAGCCCCGGCCCGACGCCTCCCTGGCGGGCGCGAGAGCGGAGCAGAGGCGGCGCCGGCTGGAAGGGGCGGACGGGCAGGAGGCAGCCGGCGGGGGAGGGCGGCACCGCTTCGCTTCCTCCAGCTGGGCGGGCGGACGGAGCGGGGGGGGGGGGACAGGGGCTTTCCTCCCACCCCCCTTGCCGGAGCCCTCGGGGAAAGGAGGACGCCGCCTGGGAAAGCTCCATGGATTGGGGGGGTCTGCATTCCACGACGGGGGGGGAGGAGAGATGGAGACCCCCGGGCAGGGAACACCCCCCCCCCCATGCTTCTCTGGGGAATAGACCGAGCCCCAGCGAAGGTGGGAAGCCTCGGATGGGATGCGGGGAGAGAGGGGGTCCCTTCTGCCCGGGCTCCTTGGAGGAAGCGGAGCAAGGGGCGCAGAATTCGCACTCTCTTCCCCACCAGCAAGCCAAGCAGCCCCGCGGTCAGTGCCCTCTGCAGAAGGGGCAGAGGGGGGGGGGGGGCTCAAGCCATGCCACCCACCCACCTTCCCCTTAATAAGGGAAGGGTCCTTAGCTTGGAAGCCCAGCCTGTCTCTACCTTGGCAAACTTTGAAGACTTCAATTCCCAGAATCCCCCGGCTGCAACCTTGGCAACTCTGAAGACTTGTGGACTTCAATTCCCAGAATTCTTAAAAGTTGCCAAGGTTGGAGTCTCCTGCCCTACAGTTGCAAAGGCCAAGCAAGACTTTTAATTCTTGAAATCTCCCCTTGGAGCCATCAAAGACACCGCCGGCTTTATTTCTGCTATTTGTCCAAGCAGTCAGAAAGTCGTTTAATAAAATAAAATAAAATAAAATAAATAAGGGTTTGCAAAGCTGTTTGCCTTTATTGTATTTTAATGGCACCAGGATGAAAATTAAGAGCTGCGTTTTAACCCAGGAACTTCCCAAGCTGGGCAGTATGAAACAAAGGCGCCTGTATTTTCAGAAGGCGGGACGGGAAGTCACATTTTTTGGTGTAGTCTTGTTAACTTGGTTGGCCTGATTGCCGGGCAGGTTAAACATAGTCTTGAATGGCTCAATTATTCGCCAAAGTCAAAGAAGAAGCGCTCAAAAACTCTGGCCAAACTTAATGCATTGGACCACTGCAGTTGGGTTCAAGGCAAAAAAAGAGAGATTGTAGTTCCACATCATGGATGAGACTAAATGGGACATGGTTGAAACACGCCACACAATACAACTGCGGGGAAATTGCTCTCTGTCTGGCTTTGTTTACTCTGGACTTTTCCTGCAGACGTCTTTTAAGCCAACCTTTCTCAACTTAGGCTGGCTTTAAGCATGAGAGGCTTACAATGCTTGGCAAGGCACACTTTACCGCTTGATAAGCCTGCTTTGAAGGATTTTGCGCCCTCCCTTAGAAAAAATAATATTGCTAAACACCCCTTAATGCCCTTAAGCCTTGCAAACATGCTCTTAAAAGCCGCCTTGCAAATGAATGGATGTGGCTCGAGCGCCATCTAGTGGCCGGATCGATAACTAGCATGAGCCCGTTGCAGGGATAATCTATATAACCGTGGCAACTTTAGGACGCGTGGACTTCAACTCCCAGAATTCCTCGGCCAGCGCATGCGCTGGCTGAGGAATTCTGGGAGTTGAAGTCCACGCGTCCTAAAGTTGCCACGGTTTTGGAGACCCCTGTTCTATGCGGCTTCAACTGCCGCAATTATAATGATAAATATATTGTAAATATGCATAATAGTACAGGGAGCCCTCGGCTTACAACAGCTCATTTAGCGACCGTTCAAAGTTACAACCGCGGTGGGAAAAGTGATAGGACCGTTTTTCGCAGTGACGCCCGTGCATCCCCGCAGTCACGTGATCAAAATTCAGGCATTGGGCAACTGTCTCATATTTACGACGATTGTGGTGTCCCAGGGTCACATGATCCCCTTTGGCCACCACCTGGCCAGCACAGTCCAAGGGAAAGACAGATTCACTTAACAACGGAGTTCCTTATCAACTGCAGCAAGAAAGGTCGTAAAACAGGGCAAAACTGGCTTAACCAAAGTTTCATTCAGCAACATAATTTTGGGGCTGAATTGTTGTATGTCGAGGACAGCCGGCATTGCAAAAACCCGAAAGGTAGATATTTGTGTGTGTAGATACACACGAATACAAGTGTGGCCAAAAGGAAATCAGTTTGTGAATTCTCCTCCAGGCTTAAAAGACCTTTAGCCCTGTTTTCCCCTTAAGGGGAGGGATCTTAAGTAAATAGAGTCCTTGGGTGGAGCACCTACTACAAGGACAAAGGCAAAATGCATTGCTAAATTGGCCCCGCCCACTCAGTCACGGGAACGCCTAGCCACGCCCACCCAGCCCATCTGGGCCCCCAATATGTGAGGGACCATGAATCACCCCCCCCCACCACCACCACCACTGTTCAAAAGGTTTGAGGACCCCTGGTATATAGTATAGTATAGTGTATGTATTCTAAATATATATAGAAGGGTGGCTATGACGCTGAGCTTGTCAATCAGAAAGGTCGGCTGTTTGGCGGTTCGAATCCTGAGCGCTGCCTAACGGAGGGAGCTCCCGTGACTTGTCCCAGCTTCTGCTAACCTAGAAGTTCGAAAGCAGGTAAAAATGCAAGTAGACACATAAGGACCACCTTTGGTGGGAAGGGAACAGCACTCTGTGCGCCTTCGGCATTGAGTCATACCGGCCACAGAGACGTCTCCGGACAAGCACTGGCTCTTCGGCTTTGAAACAGAGATGAGCAGCGCCCCCTAGAGTCGGGAATGATGAGCACATACATGCGAGGGGAACTTTTACATTTATTTTTATATACCCTAAATCTGACTTAACTGGAGCTCGCTCCCCACCTACTCTAGCCACCCAGATGTCTAGGGAGCGTCTCACCCATCCAGGTGATGGTGGTCCCAAGGGGGCTTTTTCAGGAGGCACCTGGACTTTCTGGTTTTTTTCTCTGAAGACCTTTCGCTTCTCCTCCAAGAAGCTTCTCCAGCTCAGGGTTAGAACAGAATCGGAATTCTTTCTTGGCCAAGTGGGGATTGGACCCTCAAGGGATTCGTCTTTGGGGCAGAGGCTCCCTGTGTTCATACAAAGACAAGGAGATCCATTCCGCAAGGATCCTAAAGTACAACAACCAATGATGGTCATAGGGGACCAATAAGCAACCAATACACATCCTAAGGATCCTTCCCTTCCTTAGGTCCCTGGGCCTTCTGGAGCCATTCGGCCACCTGTACTTCTGCTTACTGAGCGGAAGAAGCTCCTGGGAGGAGAAGCGAAACGCCTTCAAAGGGAAAAAGGAAAAGGCCAGTTGCCTCGGGCGGAGAAGCACCTGGCCAGGTGAGCGCCTGCCCGGAGAGTTCCGCGGAGGTCGTTGGGAACCCCCAGCCAAGGCGCCCGGCGGCTTCTCCCAGCGGCCAGCCCGGCGGAGGGCAGGGGAGGGGGCTCTGCAGGGCCGGCGGGAAGGAAGCGGAAGGCCGGGGGCGGCCAGAGCCGAAGCCAGCCCAGCCTCCCCCTTCCCAGCGCTGGGAGAGCCGAAGGAGGCGGAGGCGGAGGCGGCGCCCGATCATGGCAGCGCTCGGCTCTCCCGCGGACAAAGGCAGCCGGCGGGCCGGGGGCTGAAGCAGCCGGAGGAGCCCCCGCGGAGGCGGCCAGGTGAGTGCCGGGGGCTCCCCGTCCTTTGCTCCCTCGCCAGCCTCGCCAAGGCGCTGCGATCCCGCGGGGGCTCCGGGCCTGCCGAGTCCTCCCCCCCCCCGCCCCCAAGGCGCTCCTTGCAAAGGAAGGTGGAGGGACGGGAGGGATAGGGACACGATCAGCCCCCCCCCTCCCCAAAAAAAGTCTTCCCCAAGGCCAGCGAGCGTTGGTGGGGGGAAGCTGCTGGGGGAGCCCCTCCTGAAGATCCAGGCTTGGGTGGGTGGGGGCTGGTTTCTGCAGGAAAGCCCCTCCCTCCACTTTCTCTCCCGGAGACCCTTCCTGGAGGCTCTCCCACCCTGCAGCTGCTCCCGCTTCAAGCCCTGCTGGGCATAGTAGGGAAGCGGCAGAAGAGACTAGCTGAGGAGGGGCTCATCTTCGGCCCAACCCCCCAGCCCAGGGACCCTGAAGATTGGAGAGGGGGAGGGCGCTGGTTCCCCCAGTCCTGGCCTTTTGAGGTCTCCTCCCCCCCCTTGATCCCCTTTGCAGTGATTTTGTCCAGTTGTCCAGCTGGGGTCAAGCCCTGCCAGGTTATTATACACAGATGCCACCTGGAAGTAGAATTAAGGGGTTTTTCTCCCCCCTCCTTCTCTGAGCTGGCTTTGATTTCCGTCACCCCGTTTCCAGCCAAAATTAGACGCCGCTCGGAAGAGATTCGGCTGAGAACTTGGGCTGCCGTGTGATGAGTTGCTAATGGAAAGAGAGAGGTGGGAGGAAAAGTTGTTTTTGCAGAGGGCAAACACAGGGCTCCCTTCCTCCTGGGGGGTAAATCAGGCTGCAGAATTGTACACTGGGGTGAGGGAGGAGCCCCCCCCCCCCCAACTCAGATTTTGGCCTCAGGCACCTGGTTCTCCCCACCTCTCTCCCTGCAAAGTTCCTCTTTTGCAGCTGGTGCCTTTCCTGGTTCTCCCCAGCTGAGTTTAGGAGCGAGAACTGGGAAACAACAACACCCTCCCCATCTCTCCTAGGAAGCCCAGTGCCAGGTCTCCCCCTCCCCCCCCCAAAATCCAGGGGTTTATGAGTTGTGCACGCAGAGGTGGCCTCTGCCAACAATCTCTAAATTATCCTGGTCTGTTGTACCCCTTCTTCTGGATGGGCTCCACCAGCAGCCGATGGGACCCAATAGGGACTGCTTGCCCAGAATATTCTTTCCAGGTGTGCCAGGTGAGCAGTGCTGGGAACCAGACGGTGCCTGTGTGCCCAGACATCACCCAACAAACGGCCCCAAAATATGAGTGGCCACGGAAAGGCACTCCCCCCCCCCCTTGCCAGGTTTTGAGGGCTGCCACCATCGCTTATCGGTGGGACACCCGTTCCTGCCTCCTGGGGCTTCCGAGGGAGGTATGGCGGTTGGCAACGTTTGTTTCCTGTCCTGCGGGAGCCTCCGTGCCAGTCCAGGCTGGCACGTGTGGGTCTGCAAGTGTCAACAAGGTTGTTCCTTCCGAACAATTTAAGTTGGCAGCTGTTACTTTGGAAGAGGATAAATGTGGGTGGTGGTGAGGAGGAGAATTAGCCAGTTCTGGACTGGCAGGAGTGGTCGGACCTGATCAGCCACTTTGGCTGTGTTGATTTCCGTCTGCCTCCTTCTCCGTTCTTTTAAATTGGTCCGAAGAGGAGAAGTGGCTGACCAGGGCTTTCTTTTGCCTCCTTGGGAGATTTGATGGAGCTGCATTTCCCACTCTTGGCCATAAAGTTGTCCTTAGGCTTATTTCCCTGCCTTTATTACTTTTAAGGAACTCAAAGGAGAGAACATACTGTGTATAATTCTCCTTCCTCTTCCCATTATCCCCATAGCCCTATGAGATGGGTTGGGCTGGGAGAGGGAGGGACTGGCCCAAAGTCACCCAGCTGGCTTTCATGCCTAAGGTGGAACTAGAACTCAGTCTCCCAGTGACAGGTCCAAAGTCACCCTGCCACCTTTCATGGCTAAGACAGGACTAGAACTCACCATCTCCCGGTTTCTAGGCCAGCACCTTAAGCAGGACTGTTCCTGGGCTGTGTGGTAAACTTCCCTGAATTTGGTCCTGGGGGTTTGATTGGATGACAAACTGCCGAGGGGGAATCTGGGAGTAGATGGGGGGGGGGGGGGGAAGTAGGCCCAGCTTTACAAGAGCTGGACTTCAACTTCAATGAATTCTGGGAGTTGAAGTCCAGACACCTTCAACTGACCCAAGGTGGAGAATCACTGCTATCCATGCAGTCATTTCGAGGCCGTAAGACCCCCGCGTGGCCCTTGGTGTCGGTGAGGGCCGCCTGCCGGGACCCACCACCCTTTCCCGCTTCTCCTTCCCAGGGACGGCCACCATGAAGCTGAACGAGAGGAGCCTCTCCTTCTACGCCACCTGCGCCGCTCCGGCCGACCACGCCGGCTTCCTGAACAAGAAGGGCGAGCGCAACACGGCCTACCACCGCCGCTGGTTCGTGCTGCGGGGCAACATGCTCTTCTACTTCGAGGAGCGGGAGAGCCGCGAGCCCGTGGGCGTCATCATTCTGGAGGGCTGCACAGTGGAGCTGTGCCAGGCCAGCGAGGAGTTCGCCTTCGCCATCCGCTTCGACGGCCCCAAGTCCCGCACCTACGTGCTAGCGGCCGAGAGCCAAGCCGCCCTGGAGCGCTGGGTCAAGGCGCTCTCCCGAGCCAGCTTCGACTACCTGCGCCTGGTGGTGAGAGAGCTGGAGAAGCAGCTGGAGGAGGTGCAGGCGGCCGTCCCGGGCCCGAGGCGGCGGCTGGTGTATCGGAAAAACAAAACGGCGCCCAATTTGGAACTGGCGGCCCTGCCGCGGGAGAAGCCCTCCCTGCCCGTTTGCATCCCCGGGAAAGAGAACGGCTGTGCCTTATGGAATAACTCCGAAGCCTCAGCCAGCTTGTCTCCTGCCTGCCGAGAGGGAAACCCTTACGGCGGGGCCAAGAGCTACGATGGGGGGCTCAAACCGCCGCCGTTGCCCCCTCGGAGGCGATCCCTGCCGAGCAGCTCCGGTGGGACCGGCAGCCAGAGCTCAGATGGCGCCTTGTCTCCAAGCGCAGTGTGTTTTTCCCGGCTGCACGGCTGGTACGGCCAGGAGATTGTGGCGTTGCAGAAGGCATGGCTGGAAGGTCAGAAGGAGGAGGACAGCAGCCTTTGAACCTCCCCCCGGGTGGACAGGCGCTGCCTGGAAAAACCGACCTGGCTGAAGCTCGGCCACGCTTGCAAACCTACCAGCAGGGACTTCTTGTGCAGATGAGACTGCTGGAAACTTTGCGTTCCCGTCTCCCGATAGCAGCTTTCCGTGATTCATGGAAAAGTCGTGGCCGGTGCCAGCTCACATCCTCCCCCTCCTCCAAAAATCCCCCTTCCTCAAACAGGCAGGACTGTCTAGTTCCTGGAGGCTTCCACCCACCGTTAGGGGCTGAAAATCAGGAAAGGTTTTCCTCTGGAGACAATTGCAGCCCCAGCAGGCAAACCTAGGGAGGTGAAGCTGGGAGCGTCTTTCGATCCCTGGTCCCAGCTAAGCTCTTGGGTGGAGCAGGGAGAGAGGGGGGTCACCATCTCGGAACCTAAACTATCTCAGAGGGTTGCTGGGAGGCTGGGAATCGGCTGATGAGGGCCCATGGATACAACCACTGGGGCATATTCTTACAACCCAGGAACAAAGGGACTGAAAACGGGGACCTCTTTGGCCTCCTCCTCCTCTTCCTCCTTCCGAAGGTGCCACACCCATCTCTCTTTGCCTTGGGGGGATGTTCTTACCTGGCACAGGTGACGTCTCCAGCCACCACCGTTTACGATGGAGAGCTGCGCTCCCTGGAAAATTGGGCTTCGTTCGTTCTGCAGGGCAGGCGGTGGGTAAAAGCAGCGGTTAAACTCGGTGGGCCCAAACTTTGAAGGCAATAAACGGAGACATCAGGCCGAAGTGTTATACAACTTCTGTATTTTTCCTTTTTTGACGGCTCTTTACAGAAAGCAACAGGCCTTTTTTTCAGTATTTAACAAACTCCGGCCAATCTTGTAGAAATCGTTTCAAAGTACAGTACAGGTGCCTAGAAAAAGGGAGCGGGCGCATCTCGCCAGCTTCGAATACAACCGGACTCCCTCGCGGGTGGAGGATCAACATTTAAGTGCTTTGTTAAAAAAAAAAAATAATAATAATAATTAATCCTGTTCCATTAAAACCAATCTGGAGCCTTTGGTGGAGAAGAATTTATGGAGTCCACTCCACATCTTATCTGGATAGATAGAAGTTGAATTCTTTCGGGGGGGGGGGGGGGCTTCTAGGTACGTGACATTTCCAGGTGCTTCAGATGGACAAATAGACCAGACTGGGTGAAATAAGGAGCATTAAATATACAAAAATACTTTCAGTTCTGATTTTTTTTTAAATGCACGTAACGGGAAGGCCATACATAGATATATATGTATATGGTGTGGGGGTGGGAACTGGTTTCTCTTCCCCTGTTTGTAAATTAGATTCGAAAACATTTTTTTTATTGCATCTGGGGGAATAAATCAACAGCTGGGTGAAAAGCTTGAGGAGCTCACTCAACTCCATTAGAAGCTGGAGAAGACACAACCTCCAATAGAGTCTCTTCAAATTATGAAAACATCTGGCGGGAAACTTCCCCCTAAGAAAGAAAGCCGCTAGTTCAGAGGTTGCTCCATCAGCTCTTCATCTAGTTTTATGGATACTTTTAGGATAAAAGTCAAATGGATGGGAATTACTTCAATAATCCAGGACCAGCCTCCTCCTCAAACTGGCTATTTGCATCCTTTGGCTTCTTCCTTTCCTTTCCTTTCCTTTCCTTTCCTTTTCCTTCCTTCCTTCCTTCCTTCCTTCCTTCCTTCCTTCCTTCCTTCCTTCCTTCCGGAATAGAAGATGAATCCAGAGGTGGCCTTTGGAGAAGGAGAGGAGGGCCTGGATTTCACCTTCACTTTGTCTCTCTCAAGATTTGAATAACATGGGTGGCGGGAATTCACAGGACACTAATAATAAGAATATCGCTACTCCAAGGGGCAAACATTTTCTATTCTGTTTTAGTGCTACGTGTCAAAATATCTGCTTTCCTCCAATTTCAGGTTTTCCTCCAAACTTGAAATGTTGAGCTAAGCAGGCATGGACTATTTTCATACTCCCCCCCCCCCCCAAAAAAAGGTGTTGTAATTCTCTTTAAAATCTTCCCGGGCAGTAACCAGACTCATAACAGACGGCTCGATTTAGCAAATGCACCTTTTTTTTGGGAAACATTGGATGCTATTTTCCCCCATTTAAGTGGGAAAGACGAAACCTCTTTCTGGATGCCCATTTTGTAAAGGCGAGAAAGATTTCTCTGGAACCGAGGTACATCGTGTCCAACAAGGCCCTTGAAAACATATTTCCAATACAACAGCATGCAGCACCTCTCTTGGTTGTTCTGTTGCCCCGAAAAGAAAGAAGGAAAATAAAGAAGGAAGGGGACGTACCCCTCAAAACTAAATAGCAGACTCAAGAGGGCCCCACGGGTGGCTAATTTAGAGTCTTCACGGACTACAAGACCAAAGTTTCTTGACAGGTGTGGTGGAGGAAGGTCTTACAGACAAAGTTTAGTAACCTTTTGGTCAGCCTCCTAGGGCTTCTTGATGGCTTGGATCAATGAGCCAAGTTTCCTATTTTTAAAACATTTGTTTTTTTCCTCTTTAATCTCATCCAGTGGCAAACTACAAGACTTTCAGTGGGCAGGTAATGATACAACTGATACAGTTTATCTTTTAATATCAAAGCAGCTTGAGCTGTTAATAAATTCCAAAGTTTCCTTTTATTAAAATATCTAAAAGAGGTCTATAAATATTATTTTAATTTTTCTTTCCTTCTAAAAGTGTTCTCAGTTTGTTCCTGTGTGTCTGTTTTCACATTTAAAACCCCCAAAAGTCGGTTTTAGGCTACTTTCAAGAGCTAAGAAAGAGCAGCGATTGTTCGCCTTCCATAAAATGCAGCTGATTTTTTTGGGCCTCTTTCTTAGACTCGATGAAATTAATAAAATATGTGTGTATGTGTGTTCATATATATATATATATATGTATATATACACATATATATTTATAGATCTGGGTTTTTTTTCTCTATACACTCTGCTAGGACTCCCTGCTTTGTCCACATGCTCCGTGGAGTTTAGAACCTGGACAATGTTATTTAGGTATTCGGTTCTGATTATTTCCATTTTTCCGTTTGGCCCTTCAAAATTCCCACTCCAGAGTCTCCTCGCGGTTGGCAGCTCTTTCCAGCCGATGAATTATGCTGTTGAGGTTGGCCATTTTCTCGTTCCGCCTCTGGATGTTCGTAGTCAGTTTTGCGCTGGGCGGCACGGCGCCCGTATCGGCGCCCGGGCTGGCACTCTGCCCTTTGGTGCCCGCGGCGTTCACCGGCAAGGGGGAGATGGGAGCTGAGGAGGATGGGACGGGAGAGACGGACATCAGGAGTCCCGGCGAGGAGGCGGCAGATGGCGAGGTTAGGGAAACTTCCAGGCTGCAACGGGAGGACTCAGAGGCGGATTTAAAGCTAACGGGGTCCGAGGGCGACCTCTCGCGGCACTCGGTCTCCGCGGGGTTATGGAAACTGGAATAGTTGTGGGCCCCGGGCAGGTGTGTCTTGCTCCGTAGGGTGCTGGCCCAGGTGAGGCTGGGAGCTTCATGTGGGCTCACGCAACCAGGGTCTCCCCTGGGGCTGGATCCGGATCCGGGCTCTACCTCGCCTTCCGGACTGCAGGAGTCCCTACTGCTGCCCCCGTCGTCTTTGTCGCCCGCCTCCAGCTGCTCCTCCTTGATTTCCACCAGCGCTTTGCGTTCTCCTTGGCACTCAACGTTTCTGAAGGTGGGTTTCTCGTCCTCCCCTTCCGAGTTGGGGCTCTGGGGCTGGGCCCCCTTGAGCAAAGGACCAGCGGGGGTCGCGCTCTGCTCTGCATCTGTGTCGTCCTGGCTTCCTTCCACCAGCATTTCTCGGCGCATCCGAGACCTGCCAAAGAAAAAGGCCATGGGGTTCTTGCATCCACAGGAGACACCCCCCTCCCAACCCCCAACCCCCCAAAATCAACAAGAAAGGCAACCACCAGGCTAATGTAGGCTGGAAGATTGAGACCATCTTGAGTTGCCTCAACTCCTGGCCTGGGTTGGCGCAACCCAACTAACCCCTCCCATTAAAGACCACTGTGCCGCTTTCTCATGACATGGCATGCTTGATGGGTTCCTTGTGGCTCAGCATTGTGTCAGAGTATAAGACGCACCGAGATTTTGAAGAGGTAAATTAAAAAAAAAAGTTTTTGCACTCTGCATGCCTCGTTTTTTTGTGAAAAACGGGACATGCAGAGAGTTTGAGAGACCTCCTGGGGGCTGGGGAAGAGCAAAAAATGTCCCGTTTTTCCCAGCCCCTGGGAGCACTTTGGAAGCCTCCCAAACCCTCTGCACGTCCATTTTTGTGAAGGGGGGGGGGCAGAGTTTTGGGAGGCCAAAAGTGGCTGGATTCAGTGTATAAGATGCACCCAGATTTTCACCCTCTTTTTTGGGGGGGAAAGGTGCGTCTTATACTCCAAAAATACAGTAGTTGCTTTAGCCTGGCAAGATTCTGTCTAAAGGAGGAGGAAAGAGGAGGAAGGAGAAAGAGAAAGAGGAGGAGGAGAGGAAGAGGAAGAAGTACTCCAAAGTAACTCCATGTGCCGTGCTTGGTGCTTGGGGACTGGCCCAGGAGGCGGCACAAGGCAGGGCTGACCTGCTCCTTACCTGTAATTGTGGAACCAGTTAATGACCGTGTTGGTCTTGAGGTTGAGCTGGAAGGAGAGCAGCTCGATCGTCTGCTGGGAGGGGTACGGTTCCAGCTGGTAGGCCCTCTTCAGGGTCTCCTTCTCCTCTGGAGCCAAGACCACCCGTGGCTTCTTGATCTGCAGGAGGCTGAGGTCTTGGAGCTGGAGGCTGGGACTGGGGCACTCGGAACGAGGGTTGGGGGACTCGCTGTCCGAGCCAGCACTGATTAGCCCGTAACGTCGTTTCAGGTACGCTGCAGCCGGGGGGGGGGGAAAGAGAAGGAGCCAATGTTTTGGCGGGAGGGAGCCGCATCTTCATTGGTAGAAATCCAAATCAGGTCCTGGGTTTTGAGAAGCTGCCAGGGATCCTCAACTTACAACAGCATAATATCTCTGGAGGAGACGTGGGGCGCCTCCCAGGACAGGCTGCTGCACCCAGCCCACCCGGAAGGCCAGGACCGAGCCCTCCTCACCTTTCTTCTCCAGCTTCTTCATGTCCCGGAGTTTGTCGATGTTGTGAGGGTCGTTCAGCCAGAGCTGCATGCGGACGAAGGGCTCCCTGCCCTTGAGGCTCAGCTTGGGCCAAGGCTTGGGCCTGGAGAGGAGGTCCGAGACCGATCCCTGCGTCAGGCCCAGGATGCTCTCCCCGAAAAGGCGCTGACCTAAGCAGGCAGACAAACGGGAAACTGGGATTGCATTTTGTTTCTTTCCATTTCACACGCAGCCTCAGAGGGTCTCTCATCTACCAACCTTTCGGACCTCCGGGACCACTAAATCCATCATTTTAAATCCCGCAGACCACTCACAGGATCTGCGTAATGACTGGCCGGGTGGGCGTGGCTAGGTGGTCATGTGACTGGGTGGGCGTGGCCAACTTGATGTCACTCACACCGAGGGGCACCTTGCCAGCCTCTGCTCACCACTCCCCTCCCAGCCCTTCCTCGCCTGCCCACCCAGGGCTCCTTAGGGCCCCAACAGGAAGCCGTTGCTGGAGCTAAGCAGCCCCCAGGAGAAAGAGTTGGCAAAAGAGCTCCGTTCAGATTGGATCTGGCCAAGAAGGAGGCTCAACAGATGTGCCTCACTGAGGACTAGGAGCATAGGCTTTGCAAGCAGAGGGAAGACCTGCGGGAGTGCAAGGCCAGGTGCCGGCGCCTGGAGGCTCAGCGGGCTGAGATGGTCAGCCAGTTCCAGGCCATGAGGCAGTCCCACTGGAACGAGGCCCTCTTCGCCACCAGCGGCTCTTCCCTCCAGCCTTCGCCCAAAGCCCCCCACTAGGAGGCCGAAGCAGACCCCAAGTGGGGATTTCTGCCCCCTCCGACCCACATAAAAAGACCCCGAAGGGGGAGACTCTCTGCAGCAACACAAGCGTTCGTTGCACGCATCCATCCCAGGGGCCGTAGTTTGAGGACCCCTGATTTAGTGCAATGTAAAAAAATGCAAACAATTTTTCTGTGGACCAGCAAAATTTTCTCCTGGACCCCCAGTTGGTGACCTAGAGAGTAGCAGGAAATGTTTTCTCCCTCCTCCAATGGATTGGGGAGAAGCAGACCCAAGTTTGTCCTGGATGAGTTAAAATTTTACTCGGTGCTAATTCCAGCTGATAAGGAGAAGAATTCTGCAATCCACATCATCCACCCACAAGGGCGAGATCTCAACTCAAGCCTCCCATTATTACCTGTTTCTCTGGAATGACGGAGCTTTCTCAGTCCCTGACCTAATTCCCATCGTAATCCCTCTGGGAACAGACTACAGAAACACAAATACGATCAGCCGTATCCCTGGAACGGAACGGAACCCCCCGAGAGCTTTTAGTGCATTCTCAATGCTGGATCCCAACATGGGTTCTAATTAGACGACCCCCTTCTGACTGGCACACATTCATTTAGTTATCTCCGCCCTATTCAATTGGCGGAGAAGCAAAATATGCAGCACTCAGATTAAAGCAAATGCCCATGAAGTCCTCAATCCCTGAAATGTCAGACCATGGAATTTACAGGGAAAGGATACTGCAAAATCTCCACTCCCTCCACACTTTGGGGCCAGCCAGAGGTGGTATTTGCCGGTTCTCCGAACTACTCAAAATTTCCCCTCCTGGTTCTCCAAACTACTCAAAATTTCCCCTCCTGGTTCTCCAAACTACTCAAAATTTCCCCTACCGGTTCTCCAAACTACTCAAAATTTCCCCTACCGGTTCTCCAAACTACTCAAAATTTCTGCTACCGGTTCTCCAAACTACTCAAAATTTCCCCTACCGGTTCTCCGAACTACTCAAAATTTCCGCTCCTGGTTCTCCAAACTACTCAAAATTTCCCCTACCGGTTCTCCGAACTACTCAAAATTTCTCCTACCGGTTCTCCGAACTACTCAAAATTTCCGCTACCGGTTCTCCAAACTACTCAAAATTCCCGCTACCGGTTCTCCAAACTACTCAAAATTTCCCCTACCGGTTTTCCGAACTACTCAAAATTTCCCCTACCGGTTCTACCAACTACTCAAAATTTCCCCTACCGGTTCTCTGAACTACTCAAAATTTCCCCTACCGGTTCTCCGAACTACTCAAAAATTCCGCTACCGGTTGTCCAAACTACTCAAAATTTCCCCTACCGGTTCTCCAAACTACTCAAAATTTCCCCTACCGGTTCTCCAAACTACTCAAAATTTCCCCTACCGGTTCTCCGGAACCTGTCAGAACCTGCTGGATTTCACCCCTGCTTCATACCAAGGTTGTTGTCGGTTAAGACCTCCTTGACCTTCTTAGTGATGCTGTAGGTGTCCAACTCGGGAGACATGGCCACGATCTCCTGAATGCCGACAGAGTTGTGGTGGTTGGGGCACATTTTGCCACTCAGCAAGGGGCCTCCTTTGCTTTCTGGCTGCTGGTTTTCTTTGCTGCTTTCCAGGGCAAGACTGAGGGGCTCCGGGGGGCTTTTCTCTTGCTCAGAAGGACTGGCTGGCGGGGAAGGAGAAGACTGAGACTCTCCAGGGCTGGCTGGGAATGGGAAAAGAAAGAAGGGAGGAGCTGATGAGATCAAATACGAACGATTATTTTCCAATAGGTTGCAGGCAACAAGGAGAATTGGACTGGAGAAGACCCCCGGAGCTCTTGTGTTGCGGCCTGCCACCGGCCAGCAGAGCGGGCAGCCGATTCGGAGAGTGAGGAGGGTTGGGGAGGAACCTGGGCCAGTCCTGGAGTCTGGGGAAGGCTCTGAGGAGGGCTCTGTGTTGGAGGCAGAGAGGGGGCCAGGGCCCTCTGACAGTTATCAGCTGCCTTTGGAGTCGGAGATCACTGAGGCAGAAGAACAGCTGGAGCCTGTTCCCAGTGTGCGCATGCACAGAGCTGCCAGACGAAGGGAAGAGCTAAAGAACAGGGGCCGACTTGGGAGTGAGGCCACAGGTGGATGATGAAGGGCACCTCTCAGAGGACATAAAAGAGGAGCAACAGGGGAGTGGAGTTTGCAGGAGGCAATTAATTCGCTTCATTGGTTTATGACTCTCCTTGGAGACTCCTGGCCAAGTTCTGCAGATCTCGGCCTGGCAGCTCTCCAAGCCAGATAAGGTCTGTGACCGTAAATCCTCCCTTGAAAGACTTTCTGCTCTCAGGAAGCCTGGGTCAGAACCCCTTGGGAGGCCACCTTTGTAGCACCTTAACTGACTTAAATAGCTAAAAGGCCCTGCAGGGGAAGAATAAACAGGGTGGCCAAAGGTTACCAAGGCTGCTTTGGCTGCCCAGAGTAAATACCCTGAAGCGAGGGCGAAGGACGGAGGCGCCTACCTTGCGGCAGGCCGGCCTGCTGGCTGATGTTTTGTCCCAGCTGGTCGCAGAGCCAAAGCTGCATCCGGATAAACGGTTCTCGTCCCTTCTGGGTGAGCTTGCTCCAGGGTTTGGGTCTGGACAACATGTCGCTCACGCTGCCTTGCGACAGCCCCAGGACCTGGAGGAGAAGGGAGGTGGATTCGGGCTTGTTAGCCGTCCCAACCCCGATGAAACCGAGAGGCCCCCTGCCGAGAGAACACCAAAAAAGTAATCTAACCCTCAAGGGAAAGGATGCAAGAGATTGGGGGGTGTCTGGAGGGAGGCCTGAGCTGCAACCGGCTGTGGAAACAATGGAGGCATCTCAGGAGCTTCCTGGAGGCCAGAAGATAAGGGCCCATTTGAGCCACGTTGCAGAGCTCAGCATTCAAAGTCTCATGCAAGGAAAAAGATAAATTGGGCCATAACGGGATTCTAACCGAGCAGCTGTCCCAGGCTAGCTGGGAATGAGGGCCAGTCTAGGAAAAACACCGCAGGGATCTGAGCATTCCCGTTCCCAGCCAGGATAATTTCCATTTTATGTCCAATTTGTCTGTCGTTTGCCCTCTCTTGGTCTCATGCACACATTTTGTGCTCCCTCAACACTACACACCCTCTCTACATTGGGGTGCTTCCGGAAAACACAATTCCTGGGGATAATTGTGCAGCTCCTGCCTTGTGAGGTTGGGAAGGGGATCAGATTGGATCTAGTAACTTGGAAGGAGATCTGAAAGGGGGAACGGAGGGAAGGCAGGACTGTCAAAGGCCATTCGTCTTGAAGGCTCAATGGTCCCACCAGGGCCGGGCAGAACTTGCTTCCAAAAAATGCCCGCTGCAGGAGACCATCCGTGGGTCTCCATCCCCTCCTGTGAGTTTGAAAACCCTCTGGGGGACAAGTCTAGTAGACCACGAGGAGGTCTTCTTTTGCTCCAGCACAACCGATCTTAAAAACCAACCAACAAGCGACACCTTACCAACATCTTTTGTGCTTTCCTCAGCCATTTCCCCCCTGTCCCAAGAAAGAGGGTGAGGTGTAAGTTTTGGTGTCTTCTAGCCCACCTCTGCAGTATAACAACCTGGTCTGGAAGCACCCTGTTGACCTCCCTTCTCAAGCCAGCCAACCCGGCTTCCTCGCGACTGACGGTTGAGCTACCTTCTCCCCAAAGATGCGTTGGCAGATCCCGTTCTTGGCCAACTTCTCCTTGACTTGCCGTGTGAGCTCCAAGGTGTCCACTTCCTTGTACATGTACATCTCGTACTGTTCCGGGGTCAAGGGGGGGACGGTGGGCTTGAGAGTCCTTGGCACGTAGGAGGGGTAGTAAGACAAGCGGCCAGTCCCTTGGGCTTCCGAACCCGCCACTTCGGACTTGACTTCTGGCGCCCGATGGGGTTCGTCTTCCGAAGTGGGCAAGTCTTCCTCGTTTGGGCCCGAGTCCCCAGGGTCGCCTCGCGGCCACCCTCGCCCGTTGGCCATGCTGGAGTAGCTGGACGAGGACGAGAGGGAGGGGGACACCGAGGTGAAAGGCCGGTTGAGGAGGTTCCGGTCGGACGCCCAATGCTGGTCGAAGTAGGAGCCGGAGTCTCCAATCTCAGACTTGACTTTGCGGATGATGTTCTGCACGAAGGCGGCAGGGGAGAGCACCGCCAGGGGGCCCTGGGTCACACTGCAGCTGCTGCCGCCACTGGCATTGGGGCCCAGCCCACCCCCTTCCTCCTGCTTGATGTAGGCACGGACGATGTTCTGGCTGAAGGAGGACAGAGGGGAGGGGTCTGCAGGGGGCGTGGAGACGGGTTGGCCGGGGCTGCCGGATTCTATCTCCAGGAAGGCCTGCTGCTGAGCTTGCATCTCACGACGGGCCTGTTCCAGAATGTTCTTGATGGCGTCTTCTGAGCCGCTAGCGCTGATGCCGTTGGGGGCAGCCTGGGGCGCGCAGGTGCTCTTCGCCTCCCCTACGGAGCAGGGCAAAAGAGAAGAAGGAGGACGTGGGATGGAGTTCCACCAAGTCATCGTGAACCAAATGTCAGGCCTGCAGCCATCTTTTCTTTTGCATCTCAGGCCTGCCACATTTTCTATTAGCCTACTCTGCCTTTTCTATGGTGGGAAAATGGGAGAGGGAATTGTATGGGGTTAGATGCTATGTAGCCATAACAACATCCTTTCTAGAAAGCCAAGGTCACCTTTTGTCTCTGTACCTCTGCGTCTGACTGGAACTGGATGGGTGGGAGCTGCCAGCGTGGCAGTGGGAGGTTGGACCATGGGATGGACTGGTGGGTATGGGGGCCAAGATCTTGAACTTTCAACTGGGTGGGGAAAACCGGGAAGCTTTCAGATTTGGGTTTCCCCAGATGTGCCAACGTGGCTCTCTTCATCAATGGGAACTTGGAGGAATCCTTTGCCTCGGACTCTGATTTAATTTTGGATGCTCTTTGGAACCCTGACATTAACCTGAATCTGAAAGCTTCCAGGTTTTCCCCACCTAGAGGCGCTACTCCATCAGAGCTGCTCTGTGTCTGCAGAGATTTCTTAGGATGAGCCATGGGATTCTTAGGGTCAAATAGGGTCATTCTCCCCCCCCCCCAATCCCTCCAGACAATTCTGCTCCTTTGAACGGACGACTCTACGGAGCCTCTTGCAACCCAACCTCCGATTCTATGCGCCATCTGCTCGGACGTCAAACCAGTGGGGAGAACCCACCGTTTCGGTAGCTGCCCAGCCCCCCCCCCCCGACTTCAACCGGCTAATAATGCAATTGACCTTTTGCACATCATTGCAGTCCATTGAAATCATTTGCGAATTGATGACGCAGGGGCGTCAATTCCTCAAACGAAGTACTAAAAGGCTGTCAGTTACGTCCCCTTGAATTGAAGAGAATTTCGACTGGAAGGTACGTCCTCCTCCTTCTCCCCCCCCCCCCCATCCACGTCCTCTGGCCTTTTATTTGAGGTTTGATGCCCTCCCCCGCTTGGACACCGCATTGCTTCCTTGGCCTCAGGAGCCCCAGGACAGATTGCGAAATCCCTACATCAAAGAACCGGCAGAGGGCAGCAGACGAGAGCTTAATCTCAAGGAAGCGGAGTTAGTTACGGCAATGTTTGGCATATTTAAAGATTGCCCCTTATTTCATGGAGACGAAGAGGAGAAATAATAAGAATTTATGCAAGGAAGAATTTTAAAATGCACCCGATTAGGACGGCAACACAACGGCCAGCGTGAAGAAGAACTCAATGCAACCTATTTGTTAATCTGTTAGTCTCGTCTTCCTATCTTAATTGTAAACGTCCGAGGGCCAAAGGGGTTCTGCCAACCCCCTGGGCCCCCTTACCTCCTTTCTGGGACTCGATCTCCTTCTTGGCCTGCTCCAGGATACTCTTGATGGCGTCGTCTGAGCCAGTTTCTGGAGTCCTAATCCGTGGCGTGATGCTTCCTGATCAAAGAGAAGAGAATAGCCAAGACTGTCGTTTGATTTGGGGCATCCCTCGTCACCTGAAGCCAAGGGATTACGCACAGACCCCTTCGGTCCTCTTTTTCTCAGCGGCTCCAGTCTGGAGAAACATCTCTTGTCGGGAGGGAGGGGGAATATCTGGGTCTTGGGCTGGAGGAAAAGAGGGGCACCCCGGAGAGACCAACACGGAGGGTGACTTTACCTCACCTGGCTGGTTGGTCTTTGCTGGAGAAATCACAGAGAAGGTGGGAAGGCACGGAGGACTTTGAGTTCAAAGTAGGAGGGGGAGGGGAGAAGCAGAGGAGGAAGAAGGGAGGGGGAGGAGGAGAGGAGGAGGAAGAGGGGAGGGGGAGAAGGAGGAGGAGGAAGAGGATGGGAGGGAGGGGAGGAAGAGGGGAGGGGGAGGAGGAAAGGAGGAGAAAGAGGAGGAGGAAGAGGGGGGAGAGGAGGAGAAGGGGAGGAGAAGAGGAGAAGGAAGAGGAAGAGGAGGAGGAGGAGTTGCACTGAAGCGACACCCGCCACCCCTCACCCCACCCGGGTTCCCCTCCTGGACCACTCACCTCTCTGGCGCACCTGAATCGTTCTCAGCGCGAGGACGTTCTGCTCGTCGGAGAGGAACTGCTTCATCTTGAGGAAGGGCTCTTTCCCTTTGACGGTCAGCTTGCGCCAGGGCTTGGGCCGGGCCAGGATCTCGCTGACCGAGCCCTGCGAGAGACCCAGGACGTAATGGCCGAAGACCCGCTGGCCAATGTTGTGCTTCAGCAGCTGCTCCTTCACCTGGAAGGCGATCTCCGCCGTGTCCAGCTGCTCCTCGTCGGCTGAGCCGGGGTTGCTGCCTTCCGACGGGTCACTCGGGGGGCTCCCGTCGCTGGAGTTGGTGGGCAGCACCAGCCCCTGGGCGGCATAGAAGGCGGAGGGGAAGCTGGCCGTGCTGCCGCTCTCGCTCTTGTAGCCCGGGGGCCCCATCTGTGTGGGGAGAGGGGAGGCTCAGGCTTGGGCTCGGCCATCGCCCTGGCCCCCAAGACGCCCAGGCCAAGGCCCCCAGTACCTCCGGGGTCCCCGTGGGAGCCAGCAGGGGCTGGAGGAGCGGAGGGGAGGCGGAGTCTTCCCTGGGCGGCTGCAGGAGCTGCTGGGGAGACGGGTAAGGCTGCTCAGGGCCCATGGAGTCCTTCCCCGACTCGTCTTCTGAGGCATCCTCCTCTAGAGACCAGAGAGAGAGAGAAACACACCCACACACCAACTATAGCTTCCCTGGACCAGGCCGGCTGGGCATGATGGGATCTGGAGTTCTGGTGGACAGCTAGGAACAGCGGACAGCCTGGGGAAGCCAGAGGAAGGAAGTGGACCAGGGGCGCGATTGAAAAAAATTGAGCCACCGTTCCTCTGCTCCGTTGCTGGGCGGGTGGGTGGGGGGTCCCTGTTCCTGCCTTACACTTTCCCTCCGGCAGCTTCCACAATTCTAACGGATTGAGCCCTCCGTGCAAAGGACTGTGGGTTCAAATCCACGCGTGGCTAGTTGGGGGATTCTGGGAGTTGAAGTCTGCTGAGGTTGAAGAGATGCTGTTCTAGTCCAAGTCGTGGCTAACCTTTTCCTTGGACTGAGGGCCCAAACCCATAAAAGGCAATGCCTGCGCACACACACACACATCCAATGCACGCGCCCTGCCCTTGCCCATGTGCACCCTTCCCCCGTGCATGCGCAGCAGAGACCCAAAGACGAGAGGTACGCACACGCATGCCCAGCAGAGCTGAACTGGGGCGACGGCTCAAGTGCCACCAGAGAGTGCGCTTCCAGTCGCCTCTGGCATCACGGTTGCAGCTCACCCCCTTAACCCCCAAATAATCCCTTTGCATTGACCCCTCTTTCTTCCCCCTCAATCCGTTCGCCCTCCTACCAGGATTGGTGGCCAGGTTTGGTTTTTCCAAGAGAAACTTCTGGGACGGGTAGAAGGAATCTTTTCCCAGGAAGAGGCCATCGGGGGCTTTGGAGATGCTCTGAAGAAACGGCCAAACGAGAGGGGCCAGGATTAGAACTCGCTGCTGCGGCTCCTTCTTTTCCTCCCTTTTCGCTTTAAGTGGCACCCCGGCTTCCTTGCCTTCGCCACCCTCGGCCACCCACCAGCCCAAAATATCCTCAGGCCCAGCGGCACAGAGACCGCTGGGCAAAACAGCTCCATTTAAAACGGCAACGTCTTCCGGTCGGCCCTACAAAATGTGGCGATTCGTTCAGCCATCTGATCGGGCTCCCCTCTCCTGCCTCTGCTGTGGGTCTCCTGGCCTTGGCCGCTTGGCGTGCCATCTGGCGGAGTGGCAGGGGGCAAAGGCAAGAAATCAACAAAGGCTCAAAACTACCAACCCGAGAACGGGAAGCCTGGTTGGATCCACAGAGTTCAAATGATGCACGGAAGGAGAGAGATCTTTCTCAGCAAGGATCCCCCAAACCTCAGGGAATATTTATTCTGCCTCCACGGAAAATACACCTGAAGTGGGCAGGGGGCGGGCACTACACTTCCCAATGCTTAATGAGAGGGTCTACCTGAGAAAAGGTAGACCCTCTCATTCAGCATTGGGAAAGACCCTGGAAGCCCTAGGGATCTTCCTCCCTCCCTCCCTCCTTCATCACCTTTTCCTTCCTCCCTCCCTCCCGCCTTCCTTTCTTTTTTCTTTGCCTCTCCCTCCCCTTCCTTGCCTCTTTCTCCTTCCTTCCTTCTTTCCATCCCCCCCTTCCTCTGTCATCTTCTTGCCCTTCCTTCCTTCCTTCCTTCCTTCCTTCCTTCCTTCCTTCCTTCCTTCCTTCCTTCCTCCATCTATCTCTCCCTCCTTCATCTTCTTGCTCTTTCTTCCTTCCCTTCCTTCATCTTTCCTTCCTTGCCTCTTTCTCCTTCCTTCCTTCCTTCCTTCCTTCCTTCCTTCCTTCCTTCCTTCCTTCCTTCCTTCCTTCCTTTCTTCCACCATGCCCAGAAATATTCAGAAGCCAGAGAAGATATTTCAGTTGCTGGGAAGTTTTTCTCAAGGTGCTGATTTCCCCTGCTAGCTTATCCTTCTGCTCTTGGCCCTCTGGACCTCTGACGGCCGGCCAACCCTTTTTTGAAAACAGAGCGCCTCCTGCCGGATAACCTGATGGAGGCTGAAGCTAAGGTGTGTGTGTGTGTGTGTGTGTGTGTCCCAACTTGCCTGGGAGAGGCTGCACTCGGAGGAGGCCAGCTTCATTGCTTTCAAAATGCTGCAGAAGAAAAAGGGGGAGAAATGAGGAGTTCAAAAGAGCTTCTCCTGCAGAGCTACGAGAGGAGACCTAAAACAGGGAGGGTGGGGGCCTTCCCTTGTGGCCTGACACCCACCCTCTTCCGCCACCCAAATCTTGGGTCACTTCTGCAGGCAGTCGCAACCCCTGAGAGGGGAGCGTGCCTCTCGGTTCTTCTACCCCAGGGGACTTTCCAGATTGGCAGCCTGGCCCGGCACGGGAGGCGGTGTGTGACATGAGAGTGTCAGGCGCACACTGCTCCCCCCCCCCCCCGGCTCCATTTGTGCGAGTGGTGGGTGCCCACGCCCTCCGCTTGGGTGAATGAAGCTTTGCACGCGATTGGAGGGGGCACGCAAACCTCCATTTGTGCAAATGGAACTCTGCACACGAGGGGAGCCTTGCACAAGCACGCTTACAGTAGAGGTGGAGCGTTGACCTAGCCCAAAGCAAGGGGGAGCCCTACCTTAGTTCCGTCTTGACCTCCTCGTAATCTGATTGAGTGCGAAGTTTTTCTTCCAACTTCTGAAGAACACGCAAGGGCAGAGAGAGAGACACACACACACAGACACACACAAAGAGAGAAATATTTAAAAATCCTAAGTCAAAGGTCGAAGTTTGTGACCTGAAAGAAATGGTAAGACAGAAAGAAAAGACACATTTTGCTCGGCACATCGTTCGCCCAGCTCAAAAACTATTAAAATGTTGTGTGTGTGTGTGTGTGTGTGTGTGTGTGTGTGTGATGGACAACGGCACTTACAACACCCTGCATTCATCTTTAACGAAGCGATTGGACAAAGGATGCAATTGGTGATTTCGCCAGGATTAAATGGAGAAAAACACACACACACCCAAAGCCATTTTAATCCTTGGAAAATCGATCCCGGTTCGCTTCTCTATCAACTTTGGGGAGCTGAAGAGCAAGGATTTGATTTAATTCCCACCACCACCACCACCACCACACCCCGATTCTTGGGGAGATGCCGTGGAAAGGATACCCACTTCGATGGCCTCGGTTTTGGCTGCCAATTGCCGCTCCAGGTCTGCGATCTGGTTGGCCGAGGAGTCCTCCATTTCTTGCATGGAGTTCTGCAAATGTTGGATTTCCTTCAGAAGCCGAAGGATTTCCCGATCCTTGGCGGCCAGGGCGGCCTCTAGCCGTGGTCCCGGACACAAGGAAAAATTCACTTTGTCCTGCAGAAAAGAAGGCACCTCAAGGGAAGGGTCTACTCACGCGGAGGACTTACCTGGCTAGAAATAACAAGGGCGACATCCTGGCTCCCCCCCCCTCCCTTAGGTTAACTCTAGACAGGGCGTTTTACGCATCCTTTATGAAAGACGCCTGTCTGCACACCGAACAAATCAGTTTGAAGCCTTCACTTCTTGCAAGCCCTCCCTAGAGTCATCCTGGTCTTCTGCTCTCTCTACATGCAGGAGGCCAACCTGGTGTTCTGACCGAGGCTTCCCGAGAGCCTGAAGCCGACTCCTGGTCCCGACAAAAACCCCTTTTATTGATTGGCTGTGAATTCTGCTCATCCCCATCCAGCAAAGTCTCTCCAGGGAGGATTTACAGCCACAGACCTTATCTGGCTTGGAGAGCTGCCAGGCTGAGATCTGCAGAACTTGGCCAGGAGCCTCGGAGAGTCATGAACCAATGAAGAGAACTAATGGCCTCCTGCAAACTCCACTCCTCTTTTGCTCCTCTTTTATTCCCTCTGGGAGGGGCCCTTCATTGTCCACCTGTGGCCTTCCTCTCAAGTCGACCCCTGTTCTTTAGCTGTTTCCTTTGTCTGGCCGCTCTGGACATGTGCACATTAGGAACATGCTCCAGCTGTTCCTCTGCCTCACTGGTGTCTGACTCTGTTGGATGGCCCTGGCCCCCTCTCTGCCTCTGACACAGAGCCCTCCTCAGAGCCCTCCCCAGACTCCAGGACTGGCCCAGGTTCCTCCCCAACCTCCTCACTGTCCGAATCTGCTGCCAGTTACGCTGGCCACTGATGGGCCACAACACCTGGAGAATTCATATTAGCTTCTCCTCTTCTCGAGCTGAAGGTAGACCCAAGGCCCAAGCAGCAGATGGGATAGAGCCTTTCGCTTAAGACTTGGAAGCCAACACCAAAACTAAATTGTTTCTCAACATTAGATTAGTCTGGTCTGCGTTGAGGTGGTTGCAACCCGAATTCCTAGAACGAGGACTCTGGAAATGGAAGATTTGTGCTTCTGGAAATTCCCCTGGAAGCACCATCTCTCCTCATTTGATCGATGAGGGTCCCCTTCTGGTCCTCACCCCACTTGGTCCTTGGGGAGAACAGCAAGCCAAGCGGAGGGAGCTGTTTACAGCGGCAAGCTGTTCCCGCAGGTTCTCCACCTCCCTCTGGGCAGCCTCAGCTCTCTAGAAAAGAGAAGAACCGGAGCTTTGGATGGAAACGTCAAGCCAACCATCCGTTTCCTGAGACCTTCAAGCTGTTTTCATGGAGGAGCCCAAGCCTTCAGCCCGTCACCACCTGTCGCTCACCTGGTTGGCTTTTTCGAGATTGGTCATAATCATGGCCACTTCGTCTGTCCTAGGGCAAGAAGAGAAGAGTTACGGTTGACTTCCAGAGCATCTTCAAGTTCAACTAGGAGTAGATGACACCATTGCAAGAGGAACTCATGGAAAAAACAAACATCCAGAGATTTTGACCTAACCTAGTTTAAAACTATAGGGACACGGTGGCTCGGTGGCGAAGACACTGAGCTTGTCAATCAGAAAGGTCAGCCGTTCAGCAGTTCAAATCCCTAGTGCTGTGTAACGCAGTGAGCTCCCGTGACTTGTCCCAGCTTCTGCCAACCTAGCCGTTCGAAAGCACGTAAAAAAATGCCAGTAGAAAAATAGGAGCCACCTTTGGTGGGAAGGGAACAGCGTTCCATGCACCTTCGGCGTTGAGTCATGCCAACCACATGACCATGGAGACGTCTCCGGACAGCGCTGGCTCTTCGGCTTTGGAACGGAGATGAGCAGCGCCCCCTAGAGTCAGGAACGACTAGCACATGTGTGCGAGGGGAACCTTTACCTTAGTTTAAATCTCCAATGAATCTGGCTACCTGGTGACGTAAGTGTTAGGTAGTGGGGTGGTGAACCTCAAAAGGCCTGGGGTCTTTCTCTCCTTTCACCTTGAAAAGGGATGGGAAGCCCTGTCCATCCCACTTCTCCTTCCATGCTTCCATGTTCATCCTGCACGAGCCCCGGTTTGATCAAAGGCAACATTATTTCACACCAGGTGCCAGAAGGCGACACACAAGGGGATCAAAGCCCATCTGATTCGGTAGGATACCATTAAGCATTCTTAGCACCGTCAGGTATGAGGGAAGAGAACGGTGGGGATCATAGTTATTACAATGACAATAAAGATTATTATTATTATTATTATGGCAGAACGTCCGTGTGGATGCTGGGAATATTTGGAAGCTGGAAGGAAAGACACGCCAACGATAGGGACATGTCTACCCAGCTTCCACAATTTCTTAAGCCAAAAAAGAAGAAAGGGAGAGAAGGAAAAGAAGGAAAACTGGGATTTTTGGGAGCCCAAGAGAAAATGGTTAAAAGAGGAAGAAAGGGACCTGAGTAGACTAAAGAGAATAGTAGTGAGATTGTTATTGTGATGTAACTAATTTCAGAAACAAAGAAATGATAGTATATAGTTAATGGTAGAAAAATCTTGAAAGAAAACGCTCTCTATGCTTAAATTGAATTAGAGAATGCGTGCTGTTCATAGCCAAATATACCAATGGAGAAAATAAGAAATGAAAATTTGGTGTAACTCTGAAGGGGGCAATGGAAGAGATTGTTTATGTATTAAGAAAAAAATAACTATGAAGATGGAATATAATGGAAGAGAATAATTTGGCTGAAAGTGAAAACAGAAACTATGATATAAAAAGGACTCTCTAATTGACAACTCTTTGTTCCTATAATATGTATAATTTGCATTAAAAAATAAAAAGCCTTGAATGGAATTTCTTAAGCCTCTCCACTTTCGACACACCCTCACAACCTGATTGAGAGATGTAAGCTATGACTTACAACCAACTTACTTGGAAGCGGCCTCTTCGTCGTATTTACACCGCAGGTCAACCAACTCCGTCTGCGTCGCCTTTAGTGCTGGCCAGAAACGGGGAGAACATAAAAACAGAGAGTAAGAAATGTACTTCCCATGGATTGTGCTTCTAGAATGCTACTCGGGGCTAGTAAATACTCAGTCGTAAACTGGATAATGGGATAATTAGGGGGGGGGGGGAGAGAAATGGAGATAATTGTAGACCTGTCCACGTCTTTCTCATCCCACTCAAGAGCCTTAAAATCGAGCAGAAGTTCTGCCAACGAGCGACAGTTCCTGGCATTTGCCAATGTACCATCCTGGTTTGCGTCGCTCCCTTTAAGGATGGTGGGTTGAGAGAGATTGTGACACTTATTCAGGTTAGTTAAGTTCGGTTCAGGCCGACGTTTCTGGAGGAACTCAAAGGACAGATTTCATTCATCAGGCAGCTGAGGGTAACTTTTTCAAAGCTCTATTTGGAAGGCCTGCCTTTCTCGCTTCCATGCAGGCTGTCTGAGCCAAGCGGTAATTTCAGGTAAGTGTCGGCTGTCATTAAAAAGGGAAGGATTTGAGAGACTGGAGGAAAGAGGTTGACCATCGGTCCAATGTCTCTGAGAGAAAACAGCAGACATCACAGAAGCAAAGAAAGCTGGACTCCGCTCTTTGAGTGAAGAAATGATCTTTCAACCAGCTTTTCCTTTAAGAGCTTAAGGAGAATTAACATGGCCCAGGAGGAAGCCATGGGAAATGCTCCTGCCCTCTTCAACCGTATCTCCATCGATCATTGAAAGTACCTGAATGCAGGACTTTGATCTTCTCTTCTGCTTCCCCCAGCCGGCTGGCCAAAGTGAACTGGGCTTCTTGAAGACCCCTAAGACAAGAGATGCATCTCCTTGAGTTGAGGTGGCGCCCACATCAAAGCCGAGAAAGCGACCTTCTCCAGCCCGAGGTCCATCCATCCCCTTAGAGTCAACCTCCCATTCTCCCCGATCTGTTTGAATAGTTTGGCTGAAGAAGCCATCACTGGTTCTGCAGAACATCTAGAGAACTTCTTTGATTTGAAAGCCTTAAAAGGAGAGGCCTGCCCACAGACACACTCGGCTTCTTGAAAAAGATAAGTTGGGTTTTGTTCACAAAGAAAATCTGTGAGAAGTGCTGAAAACTGTTGGCAGATTTCGATTCCCGGGCTTTATTATTTATTAGTGTATGGTTGGGTCTCCATCACAGCAACAGAGTTTCGTGGATTTGTAGAATAATGGCTTTCTTCCCCCCACCCCAACATTTTTTATTTTTATTTCTCATACATACATTCACAAATATACATTCTCATAGTTGTTATTAATATTATGTGTTTTCTTTTAATATTTCTAACAATTCATTTCTCCGCCTAAAAATTTAAAAATATAATCGAGATTTCTTTCCTGCCATCCCATCCATTTATCTTGTTTTACAACAACTCTACTTTCCCCCCTCTCCCTTTCTCCTTCCCTCCCTTCTTCTCTTTCCTCGTTCCTCCTCTCCTTTCTCTTTTCTTCTTCCCCTTCCTCTCCTTCACTCCTCCCCTCTTCCTTCCCTTCCTTCCCTCTCTTCCTCTCCTTTTTCCTTTCTTCTTTTCTTCTCCTTTCCGTAGAGGAATGGTTTTCCAAGATCTTGGGAGATCACTGAGGAAAAACAGGTGCTTCCTACATACAATTGGTCCTTCCTTCTGAATTCTCGGGCAGCATAAATGTTGTTGCAAGGTAGACCATGCAGCTGGAGCAACTTTTCTCTAGCTCTTTGGAAAAGCAGAAGGTGCAGCCTAAAAGTTCAGGTAAGGCTGGGCTTAACCACCTCCTTGTTTTCCTTTCCTCGGAGGAGAACAATTCTCCTATCTACCTTCCCATCCTCACCTCCTGGCTCATCTACATACGTACCTTTGCTTCTCAACCTCATTCCTCTGCAACAACGAGTCGGTCAGCAAGGCTTTGCTGTGGAGTCCAGCTAGCTTGGCCTCTGAAGCCGCCAGTCCACCCGGGAGGGTCCCTTCTTTTTGCTCTGCGGGGGAAGAGGAAATCGACATCAGCCACAGGATCGGTGGTCTAAGCCGGAGGAGAAGTCTTGGCTGGGTATCCTGCCTGCCTTCTTTAGATCGTTTCAGCTGCGCTCAACCAGCCATGGGTCAGAAAGGCTCCACGCAATGCAAAACCCCCTCCTTTCAAGCACGGCCTTGAAGCTCTGATGGACCCTGCCTTGACTCTCGTGCTGAGGCAACATTGAAGTTACTACTACTTTACTATAGGCCCGAAATGGCGAACTTATGGCTCGTGTGCCAGAGGTGGCACACAGAGCCCTCTCTATGGGCACATCCACCTTTGCCAGCTCTTTTCTGGTTTCTGATGCGCCGGCCAGCTGATCTTTGTGGGTGCTGGAGCGCTGCAAAATGGGATCCGGGCTGTTTTTCAGGCCGTTTTTGGCCCGAAAATGGACTGAAATTGGCCTGGAAATTCGGCTGAAAATTCCCCCCACCCCCAAAGCCTAAAATGGGCCGAAAAGCAGCCAGGAACAGGCATGTGCACGCTGGCCAGTGGTCTTCGGGTTTTTGGTGCTCTGTTGCACACATGCATGCATGCGCTTTGGGGCTTGGGCACTTGGTGCCGAAAGCGTTTGCCATCCCTGCTCTAGGCTGCCACTGGAAGGACCCGGATCGCTTGGGTACCTTTGGGGGAGAGCAGCTCCTTCTTCCAGGGCCGGTTCAGCTCCTTCAAGGGGGGTTTCTCGGGGCCGAGGCAGTGGAGGGGCTGGGGCCACCCTTCGAGGGAGGGCACAGGATCTGCTGGACGGGAGGGGAGAAAGGCAGAGGTGACCTTGGAGCTCCATCCCATGCAGAAGGCACCTCCGCTCAGAGGAGGAAGCCATTGGCTCAGCCCAGGTAATTCCTAAGGGGTCCAGCTTTCATATGTCAAAGAATGAAGCAAAAATGTAAAATCACTAACATTAGAGGGGGAGAAGGAGAGAGAAGAGAGAGAGAGAGAGGGAAGGAGGGAGAGAGGGAATATGGGTGATTAGATCCGTGGTGGGATTCAAAAAAAATTGCTACCGGTTCTCTGGGTGTGGCTTGGTGGGCGTGGCGTGGCTTGGTGGGCGTGGCTTGGTGGGCGTGGCAGGGGAAGGTTCCTGCAAAATCCCCATTCCCTCCCAATCAGCTGGGACTCGGGAGGCAGAGAATAGATGGGGGCGAGACCAGCCAGAGGTGGAATTTGCCGGTTCTCCAAACTTCTCAAAATTTCCGCCACCGCTTCTCCAGAACCGGTCAGAATCTGCTGAATGCCACCTCTGGGTTAGATACAATAGATGATAGATAAATAGACAGATAAGAAAGAGAGAGAGGATAGATGATGAGAGGGAGAGAATAGATGATAAGATACTATAGATGATTGGTAGATAGATAGATGAGAGGGAGAGAGGGAGGGAAAGAGAGGGAGGGATGATGGGTGATTAGATACAATAGATAGATGATAGATAAATAGACAGAGAGAGAAGGAAGAGAGAGAGAGGGCAGATGATGAGAGAGAGAGAATAGATATTATAGATGATTGATAGATAGATGAGAGAGAGGGAGGGAGAATCCCTCCAAAAGGATTTCAAGCCCCCTCCTGGAAGAGGCATGTGCATTATCCTGTCTTCTCCCTGGTCCTATTAAGGAGGATGCTATTTTCTCACGCATTTGGCCACCCCCAAAATAGAAACCCCATGCTGGGATGCTCTTCCTGTTGAACCAGGATCAGGGGCTGCATTTATCTCTTGCAACTCCTAGGGCTTGGGGGGGGGGGGGATGTCAGAGTTGGTAAGCCAAGTCAAAAGCCCAACCTGGAAGAATGGATAGCCTCTCCAGCCCTCCCCTCATCTGAAAATAAATTGGGTTGTGTGTGTGTGGAAGAAGCGAGAAACCAGCCCCATTTTGTTTGGCCACCTTTATTAAAAATGATCCAGACTTGTAAATTAATTTGTTTGCGTCGTACAATGGCAGTGCAGATGGGCTCATTAGCATGCGCACAACAAATAATTACGGATGCATTTTTAGCTGGCCTTCCTAATGGGGTTTGCTGGGTTAATGATGTCGGTGCATAATTGCCTTGGCCTGGGAGGCCTTAGGGAGCCCCTCCCGAACCAGGCAGGGCTGGCTAACAATGGCGGGGGTCTCCCCAGGAGAGGAAGGGGCCTCTTTGGAGCACACCTGTTTGCCTCGGCAGGAAACGCCTGCCCACTGCTCTCTGCCCCCCACTGCCTAAGCAAAGCGTGGGATGGAAACGGTGGCACGGAAGGGGCCTTGCCAAAGCAGACGCTTCCCAAAACTGGCACGGAAGGAGCTCCTCTCTGAGCCACAGACCATTAGGGGCAGCGGATGCCCAAGGGTGCCTTGTGTAAACCCCCCCCCCCAAAAGGAAAAGATGTCATCATCCTCACAGCTACAAATTTAATTGTATGCACCGTGGATTTAGCAGGGTAATCAATCAAATCTGTTTTAAATCCATGCACAATTTGAGCTTTGCCCAAACAGGAGGGGGGGGGGGGGTAAAATCAGCCAGATCTGCAAATGTACAGCAAAACCCATTTTGGCCTCAGATTTCTGGATGGGCAGTAGCCCCCACGGACCCCCGCAGACCAAAGATGCACGATGGTTCTTCCATTCAGGGCCTTAAACCGGGGGGGGGGGGGGTGTCCAACCATGGCCACTTAAAAGACTGGCGGACTTCAACTCCCAGAGTTCCCCGGGAGAAAGATGTGCCAAGATCCAGAGTCGATAAAAGAGCCGCTGTGTCTCTTGTCAAGGGCCCACCTGTGGACGTACAGGCGCTGCAGTGGAGGGTCATCAGTGGGGGACGTGGAGCGTAGATGATCTTGGAGCAGGAGAAAACAAAGGCCAGCTAACTTTACAGCTGTTCATAACCTCTCCAGAGCTAAGATAACGATGTGGACCATTAAGCCGCACGCTTCAAGGGCCCGGCTGATGAGCAGGGATTCCAGCCGCCAGGAAGGAGCAGAGGGCTGGGAGGCCCAACCGTCCTCAGTTAGGGGGTCTCAAGCAGCTGCAGCAGGGCCAAAGGCCAGCACATGAAGAGGAGGGGTCTTCCCAGATGTGCCTAAATGGCAACTTGCTTCTCCCAGGAACCAACTGGGTTTCCTTGGGAACCTTAGAATAGTGATGGCGAGCCCTTTCCGCACCGAGTGCCCAAACCGGAACGTGCATGCATGTGTGCGCATATGCGCATCCCGGAGCACCGGAATCCCGAAGACCAGCTGGCCAGCGTGCACATGCCTGTTTTTTTGGCCAATTGTTGGGCTGTTTTCAGGCTCGAATAATGGCCTGAAAACAGCCTGGGAAACGGTCCAAAATTGGCCTGGTTTGGGGCCATTTTCAGACCCTTTTCCAGTGCTCCAGCACATGCATTTCCTTATGGGTGCAGGCACGGGTGTGCGCTATCCCTACAAGTACAGGCACGCAAGTACAAAAAGGTTAGCCATCACTGACCTGAGGAGTGCAACCCATCCATAGTTAGACACTAGCAAACCTCCCAAATTTCTAATTTGAAATCCCCAGAAAGCTCCATTCCGCCTCCTACGTAAAGTCTTTCCATTTTTCCTACTTTTTTTTCTCCCCCCTGCCCCACCCCCCCGTTGTGTTCCCTCCGAGAGGGAGCGATGCCTGCAGGAGACAATGAAGAAATCAGTTGTCACTGCCACGCGAGTTAAAACGAGACTTAAATCAATCCATCCTCCACAATGACTTTAATTATGCTTTTAACATGATTTTACTGCTTCCCCTCCCTCCCTCTCCTCTCCCTGTCCGACAGAGATGCGCGCCCAGCCCACTTCACCACATCTGGGGGAACAATATCAGAGAAATTTACGATATTTCCCTCTCCCCTCCCTTCCTGTAATTACAGAGGCGCAATCCCAGGCTCAGTGTATCAAAACACTTGCTGAGCAACACAAAAATTTTCCCCGGGAGAAGTTTTGCGCAGGCAGAAGCCATTCGAGCTCCGAAAGGAAGAGAGGAAGAGGAAAGTCAGGAGAAGGAAGGAAGAAGGAGCGAAGGAAGGAAAGAACGGCAGGGGTTACCAATCACTCCAATAAGCCCAACTGGAATTAAAATGTGTGTCAGATGTTGGGATGTGCAGGTATTCACTTCCACTGGAGTAACACAAGGGCTATCAGTAGATGCAAACTAAACGCAATCCGATCTAATCTTGATTGCAGGAAAAAATTCATTGTATTTACTTTGTGCAATGACAATAAAGACTCTACTAAAACGATTTCAGCAGCAGAGGAGTAACTGTGTGGAACGCCCTACCCGATCCTGTTGTTAGTTCCTCTAACCTCCCAGACCTTTGGCCTTAAGCTGTCCACCGTGGACCTGATGCGTCTCTTAAGAGATTTGTGTTTTCATATTTGTTTCCTTGGACTTGTTGACAATTTAAAATAAATAAATACATGCAAATAAATGAAAAGGTTTCTGCTGATTCAACAGAGGGCCTAGTAGGAGAATGGCTGCAGCTTTGGCGTGGTCTTCAGACCCTGGAAAGTCAGCCCCCCGCCTCTCAAGCTTTCTACCCTCTCGTTCCTAAGAGGGTCTTGTGTACCACGGGCTGCCTCCAGGCCACGGAAGAGATGGCGCTCCAGGCCAGGGGTCTCAAATGTTCCGGATCGTCTTCTGATCTCCCTAAAGTCCCTGAGTAATTTCGTTGTAAACAAGCACAGTGACAATAAAGATTACACTTAGGTCAAGGGGGCTTGGGAAAAGGGCAGTGGGCGCCCAGGCACCCCGTCCGAGCCTGCCTGAGGAAGGCGGCCCGGCCAGCGTCCGTACCTGGGCCTTTGAGTAGCTCCTTGTAAACGCTCAAGAACGCTGCCTCGGCTTCCTTGGTCCGCTGGCTGAGCGCAACCACCTGCGGGAGACATAAAAGCGAGAGCCCGGCTGAGGAACCAGGGAGAGGAAGGGGCAGCCCCCGGGGAGAAGCTGCACCCGTTTTGCGGGATCCGGAAGGAAAAGTTCCCAGCTGCATTTGCACCTGCAAAGGTGGCCCTGGAAATCCAACCTCAATCTCAGCAAAGCTCTTGGACTCCCCTGGCTTCTAGGGAAGTAACCCTTGGTGGAGGAAAGCTAATGTAAGGCTGGGAAGGAGGGAGGGAAGGAAGGAAGGAAAAGGGAAAGAGGAAGGAAGGATGGATGGAAGGAAGACAGAGGGAGGGAGGGAGAGGACGGAAGAAAGAGGAAGGAAGGAAGGAAGGAAGGAAAGAAGGAGGGAGGGAAGGAAGGAAGGAAGGAAGGAAAGAAAAGGGAAAGAGGAAGGAAGGATGGATGGAAGGAAGGCAAAGGGAGAGAGGGAGAGGAAGGAAGAGGAAGGAAGGAAGGAAAGAAGGAGGGGAGGAAGGAAGTTAGAAAGGAAGGGAAGGGAAGGGAAGAGGAAGTGAGGGAGGGTTCTCCCACTCCACCCCTTAATCTTAAAAGGACAAAAAAGAGAGAGAGAGAGAGATTGCAAGGCTGCCTCTAAATGGCTGGTCGTTCAGAAGGGAAGCAGCCGGCATTTACAATTCTCCAGCCGCCAGAGCGAAGGGCCTTCCTTCCCGCTGGAGGCTGCCTTACCTGGAGCGTTCAAGCGTGCCTCTCGCCTTCTTGGCACTCGCAGATGGAGCTGAAATGTTACCAACCCATCCGTGGCCAGGTTCCACAAATTGTGGCCCCAAAATTTAGAGGAAGGCTAACTGGATAGCTGGAGAAATGGGGGAACGGGTTGGCTGACAGGATCAAGCCATTGGGTTGATGCCAGGAGGTCCTGTGACGGCTCCTGGACTCCCCCTTTGGAAGGCGCCCCTCAAACAGCCTTCAGGTTTCTCTCCCCTGCTCTGGAAACGGGACCAAGTCCAAGAACGAGAGGACTTCTCCTCGTGGCGCCTTCTAACGGGCTTGGATTCAGGAGTCTCCAACCTTGAACCCCCAGAATTCCTCAGCCTGCTAGAATTCTGGGAGCTGAAGTCCACAAGTGGCCAAGGTTGGAGACCCCGGGCTCAAGTGCTGGATGAACGGCTTGGTGGGAGCGAGTGAAGCCAAGAGACCTCAAAACTCCATCCTGGGAGTCCGGCTGAGAGGTCCAGGTGTTTCGTCCCCTGTCCAAGGAGCCGCAGAGGGAAAGCAGGGGAACTGCAAGGAACCAACAAGAGCTCAGCTGGCTCGGACACTTGTTCTGGCTTGGCTCCCTGAACGAAGCGGCACATCCCTCGCACGCTCTCAGAGGATGCTCAAGCCAGGCCTGGGAAATGCAGCCCAATGCCCCAAGGAGACAGCGGGTGCAGCCAGCCGGCTGACCAAGGGATGATTGCGTGGTAGGTCCATCTGTTTCTAGCCCTTGGCAAAGAAGCTCTCGAGAGGCTGGTCAAGCTGAGAAGATCAGCCAGGGGGATGAATGCAGCTCTTTCCCCAAACAGCCCCTCCTTGCTCCCCGGAATCTGAACCCCCTCCCTCCCTCCCTCCCTCCCTGCCTCCCCTGACTTTTAAACCTTGACACATCGTTCGCTTTCCCCTTCTCTGCGTGCTTCTCTCTCTTTCTGCCTTCCACGCACCCGACTCAAGGTGAGAGAAAACACAACCGCGCACTCCGCAACGACACAAGATTGATGAATTACATTTCTGCTCGGGGTCTTTTCCATGGCTGGTGATTTTCCAGCAAAGCAATTATCACCATAGAATACATAATGGCCTAATTAATTACTACTGTCAGACCGGCCTCTATGCTATGATTATACCTTATCAAGTCTCTCTCTCTGTCTCTCTCTTAAAGCAACCCTGAGAATCAAAAAAAGATTATTGCAATGGGCAGACTCTTTTCTTAAGTTGCCTTCTGCCTCTGCCTCTCCTTCCTCCAGCCTTCATTCTTTCCAGTGATATTTTGTCTGGGTTTACACGCAAACGGCTCAAAAAATGCCTCTAAGTGTAATTCTTCCCATTCAAGCTTTAAAAGCAAAGGAGAGCTTAAGGAGAAATGGAGCAACGGCTGACTCAAAGGAGAGGAAGAGGAGAGGGGAAAAAGGCTTTAATAATTTACGCAGCCAAGAAGATGCTTCTGCTACTGAAGGAGAAGGAAGTGGCTGCTGGCCGTCCATTTTTCTCCTCATGCTTCCTGACAGACACCCTCAGGCGGTGGCAAAGCTTTTCCTTTTCTTATCCTGCCCAAGGATGTTCCTCTCGTTAGAACTTTTGCAACAAAGCCCATCTCTCTTGTGCCACGGGCTCCCTGCTTCCTGTCTCTTCCACCCCTTGGTGGGAACACCAGCTGGTTGAAGGAGGACCAGCAAGGTCTCCCAGGCCTCAACCATAGAATGCCTGCTGTCTGCTCCAAGCCCTCCTCCAGATGCTCTCGGCCCCTCAAAATCATGTCCACACCCCCCCAACAAGTCTTTCTATCAAACGTGACTCTTGGGAGCCGCTGGGGAGGATGGGTTTCAAACTCAGATACTGCCCAAAGATGAAGCATTTTGTTGTAGCCCACCAGCAGAGGTGGCAGCAGAGTCAGAGAGTGAGGAGGGTTGGGGAGGAACCTGGGCCAGTCCTGGAGAAGTCTGGGGAAGGCTCTGAGGAGGGCTCTGTGTCGGAGGCAGAGAGGGGGCCAGGGCCGCCTGACAGTTATCAGCTGCCATCAGAGTCAGAGATCAGTGAGGCAGAGGAACAGCTGGAGCCTGTTCCCAGTGTGTGCATGCGCAGATGAAGGGAACAACTAAGGAACAGGGGTTGACTTGGGAGTAAGGCTACAGGTGGACAATGAATGGCCTCTCCCAGAGGAAATAAAAGAGGAGCGGAAGGGGAGGGGAGTTTGCAGGAGACAATCAGTTTGCTTCATTGCTTCGTGACTCTCCGAGACTCCTTGCCAAGTTTTGCAGAGATCAAGCCTGGCAGCTCTCCAAGCCAGATAAGGTCTGTGACTGTAAATCCTCCCTCGAAAGACTTTGCTGGATGGGAATGAGACTTAACTTAATAAAAAGGGGTTTTTGTCAGGCGTCTGCTTCGTGGTTTGGGGAAGCCTCAGTGAGAACGCATTTTCTCGCCCGAGGAGGACGCAAGGCTGATGCCCAGGACTTGGTACGGCCACAGCCCATGATTCTATCTGGGGAAGAGAACGATGGGCACATATGAGCTCCCCTTTCCATAAAGCCTGACAGGGAGAGAAGACTTGATTCTTACTTTAAAAGAAGGATGTAAAATGTATCGGAATGAAAAGAGCGGTGTCTTCAAAACTACAGCTGTTGGTCCAAATTGTGTTGACTTTCTCACACTTCATTTGTGTTGTTGTTGTTTTTTAAAAGCCAACTAGCTCACGAAGCTCCTGGTCAGATGCTCTGGAACTGGGGAACCCCATTCCTCTGGAACTGTGGTTGGTCCCCCCGTGTTTGTTTTTCACAGGGGTCCTGTGGGGCCTTGTTCTTTTCTTTTTCAAGTTAGCACTTTTGCATTGTTTTAATAATGGCTTTTTAGCATATGGCTGGTGTTGTTTTACGCCCGTAATTACTGCATTATGTAAATGATGCTTTTAATGGTTGTTTTTAATTAAGCTGTTTGTTTTGCATTCTTTTGACCATTAGCCATTCCGTGGTGGAAGAGCAGGGGATAAATCCAAGAAATAAATATGCAAGGAAGCAGTTTTGGAGCCCTGAATTGGGTTCTTGAAAGTCAGCTAGCCCAGAATCTGGATATTATTCGTATTATTGAGTCTGTCATCTGCACCTCCATAACTGTGTGGTTATGTCCACAAGACAGGCACGGATTTCAGAGGAGAATCAGAACTGCAGAAAAAAACAATAGCTACCAACCTGCCTTCCATTGAGGACCTGTGGACTGCAGGTCAAAAAGAGGGCTGGGACAATATCTACACACCCCTCACATCCTGGACATAAATTGATTCAACTCCTACCTTCAAAACGACACTATTTCCACTCCATTCTATTTCATTCCATTCCTTCTTTTATTCCATTCCATCTTCTCTTGTTATTTCTTTTCTTTTTTTCTTCTTTTTTCTTCTCTTCTCTTCGGTTCTTATTCCTATTCTATTCATAATGATATCAATTGTTTCCTGATTGCTTATTTGTACCCTACGGCTATCATTGTTGTATCTTATGATTCTTGATGAATGGATCTTGTCTTTCTATGTACACTGAGAGCATCTGCACCAAAGACAAATTCCTCATGTGTCCAATCACACTTGGCCAATAAAGAATTCTATTCTATTCTATTCTATTCTATTCTAATTCTAATTCTATTTCTAATTCTATTTCTAATTCTAATTCTAATTCTAATTCTAATTCTATTTTTTTTCTCAGCAACTGAGAAGTGGGAGAAATTAGCCAAACCAGCCATGATTCTTTGGACTTCTTGCTTCGCCATCAAGTCAATGTTTCACCTACATTTTCATGTAAGAAAACTTTTAATTTAGATATTTTCATCCCTCCAAGAAGAGGAGGAAGGAGGAGGAGAGAGAGAGGGAAGGAAGTTTCAAATAATGACTGTAATAAATGAAGGTAATTAATTGTAGTTTGTTCCTTAACTGTCTAGTCAGCTTAATTTTACCTTTTCATCTAATAATGAGAAAATAATTTTTGTGCTCTGAGGGTTAATGATATGTAACTGCAAGAGCTGCTAATTGCATGTTGCAAACTATTCATCAGAATCCCCATCTGTGCTACTTGATTATGTTTGCTAAATTATTGCTTTGAATTATCTTTCATAAAGCAACTTTTGTAATTAGCAGGGCCCTGGCTCTGCTCTTTTTGCCGTCTGAAAGGAAGGAAATAAAAAATAAAAAAAGCAAGCCGAGAAAAAGAACTTTGGCCATTTCAATCTGTCGCTGTTCCACTTCCGTCACCCTTTGTCTTCCCTGGGATGGAAAAATTAAACTCGGGGTCTTATTTATCGAAATCAGGTTAGGAGAAAAATGCTGGCTGGGCAGGGGCTCTGCTAGTCATTCCTTCATCTCACCCACCAGCACAAAAACTCTGCAGAAACCCCAGGCCTGCTAGCAATCCACAGGGCGGGTTGGGGGTAGTGCCCCCCTATCCTCAAGGCCAGGAGTCTGCAATGAAGGGGACAGTCAAGGTTACGTCTGATTTCTCCCGCAGATGTCCTTGAGTTGCAAAAGGGGTGGGAGAACCCCTTTTTTCCTCCTACATTTTCTCCTACCTTCCATTGAGTCACCATTTCTACATTCTTTTTTTTTAAAGTTATTTCATTTTTATTTTCATGCAGGTAACCCCAAGTATTCCATTACATCTTAACCAGAACTATTTTGTATTATCCAGTATTATATCAATTATCCGATTTGCATTCTTTTCTTTCAGAAAGTCTGTTTTTCCCTGTCAGCGTAGCTTCAAACACTCAACCCAATCTCCTCATCTTAAGACATTCAGGCTGTAATTTCACAATGCAGATTCTGCTGATTATATAAAAGTAGCCTTAAGGCTTAAATAGATGAAATACAGAGGGGGGGGGGAACCCAACCCACATATCTACTTCCTGTATATTTAATCTGCTTGAAATCCATATTACGGACCTTCGGAAACTCGACGCTTGAAATAATGAAAAAAAATACAGTGGAAGTTGTGAGATCGTAAGACCAATGTTCTTCATTGTCCCTTCTCTCCATCCTCTCCATAACTCCCCCCCCCCCAAAAAAGGCCCACAGCTCCAAATATCTGCAAATACCTCAACCTTTACCCCCCAGGTCTCTAACAGATGCAAGCATTGCAGTTTTTGGACAAGAGCTTCCATTTTTCGTTACATTTGTGCCATCTCTCAATTCGGAGTCCCCAGTTTGCCTCGCACATTTTTCTGCCCATAGCATAAAAAAATAAAAAATAAACAAAACAACAACCACACCCAAAGGTACCTTGTTACTGGTCTCTTCTTACCTCTGCCTGGAAACTTTTTAGGACAGGAGCCACCATATCACGAACCTCCTGAAGGAAAGGGTGGGGTGGGGGAGAAAGAAGGGGTGAGAATTCCCTTATTTGGACCTCTCAGGCAAGGAGGGTCAAGGGGAATGGAGGTCAAAATTTGGCTCTTAAGATTCTCAACTTAAACATTAAGTGTATAGTATTTGTGGCCATATTTAAGCATTAATTAGGGGGTGGGTGGGAGGGAGGAGAAGGAGGAGAAGAAGGAGAAAGAGGATCAGGAGAAGAAAGAGGGAGAAGGAGGAGGGGGAGGAGGGGGAGGGGGAGGAGGAGGAGGAGGAGGAGGAGGAGGAGGAGGAGAGGTGGCTGGATTCAGTGTATAAGATGCACCCAGATTTTCACCCTCTTTTTTGGGGGGGGAGGTGCGTCTTATACTCTGAAAAATACAGTAGTCGCTTTAGTCTGGCAAGATTCTCTCTAAAGGAGAAGAAGAAGAAGAGGAAGAAGAAGAAGAAGAAGAAGAAGAGGAGGAGGAGGAGGAGGAGGAGGAGGAGGAGGAGGAGGAGGAGGAGGAGGAGGAGGAGGATTGACTTCAAAAATTAAGTTTTGAGGAGAAGCATCCTACCTCAGGTGCATTTCTCTTAAATTCCTGGCTGAGTTCAATTAGATGCTTGTGCGAGTGCTCACTTTCTTCCTGACGGGCAGCCAGTTCAGAAGCCACAGAATTCAGTTCCTTCTGGAACAAAAGAAATTAAAAAAAAGGGGGGGAAACATTAGGAGAAATACAAGAACGTGGAAGTGCTCAGCCCATTTCTCCCAAGACTCCCTTGAGCGCCCAAAGGCACAAAGCAGCAAGCGACCATCCAGTCCTGCAGCCACAGATCACCTGCTGGGAGTTTTGAAAACTCCCCCATTCCTTTGGGACCTTAAATTCATTCAAATGGCCACACCTGGACAAGGTGTGGCGTAGGACAAAGCCAGTCCTCCATGAAAGGGACCATGTCAGTGGTGGGTTCCTGCGGGGGGGTCCGGTCCAGTGGTAGCTGGGAGCAGCTGGCAGCTCGCTTGGCCCACCTGTCCAAACATGTTCTATACCTGTTTTTAAAGCAACCAGCCAATCGTGCACACACGCATAGCATGCGGCGCCTGCGCAAGCCCCAACGAGCAGCTGGGCGTCGCAGGGGCGGTGGATTCTGCACACCGCGCACGCATGAACAGGACATGTGGCATTCCGGGAGCGACCGTAAGAACAACCCACCACTGGACCATACACCTCGTGACGCCGGTCACTCCGTCTCCCAATCCCGACGGTCTCAAAAAGAGACCAAATCGCGCATTCACAAGGGAGCCCGAAGCCACATCAGATCGGTTTGCATGTAAACAAATAAATACAGATGGGGGGGGTCAAATTCATGAAGCACTCAAGGGATCAATATTTTTAATAAGCAGATTTCTTATTTCTTCTTTCTTAGCAACTGCAAGGAAAACATAGCAACCACGTCAAAATAATAGGAGCACCATATTGTGGTCCATGCTACCATCCGCTAAGCGCATCGGCCATGGACGGAAGGCCTCCAGATGGTGACTAATTTAGGTGTGTGGCTTTTTTTGAATAGTGTTTGTAAATAATCTTTTAGAGGGATGCCGTGGCTCGGTGGCTAAGAGCTTGTCGATCAGAAAGGTCGGCAGTTTGGCGGTTTGAATCCCCAGCGCCACGTAATGGAGGGAGCTCCCGTGACTTGTCCCAGCTTCTGCCAACTTAGCAGTTCGAAAGCATCTAAAAAAAGTGCAAGTAGAAAAACAGGAGCCACCTTTGATGGGAAGGGAACAGCGTCCCGTGTGCCTTGGGTGTTGAGTCATGCCGGCCACATGACCACGGAGACGTCTTCGGACAGCGCTGGCTCTTCGGCTTTGAAACGGAGACGAGCACCGCCCCCTAGAGCCGGGAACGACTAGCACAGAGGTGCGAGGGGAACTTTTACCTTTACTAAATCATCTTTTAAAAGATCCGGATGGCTTTTGAATGGCAAGGGGTTTGGAGTGGGGGCTTTGGGAGGAGGTTTTCGCCGGCTGGGGAATTCTGGGAGTTGAAGCCCAGACATCTTCAAGTGGCCAAGGTTGAGAAACACTGAATGAGAGCTTCAAGCGTGAAGGAAATTCATGGCTCTCCTTCCCAGCCCCTTCCTGCCCTGATCTTTCTGGGTCTACGGAGGGAAAGCCAGATGGTTGCTTTCAGAAGTGACAGAGGCCAGCCTCTCCCTGAGGGCGGAGATGCAAGGAAGGAGTTGCCATCTTCCTGATGCAAGGAAGACAGGAGCGCAAGACAGATAGTGGCACCACGGCCTCTCGCTAGACAGGCTGGTTTCCAGGAGCCATCAATCATTTTCCTACAGAATATGTAAATTTCAGGTGCTGAAGATGTATGGGGTACGTTACCAGGAGAGAGGGGGGGGGTTGTCGATTGCGTGGCCAAGCCGCCCAATGAAGCGCCTGTCGGTCTCTGGTGAACCGGAGGGATGGCAAGCTTTCTGCCTTTTGTTGGATTGAACCAATACTTCACCATTGGATATAAAGGAAAGGGGAGAAGATTAAAAAGCATGACCCATGGGGGGAGGAGGGGAATAGAGAGGGAGGGAGGGAGAGAAAGAGAGAGAGAGAGAGAGAGAAAGAAAGAGAGGGAGGGAGGGAGAGAAAGAGGGAGGAAGGAAGGAGGAAATGAGGGAGGGAGGAAGTTGAGAGAAAGAGAGGGAGGGAGGAAAGGGATGGAAGAAGGGAAGGAGAAGGGAAAGGAGGGAAGGAAGGAAGGAGAGAAGGAGGGGTGCAGAAGAAAAACAGATGGGGAAGGACAACCCTTTTGTGAAACGACCTATAGCAGCCTGTCTAAACTCTGCCTCCCCCCAATCTCCAAACAAACGATACTGCCCCCCTCCCCGGGACAGAGGGGATGGAGAGGACAAACAGGGCCTCCAATGGCCCAACCATTTTAATCGGAGGGTTTGAATCAGGAAGGCAAAACAGGGATGAACAGTTGACCTGGACGAATAAACTCAGCCATTAGAGCTCTGGAGTCGCCAGTGGATTCCCCCCTCCTGATACGGAGAGACTTCGGTGGCACAACTTCCCCCACACACACACACACCTCAACCCCCCTCCTCCACCCGGGGCCTGTGCCTCCCATCTCTCTTCCCCGAGAACAAGCATCTCGCATGCCTGTGAAAACCGCCGTCCTTCCGTCTTGAGATGCCGGTACAATAATTTCGATCGAGCATCCCGAAGCCGAGATTCCATTTTAGATTAAGGGAGATGACAGCTGAAAAGGGGGAGAGGGTGGGGGGGAGTGAAACCATCTCGGAAGGGCTTTGTTGCGCTGGGGACGGAGTCCTCCAGGAGGGCCCCCCCAAAAAGAGGAGACTGGGGGCCAGAACACAATCGAGGTGTCGGAGAACCCTTTGTCTGAAGGGGTATAGGGTTTCCTGCCTGAGCAGGGGGTTGGACTAGAAGACCTCCAAGGTCCCTTCCAACTCTGTGCTTCTATTCTACTCTACTCTATTCTATTCTACATTCCATTCCATTCTATCCTAAGGTTTACCCAACAAGCAGCCTTAAGTCAAGGAGACGTTTCTTCCCACCAGTATGAAGATGGAGGGAGGAGGAACTATGGGGCTGTAGCTACCTAGATTGGTTGGTTACCTGGAGCAGGGGTCCCTTGACCTGGAGGCAGGTGATAGGTCTTTAGAAGTTTCCCGTTCCTTTGGTCCAACTCCAAAGGAGCCCCTTCCTTCCTCACTCCCTCCTCAGACCCGCTCCCCAAATGGGGGTCTCCTCTCTGCCACAAACGGGCCCTTGGAGAGGGCCACCGGCAGCCGGCTCCCCACCCCGGGGAAGGCTCCATCCCCAGATGCACAAAGAGGAGAGGCGAGAATGCCAAATTCCAGTCCTCAAAAGATATGCAAATCGGCTAATCAAGGGAGCTATTATTGCAGAGCCCGGCAAGCAACAATACTACAAGATAAGTGATCAACCACTAATAACCAATTGTGTGCTGGTGTTACTACCCCATAGATGTGTGTGAGTGTGTGTGTATGGTAAAAAAAGAATTTCTAATTACAGCGAAATTGTTCCCCTCCCCCCAAAAACATTTCATCAAGCTCAAGTTGGGAGGGGGAATAAATCTGTCAGCAATATGGATGTTGGGTATTCTCCCCCCCCCCCATCTGAGGAGGGAGGGGGGAAGAACTGTTCCTGGGGAAGGGGCACAAAGGGAAGGCAGCAAAACACCTCACAGGACGAGCAAAGGGGCTTTGTGCATTGCAGGGATTTGCCATAAAAGCTGGGTTTCTAGTCCTCACGGTTCAGCCCCGAGATTGGCAAAGTGAGGCAAGTGGTATGAATTCCAGACTTGAGTCTCTCCTTTGCCTTAGGTCAGGGGTCTGCAAAGTCGGCTCTTTTAAGACTGGTGGACTTCAACTCCCAGAATTCCCCAGCCAGCTATGCTGTCTTAAAAGAGCCGACTTTGCAGACCCCTGCCTTAGGAGAAAAGCTGGAGTGGGAGCTGGAAGGGACCTCAGAGGTCTTCTAGCCCAACCCACAGTTTAAGCAGGAGACCCTCTACAATTTGAAGTCCTCCAGTGATGAAGCACCCACTTCTGGAGGCAAGCCGTTCCACTGGTGAATTGTCCCCACTGTCTGGAAGCTTCTCCTTCATTCCAGGTCGCCTCTCTCCTTGATTCGTCTCCATGCGGGGTTTCTTGTCCTGCCCTAAAATTCGAGGCTTGAATTCAGAATTATAAGCACAATTCTGCAGTGCTTCTGATGCCAGGAAACGGGACATCATCGGAAATCCCTCGGAAAACTTCCCCACTTCTATCTTCTCCGCAAAAAGCCCAATCAGAGGCTGGCAGCTTTCCCAAAGTTTCATCTGAGTGGCAGGACCCTTTCCTGAAAATAACATATGCCGCTACTCCCCCCCCCCACCTCCAGTCCCCCCAATCCCTCCACCACCACCCCGAGAATGTGTCTGAGGCTCTGGCTATAACTTCGTCAGCTGCAATTTAGCTGCCAATTTAGGCAGGAAAGCTCATAATTAGAGTAAAAGAAAGAAGACTCCCCGGTTATTGATAGACCGAAAATCCGAGTTTCCCTGGAGCTCCCCGTTCTTCTAGCTTTGGCATTGGAGATCCAGGCAGATCTCCCAGTCCGTGGGATCTGGCAGGTGGGAGGAAAAATGGCCGGAGGGTGCCAGGAAGAGATTTCCTTAACTTGACTGGATGGAGGGATATTTTCCTCAGAGGACGGACCCTCTCTTTCCCCCCACCCCCGGGCCAAACGTGGGCAGGGAAAACCGCTGACGGTGCCCGCTGGTTTCTGGGAATGCCAAGGCTGGTCAGACCAGGAGGAGCCGTGCCTGCTGGCGGGTCTCAAGGTAAGAGCTGACATGGGGTTTCCTGTCTTGGGGGGGGGGGGAGGCAGCGTGGGGGCTTTTAAGTGGCAGGAGGAAGACGCCAATGGGGGGGGGGGGCAGCCATTATACACTTTTATTGATGCTGTTCTGGAGAAAGCTAATCCATATATTTTCCCCCCATGAAAGAAAAACAGCGGTCGCTGCCAGAGAGATTGCAATGCCACAGGCTGGAGGGACTGCCCCTGGCTTTCCTGGATGCCCACGGGTGCCAACAGCTTGCCAAAGAAGAAGAAGAAGAAAAGGGAGAGGGGGAGGAGGGAGAGGGCTGCGGATTTTTAATCAGCGTAAAAGGCTTTGGGTCAATGGCACTACGCCGGATCACCTGGACAAGATGCTTGGATTTTAAGAGGCGAGGGGAATGAAGTCACCACCGAGGTTGGACTAGACCAGGGATGTCCAAACTTGGGAACTTTAAGACTTGTGGACTTCAACTCCCAGAATTCCCCAGCCAGCATAGCCAGCATAGACTAGACTCTCAAGTGGCAGAAGACAAAGGGCCTCTTAGAACTGGCATGTGGCGTCTGGGGACACCGTCAGACTGTGGGCACCACAAAAAGCACATTTTTTAGAACATTATTTCTCAACCTAGACCAGTGTTTTCCAACCTTGGTCACTTGAAGATGTCCGGACTTCAACTCCCAGAATTCCCCACCCAGCATTTGCATTTGCTGGCTGGGGAATTCTGGGAGTTGAAGTCCCGACATTGACTGGCCTAGACATTGATGGCTGGACTTCATCTCCCAGTGCTTTTGCAGGCTGGGGAATCGTGGAACTTGAAGTCCTTCCAACTTCAGGTGTCCCAGGCTGAGGACACAGATTTAAAGCCTTGGTTAGACCAAACCCCTGATCTCCAGAAACCATAGAGTCTGTTCTTTAGGGAGAGGTAGAACCTGGGAATTCTGGGATTGGAGGTCCATCCGTCTTCCGGTGGCCCAGTTGAGAAGCCCTGCCTTAGAGAAACAACAGAGCTCACCCCAAGACTTCAAAATAGCTTCCCAAGATCTTTTGGGGGGGGAATCTCACGGTTGACCCAAAGTGGGGAAACATTTGAGAATGTCAGCTGGAGAATACTGGGAGTTGAAGTCCACCTGTCCGAGAAGTTCCTGGAGTTGACAGCTGCCGTTTGGGAGACTGAGGACGAAGGATGCCCGGTGACCCAACATTTATCTAAACCACGTCAAATCCAACCCAATCATCCGTAACGCGATGACACAACCCCACAAGTGGACCACAAGTGGACTTACGTGGAGAAGGCAACATTTATTCAGGACTGTATAGGTGGCTTAGGGCAGGGGTCCCCAACCTTTCCAACTTTAAGTCTGAAGGACTTCAGCTCCCAGACTTCTCCAGCCAGCTTTCCTTCAGACTTAAAGTTGCAAAGGTTGGGGACCCCTGGCTTAGGGGAATCCGAGAAACAACAGAGGAGAATTGGGGAGAGGAGAATCACACAGGGACAGAGCCTGAGGTTGTTTTATCTTTGGGGGAGGGAATGGGAAGGGGGCCTGGGGGGGGGGGGGAATCTGCATTGCATCTACCGTAATTGCAATCAAGAGCAGACATCTAACGCAAGTGACGGGCTCAGCAAAAAAAAAAAAAAGGAGAGAAATTTGCTGCTGAGAGGGGCAAAATCTTTGTCTAAAAATAATCAGCCATTCCACACGCCACCGGTTGTTGTTGTTGATGTTGTTGGGTTTTGATCCCCCTCCCTCCTTCCCTCCCTCCCTCTCTCCCTTTTTGCTAGAATGGTAATCGATGCTGGAGGCTTTGAATTCCATCAATTTATAGATCTGCCCCAACTCTGCGCCTGCCTGGCGATTGTCTGCCGGGGCTGGTGGAAAGGGAGCCAGCAGGGGAGGCAGGAAGGCCGCAGCTGCACACACAAACACACACAAACACACAAACACACTGTGGGGGTTCGTAGAAGCTCGGGGGACCTTCTGCGAATTCCTCGCTCCCTTCTCAAACGTCCCCCGTCAGCCTAAGGCTCAAAGCTGCCTGCCAACCTTTGGCCTTCAGGTAGAGATCATTTATACACGCGGAAGCGCCATCCGGGCAGAAGGCATGCGTGAGCGAATGGACACAGAGCATCCCAAGTGATGCGCGCAAAGCGGCAGACAGGTAGGCTGGTAGGTATATCTACGCGGTGAGAAAGAGGATGTGGGGGGGGAGGGAGGGGAGAGGAGAAGAGGCAGAAAATGGAGGGAGGGAAGGAAAACAGTCCCCGGAGAGATGCTCAGCGGTTAAAGATTAGCCCGAGCTTTCTGAGACGCCAATTTCTTTTCCCCTTTTTTTTGTTGAGGGTTATCGATCAATAAATCAAATCAGCGTCCAATCAATCGCCCAATCAGGAGCGTCTCGCCAATGCATTACTGCTGGCGCCTTCGGACCCGGCCCGGCCTTCGGTGCCTTTCATCCAAAGAGAGCTGGGCTGGCACGGGGCCAGCTCCCACCCTCTGCCGCCACAGACTCGGTGGCGCAGAAGCCTGGCGCAAGCACAATAAATTTCTCATCTAACAGCCGATCGAGAAACAAGGTGAACATCTGTTTTGCTGCAATGGAGACGCACTTCTGGGGGAGCTGCAAACCGGCTTCGGAGGGCCCCCCCCACAACCCCCAAGACAGCTTCTGACTGCTGGAGGTGTGCAGGGGTCTCCACGGAAGTGGGGGGCATTTACACACCTGTGTGTGGATGCATTGGCACTGCCCCAGGGAGGGAGCGAACCCAGCTCTTAATCGAGGAAGGAAAGAGTTGCCCCTTGCCCAGGCCGGCCCTCTCTGCCCCCATCCTCTCGCCCCACTGCAAAGGGAAAAGCAGAGGAAGGACCGGTCAGTCGATGATAAGAGCTGCCCAGGGATGGAGGCGGTTTTATGATGCCAATTAAATAGCCCTGTAACGCCATTAAAAGCTGGTTATCCCCTCTAACTATTGCCAAGTATTTCTCCTCGCCCATAAATGGGGTGGGGGGTGGGGGCGGGGGACGGGATCATCCAGGAGGCTGCCCAGCCCACAGCAAGGGTGACCAAACTGCACCAAGGAGGAGAGCCCCCCCCCCCCAAAATGGCCTTCCGCCACCCAGAAGCGAGAGAGACGGGGAAAGTGGAGAACTGGGGTATCTCAGTAGGTGAGGAGGAAGGATAGGCTGCCCCTGCCCCTGGAGGTTCTGCTGGTGCTGCTGAGGGTAAGAACCAATCCACAGGCTTCTCTCTCCCACCCTATTTTGGGGTCAGGGAGTTCCTGGGGCAAAAAGGAAGCCAGAGCCTGATTTTGAGGAACCGTGTGGTGTGTTGGCTCAGGGGCTAAGAGGCTGAGCTTGTTGATCAGAAAGGTCAGCAGTTCGAATCCTTAGCGCCGTGTAACAGAGTGAGCTCCCATGACTTGTCCCAGCTTCTGCCAACCTAGCAGTTCGAAAGCACATAAAAATGCCAGTAGAGAAATAGGAGCCACCTTTGGTGGGAAGGGAACAGCGTTCCGTGCGCCTTCGGCATTGAGTCATGCCGACCACATGACCCCAGAGACGTCTTCAGACAGCGCTGACTCTTCGGCTTTGAAATGGAGATGAGCAGCGCCCCCTAGAGTCGGGAACGACCAGCAGAGATGTGCGAGGGGAACTTTGACCTTTCAAAACCTCGCAATGATAGATCAACTTCACTTGCCTCTTAATGGGGGGGGGGCGTGTCAGCTTTGGCTGTGGGGGGGAGGGTGGGTCGATCTGAGAGATGTAAAAGGGGTGCAATGGGGCCCCCTTACAAAGAGGGGGGGGGGGTTGGCCGATCTCCCTCAATGTGGTGGCCATGCCTTCTCCCTTCCCACCTCTCTCCCTTCTTTAAATCCGCCCCCCCCCCCGCAGCCCTCAATTCTTCCGATTCACAGCACATTTGGAGACACATTGCTTCCCCTGGGGGGGGGGACTAAGGGGGGGGGGGAAAGGCATTCGTCTCTTTATGGTGAGGCTGCAGGGACTCGCTTTCAACCCTGCCATCTGCCAAGCATCAGATCAAAATCTGAGTTGGATTCCATTAAATGCAAGTCCTTCTTCCTTCCTTGCTTGCCTCCCCCCCCCCCATTAAGAAAAAAGAAAAGATAAAGAAATACTTCTTTTATCTTGAATCTGCCCTGAATGGAAGTCTCTCTCTCCCCCCCCTCTCTCCCTCCCTTTCTCCCTCTCCCTTTCTCTCTCTTTCCCTCCCTCTCTCCCTTCACCTCCCTCTCTCCCTCTTTCTCTCTCTCCATCCCTCTCTCCCTCCCTCTCTCTCCCCCCTCTTTCTCTCCCTCCCTCCCTCTCTCCCTCTTTCTCTCTCCATCCCTCTCTCTCTCCATCCCTCTCTCCCTCCCTCTCTCTCTCCCCCCCTCTTTCTCTCCCTCCCTCCCTCTCTCCCTCTTGGCTTGTTTGTTGCTTCCACCAACCAAGAGAAGCAGCACAGAAAGCAAATAAGGAAAGGAGGTGAAGAAGCAGCCAGCCTTGAACCAGAGACGCCGAGGGTCAATGCCAAAGTCAACAAAATCCCTCCTCCAGCCAGGTCAATCCTTCCCAGGCCTCTCGAGAATCGCCACTCTCTGCCTCCGACCCAGAGCCCTCCTCCCAGCCTTCCCCAGACTCCAGGACTGGTCCAGGTTCCTCCCCAACCCTCCCCACTCTCCGAATCGGCTGCCACCTCCACAACACTTCCGTCTGAAACAGTACAGGTCTCCTGCTTGAGCAGGGGGTTGGACTAGCAGACCTCAAAGGTTCCTTCCAAGTCTTTTGTCATTCTGCATTTCCAGGTGTCAGCCTCAGGGAAGGTGGGCTTCCCACCCCAGTCGAATTGTTTGGGGAAGGAAGAGTAAACACTCCACTCTTGCATTGATTAGGAGGGTCCATTGTTCGCCTGCCTAAGTGCATAAGTAAATACCTTTTAAATCCAAGGAGAACGGTTCCCAAATAAGACCCCAATGCTGTCCGATCCCCTCTGAGGGGGAAAGGGGCTTAAATAAATGTAAAAAGAGACAATTAGATTGCTTTTGCTAAAGGACGGGCAGGAAAGAGACCGACGGGGAAGGAAATCTGGCGTGATCCAATTCCCTTTGTGGTACAGTAAATAATTCTTTATTACACTTTGATGTATCTTTCCCCTAATGACTTTTAAGGGCAACACAATAAAATTGAAGGGGAAAAAAACAGGAGGGCGGTGGGTGGGGGGAGAGAAGGGCTGCAAGGAACAAATGCTTAATATTCAATAAATGTGTCAATTTCACCTAGAGAGGCAAATGGGCCTCTATTGAGGAATTGGTAAATTTCCTTGGAGGAAAGTAAGTGCATTTTAGCCTTCAAGGGGTCCCCAGCGGAATGGAAATGGAATGTGATTTGTGATAAAACTCAGCTGCTCCATAAAAGACATTAAATAAATGTTGCTCTTTCACTTGCGAGATACGGAATTGATTGCATTATAGACCTGCTCCAAGACGGGCAGTTTCTCTCCCCCTGCCTCCCCCCTCCTCCTCCTCTTCCTCACAAGGGATCTGGTTGGTCGGGCCACCTTTTGAGAAGCCGCGCGTGAGCAGAGGCGATGAGGATGACATCTTCACTCACCGGCTAATGGCGGCCCCCAATTTGGCGGTGGGGAAGGGAACGTTTTCGGCCTCTGACTTACCATTTCCTTCCACACAAGGGAACTGGGAAGTGGGTTCGGCAACCCACCCCCAAAAGGGACCAGATCTGCAAGCCGGGGCCAAACGATGGCGGGACACGAGGGGCCCTGGGTGGCCCCGGAGCTTCCTTGCTTCCTTGTCCACGTTTCCGGACTCTAAATAGGTACTGTTGCTTCGTTTGGGTCGCGAAACGCCTGCAGGAAAACCAGCAGCGCTGGAAGTTTTTAAGATGAGCATTTTGTCTGAAAAGGTACAGGGCACCGAGTGCCAAAAAGGTTGCGCGGAAACATTGCGTGTGAGCTCATCAGCGCCGCACTCTGGCAAAGGCAAACTTCCAGGTTCTAACACGCATGCACGCCCGATGATCAGCTGGCTGGTGCGCAGGCACAGGCTGGTTTTCGGCACTGCCCTGCGCACAAAGGACAGCGGATCAGGGCCCTGGCAAGCGCCTCAGAAACCAGGAAGACAAACAGGCAAGGCTGTGCGTGCCAGGTGACATGGCTTCACTTGCTCCTTTGGCCACGCGTGGCATAGATTCACCATCATGCGTATAGGGTTTCTGGCCTAGCCAGAGGGTTGAGCTAGAAGACCTCCAGGGTCCCGTCTCTTTTAAAAGAAAGCAACTTTGCCTGTGTGTGTGTGCGGGTGTGTGTGTGTTAAAAGCACAACATTTTCTCCCAGTTCCAAGTAAAAAAATTCACGTAGGGGAAAGAGAAATGCCGGAAAGGATGAGCTCACCGCGCTCAGCGCCAGAACCACAAACTCCCCAGGGTATTTCAATCCAGGTCCATAAACCCCAACTTGGGTGACATCTTGAAACGCAGCTTCCCTGCCTTATGAGAAAATAAAAAATAAGCCCTTTTTTCCCAATTCCGGGAAAGCTTACAAAGCTTCGGCAGATGAGACGCTAAGAAGATTGTATCGAATTCAATTTCCCCTAATCTCCTCCTGATCAGACTCCACCGATGGGCCATCCCATCCCTTGGGCACAATTCGACTTTGAGTGACGTACCTGGGCCACCTTCCAAATGGGGCAGAAACTTTGACGTCCAGGCTGCATACGTCCAGCTGGACTTAATTCAATAGGATTAATCGGATTATTCCACAGCCATGGATTTTCAGCATTGTCTCCTTTATGTCACAATAAAATCTGACCTGCCGTTCAGAGGTTTCGGATTAGGCCCCTCTTAAAACTAAGGGAGGGGCGTGCAATAGGTCGGACCCCAGAAGATAGCTTTATGGGGTCACTTCATCCCTGTCCCTGTCCCCCTCCTCTCGCCTCTGAGATGGCTAAAGCTGTCCCCAAAGTATTCTTACAAAAGGTAAGGAGAATTAGAACTGCAGAAAAAACAACAGCTACCAACCTGCCTTCCGTGGAGGACCTGCATGCTGCCCAAGTCAAAAAGAGGGCTGGGAAAATATCTCCAGACCCCTCGCCTCCTGGACATCAATTGTTCCAACTCCTGCCCTCAAAACGACGCTAAAGGGCACTGCACACCAAGACAACGAGACACAAGGGCAGTTTCTTCCCCCTATGCCATCCCTCCGCTAAACCAATAATTCCCATAACACTGTCAAATAATTTACCAAGAATGTATTGCTATTCTTCTTCTCTTCCTTCCTAGTATCTATCTCTCCCCACTCAGGCCTGTAACCCTGTTGCTTGTATCTTTCAATTTATATTGTTTTTATTTGTTTCCTGATAGGATTTGATAGCTTATTAGTAACCTTGACTATCACTAAGTGTTGCATCTTTTTATTCTTGATGAATGTATCTTGTCTTTTTATTTATTTATTTTTATTTTATTAAATTTATACCCCGCCCTTCTCCTTGTTAGGACCCAGGGCGGCGCACAGGCATCTTAAAAACACAAAAATACAATAAATATCGATTAAAATGCAATTAAATTCATTAACCCGTGCTAAAAACTCAATATTAAAAACCCTACCAAATTACAAATTTCCTTAAAACGTCAGAAACGGGGGGCTATCCTAGGCCGGCTTGTTGGAATAAGTACGTCTTAAGACGTTGGCGGAAGAGGCGGAGGTCCAAGATTGTGCGAAGGTCGGGGGGTAGGTCGTTCCAGAGGGCCGGGCCCGCCACAGAGAAGGCCCTTCCTCTGGGTGTCGCCAACCGGCATTGCCCAACCGACGGCACCCGAAGAAGACCCTCTCTGTGGGAGCGGAGCGGACGAAGGGATGTATGGGGCAGGAGGCGGTCTCGTATATATGTACACCGAGAGCCTCTGCACCAAAGACAAATTCCTCATGTGTCCAATCACACTTGGCCAATAAAGAATTCTATTCTACTCTACTCTACTCTACTCTATCCTACCTTACCTTACCCTACCCTATTCTCCTTCCTTCTTTCCCTATTCTTACTCTACTCTACTGTAGTCTATTCTCCTTCATTCTATTCTATTCTATTCTATTCTATTCTGTCCTACCCTGCCCTGCCCTACCCTATTCTTCCTTCTTTCTCTACTCTACTCTACTCTCCTTCCTTCTTTCTCTATTCTATTCTATTTCTTGGTTTTTTGAAAACATTTTGCTTCTCATCCAAAACCGAAGAAGCTTCTTGGATGAGAAGCACGAAGCAGCGCAATGCCCATCTCTCTCTCTCTCTCTCTCTCTCTCTCTCTCTCTCTCTCTGAGATGCATCGTATCGCATGAGCAATTGGGGCTGTCATTAGCCCTTTCCCCATCCAATCGGATTAATATTTTTCACTGATACAATAAAGGCAGTCCTCCCGGATTAGCCACTTTCCAATCACATTAGTGCCGACAAATGCAAATATGATAGAGGAGCGATAGGACAACCTGGGACGGAAGGCCTCTTAACGCAAGATGACAGTGAGGGGAGTTGGAAGCTGCTGCGGTCCCAGGTGGGTGACGGAGGCGTCTTACTATAAATGCCAATGCGGCGTCACCACGAAATGGCAAATGCCCTTCTGATTGAAGCTTCAGGTGGGAAAATAAGCCCCCCCCAACCTTACTCACCAAGGGGGAGGCTACCCCCCAGCTTTCCCGTTGCACCATTAGAAGATCTTAACCAGAGTGGGCTTCCAGGTGGGATCATTTCTTTATTTTATTGCAAACGCTACTGGCTTCCTTTCTCTGGTCTGGGACATCCTATTTTGAATGGATCTCTAATGATTACAGTTTATTCAATAGGCCTCAGTTAAACCAACCACAGTTTAGTGCGAGATGTGAATTCAGCCTGCTTGTGCCCACTCGCTTAAAGGAAATTTAAAACAATCAATTAAAAAAGCCTATAGTATTTAAGCGGTAAAAGTTCCCCTCGCACATAAGTGCTAGTTGTTCCTCACTCTAGGGGGCGCTGCTCATCTCCGTTTCAAAGCCGAAGAGCCAGCGCTGTCCGGACCCGTCTCCGTGGTCATGTGGCCAGCAAGGAAGGTAGAGTGCCAAAGAATGGAGGCCTTTGAACTCTGGTGCTGTAGAAGTCTCCTGTGAGTCCCTTGGACTGCAAGGCCATCCAAGCGGTCAGTCCTGGAGGAGATCCACCCTGACTGCTCTTGAGAAGGCCAGATTCTGAAGAGGAAACTCAAAGACTTTGGCCACCTGATAAGAAGGAAGAAGGGCTCCCTGGAGAAGAGCCTCATGCTGGGAACGATGGAGGGCAGAAGAAGAAGAAGGGGACGGCAGAGAAGGAGGGGGCTGGATAGAGTGAGCTTCAATGGACTCCAGAGGATGGGAGAGGACAGGAAGGCCTGGAGGAACGATATCCATGGGGTCGCGATGGGTTGGACATGATTTCACAACTAACAACAACAACAACAACAACAACAACAACAACAACAGGTGAAGTGAGGGACAGCACTGGGCGAGAAGATGGTGAGGAATGAAATCAAGGCGTGGCAACTGTCACCGAGGAGAATGTTTGTGAAGCCACTTGTTGGCTCCTTCGCACCAACTATTTTTGAAGCCCACGTCAACGCTGGGGAATGCTTGGCACAGCCCCGAAGGCACATTGCGTTAGGTGGGATTTATGGGCCAGGACAGGGGAGGCTCTACTAGGCCTTCTCTCCGTGTCGTCTGATGACTTAATTGTTCCATCGCTGTGCAAACGTCTTCAGGCACCCTCTGGATCATGTTGGGGTTTTTAAAAAAAATAAAATTTGTAGGAAATGGGAGGTTGCCTCTCTGCCTCGCCCACTCCCACCCCGACACCCAGCCGAGAAGCTGGAGGGCTGGCGTCTTCTGACCGAGGCTTCCCGAGAGCCTGAAGCCGCCTCCTGGTCCTGGCAAAAAGCCCTTTTTATTAATTGACTGTCAATTCGGCTCCTTCACATCCAGCAAAGTCTTTCCAGGGAGGATATACGGTCACAGACCTTCTCTGGCTTGGAGAGCGGCCAGGCCGAGATCTGCAGAACTTGGCAAGGAGTCTCGGAGAGTCAGGAACCAATGTAGAGAACTAAGTTTCTCCTGCAAACTCCACTCCCCTTTTGCTCCTCTTTTATTCCCTCTGGGAGGGGCCATTCATCGTCCACCTTGGTCTCACTCCCAAGTCGGCCCCTGTTCTTTACCTGTTCCTTTCGTCTGGCAACTCTGCGCATGCGCACACTGGGAACAGGCTCCAGCTGTTCTTCTACCTCACTGATGTCAGACTCCAAAGGCAGCTGATACCTGGCAGATAGCCTTGGCCCTATCTCTGCCTCCGATGCAGAGCCCTCGTCTGAGCCTTCCCCAGACTCCAGGACCAGCCCATGTTCCTTCCCAACCTTCTCACTGTCCATAATCGGCTGCCAGCTCGGCTGGCTGCTGTTGAGCCACAACACAGAGAAACCCTTGACTTCAACCATTTCCCACAGCCCTTCTTAGTTAATGGACTCTTTGCTATTCAATTCCTACCCTTGAAATTGATACGACCCTGCCACATTAGACACTGAAATCCCTGCTCTGAGCAAGGCTGGTTTTAGCTCTTCTAGTAGGTGTAATTTATGCCTCCACACTCCATGCTGGTCAATTTCTGTGGCATCTGCTCTTGATCCTTTCCTCTGCAACCAAACTAGCTTCCAGGGCCAGAATCCCAGGAAATTAGGAATCTGATCCACCACCCCCCGTATATCACTTTGAGATATATACCATATTAGCCAAAAGAACTGAATTATATTGCATTCATGATGCAATTAAACACTTCACTAGGAATCAATGTAAAACCGATGAGGCCTGAAAGTACTGCATATGGCTTATAAAACATTCCCTTCACTCAAATCCTTTTCAGTAGCAATTTAAATCTTCTTACACTTCCTGCTGCCAATGGTAAACCGTCCCCTGATTCATAGCAGCACAAGGGGAACGGGGGAATTTAAAAAAGAGGAGGGGGCAGAGATTTATTCAACTACTAAATTACCCATGAAACCGGAATAGCTGACAGTAGTAATCTGAATTATTATTAGGCCTGGCAAATCATCTGCATTAGCCAATTTAGAACTACAGCTCACGGGTAAGAAGCTGGTTAATACAGTCAGCAGCGTTCAAAGGAGGATCGCTGGGCTCCATTTTATTGCTGAAAAGGTTTAAAAGGTCAAGAGATAAGAAAACTACGCACAGTCCGGATTTAGAAATTCTTGGCCCCAGTCACTTTCTCTTTCCCAGCTTCTGGGGTTTTGAGGCTCGGAAGCTTTAAAGATTTGCTTCCAGAAGAAGGGTACTTGCTCATATATATATATATATATATATTTTAAAATCCATGCCAAAGAGAGACACCTGAATTTCTGCTCAACAACGTTGGGGCACAGCCTGAGACTTGGGGCACGGGTGTGGCACGATCCAATCTGGGTCGGTCACCGGGACTGGAGGTTTTGTCTTCCGAGCTTTTACACTTGGGCTGGAGCCCGTCCTCACCAGAGCGTGTGACACACCTGGGGCTGCTTGGAGAAGGCTCCACAGCCAATCTGTAGCATGGGACTTTGGGGGGTTGCGCATGGATTCCAAATGGAGGTCTATGCAGATGGAAGGAAAGTTGAGGACATGAAGGTTAGGGTCAAACTTGAATGTGTAAAGGTAAAGGTTCCCTTTGCACATCTGTGCTAGTCGTTCCCGACTCTAGGGGGCGCTGCTCATCTCCCTTTCAAAGCCAAAGAGCCAGCGCTGTCGGAAGATGTCTCCGTGGTCATATGGCCAGCATGACTCAACGCCAGAAGGCGAACGGAACGCTGTTCCCTTCCCACCAAAGGTGGTTCCTATTTTTCGACTTGCATTTTCAAACAGCTAGGTTGGCAGAAGTTGGGACAACTCACGCGAGCTCACTTGGTTACGTGGTGCTGGGGATTCGAACCGCCGAACTGCCGACCTTTCTGATCGACAAGCTCAGCGCCTTAGCCACGGAGCCACCGCATCCCAATTTGAATGAGTAGGGGAAGACAAAAAGAGGCCATCCAGATGAGCCTTCTGTGGGTGAGAGGGAAGAGGGATAGCATGAGAACAGACCATCTGGGTTGCCTGCAGAAACTCTCCAGTTCAACTCTCTGCTCCAGTTTCAAGATCTAGAAAAATGCAAGCTGCCCCAGAGGGCAAACCAGTTGGTGGCAAGGACTGGCGCCGAGTTTGCCTTCCACCCTGATTCAAGTCAGCTCACAAGGGGATTCTGGGTGATTCCAGTCACGTTGGTTGATGATGATGGGGATAAACTGAAGGGAGCTCCCTCCCCCAGCAGGGCTAACCCTGACCGGACCAAGCTAGAGGAATGGACCACTGCTCTGCTTCATCTAAACCAGCTTGCAACTTTCTTCGTTAACGGTTCAGTCAACACATCACCCAGATCAGAAAAGTCCCACTATCCAGACTTCAGTGCCCCCAGACCAAATCTTTTGTCCACCTCCCTGGGAAGGTGGGTCACACATTCATAGCTTTCGTCCCCCTTCCAGGTCAAAAATGCAGGCCTCCCCTTGTCTTCGGCGCTACGTCTTCAACCGACCCCCAGCCCAATCTCCCCTCTCAACCGTGCCCACTTCCCTAAGCACGTCTCCATTGGCTTCGACGCAGTCAAACTGAGCCCCTTCTTGGCGGTAATTCTCCCGTCATCCAGGTATTGGTTTATTTTTTTGGGGTAACCCCAAGATGTTTCTCTAGAAGAAGCCAGGGAGAACAATGGGCAGATACGGGAAGAACAATTCTCCTGCCATAAATTACGCCCGAGGAGGAAAGCAGCAGGGAGCCTCATCACATTAATATAATGAACCATAAACCGACAGTCAATCAAGGCGTCATAAATCCACAGGTTTTATGAAGCTGTCTGGGGTGGCTCCCTCCCCCTCCCCCCCATCCGAGACACGTCCAAACGCTGCCATCGTGGCTAGATTTCTGCTGGTAGTTCGAAAGGCCGACTAAATTAAACCCAAGGATCTGCCTTAAATCTCACCGGCCAGGATTACCGCAAAAAGACATTTCTCAGCCCCAAAATGGGGATGGATTCCTTGGCCCCAGGACTGGCAAGGAGAGAGCTGCGCATCTTGTCCAGAAGGGAGGAGAAGGGATGGCGTTAGATTAAGGGTGATTGCAAAGGGGCCGCGTTCCAGGTTGCATTCAGGGGTGACCCCCTGGCCGAGGCCTCCAGAGAAGTCCCCTTTTTATTAGGGTTTTCAATTCCAATTATGCAGAACGTAAAGGATGTATGTTTGTGTGGTTGTTTTTATTATCATTGTAATGCACGCTGAAGACGGCATTTAATTTGGTTGCGCCAAGTGCCACGGCAATAAAGTAAACTAAACTAAAGCTGAGGAGCATCCCATCGGTTGGAGGATCTACCTGGCACTAGGAGGTGGAAGCTGCCTTATTAAGACCCCCTGGGGCAGGAATCTCCCAAGTTGGCCACTTTAAGACTTTGTGGACATCAACTCCCAGGATTCATGCATGGCTGGCTGGGGAATTTTGGGAGTTGAAGTCCACCAAGTCTTAAAGTGGCCAACTTGGGAGACCCCTGCCCTGGGTGAAGGTGGTGGGCTTCCTGCTTGCACAACGGCTCAAAGAAGAGAACGGGAGGGCAGCTTGGAGATGCAGGCGGGACTTTGCAATGGGGCAGGAGAAACAGGACCAGAACCAAGTAATGGACTCCAAGAAAGCCCTCCAACTGGGACTCCACAAATGTCGCTTTGTAAGTTTGACCCAACCAGCAACGAGGGAGCTGAGCCCAAAGGGCCAGGCAACACCCACACCTTGCAGGATAACACATACACCCCTCTCCACACACACACACTCCTTGTCCAACCACCGGCCCTGACTGGGCGATGGCCCCAGGACCCTCGGCCTGGCCAGGGTCTCCAAGCGGTGACGGATGGAGCCGGAGCGATGTCTCTTTAACCGAGCCCAGCCGTGCATCATCCTCTCGCTTCTCTCGTCCTCGGCTTTTATTAGCAAAGCAGACCACTGTTTATACTGGTGGGTATTACATTTGCCACAACAATTACAGTATGACAAATGGCGCATCAGCGTAATCCATCAAGGGAGCCCAGACAGGAATCCTTTCGGCAGGCCGGCCATTAATTCTAAGGCTCCGCTCTCAGGGGCCCCATGATTCAGTCGCCATGACAACGCCAAAGACGCCGAGTGGAAATGGCATCTCCCGCCATGAAAGATGGGCACCTCCGTGGCGCACTGGAACTTAACCTTTCAACACCTGCCTGTCGTCTTGGGGTAGGTGGGGAGGAAGGCGCCGTCCGGCGCTCTCCGGCTGGGAACGGACAGAGGGGCTCGGCTCCCCTCGGAGGCTTCACCGGGAGTCCCCCCTTGGAAGGGCAGGGGAGCAGAGCTGGGAGGTGGGGGGGCACCACCCTCTTCCTCACTCCCACAGGGGGCCTTTCTAGCCCCCGCTAGGCATCGCAGTTCAAGCGCAGGAAGTCCCCGACGGAAGGCCGTAAACAACAGCCGTTTCCGCGGTTAACCTTTGTTCAAAGTGAGTTTTGCCCCATTTTGCAAACTTTCTTGCCACCGTTCTTAAGTGAATCACGGCGGTTGTTAAGTTTCCACAGGAGGGTTGTTGAGTGAATCTGGCTTCCCCCATGGTTGTCGCTTGTCGGAAAGTTGCCGAAGGGGATCATGTCACACACACACACCCCGCTGTGCAACCGTCATAAATGCGAGTCGGTGGCCAAGCATCCGGATTTTGACCAGGTGACCCCGGGGGCCGCTGCAAGGGTCATCAGGGTGAAAACCTCTCACGAGTCCCTTTTTCAGGGCTGCTGTCATTTCAGAGTAAACCGGTGTTAAGTGAAGGCCCACCTGTCTGCATTCTCAGGTGAGCCAAGCACGGTCACCTAGTAGCCCTCCTGCTCCAGGGACCAAGGGAAGAGGTGAGTCCTTCTGGCCAAGGTGCGTGCAAGTATCTATGCCAAGTATCTAAGTCTCCCAGGTGAGAAATGGGAGCCCCCTCCCCCCCCCCCCCGCTCATCCCGGCTTCCGAAGAGGCCCAGAGAAGCAGCAGGCAGAGTCAGAGCTTCCTCACCTGTTTTATGAAGCCATGACGAGAATCATTTTATTCCCATTTATAATGTTCCATACATGCTCCGAAGCCTTTTCTAATGCAGTAATTAGGTGGAACACTAGATAGATGGATTAAATTGGAAGCGGGGTTTTTAGGCAACTGCGCTGTAACTTTATAGCTTGATTTGAAACTCAGAAAATGAGCTTCAGCCGAAGGAGGAGGGAAAGGAGAGAGGAAGGGAGGAAGGAAGAAAAGAGGAGGGAGGGAGGGAACGAAGGAAGGAAGGGAGGGAGGAAGGAAGGAAGGAAGGAAGGAAGGAAGGAAAGAGGGAGGGAGGGAGGGAGGGGAGGGATGGAAGGAGAGAAGAAGGGAGGGATGCAAGGAGAGAGGAAGAAAGGAAGGAAGGAAGGAAGGAAAAGAAGATGAGGGAGGGAGGGAGAGAGGGAGGCATGAAGGAAGGAAGGGAAGAGGGAGGGAAGGAAGGAAAGAGGGAGGGAAGGAAGGAAAATTCCTTGGCCCAGAAGAAGAAGGTCCTCACCTGCTTCACTCTTTAGAGGAGGCAAAAGTTACCTGCCCACCTGGAGACCCTCCGGCTTCCTGGATGAGTCACTGCAGCCAAATCTACCCCATGCAGAGACACCCCAGAGCGGGTGAGGGCGGGGGGTGGGGTGGGGGAAGCTTCCGACCACCGCAGGGACTCAAAGCTGAGCTGCAGAATCTTCGGAAGTTTTTATTTTTACTACCGGTTCGCAGAACCAAGAACAATCGTCCCTACTGGTTTGGCCGAACTGGGCCGAACTGGGCGGATTTCACCCCTGGATTTGGGTCTTAGTGATCTCTCCCAACCCCCAACCCCTATTAATTCAGGATTCGGCAAACTTTTCCAAGGATGCAAAACTTCAACCTTTCTGAAGGTTGCAAAAGGGAAGATGTTTGAGGAGGGGCAAAGCTAAGATTCCTACCCAGAATTCAGAGTTGTCACTGGATGGTTTTTATGGTAAATTCTTGCCCAGGGTGTTTTTTATATAAAAGGAACCTTCCTAATTAGCCCTAGAGAGATGGGCTTCCCCACCCCGCTCCCTGTCTGTCCACAGTACTTAAATCATAGCAAAGCAGTTCCAAGCATTAATTGGTGGGATATTACACACATTATGGGCAACAGCTATGTCGAATTACGCTATGAAAGATTAAGTTTCGTCGGGAAATGATTTTTAAGCCGTTAAACCTGAAAACTAACTAGGATAAAATTAGGACTGTTTAGCCAAAACAGCTTTAAAAACACACACACACACACACACACACACACACACATTTCCAGAGGCAGAAAGAGAAAAAAGATGTATGGGTTTAAAAAAAATAGAATTGTATAATTTGTCTCTGGGTGTGATTTGTGTAAAAGGAATGGAAGACTAGCCTCTTCTATCGGCTTCTTTTGATGGTCTGGTTGAAAAAAAAAAGCTACGATTAAAAGCTTATTTTTAAAAAGTTGGTTCTCTTAGATGAGGGGCCTCCGGACCTGGAAAAATCTAAGATGTGCGGACTTCAACTCCCAGGATTCCCCAGCCAGCCGTCCTCATCCTCCAAGAGGAAAGACCCATCACCCTGGATGGACTGAAAGCATCAACATCTTCACGGTGGTGTTGAAATGCCAGATTCTTCAAAAGGCAAAGGTGTCCTGGGTCAGGCCTGGCTCCATCCCCTCTCCATCTCCTCCCTCTGCAGGCCTTACAAAGGCACCAAGAAGGTAGAAGAGCAGAAACTCTTTAAGGACCTTGGAGAGCTCACGGAGAAAGCAGAGGTTGCACTAGTGACTAGCTCAAGGAAAGACAGCCTAGCTCCCCCTCAAAAGATTTCTAGATCCAAAAGAAAATATCCCATCAGACATTATTAGGAACATTTTGGCCTGCGTGGAAGCAGATTCTAGGCTCACCCCAGAATTAAAAAATAAAGGGGAGCCAGAATATTATGAAGTTTGGAACAGATTTTATTATTGGTATAAGACTGGAACAAATTGTCAATAATGTGATTGGATAGAAGGATGAATAATGTACTAAGCAGACGGACAGCTAGTGGGCGGGATTATGTGTATATACTGTGATTGTATGGCCATAACGGCTTCGCTGTGCTGCACTATTTTAAATGGAAAAACAATAACAATATATTTAAAAAGAAAAAGATTTCTGCATCCAAAATCCTCAGGAATGAATACGACGAATGCCTTGGTCGTAGCTGCTTTCATCGGACAAAGCAGGGGGTGGAAGAGAAGATGAGGCCAGGAAGGTTCTCGCTGGCCTTGTAGATGAGATCTTTAATCTATCTATCTATCTATCTATCTATCTATCTATCTATCTATCTATCTATCTATCTATCTATCTATCTATCTATCTATCTATTCTCCACCAATGGACACCCTCCCCAGCCATTAATTCACCCTCCACCTAAAGCAGGGCTGAGCATCCTGGCCTTATCCCCTCCCATCTTGATCCCCTGCTGTCTGCAGATTGATAAAAGAGTTTCATAAACAGCCCAGGCACAAGCATACGTCTATCGATCATTCACGCAGGCAAATTTCAGTACGTGTGTGTGCGCGCACACACACACACACACACTCACGGTGACCAGGCCTCTCCCAACCAGCAGCAGGAGGCCAAGAGCAGAGCAGGGCTGCAGGAGACGTCTCTCAAAAACAGCCTCATTAGAAGCCCAGGGCCGGCTTAATTATTCACACGTACCACGGCCTCGCAGGGGATCAATTCAGAGGAAGAAAAGATTTGGAAAATCAGGCATCTTCCACTCACTAGCTGCTGGAAGAGGCTGGAAAGGAAAAAACCCACCCCAGCTCAGGCATGGATGTAGAATATGGAATGACAGAGTTGGAAGGGGCCTTGGAGGTCTTCTAGTCCAACCCCCCCTACTTAGGCTGGAAGCCCTACACTACTTCAGACAAAGTGTTATCTAAGCTCTTCTTAAAGACTTGCAGTGTTGGGGCATTCACAACTTCTGGAGGCAGGTTGTTCCACTGGTTAATTGTTCTGACTGTCAGGAAATTTCTCCTTAGTTTTAGGTTGCTTCTCTCGTTGACTAGTTTCCATCCGTTGCTTCTTGTCCTGCCCTCAGGGACTTTAGAGAATAAGAGAGTTGGAGGGGACCTTGGAGGTCTTCTAGTCCAACCCCCTGCTCAAGCAAGAGACCCTAGGCCATTTCCGACAAACATTTATCCAGACCCTTCTTAAAAACCTCCAGCCATGGAGCATCCACAACTTCTGGAGGTAAGTTGTTCCACTGGTCAATTGTTCTCAGTTTTAGGAAATGCTAGGTTGCTTCTCTCCTTGATTCGTTTCCATCCATTGCTTCTTGTGCTGCCTTCAGGGGCTTTGGTGGATAGGTTGACCCCCCCACTCTTCTGTGTCGCAGCCCCCTTCCTTGAGGATGGGAGGGGTTCTTCCTCCTCTTCTGTACACGGCCCAAGGAGACTCACTGTAGCAGGGAAATAGTCCCTGAGCTTGTGCAGAGGGCTTTATCCTGCCCCACCGCCAATGAAGACTAGCAATCAACCTTTCAGGGTTAACTGAATGAGGTGGGGTCACCCAACCGTCCTGCAAAGGACATCATAACTTAGTTAGCGGAACTGGAAAGAGGACAGAGAGACCGAGATCCTTCCGTGCAACTGAGGGGGTCATTATTTCGCTGGTAAAAAATGCGAGTAGACAAATAGGAGCCACCTTTGGTGGGAAGGGAACAGCGTTCCATGCACCTTTGGCGTTGAGTCATGCCGGCCACGTGACCACGGAGACGTCTTTGGACAGCGCTGGCTCTTTGGCTTTGAAACGGAGAGGAGCACCGCCCCCTAGAGTCGGGAACAACTACCACACATGTGCAAGGGGAACCTTTACCTTAACGGCACTGAGACCCCAACCCTTGACCCTCGTTTCCATCCCCTCTTCCAAGCACGGCCCATAAACCAACCAACCAGCCAACCGTGACTTTCTTAACTAACTTAAGAAAGTCTAGGTCCTTGCAGGCAGCTATGGGGCGTGTGTGTGTGTGTGTGTGTGTGCCTTACAGCAAGTCTTTGAGACAGGCAGAGGCCGCAAGGGCGGAGGGGTTCAAGGCTTGCAACCCCCTCCTCCTTCGCCCTGCCACAATTCCAGCTGTGAGTGTTGCATGGCTAGGGATAACTTTTGTGTGCTGTTTTTTTTATTTCTTTTGCAAATCCTCTTTTATCTCCAGATATTATTTATTGGTCTGCTCCACGGCTGCCCCCCCTCCCTCCTCCCCCGGCCTGGCTCTCCACTCCCCCCGACGTGTTCCTTTTTTCAGAAGAGCGCAGACGCGGGGGCTAGCCTCCCAGACGCCGATGGAATCATCCTCTTTCAACAGCATTAATTATCTCCAGCTTTCCATAACAAGCCAGGCTTGGGGGGGGGGGCAAGGAGGGGGGGAGCACTCTGACCCCTCTCGCATGTCAGCGGTGCAGGGAGTTTGAAAAGCAAAATGCCTTTTATTCTTTGCAGCCACAGAGCAGGGCTGCCTTTGATCTGCCTCTTAATTCGTCCCCCCCCTTTTATTGGGGCCAAACCATGTCACTGCTTTTATTATTCATGCTTCCCCCCCCCCCTTCATTCAGCCTGGAAGGGGAGAAAGGGGCAGGGGCTTGGGTGTCTATGTCTATCTATCTTTTTATGTCTATCTATCCATCCATCTATTGATGCATATTATCTATCCACCTATCTACCTACCCACCTACCTATTTATTCATCTATCGATCCATATTATCTATCTATCTATCTATCTATCTATCTATCTATCTATCTATCTATCTATCTATCTATCTATCTATCTATCCCTCCATCCAATCTGTCTATCCATCCTATACATTCTCTCTCTCTCCCTACCTACCTACCTACCAACCTACCTAATTACCCATCTATCCATCCATATTATCTATCTATCCATCCATCCATCCATCCATCCATCCATCCATCCATCTATTCACCCACCCATCCATCCATATTATCCATCCATCCATCCATCTATTCACCCACCCATCCATCCATATTATCCATTCATCCATCCATCCATCCATCCATCCATCCATCCATCCATCCATCCATCCATCCAATCTATCTATCCATTCTATCCATTCTCTCTCTCTCTCTCCATCCAATCTATCTATCCAACCTATCCATTCTATTATCTATCTATCTATCTATCTATCTATCTATCTATCTATCTATCTATCTATCTATCTATCTATCATCATCATCTAAACAGTACATGATTAAAGGCCTATATATGAAGAATAGTTGCAGGGAGTGGTTATGGCTAGTCCAGAGAAAAGGAGGATCTAGGGGGTCATGATAGCAGTCCTCCAGTATTTGAGGGGCTGCCCCACAGAAGAAGAGGTCCACCTATTCTCCAAAGCACCAGAAAGCAAGACAAGAAAACAAGGGATGGAAACTCATCAAGGAGAGGAGCAACCTGGAATTCAGGAGAAATTTTCCGACAGTGAGGAAAAATAACCAGTGGAACAGAAGTTGCCTTCATAGGTTTTGGGTGCTTTGCCACTGGAGGTTTTTCCAAAAAGACTGGACAGCCACTTGTCTCAAATTTTGCAAGGCCTCCTGCTTGAGCAGGGGGTTGGACTAGAAGACCTCCAAGGCCCCTTCCAGCTCTACTCTGATGGATTGAATAGACCTGAGGATGAATCTAATCCCTCCAGGGCCACCCCTTCCTTTCTACTTAACATTTCAGACTTTTGAGACGCCTTCCTTCCTCCCTCCCCCAAACTCCCTGGCTCCTGTTTGTTTCTCCTCTCCTTCAATCAATCTCTCCATGAGAAATGCGAAGAGCCGCCTGCATCTCTGCCCTGTAAGCAAAGGTAAAAACCACTTCTTAAAAAAAGCATAACGGGTAGGTGTGTTTGTGTGCTAAAGGAGAACATCCCAATGTTGAAAAGATTTCTTTAATTTTAAATTAAAGTTCAGGATTAAAGGCACCGGGGCCTCCACACTCCTACGGCGAGAGGCTTTTTAAAAAGTCCCAAGAGGTTAGCCTGTAATCTTCTTTTGGACGGCTAAAATTAGAATTTAAATATGCCCACACGGCCAAACGGCTTCAGGGCTAAAGTCCAATCTCAAAGTTTACATGAAATTGGGATTCCCTCCCCTCCCCGCCTTTACCCCCATTGCAAAAGCATTGTTCAGCTTCGTGGAAGAGATGCACAGTTTGACTGAGCGGTAAACTCCTGCTTTTGCTGAATTTATGGCCAACGTGGGCTCGGATATCTGCAGCCCTTCTGAACAATAAAACACCCGTCAGTTCCTCGATGAAAAAGATTTTGGCTGCTATGACTTCGCAGCGTATCCTTTTTCATCTAACCAATCCTCCACGCGGCCCAGAAGATTGTCACTTCTTCTATGGCGCATTGGCTGATGATTTACTGCCCAATTAGGAATTCTTTCAATATTGTGATTTAAAGAATAACAACATCAGAATCAGTGAAACCAAAATCACTAGAAGTTACGGGCGCTCCATCACTGGAGGTGTTTGAGAAGAGACTGGACAGCCACCTGTTCTGAAATAATGGAAGGTCTCCTGCTTGAGCAGGGGGCTGGACTAGAAGACCTCCAAAATCTCTTCCAACCCTATTGTTCTATGCTCTAACATTAATGCCCACTTTTGGAAGATGTAGTTTCAACCAATCAGGGACCATGCTGTTGTTGTTAGCTGCAAAGTCGTGTCCGACCCATCGGAGCCCCATGGACCACGTTCCTCCAGGCCTTCCTGTCCTCTCCCATCCTCTGGAGTCCATTGAAGCTCACTCTATCCAACCACCTCCTTCTCTGCCGTCCCCTTCTTCTTCTTTTGCCCTCCATCGTTCCCAGCATGAGGCTCTTCTCCAGGGAGTCCTTCTTCCTTCTCCTCAGGTGGCCAAAGTCTTTGAGTTTCCTCTTCAGGATCTGGCCTTCTCAAGAGCAGCCAGGGTTGACCTCATCTAGCACTGACCGTTTGGATGGCCTTGCAGTCCAAGGGACTCACAGGAGACTTCTCCAACACGGGGACCACGTAGGTTGATTCAAACCACTTTCTATTCTCTTCCAGCCTCTTCTCTCAAGGTTGGCCTCCAATTTTAGAGACGCTTTTTGGCTCATCAAATATTGGCCCGATAGTTCTCTTTTGGTGAAGGGGGGAAAAGGGGGGAAATAGGGTGGCCAATGCAGAGGTGAATAGGGAGGAGCAGATTCAGAAGAGGGGTGATTGCCACTTGCTCCCTAATTGCCTGGGATCACCAAATCCTCCAGGAAATTACACCCCTGGTTACTATTTTTAATAGTAGTAACAGAGCAGCTGCTAATCAGGTAGCAAACAGACGACTCAAAAGGCAAGGGGAGAGAAAGAGGTTGGGGAAATACTTGACTTCGATACTGCTAGTTCTGTGCCTAAAGTTAACCCTACGTCAAGTAAGAGCACACTTAAAAGTATTCTGCATTTGACCTCAGCCGCAGGAAGGATTTGTTGCCAGGATTGCGGAAGGGGCTTTGAACTCACAACGACCTAGATGCCCCCAAGGGGGACTATTATGGGCTGTTTCCTTTGAGATTCCTCATAATCGGAGATGTCATGCACCCTCCCACTCTCCTTTCAGCTCAAATTCAGTGCACCCTGGTGGATAGAAATTCTACATTTAAAGCAGGGCAACGGAATAGTGCCCGTTTTGATTTAATTAAACTGCTAATTAAACACTAGCCATGTGTTCTTTTCATGATCCTCTCATGGTCATGATCTTAACCATCTCTGCCTGCATCCCCTCGCCATAGGCCAGAAACCCTTCCAATAAATGTTTAAAAAACTAAGTTCATAGCCATTTCAGATGATGACTGCTCTCGGATTTACAACTATTGTTCATGCAAGTACTATATTAGATATAAATCAATACCGTAAAGAACAATTTGCTAAAAATACCCACACCCAGTTTACTTTCAGATTATATTAATAACTGTTTGAACCTTGTAGCCTGTAACCAAAGTCCTCCGGTCAGAATAAACCCAACCTACACCGGACTCAAATTAATTAGATGTGGAATAAGAGCCGGCCTGCCCAGACCCATGGGCCTCGCTCCCAAGTATGCCAGTTTGCCCAGCAAACCCTGATAGGCAAAACTGGGATGATGCCCACGAAGTCACCACTGTGCTTTTCACACGTTACACAGCAGCAAACCCAGGTTTATAACTAGGTTTGCAAACAAATGCTTTACGTTTTTAAATGTGGAACTTAAGCCATCTTCCGTATGAATTGCTCCTAGCACTGATCATCCCGACCTTCGAACAAAATGGCTCAACAGAGACCTTGCACCAATAGTCACAAATCACTGCAGCATTAAGGGGAAGCTTTTGCAAACTGGAACACAACGCTTGTACCAAAGAAAAGACACACAATGTCAAGTACATCAGTGGGTTCAAAGGTACACATCAGGGTTAAAGGTAAAGGTAAAGGTTCCCCTCGCACATATGTACTAGTCGTTCCCGACTCTAGGGGGCGGTGCTCATCTCCATTTCAAAGCCGAAGAGCCAGCGCTGTCCAGAGACGTCTCCATGGTCATGTGGCTGGCAGGACTCAACGCCAAAGGCGCACGGAACGCTGTTCCCTTCCCACCAAAGGTGGTTCCTATTTTCCTACTTGCATTTTTTACCTGCTTTCGAACGGCTAGGTTGGCAGAAGCTGGGACGAGTCACGGGAGCTCCCTCCGTTATGCAGCGCAGGGGATTCAAACCTCCGAACTGCCAACCTTTCTGATCAACAAGCTCAGCATCTTAGCTCCTGAGCCGCCGCGTCCCATTCGTGCAAGGATTACATCAAACCAAATGGGAAACTACTGATCTCAAATTTTGGCTAACCCTGCCAGATTTTGAGAGGTATTTCTCTGCAGTTGCCATCCCCTCCCTCAGATAGCAGACCCGGGGTCACTGGTTTGGGGATGGCTGTTTATGAAAGAATCCCCTGCTGCAAGCATGTAACTCAAACTTAAAAAACAACCCTCCGGAATGGGGCCATTAAAGCAGGAGCCATTGATTTCTGCACAGCCCTGGTTGGACTCGTTAATTGCAGAAGCTCCCGCAAACAGATTCCAGCACAGCTTCCTAATTGCAACGTGGAGCAAACCTAGAGATCCGGCGTTTGGAAATTTCCCCTCACAGCCAAGCAATAAGTGGCATTGCAGGCAATCGGTATATGGGCAAGGACTTCAAACTCCTCATTTGGATCCTGGGTTCTTCTGCCCCCCCCTCCAAATCCTCCCGTCTATAGCTATGCCACTTGCAGAGAAAACACCAACGGGGGTCCAATTAACGGCCACAACCTCCCCTTAACTTATTTCTCAAAGGGGTTTGTCTTATGAGGGTCTGTGTCCACTTAATTACAATAGAATAACAGAGTTGGAAGGGACCTTGGAGGTCTTCTAGTCCAACCCCCCTACATAGGCAGGAAACCCTTCACCACTTCAGACCAATGGCTATCCAACTTCTTCTTAAAGACTTCCAGTGTTGGGGCATCCACAACTTCTGGAGGCAACTTCTGTTCCACTGATTAATTGTTCTGACTGTCAGGAAATTCCTCCTCAGTTCTAAGGTGCTTCGCTCCTTGATTAGTTTCCACCCATTGCTTCTTGTTCTGCCCTCAGGGGCTTTGGAGAATAGCTTGACTCCCTCTTCTTTGGGGCAACCCCTGAGATATCGGAATGCTGCTATCATGTCTCCCCTGGTCCTTCTTTTCATTAAACTAGACATGCCCAGTTCCTGCAACCTGTTCGTGTGTTTCATCCTCCAGTCCCCTCATCCTCTTTGTTGCTCTTCTCTGCACTCTTTCTAGAGTCTCCACATCCTTTTTTTCATCGTGGTGACCAAAACTGAATGCAAATATTCCAAGGGTGGCCTCACCAAGGCCTTATAAAGTGGTATTAACCCTTCACATGACCTTGACTCTATCCCTCTGTTGATGCAGCCTAGAACTGTGAGGGCCTTTTTGGAAGCTGCTACACACGGCTGTTAGCGGGCTAATACACTCTACACGTTTGTGTGTATGTGGGTTTCTCATTTAAGGGCAAAAAAGAAATATGCCTGCCCTTTACGTTGGCAAAGAGGGCAACCCACCCTGCTAACACAGCTTCTGCAGCCTTCCCAAATGCAGTGAGCAGAAATCATTTTCGACCCCAAAGACGGCTTCAATTGTCCTGACGGGATTCTGATGGATTTAGCAAGTGCTTTTCCCCACTGCAACCCGGTTTGATAGATTGTGATGTGAGCAACAATCACAGGCCGGGGGGGGGGGGGGGGGGAGGAAGGGGCAGGGTGTGGGAAGAGAATCATTTTGCTTTTCAGCAAAGACTAATAAACAGTGACAACCCCAAGTCTGTTCTCATTACGGCTGTTGAAAGGCGTCATTGCCGCATGCAATGTGAAGTCCAAAAATTAAACAACGGTTTTTGTAACGATAGAAGAGAATATTTGTAGCTCAGGATTGAACGGTGGGTGGGGCCCTTGGTGGCTTCTGAGCTTGGCGCTTCGACTGCAGATGTTTCATTGCCCAACGAGGTAACATCATCAGGGCAGAACACATCCCCTCCAGTGGTCAACATTTAGATAGGCAGGGATTAACCCCAGACAAACAAGCAGAAAACAAGGCCCCACTCAAGGAAACACCAAGGGCAAAACCACCACCAAATACTGGTAGGACCAAGAGAAGCGTACACTCTCCAGCACTGATGATGTTACCTAGTTGGGCAATGAAACATTTGCATGAAAACAACCTCCAGTGGTTAACGTTTAGATAAGCAGGGATTAACCCCAGACAAACAAGCAGAAAACAAGGCCCCAATCAAGGAAACACCAAGGGCAAAACCACCACCAAATACTGGTAGGACCAAGAGAAGCGTACACTCTCCAGCACTGATGATGTTACCTAGTTGGGCAATGAAACATCTGCATGAAAACAACCTCCAGTGGTTAACGTTTAGATAAGCAGGGATTAACCCCAGACAAACAAGCAGAAAACAAGGCCCCAATCAAGGAAACACCAAGGGCAAAACCACCACTGCATGAAAACAACTGGGGAGGGAGTTTAAGACAATACTATCCAGTCGGCGGAAGATGGACCAGCTGAGGGATGAATCTAGAAGGATAATGTGATTGGATTAATCCACCAGTTTCTGCCAGTGCAGGGCACCAATGGAAAGCTACATACCTGCTAAATAGAACCACCTTAGAAGGCACACAAAATCCTGCCACTAATAACCTAGCAATGACCACCTAAGCACCCTCTGGCAAGCATGCCACCTCCTTCAAGGGATTTGAAACTAGGTTTTTCATCCCTCGCAGTTTTCCATGAGAGAAAAGGAGAAAGGGAGAGAGAGAGAGAGAAAGAGTGCACCAAACATTTTTTTGGAAAAAGAAACTGTAGATTCTTGCTTCAGCCAAGGGGAACCCCCCCCCCCCAAGCTCTGTCCTTCAGACACAAATGCCAAACGCAGGACCCAATCTGGCTCCATTTGCCTGCATGACACCCAGAATGAGGCTTCCGCATCTGGCAGCAAAGAGGTTAAAAGTGGTATGAGGGCTCCAAGATGATGATTTCGTATTTATTTATTTTATTTATTTATTTAATTTTTTACACCACCCTACTCTCGAAGGACTCAGGGCGGTGTACAGCCAAAATAAAACACAGATATATAAAAGTTAAAAACAATTTTAAAAACATATTAAATAATTTGGCCCATAATAAGATTAAAAACCAACAGACCCAATTACGATGAATAAATAATAAAATACGTGTTTACGCCAGCCTGGCTTGTTGAAAAAGAAGGTTTGGGGGTTTGATTCCATGTCCTTTAAACCTATAACGTGTGAAATGGAGGAGTGGGGGGTTACGGTGGCAGACCCCTTTCACCGGAGACCCTGTTGATCCCCACTGTGCGTTTCCATCCAGCCAACCTCCACCTTTCTCTCTTTGCAAAGTCACATTGCCACCGCAGCTGTGATGTCCCCCCCCCCACCAAGCATCACATGAGCATTATTAAAATGTCTCTCGCCCCCTCCCCAATTTGGCGAAGTCAGCTAGAATGGAAAAGAGGGGGAGTCCGTCTTGTGAGTTGGCGCAGATCAATAACTAATTGAAGTTCTGTTTAGGAGCCAGAGAGACTTTGGAGCATGGGTGGCATGCCGGCTTTGCAGACCCCTCTCTGCAGCTCTCAGTCTTGGGGGGCGGGGGGGTTCTTGGCATCATTGGTGCCCACCTACCAGCCCCTTCCTCCTTCGGATGGCAGCTGGCTGTATGTGGCTGGCATTCTTCCTGACAGGGGTCTCAAGTTCAAACATTTAATTACATTTCATTATCATTCTTGATGGCTGTCAATCATCCCTTGACAATCGGGGAGGGGGAGGGGATGAACTGTCAAGCAGGATTAAAGGAGGTCTTCACGATGGGGCCGAAAGACAATAGGATGCCTCCAGAATTTTTAAAGGCGTTTCACAGCTTCCTCAAAATACTTTAAAAAAAAAGAATTAACACGTCATTTGGGCTCATATCAGAAACACGCTTCTTTCCAAGCGCCTGCAGGTAACCAATCTGCAGGTAGGGTCCTCTTCCTGGTTGCACCTTGGCAGTTTCTTCATCCTTGGCACAAATCCTCAGCTTTGCACCAGCACACCAGATTGGCTGTATTACCCCAAAGAAGGTGCCCAACCTAGAGGAGAGATTCTGCTTGCCCAAGACCCACGGCCCAGCTCTTCTTCCTGAAAAAGCTCCTTCCTTCCCCTTGGCTGGCTTCCTTAGGAGGCCTCCACCTTCCTCCCTATGACCTTCGGAAGAAAGCCAAATCTCTAAGCAGATTTTGGCTTCCTTTGGGCTCCCCTTCCCCTCCGTCAAGCAACAAACAGCAGCCCAAACAATCACGGCGGCGACCAAATCTCTGGATTCCCACTGCACTAGACCAAACAATCCCTTAAACACACACACACACACACACACACACAGAGAGAGAGAGAGAGAGAGAGAGAGAGAGAGAGAGAGGAAAACCAATTCTTTCTGAAAACGAAGAGCCAACTCTGGGGAGACACTTTTCCAGCAGTGAGGAATTGAATTCCTTCTCTTGCTATCAGCAGCCAAGAAAACCCAAAAAGAGCAATCAATAATGATTGTGCTTCTTTCAGAACAAATATTAATGCCATAACACTAGTACGTACTAGCAGGGGGAGGGAGGAGGAGGGAGGAGGAAGAAGAAGAGGAGAAGGAGGAAAAGGAGGAGGAAGAGAAGGGAAAGGAGGAAGAAGTGGAAGAAGAGGAGGGAGAAGAAGGAGGAAAGGGAGGAGGAAAGGAAGGGAATGGAGGAAGAAAAGAAGGGGGGAAAGGAGGAGGAAGAAAAGAAAGGCGGCCTGGCGTAGGACCTTCTCTGGCCTTGACCAGCCTCTGCCCCAACTGCTTTGCCTCAAGCAGCCCAACTGGCCATCCTTGAGGCCCTCCCTCCCTCCCTCCCTCCCCCATAAATACGCAGAGTTCATCCATTAATCAGCATTTCCCCACCGGCAACTCAGTCAGGGCGGATAACCGGCCTCCAACATTTAGCCGGCGCTTTTATCTCTTAAGCAGGACCCATGGATTTTCCAACCGATGGATCAAATGTATGATTGGGGAGCTGGGCAGGAGTGGGGAGGGGGAGGAACTGTTTGTTTGTTTTGTTTTTAAAGACGGCGGGCGCATCGATTTTATTCCGGGAGGGCAACATTCGGCCCTGTCCACGTGCGTTTTGCTCCCGACGATGAAGAAACAACAAATAATCCGTTAAATCATCGGCCATCTTCCCCACGCCCTCCGCTCTTCCCTCCCCTCCCCTCTTCCCCGGCCTTCGGTACAATGCAACGCTCTTATTGAGTGGGTCAGATGTTCTCCTGATTAAAAATTGATCCATTTCAAAATCTAATCAAGAGAATAGGATTCTTTCATATGTTATCAAGGGGCGGCGGCTGACAACCATGGAAAGCAAAAATAAATAAAAAAATAAAAGCCCGTACGAGATCCACACACACCAAAAGAAGGCCAGGGAGGGGAAGCACCCCAAGCACCCCCTTTATTAACCCCTGGGCTTTGGTGACCTGGTTCAACCCGGAGACTGAAGAGGGGAAATTATTTGCCCGCCGAGAACTGGCACCTGGAGGCTGAAGCCAAAATCTTGGCCCCTCAGAGAATCTGGTACATGACATATCAGAAGGGCAAATATGCTAGTTTAGCTCAACCTAGACAGAGTCATTCCCCCCCCCCAACCTTAGCAACTTTAAGATGTTTGGACTTCAGCCCCCAGAATTCCCCAGCCAGGCGTCTTAAAGTTGCCACGGTTTGGGCCTAGGGAGTCCAACCCCACCCAGCTCACTTTCTATGCTTGTTCTCGGCAACAGTTCTAGTAACAGAAGGGCACGGAGAGCGTTCAAACTTACCCACTTGTGCAACGCTGTGTAAAGGTAAAAGCTCTTTCTTGGAAGCAACGCAGCCTTAGTTGACCCCTGTCTTTCCCCTAGAAGTCCTTGCAACTTCTTAGATTGGCCTAGGAGCCCTCGGGCGTCCTGGGGGGTCTCCCTTCCGAGGTCAGAGGGATCTGCTTGGGCTTTTCAAGGATCAGCCAAGCGCCGCCTGCATACCCAGATCAGAGGGAAGATCTCCAACCAGAAGCAAAGAGGAAATACAAATTCGGTTGGATGGGAACCGAAACGGAATCTGAACTGGGCTGGGACAGCAGGGAATTATAATTTTTCAATCCCTTCTAAGCCAGCATCCATCCTTGGTTCTCTCCCCTCCCTCCACTCCCTCCCCCCTCCCCATTTGATTCATTTCAACAACCTCTTGGAGAAAAGAAAGGCTAGCTTCTTACGGTTGCTAAAACACCAGGAGTCAGAAAGTCTGGCTGATTTAATGCAGAACGCCCAGAAATCTATCAATACCCATCCAATATTCCTTCATTTAGAGTCTGGCAGGTCCTTCTCCTGTCCGCTGCCCACCCCACCCCTCCTGCCTTCCCATACCAGCCACCCAACGCTCCTTCGCAGAAACCGCTGGGCTCCAAGCACATCCAGGGGTGAAGGCCGGGCTCATCTGAAGGGAGCTTCAAATGTATTCCTCTTTGGGGGAGACAGCCCAGCAATTCACTCCAGGCAAACTCATTCGGGAGTGCAGGGGGAAGGTCTCCATCTCATGGACCAGTTCTGCTACAGCCAGAAGGCTCTGCTTCAAAGACTGGGGTCAGAGGTCATCCAGGGGTCTGAAGTGATGACGCAAGACCCCCAGGGACCCCAACTTTGCTCCCTTTGGCGATGTTCTGACCAGGGCTTCCTGGGAAAGCATAAATCACACGCTTAGTCCCCAAAAAACCCTCTTTATTTCAACGGGTGTGAATTATGGTCATTCACAGCCCGTAATGATTCAGACAGAAGTCTGCCAAAGTCTTTCGGGATAAGGCTGATAAGCACCCGCCTTCATCTCCCTTGGAACGCTGCCAGAGACCTCATTAGTTTCCCAAGGCCAAATGGAGCACAGAGTCAAATGGAGCTTCTCGGAGTTTGAACTGACCACAACGAACAAAATTGCTTCCTGCAAAGGCTCACGCCCGTTTGCTCCTCTTTTGTGTCTTATGGGAGGGGTCAATCATCTCCAAGCCTTACTTCCGAGTCGCCCCTTTTGTCTTACCTGTTCTTGCCTTCTGGCAATTCTGCGCATGCACACTGGGAACAGGCTCCCCCTGTTCCTCTGCCTTGCTGATGTCCGATTCTGGAGGTTCCAGAGGCAGCAATTAACTCCCAGATGGCCCCCTCTCTGCCTCCGACGCAGAGCCCTCCTCCGAGCCTTCCCCAGACTCCAGGACTGGCCCAGGTTCCTCCCCAACCCTCCTCACTGTCTGACTCTGCTGCCAGCTCTGCAGACCGCTGGTGAGCCACAACAGGTGAGAACCAACCCAAATCTTTGGGCCTAGGTCCTGCCTTGGAATTGCACTGCCCCAGAGGTTTCCCTTCGCCCTGACCACTGAGAATTATGCCTAGAAAGGGGAGAAGGCTCTAAGTTCCCGTCTTTGACCCCCAAAGGAACGCCGAGCAGCCTGCTCTCTTTCAGACAGCTCTGAGGCACAAACTGGAAATCCTGGCTTGCTAATAGCCCCCCCCCCTACCATGGGTGGCCTCCGGAGCTGCAAAGAGCAGGGAGCAAGCAAATAAAGGAGGCTTCCTTTCTATTAAAGCAAAGCCTGGTTTGGTTGGTAGGTCTCAACGAGGCCTTTGCAAAACCTCCTGCTTCTGACGCGAGTCAGGTGCAAAGGACCCTTCCCCCCCCTCTCCCCCCAAATCTCTTTCCTGCTTGCATAGAGAGTGCGATCATTAGCCGTTTTCCTTTGAAGTGCAACATCTGGAGCCTACAGAGTAGCTCAAGAGGAGCAAAGGAGGCCTTCCCGTCTACTACAAAGCAGGAGAAGCAGTTCCTTACCTGGGAAGCAGTCAGAGGCAATTTTATCAACTCCAGCGCATTGCATTCCAGCACCCCGACTCCTCCTGGGCTGTTCTTTGGCTCCCTGACGGACCTTCTCCACCCCCCACCCCCCACAGAAGAGCGTAGAGGGAAATAAAATGTTAAAGGAGGCGGGGAAGCAGAGTTCCCCTCCTTCAGAGGACAGGGACCCTGACAGTGCCAAAAAAAACAAAGTTTCCGAGAGTCTTTTTGCATCGTTAATCTAGCCACTTGCAGCTCCGGAGCCGCGTGTGGCTCTTTCATCCGCCTGCTGCGGCTCCCTTTTGCAGGTCCACTCCACAATTGATAGGGCTTTTGATTAGGGCAGGTAGAGGGGAAAAAAGGACAACATGCTAGGAGGAGACTCTATGGTGGGGGGACCGGACTTCCGGTTGGCTCCAGAATTGCCCCCCATTGCACTTCTCAATCTTGCTTATATTTTAAGATGCGTGGAGTTCAACTCCAGAATTATATTAGCTAAGAAGGAATAGATGCAGATTAAAGGCCACTTTCGTGCCTGTTTAGACAAAGACACGTGTCTCTGGGGGACAACTCAGTTTTTTGTAACGGAGCAGATTTTAAAATATTATTGTTGCTCTTTCTAATCTACGGGCTTCGGATCAACGCTTGAAGCTCCTGGCTTGCTAACAAAGCAGTCCTCGCATTCAGCTTTACAATGAGCTATCCGTGGTCCTGACCAATCGTCAACTCTGAAAATAAATCTTCCAATACACCACTGTCGAAAGAGCAAAAGAGCTGGATATAATTTCAGGCCCACATGCAATGCTACTTTAAAAAAAAAACCTGGCTATTATGCTAGCCATAATCACAGCGAGTTCCGTCAGGAAGCCGTTTAACGTTATGGTTCTTTTTCTTTTCTAGTTGGTGTGGTCACGTTTTCAAAACCCTTCACTGATGACAAGGGAAGCTATCTTAATACAAACCCACAATCCCAGTCTGTATTCCTTCTGGCCCATCCCCATAATCCCTGCCTCTTTGATGGAGTCTTTTGAACAGACTTTCTTTTATTCCTCCAACAGCCAACGCATTCTTGCAGCAATTGGGGAAATTTTATTCTTGTTAGTTGCAAAGTTGTGTCCGACCCATCATGACCCCATGGACAATGTTCCTCCAGGCCTTCCTGTCCTCTACCATCCTCAACCATAGTGGGGAAATAAAAGAAACTAATTCATTCATTGCCGTTAATTCAGGAAAGAACTTTGAATCTTCTCCAAAATAACAATAAATGTGCACATAAATATAACTTTCTAGTCTGTATAACTCAGCATTTTTTTTCAACCTTAGGCTGTCCAGACATATGGAGAAGTCTGCAGCTCTTCTTTATTTTTCACACCTATTATATGCACTGCAAGAGTGTTTGGGAAGATGCCCTTCAAAACAAGCCTACACTCACACAACCAGGTTGCATATAAGAAACCAAGCAGGGACTTCAACAAGCTTTGCCCAATTTGGCCATTCTGCACAGACCGGACGGACGTTGTGATGAGACAGCCCATCCTGCCAGTTTGACAATTTAATATTTTTCCTGGTAAATGTCAACGACCCATTTTTCCTGTCACTGTCTAATGAAAATATCACCACCAATTTGGATGCTGAAGCACAGGGTGGCTTTTTTGCTCCTGGATAAAAATCAGATGTGCTTACCTGATTGTGTGAGATGACAAGGAAAAGAGCCCAAACACCATCGAGGGAAAAGAACAGTGTTTTAAAAATGATATTTCTCTGAAGCTGGGAAACGCAGGCAGGCACATGTAGAGAGACGCCTACAAAACTTTACTTGGCGCGAGATACAAGAAGATAAGGTGGAAAAAAGTAGAATTGAAAATAAAATGCGGAGAGAAGGCTTCACTGGGATTTATGGTCACAAAGGGAAAGTAGACGAAGGGGGAGATCTCCCAAAAAGAAACCACAAAACAGTGAGGAAAGGAGGAGGAGAGGGAAAACCTTGGGGGAAAGTTACTAGAATAATACAAGGAAATACTCTGAAGAAAAGACACCATAACCACAAAAATAGGGAAAAGAAAATAGAAGTTAGGGGGAAGGAGGAGGAGAAGGAAAAGAATTAAAACTGGGATTTTGGGGAGCCCAAGGGAAAATGGTTAAAAGAGGAAGAAAGGGAAAAAGACTTACATTAGTAGACTAAAGAGAATAGCAGTCAGATTAATTAAGAAATAAAGAAATGATAGGATATTGTTAATGGTAGAAAAAACTTGAAAGAAAATGCTCTCTATGCTTAAATTGAATTAGAGAATGCGTGCTCTTTACAGCAAAATATACCAATGGAGGGAAAAAATGAAAATTTGGTGTAACTGAAGAGGCAATGGAAGAGATTGTTTATGCACTAAGAAAAAAATAACTATAAAGATGGAAAATAATGGAAGAGAATAATTTGTCTGAAAGTGAAAACAAAACTATGATGTAAAAAGGACTCTGTAATTGACAGCTCTTTGTTCCTATAATATGTATAATTTGCATTAAAAAATAAAAAGCCTTGAATGGAAAAAATAAACTTATTTTGGCATTGCTGTGTGGGAGCATCACAGGCTCTGATAATGTCTAATTATGTATCCATGCACCAAATCAGCCGGAATGTTCAGGCTGAACAAGATAATTTCATACTTTTTAAACTGCCGGGAACTCTTGGGATAATTGTGCTGTGGGTTATGTAGTACGAGGCTGCCAGATGGCCCTCGGTCACTCAAGGGTCCATGCCCACCTCTAGGCCAACACTTTCGGGTTTATTTCTGGGGATTTAAACTACAGCTCCGCATACCATTCAAAAACCGAGACAGGAGATTGTTAAGAAGGCATCCGCCTGTCCTAGGATCTCTTATCTGTCTCTCACAGGCACCCCATGGATTTGAGGAAGTGCTGCTCAGGGCATCTTCTTTAGCTGGTCTCAAGATGAGGAGTGAACGGAGTGCCAGGTGTGTTGTGGAGCAAAGACAGAGAAAGCATCTTTTACACCAGGGATGCCCAACCTTGGGATTTTAAGACGTGTGGACTTCACCTGCCCAAAGTCCCCAGCCAGAAGTCCTTAAAGAGGCCAAGGTTGGACACTCTTCTTGCTTTAAAGTCTCAGGCAGGAAATAACTTTTCAACATTTATATACTGACTGTGAGCTGCCCAGAGTTCTGGTTTAGAGATGGGCAGCCGTGAAGAATTTGAAAGAAAAATACCCAAAGTGATATTTTAACCATGGCACTCTTGACAATCGGAAATAAAACTTTGCTGTCTATCTGACGTCGTGGAGCAGGAAGCTGTTCCCATAACAGCAGACTTCTCGCAAATCTGCTGCCTCCCCCAAATCAGAGGTGGGTTGCAGCCGGCGTTACTGCCGTTCGCTTCGTGGATGTGCGCAGTTGCCTGTAAATTGTTCTCCGCATGCACAGAACATTAAAAAAAGGACAAAAAACCCCAGTGACCGGGGGAACCTGTTCGCGGGCGTGGCCAGCCTGAGTTGCTGCCGGTTCGGCCGATCCATGCCAACATACCAGTACTGGTTCGCCGAACTGGTGTGAACCAGTAGCAACCCACCTCTGCTCCAGATGTACTGGGGACTACAACTCCCATAATTCCTAGGCATGTTGGCAATGGCATTCTGGGAGCTGGCTGCCTAACGTATGGAGAGGCTGGGGAAGGAGTTCACAGATGCTGTTCAAGCGATGAATTCCAGTCTCGCCTGATCCCCAAATGTCCTTCCGTCCTTCTCCCATCAGCAGTTCTCCCCAGAGGTCTCCGAACGATACTTGAAGAAAAGGCACGTTATCCACAATCACACACACACAGAGAGAGAGAGACCCACAATTTAGGGAGGGGGAAAAAATCACATCCCATTAAAAGCCTCTTCCCAAAGGCTTTGCTAATCAAACAGCCAAATCTTTCATAAGCAACCAATCCCGGGTGAGCAATTAAATATTTCCCCTTTTAAAACACTCGCTGCAGTATCGGGATTGCCTCGGCTGCCATTCCCTCCCCCCTCCTCCTCCTCCGTCTCCTACAACTCACCCCCCCCCCTCTCAAAAAACTTTGCTAAATTCATTGGATAAATTAATTGGGGGAGGGAAGAGGAGATGGGGAGGGTTTTTTTATAAAAAAAACTTTGTTCTTTCTTTCTTTTTAATTACAGAATCCACAACGCCTGAATAATGTTTAATAAGAACTATGCAAAATTCCTAACAGCATTACAACGCCGCACAAAAGAATTAACCTGCTTACTGTGAAAAGCTGCATATTTAATTAAGAACAGAGAGTTCAAAACTACCCAGAGACTTCCAAAGTACTTTTGCCGGAGGGGGCAAATTACAAGCTTCCAGGCTGCTGACAGCATTCTGGCACACGCCGCCGCCCCCCCCCCGTCCCCCCCCCTCCATAGACCCCATTAAGTGACAGCGGACGGAAGTCATCCGCTGCCTTTCAACAGGCAGAAAGGAAAGGAAGCTCAGCCATGGGGCAGCTGGGAAGAAGGGGAGGGAGGAGAGAGAGAGAGAGAGAGAGAAAAACAGCCCCCTTGTTGATAGAAGCAATAATTAAAGAATAATGTTAATTAACTGCTTTTTATAGGAATAAAAAGTACGGCGGCAGGGGAGAGACGGCTGTGTGCTGCCAAGGAAAATTGCAAGCTGCCCCCCCCAGTCCCCCCCCCCAGGCTGCCTTTGTGAAATTGACACAGCCCAGGTTTCGCTCATCAGTTATTTACTGCGGAAGGATTGCAATAGAAGAGATCTAATTATTGGGGGGGGGGGGGTGGAGGAAGAGGCAGAGGAGGCAGAGGAGTGTCTGTGCAAAGAGGGGAATAGGGTTAGAAGCCCCCCCCCCTTGCGGAGGGAGGGACCCAATCCGCATCCACTGAGTCTGACAACTGAATTAGGGGGTGGGTGGGGGTGGGGGGGTGTCTGAGGATCAAGATAATACAGGGAGCCCTCGACTTAACGACTCACAGTTGAGCCCCAAAAATTAAGGTTGCTAAAGTGAGGAATTCGTTAAATGGGTTTTGTCCCGTTTTGCGACTTTTCTTGGTCAGTGAATCCCTGCAGTGGTTAAATTAGCAACACGGTCGTTAAGTGAATCTGGCTTCCCAGTTGGCTTTGCTTGTCAGAAGGTCACAAAAAAAAGGGGGGGGGGTGTCACGTAACCCCGTGACACTGCGACCGTCATGAATACGAGTCAGTTCCCAAGCGTCTGAAACGGCCGTAAGTGTGGAAAGTGGTCCTATAAGTTCACTTTTTATCCGTGCCGCTGTAACTTGGACAAGTCACTAAATGGGCTGTCGTAAGTCAAGGACTACCTCTAGTTCAGCTGTTGTGGCTCAGGCCTGCTGTGACATGAGGGGTCCTTGGCGCTCTCTGAGCTTGGCTGTCTCCTGGCAGACGTTTCATTGCCAAACTAGGCAACATCATCAGTGCTGCAGCAAGGACCTCTCGTTTCAAACCTGAACTGCAAAAATCCTGCTTCCATCGATGCTATGAAGGACCTGATGATTTGCAGCAACAGCCTGGGCAAAGTAAGAGACAAGGGCCAGGCTCACACGAGGTCACTTCATGATGGAGGAGCCAAGGGCCGTGAAGCCGAAGACCCTGTGCACAAGTAGAGCTTGAACAACGTTTCTGGTTTTGCGCTGCTCTTGTAGGCCTCAAGGATAGCCGCCTGTTCTCTTTTCCCCTCTGGATAACCAAAGCCAAGTGGCCTCAGTTGGGCTTCTCTGTAGCCATGGGCTCATGCCAGGGGTGGCTTCTGGGCAGGCAATGTGCGCCATGCGCCATGCAATAAAAATTGTTCTGCACATGCGCCAAAACTAAAACCAAGATGGCGGCTCCTATGGCGCCACCTGGAGCGTCGGTTCGGCGGCGTGGCAGACCTGGGTCGCTGGTGGTTCCAATGACCCAAGCCGCCAAACCACCACTACCGGTTCGGCCAAACCCGCCAGGAAGCAACATGGACGCCCAAGAAGGTTCCGGAAGAAGAGGAAGTCGAAAGCCAACGGGTGGCTTTCCTCAAGCAATAATCCCGCCTGCCGCCATGCTGGCTGGGGAATTCTGGGAGTTGAAGTCCACCCATCTTTCAGGCGGCTAAGCTTGAGAAAGACTGCATGACGGACGGCGTCATATTTACACAGGCCGCCCGCTTGGTTATTTACCTTTTTCCCTTTCTTTTTAAAGGCATCGGTGTCACCAAAGTGCTGGCAAGCCCCCCCCTTCCCCCCCCCCGTGCCTAGCAATTAATATGAAAGCAGCCCCTGCCTTTGCTGTGAGTCAGTTAAACTGCAGCGAAATCGATACGCCAGAGTCCTCTTGGTGCTTTGGGGAAATCATTAAATGTTACACCAAACGAGTAAAAACACACAGACAACAAAACCCAATAATTATCCAGCGAAGCAGCATTAAAAACGGCACTGCTTTGTCAACTAAGAAACAAAGAAATGATTATTTAGCCGGGCTCCTTGGCGCATCAGAGGTACACATGCAAAACACCTAAGGCGGTATAAAACATCTTCCAGCTGCAATATGGAGGGGAAATCCTTCATACTGTAGCTATATATGTGTATGTGTGTATATCTATCTCTTTCTCTATCTCTTTCTCTTTCTCTTTCTCTACGTGTCTATCTATATATCTATTATATCTATTTTATCTATCTCTATTATATATCTCTATATCTATCCTATCTATCTATCCTATCTATCTATCCTATCTATCATCTATCTATCTATCTATCTATCTATCTATCTATCTATCTATCTATCTATCTATCTATCTATCTATATCTCTTTCTATATCTTTCTCTATCTGTCTATCTATCTATCTATCTATCTATCTATCTATCTATCTATCTATCTATCTATCTATCTATCTATCCATCTCTATTTATCTCTATAGCTATCTATGTCTGTCTAACTGTCTAAAATTTGACCACTATGATTTAAGCAAACTCTAGGTTGCAAGATCATTTTTATGAGAGTTTTTTCACCGCCTGTCCTTCATCAGCCTTGAGGGCTAGTAACTTGATTGTTTCAATGCCAATAAAAACGAGCAGGTTGAAATGTTCTGCACAAAAGAAAATTCCTCACTCATAATCTGCAAGTATAAAGACTTCAGAGAGCCTTGTCATATCCAGAAAAGTGGGGGGGGGGGGGGGGGGAGGGAAGTAGGATATGAGTGTTGGTGAAAAGGGAAAAGGGAAGTTAACTTGATTGGTGTAGAGTCAGAAATCTCGGCAGAAAAAGACAAGCGTTCTCTATCCTTTGATTCCTGGGAGATTAAAAGCTAAATGTTATGGGAAAGCATTGTTTTGACTAAAAAGTTTCATCCTTCTCTGCGCAAAGTCAACCCTCCAAAAGCTGTTGAGTTTATTTACATATCCCCAAGACCTCCATCATCAGGTCTGTTTTAAAAATAATTTACTATGATTAGCAAGCCTTCCCCCTCGGAGGAGGCTCTGGAGCTCCCCACCCACCACCCCTTTCTCTGCCAATGTTATGATTATAGATGAAAAACAGAGATCAGTCATGCAGTTTAATCAGTTAATACTTATTTTCAGCTCGCAGCCTCCACCCACCCAAGGGATTCCTGGCAGCTAACAATATATTTAGTAAGAACAGCAAAAACGAAAGGGGGGAGAGAGAGAGAGAGAGAGAAATAATAATAGAAGAGCTGAAATTTATATAAATTCCCTGACACCATGCAAATTATCGTTTTTGAAAAAGCATGTTATTTTGGTATTCGGGTATAATTATTTCAGTACAATACTCCCACAGTTGTCCGGGTAGGAGACAAGAGATCCAGCTGGGTGAGACAGGAATAATTTGTGGACTTTCTAGATTTGCATGAAGGCCCGTTGGTAAGCAGGGCCTGTCCTCCCAAAAACACCCCTTTGTAGACCGCCATGGGTAGTCAGCTAGGAGGGTGTATAAGGACAGGAAGCCCCCAGAATTACTCAGCCTCAAGGATTGGTCTTTGTGGGTTGAATTTGCTTTACATTCGCCTTTTTAACCAAGCTAGAACTAAGGAGAAATTTCCTGAGAGTTAGAACATTTAATCAGATGTTGCCTCTAGAAGTTGTGAGCGCTCCAACACTGGAAGTTTTTAAGATGATGTTGGACAACCATTTGTCTGAAGTGGGGTAGGGCGTCCTCCCTAAGCAGGGGGTTGGACTAGAAGACCTCCAAGAAACAACTCCTTTGCCCCCAAAGTGACAGCCCAGCATTGGAGCTGAGAACGTTCTTGGGCCACCAAATTAAATGACTTGATTTCCTTTCACTGCAAGAAGAAGAGTCTGCCCAGGCAGATGCTTCCAAAAAAAAATCACAAGCAAGGCTGGAAGGGCAAAACTCTCAGAAATTAGGAAGTTTCTCCTTAATTCCAGGCTGCTTCTCTGGAAACGAATCAAGGAGAGAAGCAAAGTGGAATTAAGGAGAAACTTCCTAGAATAGTGAGAATAACGGCTTCCTTCCAGAAGTTGTGGGGGCCTCATCACTGGAGGTTTTTAAGAAGGGAGTGGACAGCCACTTGTCTGAAGGTTTCCTGCTTGAGCAGGGGATTGGACTAGAAGACCTCCAAGGTCCCTTCCAGCTGTATTCTGATTAAAATCGGAGAATCTCTCGGTCTGACTAAGGAGAATAGAATTGCTGCTCTTCTGGAGGGATGAAGTCTAAGGTGACGATGGTGGGCCCAGCTTCTCCCAACCTCCTTTGATCTCTTCAGCTAGAGAAATCCACTCCCTCTCCTCTCCCGGCCGCCCTACCCCAAATCCCACCTCTGTGGTGCGCATACAATTAATTAATAGCTTTTATTAATTAGGAGAATCATCCCTCTCCAGGCTCGCCATTGGGGTCATCCGTTTCCAAAGAAAGAACGCCGTGCGCTAAAGAGAAAAACTCAGCATCTTTGCTAGCAATCTTGTCTGACAGACTCTCAATTACGCAGACCGCAAAGAGGAAGAAGGAGAGGAAGAGACGGCCGGGGTGGTGGTGGGGGAGGCGATGGGGAAACCTTCCTCGGGGCTCCATGCCGGTCGCTCCCAACCCCCAACGGGTGGGAGGAAGAAGGTTTGGGGCAGAAGGGAAGAAGGGAATTGTTCCGGAATGCGCCCTTCCCGTCTTCCCGCAGTGCCCACACAAGCCGGCAATCACAATACCGCTCTATCAATCCAGGGATGTTGCCAGCCACGTCAGCTAATTCAAGGGACATTGTGGGCCATCCTGAGTGAAGGACATCCGTATAGGAGAAGCTCCTCCCCTCAAGCATTTCCCTCAAGTTCTCCTCCCCACTTGGGACCTATGGAGCTCTTCAAACAGTTTCCTTGTCTTTTTCTGGGAGGTTTCTCCCCCCCCCCAAAAAAAAATCCCCCCCCCCCTTCTAGCTTACAGCTCTTCTCTGAACCAAGCATGCCTGACCTTGCTTAGCTTCAGGATCAGCCAAGACCAACCAGGTCCTGCCACAACCAAAGGATCAACCAGGCATCGCCACAACTGAGGAACAGGCTGTTCTTAAATATCTCAATGTGATTGTACCTCCTTGCTCCTATTTCCCATGTTTGAGCGCAAGAAAGAATAGAGTAGAGTAGAGTAGAGTAGAGTAGAGTAGAGTAGAGTAGAGTAGAGAATGAGAGAATAGAAATAGAAGTAGAATGAGAAGAGAAGAGAAGAGAGAATGGAATGGAATAGAATAATATCCGAAATATAGAATAGAATAGAATAGAATAGAATAGAAAGAAGAGAAGAGAAGAGAGAAGAGACTGAAAGAATAGAAGTAGAAGTAGAAATAGAAATAGGTGAAGAGAAAAGAAGAGAATGAGAGAATAGAAATAGAAGTAGAATGAGAAGAGAAGAGAAGAGAAGAGCATAGAGAATGGAATGGAATAGAATAATATCGGAATATAGAATAGAATAGAGAAGAGAAGAGTAGAGAAGAGAAGAGACTGAAAGTAGAAGTAGAAATAGAAATAGAAGTGAAGAGAAAAGAAGAGAATGAGAGAATAGAAATAGAAGTAGAATTAGAAGAGAAGAGAAGAGCATAGAGAATGGAATGGAATAGAATAATATCAGAATATAGAAGAGAAGAGAAGAGAAAGAAGAGAAGAGAAGAGAGAAGAGAGAAGAGAAGAGACTGAAAGAATAGAAGTAGAAATAGAAGTGAAGAGAAAAGAAGAGAATGAGAGAATAGAAATAGAAGTGGAATTAGAAGAGAAGAGAAGAGCATAGAGAATGGAATGGAATAGAATAATATCAGAATATAGAATAGAATAGAAAGAAGAGAAGAGAAGAGAGAAGAGACTGAAAGAATAGAAGTAGAAGTAGAAATAGAAATAGAAGTGAAGAGAAAAGAAGAGAATGAGAGAATAGAAATAGAAGTAGAATTAGAAGAGAAGAGCATAGAGAATGGAATAGAATGAATAGAATAATATCGGAATATAGAATGGAATAGAGTAGAATAGAATATAATTTTTTATTGGCCAAGTGTGATTGGACGTACAAGGAATTTGTCCTTGGTGCAGATGCTCTCAGTGTACATAAAAAGACAAGATCCATTCGTCAAGAAAGAGAGAAAGATATTTCTGATGCTTTCAAGTGTCTTTGGTTGGAGAAAGAGGCTTCTGGAACTTTTGGGCAGGGATAGCTAGCAGTGAAATTCACAGGAGCCCTGCTCTAAGATCGGCTGAGAAGGTACAACACATTTGTTCCCTAGTGGCAGCGTAACACCAAAGTAGCAAATTGCCCAAGGACCTGTAGAACAGGATATCAATCCAAGTCCTTCGCTCTCCCTCAATGGGGCTTCTTAAAAGAAAAAAAGAATCTGTAATAGATTAACTTCCGCATAAGGAACACCAAATCTCACTCCCTCGCTCTTCATTTTAAGTTATGTTCCCCACCCGTTTCTCCCAAGCTAATGGAATACGATCATTTAATCACGACTACGATTGAGAATCAAGAATGTTGACACTTGTTTAAACGCTAGCACATTACAATAAGTCAACCTGTCACGACATGTAATAGATGCCTCACCTAGCGGACACATACGTAAAATTCATGCACTCTGGAACATCACGCAGGGATAATATTTTAATCAGCACACACACACACACACACACACACACACACACACACACACACACACTCCCAAGCTGCAAAAAAAGATGAGATCAAACGGTCTCCAAAGACATATTCCAAAATCCAAAGGGCAAAACAACAATGTAAAAGTTTGGGGGGGACAGAGGGGGGGGGGGAATGGAAAAGGCATGTATCTCATAATTAAGGCTAAGGGGGAACCTGAATTAAGCGGAATCTCTCTGCAGAGAACGAAAGTCTTGGAACTCCAGAAAAAAAGGGGAGCAACGTGAGAAGCAACTGCCTGCCATGCATAAGTCCTTTGGCTCAGGAATCTCCCACCGAAAAGGGTCAGAGGTCAAGCACAGGAAAAGGCCCAAGACCAGAGCTATTAGCTGCAGGCGGAATCGTATTTTAATTCTCAGGCGATCTATTCCTTTACTTGAGGTAGGAGAGAGAAGGAAAGAGGAATAGGACCCTAATAGGGAAGTTAACAGTGCTGGGTGACTATGATGGAAACAGTGGTGGGACAGGTGCAGGGCACCTGGGAAAGGATCACTCACGGAAGGACTGTGGGGCATCCTAAATTCAGCTTTCTGCTCCCTAAAAGCTGGCTGAGACAACCTGGGTTGAAAACAGGGTCCCCAATTGCCCCACGCTCACATTTCAGCTGTTGTGGAGACCCCCAGCAGGAAACAGGCTTTTTGCAACCAGGTGCCACAAATATGTCATTCAATACTGTCGTTTTATAAATGGATACGTTTCTCCTTGTATTGAAAACGGTTTTTCCCAAAACCATCCGCTTCCTACGAAACTATGCAGCACAATATAGGTTGGGGGTGGTTTTTTTTTGGAATAATCTTGTGCCCCTCCGTTGTTGACAAAAGCGAAATAAACTACATTCAAAATGTTAAGACATCATTAAGAAACCTAAGAGGAAGGAGGGGAATCCAAAGACATACATCTAGTTATGTGGCTATCAGGAAGCAGGAGAGGAAAGGCTCCATCAGTAATGTTACCCTCTTTAAATTGTTTTCTTAAATGAACTATGCCCAGTGTCATCCCAGAGAGGAATTTTATCTCTCCTCATTTCCCACAACGTGTTCTGTACAAACACAGCGTGATCAAAGCGATCAGATTATCAGCTTGCTATTACCCGGAGCCTCGATTTATCAAGATTGCACACCCTTGGCCAAAATCCTGCGTAGGCTTTCTTTTTAAAGCAAAATAACTTTGTTAAAGAATAGCGTTTCTATTTTAGATCTTCCTAGCAGAAGAACACGGCAAGGTAAGAGTTTAAGCCACAGCGCAGGGACAAGGAAGAGAAAAGGACAGCCGGATTGGCAGATAGCGGCTTCATCTGCATGTGAAAATGAGACACACACACACACACACATCAGCGTAGCTGGTTGCACAATTGTGCCACTCTTCTCAATTAAGGAGTTTTGCTAAATTTGGAAAGGTTTCTGTATCTTGTTTGCTCGATCACATATCTGTTGGAGAAGAATGCAGAAATGCATATTCCCCTCCAAAATAATCTAGGCTTAGTTTTAAAAGAAGCCTGCCTGGATTGGTGGGACAAAATCAAGGGGGCTGAGCGTTTTCATACACACACACACACACAACCTGAGACCAGCCAAAGACTGACAAATGGCCAAGTAAACCAAGCCTGGAAGCCTCCATTTGCCGCCCCGCCCCCCCACAAGCAACCTCTGGGAAAGCTGTATACCTGCAACCTTGGCCAGGCTATTCAAGCTTTTTGGGGGAGGGCTTCTGCCAGCCCAGCCACCAGAAGCCAGCTGAGGTCCTGCCAGTTTCAAAGTCTTCAGAAATCTTAGGGTCTCTTGTCTTTGGTGCAGGAGGTGTGTCACCTGGATGGGCAGGTGAGGGAGGGATAGATGAAAGCAGAAGAAAGAGCTGCTTTGGGGGAGAGTCTAAAGCAGGGGTTCCCTGCCTCTCTTTTGGGGGGGGGGGCTGCTCCACCTAAGCATCTCTAAAATCCTGGTGCCTCCCCCCCTTTGTGACTATAAAGGAAGTATAATTTTTACTTTGCTCAAAAAGTGAACTCTGCTCAGGCAGAGGAAGCCCAAAAGGCCATTAACTGGGCTTAAAAGAGGTTCAAACTGCCCCCATTAAAAATCAAATTGCGCCCCCCCCGTGGGAGCCACTGGTCTAAACCCACCGAAGAGGGGACTTGCTGGCTGTTCAGAACTGTGTGGAGTTGGGGGGGGGGGGGCGAGAAGGAGCAGAGGGACCCGGGCTTTGCCCCTAGGCGAAGAGGCGAGGCTGACGCTCTCCGAGGACCAGGAGGGAGAAGAGTCGTGGGAAGGGGGGGGGGGGGAGATGGATGGTCTCGGGGTGCTCCGCTTCTCCCTCCCGCCCTGTAGCCAAAAATACAAGAGGAGCGCCGATCGTTCCCCGGACCCAGAAGCTTCCCCCAGACGCGGTGCCTCCCCCCCTCCCCCCGCAGTCCCTTCTGAAAGCGACTTCAGACCCTTCTGGGGCTCCCCACTTCTCCGCCCCCCCCCCCCAGCCGGAGAAGCCGCGGACCTCAGAGAGACGCGAAAGTTGCAGCCGCTGCCTGGATCCCCCCCCCGCCCCCGCCCCCCCAGCGAGCGCCCGGAACGCTCCGGAGAAGGGATGGCGGCTCCGGGAGGGAAGCGAGGAAGAGGCGGCTGCCCAGGAGGAGGAGGAGGAGGGCGTCCCTTGGCGGCCGCTTCCCTCCCTCCCCTGTCCCCCATGTCGGGTCTCCTGCTCGGGCAGGGGGTTGGACTAGATGACCTCCAAGGTCCCTTCCAATCCGCGAAGGCAGCCAGCCACCCGGGCGCTGCCAAGGGCCAACTCCGCGCCCGTCCCCTGCGCTGCCCGGAGAAGTTGGGAGCCGGAGGGCGCGGGCCGGAGAGTGGGCAGCGGCGGCGGCTGGAGCCCGGGGCTGCCCGGCGGCACTTCCATCCCTGCCTCCCTCCAGCCGGCGAGCCGGGCGCGCGACTCTCCTTCCCCTCGGCGCCTCCCTCGCCCGCCGCGATCAATGGGCGAAGGCGAACAAAGAGCGGCGGCGGCGGCGGTGGGCATCCATCCCCGGTGCCTCCCTGGGGGGGGGGGGGGGAGGAGAGGAGGAGGGGAGGGTCGCAGCGGTGCCTCCCCCTCCCCTGCCGGCCCCCCCTCCAGCCCCCCTCCTCCGGGGCCCCGCCACCGCCTCCCCCCGCAGCCCAGGGACGCGCCGCCGCTGCAGCCGGGCCGGGCCGGGCACTCACCTGGAGCCGGGACTGGACCAGGGATCCGGCCTCGGCGGCCATCTTGCCCGGGAGAGGCGCGGGAGAGGCAGCCCCGGACCCCGGCCGCCCTGCTGCGCCTGCCGCGAGTGCGCCCGGGCGGCGGCGGGGCGCGGGAGCCGGCGGGGAGCGCCGCCCGCCTCCAGCCCTGCCCGCCCGCCCGCCCGCTGCCTGCCTGGCTGGCTAACTGGCTGGCTGGCTCGGGCTCCTGCTGCCTCCTCCAGGACGCTCGCCGAAGCGCCGGCCGCCCTGCAACAATCGCGCCCCCGCCCGCCCGCTCCCCCGCCCGGCCCGCCTCGCTCCTCCTCCCCGCCCGCCGAGAAGGCAGCGGCGAAGGAGGGTGGGGCACAGGGGGCTGCCGCGACCCCCGAGTCCCCCCGGGGAGCCAGGCAGGAAGGGGGGCGGCTCACCTGGCGAGGCATTGCCGGGCAGGGGAAGTTGGCAGAAGGGGGGCAGGAGGCGGGGGGGCGCTTGATTGCCTGCCTGCCGTCCGTTCGTCCGTCCCCGTCCCCCCCCCGCAGGACCCGACCTCTAAGCGGGCTTTCCGCCCCCTGCTCTGTAAAGGAATCGCCCCCCCTTCCTCCCAGCTTTCCTCGCAGAAGTTTAGCTGAGATTAACCGAGTTGGAAGGGACCTTGTAGGTCATCTAGTCTAACCCTCTCCCCTTCTTCTTCAAAGCTTCCAGTGATGGAGCTCTCAGACCTTCTGAAGGCAGGCAGAAGGAAGGAAGGAAGGAAGGAAGGAAGGAAGGAAAGAAAGAAAGAAAGAAAGAAAGAAAGAAAGAAAGAAAGAAAGAAAGAAAGAAAGAAAGAAAGAAAGAAAGAAAGAAAGAACACTTGGAAGGGACCTTGTGGGTCATCTAGTCTAACCCTCTGCTCAAGCAGGAGACCCTACACCCTTTCTGACAGGTGGCAGTCCAGTCTCTTCTAGAAAGCTTCCAGGGATGAAGCTCCCACACCTTCTGAAGGTCAGGATGGCTCTGATTTGGGGGGGGGGGGCCTCTGGGATTTTTGCCAAGAAGAGCCCAGTCGCATAGATGGAGCCCCTCCCCTCCAGGTGTGTTGGGGGAACCTTCTCCGGACAGGGTTTTTTTTCCCCTGCCCCAAACGGAAAGGCAGAAGCAGGAAGGCCCCGCGAAGCCCCCAAAGCCCTTGACGTGGGGGAGCTTTGGGAAAGGGGCAGAGGCGGCCAGGGGCTTCCCAGGCTCAGCCCACCTGAAGGGATTCAGGTGGGGGGGGGGAGGGTTCAGCAAAGAGGCCTGGGAGGAGGAGCTCCCCAAAGGGCCCCCTAAGGAAGGCAGAAGGCGGCCTCCCTTGGCCCAGCCTAGGCACTAAGCTCCATCCCCCAAGGGGTTTAGGATGGGGCCTGGATGATGGCCTTTTCCTCTTCCTCCTCCTCCTCCTCCTCCTTCTTCCTCCGCCTGCTCTTCTTCCTCTTCCCCTTCTTCTTCCTCCTCCCCCTTTCCTCTTCTTCTTCCTCTTCCCCTTCTTTTTCATTCTCCTCCTCCTCTTCTTCACCTCCTCTTCCTCCTCTTCCTCTTCCTCTTTTCTTCTTCCTCCTCCTCTTCTTCTTCCTCCTCTTCCTCTTCTTTTTCTTCCTCCTCCTCTTTTCTTCCTCCTCCTCTTCTTTTTCTTCCTCCTCCTTCACTTCCTCCTCTTCCTTTTCTTGTTCTTCCTCCTCCTCTTCTTCCTCCTCCCCCTCTTCTCTTCCCCTTCTTTTTCTTTCTCCTCCTCCTCTTCCTCCTCCTCTTCTTCTTCCTCCTCTTCTTCTTCTTCCTCCTCCTCCTCCTCCTCCTCCTCTCCTGAAAGAGAGCCACCCTGGACTCTGATCAAATGATTCCCGGGGGGGGGGGGGCTGGGAGAGAGACACATTATCTCAAGGAGCTTTAAAATTCCTCCCTCCGAGGATTATTAAATGATTTAAGTCTGTTTTGCTTTTTCGCATGCTCATGAATAATGGATGCCCTCGCTTGTTAACGTCTAAACCTATTAGGGCAGGTGATTTACTTTAGGCTCGGCTCACCTCCGCCAGGGGGCTCGCCTCTTCTCCACTCCCCCCCTCGCCCCACATTCAGGACGGGGCCCCCCGCTGATATTTTAACAGATTGGCTGGGGTGGGCAGGGAGGGAGGTGGGCGCCTTGGTGGAAAGCGCTCTCTGGCGGCCCCCGAGAAGCAGTGCCAGGGAAATCAGCAAGCTGGCCGTCAGAAGGAAGACGAAGGAGCCACGGGCCAAAGGAGGTGGGCTCCACAGAGCCTGCCTTCGGATGGGACGGGGGGGGGGGGGAGAATGGGCGTGCCTGGCGAAGGAAGGGCCAATTCGAGTGGGGCGCTGAGTGTGCCGCTGCTTAGCCTAGAAGGGCCCAAAGAAACAACCGTGGGGTCTTCGGTGCTCTCTGAGCTTGGCTGTTTTCTTGCAGACATTTCATGACCCTACTATGGAACAACATCAGAGCTACTAGGTACTAGTATAATCAGGACTTGTATTAATGATATTACCTAGTCTGGTAATGAAATGTCCACAAAAAAACATCCAAGCTCAAAACACAGCAAGCATTCCACAATCCTCCTCTTCCTCCTCCTCTTCTTCTTTCTCCTCCTCCTCCTCTTCTTCATCCTCTTCTTCTTCCTCTTCTACTTCTACTTCCTCATCTTCTGCTTCTTCTTCCTCTTCTTCTTCCTCTTCTTCTTCCTCCTCCTCTTCTTCCTCCTCCTCTCCCTCTTTCTTCTCCTCCTCTTCTTCCTCTTCTACTTCTTCCTCTTCTTCTTCTTCCTCTTCTTCTTCCTCCTCCTCCTCCTCTTCTTCATCCTCCTCTTCTTTTCCCTCTTCCTCCTCCTCCTCTTCTACTTCTTCCTCTTCTTCTTCCTCCTCCTCCTCCTCTTCTTCCTCCTCCTCTCCTTCTCCCTCTTCCTCCTCCTCTTCTTCCTCCTCCTCCTCCTCCTCTCCTACCACCTAGTACTGATGATGTTACCTAGTTGGGCAATGAAACATCTGCAGGAAAACCGCCAAGCTCAGAGAGCACCCTGGACCGCACAATTATGAGGATATTGGTGGCTTCAATGTCACCCCATGGCGTGTAAATCACCACGCGGCATCCTGTGTAAACAGGACGCTCGTGCAGTGCGTGAGGCTTGGCCACTTAAAGATGGGTGGACTTCAACTCCCAGAATTCCCCAGCCAGCCTCACCTCTTCAAACGGCTAAGATCCAGAAACGCTGCTTTACTGGATTACAGCAACGGTTCCTGTGCTGCCCCTCCTTCTTCAGCCCACGGATCCCACACCCCTCCCTCATCCCTCACCCCCAAGAATGCAATGGAGGTGGTGTGTGTGCGAGAGAGATATAATGTCTTTCTGCCTCTCGCTCTTGCAGGAGGCGCTAACTTCTTTTGCATGAAAATGGAATCGAACCAGGCCTAGCTGTTAAAGGCAAGCTCACCCCTCCCATGCACCCCCCCCCTCCATGCACCCCCAGAGGCCTAGCCAACCCCAAGGCAACCACCCAGCAGAGCAGGAGGTGGCCGTCCGGAGCCCAGCAGGGTAATAAAAACAGAAGGGAGCTCTCTCTTCTGTACTTGGCGTTTGATTGACAGGAAGTTTACAAAAAGGCCCGTTTCCTGGGGCTTCCTATTTTCAGGAGGACAAGCCAGACTTGTGGAAGATTGCTAAGAAGCAAACACAGCGCCAGCAGCTCTGCGTGTCGGTTCCTTCCCCCCCCCCCCCAAAATACCTGAGGTACGTCTATAATATGAATATTTATGCCACCACAACTCCACCACCACAACCACGTCCCTTTGCCGTTCTCCCTCCGATGTGAGACATGCCTTGCATAACCAACGTCTCAGAGTAAGCCAAAGGCAACGGCCCATCCTCCCGCCCCAGAGTTGCCTGCGCCCCACGCCACCTGTTCCCCCCCCTCCCCAGAAGCCTTTTGGTTATTTATTCTGTTAAATTTATATGCTGCTCGCCTCGCGATCCAGAAACTCTGGGAGGCTTGCAGGGTGATACACAGCAGCGTGAAACGATGAAAAGGGCCGAGTTAAACGTTTAACTTGAAAGCTAAAACATTCAAACATTCAACATCTTCATCAATGATTTGGATGAGGGGATAAATGGGGAACTCATCAAATTTGCAGATGGCACCAAGCTGGCAGGAATAGCCAACACGCCAGAAGATAAAGGCTTAAGATACAGAAGGATCTTGACAAACTTGAACATCTATCTAACAAAATGAAATTCAAAGGTGAAAAAAGTCAGGTTCTACATTTAGGCAAGAAAAACCAAATGCACAGGTACAGTATAGGTGGTACCTTGTGCTCAATAGTAGCAACTGTGAGAAGGATCTTGGAATCCTAGTGGACAACCATTTAAATAGGAGCCAGCCGTGGGCAGCAGCTGCCCAAAAAGCCAACCCAGTTCTAGGCTGCATAAACAGAGGGAGAGAATCAGGATCCCGTGAAAGGTTAATACCACTTTATAAGGCCTTGGGAAGGCCACACTTGCAATATTTGCATCCAGTTTTGGTCGCCACGATGTAGAAAAGATGTGGAGACTCTGGAAAGAGTGCAGAGAAGAGCAAGAAAGAGGATGAGGAGACTGGAGGTCCTAGAAGATCTCCAAGGTTCCTTCCACTCTGTTAATCTATTAAAATAGATTATAGAATGGATTAAAAAGGATCAGTGCGTAGATGGGATGCAGGTGGGGGTCTATTCTTAATCTCTACCTCCATCAGTCACACCATCCCTGGCTTTCCTTACCTGCAAATTCAGCTGTCGTCTTTTTACATTTTAATATATGTTTTCTTTAAAATGGAAAAACAAAATCATTATCAGTAAACAAACCTACCAGCTAATGTACATAAGCAGCAAATTAAGTAGCTCCGTGAATTTGTCATATCTGTCTCACAAAGCACAAACCCCCTTCTGCTTGGCCTGGTATCGATTCCTCCAAATATATATTATTTTACACTGTAAGTATCAGGAGCCTGTTGCCATTAATATGACAGTTAAATTTAAAATGCATTAGTTTAATAAAAATGCATAAAGTAGAATAGGACTGCATTAGTTGCCTGGCAAAATTCAATTTCATAAATATTAGCTCATGTTAAGATGCATTGATTTCCTGGGAAATTGGATTGGTCAAGGGGAATTTATATTTCGTTGGAATGGGAATGTACCCATTTGTGTGTGCGCATGCATGCACACCCATGCTCCTAGGTACACCCAAACGTTTGCATAGGTGCTAGGCGAGTCAAAAGCCTCCTCTTATAAAGCTCACACACAGTGGTATCTTCTATAGTCAAAGAAGAAGGAATTAAGCAAGATCCAGATATTTTGCCTCAAATGAAAAGTTTGCAAACCCTTATAGCTTTCAAATCCATAGATACTAATCAAGAGGGGGGCTTTCTCCAATCCACTTACCAGCTAACAGAGTCATAAGCCCATTTTGAGGGAGATTACTTCTTAGACGTGGCGGCTCAGTGGCGTTGAGATTGTCGATCACAAAAGTCGGCAGTTCGAATCCCTAACGCCACATAACGGAGTTCTGCCAACCTAGCAGTTCTAAAGTAAAAAATGCAAGTAGGAAAACAGGAACCACCTTTGGTGGGAAGGGAACAGCGTTCCGTGCGCCTTCGGGCGTTGAGTCATGCCGGCCACATGACCCCAGAGACGTCTTCGGACAGCGCTGGCTCTTGGGCTTTGAAAGGGAGATGAGCAGAGCCCCCTAGAGTCGGGAATGACTGGCACAGATGTGCGAGGGGAACTTTTAACTTTACCTTACTTCTAGACAGGATTCTCCTAACCAACACTAAGAAAATAGCCCTACGCTGATGACTGTATTTGCCTTCCGTGGGATGCACAAGGAAGCATTTCTGATTGCAGAGGGACCTGATGTCATTTTTGTCAATTATGGGACCAACTGTATGTAATTCCAGCCAGGGAAAAAAAATGCCTGTGTGTTTAAATTGTATTTAGCTGTTAATGTTTGGAGCCTCAACCCAACCAAACTAGAGGTTGCATTCTCCTCTGTATCTCTTCCTTCTTTCAGGATCCCTTGAACTCTGGGTGGCTGAAGGACCAGATGTCTGCACAGAGCATAGCAACAGCTGGATTTTTAACAGCCAGGGAATGGCAGCTGCAGGCCCATCTGGGATCCATATTGTACCGTTTCAGTTTCAGGAATCAAAATAAATTCCCGAGAGATGGCATCTTCTTCCAGGGCCGGGAAGGGGGGCACAAGACGGTCGTGGCGAGCTGTAGAGCTGCCAGGCCAAGATCTGCAGAACTTGGCCAGGAGTCTCCAAGGAGAGTCACGAACCAATGAAACGAACTAATTGTCTCCTGCAAACTCCACTCCCCCTTTGCTCCTCTTGTATTTCCTGTGGGAGGGGCCATTCATCGTCCACCTGTGGCCTTCCTCCCAAGTCCACCCCTGTTCTTTAGCTCTTCCCTTCCTCTGGCCACTCTGCGCATGCACACACTGGGAACAGGCTCCAGCTGTTCTTCTGCCTCACTGATGTCTGACTCCGAAGGCAGCTGATAACCGTCAGACGGCCCTGGCCCCCTCTCTGCCTCCGACACAGAGCCCTCCTCAGAGCCTTCCCCAGACTCCAGGACCGGCCCACGTTCCTCCCCAACCCTCCTCACTGTCCGTAACTGCCGCCAGCTCCATTGGCCGCTGGCGGGCCACAACAAATCTCAGTTTAGATCCATTCTTTCCACCATTGTGATTTAAATGGAAAGCTACTTGAGGCAGGGGTCTCTCCCTTTCCCCCCTCCCAAAAGGCATGTGGGTGAAGTTAATCAGTTAATTAACATCATCCTGATTTGATTTTTCCCACCTGCACAGGTGAATGCTGGGAGCAGGACACACACACACACACACACACACACACACACGCAACCGAGCAGAAGAGGCAGGCCACCCAACCACAGGAACGTGCAAGTAACCGCAAGAGAATTCAATACCCCCCACTGCTTTATCTGCACAGAATGCTGTGTTTTACATGAAAAAAGGCTTTCTAATTAATAGGCCAGCCTTCTTTCCTGCGATAAAAAACGGAGCAGAAGAAAAGGGTTGATTAACCTGCTTCCCCCCCAAACACACACACCCCGTTCCCTCCCTCCATTTTGGTGCGCTCTGCCTCCTTCCCTCTTTCTTTCTTTCTTTCTTTCTTTCTTTCTGGCAGGCCCCGATAACATTCTTCTCTTTTGCAAGGAAAGCGTGATTTATCCCCCCCACCCTCTGCCACAGGAGAGGGAATTCTGTTACGGAGTCAGCCGGCAGAAAGCTAGCAAGGTTAATTAGTTTGCTTGATTTCGTGTTAATTTACCCACATGAAAAGGGCTGGCAGCAGGCACAAAGGGTGGGGTGGGGTTCCCGTTGCAGGACAGAAAGCCCTAGAACTGGGGGCAAGGGGGGGGGGCAGTGGGCCTAGGGAGGGAACTCTTGCAGGACTCCAGTGTCACACAAACACGGCTTGCATCTCACTAGAGACCCAAACGCACGTGCGCGCACACAAGTGCCAGAGTCAGGGCATAAGGTCTATGAAAGTGGGGCAACCAAGAGAGATTCACCTGCTTTGAGCAAGCTTGGCTCCTCCGCTTCGGAGAAAGATCCCTTTGCAAACCATCCCTCCAACACAAGATGCTTTCAATCAAAGAGGAAGGGAATTTAAGCCCGGGATTATGGAGAGCCTGGCAGAACACACACAGACACACACAGAGACACACAGACACACACCACTACCACCACAAAACACAAAGCTGAAAAGGTTGTAGAATCAGGTGTGAGTAGGGTAGAATAGAATAGAATAGAATAGAATAGAATAGAATAGAATAGAATGACAGAGTTGGAAGAGACCTTGGAGGTCATCTAGTCCAACCCCTTGCCTAGGCAGGAAGCCCTATACCATTTCAGAGAAATGGCTCTCCAACATCTTCTTAAAGACTTCCAGTGTTGGGGCATTCACAACTCCTGGAGGCAACTTCTGTTCCACTGGTTAATTGTTCTGACTGTCAGGAAATTCCTCCTTAGTTTTAGGTTGCTTCTCTCCTTGATTAGTTTCCACCCATTGCTTCTTGTTCTGCCCTCAGGTGCCTTGGAGAATAGCTTGACTCCCTCTTCTTTGTGGAAGCCCCTGAGATATTGGAAGGCTGCTATCATGTCTCCCCTGGTCGTTCTTCTCATCAAACTAGACATACCCAGTTCCTGCAACCGATCTTCGTATGTTTTAGCCTCCAGTCCCCACATCCTCTTTGTTGCTCTTCTCTGCACTCTTTCTAGAGTCTCCACATCGTTTTTACACCGTGGCGACCAAAAGTGAATGCAGGATTCCAAGGGTGGCCTTAATTTAACAGTAGCCTTGCTTCGCAATGGAAGCAAGGCTACTGGTTCCAACTGCAGTCATAAGTCAAGGACAATCTTGATTCCCGAGTATCTTTTTGCTTTTCAAGAGGGATTCCTCCTGTTAAGATCATTAGATCAACTCACAGCCAACCAACTGGGGTTAGGATCCTTGGACTTGGGTCTCCTGATCAGCAGGGGGGAAACCGGTTCAGCTGCCATTTATACCTTTGTCGTTGTTTGCGGTTCCTTTAAATGTACAAGTACAGAAAGTTTGTGGGTGTTTTCAAGCTCACAGGTGAGTCCAGCTGAGTGTAGAATTGAAGGGGATTTGCAACCCAACAGAGACAAAAGTCCAGTAAAGTAAGAAGTTGAAATTAAAAAAATAGGTGCATCTGTGAGATGGGATTCTTCCTTCCTTCGACAAGGCTCCCTGTTTTCGGCTGCTTGTGGTAACTTATCTAGTTCCATTGTGCTGCTTTCTGGACGTTTAAAGGACTGTGCAGGTTCAAAAGTGAGGCCAAAGGGCCCCAGCTGGGCCTTTTTTAAAATTTATGACAACTCACATTAAGCCGTTGCATGTTCCTTCCTGACATTTATAGATTTTTCCTAATGCTGGAAATTAAGGTAATTGCACCCAGGGCCAATTAATCTTGCAGAGCTCTGGAGGAGAGAAAGAAAGAGAGGCAGACTTCCAATGCTTGATTGAAAGTGACATCTTCAGGGCTGTCCCCATCCAGGCATTGGGCTAATTTCCCCCTCGCTCGGATGACCCAGGGAGGGGCTGGGGAGCCATGCCACCCGATCTCCTGGCTCCAAGGAAAGGTGGGTTTCACCTGTTACCATTTGTATCCTGCCTCTCTCTTATCGGTTTCTAAAGACCCAAAAGCAGATTACCGACAAAGGTTTCAGCTTCCAAGCTTGGTGCCGGCCTCTAGAAGTTCACTCTCTTTCATTTTACACAAAGTAAACTTGAGACTGGCTATTGTTTTTCACAGACCACATTGGCAGGCAAAGGACAGCTCTGGTCTCCGGCTCCTTTAAAGTTCCAGTCCACCAAAAGCTAAGCCCAAACCTAGAGAAGGGCTCTGTGGCCATTAAAGGTGCCTGGACTTCAACTCCCAGAATTCCCCAGCCAGCCATGGGCATTGAAATCCAGGCATCTTCTAGTGGCCAAGGTTGCTCTACATGGAATCCCAGCCCAGCACCAAGGACAGCTCACCTTATTAAGACACTCTTCCTTTTCAGAGCAAACTGAGGGCTATCATAGCTTCTCCAAGCATGGATGGCTGGGGAATTCTGGGAGCTGAAGTCCACGTGTCCTAAGGTTTGGAGACCTTTGGTGTAGACCAGGCGTCCCCAAACCTTTCGGACCTCAGGGACCACTAAATTCATAATTTTAAATCCCGCGGACCACAAATATGATCTGCCTAATGACTGCCTGGGTGGGCGTGGCTAGGTGGTCATGTGACTGTGTGGGTGTGGCCAGCTTGCTGTCACGTTGTGGGGCACACCTTGTCAGCCTCTAGTTGCCTCTCCCCTGCCATCCACTCCTCGCCTGCTCACCCGGGCTCCTTAGGGCCCCAACAGGAAGCAGTTCTTGGAGCTAAGCAGCCCCCACGAGAAAGAGTTGGCAAAACAGCTCAGTTCAAATTGGATCTGGCCGAGAAGGAGGCTCAGCAGAAGCACCTCACTGAGGACTAGGAGGCTTTCCAACCAGAGGGAAGACCTGCGGGAGTGCAAGGCCAGGTGCCGGCGCCTGGAGGCTCAGCGGGCTGAGATGGTCAGCCAGTTCCAGGCCATGATGCAGTCCGACTGGAACGAGGCCCTCCGGCTCTTCACCACCAGCGGCTCTTCCCTCCAGCCTTCGCCCAAAGCCCCCGACTAGGAGGGTGACGGAGACCCTAAGTCAGAATTTCTGACCCCCACAAAAAGACCCCAAAGGGGGAGACTCTCTACAGCAACACAAGCGTTCATTGCACGTATCCATCCCAGGGGCCGCAGTTTGAGGACCCCTGATTTAGTGCAATATAAACAATGCAAATAATTTTTCTGCGGACCACCAAAATTTCCCCATTTTGGTGGTCCAACTACCAATTGGTGACCGCTGGTCTAGATCGCAACTACTACTGTGGGATTGATTTCATACAATCTCATGGTAGAAATGTGAGACTTGGAAAAAAATTGTCTTACCAAAAGTGAAGAAAGAAAGAATAATCTGTTTTTGTTTCTTTTAATGAATGTTGGTGTTGTTGTCAGGTTTTGCCAGAAGAGGGCAGGCAAAGCTCAGATTCCTTTCTCCTTCCTTAAATCACCATACTGTAAATAGACACCGAAGCAGGCTTGCAAAATTGTCTTATTAGGAAGCTCCTTGTTGTCTATGGGTGCATTTTCTATCTCCCTTGAGTTCACAAGAGATCCTGAACAGTAGCTGATTTCTGCAGCCCGGCCCACAATCAATTGGGTTCATTGTAAACTTGCCATGCTGTTTAATCTGACATTGTTTCTCCTTTAATACTTTTTGCTGAAGCATCTCAGGGGTTTAGAGGTAGTGGCCGGATGCGGAATGATAATCAAGTCATAGTCCTTTGTAATGGACCCAGTGCCTATGTCGTAGTTTCTCACTCTGGTGTCCTTTCCTTCTGTTTTTGCTGGCTGGCAGGAAGGGGAAGCACGATAATAGATGTGTAGGAATCAGTTTGTTGTTGTTATTATTATTATTACTTCCGATCCTTTCCAAATTGTACTTCCTGTTCTAGGTTTAAGCTTCAGTCAAGCTTCAGCTGAAGAGAGCTGAGATAGCCTTTTAGTCCTCTAAAGCTCTCGTGAATTAGCGCCTGACTTTAAAAGAATCCAGGCAAAAAAGAATAGGAATCCCCGTTGGGGTATTAAAAATGTTAGATTGAGTTTTCTTTCTACCACCACAAAAATAATTTTAAGCCTTCCTTTTCATCCTCAGCAGGTCAGGTCACAGTGTGGGTGACACTGTCTTTTCCACAAAACAATTATAACAAGTTTTCAATAAAATCCCTCAATATTCTGAGTCTTCAGGCCAGGCATAGTAATGTATGTCCCTAAAATGCAGAAATTTTAAAAACTTTATCCCAAGAAGTGTTTGTTAGTTTTCCTTCTCTTACTTACTAATTAACGAAGCAAGCAATTTTTATTTTTACATGCTAGTAGGTTCGCTGATTTCAAAGTCTGTGCAAATGAATTCATGCAAAGCAGCCTGCAAGTCCCAATTCTTCAAAAGTTCTGGGAATTCTGAAGCTTGGAGGGCCAAGGCTCCTTTGGGAAAAACTACTTTAGAGGATAACAATGTAAAGGATGGGACAGGCCTATATATAGCTTGTGGGCTTTAGATGGTTGAATAAAAGAATCTGTCTTTGCCTAATTCATAGGGAGATTTAAAGAGAGACAGAGACAGAGACAAAAACAGAGAGAAGAGAAAGAGACAGAGAGAGAGACAGAGAGAGAGAGAGGAGAGACAAAGGGAAAGAGACAGACAGAGAGAGAGAGAGAGGAGAGAGAGAGAGAGAGAGAAGAAGGGGAAAGGACCTCAGTCCAACAACAGCAGCTGTTCAACCTTGCATCCATTTCCATCGTGTTTGGCTAAGACAGCTGCAGGCAACTGTGAAATATATGGAGAGCATTGTTGGGACTGTGTCACCTTCCCTGCCTGCCCATCCCTTTGTCTAAGGGTATTCCAGTCCCGGGGAGGGGAGGGAGGAAAAATGCTCAGGAGCAGAGAGCACCAGCTAAAAATATAAGCGCAAAGGACAGGAAGATGCCTCGCCTGCTGGTCGGCCATAACTGAATCCAGAGTGGCCTTTTCCTGGTGGGCTAAGATTAGTTCTTAGAAGCGTAGAGCATCGCGGGAGGAGAAAGGTTTAAACTCTCTTCTCTGCTTGGCAAAACGTCCCTGCAAGGTAGATAAAAATCCCCTTGAAGTTTGCTCCTGCTGCCTTTCAGGATTTCATTTTCCTGATGTGGAGCAGAAAGTAGTACTGTTTCTCAGGGGTTGCTCCAAAGAAGAGGGAGCCAAGCTATTCTCCAAAGCACCTGAGGGTAGAGCAAGAAGCAATGGGTGGAAACTAATCAAGGAGAGAAGCAACTTAGAACTGAGGAGAAATTTCCTGACAGTCAGAACAATTAATCAGTGGAACAACTTGTCTCCAGAAGTTGTGAGTGCCCCAACCCTGGAAGTTTTTAAAGAAGATGATGGACAACCATTTGTCTGAAGGGGTGTGTGTAGGGCTTCCTGCCCAAGCAGGGGGTTGGATTAGAAGACCTCCAATGTCCCTTCCAACTATTCTATTCCATTCCATTCCATTCCATTCTATATAACTAGAGAGGTAGAGAATGCATTGTTTATTTCCTCATGGGCCCCTCCAATGCATACACTGAAGACCAACTGACACTCACAGGTGTGTGGCTATTATCTGGCCGCTGGGAGGACGCTGCGTCCGACATCTTAAATGGAAAGGCCATCCGGGCGGCTGGCGTGTCCCTAACCTTGGGGGGCCTCTGTTGTTTCTGGCATGTCACCACATGACAATGCAGGCTGATATTTAAGAAGGCAGGAGAGAGAATGGAGGGAGGAGAGGATTAGCTCACCTACTACAGCCAAAAGAGGAGATGGGTTTATTTATAATCTGGGTTGGGCCTTATTTATTGTCTCCTCGGGCAGAGCAAAGGGGGCACCCGCCAAAGAAACCGTCTCTGGACAGCACCCTGAGCTGCACCCTTTGGTCTTAGAAATGGTGAGTCAAAGGCGGGTGGGAGAGAGGGAGGGAGGGAGGGGCGGTGCATTGGAAGGGGAAGAAAAGAGACAGGAATCCAAGCATTCCAGATAAAAAACAGAGGGTGACTTTTAGCAAGCCAGGATGCTCCAAAGAACCAGAGTTGTAGTATCAGGAAGGATGCGGTTAACACGCGGCCTCCCTTCAGAAGAAGTGTGGGTAGGCCAGTGAAGCTGGAATTAATTGATAGGGGTTATAATCAAGACACTCGGATTCTTTCAAACTTTAATGTCTTTAGCAAAGCAGAGGATTTTATAACTTGCTTCGGAGCAATGGTTTAGTGGTGCCCAAACTGGACTCCCTCCATTTCTCCTTGCTGGCTTGACGTCTTTCTCAGACCACTACTTTCATACCGGCATCTTCCCCTTCACACGTTCTGTGCTCCGATCCTTTCTTGAAACCTCCAATTTCCCCTTCTCCTTTAAGCACCAATTTTCTAGTCCTCCAAATGTTAAAAATCCATATATCGGCACATCTCTTTCTTTTGGGCACCATCCAAGGTGAGACTGTAAACTTCCCGAGTCAGGGAAATCCCTTCTAGACTTTTCACCACAGGGCATTTTCCATGGACGGCACTAAATCAATAGCCACTAAGTACAACCGATCGTGGTCCCAAAACTCTCTTGACCAAACGGTCTTGTGTTCAGCCTATGGCTTCAGATGGGAGGCCTGGGGCCATTATTTGACCCAGCTGAAGGGGCCTTTAGAAGTTAAAGAGATGCCACTAAATAATGTTGTGTAATGCAGGGACGCAGTGGCTCGGTGGCTAAGACGCTGAGCTTGCTGATCAGAAAGTTTGGCAATTCGGTGGTTCGAATCCCTAGCGCTGCGTAACGGAGTGAGCTCCCGTTACTTGTCCCAGCTTCTGCAGTTCGAAAGCACATAAAAAATGCAAGTAGAAAAATAGGAGCCACCTTTGGTGGGAAGGGAACAGCATTCCATGCGCCTTCGGCATTGAGTCATGCTGGCCACCTGACCCCGGAGACGTCTTCGGACAGCGCTGGCTCTTCGGCTTTGAAACAGAGATGAGCATCGCCCCCCTAGAGTTGGGAACGACTGGCACGTATGTGCGAGGGGAACCTTTATCTTTACCTAATGTTGTGTTTAATCTCCCCAAAGTCACCCAAGAAAGCTAAGAAGAGGTCGGAAGGTGCCAATTCTAACGTCTTCTCCATGTTTGAACAAGCACAGATCCAGGAGTTTAAGGAGGTACGTCAACAGAGGAGGTAAAATGTTTTGCAAACAGTTTGTGTTATGAATCCATATGCGCAGAATACCCTGACCCAATAGTATGAAAAACGTAGGTAAAATGCTAACCTCCTCTTGGCTTTTGTTCTACCCGTGTAATGAAGAGTCTTTGAATTTGAATTTCAGCCGCGCTGCACGATCTAAGGCCTGAGAAACCGGACGATCTTAGCCGATCGGGCTTGTTTAAAAAGCATGGAAGTGTGTGCTTAAGTCCTGGAGGATCCTACATTCTTGTAGATCAAAGGCTGTAATAACCAATTTAAAAAGACTTTATTGGGGCTTAATCTGAAGCCCCCGTCTTAGCCCTGGAACCTAGATGAAATGCCCTAGCCGAATATTGCGGCATAAAGCCTGCCAGATGCCTCGTGCGCTTAGAATTCCAGCCATGGAAAATCCATTTATTTTATTTTGCCTCCTGGGCCGATTGCATAAGATTGAATTGATTTTTACCTTTCCTAAACCTTACGCCAGGGGTGTCCAAACTGGGGGACTTTAAGACTTGTGGATTTCAACTCCTAGAATTCCCCAGCCAGCCATGCTGGCTGGGGAATTCTGGGAGTTGAAGTCCACAAGTCTTAAAGTTCCCAAGTTAGGACACCCCTGCCTTATGCATTTCCCCAACAGTCTCGTGGATCCCAGAAAGACCCTGAGTTCAATGACTTATCCTGCGTAATTACAGGATAGGGCTGGGGAAAGATTTCAAAAGAGGTATTTGAAAGGCTGGGCGCACCCGTCTGGGAGCCGCTTTCAGAACGGCGGTGGTCGATCTAAGCAGGGAGATGAGGCGCTTCACACATGCCACTCCATGCACAGACATGGCCGTTTCTCCCCTTTCAGGCTTTCACCATCATGGATCAGAACCGCGATGGTTTCATTGACAAAGCAGACCTGAGAGACACATTTGCAGCACTCGGTAAGACAAGAAATGCTTCTATGTTATGAAATCCACCCGTGTCCTATTAAGTCATTTACACAGGATCCCACGGAGGGGGAAAAAACCTTTCAATTGCCCTTCCTTTCCCTCTGCCCAAAATGCTAACATCAAGTCAGGATTAGACCACAAGAAATAAGAAATAGAGAAATCCAGAACTCTGCCTTGAAACAGGAGGGACAGTTCCAAGTTTTGACAGCATTCTAGGTCAAGGGGATTTATATTTTTCCAAGCCAAATGCCGCTAGAACGGACGATTGGGTATCTAGGAGTTTCTCAATGTTGGCAGTAAATGTAAGAAAAATCTCCATTCTTCCACATTAGGCAAGGATGGGAGAGATGCTACTGCTCTGCTGCTTGCTTGTTTCCCCCTCCCTCATGTAAAACAGACAGGAAACACCACTAGATGAGCTAATTCTACTTTAGTGTAAGGCTACATTAACAGAATTTTGCAAGTCTGAAAGTCCACAACTTCCTTCCATCACTTTGAATTGCTTGATTCATTAGGGCATTAGTAATTCCTAGGTTTGTTCCTCCAACCACTACCCACTGGGAGCTCTTCTCTCTCTTCTCTGATCTTCCCCTCGACCCCCCCGCCCCCCAAGGTCCCCCACACATTCCATTGCATTGCCTCAAAACAGCTGCGCTTAGCACAATCACGAATAGGCCTTTCAGTAGTTTAAAGGGATTCCTTAAGAGGGATTCCTTCCGTTCCCTGCTGAGGGGTTGTGCTTGGTGTGGTTTTGCCTCCTGTAGGGCGTCTGAATGTGAAAAACGAAGAGCTTGATGACATGATCAAAGAAGCTCCTGGACCAATTAACTTCACCGTCTTCTTGACAATGTTTGGGGAAAAGCTGAAAGGTAAGATCGAGGGCTACGACTCGGCTGCAAGCAGGGAGCGGCTTTGGTAAGAGGATTAATCACCCACCCACACCGACATATATATATATACATGAGCACATCCTATATGTATATATAACCGATCTACCTGTGAAAGAAGAGACTACAATTGCAAGGGCATGTCACAGCAGATTAAAAGCGAAATCCATAAGAGTAGAACTTCCAAGGATGTGCCGAGAATGTCCCAGGTCTAATATGTTGTACGCAGCAGGATAAAAAACACACAAGCAAATGTACATTTAAGGTGATGTGCTGGATTCCCAGTTCCCCCCAGACAGCTTCCTCGTGTGGCTCAAGGAGGGGATTTATTCTGGTTCGCCTGCCCATTCGTTTTCTGCGTAGCCTCAGCCTTCCCACAAACATTGCAAGGAGGACCACTTTTACAAAGGGTTCGGCTTTCTTAGGCTTCCTCTCCTCTCCCATCCTTTTAATTTTCCAGGAGCAGATCCAGAGGAAACCATCCTAAATGCATTTAAAGTCTTTGATCCGGAAAGCAAAGGCTTAAAGGCAAACTAGTAAGTATCTTCGGAGCTTCTGCACTTCAAATGGTCTGAAGACCCCCGGAGCCCTTTTGGCTTCTCTTCGGACCCTTAAGTGAGCATTTGCTTAGCATCGCCTCTCTTTGGACAACCTGTCACGATGCAAATGCACAACCAGCTGCTTATCCTAAAAGCAATTGAGAACTTTTTGGGGTGCTCCAGCCTGGATTTCAGAAATGAGAAAGCTGTCACTTCTATTCTCCGCATCGAGCGATGGGTGGAATGGAGACTGATATTCCTTTGCATCTAATCCTGGTTTTTATTTTCCAGCATCAAAGAGATGCTGATGACGCAAGGGGAACGGTTTTCAAAGGAAGAGGTAAAAGAAATTTTTGAACCATTTCTTGGGAATGCAATTCGGGGAGGGCAGCCCTTTGGATGGCCTTCAAAATGAAGTTTTGCCATTTTAGCAAGAGCCGCTGAGGTATGAAAGCTCAAGGGGAAATCTTCCGGCTTCTTTGTTCCTCCAGGTAGACCAAATGTTTGCAGCCTTCCCTCCAGATGTGACCGGCAACCTCGACTATAAGAATTTGGTGCACATCATCACCCATGGAGAAGAAAAAGATTAAGAACTCAGTGTGAAGACAGAAGTGATACCTTCTCTGGCCAGCTCAGCTGGGCTGTTGTGTCTTCCCTGTGTGTTGTCATCCTCCTGGCAGTCCCAGCCCTTTGTCTGTCCTAGCTGTAGAAAGAATGCAGCCGTGCCTGGAGAAACCTATTTCTAAAATTGCCTTTGTGTTGACTTATTCGGAAAATCTGAGCAGCCCTTGATGAATGATGATGGATGAGGGAATGGAATAAGCCAAGGGTTTCTCTGCTGAGGCCAGAGCAGGGTGCGTTTCCCATTTAACACACAATGCTAAGAGGTTGCCCAACAACAGCAAGTGGAGCTGAGCAGGAGGAGGAGGACCACAAATTGTCCAATGCTGCTCTAGCCGTTGCTGAAGAGCAAGGGTGGGGAACTATGGCAACTTTACAACCCGTGGACTTCAACTCCCAGAATTCCTGAACTGGTTACCCTCCGGGTTAGGTTAGAGAAAAGCAAGATTCCAGCTTAGAAATGAACAAAAGACACCACAAAAACACACATCGCACAACCCAATGTCCCCACATCTTGAAAGAGAAAAGCATGGCAATTGGGGAAAAGGCATCTTGTCTGATGTTCAATTGGAAGGAAAGCATGGTGACCAACAGGTGTTTGCACACAAGGTTTAGGTCCCAGTCATGCATGATGCTCCATCCTGGGGATTCCCCCTTTTGACCATCCAGGAGCCACACACCAAAGCAGAGAAAAATAGGCCAGCTGTGCATCTGCTAAAAGCAGCTAAGTAATCCTATTGGTGGAACACGGCTGATTCAATTTGCTAGGAACCCAACATATCTATGGAGGCTTCCTACCTATTGTAGCAATAGCACTTCACAGTGCCTTACAGCCCTCTCTAAGCAGTTTACAAAGTCAACGTACTTCCCCGACAATCAGGGTCCTCATTTTACTGACTTCAGAAGGATGGAAGGCTGAGTCAACCTTGAGAGGGTCAGGATCGAACTCCTGGCAGTGGGAATGCAGAGTTAGCCTGCAACTACTGCATTCTAGGCACTGTGCCATCGCAGCTCTATTGATCTTACTCGCCTACTCTCTCTCTCTTAATTTCCCTCCATTGAGTTGCGTTTCTATTCCCTTCTATCCTCAGAGTAGCCCCTTGAAAAGGTCAATAGGGACATCTCACCTCCTGCTGATCGTGGAAATGTGAACCCAGGATCCCTCTCCCTCCCACTCCTCCAATACGTCAGCTCGACATTAGTGTGAATCTCTTACCCAATGGAAGCACACGGCTGGAACCCCACGGGTTGTCCTTCTGGATGGATGTAGGGTTGTCCATCATCTGCTCTTTCCAGGTCATGAAGTCAGCTGTAACAGGCAGGCTAACCTAACATAGTTTGAGTTGAGCGTCTGGGATTGCAAAACCAAATGTCCAATGACTCCTAGCTTGTTGGTCTATCTTTGTGAGCTGGCCAACCTGAGATGCTCCAGCTATATTGGGATTACAACTCCCAGGCTTTTCAAGAACCACACACACTCACACAGGTGCAATCTTTATGGTAAGGCCTTTGCTCTCTGTTAACAACATGCTGTGAGATAACACAGCTCATTCACAGTGGGCTATAAATAGCACAACTGTCTGGTACCTAGAAAAGCACACTCCGTTCTTGGATAAATCCGAGTCATTATCCTACTTCAGTAACTCCACACCCCACTTTTTCATCCATTCTGCCTCTTAGCATTGAAAGGTTTTAGGACCGAAGGACATTTTTCCACGGCACATCTTAAAATGTCGTATGGAGAGGGTCTTCTGTTTTTTAAGATGTAAGAAATAAGAAAAATAGCAAGGCTTAAGATCTGATGCGTAACTGGTTTATAATGGAGCCATCTCTGTATAACATCAGCTCTAGGAAGAACATAAGGCAAAGCTTGGTTGACACTACTAAGCCATCGTGGCTTATTTAGGAGATTCTGCACCCGTGGTTACGAGGATCAACGTCAGGGTTGACCAACATTAATTCAAGAATGGTCATGGATTCCATTACAGGCGCTTCCCATCCTTCCTCTCCATCTGATCTCTGCAGAGTCCTCCCGTAGGCAGAGCCCAGGGGCCTTCTGGGGGCCTATTGGGAAAAAACAAGGGGCCAGAAATATCTCCCTTAATCTTCTTTGACTAATAGAACCTGCCAAACCAGGGAAACGGCTCGAGACTGCAACAGCCGCACAGTAATAACATAACAACAACAGAATCAATAACCGTGCTGGGTGTTTTGAGGGCAAGGAGGAGAGTCACCTTTACCGGGTGCTAGAGGGGGGGAAAATAGTCTCTGCTGAGGCGCTTGAAGTGTTCTGCAGCATCTTTCTCAGAACCGAGGATGTCTTTGTCCATCCAAGGAATTTGTCCTCCTGGAAAGGAGGTGGGAAAACTTCCACAATAGCAAAACAAAAACCTGATGCAACATGAACGCAGCCCTCATCAAAATGGAGGGGGATCCTTTCACTTCTGTCTTTTCAAACGTTGATGGCTGGAGGATGAGGTCCAGTTAGATATTTGAGGGCGTATTTAAAAAAAAAAAAAGGGAGGGGGAACCAAAAAGACGCAAGACTTCAGCAAGCTGTAGAAATTCAAGAGGCAAATGCTTTCTTGGTTAATACTTTTTTTTTATCCTATGCAAAGAAAATCCATTCGTGGTATCCTATTTTGTGCTATGTGTGTGTGTATATATATATATATATCTGTATATATAAAAAGTAGATACATGAAGCTAAGCATATGCAAGAAGCGGATGAAAAAAGAGGCTTTCTCATCCTGCCAGCCGTTTCTGTTTTGGCTTCTATACGGGGGACAATTTCTTTTTATCTTTGCCGCCGCTCTCCGATCTTTCCGTGGCAGAGTTCCCCCTGGCCTTTTCCTTCTCCTGGTTCTCCAAGACCAGGGACCGCAGGTTTTTGTGGTCCAGCGGTTCCACTGTTGGGAAAGGAACGAGAAATTCAAGGGGGTCAGTTTGGAGAAGAGGCGTTTTCTTTCTCTTTAAAATCGGCGTGACTGGGAACCACCCCGTTTACACCTCCTGCTTGTGTTCTCCCCACCCTTCGGCTCTTGGACTGATTCACTTGGCTTTTCTCATTTTTCTTTCGGAAAACCCAGGGGAAACCAGGGAAAAGCTTGGTGGGAAACATTGGTCAAAGGGAGAGCATAAGGGAATTCTCTCTGCCTTTCTAGAAACCTTCCAAGGCAGTTTTGAATAGCCGGCACCCTCCTCGTTCTTGCCAGCTCCAAAGTTCTCACCGCCGTCTCTTCTTCCTGGAATGACTTACTGGGCTCTGGTATGTCTGCAAAGGGATCCACGCTGAGGGAAGGTGGGGCCACTTTAATGGTGTCCAACTTCTTCATCAGACCATTCCCGCCCAAAAAGGGGTTCTGCAATGGGACGGTGTCCAGCTCCCCTTCGACTTCCTTGTAGCGCAGGAAGGATTCGATCAGCAGAAGGTCGTTGCTTTTCTTTTCGAGGATGCCTGCAGAGGGAGAAGCAAAGGCAACCCCGGTGTGTGTGTGTGTGTGTGAGTGAGTGAGTGTGGGGGGGGGGGGCTTCACATCTCACGCGATGTGCAAAGGAAACTGCCATGCAAGGGGGCTTCCTGGTCCTGATTTGGTAGGTTTTTTTTAGATCAGGTTTTCCCAATAAACTCTTTTTGATACCAATACATTTGACTTCGTTGGGTTAAAAGGGGAATTTCTCATTAAAACCTTACATACAAAGACCACAATTCTGGGCTGCATCAACAGAGGGATGGAATCAAGGCCCCGTGAAGGATTAATGCCACTTTACAAGGCCTTGGGAAGGCCACACTTGGAATATTTGCATTCAGTTTTGGTCTCCATGATGTAAAAAAGATGTGGAGACTCTAGAAAGAGTGCAGAGAAGAGCAAGAAAGACGATCAGGGGCCTAGAGACTAAAACATATGAAAAACGGTTGCAGGACCTGAGTAGGTCTACTTTAATGCAAAGAAGAACCAGGGGAGACATGATAGCAGCCTTCCAGTGTCTCAGGGGTTGCACAAAGAAGAGGGAGTCCAGCTATTCTCCAAGGCACCTGAGGGCAGCAACAGAAGCAATGCGTGGAAACTAATCAAGGCGAGAAGCAACCTGGAAATAAGGAGAAATTTCCCGACAGTAAAAATAATTAGCCAGTGGAACAACTTGCCTCCAGAAGTTGTGAATGCTCCAACACTGGAGGTTTTTAAGAAGATGTTGGATATCCATTTGTCTGAAGTGGTGAAGGGTTTCCTGCCTAGGCAGGGGGTTGGACTAGAAGACCTCCAAGGTCCCTTCCAACTCTGTATTTCTATTCTATTCTATTCTATTCTATTCTATTCTACATAAGCTATAAGGCAGTGGTTCCCAACCCTGGGAACTTTAAGAAGGGTGGACTTCAACTCTTAGACTTCCCCAGCCAGCTATGCTAGCTGGGGAATCCTGGGAGTTGAGATCCACACTTCTTAAAGTTATCAGGGTTGGGAAACAGTCTACTAAGAGGAGAGAAATCCCAGACGGAAGGAGGAAGACAAATGAGGGAATGTTGGAAGGCTTTCCCTGACTGAAGACAGCCTCTTATGGAAGGTCAGGGTGTATTGTTTCCTCTCCTAGCTTGGCCCCACCCATGCATGGGAAGCCTCCAAGGCTCTCTAGGGGGTAAAAAACACCTCAAGGCGATCAAGCTCAGGGTGGCGCCCTGGTCCTTCTACTCACTGAAATACTGCATCAGATTCTGATCCGTGACCTCTCCGGTCTCTCCCAGGTGCTGATTGATCGTGGTGGCATCGCAGCCGATCTGCTTGAACAGGAAAGCCACGGAGGATTTCAGATGATCCAAGATCTTGCTGCTCTCTTTCAGATTGTAAGCATAGAGGTTGGTGCTTTCGGTGGTCTTCTGCAGCTTCTCCTGTGGGCAGAAAAAGAGGCTGATGGGGCTAGAGAGACGGGGAAAGTATTACCAAGCCCCCCACCCCCCGCTCCAATCCTAAGCCCAACTGCTCCCCACCCTGGAGAATCATTTTCTCTTATAAATAAAGGACAGGAGACACTACCTTGGTCTCTCTCTCTCTCTCTCTCCCTCCCACAAGCACCCACGCACCCCAGTTCCCCTAGGTACCTCCATGCCTTTCAGGCTGCCATGAATGACGTCTTCATCTGCCTTCTGCTGGGATTTCAAGTGGCTGATTTCGTTCTACAAAGTTGAGAAGTTCAGAAACTCATCCCTCCGGCCTTCAGGCCACTTGTGACTTGGCTAGGCGTGTTTTCAAAAAAGCCCCAGGTTTGGAAGATGCCAGCCTGTATTTATTTATTTAACTCGGAAGGCTGCTGGACTCTCAAAGGGACCTGGCCAGTTTTACATAATGAGAGAGGGGTTGTTAGGGGTTGCTAGGAAGGAAGGAAGGAAGGAAGGAAGGAAGGAAGGAAGGAAGGAAGGAAGGAAAGAAAGAAAGAAAGAAAGAAAGAAAGAAAGAAAGAAAGAAAGAAAGAAAGAAAGAAAGAAAAAAGAAAGAAAGAAAGAAGAGGACAGGAGAGGAGAAAGGAGAGGAGAGGGGTGGAGAGAGGAGAGGGGTGGGGAGGGGAGGGGAAGAGAGGAAAGGAAGGGAAAGGGAAAAGGGGAAAGGAGAGGACAGGGGAGAAGAAAAGAGAAAGGAGAGGAGAGGGGTGGGGAGAAATGTCTTCTTTTGAAGACATTTTGCTTCTCATCCAAGTCAGAGCCGAGGAAGCTCCTTGGATGGGAAGCGAAACATCTTCAAAGGAAAAAAAACAGAGAGTCCAGCTGCCTCGGGGGGGGGGAGTCCCTTTGGGACTGGACACCCCCAAGTGAAGCAGCTGCCCAGAGGCGCTTGTGGAGAGGGAGGTGGGAGGCAGAGACGGAGCCCACCTGGACCTCCTCAATCCTCTTCTGCAGCCTTTCCATGTCGTTGTTCAGTTCCGTGACGTAGCTGAAGAAGGCAAAGTTCTTCTCCTCCTTCTCGATGTAGTCGTCCACCAGCTGACTGATGTCCCCATTTTCCGCCAGCTTCAGCAGTCGCATGTAGGCCACCTCGTAGCTCTCGAAGCTCTCCCCTTTCGACCTGGCCCGCTTCCTGGCCTTGTGCACTGAGGGGAGGTTGGGCTGGCTCTTTAGGGTACGGATAGAACCAAAAAACTGACCCCCTCTGCCCCAGCCAAATGGTAGCGCCCGCTGGGGTTGCTATTGTCACTGGACACCCCCCCATGCCCAGTTAAATAGGGACCTTGTGCTGTGTGCCTGCCGAACGGGTTAATAGGTTTCGCATCCATGTGTGTTTTATAGAACCCTCTGCGTATGTGTGGATAGCACGATTGCTCAAAAGCTCATCACTTGCAACACCAGGCAGCACATGCTAAGGGTGTGTGTGTGTGTGTGTGTGTGTGTGTGTGTGTGTGTGTGTGTGCTTTTGAGTCATTGTTGATTACTGGCAACTGGCTGGAAAAGTCCCTAGGTTTTCTGGGCAAGATTTTCAGAAGTGTTTTTTCCCTACTTTTTCTGTTCCTAGGCCAGAGAGAGAGAGAGAGAGAGAGAGAGAGAGAGAGAGAGAGAAGGACTGGCCAAAAGTCACTGGTTTAGTGCCTGGTAGGACTAGAACTCCTGGTCTCCTGCTCCCAGATGAGGGACCTTTTCTTCTTGCCTCAAATAGCAATTCCCCTCTCCCCCCCCTTACACTGGCATGAACCGAGTGACAAAATGGTACCTTCTTCCTTTTTGGACTGTTCCTCAATTTCTGTGCGGTCCACCAGTTTGATGAGCATGAATGCCTTCAGCTTGGTCTCGTGGTTATAGATGCGCTCCAGCTCCCGAAACTCAATGTTGAACTGGGCAATATCTTTGGACCGCCGTTCGTTCATGGCAGAGATCCTCGCCAGGGCTTCAACCCTTATAAGAAGCAGAAAAACAGATAGATAGATGGATGGATGGATGGATGGATGGATGGATGGATGGATGGATGGACGGACCGACGGACAGACAGACAAACCAATTAAGGAACAAACTAAGTCCATGACAGAGGGCAGAGTTGTAGAGAAGGGCATTCTATTGTTTTGGACTGCAATTGATAAATGTCCTTTTTAACGGCTGCTCTGCGCGATTAATACTCAGCAAGTTTTGACAAATTAAGGACATAAGGAATCCTGCTTGCTGATTCCTTGAAACAGAACCAGTTTTGTCCCTGCAGAGAGCCTTTGGGTTGGGGCAAAGAAGACATTGGAATAAGAGATTGCCCTGCCTGCCTTCTGCCATCCCACAATTAGCACTTTCCATTTTGTGGCATGTACCCCATCTTTTACAAACACTTTTGTTTACCGAGAGAGCGCCCCTTAGAGGGGCAATCTCAAATTTGCCCCACAGTCGAGGTTGCGCCCTTGGTTGTCCTCCTCCTCCTCACCTCTGCTCGTAGGCTTGGGTTGACTGCTCAATGGATGCATTCATGGTCCTCTTTTGCTGCTCAAACTTCTTGTGAAGCCGTGAGTAGATGCCTTCATAAGTTGCCTTCTGGCACTGCAGGGTTTCTATCTCTTCACGGAGCATGGCGTTTCTGGTCAAGACCGTGTCAAAGTGTATTGTAGCCTGGAGGTCGAAGGTTAAAATTAGGGAAGGACCCAGGGCGTTCTAAGGGCAAGAGCTAACACTCTTTTCTCAAAGTCACAGAGCAGAGCGGCTAATAATGAAGGAAAGTGTAAGATTTGGGTGGGAATTGAATTACGCGTCCTTCACTTTTCTTCCTGCAACCTTCTGTGTCTTTATTTCCTACTGACACCCCCCCAAACTCACAAAGTAGAAGTGATTGACAAAGGGAAGGTTTGGAGAGCAACATCTGGAAGACAAACTGATGCTGAAGTTACACAAAATGAGGCTGGGGGTTCCCTACAGTTAGGAGTAGAGCCCAGATTCCAGGCCTAAATGTATTTTCTGGACTCCAAGGGGAAAGCTCAAAAGAAGCCCTACGACTTTACGTTCACCATCCTCTGTTGTACCTGAGGACGATTCTAAATTTGGAGACCTTCTGCCCCCTCAAGTTTATTTTTAAGGGCTGCCCTTGTGGTCCTTATTTCAACAATTCCCCTCAAGGTGGAGACAGAGGCTAATTTCTCCAGCAAGAGGAAAATTTAGACAGCCTGCAGAAGGAGAGACTCACGTGATTCAGCCGGTTGTCTAGTTTGTGGATTTGCTTGTGGAGCCACTTCCCATCGTACTCCTGCCTCAGCTTCACCATCAGGACTTTCTGGGTTTTAATCTTTTTTTCCACCTCTTCTACCTAAAAAGCAGAGGGGGAGACATCTCAAAACTCCTCTATTCATTGAAAGAAGACAGCGGGAAGAAAACAACGGATCATCTGCCGTGCGGCTGCTAATATAATCGCTCCATATTCTGACGCTTAGTTGTGTACAGGTTAGTCCTCGACTTACAACCGTTTAGCGACCACTTCGAAGGCACAAAGGCACATGTGATATATGACCGTTTTTCACACGCACACCTGTATGGTCCACGTGATCAAACTTCCCATGCGTGGCCACTGACGCGTATTTAGGATGGTTGCACTTCCCTGGGGGTCACGTGATCAGATGGTCTCCTGACAAGCAAAGTCAGTGGGGAAGCTGGATCCACGTCGCAATCGTGTTCCTCATTTAACAACTCCGGTGGTTCACTTAACAACTTTGGCAGGAAAGGTTGCAAAATGGTACAAAACTCACTTAACAAATCTCTCGCTTAGCAACAGAAATTGGGGGGCTCACTTGCAGTTGTAAATCGAGGACTGCCTGTACATGAAGCAGTTGCTGCTCCAAGCCACAAAAGTGGAACAAGGGAAATTGAGACTGAGAGAGCACAACTCAACAGAATTTCCCCAAATTAATTAATTCTTTCTTTCTTTCTTTCTTTCTTTCTTTCTTTCTTTCTTTCTTTCTTTCTTTCTTTCTTTCTTTCTTTCTTTCTTTCTCTTTCTCTCTTTTTTCTTTCTTTCTCTCTCTCTTTTCTTTCTTTCTTTCTCTCTCTCTTTTCTTTCTTTCTTTCTCTCTCTTTTTTCTTTCTTTCTTTCTTTCTTTGCCTAAGACTCTACAGCTGGCAATCCTTGAGTTTAGGGTCTCTTAGCTTTTGAACTGGAGGCTGTGTTTGCACAAGAAATAGGGCCTGCTAAATTAGTTTTGATTGGCAGGGAAAGTGTACCGAGGAGTCAAAAGCAGAAGGCACGCGTTTGGGGAGAGGGGAGGAGGAGGAGAGCTGCGAATCTCACGCTCGCTCGCTCTCTTGCAGGCTGTCTATCGTGCTTCACAACCACCCGCTTTGTAAGTCGCACATTCTCCCAAGCACCTTGTCATCAAGTTCTGTGATCAAATTCTTGGTGGCTCGGATGAGAGCATCGTACTCGTCTTTGGTCTGCAGAAGGAATCGGAGCTCCATGAAGTTCCGGTCATCTATGAAAAGTTGGTGGGGTGATTTGGTGAGAGTCAGCAGCAAATTAACCGCATCGTGTTCTTGTGTCAAGGCATGGATGTGTTTTCTGTAAAGGAAAAAAAAGAAGGCCTGTATCCAGTGGCTCAGTGGCTAAGACGCTGAGCTTGTCCATGAGAAAGGTTGGCAGTTCGGCGGTTCGAATCCCCAGCGCCGCATAATGGAGTGAGCTCCCGTGACTTGTCCCAGTTTCTGCCAACCTAGCAGTTTGAAAGCAGGTAAAAAATGCAAGTAGAAAAATAGGAGCCACCTTTGGTGGGAAGGGAACGGCGTTTCGTGCGCCTTCAGTGTTTAGTCATGCTGGCCACATGGCCACGGAGACGTCTTCGGACAGCGCTGGCTCTTTGGCTTTGAAATGGGTATGAGCACTGTCCCCTAGAGTCGGGAACGACTAGCACAGATGTACGAGGGGAACCTTTACCTTTTACCTTATCCAAAGGTGCTCACGCATTCCAAACAATGCTGGTCGAAAATGTACTGACAACAAAGTGTGACACCCTAAACCACTGATTACAAGCTATAGGGGTCTTGAATTGGGTACGTCTCTCGCTTAATGAAAAGAAGGACCAGGGGAGACATGATAGCAGTATTCCAATATCTCAGGGGCCGCCCCAAAGAAGAGGGAGTCAAGCTATACTCCAAAGCACCAAAAGGCCGGACAAAAAGCAGTGGATGAAAACTAATCAAGGAGAGAAGCAACCTGGGATTAAAAGGAGAAGCTTCACGACAGTGAGGAGAAGTAACCAGTGGAATAGCTTGCCTCCAAAAGTTGTGGGTGCTTCATCACTGGAGGTTTTTATGGACAGTCACTTGTCTGAAATGGTATAAGGTTTCCTGCTTGAGCAGGAGGGCTGGACTAGAAGACCTCCAAGGTCCCTTCCAGCTCTGTTATTCTCTTTACGCCCTAAAGCACAGGCCACGGTTAGCACAAGGAGTCAACTGACCAATGTGCAAAGGTGACTTAGACAAATTTAAACAGGAGCAGGTATGTTTGCATTCACTTTTCTCAGCCAGCAGGTTATTGGCTGGCACATATCAACGCGGGCCATGCACACACATGCCCACCCACAAAGGCCGCTCCTGGTTGATCTCGGGCAGACTTACTCCTGATGGAACAATTGTTGCTGCGTTTTGAGGCCAAGGGACTTGCGGCTCTCCACCATCATCCGAAACTGTTGCTGCAGTTTCCTCAGCTCGATTTCTGCCATCATCTCCTTTTCCTTCTCGCTGTATTCAGAGGTCTCGCTCCTGGAATGAGACGCCTTCCGGCGCTGCAGGAGGGATGTTTTTAAAAGAAAAGGGTGTTTGTCCTTTAACTGGGCTTCAGGATTACAATTTCCCTTCCCCCCGGGGAAGCGGTTTCCCTTCATTCAGAATGAAATAAAGCAACGTTATTCTGGCTTTTGCCAGTATGCTCTTGATTGGGGCAGGCAGGCGGGCGGGCGGGCGGGCGGGCGGGCAGGCAGGCAGGCAGGCAGAGGGGTTTTCAACCTTGTAAACTTTAAGATGGGTTGACTTCAACTCACAGAACTAGCTGGGGAATTCTGGGAGTTGAAGTCCACCCATCTTAAAGTTCCCAAGGTTGAGAAACACTGAGATAGAAGGTGATAGATTGGCTAGATTAGATGGATGGATGGATGGATGGATGGATGGATGGATGGATGGATGGATGGATGGATGGATGGATGGATGGATGGATAGATAGATAGATAGATAGATAGATAGATAGATAGATAGATAGATAGATAGATAGATAAACAGAAGCTATTCCTAAACTAAATCGAATCCAGTCTTAGCTTTCATTGGTGGAAAACAGAAGCGCTCTCTAAAATGAAACCAGCAGCCAATGGCATTTCAAGACTGCACAATAAGGCAGCTCCCTCCCACACGGAGCCCTTCCCATGCGTGGGATGATAACTCCATCCTTTACCTGCACTGCCTGGAAGGATGGGAGTCAAAGGCACCTTGAAGGCAGCAGGTGGCCAAAGGCTGCAAGGAGATGGGCCCCTTGGCTCAGCCCTCTAAAATGAGGACCATTTCTCATTTGGGGGGGGGGGCAGGTAGCAGCAGGCAGTCGGGCTTCTGCGCCATGGCTAAGCGACAGCAGGCGAGGTGCAGACTCTACCATTACCCAGGCTTAAGGATAACAACTGTGTTTACCAGCGACTTCATGTTGGCCCAGGTTAAGGCTTCGTGCTTCTGTTAAGGAAACCAGGTTAATCCTTCCCAAAACGAAACCTGGAAACAAAAAAGTTAACAAAGGAGTCTTCATCGGGAAAAACTTCTACCATCCACGATAGAAGCAAGAAGTCTCCACATGTCTTCTCCACTCTTTGGGTCTGGGACAACATGCCCAGATGGTTTCCTCGGCATATTAAAAGAACATTGACATGATGTCATCCGAGCCATGTTCACTTAAAATTAGGGGGCGGAAGCAGATGGCAGCGCTCCGTCCAAACCCACCCAGGACTGGGGTTTCCATAGAGATAGCAAGAGAGCACACTGAAGCACTGTGCACCCGCTGCTCTTACTTCTCTGGAAACCCACACACCAAATGGACCGGAGGGAACATTCGGAGCGGTCTGGGGGTGATGGAGTTCAGCCAGGAGGATAGGATGGCAAAGGAAGACCCGGCCCCAGAGAGAGAGAGAGAGAAGTTGGTGGCTCGTTTGAGTCTGTGTCTTCCCGTCTGATCTGGCACAGTTCACACACTTCCCTTAAGACCTTGGCTTGGAACTCGCAAGTCTCCAGAAACTTCTGTTTTCCATTTAAAAATCAAAATCCAGTGTTTTCTGAAACGCGACTTTAAAAGAAAACCGGTAGATTGAAACAGATGAGACAAATTTGGGCACCAGAAAAAGAGGGCAGACTTTAGCAAGAGCCACAGCTGAATGGCAAGGATGCTCAGTCTAGACTTCACCCATTTCATCACCTCTTATCAGTCCTGAATCGGATTGAAACAGAAGATTCAATTCATCTGAAGCCTAAATGAATCCTTTCCATTATTTATCCACCTTATTTTATTTATTCATCAAATTTCTGTACCGCCCATCTCACCTAAGTGACTCTGGGCAGCTTACAAACGAAAACCCTGGAAAGCGACATGGATAAAACCGGTATTAAAAACAGAGGCCGGAAGTTCAGACTTGCAGAGGCTTGAAAAGTGCCCTCAAGCCACAAAGCACGCCCAGTTTTGCATGCTCCTCTTAGATGCCCCCATGCCAGTTGGCAGAGTTAGATCTTGATGCATGTCCAGAAAGTGGGGGGAATGGCCCTCTGAGGTCAGGATGTTCCATAGGGCAGGGGGACATGATGCCTGGCTGCCCTGTAGAGCAAACTGGCATGGCGAGTGCAGACTTTCCGACTCCCGGACACCTTTCCCTTCTCCTACAACTTTCGGAACGGAATGCAAACTGCTTGGGGCGGAGAACCTGCCCCGGGGTACCGAAGTCCATTAGCGCACCAAAGCAGACTGGGGAGAGATGCCAGCGAAGGCAGAAATCGTGAGCTAAGGAATACGCGTGCGCCAAGTAACCTTCCTGAACCCACCCACGGGGTTTTTCCACTCCCGGGCGCTGTCTTGGCGACCCCAGGCTTCTCCCCTTCCTTCAGGAAGTCCGATCCAAGCAGGGGAACCCCAGCCGAGCTGCAGATTCTCTCCGGAGCCTCCGGCTCGGCTGAGTAGAACGCGCGGACCGCGGCTCATTCCAAGCACAATGCAGGGGCTCTTTATGAGCCGGCCGCGTCCCATTGGCTGCGCCGGGGGCGTTCCAGGGAGACCCTGCCCGCCCGCCGGCTTCTGCGCCGAGGGTCTTCAGCCAGGCTTGGCTCCCGCGCTGATTCGCTCCTCTCCTTCCCGAAGGAATTCCCGGCAGGAATGGCTCCACGAACAAGGGCGATTTTAGAAGGGAAGGAGTTGGGGGAAAGCCTTGAATAAAGAGGAAATCAATGGCGGGTGTGTGTGTCTTAAAGTCGGTGTGAATAATAATAATAATATTTATTGTCATTGTAATAATAAAATTACAATGAAATTGGTGAATGAATGACCCTAACCCCAGCGATTCATGGGTGCCTTGGGTTAAGGTGGTAGTGTTTCTCAACCTTGGCAAGCTGGAAGATGGCTGGACTTCAAATCCCAGCGATGCTGGCTGGAGGATTCTGGGAGTTGAAATCCACCCATCTTCAATCTTCTAGCCAAGATTGAGAAGTACAATCAATACTCATGCAACACACGCACTGTTTCCTGTAGCCTTGATATTGACCACAAACTACGGATGTAGCCCGTTCTCCTGGTGCCAGGATAGCAAATGTAAGGTATTCTCCCCATAGACACACACTACAACACAATATAAGGCGTTCCCCCCATGCTCAAATGGAACATAGTTTCTGAGAAAAAAAAACCCTTTATTTCTTGGTTGGGCCAATCTGATTATATTTTGCAGGTGTTTGAGAGTAATCTCTCCTATCTTCTTCTACCCAGAATCAGAAGTTAATTTGTTTGGTTAAAACAACAACAACACACACACCCTCTGTGGCATTCTTCATTGTGCCCAGATTCTATGGGTCCCATTCTCCATTGTTTATCAGCTGCGAACAAGCAGTCAATGAAACTGCTGGGAAGGGAATTGATGCAGTCCAGCCTCTTCATCTGGGTCACTAGAGAAATATTTGCTCTGACCCACAGGGTGGCTCCCCCTTTTCTCAAGTCCTGCAGGGCTGTGGCTTGAAAATGGGTGCAGCTCCTGCTTCAGGGGGTTTGGGGTTGCTACTCAACAAAATGAGAAATGAGTTGGGGAGAGTTTTTAAAAATAATAATAATCCTGGGTGCATTGAATAAATCCACGAACCTCTCTTGGCCTTTTAACTTGCCTCCAGAAGTTGTGGGGGCTCTGACACTGGAGGTTTTTAAGAAGAAACTGGACAGCCGATTGTCCTGAATGGTATAGGTCTCCCGCTTGAGTGGGGGGTTGGACTAGAAGACCTCCAAGGTCCCTGCCAACTCCGTTATGCTGTTAACACATCATATTGCGTCTTAGTACTCAATGGGCACTCAGGGTTTCCCCTTTTAAATGAAAAGAGAGCTTTCCAAGCCCGGATCAGCACTCTGGGCAGCTCCCGTTGGTCTCTGCTACCTGAACTCTGCATAAATATTACACATATTATAGCCACAGTCGCATATTTTAGCAAAATACGGTTTATAGCACCAATGGTTGTCTGTACATGCACTGCATCAACTCCAAATCAGAGAAACCACTAATAACTATGTTATGCTACATAGAGCCGAGGTGGCGCAGTGGTTAGAGCGCAGTACTGCAGGCTACTTCAGCTACTTCAGACTGCTAGCTGCAGTTCTGCAGTTCAAATCTCACTGGCTCAAGGCTGACTCAGCCTTCCGTCCTTCCGAGGTGGGTAAAATGAGGACCCAGATTGTTGGGGGCAAGAGGCTGACTCTGTAAACCGCTTAGAGAGGGCTGTGAAGCACTATGAAACGGTGTATAAGTCTAAGGGCTAATCTAGCCACTGAAGCCCACAATGGGTGACTTACTGCAATGTGAACCAGAGTGTCATAGTTTCTCAATAAACCACAGGTAAGAAAGCCAAGGACTTCTCATAATGCATGAAGCTAGCATCTGGGCATTACTTAAGATCAGGTGTTCTTGGGAAGGCTGTGGATTTTCTATTTTGGTAAGCAATCTTATTTCCCTGGCTGTTGAGCTCAGCAGACCTCTTCTGCATAAACATGTCGGACTATTAAAAGCTCCGTACTACCTCTTAAATTATAGCCTGCCACTAACCACAGATTGTGGAATCTTGCCAGGAAAATCAGGTTGAGGCGGGGACTTCTCGATTCAGGAGGCTGCAGTACCACAGCCGGTTGCCTAGCAACCTGGATGCAAATTCCCATCCCGTCAGAAAGCATTATGTCTTTCCAGCCACGACTTGGCCACGGGAGCTCAGAGGGGAGGATTGAGGGGGGGGGGAGCTAATGAGGTGGCTTTCAAAAGGCAGCTCCTACGCCATCTTCTCAGGGAGCCTCTCGGAGGCAGGGAATCCATAACATAAAAAAGAAATGCTTTGTTGCTTTTAAGAACGGGACTGAACTAAAAATGGCACAGCACAAAGGGTGTTCTGTCACAGCAGTTGCAGGATAACAGCTGATGGGATCATGGCTGAGTGAAGAATCCTCCGAAATAAATCTTTTGGGATTCAGTATGGTAGGACTAACTCTTTAAAAAAATCCTTCATAGTGAGGATGGAGGAGACTTTCTGAAACAAAGACAGCGAGATCTCATGCGGCTGCAGCTTGGTGTAGTAGTTGGGTATCTGACTTCTAATGTAGAAGGTCCTCCAGCCAAGGTCCTATATCCTTAGGTGAGCTGAGGTTGGCCCTGAGAGCTGCAGCCTCGATGAATGCACGGTGAACTTGGGGCAGGCAAGGCAGCCTGCCAAATTAATAGATAATTAAATCGTGGGATATGGTGCTTTGAGATGACAAACTTGAAAAGTCATCAAATAAAGGTTGCCAATTGTGTGCCTTCGAGTACCAAGGCCCAAGCAAGAGGGAATCCTGCTCTCTCCTCTGTGATTCCACACTGCACAAATGTTTGCAATGTGTGGTTAGCTTATTAAATATCAGCCGGTTGTGTAAAGCCAACAATTGTGGTTTGTTAACCCTAGTTTATATGTATAATCTTTATTGTCATTGTACTTAAATACAACGAAATTGGTTAGTTTGTGGTTGAACACAATGTATATCCCTGGCCATTCTGTCTTACTTAACCAAGATGGATAAAATAGCAAATTGGCTTAGCAAAATGTGTTTATCTAGCAGGACATTATGGGGGGAACTGTTCCTGGTCAAATGGCTATCTAATTTGATCCAAGGTTTTCAATGGTTCTAAAGACTGAAACAGATTTTGGGAGGATGATATCACCGTGCTTAGAATCCCTCCGAGTTTGATCCTAAAAATGCAGCTCCTGCAAGATTCCTCTGGGAAAAACATTAGATGGTTGGCAATGACTCACACATTATCATTCGATGAGACAGGAGCACCCTTGTGAGAATGAGTATGGAGCAGTTTCATATTTATGCTGGGCCTATTTCCTTCCATTCAGGGTTTTCAGAAGAGGTGATCTCCTTCTGGTCTTTGTGTTTCCAACTCCCTGACTGGTTCTCGCAGTTCCATTAATTGAGATTAACGTCTCAATCAGTTTCATAAAAGTGCACATATGTGGCTGGGAGATGAATCTCATGGCCATTGTGGCTCCAGATGTATTTATTTTGTCCTGCAATTAGCTGGTTTGTCACCGCAGCTGCCAAAATGAAAGCTCATCAAGAATTGCATTGCTATTGTCAAGGCTTGTTTTGGGGAGAGGGGCGAAGTTTTTAAAAAATCATATTTTTGTTGGATAGTTTAACTATTTCCGTCTGCCCAACTAGGACTGAATGAATATTAATTTTTAAAACTACTTGTTTCTTCTTGCTTTCCTGAAAAGTTTAGCTTTTCAGGAAAGCAAGAATATCTTTCCTTAATCTGGGGCTTCCAGACAGAGTTAACCTTCGTTATTCTTCCTAGGTTGGAGAGCTGCAAGTTGCCATTCCACACATCTAGAGGAATACAGTAGAAGCCAGCTGGCCTATATTCCTATTGTCCATGTGGGCCTTTGGGCTACCTTTCATATCAGAAAGCTGCACTGCAAAAAAAGAGATATTTTTTATTATTTAAGTCTCCCAGCGGTATTTTGAGTGACTGTTTAAAACATGGTTATGCCACATCTTTCTTTCCTGTAAGTGGGCAGTGCTGGCATCCCCTTGGCAATGCCAGATGCTCTTCACAGGCACCCTTCATGTTTCAAAAGGGGAAAGTTAGGACTGTCACAGACCCCCTTCTCCTTCAGAAGGCCGCACTGGGTGGAGAGGAACATTGTCAAACAGATTTGGGAATGGAACGATTATTTTCTGGTTTTAGCAACACCCCAAAAATGTTATATTTAGCTTCCAAGGATTTATGTAACATCTCTGACACATGCTTTCAAACTGCACAAGCTGTACAAGCCATACTTCATCTCAAGATTTCATTTGATCAGTTTTATGGCGAGAGAATTCTCTTACAGCCTAGACCCTTCTAACAAGTCATGCTACGCTGCCTGGATTTCCAAAGATCTTCACTATATAATTGAGCCTCGTTTTTGAATGCCAGTTGCCGTACCTAAAATCCTTAAGGGTCAACGATATCATGGAATCCTGGCAAACTTTCTAAAGGCTGCAAGGAAGAAGGGACGGTTGCTGAATGTGGAAAATCCAATAATTCTGAGGGATGTGAAACATCAAGTTTAGCTGCAGAAGGAAACCCCTTCTGCTAAAAAGACAACTGGTCTACAATAAGAAGGCCATTTGATTCTGGGAGACTTCAGATCAAAAGCCATTGGGACAGAAGGGCTTTGAAAAGGTGCCAGGAGGAAAGAAATAAGTAGCGCTTGTCACTGGATCATGAAAATACTGTGTAGATATCGAGTTGGGAGAAAGTGCGGCGTGTGTTTGTACTGTCTTTCTCATTCCTTCGTTTCCGGATATCAAAAAAATCCAGGTTGTGCTGGGCCTTGAGGTAATCGGTCTCATCCTGTTAGGAAGCATTTCAAGAAAGCTCTCGGAGAAAATTTCAAGAGCTGTTTTGCTTCCAGCAGGAAGGATATCAAAAATATCCCCCAAGCCCAGTTACTCATCCCAACTCATTATGCTTGGCCACACAGAGTTTAATCTTCATTAGACGAGTGGCTTCCCAAGACTTGGTTTGTGTTTTTTCTGATCAAGAGGGGGACTAAATAATTAGCCGTAAGAAGTACCTCTCTTGAACTGGTAGCTCTGGGTGCCCGGTTCCACTTAAATTGGGAGAGAGAGGGGCAGGAAAGCATGCCTTGCCTCCATGAAAAGCAGCTACGGATTTTCTCTTCCCCGTCGGTTCAAATAATCTGTTTTTCTGCATGCAACGATGCCAGCTGACTGCCCAGGTGTTTTGGCTCCCTATCCAGCCATCAAGATCAGAATATCCAGAGGAAGGCTGACCTTAGGGCTTGTAGGGAGTCACAGTTGGCTGAGGACTTGCAGCCCTGTGTCCCTTCTGTTGCTGGGTGGGCAGCATCCTCACAATCACACTAGATAAACTGCAGATCAGAGGACAGTTTCAGTGAGTAGACAAAGATAAGGAAAACCATTTGTTTGGAGGAGGAGATCTCCGCTGTGGGCAAAATTGCTGTCCTTTTGGAAGAAAAGTGTTTTTTGAGAGAGCTTTTCTTCTTCTAAATCTACCACTGATACAAAGCAGGAAAATGGAAAAAGGGGAGTTGATCTGGGCAAATTCCCTTTTGTCAGATGAGACATGCCATCTCTACCCTCCTATAATTTATTTTCCTTTTACAAATCCTCCATCACAGCAACTGAAACGGTCATTGCTGGTGCGTCCATTTAGATAAGAGTACACCTGCATAAGGAACCGGGTCGTCCTGCCCACATATTTTCTGCAGTCAGAATCACTTGGGTGTTTCCAGTTTCTCAGTCTATTTCAGCTGCTGCAACGAACATATATTTAGAGATGTTTGAAATAGGACAGCCTTACTGAACTGGGCGTGTTGCCGTCTTCTCGGCTGGCCTTAAGTTCTTATTACTTGGTTCCAAATTATTGGATACTGATATTGCTGCGTTTGGACGACCGACAGAATCACACACTCCGTAAAGGAAAATGAGAAACAGCGAGTGCCCTTGTTTTCTTTCTGATGGAACAGGGATGGGGGGGTGGGGGGGGGTGGCACAGTCAAGATCCTGTGTTCTTCTGGACAGACCTACAGGATGGGGTGGGTGGGGGTGTCACCCTTTCCCTTTCTGTTTCTTTTCTACACTCCATAACGCTCTGGAGTAAATTCTGGAGGAGGGCAAACGACTGTGAGGCATTTGCAGAATGTCCAGGAGAAACAGAAGTTGCTGTTGGACATCTGGCTGTCTGTCCTTCCGCAAGAGAACATTTTGAGGCTGTTCTCTCTTGTTTGTGAAGCGGGAGGGGGGGGGGAATCAGAAGCAACCGGCAGCTCAGCTTCCACTCTGATTAGCTTGATGCATTTATTAATACCAACGATTTGTCCCAGTGAATTTTGCACTGAAAGGACAGGAGTGGGGAGCTGATTCCCTGCCAAGGACTACGTTCCTCTAGGAGCATAGGATCTGCTGGAGCCTGCACATCAGAAGGAGAAAGACAGGGAGGTGCCCAGAGTCGCGTCTATAGGAGATGGGTGACTAAATAGATAAATAAATAGGGAACAGAGTACAATTGGGTGCTTTTCTTTTATGATCTTTTCTGACACCCCATTTCTTTCCTACCTGCCATTTCCTTCCCTCCTTCATATTATTTCTCCATCTGTTGAGGCTTTGGCTGTTCTCTCTTTCATTCCCTCTGCATGAGTTTAGACTGAACCCAAAGGTGACTCACCCCTAAAGTGAAGCAGCAGGAAGTTTGCAGCCACTGTCAGACTTGCTGAAGTCAGCTAAACCGATAAGAAGAATGCATACATATATTTATTGGTTATATTTCTTTGGATGAATGCAAATGGCTTTGGCACCGTCTTAGAAAATACATTTTAATTGCCGCTACGTATGAAGCTTGAAACTATAATCCCTTATCCAAGTCAGCACAAGGTATTAACAGGGTTGTTTTTTTTTTTTAAATCAGATGAAGCTCAGCCAGGCTGCCTAGGGAAGTCTGTGTTCCGCTGAAGACGGGGCAGTGACAGAGCACTTCCTCAGAGCCAAGGTGGGATGAGTATGAAAAACACACCCTGGGCCAGGCTGTCATATTGACAGGAATAAAGGAGGGAAGGCGGATAGCCTGCGTTTTCTGTGGAGTGTGTTATACAGCAGAAAGGCAACTAAGGATGAAACAGCAAAAGAGATGAACAGCTGACAATATCAGGTATCCCAGACTAGGGCTGGAGATACGCAAACGCAGACTGGAAGTTTCTGTTCTCTAAGCCCACAAGTGGAGCAGAAAAGTCTTAATCCTGAATTGGAGAACGCATTTCAATTTTAAAAAATCATTGCTTTATTTGCTAGGGACATGAAAGACACGGCATTATTGTGGTCCGAACATAGATTCCCTGAGCATGCCAGAAAAATCATGCCTCTGGTTTGTACATGTCTTTCTTCCCTACAGGAAAGAGAAGGAGGAGCTCAGCACTTCCATAAGGATAGCCAGAAAAGGGAGCGATATGAGAACTTTGTAAGAACGTCCTATGCACGCATTTGTCTCTTTGCATGTATGTGCAAGAGGGAGATACTGTATACATATAGGTGTATGAGCGCACATGAATAGTGACTTACAGGTATACTTACATAGAATAATTTTCAGGAATACTTTGTTTCACCAGAATTCTTCTTTTTAAAAAATGGCATCAATCTTTTTGTTTTCCTTTTGGACAAAAATATCCAATAACATTTCATCTTTGTCATCCTTGATGCTTATCACTGAGTAAACTTAAGCATCCATCTTTTATCTGCAGGGAAACTTGGCCAAAGACTGCTAAATTAAACTGATCAGTCAATGTCACTTAAGTGAGATCCTATCTGGGAAAGAAAGACCAAAATCTATTTACAAAAAAAAAAGAAAAGAAAAAGGTTCAGGAGAGCAACATCTCACAACGTTTTCTCCACTCCTTATCATAAATATAATTATAATTCTGGAGACAATTTCCAATGTTACTGGGTGCTCTCAGTAAGATACTAGTCCAGCCATGGGCTCCTTCACACCTGTGCTCCTCCAAGCTTTGTATTTGTAAAGAAAATCCTAATTTCTTTGTGGTCTTTTAAGGAGCCATATTATTATCAGGCACTGCACAATTGCATCCCAAAAACAAGAATGTGTTTACCATGAATGTTAACATTTATATGACCAAAGGGGGAGAAAAGAATTTGTTTGTTTTATAACTTACATTTTGCTTGCCGTTTCGGTCTCCAGCTCCTTCTAAATCAAGCTTTTCCAATCTGATGTTCCTCAAATGTGTTGGGACTGCAATTCCCAGAATTCCCATTCGGCGGAGACCAGATTACAAGTAAATCATACGCTGCTTGAAAATTCATTGGTGCCATCTGTTGGGTTGCAGCTGCAGAGGGAGACAAAGTTGGTTTAAATGGCCATTTTTCTCCTCTTCTCTTGCTGGTTCTAGTTCCACCTAAGTCCCTATATCACCTGCTGGTAGAACTATACCCATCCTTGACAAAAATTAAAAACTACATCAGTTAAAATGGTTGAAATCTATTGGGAAATTGTCATTTTGAACAGCCTAGAATCTTAATGCAATTCTGAATCAATGAACTAAATGCTGACTCAAACTGAAGACGATCCTGAATTATCATTGATTTCCCCAGACGACATTAATAAAAAAAATAGACAGGAGTTGGCAGAAATTTAAGACAAGCGGCATGTCTTCTAGAATTTTAAAATCAAGGGTGTTGCTGAAATGAAATCTTTCCCTCAGTTATATGATCTCCTGAAGTTATTGTACCTCATCAATTATTTTTCTTATGATTGTTTTATGACAATGTTTTTAGGCGGGGGGAGAGAGCAGTTGTGTTGTTTCTAAGCAGTTGAATAGTAAGTTACAAATTATGGTATTGTGATTTTCACTTTGGAAATACTGCTGGGGAAATGTGTTAATTTGTAGTGGGGGGAAACCAATCTGGAAAACTTATCAAATGCATTTTAAAGCTGAGAAAAATACATAAAATGTATTATACTTGAAGGTTGGACTGGGTGTGATTGCTTTCTTTTTCTAAAAAAAAGCACAGTACATGAAATGTACAGTCACTGTCTGAACTTTGCACACATTTAGAGTATAATATCGCACTAAAAAAGTACTTTAGCAATTGGAAGTACAATTGCAGAAGTATTCCAAAATTACGAAGGGTGTGTCTCATGATCATGTTGTAAAACTGTGGATATTGCAGGACAGCTTGTCATGCGCTGTTTCGTGACCCTGCTGACCGAGAGTTCGATCTGGGGAACTTTGGGGTGCTTTGTACATGGACGGAGTTCAGATTTGCAAGAAAAGTTGATATATTGCCAACAAGGTCAGCAACAGACCGAACAGAATACTAGATCAACTCTAGATCAACTCTCGCGTGTTGATCAGTGATGACGAACCTATGGCACAGGTGCCACAGGTGGCACGCGGAACCATTTCTTAGGGCACGCAAGGCATTGCCCTGTCAGCTCCATTGCGTTTGTGTGTGCTGGCCAGCTGATTTAGGCCTTTTTTGAGGCCATTTTTCGCCCTCTGGAGGCCTCAGGGAAGCTCCTGAAGCCTCCGGAGGTGGGGTGGGGGAGGCTGTTTTCACCCTCCCCAGGCTCCTAGAAAGCACGCCCACGCACAACCCCCCGCCCTGCGTTCCCCCCGCTTTTGGCACGTGAGCCAAAAAAGGTTAGCCATCCCTGCACTAGATCAATCCTCATAATTTCTACCCAGCAGCCACATAGAAATCAGCATGGAGGCTTTCTTGTGAGGCATTGAGAACAATTTGAAGGCAAGTAAACGATAGAAAGATGCATGCAACAGCGTATTAAAAAGTCCATTAATAGGTGGAAGGCTCTCTCTCAGCAGAGGTTTAATTCAGGTATACTCCTAAAATCTGCTTGTTCGTGCTCCTACAATATCTTACATAACAGTTACGTACATCATACCTGAAGACCTGCCAGCCAGTTTATCCTAATAGAATAGTTAAGAGGAAAATGTGAAGATGAAAGCAAAGACAGCCACTGCCAGAATAAATACCCATTATCTTCACATGTGTCATCACCGGCAGTCTTACTTCATGAAAACATAAGAACATGGAAAGAGCACAGCTGCATCCGTATATCCCAGAATTCAATTGCCACTAATCCGATGTCTTGGCAAAATCCACAATAAAAACCCAACTACGATAATCCTTAGAACAGAGTTCTCACACACTGTGTTAAAAAGTGAGCCAGTTATAAGGCAGGCCCCACAGTTATGACTAGCTTGCTCCTGGTTGTCCAGAGATTAAGTTAGTGTGAATTGTTTGAGACAAAGATAGTAAAACTGACAATTAGGCTTCAAAACACAGCTAGCCTTCTCACTCACAATAATACATTCCATTGGCATGAGAATTCCAGTCTAATTTTTTTTTTTTAAAGGGAGGGGAATGGGAAAAAAAAGGTTAACGTAGCAAACGATGGTTTTATTCAGAATTCTCTTCAGGTTTGCTCTCCTCCATTTCTTGTTATCGCCTTCCAAACCCAGTCGGTGCTCACAAAGCAGCCTTACTGGCCGGAAGAGAGAAAAGAGGTAAGGAGAAGGTTCACCACTGAGTCTCACCACTTGAAAGGAAAAAAAATATAGAGTTTCGTCTCGCGTCACTTCCTGCCTCCTCAATTGTGCAGGAAAGTGTCGCCACACGAAAAGCTCTTAACAGGGCTGCTGTCACGCGTTTGCCATTTTTAAAATGTCAGATGAAAAGGAAGTGAATGTTCTTCCTGACTTTCCAAAACCTACTGCGCAGTTTTATTTTTCTGATCATTCGTGCTGTCTGTTGGTGCTCACTATATCTACAGAATTTCAACGTTTGGAACATATTCCCAAGGCAAGCTTTGTGAAGCTAATTCTACATATTCTCCTCTTCCACATACCTTTGTTCAGTAAAGCCATACTTTGAATTTATTTCATAAAAAGCATACAGTGGCCATTACGTAAATATGAGGTCCACAGAATGATTGAAATCTAGAACAGAATAGAATAACAGAGCCGGAAGGGACCTTGGAGGTCTTCTAGTCCAACCCCCTGCCTAGGCAGGAAACCCTACACCCCTTCAGACAAATGGTTATCCAACATCTTAAAAAACTTCCAGTGTTGGGGCATTCACAACTTCTGGAGGCAAGTTGTTCCACTGATTCATTGTTCTGACTGTCAGGAAATTTCTCCTTAGTTCACACATTAAATTACAGCTGAATTATTTTATTTACTTTAAGAGGCAGAAATGTGCCAGGATCTTCGGTAATCAGCAACCCAGTAAGACCACAAAAAGCATCCAAAAAAGAAAAGAGAAACACAAAAGGAAAATTAAACAAACAAGCCTTTCCAAATTGGGGATTTGGAGAAGGAGGCAGCCGTGAAAGAAATGCAGAGCTGGAGAGCAGAAGGAATAAGGTCACCCTGCATTATTTAGCCAAATTGTCATTCAAGGCTTGGGAAATGTCAAGAGAGAACAGGAAACATTGTTTGTGGGTGCTTAGTTTTGTCAAGCAATGCAAATATAAGAGATCAAGGCGGGATTTCCTTGGAATGTGTGCTCATTAGACCCCTTCGCTGTCCCAAAGAGTCATTTGGGGGCAAATGGAGGGGGTTTCATACATTTAGGATTCACTTCTGTACATAAAGTACAGATTACGAACAGAAAGATGACACTCCACTCGAAACTACAAAAAGGGCTTGTGGTATTTTGTTTGGGTTTCTTTTATTGGCACAATTATAGCTTTGCAAAGGAGACTAAATTTTCTTCGCTAAGAATAACTCATTCCATAAGGCAGTTTTGTTAAAACTTACTTGTTAAAACTTGCTTAGTCCTAAGGAATACTCTTGTTGTTTTTAACCATTTAGTCATGTCCGACTCTTGGTGGCTTTATAGACAAGAGCTCTCCATGCTATAAAGCCCCAAAAGGAATATCACTGCCTATTAAATAGGATGGTAGAGAAGACCATGTGAGAAACACATCAGAATTACAGAACTGAAAAAACTGGGATACGAACATTTTAATATCTTTAAATTTTTAGATAAGGTTGGGAATTTTTCTATTGGTGTCAGGGAAGATCCTGTTGGCAATAAGAACAATCAACTGGGAAAAAAAATAAGGGAACCTGGCAGGATAGAAGGAATACCGGTACAATGACCTAGGCAGCAAAGTGACATACTGTATTTTCTAGGGAAAGTGATTTTATCTATGGATGAAGCAACTGGATTGCAGAGCCGGAGAAGGAGTTATATGTCCCAGAACAAGGAAAGGAAGCTTTGGAACTCAGAATTAATTCAAATTTAACTAACAAGATGAGATGGAGATTGGGAGAGGGGGAAGGAGGGAGAATTAAGCCCATTTAGTGTTTAGACATGCCAGTATAAATCCAGGTCTTTTAAGGGGTTTTCAAATTCCAATGACCTCCTATATTTCTTCTGCAGTTTGATTTAAGTCCTATTGCCCAGACTTAATCCTTTTTTTCTTTGTTTTGTTATTTTAGGTAGAGTCATATTCTGCCCATGGCGTATGATTTAACCCAGATGACCTCTATTTTCTTGGTACTGACTCTCTCTCTTCCTGACTTATTTCAAGACGAGATGACACTGCAGCTTTCCTCAAGCTCCCTGCCTCGGCTCAAAGACTTACCACTTCCCCCAGTGATAATGACATAGTTACAGTTAAAGTTATTACATAATCGCCTCTGTGTTTGCCTGCGCGTGTTCCAAAAATAAGTCCTCAGAGGAGAAGTATTTACTTAATATTTAAACACTGGAGCTGACATCTTTTGAGAAAAAAAATAAAATAAAAACAGCTGCTCTATCCATTCAGGTAGTCCTAAATGCAGTCATTAAACCACATTTGGCCAAACATTAAAAGCAAAAACAATGAAAACATTGGACATTCTTTCTCCTTGCCAATGGAATTAAACGTATTAGCCCCACTTGGTCGAGTCTAATTGCTTTGAGGCTTTCCCCTGGCAGATTTCTGCCACATCCCACCATAAGGCTAGGAAAGATATTCAGCAATGGGTCAATTGGAAAGGGCAAAATTTGGCCTTGACATCTGCCATAATAATAGTACATGCTAATAACACAATCACTCATGGACCGCCAGTCCTCCATCCATGCATCATAAATAGCATTGGAAAGCCTCCCGGATGCTCGGAGCACCAAAATAAAAGAGATTTATGGGGGTGGGGGGAAAGGTACGGAAGGAAGGGAAAGCCTCAAAATAATTCAGGAAAGATTAGGGATGTGCGGTGGCTGCAGAATCTGTGGGTGGGTGCGAAGGGAATACATGGTGTGCTCTACAGTATTAGTGCTGACTTAGGGTTTTGGGATTGAGGTTGGCTCTGCTTTTTATTGCTGATCTCCCATTTGCTCTTAAAAATTTAATCTCCTGGGCCCGGACGATGCTGGTTTTAGCTGCTTTTAGCCTAGAAACGAGGCACATTTTTGGGGGTGGGGGGTGGGAAGAGCAAGTTTCATGTTGCAGCTTTCTGGATTCATGTTGAGCTTCATGCCGGAAGATGCAAAGACAAATATTCCTGCTTTAGTGCTAAAAACTGCAAAGAGGATCAATTATATATTGCATTTTAAAAACTAAGCTTTTTTTTTTTTTACCTGTTGTTAAGTGACCCGCCGCTTCTTCTAAAGGAAGCGATGTTTCTGCACAGAAGAGCTTAGGGTGGCTCCATCCCCTCCAAGGGGACAGAACTCTGCGCATTCTCAAGCGTGCTCTTTCCTTTTCCTCAGCCTGTGAGCCAAATTGTCGTGGGTTTTTTGGGGTGGAGTGGGGTGGAGTTCGCATTTGGGAAAACGGGTTGCCATCCCAGGAGAAAGGAAGGAGGAGAGAGGTTTTCCTTGTCGAGGGGGGAAACCACTTCCCCCCCCCCGCCTTGGAATCTAATCTCGATCAATCTTGTCCCTCCATCGATTGACTTAAACCAGGGCTCTGCAAAGTTGGCTCTTTTAAGACGGGTGGACTTCAACTCCCAGAATTCCCCAGGCAGCTGGCTGGGGAATTCTGGGAGTTGAAGTCCCCCCCCCCCCGTCTTAAAAGGGCCAACTTTGCAGAGCCCTGACTTAAAACAGTTCCCCTTTTCCCCTTGCGACATCCATCATGTACAGGGTGGAGACCACAAATTCTGCAACATGTTTACATGCGAGGAGGTTTGCAGCTGCGGCCACAACCTTTTGGCAAGGGTTTGAAGTCTTATTTGGGGACCCCCAAGATCTCCTGAACCTCCCTTTTCTTCAAAAGGAAAGCCCCCCCCTTTTTTTTTCAGGGCCTTTCCCCTCCCCCCACTGTGGGGGGAGCTTTGGCAGGTGTGGCCACGAGTTCTAATCCTGAGGACTGTTGCCCCAACTGACAATGGATTGCATCCAGTGGCTCAGTTCAGCACCTGGACAGCTTCTCTGTTTCTTTATTTTGTCAGAGTTGGTGCCACTCTGCCCCTTCAGCCCTCATCCCCTTCAAGGGGACGGGAGGCTACGAGTACAATACGGAGAACTCTGCACCTGCTCAAGGGAACTCTTTCCTTTGACCTCACGCTTGATCAATGATTAAAGCAGGACGGTCTTTTTTTAATCCTTCTCTCTCCTCATCCCTCCTTCCCCTTCTCCCTCTCCCCCCCTCAGGTTTCCATTATTTCCCCCACTTTCTTTGGCTTCTTCTCTCCTCAGAAGCGCCCTGACAGAAAGGAGAGAGAGAGAGAAAAGGATGAGGAAGGGGGACTCTTTTTCCGCTCCCCCCCCCCCCACTCCCGCTCTTTTTCTTTCTATCTCTTTTCCCCAGGCGGAAGGATCGCGGGCGCGCGAACTGAGTGAGGACGCCCGCGCGGGAGGTGGGGGGGGGGGAGAGCGAGAGCGAACGCGCGAGAGCGTGTGAGAGTGCGCGCGCGCGCGGCCGGGAGGGAGCCCGCCGAGCGAGAGGGGCAGTAAACGGGCGAGCACGAGAGAGAGAGAGAGAGAGAGAGAGAGAGCGCACGCGCAAGACTCTCTTTCCCCCCCCCCTCAAAGCTTCCCGCTCTTGGCCCAGAAAGACGTCCCGGCGGCCGCTTCCTCCGGTATCCCTGCGCCTCCTCCTCCTCCTCCTCCTCCCTGAAGGCGGCGACTGAGGCGAAGGGAGGGCCGAGGCGGCCATTTTGTTCGCCGCTGCCGCCGCCTCCGCCGTCGTCGCCGGGGATGCTGCTGGGCTGCTGAGGCGGGTGCGCGGTCGGCGCGGAGGGGAGCGAGCGAGCGAGAGCGAGCGAGGGAAGAAAGTGGGACCCTCCGAAGGGCTAGAGGATCGCGGCGGTGGTGGGCGGAGGCGAGGGAGGCGAGCGCCGGCTCGGGAGCCGGGGGCGGCCGCGGCGAAGAAGGAGGAGGAGGAGGTGGAAGTGGACCCGGCGGGCTCCGGCTTGGCTCCTTCCCCAGCCGCGGAGAGGCGATGGCGGATATTGACAAGCTCAACATCGACAGCATCATCCAACGGCTGCTGGAGGGTGAGGAGGGGGCGGCTCTGGGGAGGGAGGGCGGGGGGGGGGGGTCCGCAGCGCAAGAGGGCGCCGGGGGGGGGGATAGGAGGGATCTACGCCCTCCCCCCTTTGGGAATCGGGGGGAGGGGGAGGCGACCCCCCCCCCAGGACGCTCCGATTGGGGCCCCTTCTCCTTCGGGGGGGCAAGACCCCGCTCCCCTACGCTCTGCGGAGCAATTCGGCGGAGGGGGGGCTTTGAAGATGGACCTCCTCCCACAAATGAACACCCCCATCGCCCCCCACCCACTCCTCATTGCAGCCCTCCCTTCCCTCTCCTACCCTCCCCCTTGCCCGAAAATCGGGGTTCCCCTCCCAATTCTGGGGAGGCCTTTGGATTGGGGGGGAGGGGGCTGAAATCAAGTCCTTGCACAAAGGAAGGCTGGGAAAATGGGGAGGGGGCGGGAAAAGGGCGCCAAGATGACCCCCCATTTTAAAGAGGGGCTTTTTGGGGAGGGGGGTTTCAAAGCTGTTGGGGTGAAGCGAAGGGATGCCCCATGGAGGGGAGGAGATACCTGGGGGGGGGGGTTAAATGTAGCCTTGTTCACCTGGGGAGGGGGGCTGTCTATCTTTAATATGTTCCCCCCCCCCATTTTTATTCTTAGGGTTGGATTTTTAAGGATGGGAGAGGCTTGGCTGAGGGATGTGAGGGGCAGGCAATTAAAAGAGGTCTGAATCATTGGCCCAAATAGAGGGGGGGGGGGGAGAAAATGAGGGCTGTGTTTGTGTGTGTGTCTCACACACACAAACACCCTGAGACATATAAATACTGAGACATATACATAAACAGGGTACCGTATGTAATTAAGGAAAAATGCAGAGTCAGGATGATGCAGGTCAGCTGTGCTGTGTTACCCATTAGAAGAAAAAAGGGTCAAGGTGTAAATGTTGGTGTTTTTTTTTACCTTCGCCTCTGATTTTACTTCCAAAATAAGATCTATTTTGGAAAATATTTGTAGGTCGTTCTTTGCAGGGAAACGGTTTATGTGTTCCTGTCTCTGGAGATTCCCAATCACCCAGGTCATGGTTGTCCCAAAGGGACCTTTTCCAAAAAGGCAATTGGACTTCCTTGGCTTTTTCCCCTCCCTGTTAAAATGTTTCCCTTCTCCTCCAAGCAGCTTCTTCAGCTCTGAATTGGAAAAGCACCCTCAGAATAAAAGAGTCTGCTAGCTGGATTGCAGTTTAGCCTCTGTTGGGTTGCTGGGTTTTGCAACAAAGTGGGAAGTTGCTAAACGTAATTTTATTCTGGTTCTGGCTGGATCTGTTTGATTAGAAGCCAGGGTGATGGCCCAGTAACTAACGGGAGAAAGCATAGATAACTTCGAGCATTCTCTTTCGGCTCAAGAACCTTAATAAATTGTTCTTATAAGAGGAGAAATTCCAGGAGGGATTGCTTTATATATTGGTTTGGGCTTCTAGGGTGAGATACCATGAATTAAACCAAAATAAGGAGGATGAGGTGAAAGTAGGCCCCTCTGCAGTGAAGGAAAAGCAGAAGAGTAGGAATGGAGGGTTTCTGAAGGGTGTGTGTGTGGAATAAATACCCCTCTTTCCCCAGGATCCAAAAGCTGAGATTGCCTGTGGTTTTTGACCTCCTGATCCTGCACTCCTTATGCCTGGGCTCCTTTGGTGAAGGGGTGAGAGGAAGGGAAGGAACCCTTCTGGAGGAGTTGCATCCAAGATTCAGAGCCTCGCCTGTCAAATGGCCCGAAGTTTTTGTGCAAGATGTGTTTTATACTTGGAGGGTTGAAATTTTACAGGCCTCTCCAGTCTGCCCTTTCTTAGAATAGGAGCATAAGGAGTTTGCAGGGTCTGGAAGGGCCTCTCTTTGTTTTGCCCTCTTGGAGGACTTGCTCGGAGGGAAGAGAGAGATTGTTGGTTAGCCCAGTCTTCCTGGCACTCGGTGATTGCTGGTCCAGGGAATTAGGAGGGCGTAAAAATGCTGCTCGCCCGCCTGTGCCCGTCTATTATGTCCATTAACTTTAAAAATAGGCCTGCTTCTTTGAGCTGGAGTGAACATGTTACTTGCAAACAAATTACAGGCTTAATCCAAGCATTATGACATCAGTGTGACATTTTGACTACTCTAAACTCCGGTGCTGGGTTCCAGGTTGCTCCTCTCATCGGAACCATTGGGCGGACTGATCCGAGTGCTTTTCTGGGGCACTTCCAAGAGGCAACGTTGTGTACGTTTGGGGCATTTGTCTCCAGTTTTTCATTGCAGAAGGCTGGCTTTAGATTAAACTTGAGTTGGGTGAACAGACCTGATGGCCAACATTCCTTCCAGCAACAAGCACAAATTAGAAGGCAGCTACTGGGTTGAGCCTTATCCGACTCCATTCTCGATTAATAACTCAGTTTGGGAATTTAATTTCCATCAAACGGATGGAATGCCTAAAATAATATGAACTGGGCCACCTATCTGCCTTTCACCAATCCTTCTCTTTTAGGTTTGCTGAAAGACCATTGCAAGAGAGTTAGCAATGCAAAAAATGACTGGATTTGTAAATTCAAGATGTTTGATATTAGCCTAGATAGAACTAACAAAAAAAAAGTCAAACCCTTCCAGTGTTATTCTTGCATGCTTAGTAAAAATGGTTGCTTAATCATCTCTCTTCATTTGTTTAACAAATTTAAATTTCAGATGACAACAGCATGAGTTCAGTATAGATTAATTTTTGGCGTCCTTTAACGCAACGTGAGTTTTAAATTGGCTGTGTACACATAACTTGGAGGGATAAACAGGGCATATTTACACCTCCATTATCTTCTATTAATAGAAATCTTATAGCTACTTAATGCTACATCTCTACTAATATAATTTAAATTATGCGGCAGAGGGATTTTTAAAAAAGATTATTTTCTCTTGGAATTGATTAGCTATAAAAGTATCTCATATTCTTTTTTCCTTCTGCATCGGTCATTTCAATCCCAAATATGAAAGATTTTGAGCTCTAAAATGCATTTATGGGCATTTTATTCTAAAATGCATTTCAGCATCTTAGAGAAGGATGTTTCTGCCCCATTCTTTGAAGAGTTGCAATAAGATCTTGGGGCCTAGTGGTTGCTACAGAAGAGCTGCAAAGCTTTAGCTCTCCTGCTTCCTTTCAGATCCAAGAAGAGGGGAATGAAAGTGCTGACTTTTGTTCTACAAAGTGCAGCTTCATATCATTTCTGAACTTTGGAAGGGTGGCATTGCTATAAAATATAATTAGAACTGTCTGCATGCTCCAGTTCTCCATATTTGGTTAATGCAGGGAACTCAAAACTTTCAACTCCACGAATACGATAAAAAGGAGGTAGTTTTGTGCTCAGAGCAGCCCGTTTAATTTTCATCTTATAGCTGGAAAAAGCTACAAGTTCCCAGACAAACATTAGTGAGCCTGTTCCAATCTAGATCTTCTGGCTTTAGGCAGGGCCTACAGACTGTTATAGATCTGTCTGATTAGATGGATACCTGGAAAGAAAACAGTGTGTTCAACCGCCTATTTTGTTTGACCAGAAAATCTAGTTATTTACTTGCTTATCAAGGCTAGTAGAGGTTGAATAGCCTTTTATCTCAAAGCAACATATTTTAATCCTGTCTGGGCTTTTAACAACCCAGATGCAAGTGGAAAATTATGGCCTTCTTGTTAGAAGAACAGGCTTTCATGTTTTCTCACTATTACCTTTCTAAAACTCTTATTTAACCACAGGTGGCTAATAAAAGTGCAGGCTGCAAACTATTTTACCTGGTCTTCTTTTCAAAGATGGACTTGGGTTTCCTTTTTCTTCTGCAGTTAACTCTGGCTAAATGTTATTGTGTGCAAGTCCCACGAGCCTGAACACTTGCTTGAGCAGGGGGTTGGACTAGAAGACCTCCAAGGTCCCTTCCAACTGTTATTGTGTTATTTTCATGCCTTCTCTGCGGTGATGGACCATATCGGCTGAATCTGGGGAACAAAGCAGGTTTGGCTGGATTCTGCCCGCAGTGTCTATCCTTCTCTCTCTTTGCAGGGTAAACAAGTCAAGTTGTAATTAATGAACAGCTGCCATGTGAAAATATTAATGCAGGCAGTCCTCGACTTACCACCACAATTGAGTCCCAAAAATTTCCATTGCTAAGTAAAAGATTTGTAAAGTGAGTTGGTGATCTTTCTTGCCATAGTCGTTAAGTGAATCACTGCCGTTATGAAGTAAAGAACACGGTCGTGAAATGAATCTGCCTTCCCCATTTGAGATTGTGACTAGAAGGTCGCAAAAGGCGATCACATGACACGCGGCCGTCATAAATATGAGCCAGTTGCCACACGGTTGAATTTTGATTGTGTGACCTAAGTCACTTTTTTCAGTGCTGTAATTTTAAACGGTCGCTAAATGAGCTATTAGAAGTCAAGGACTTCCAGTGTAGGCTTTGCCTTTTTAAAAAAAGAAACAGCGATCTGATTGAAGCGTGTTGATGTTTTTCTCTTGACATGCAGACATGAAACCTTTGATTTGCTTTGAAGGCAGGGTGAGGGCCCAGGACTGACTTCTGGAAAAGGCTGCAAGATTTATGTCTGCCGACTGATACCCAGAGCCGGCTCTGCAACTGCAGCCTTCACGGCAGAGTTTCACTCGCTCAGCCAGCCGGCTGGGTCCGTGCCCAACAGGCCCTTCCGTTGCCTCCACCCCTCCTCGGTCTCTTCCTCTTTCCCAATTCCACAATCTGTGGCACTGCTTAAGATCAGTCCCCAGGTGGGCTGCTCTGGAAATTATTTTAAAGATATTTGTTGTACTTCTGCAAATTTAATAGTTTCCTAAACAAACTGCCCATTCATTTCTCCCTGGCTCTGTATGGTATCATTTGCGTACTTACCACACCACATTATGCTGGGGAGAATTACAACTTAGACAGAGATTTTCCCTCCCATCTGATAAATATAAGGCCGTCTGTTGTTTTCCATAGGCCATTGTTTTCCTCTGCTGTTTAAATTATTATTAGGTCAAGAGTGGTGTCCATGATTAACTCCTGTGTTGTCCCTCTCTTCATCAAGGAAGCTGTGCCCTCCACTAAGTTCAGAATATTTTGGTTACAAGTGGGAAGGAGAGGAGGGCCCTAAGAGCAGATTTCTATAGGATTTGCCTGGCAAAACAGATGTGCGATATTTTTACTCACATGAACTGGCCCTAATTCAGGGCACATGCTGTTAAAAATATTTGGAACAGACAAAGCTTAAGAGGTTATTGTAGGTTTGAAAGCCACAATAAGCGAGGCTCACTTTCCAGTTGATGGGCTTGTCTGCCTTTATCTTACCTGTTTATCTCACCTTTCAGCTCTCTTTTAAGTATCAAATCTTAGCTTGTGCTGTACTAGTTCAAAGGGGGGGAAACGGAGAGAGAGAGAGAGAGAGAGAGATGTAGGTAAGTTAATTGAGGGTACCACTTCTTGTACAGTGTTATATAAAGGTTACATAACAGCCACTAAAGGAAACAATACTCAGAAAGGAGGAATAAAGTGATGCAGGATTCCAGGATTCTTGGCCTCGCTTTTCTCTCTCTGTCCCTTGGATGTAGCCAGGTTGCCCTACCCAGGAACTGTCGATTTTTAGAGTTAGCGGCTGAAGAGATTTTGCTAAGGACCATCTCTGGCAATCCTAGCTCTAGGAGGCCTGTTTTCTATATCTCCCAACATGAAAGCACTTCCTTTCTGAAAATTGTGAAGGGGGCTTGTAAAGAGCGGATCTTTCTACTCTCCGCTTATTAGCAGTTAAGACCATTTGACGGAAATCTTGCCTACCACGTTAGAGGAATCAGACAAATTCAGATGCTTTGGTTTTTTTCAGGGAAAAGCCAGCTTCTCTGGTAGAGTCAAAGCAACAGATGAGTGGTCAACAGTCTGGCATATTAGACATATTTGCAGGGATTTTGGAATGATAACAGCTGATAAGAATTTGCGAAAGCACGTAAATTATGCCGTAGACAGTTGTGAGAACAATTTGGTCACGTTATAAATTAAACTGTAGGTCCCCGATTCAACATACACTCCTTTTCAGTTATTTGATTGCTTAACTTCCCCCTAAAGTTTGGTCTTTGGACTTCAGCTTCATTTTAAGACGATTTATTCAACATTTCCTGCCTGGAAAGCTTATTCTGCATTAACACCCTTGACTTAATGCTAATACTTTAAGATTAAGGAATGCAAATTGTCCTGTTGATTTTTTTAATGGAGTTATCTTGGATTGGTTTATATAGCTGCTTTGCTGTTAGATCACCAACAGTCCTGTGAAATGCATTTCAGGTGACCTGCTTATAGCTTGAGAGCTGAATTGGGGGGGAAATGATCCAGGAATCCCTTCTGCCACAGAGCAACCGTGCTGCAATGCAGAAGGAAATGTTTCAGCGAGTTTATGCTTGGTTATGTGTGATAGGAATTTTCATTGCTTCTCCGGTATCTAATGCTACTGATAACGCCACCATAAACTGCTAACATGACTGACAGAATAAGCTAATTATAGGGCAAGTATGGGTCAGGTCACAACCTTTATTTCCTGGGAAATCGGCTGGAAATTTCAAGCTGATTCTGATATGGACTCGAGGCAAAAAGCTTGTTAAACATAATCTTTGAGCTCTTCAGAACTGTCAGTACAAGCACTTTAAACTGGGTTGTTGTTGTTTTGCTTGTTTTATGATATAAAGCACAGATGAGAGAGCGAATGTAAAATCTTGTAATCAAACTCTTGGAGAAGATAATCACAGAATCTCATTTGTTCCCTCTCTGCAAGCATGAAATAGGCATAAATTATGCAAATGAGGCAATTGGTCAGCAGGATTTCTTGATCCTTTGTTCTGCTGATTATGCAAATCTAAAGCTGCTACAATATTTTGGAAAAAATTTTTTACATGCATTTAGAGAATGTGGTTGACATCTTGAAACAGGGTGTGCTATGACACATGGTGCACAGCTTCGGCTTTGACTATAGCTGTGCCTGGATCAAGCACTTTTAAAATATGCCAACCTACAGGAATGAACTTCACTAATTTTAATAATGCATTAGAAGCCGTGTGTTATAGTCACAATTATTCCAAGTGGCTGTTTTGAATTTAATAAAGTATGCATTCTTTTTAGAAGGTGCAACTGGAATAAACCTCCTGTGTGGTGCCGATTGCAAAAAATACACACCAACAGCATAAAATAAAAGGTTGGCCTGAACTGGTAATCAGAAATAGCTACCCCAAATGTTCCATCAGTGTGAAATAAATCGACACATGTAATTGAAGAAAGATTTGGGTGGGTGTGTCAAAATTGATTGGGCTTCTATGTGCTACAAATCATCATATATGTTTTTTTTCTACCTAGTGAGAGGATCCAAACCTGGTAAAAATGTCCAGCTTCAAGAGAATGAAATCAGAGGTTTGTGCTTGAAATCTCGCGAGATCTTCCTCAGTCAACCAATTCTGTTAGAACTCGAAGCACCGCTTAAAATATGTGGTAAGCACCTTGTGTTGTTGTTGTTGTTGTTGTTTTAAAAAAACAGTCTAATCATGATGAACAGAATTTGTTAGGTAATAACTTCAGGTGATGTATCTGAGGATGCTGATCTTTTAGGTTAGAGAATTGCAGTTAGTAACCTTTCAGCCACGTTGCTTGAGGATGAAACTGTCTTTGAACAGAGTACTGAAAGGAACTATTGGATGTAACCAAAAGGAAACAAATTTCAGGAAGATATTCAGTTTTTGATACACTGTTGAGGTCTGGTAGCTGTTCTTTTCAATCCCTCTTACTTTGCCCATCCTTGTCATGTCCATCTAAGAGGGGGAAGTAGTTATTTCCTCTTTTTCAGAAAGATTAGAATAGACTTCTTAGATATAAAACTAAGGATGAAATTCACACTTTGATCTAATTTATCTTTAAAACCACAGCCATAAACAATGTTCTAAAGATTGGCACCAGGGGGAAACCTGTTGAAAACCTGACTGAGGTTACTTTCCGTAATGCTCTTACTTAACACTCCTTTTAATCTGCCTATTTAAAATATATTGCTGTAATGGACTCTGCTTTAGTCAGCCAAACTGCACTGAAAACGGTTTTCCTCTTCTTGCTTAAGGTGATATCCACGGACAATACTACGACCTACTGCGGCTATTTGAATACGGTGGTTTTCCACCGGAGAGCAACTATCTCTTTCTTGGGGACTACGTTGACCGAGGGAAGCAGTCCTTAGAGACAATTTGCCTCTTGCTGGCCTACAAGATAAAATATCCCGAGAACTTTTTCCTCCTTAGAGGCAACCATGAATGTGCTAGCATTAATAGAATTTATGGCTTCTATGATGAATGTAAGTATCTGTGTGCGGGATGTGTTTTAAGGGTGAATGTGCCCTCATTTTGACTATGAGGGAATTCCTTAGAGGGAATTGTGTGTTAATAGGGTTGCAGAGTTGAGACGCTACTGGAATAAGGTGGCATGTCACATCTTTGATCTTTTGTATCACCTTGAAGGCCTCCTGTCATAAAGGCAGAAAATAAATCAAATCCTGTGCCTTTCCAGTATGAACTCTTGCTTGTTCTGAATTGTTTTTATCATCCTCCCTTTTGGTTGAAGTTGTAGAGGGAGTCTTTGACTTCACAGATTGGGATCAGAATTTCCCCTGCTAAGCAAGGCTTCGGTTAAGTCAACTGTGCCCGATTTTTTTTTGCCACAGTTGTTAAGCAAATCACTGCAGTAACCGAGTGAACTAGCCCGCCGTCAAGCAAATCCACCTTCCCCATTGACTATGCTTGTCAGAAGCTGTCTAGGAAAGCTATCACAAACAGTGGTGACGTGGCCCAATGGGACACTACAACCGTTGTAAATATACACTGGTAGCCAAGCATTCTGTGGCAGTGGGGATGCTGCAGCGATCAGTGCAAGGTCTGGTCATAAGTCAGTTTTTTCAATGCCATTATAACTTTGAACGGTCACTAAACAAATGGTTGCAAGTCAAGGACTTTATAGAGATCAAGCCAGTCTTAACTGAAGACAAGCCAGATCTGGCTTAGGAGTAATTTTGAGGGATAGAAAGGAGGGGTTTTGATTGGTTTTTTTCCTGTTCCCCTTAAACTACTCTTCTCTGTCACCCTTGATTTCATTGGCTGGTCCGCTTCCCCAGGTAAAAGAAGATACAACATCAAGCTGTGGAAAACCTTTACAGATTGCTTCAACTGCTTACCCATTGCAGCCATTGTGGACGAGAAAATATTTTGCTGCCACGGAGGTACGTGATTTTGGATGCTATCCTAGGCCACATAATTGACCAGAGTTCAATTTCAAGGCATTTTCAGAGACAAAGTCAACATTTCATAGTCTCGCCTCTTGTGGGCCCTTTAAATGTTGGGTCTTGCCATTCCTGCCTTACAATCTAAACATCTGCAGGATGTTTTGAGGCAGAAACCTGAAGCTTGCAGTGTTGGAGGATGTGAGTAGGAGGCTGCAGCCGAAGAGATGTGCGAGAGAGAGAAACACACCTTGGCTCAGCGAGGGCAGGGCACTCTTTCATTTGAGACCACTGCGCTAAAGCAACGGGAGGTTTATTTCTTCAACAGTTTATTTGGCCAAAGCGGTGATTCTCAGTTTGCTCTGGGAGGAGCTGGGACTGCAGATACATGTAACGTTACTCTGGGATCTTCCTAGCATTTGATCCAGGTTTAGTTTCATTTCAACTGCGTCCATTGAAATCGGCACTCCTCATGACTTCACTTTCCATATGACTCTCCTAAATCCATTTGAAGTCTGAGTGAAGCCAGATACATGATCCAAGAAATGGGAGCCTCTGAAGGGATTGTTTTTAATTTCTCATGTTCTGTCTTACCCTGGTCCCTTGATTGAGCATCACCTCTGAGATGAAGTTGCCCGGCTGCTCTTCCTCAGAACTGGAGGCCGAGCTGCCAGGGCAACAGGTCTCGTTCCCCATGCGCTTTGCGTTGTGTTTGCATTGCACACCTCCCGGACGAGCCAAATTCAAGCCAGCCACCCGCTTAATCCTGCCCAGGCTTATCACCAGATCTCCAGTCCATGGAACAAATCCGGCGAATCATGCGGCCCACGGACGTGCCGGACCAAGGCCTCCTTTGTGACCTGCTGTGGTCTGATCCCGACAAGGATGTGCTTGGATGGGGCGAAAACGACCGAGGGGTCTCCTTCACCTTTGGAGCCGAAGTGGTGGCAAAGTTCCTTCATAAACACGATTTGGACCTTATATGCAGAGCTCATCAGGTAGGCGAAGACAAGAAGGGAAATGTTCTAGAAAATGTTCCCCTCTGCCCAGGGGTGGGATCCCAGCGCTTTGCACACGTGCACCTCCCGGATTGCTGCTTTGGAAGGAAAACAGCTGAGGCACGCGACTCAGCTGAGAAGATAAAGGTCGGGAAAGCGCAGGGGCCGATGGGTGGGCCCAGTTGATGGTAAGAGTGAACTGGTTGGCTCCCAGCTGATTGCCAGAGCGAACCGGTCGAATCCCACCCCTGCCTCTGCCCCTAGCATCCAAGTAGCTGCTTGGTTTTAAGAATTCTCGGCCTTCTCTGCCCTGGCTGGACTGAGAGAGGACTTCTCCCCATTTGATTTAGAAATAGGCTCCCAAGTAGGAAAGCCCAACCCCAGTAGATGGAGAAGCCACTGGCTTTTTCTAACCCTGCCTGAAACATCCCACATGTAGAGCATTCCCTGTAAAGCAGATTTCTGCTTTCCTGCCTTATTTCCCATCCCGCCAGAACCAACGGAACCGTTTCTTTTGCCTTCACAGGTAGTTGAAGATGGATACGAATTCTTTGCAAAAAGGCAGCTGGTAACTCTGTTTTCTGCCCCCAATTACTGTGGGGAGTTTGACAATGCAGGTGCTATGATGAGTGTGGATGAGACTCTAATGTGCTCCTTCCAGGTAAAGCATCTTCGAGGGCCTGGGTGCTTTGCTTCCCTGACATGTTTTGGGTTTGTTCAGTGATAGTTTCCTTCCAGTCAGCCTTCCGGGCATTAGCCATTTGAACGGGCATCTCCTTTGCTCTATGCTGAGCCTCACTAGATCCAGGGCAGCTTTAACAGATTGACCTGAATCTGCCTTCTCCTGAGAAGTGGCCTGTGGAGAGGAGGAAGGAGGGTCATTGCAAGCGGTGGGAGGAACACCACAACTGCATCCGAGTCCAGGCTCGTTGGGCTGGTCTAGAAAGCCCAAACTGCTCCTGGCCTGGGATAACCTCCAGCACCCGCTCTTGCTTGTCCTCTCAACTGAGCCATGGGTGGTGGCTCAGGAATTCTGGGAGTTGAAGTCCACAGGTCATAAAGGGGCCAATAGCTCCCCAATCCTGGCTTATGGAATTGGGAGGAAATGCATTGATCTTTTCAGACAGACAGACAGACAGACAGACAGACAGACAGACAGACAGAGAGACAGAGAGAGAGGAAGATGTGATCCTAATCCACTCTGGGTCTTGGATGGAGTCATTTAGCCCGATCTTCCCAGGTTTGAGCAGACCGGTGTAACTGCCTGTGTGGTTTCCTTGTAGTAGCTGCCTGCAGAACCTGAATCACTAAACCAGCCCATTGTCATTCCAGATCTTGAAGCCTGCAGAGAAGAAGAAGCCCAACGCTAGCCGGCCCGTAACGCCACCCAGGGGTATGATCACAAAACAAGCCAAGAAATAAGCGCTCTTGGGCCCGCCCGGTTGGGACTTGTACCATAGTATATAATCTTCATTTTTTTAAAAACAAAAAGCAGGAAAACAAACAAACAACCGGTAACGTGTATTCGGTCCGCTTGCTAAGACTAGACTTAATAACGTGTTGTGGTTTTTCTTTCCGATTCATTTTGACGGATGGCATTTGCTGGATGAAGCAGCAAATGGGACTTTTCTCCCTTCTCAAGAAGAGTTTAAAAAAAGCAAAACCCAAAACATGGAAAGAGAGGGAAAAAAACACAACACCTTTTTTTTTTTGGTTTTTGTTTTGGTTCTCGATGCTCCGGCTGTACACTTCACAGCGCCTCTCCTGCCATTCTGGGTAATTGTACAACCAACTCCTTGAAGCGGTGGAGACCAGGTGATGTGCAATGCCTGCTTTTATTTTGGGAGCCAAGGAGGCACCAGCGTGCCCACGCGAGACTAGGAAACTCCTATGACCGTCAAGTCGCATACCGTTGATAATGATTCCCTTGTAAATCGCTTTTGTTTTTAAAGGGTTTGCATTTCCCTTGTCATGTACATGAGGGTCCCGTTGGCGTCTTTTTCAGTCCACCCTCAAAACATTTGCCAGCTTCACTAGTATGATGTCTGTTTTAATTGCAGCGCCCTAACCCCCTCCCGTATACTTTGAAATCACGATTTTAAAGCCATGGTTTTAATATTTGTGTGTCTGTAAAATTATGTAGCGCAGGGCAAGGCCAGTCAGCAAGGCCCCTAGAGATGCTGCTCTGGTGTCTAAGCTGGGTTTTCTCCTCTGCAGGAAGGACGACTTGAACTAGCAGAGTAAAGCTTGTGAGCAGCTGAAGTGCAGGATTAAAGACTTTTGATACTTCCCTTATATTCAGTGTGGAAGCGTGCTGCCGTGCTCTTTTAGCCACTTCAGAAAGTTGTAACATGTGAAGAGACTTGCCTGAGAATTAGAATTAACTTTAGGTTTTGTTTTATTTGCATCTTGAAGACTCGCTATCTACAAAGCTTAGAAAAACAACCAACTACAGCAGTGAACCAGTGTTCACCTGTTTCTATGACTCACAGTTTCTTGTGGTTTTTATTTGTTTTGTTTTTAAAGAAAAACCTGTAATCTTTTTAAACAGATGACAGTGTACAATACAAATGTGGTAAAATGCCTATTAAATGAGTAACTTGTTAAATTTTCATGGCGTTGGGTTTTTTTCCAGCATCGCACTTATGAAAAATCATTTGAAACTCCCTCTAGTCGTCATCATCATCATCATCATCCATCTTGAGAAGGTGATTGATACCTAGGACCCATTGATGCCCATTGTCATTGGGACACTTGGCGCCATGTCCAAGAATTTTATAGAACACTTCAAGAAATAGCAGCTCCCTGCAACAACCCCAGCGTAACTGCAAAAAACTGCCCTACTCAGCACATGGTATATTTTAGGAATATAGTTGGTTGATGCCTAGGATGCTGGCAGCAACCCGTATCAGCCATTAGCACCAGTCAGTGGTATTTGTGACACATCTTTAAATGTTCAGTAGACTGGATTTAAATCTTACTTTATTTTATTGTCATTGTACCTATATACACAATAATACACCTACAACGAAATCCAGAAGTTTAATGAATACAAGTTTATAATAAATCCTATCTAAAGAGGTGAGAACTTAGTCAAGGGAGCCTCAGGAAGGGCTCCGGCATTTTCCTCATAGGATCAGTAGATTTGGGATTCTGGGTGATTGACGGAAGGCAGGGCCACCCCTTGCCTTCTCCGACCTAGAGGTGGTCATCACAGTGGAGAAAGCTGTCCACTTTCGGGAGCACATTGACTCCACTCGCAGGTCCAGTCCAGGTGGAAGCGTTGGGTGGGCAGAAGGCTTCTTGTTACCCTCCAAAAGGGGATTCTTGCGGGAGGGAACAGAAGTGGACTGCTACCCGGAGCAAGCCAGCAGAGACCATGGGGCACTGCCCCTCCCACCCCTTACTCTGGGTCCCAGGCAGAAGCAGCAAGGGAGGCCTTACAAAAGGTGCCACCAGGAGGGGCTAAGGTGCCATGCATTTACTAACATTTTACTCAACTTCTTGGCTCCCAAATGAAAGGGAGGTGGGGGGGGGGGGAGGTTTTATCAGCAGTCACCGATCAAGGCATCACAGCTCCTGGTCCTTAACTGGAGCAGCACACCCGGCTTAGAAAGGGGGGAGGAGGGCGTTTTAAAGTAAAAACGGGTGGAAAGAAACCCCGGGAGGGTCAAGCCACCCACTCCACCTCCTCCCCAAGGCGCCAGGCCAAGAGACCCGCAGCCCTTAAGCCACAGCGGCGTCGCCTGGCCGGCTAACCTAACTTGCCAAATCCAGCGGGAGGCGACCTTTTGCCCGGGAGGTTCCCCCGCCTGGCTGCGCACTCGGCCGGGCTGGAAGCGGACAGGGGAGCGGAGCCTGAGAATCGGGGGCTTCCCCGCGTATCGGCCCCTGCAGCCGCTCCGGCGGAGCCCCTTCCCCGATCCCCCGCCGGCTGCGCGGAGGAGCCCGGACGGCGCTGCCTGCCTGCTGCCCGCGAGGAGAGGCGGCCTCCGGCTAGCCGGGCTGCCCGCCGCCGCCTCCTCCCGCTGCTGCTACATCCAGAGGTGCCAAGGGGGCGGAGGCGAGGCGGCGCCCCCACCAGCCCGCCCAGGCTCGCCCAGCGGCTCGTAGCTCCGCACGGTACGGCAAGGGGGCCCCGGGAGGGAGAGGAGGAGGAGGAGGAGGAGGGAGGGAGGGAGCCAGGGCAGGGGGAGGCCAGGCGGAGACCCCCGCCCATTGCGTGGCCGAGCCCAGCGGCCCCTTCGGCCTCCTTGCAGTTCGGGGACGACGCTGGGAGCCGCGCCTCCCCTTCCCATCCCCGCAGGGCCCAGGGTTTTTTTTTGGGGGGGGGGGGGGAGTCTCCGCCACCCCTTGGCTCGGGCGCCCGGAACCTCCTGGCCTCGGCTCAGCCCAGCCGGACGGGGGCGAGAGGCGCCTCTGCTCGCCGGGAAGCGGCCGATGCGGGCCGGGAGGGGGGGACGAGGGGAAGGAGGGAGCCGCTGGCAGGCTCGGCGCGTGGATGGAGCCTGGCCAAGCCCGGGTGGGTGGGTAGGGGCGTCCCCAGAGGCTCACCAGGCTCCGCATCAGGGGGCTCCAAAGTTGGCAGCCTTCCCATTTGGGTGGGCTTCAACTCCCAGAATCCCCCAGGCAGCCCCCTTTTCTGCATCCCTAGAGCAACGGGCTTCAAGGGGTCAATCCAGCCAGGGTGGGTTTTACCCAGCTGGCTGGGGAATTCTGGGAATTGAAGGCCACCAGTTGCCCAATTTGGAGACCTCTATACTTTAATGGGACACAGTGGCTCAGTGGCTAAGACACTGAGCTTGTTGATCAGGAGCTCCCGTGGCTCGTCCCAGCTTCTGCCAACCTAGCAGTTCGAAAGCAGGTAAAAAATGTAAGTAGAAAAATAGGCACCACCTTTGGTGGGAAGGGAACAGCGTTCCGTGCGCCTTTGGCATTGAGCCATGCCGGCCACATGACCCCGGAGACGTCTCTTTGGCTTTGAAACGGATAAAAGCTCTGCCCCCTAGAGTCGGGAACGACTAGCACTATGCGCAAGGGGAACGTTTACCTTTATACTCTTAATAGATCCAGTGTTACCCACGTGACTTTGTTGCAGACCCGGTTCTCAAGAGATGTAAATTTGTGGCTGAATGTCATGAAATGAAAATAACTTCCCCTACAGAGGAAAAATGCCCCCAAAATTTGTTTTTCAAATGAGAAAAAGAGGAACTTTTTTCAGTATTAATAAAGAATTTTAAAAAGCTTGGCTTTTTAATGGTGGAAGGAGAGGCCTTTCACTTTAAAAAAGAAATACATGAATTTGAAATGCAGAAAATATAGAAGGAAGCTGGGCGATTATTTAAGGAGGTCCATAGAAATGATCTCCAACAGGATGTTAGCAGAAGTATGAAACAAGAGATGACAGAGGTTGACTTAAGGCCTGGAAAGTGTTGCCCAAAAGTGGAATCTTTTGTCATGTGTGGTTTTTGATAATGTGAGTTATGTTCAGACAAAACATACACAAAAAGGGGAAAATCCGGACGTTGAAGAAGACTGAAAGCATTAAAGAAAGAGAGAGAGATTTTAACTGAGGATAAGGGCTGGATGGACAGTTTTCTGGGAAGCAAGATGCCCCACCTCCAAATTACAGAAATATAAGGATCCTAAAAAAGTTGTGAAAGGTCTTAAAAAGAGGAGGAGGAGGGGGGATTGCAAGAAAAGTAGATCAACCTCTTGAGTTGGTTCCAGTGGAAGACAGGGAATAATTAACTAAGGCAGATTTTTCTTCGGTTGAGTTTCCTAGATGCTTTGGAGTGGACAAGTTGCGGTTAGCAAAGCTTGGTCAGCGAAATGGAGAGGTGGACTCACAAGAGAGGGGAGATGCCTCCTGGCCTTCGGCTCCAAAGTCCAAAATTGGGGGGGATTCTGGAAGGTGGAGGTGCCAGGCTGGGAAGGCAGCACAGGATAGTGAAGGGCCCTTACGTTGTGCGATTAACAGTTCGCTTGGGTTTGACAGAGAGTTGTGGCCTATTCAACAAATCATGGTTAAATCAGGAGGCAGCCTTCCCGGGTTAGCATTGTAGGAGTAGAGCAGATCTGCCTCTCTTCCCAGGTGGATGAAAGATGGCTAAGTGATAGTTTATGGGAAGCTAGGATTTCTCCACTGATTTGGTTGGCCAGATGACCCAAGAGTCTTCCTTGAAAGTGAAGTCCAGGATTCCCTGACAGGTGAAACTTTCATTATTTCATGCCTGGAAAGGTTCCTTTTTAGAATTTGGACGGGGTTAATCTTACAGCTTTCCAGGAAAACCAACCAACCAACCAGAATAGGAGTTGTTTAAAGATCTTAATGTTCTTTAAAACGTTTTAGAGACCTTGAGGTTCTCCTGCCTCAGCTATGCCCCCTCTTCTTCTTCTGTGGGGTCTAGGACACTCATTGGAGACCCCCGGAGTAGACAACGCAGCAACACTTATCTTCTGAGTTCAGCACCAGGTGTCAAGGGAGCCAGTGATTTTTGTAATCCACGATTAATGGTTTAGGATGGTTCTTGAACTCAAACCACTTTGGGTTTAATCAAGAAACCGGTATTACTTTCCTTTCTTGGAGCGGTCTATTTTAAGAGCTGGCTGCTATAAATAGGTGAAATCCTGATTTCCAAGGCTGAGCTCAGAATGGCTTTCTCTTTTACACAACCGTTACTATAAATTGTTCGACAGGATTGCGGATTGTGTAAGCGTGTAACCCTGAGCTGATGTTCCCACCCATCGGTTTAGCCCAACACGTTCAAGTCCAGGGTGAGGGAAGAGCAGGGTCCGCTGTAGACGAGCACGGTATGTGCGTTTTGTTTAGGGAGAAACACCGAGACGTTTCTTCACGTTTAAAAATATTTAAAAATAGACCGCTATCGTTTTGCAATAACCTTGAGCGTTTCAAGAGAATTCCTTGTTGTTTAAGTAAACCGCAGCGCTCTTCCCCCCCAGGCCCTGAAGGAGAGTGAGGCTGTTTGTTGCTAGACAATATTAAACGATAACCCCTTCTGGGCAGCAAATAGATAAGGAGGTTGTAAATCCTGATCAGATTAGGATTAGGCTGGAGATCTTTTGCATAGCCACACAAACCTGTTCTTCCAATTACCTGGAAGCTGTTTGTGAAGAGGGCCATAAACCAGCAATGGCTGGTATTTATTTGGCCACTATGGTACCATAAACAGAGCAGACATCCGTGCCAACGAATCCCCTCAACCGGAGCCCTGGCTGGTGGCATTCAAATCCGATTGCTTGCACTTTGGGCTAGTTTTAGCAAGTCCTCGCCCCTCCCGGTGGGTCTTCCTTCTACAGGAGCTGATGCCACCTCAGCCAAGGACAAGGAGAACTGTCCTAGCCATGGTTTGTACCCACAACAAACACAGGGAGGGGAGCGGTTGGCTAACACCCCCCCCACCCCACCCCGGTGGGCTTTCCCCTCCTCCACCCCTCTTTTATCAGCAGAAAAGATTGCGACAGAAGAGCCTCATGCAAAAGAAAGCAAACAGGAAACGTGGGGTTTTCTCTTCCTTTTGTTCTCCTTTGCCTCTCCTACCAGCCAGCCAAGGACTCTTTAGCACGGCAGGCAGCCTGTCTCCAGTGCGGGCTTTGGGGGGAGGGCGGGGGTCCTCTTGTTTTGCCTTGAGGTTCCTTGGCAGAAGAGAGGCAGGCTCAGCGGGCGGAGAGAAAGAGACGTCGGACAGGGTAAGAGCGAGACGATCTTGGGGCTGCTCCGAGGATCAAGGCTGGCTTCCTGCGTGGTGCTTGTGCATCGGCAATTCTCTTCTTCTTCAAGGTAGCCTTTTCGCCCTGCTGCCCTTATTTTATTTCTCCTCGCAGCGTCTCGTAGGAGAGATGGATTCCTTAACCCTCTCCTTTTAAAAAAATTTTTTTAATATAACTCCTGGGCTTTTGTCCACGCTGTGGGTGCCCTTCCTGGGAACAAGCGGATGCTTCCTTGAATGCTCCTAGTAGGAAAAACGATTGGAGAGTAGAGTAGTGAATTAGGGAAGTAGCAAATTTCCTGGTGATGATGATTTGCTAAAATTGTAGGTTATCTGGCCGTCAGGTGACTCTGGGTGGGTTTGTTTGAGTAGCGCCTGGGCTGTGGCTATCTTACTTTGAGTAGGGATCTGGACTCGGTCACCTAAATCGGAGCTCTCCAAACGTGACAACTTTAAGACTTGTGGGTTTCAACTCTCAGGATTGATTCCCCCTGCTGGCTGTGGAAGTCCACCAGCTTTAAAGTTGGCAAGTCCGGAGGCCCCTGGGAAAACCGATCACTTTAGCTGCACGATTCCGTTTTCCCCGTCTCTCTTTACCTGTCCATGAATGTCTCCTTAGGAAGGTGATTGACCGATCCTTGACTTAACCAAGATCTGCTTCTGCAGCTGTTCTCCAGGGGTGCGGTCCTATTGAGCGACCACCATGTCGATGTACCTGAAACACTTCACGGTGGTGGGAGACAACACTGCCCAGTGGAACAACGACTACAAGAAATGGGAGGAGGAAGAGACCGAAGAGGAAGGAGAAGGGAAGCCGCCAGAGGTCGCGGTTAAAGACGAATCGGCGCCCAGGCGCCCAACCTTCCGAGATGTGATGAAAAGGCTCTTCCAGTCCCACAAGTTCCAGGTAGGGATGCGGGAATCTTCAGGTGTCTTGTCACCCTGGGCTCTCTTATCTGAGTTCAGTGTCACACCAGCACAAGACGATACGGATAAACCTGGGTGCCACCTTGCCACTTGGTATGTTGGGTTGCTCCATTTGGTCTTAAATCATGGATTGTTGGTCCATCTTCACTTGTTTGGAATTGCACTGACAGTCATGTCCAAATCCCAGGTATGGTTTGTGCCACGTCTTTGGCCAAAACCGAAGAAATGACTTTCTGCTATAACTAGCAGTGTGAACTTAGCCAGTCCTGGTTTATTTAGCAAACGGTAGAAGTAAATCCTGGCATTCCGTGGTTCTGCGCACATTTTCGAGCACGTTTATCATGGTGGGGTGCTCTCTGCTCTCTGAGCTTGGTGGTTTTCTTGTAGTTGTTTCATTACCAAACTAGGTACCATCATCAGTGCTAGTAGAGAGTGGGGTTTGGTCTCATTTCATATGCTAGTGGTTTGCCCCATCAGTTTAGGTGGGAGTGGGTTTGCTAGTTCCTTGATGGGTCTCTTGTTTGCTGTGAGCTTGTTTGAGTTGGGTTACCTTCCCTGGTTTTCCAGTCAGATGGCCAATGCTTCAACCTGAACCACTTTTAAGATGTGCGGACTTCATGCTGGCTGAGGAACTCTGGGATTTTAAAGTGGCCAAGATTGAGAAGCACTGATTTTCACTCACTATTAATTTTTTTTCCAACCAATGTTTTGGGAAAAGAATGAAGAAATGCTCAAATGGGGGGGTCCCAATTGTCCTCCCCTTCCCCTGCACTTATGTGTTGGGCTGCAGTTATATTTGCTGCTAATGTACCATATTTTGCAGAGTATAAGACGCACCTTCCCCCCCTTAAAAAGTGTGGAAATGTTGGTGCGTCTTATACACCGAATGGCCCGTTCTCCACCCTTGTCACAAAAACGGGGGCATTTTTGCCTTCTTCCAGCCCTGCAAAGTGCTCCTGGGGGCTGGGGAAGGACAAAAACTTTTTTTTTCTTACTTACCTCTTCAAAATCCTGGTGCGTCTTATAGTCCGAAAAATACCGTTTACGGGAACCGACCCTCAACATCTGCTGATGGACTTGCAAGGACATTTTTATCATTTTTACCTGAATGCTTCCCCTTTTCCTCCCAGATCGTGGTGGTTTGCCTGGTGATCTTGGATGCTTTGCTGGTGCTGGGAGAGCTGCTTCTGGATCTGAAGATCATTCACCCAGACAAAGAGCACATCGCACCCAGGGTGAGAAAAACGGGTGGAGAGGAGAATCTCCGGGCAGGAGGTGCCTTACGATCATCCGGAAGGTTGTGGTGGGAACTGTGTCGGGGGCCTCTGTTTTGGAAAAAGCAAAAAGAGAGCAATTTTGAACCCTTCAGGCAAAGATAAGCGAGGCTCAAGGTTGACTCCCCTTTCCATTCTTCCGAGGTGGGCAAAATGAGGACCCAGGTAGTTGGGAGCAAGAGGCTGTGAGCCTGTTCCCAGTGCACGCATGCGCAGAGCTGCCAGAAGGCAAGAACAGTTAAGACAAAAGGGGCGACTGGGGAGTAAGGCTTGGAGATGATTGGCCCCCTCCCATAAGACATAAAAGAGGAGCAAACGGGCGTGGAAGCAACTTCCTTCGTTCTGGTCAGCTAATTGCCAATTTATCCTGAAAGACTTTGGCAGACTTCTGTCGGACTCTTTGCAAACTTTTAGTGACTTATTATGGGCTGTGAATGAACATAATTCACAGCTGTTGAAATAAAAAGAGGGTTTTTGGGACTAAGAGAGTGCTTTATATGGAAGCCTAGAAAAAAAATCCTAATAATATTTTTTTTAAAAGGTGAAGAGCAATTGTGTTTTGTGCCCTCTCCAAACTCCCCCGTTGTATCCTGGGCTGCTTTGTCACCTACCTGAGGCTCCTTCTGTGTTCCCCCAGGTCCTTCACTACCTGAGCCTTTCCATCCTCTCCCTCTTCCTGGTGGAAGTCAGCTTCAAGCTCTTCGCCTACCGCCTGGAGTTCTTCCACCACAAGTTCGAAGTCTTGGACGCCCTGGTGGTCGTCGTCTCCTTCATCCTGGACATCGTGGTCCTCTTCCACGAGCATCAGTTTGAAGCGCTCGGCCTGCTGATTCTGCTCAGGCTGTGGCGGGTGGCCAGGATCATCAACGGTACATCTTGAAAGCAGGACAGACGTGAAGGGCAACGATTGAAACGCTTGAGTGGGAGTTTTCTCTTCTTTTGGGGTTGGCCAAACTCTTGGCCCCCTGACCTAAAGACCGAGACTTTCGGACACTTCTTGGAAAAGCCTGAGGCTGGGTGTTCCCATCCCGTTTTTCTCTTTCTGATTTCTGCATTCTTCTCTCCTGTCTATCATATCCTGTCTCTCAAGACTGTCTTTACATAACCTCTCCTGCTTTGCCAAAGCCCATTGATTCAATGGGTGGACTTTCAGAACCCCCCCCAAGTAACAATAACAAAGAGTTGGGAGGGACCTTGGAGGTCTTCTAGTCCAGCCCATGCTCAAGCAGCAAACCCTAGACCATGTCAGACAAATGGCTGTCCAAACTCTTCTTTAAAATCTCTTTAAAACACCTATGACTCCTGAAGGCAACCTCTGTTCCACTGATCAATTGTTCCCACTGCCAGGAAATTTCCCCAGGGTTCTAGATTGGTTCTCTCCTCAATTAGCTTCCATCTTTATGAGAATTGATAAAAATACTGGAAAGTTTTGAGTTAGCCTCCAGGTTTGTCCCTGTTTATACAACCTGAGCCCTCCGTTCCCTTTTCTGTCACGGATTCCTAAGCGAGGATGTTTGCTGTAAATATGTTGGCAGTGCTCATTTTTAAGTGGCCGATAAGTTTTTGTGAACTGCTCTGACCTTCAATCCCATCTGCAGGAATAATCTTATCGGTGAAGACCCGCACGGAGCAGCACATCTCCAAGCTGAAGCAAGCCAATTCGCAGCTGAATGTCAAAGTCCAGCAGCTGGAAAGCAGCTGTGCAGAGAAGGTAAAGTTTTTAATGCCTTCAAGGGGATTGACCTGCATCCAGTGGGATTTCTGTGCTACTGGCCACTGGATTTATTCCAGTGTTAATGGCGCAGCTTTGACTTTGCTCTTACAAGAGCCCAGAACCCTTTGGGTTTGGGTTTTTTCCCTTCATGAAATATATAATGTAGCTGGGAACAAAGGAAAGGAAAAGAATCAATAGCGATAGCTGAGAAAATGCAGGTGTTTATTCAATGGTTAAGAGGCCATTGGCCATAGGTTTCCCTCAGAGCTTTTAAATTCCACTTTTTTCTTCTTTATCTGTTTATTCCCTCCCTCCCAAAAAAACAATAAATGGAAAAGGGCTGTTGATTAAAAAAAAGGTGCATCGAGGCCGGAGGGACACAGGAAATCACCTCACTTCTTTTTCTCCCAACAGGAAATAGAAATTGAAAGGCTGAACAATCTCTTGAAGCAACATGGGCTCCTCCACCAGGCCAAATAAGGTGCCTGACCTGGACCTACGGGGGCCAAACCTCTTCCTCGGATCCTGTTCCGGCCCTGAGAAAACGAGTTTTATGTTTACAGGGTGACCTTGTAAATAGATCCTTTGGCACATTTATCCTCACGAGGGCTGCTCTCCTTCGGAGCTGATGCCCTTCAGATAGAGTGGACGCTGCCTTCCGCCATCCTCCCAGTCCTGCTCGGAGGCGGGTTTGGTGGGAGGCCGCCCAGCTAGGGACTCGGCTGGCCTGGATCTCTCTTTTGGGGACCCGGCGTGGGTCGAACAGCTGCAGCCCTCTAAAATGAGCTCTGCCGATCTTCCTTGTATAGCTGTACAGTTTCGCAAGACTTAGGGAAATTGATAATAATGTAATAAATTCAAATCCATGCTTGGAAATGGCCTCTGGTCCTTCACGAGAGATGCCCTCGTAAGAGCCGGAAAGGGTTTCTTTGGGCACCAGGGCAGAATCCTCCTCCAACGTCCCTGTTTCAGAGTGTCATTTTTCCCCTTTTTCTCATGCCCTTTGAGCGTCTGGGATCCTGGCTCCATTAACGATGGCATCGTCAGTTCCTGAAGGCCCCCTGGGATACAGCAAGCCCAGTTCTCCAGTCAGGGGCCTGCCAAGTGCATGGACTCCACCTCCCAGCCTTTCCACCTGCGTGTTTCTCCTGCCCAGTAGCCCCTGGCAGAATCCGCACCCCGGTCCCTATTTGCTTCTGAACTAGCTGCAGCAGCAGATCTTCAACCAAACTCTGCCAAGGTCCCCCGTAATCCCAGCTGGGGGGGGGGGGGAATGTCGATGCTGGCAGAAGCAACCTTGGCCTCTGCTGACTTGGGGGCGACAACTGTTTCTCACTTCAGCCTGGCTCTGAAGAACGACCCCCCAGAACGAAGACTGCCTCTTCGGATCCTGTGCGTGTGTGTTTAAACAAAAGGGAAGAAAAAATCGAAGGGCAGGTGGGCCTCGATGGTGGGCCAAGCTTTGTATCCTGGCTGTGCAGGGGCAGAGATATCCACAAAGGAGACAGAGCTGAATATCTCCACGATGCTCTCGCTTCCTGGCTCGACCTGAGAGAGAGAGAGAGACCCCATCAGACCACCATTCCCCCCCCCCCCCAAAATGGGATCCAGACCAGTGTTTCTTAAGGTGTCTGGACTACAACGCCCAGAATTCTCCACCCAGCCATGCTGCCAGGCGCCGAGGTTGCCCGTGCAGAAGAGAATGCCAGTTTTACTGGGCAGATATCTTAACAGCCACCCACCCAACTGTCCCTTGCGATCACGGAATGAGTGCGCTAAAGTTAAAAATAAGCTCCCTGTGTTCTTCCATCCCCCGCTCCAACCTCCCTTTCCCAGAAGATCCCCACCCACCTTGGGCAAGGCAGCCGTTCTGACGGTCACTGTGACGCTCTCGATTTGAGCCTGGGGGTTCACCAAGGAGCCGTATTTAGTCCACTTCACCTGCACTTCAAAGGCCACGGGGACTTCACAGGTGGCCTGGAAGGGAGTCAGAAGTCACAAGGCCCGCTTTGCATGAGGGGAGGGGCCCTGCCCTGCCCCCCCCCCCCCCCGCCCTCCACCTAAGCAGGCAGGATGTCACCTACTGCATTTCGTCCTCTAAACAGGGCTTGGAGCCTTTTGAGTCAGCGGTGAGAAAGCTCATAAATTGCTAGGATAAGAATGAAAGCGGCACCCAAAGTGCTTGGGGACATTGGCAAATTCCCAGCATCTTTTTGTGCTGTTTCTCGAGCTTCTTTTTAACTTTGCACACATATTACAGGTTTATAGATTATCAGAGTTGGAAGGGACCCTTGTAGGTCATCTAGTCCAACCCCCCACCCAAGCAGGAGACCCTATGCTATTTCTGACAGATGGCCGTCCAATCTCTTCTTGAAAACCTCCAGGGATGAAGCTCCCACAACTTCTGTCCATGGGTTGATTGCTCTCACTGTCAGGAAATTTCTCCTTATTTTCAGGTTTTTTCCTTGTTTAGTTTCCGTCCATTATTCCTTCTTTGGCCTTTGGGTCCTTTGGAGAATAGCTTGACCCCCCTCCTCTCTGTGGCAGCCCTTCAAATATTGGAAGATGCTCTCCTGTCTCCCCTGGTCCTTCTCTTCCCTAGACCAGCCATGCCCAGTTCCTGCAACCGTTCATCCTATGTTTTAGCCTCCGGTCCCCTCATCATCCTGGTTGCTCTTCTCTGCCCTCTTTCTAGAGTCTCAGCATCTTTTTTTATAATGTGGTGACCAAAATTGGATGTGGTATTCTAGGTGTGGTCTTACTAAGGCTTTATAGAGTGGTATTAGTCCCTCTAATATTGTTTGGAGAACTATAGTCTAGAATTACAGAATTCTCACAATAGTTTGCAGAACCCAAAGGAAGTGACTGTTATGTAGCTAATTTGCACACACACCCTAATCATCTTGGGGTGGTGTTTCTCTTCCAGCACAGTTCTTGGGGAGAAGAAAACATCTGCCCAGAGGTTAGTCTGACTTCTTACCGGTTTGGTGGAATTGTAAGAGATTTGGACCCAGTCCGGTCTGTTCTGAGACAAGGAATCTCCAAAAGAGGCCACGTAGTCTGGGAAATTTTGGCCCTTCAGCACCCTTAGGATCTCGGGAGCCAGGAGCATACACTCGGCACTGTCGGGAATGCTTCAAGAGAAAAAATGTTCATCAGCAACCCTGTGTTGGATGCCTGTGTAATCCGATATCGTCTGCCTGTGGAACAGCTAAGTGTGAAACTAGGCTTGTGTTCTTTGGAAAGTTGGGATGAGGTTACCAATAACTCAGGAATAAGCAGAGGAAAAACAAAGAGAGGGCTCTTCCCCAATGGGGTGACTTCCAGAATAGGGCAGAGAAGCCCCTCCCCTCACCCGTCCACAAAAGCCCCCTGGCAATTCATGAGGATTTCGGGACCAGAAAGACCGGCTACCACACTGGGCAGAGGAGTTGTTGCATGTGGTGAACTGGCAGCAGAGTCGGACGGCGAGGAGGTTGGGGAGGAACACAGGCCAGCCCTGTGGGGTTGAGGGAAGCTAGGACGAGGGCTCCGCGTCAGAGGCAGAGAGGGAGCTAGGCAGCAGTGAGGCAGAAGAACAGCTGTAGCCTGTTCCCAGTGTGCGCATGTGTAGAGCTGCCAGAAGACAACTGAAAAAGCAGGGTCGACTTGGGAGTAATTGGCCCCTCCCAGAGGAAAAAAAGGAGGAGTGAAGGGGGGGGGGCTTTTGAGGAACCACTTTGTTCCTTCGGTCGCTTCAAGAATGGAAAGTTCTATTTGTGACTGTAGGAGACTCTGTGCCACGTTTTGCCTAGTTTTGCCTTGGAAACTAGTGATCTGACAGCTCTCCAAGCGAGATAAGGTTCGTGAGGATAAATATTCCTTGGAAAGACTATTTGCTAAGCCTTGCTGATTGGGAAGGAAAGGAATTCACATTTCGTGTAAATAAAAAGGGTTTTGCTGGGATCAAGACTCTGCTTCTTGCTTTTTAAGGGAGCCTGGGTGAGAACATTGCAATGAGTGCACCCATCCCTCTTCCCAGCACCCAGGTAAGGATGGGAGGCAACAGGTCAGAGCAACAGCCAGCTTATTTCTTACCGCACTTTGCATCCGGACATCATATCGTACCCAAACAGTACTGGGGTTCGGCTCCCTTCTGCCCGGAAACAGTCCTGGGCTGGGGTGCTTTTCATCATGGTCAGCTGGCTTCCTTCGTTCAGACTCTGAATGACCCCAGCGGTGAAGGCAGCGAGTGAAGGAAAAACAAAGGTTTTGGTGCTGCAGCAGCAGCTGGAATTGCGGGTGGTTTCTTTCATCGTGGATTCCTGAATTAGCCCCAATTAGTAGGATTTGCACAGTACGTACATCGGAGGTTGTGGCTTGCAAACCTGAGGGCAGAACTGGTACAAGAAGCGGCAGAATCGGCTCAAAGCACGGCCTGAGCCAATCTCCACAATGCCAGCTACGGGTAGTCCTCGACTTCCAAGGATTCATTTAGTGACGGTTCGAAGCTGCAATGGCCCTGAAAAAGGAGTCAATGATTGTTCCATGACTCTTGCAGCACTCGTTTTCCAGAAGAGTTTGGCTTAAATCAGGGATGTCCAAACTTGGGAACTTTAAGACTTGTGGACTTCAACTCCCAGAATTCTGGGAGTTGAAGTCCACAAGTCTTAAAGTTCCCAAGTTTGGACATCCCTGGCTTAAATAATGGCAAAAAGGATATCCAGTGGATCTGAATCCGGCTCTTATCGGTAACCCAACGAGATAACCTGGGCTTCCACTGAAAGGAACTGGCTGAGTATCTTGCTGTTAAAAAAAGTTAAAAAAAATGTAAATGTTGCAAATTATTGGTTTTTCATTCTTCGCAGGCTACAAATCACTTAGCATTGTAGGAACACCTTTATTAAGCAGCTGCTATTATTATTATTGTTGTTATTTACTTTATTCATTAAACATGAAACTCAGCTAACTGAACATTTAAATATGCATTACAAATACTATTGTTATTATTTCAGTGACCTGCGGTAGAGAAAAAGTGACTCAAACAAATCAGAGCTGAAATTGAAATATAAATCTTTTAAAACTTCCTCCTTCCTTTTGAGAAATACCTGTCTTCCAGTGTGAGGTCACCAGTGCCCTGGGGGAAATTCAACATTATTCATAAAACACAGCCTCATAATTTAGGAGTTACCTGTATGAAACGGATGGCAAACATCTGCTGCAGAAAAACGACGCTGGTATGAACTGTCCCCAGAACCAGTGAGATGGTTGCCCCCACGATTTCACCTGCCTCGGTGAAGGTCACGAGGTATCTGGCCTGAAAGGCAAGGGCGATTTACTTTGTTTGACTCAGGTGCTGCCCGACTCCAAATTTACTCTAGGTGGCTCACAACAGCTGGCTTTTGCAGGGCTTTTATAATCCTGTTATGGCCTGCCGGCAGAGCTGGCAGCCGATTCAGAGAGTGAGGAGGGTTGGGGAGGAACCTGGGCCAGTCCTGGAGTCTGGGGAAGGCTCTGAGGAGGGCTCTGTGTCGGAGGCAGAGAGGGGGCCAGGCCTGTCTGACAGTTATCAGCTGCCTTCAGAGTCGGACAGCTGTGAGGCAGAAGAACAGCTGGAGCCTGTTCCTAGTGTGCGCATGCGCAGAGTGGCCAGACAAAGAGAACAGCTAAGGAACAGGGGTCGACTTGGGGGTAGGGCCACAGGTGGATGGTGAATGGCCCCTCCCAGAGGAAACAAAAGAGGAGCGACAGGGGAGTGGAGCTTGCAGGAGGCCGTTCGTTCCCTTCATTGGTTCGTGACTCTCCGAGGCTCCTGGCCAAGTTCTGCAGAGATCGGCCTGGCAAGTTCTCCAAGGCAGATAAGTTTTCTCTGGGATTTAAGTGCAAACGTTTGCTGTCCCTGCACGAAAGAATTTGCCTACCTCAAGAACGACGTTGCTGCACGACTGATTATTTAACGCAGGGAGCAACACAGCATCTGCGTTTGCCAGGCGAGTGCGCAGCCCTTCTGGCGCCTGAATTGTGAGGGACTGGATGGTGACGTTAACCTGAAAAGATTCATAAGCATTTAACTTTTTAACTTTTCTTGGGAAAAGTTTTCTGTTCTGGAATCGGTGAACTGTTTTAAGGTAAATTTTTACTCCTTACGCACGGTAAGAAAAGTCTTAAGAAGATCATACATAGAGGCGGATTAGTTTCCATTTTCCCCCCAAAGGAAGCAAAGATAGCAGAGAAACACCAGCTGCCCTTCTCTCCTTGGCCCTGTGTCCAGATGCATCTTTTGGGCTGCTTCCAAGGAGAGAGAGTTTGCTTTGCAACCGTTTTAAAATTCACCCACCAAAATAGAGATGTCACCCGGAAAGACCCACCTAGCGATAACCGCCCCGTTATTTCTTAATTATAGTGGGAGAGTTGCCATTAAGTGCCATTAAGTACGATCTGCCTACAGATGCATTATAAGTGGCTCAAAGTGGGAATTAAAATTAAACTTACTGTTTGGCTGGAATTGGGTACCTAATGGGAATTAAAGAAGAAGGAGGAGTCACGTTTCAGGTGCAGCATTAACACGTATGGTACAAATGACAAACTGGATGACCTTGTGCTAACCTCTGGGCATCCGTGCCAGAAAGCTCTTTTGAATGAAAAATAAACCAGCGGTTCTGACTTCACACCCCACCCCTCCATTTGTGTTCGGTGCGTTCTGAAGGCTCCCAAAATAAGCGCTCACCGCCAAAATGCTAAAGTTGGTGTAAAACAGCATGCTGAGTTCGGGAAGTGCGGTGCATTCATCCATCTTCATCGCCGTGTTGCACTTTTCAGCCTGGGTCATTAAGAAGCCTGGGGAAAGCAGCAAAGGACGGGATTCAGAGGGAAATCTTCGCCTTGGGGAAGGGATGAAATCAAAAGCCCCAGAATGCCTGGCTTAGAGTGGGCTCCATCGCAGCAAGCTGCCTTTTCTAGAACTCTCTCTTCGTTTCTGTAATTCAGGCCCATATGTGCTCCCCCTTATTTACTTACAAAATATCCTAATATCTAAACATGTGCGTGAATACACCAAAGGAAGTTCAGATTAATTCAGAAGAGAAACCTGTGATAAAGGAAGCCTCAATGAAGATTGCCTCGTCCAAACTTCCCTGCAGCCCCATTTAGCTGAGGATGATGGCTGTGGTAGGAAGGACACTCTAACTGGGGGGCAACTGCTGTCCAGGGCTTTAGCTAGGGATACAGTGCAGGCATAGTTTATCTGCCTCCAGATCAGAAATCTTAAGCCCCAATCTCATGTTTGCATTTCATCCATATCCAATAAATTTGGGCCCTCCTTTCAAAGCTTCTACGGCAACTCTTAGAAACACAAACCCTTCAAAAAAAAATTGTGAAGCCAGACAAAACCCCTTCGGCAGAGCCATCGTGTTGGGTTTCTTTCAGGAAGGTAGGATGGGGCCTGTGGGAGACCCCGTTGTCTAGAAAAGCAGAGCAAAGCAGGGCATTTATACAGAGTGCCTGTCCCCAAACAACCACCCAGGAGTAGCTCCAGAAGGAAGAAGCTGTTCTCTGACCTGCAGGGTTGTCATGAGCACAGAGGGAAAAAAGTGGAGCAGGCAGCCTCAGAAATCCGTCGGTGGTTTGAATGAGATCCTTAAACTGTCAAAGGACAAGAAAAGGAACTTGGCTTTCCACCAGGAAGAAGATCCACAGTCCCCGTTCATCCCTGGGAAGCTTTTGCTCGGCCTTCTCCAGCCTTGGGGAAACTGCTTAAGGGTTAGATAGACACGTGAGGCATTTGTCCCCTGGACCAAAATCTAAAGGGGCTTCAAGAGATGGGAAGTGCAAAGAGGAGCTTTTTACTTTGTATCTGCTGGTGTCGTTTGCGCCAGTCTCACGCGGGGTCCCTGACTCTGCTTCCACCACGAGATCCTTTCCACTAGCAAAGCTGCCCCTGTCAAATTCTTGAAGGAGCCTGTCGAAATTCTCCAGAGTGGGTATCTCTGGAGCTTGGAAGGAGAGGGCAGCTTTATCTGCAAAAAGAAAAGAAAAAGGAAGTTTGAGAAGTGTAGTACGCCCCATTGCATCGGGGCATTTCAGAGCTAATTCCCTGAACATCCTGAGCATTGTGATTGCATGGGGGGGGGGGGGGGGGGAAGAACCTCGCTACTTGTTGTTCAACATCTTCATTGCTACCCATGGCTACCTTTCTCTCTTCAGAAATGAAAGGAAATACACTGGAACAATAAAGCTTCACCTTTTGGCTTGGCTCTTCAGGATGGGGGTAAACAATACAGGATTTATACTGATGTTGCAAGTCTTGGACATGATCAGGGAGGGGAAAGCCATTTTGTTTGAATTAAATATTTCATATGCTCTCCAAACTTGGTTGGCTGAGGAATTCTGGGAGATGAAGTCCACAAGTTGTAAAGTTGCCAAATTTGGAGAGCCTGCTCTAGATGGCTATTCACCTCAACAAGTGACTGTTTTTTCAACCACTGTTCAAGGACTATCCTATGCCATCAGTTTGCTTATCCTCAGAGTGACATGTTCACCGAGACTTTGGTTTGTTGTACTTACAGTTGGAGGTCTGAAGGCAGAACACAGAGGGATTGACTTTTTCGACTAGCTGAAATATCCTTTCTGGTGGCTGAACAGATTGATCTATGGAATAGAGGGCTTCTGGTTGTCTGCAGAAATGCCCATCACCTCTAGAGAAAAGAGAAAAGCTTGTCAAGGTTTTAAATCTTTTTTACATACAGGAATGCCTTAAATTTAAAGATTTAAAAAACCCTCTGAGATCAAACCACCGTGTGCAAATGGATTTGAAAAAAATATTTTAGACAAGGGGTCAAAGGTTAAGCCATGCCTTCCAGAAACCAATGCATGCAACTAACCTGTGCCTTTCTACTGATACTTCATTTCATAGATAAAAATTCATCTAGTAGTCAGCTTTCACCCTGACATGTCTAACTTCTCAAAATACTGAGTGGCACAGGGGCTAAATAAAAGCTGGGATTGAACCCTAGGGTGGCACAATTCTTGTTCCAAAGAGCTGTGGAATTTTTCTGCCAGGAGACACGCTGAGGTGTTGTGAGGGAAAAGAAAGCGGTTGGATAAATGAAGCCGGTGGTTTTGAATAGACCTGTGAAGAAGAGATGGCTCTGGAAAAAGGCTACAAAATCTATGTTGGGAGGCTGCAACAGGAAACTTGCTAGCATATTGATATTTAAATAGGACATCGCTACTCCACAAAGGTTTAATTTGGTTGTCAAATTCACAATGCATAAGAACACCAGAGGAGAAAGCAGCCGTGGAAAGGAGAGTGGGTAGGCTGCCAAAAAGGAAATGGCATACAGAACAAGTAACAATAAAGCAGGATGCAGGTTGCAATGGGTTATTAATAGTGCACCCAGTGTTCAAAAATGCACCCCTAAAAATATCTTGGTAGCCATAGAGGTATTTGTTCCAATATGGAGTAGACAAATACTTTTGGTTTTGAATCCAGAGACATTAAAGTGGGCACCGAAATGCAAGCAAGTGGCAATTCTGTTATGTAAAGTCCTAATGCGGAATTTAGCAAATGCAAAACATTTTATCTCGTGCTTTGCATTTTTTGACACTATTTAATTTGCGTAGTGTTCAAATAATCGAATTCCGCTATGTACCTAGCCGCCAAAAAACCTCTCTGCAAGCAAGACTCACGGGCTATGAAATGCTTTCTCCCCAGCACGCTGGTTTTTCACTTCGCAGGCACTGCAACTGGGAAAAGCTTTTAACGAAACCCCTCTGCCCTCTGCATTCTGCACCGGGACACTTTTATGTGGAGACTGTGCCACTTCAAAAGCTGCTTATTTGAACCAGATCCTATTTCCATTCTATTAATATACATTTTCCCCCCTTTAATCTCGAGGGACTTTGCCCCAGGGACTGCATCCCCCATTTGCTATTCTGATGTGGCAAGTTCAAACAGAGTGCACTCGAGATCTCTGCAGACACGTCCAAATGCACATTTGCGTCAGCCTGGAACAGGCGCACTTACGTGACAACAGGGACCGAACAGGCGGTAAAGAGGCTGAAATCCGCAGGCGTGCAAACAGGATCGCAACAACAGTTTACGTCACACTGATTCTCCAGCAGGTCACAGACGCAGAGCTCGGTCACTGAAAAATAGATTTGACAAAAATGGTAGTGAATAGTTAAGTAATAATAATAACAACCTTGAATGCAATTTCAAAACATCTGGAGCACCTCTTGAACATCATCAGCATTGACAAACTTCCATCGACCAATTGCAAAAGTCAAACTGTTTGACATCTGCGATGACATCTTAAGGCACCATCAAAAAACATCTGCATAGGTGGATAAAAATGCTGAATTCAGACCGAACATCTGGCTGACTGTGCGATGAACCATAGTTTATTAAATATGCATGGCCTCCCCTCACTGCCAGAAACAGTAAAAGTCATTTTGCATGAGCTATTTCAATGAACCGGGAAAAAAATTCAGCTCAAGATTTCTTTTCTTTTAGCCATTGTAGACAACCTGGGATTTACCAGTGAGAAAAACCATGGAAACAGGGCGGTAGATGCTCTGGTAATGCTCCAGACTTACAACTAAGTTTTCTTTTTCTTTTTCTATATATATATTTCTATACACATATATATAATATATATGTATGTATGTATATGTGTGTGTGTTACACCTAACGTGCACGCACACATACATACATACATACATACATACATACATACATACATACATATATAATTGTACTTCCATTGTTTATTTTTTATCCCTTTGCTATTGTTATCTTTACACATTTTTTAATCACTTTTCCGTTTTATTGTTACAAGCCGCCTAGTGTAGCCCCCATGGAAACAAAGATAGGCGGCAAATAAATGTAACGAATAAATAGAATCAATAAATGTCCAGGCTCCTTAGGCAGGCTTGCTTCCTATGGCCTAGGATGCTGGGAATTGTAGTCCCGCCTGTCACAGCTATGAAGGGACAGCCGGAGCCCCTCTCCTCTCGCCAGCTTCTTCCGCCTTTCGACCCGAGGCGCCGGCATGACTGCTCCTGTCCATGGAGGCTCCATCAGCCCCCATAGGACACCCACCCTTGGTCACGGGCGGCGGCCACGGGCCGACATGAGACGGCGTCTGGGGAGACGGGGGACGCGGGCTGGAAGCCTCGACGGGGCCCGCCGTCGTCATCGCCTGGCTGAGGGGCGAAAGAGGAGGGGGCTCTGTTGTTGTTGTTGTCGACCCCGCCTCGGTGTCTCCGCCCGGACTGGTGGCCGGCTTCGAAGGGGCTTCGCTCGTCGGGCCGGCCGTGGACGGGCAAAGCCCGGGTAGCAGCAAGAGAAAGAGAACGGCCCGCCTCAGGAGAAGCGGCGACGCCGGTCGCCTCATCCCGCCTGCTAGGCCGCAGAGGCCTAGGCCTCAGTTAGACGCCCGGTGCTGGTAACCATGGAGACGTGCAAGGTACGCTGGGAGCCTTCGGCGCTCTAGGAGGCGATGGGCGGATCCACCTCGCTCGAAGCATGTCGGGAAACGCGTTGCCAGGGAACGGCTTAAGGTTATAGCCCCTCCCAGCAGTACCATTTTTTTTTCTTGTTAGGAATTCTGGGACTTGTAGTCTCAGTAGGTTTTGCACCACTTCCCACAGTAATTCTGTTATTCTGTTGTCCAAGTGATAATGCCAGCTGCACTGGGGTATCAATTGTGCCACCTGGGCTTTGTGTTATTTAGTCGGGGGGGGGGGGACGGGACATGACGGGACTGTGAGAGGCTTCAGGGAGAATGGAGGAGCTACAGGCAGAGATAATTGTTTAAAAAACCAGTAACTGCTCACTCAAAAGGCTAAGTTGGATTGGAAACGCCAAGATCTAAAACATCTGCAAGAAAACAACCAAGCTCAGAGAGCACCAAGGACCCCACAGTTCTCCTCTCTGCAAACCCCATTCTTTCAGCACTGAAGATGTTACCCAGTTTGGTAATGAAAGGCCTGCAAGAAAACAACCAAATTGAAAGCACTCAAAAAGCACCCCTTAAAGTTGTGTTTTGGTTATTGGAAAATTTAATTAGCACCTGAGTGGCTTGCACCTGCTCTCTCTAAATAGCTCCCATCCTAATCAGCTTCAGAAAATTGTTAAAAACATAGCTATTCTCCCAAATCTTGGGATAGTCATTGTTGAGTTGTCCTGAATTGTTTTGGCTGGATGTCTGGCTTTCTTGCTTTTAAAACTCTAAGCTATCCAGACTCTTGTGCAGCCAGAGGCTTCTGCATTGTAAAATTAAATTAAATGTTCATCTGGTTATTAAATGAAAAAATTCCCTTTGTCTATCAAGGTCCCGGGGAGGGAGCGTTTAATATGCTTCTGTAGCTCCACCATTTCAACTGCAGAGGGAGTACGGTACCAGAAAGTTATTTTGACAGTCCTAAGAAAGCTAGAAAAATACCATGTTCCTGCAAAGGAACAAAACTAAACTTTTTTTTTTTTTAAAGTTTCAGCTTGTGTGCAAATGTCAAATTTTCCACGGCTGTCACATTTGCCACCAGGGTGAGCTGACTCACTCCTTACCCAAGCCAAGAATGGATGTATAATGAACCCGAAACTCCTCATTTGGGGAAAAAACCAAAAACCACATTTTTTGACCATGCATCCATCTTTGGCATTATTTATAAGGAACTATTTTTGCACATTTTACAGAAGTACACTTAACTGCTTTGTGTTTGGTCAAGTTTCACACACACACACACACACACACACATGCAGTTTCTCCTGTCATGAGCCTAATGACTAACAAGCTGAGTATGTGGTTATGTAAATCAGACTCAAACTTTCCAAAATCTCTCAAAATTAATGTGAAGCAACTCCTATGCACCTCTTATTATTAAGAAGAACAAATCCCCATGGAGCAGACAGTTCTTAATCAAGGATCTTCCATTCTTACTTCAGCCAAATATCTTCACCACCGGTATTTCCCCCCTCCCTGATTTCCAGATGTTGTTGGGTGACAAAATCACAAACTCTTTGACTTGAGATTAAAATGTAGATAAAGGACTGCTGACGGCTGTTGGCAATCACAGCCATATAAAAACCTTCACACCCAGAAGTATATTTTCTTGTAGGAAATGCTGCAGCAATATTTCTCAACCCTAGCAGGTTCTGGCTTTATGGACTTCATCTCCCAGAATTCCCCACTTCCTATGGAGACTGGGGAATTCTGGGAAGTACACCTCTTAAAGCTACACATTTTCTAGTAGAGTAGAGTAGGTTAGAATAGAATAAGAATCAATAGAATAGGAATATGAAAGAATAGAATAGAATGCAGTATAGAAGAGAATGCCGAATAGAATTGAATACAGGAGAGTAGAATATAGAAAATAATAGAGAATAGAATAGAATCAGAACAGAATAGAATAGAATTCTGTATTGGCAAAGTGCCATTGGACACACAAGGAATTTGCCTTTGGCACATATTTAATGTCTTTGGTGCAATTTGTCAAGCAAATTGACCTGAAATATTCTCAGATCCTCCCAAATTGTCACACGCACACACACACACACACACACACACACACACAAAGGAGCAAAGTGCATGTCTTTGGTGACGCTGCAGGAAGACAATCCTCCCTATTCAAAGTCCACATTGCCAGTTGGAAAACAACATTTTGCTTTGCAAAGAACGTTGCATGTCAGAGCTGCGCCGGACTTAAAAAAAAAAACCAAACACACACACACACACAATTTGATCGCTTGCAGTGGTACAGTGTGGTCCACAAGAAATTCGAAGCAGGCTGGGCTTGCCTTTGATTCAAGGTTTAAGGAAAAGGAAAAGGTGATTGAAGCCCCTACAAGGTTTCCCAACCTTGGCAATTGTGTGACGTGTGGACTTCAGCTCAATGGGTGCTGGGGAATTCTGGTTCTGGAGGTTCTGGAGAACCGGTAGTGGAAATTTTGAGTAGTTCAGAGAACCGGCAAATGCTACTTCTGGCTGGCTCCAGAGTGGGGACGGACTGGAGATTTTGCACTATCCTTCCCCTGCCACACCCACCAAGCCATGCCCACAGAACCTGTAGTAAAGAAAAAACCGAATTTCATTTTTCGATTGGGAGAAAAATGAGAGAAACCATTTATTTCGGATGAAGATAGTAAGATGAGTAATAGCAAACTCCTAGATTCTGTGCTTAGAAAAAGCTGTAAGTGAAAATGGTGCTGCTTATTATTATTAATATTATTATTATTATTATTATTACTACTACTACTTTGAATGGTTTGCAAATGAGGAACAGAGGGCGTTTTCAAACAGCCAACCCTTCCATCAGAGGAGAAAAGAATCCAGAAACCATTTGAGGGAAGCATGGCAATTAAGAGGAGCAGCTATTCAGGCTGAAGGAGAATATACAGAGATGGGGCCGATTAAAACACAGTGGCGGTTAGGAAAAGGGTGAGGCTTCCGGGGTAACTCCAGCTTGAAAGCAGCATGCCAAGGACAAGGAAGGCCACACCTGAATGGAAACCGAAGAAGGGTGGTGAAACCTCTCCTTGGCTAAGATTTTATCGACTTCCAGATGCTATTATATTTTGAAAACTGGGAAGAGGAGGAGGAGGAGGAGGAGGAGATGGGGAGGTTGGCACTTCAGCTCCCCGATTGCAAAATTGCTCTCCTGAATCGTCCATCCTGCCAAAAGAAATCCCATGGGGGTCAGGCGGGAGGGCCAACCCTGTAGGCTGTGTTTTGAGTCCGCGCTTAGGTTGAGCCTTGCTTCTTCCCAGGTGCCCAGTGGTGAGATGGGTAGAGGGCTAATCCTATCATGCCTTAAGCCCATCGCCCAGAAGCCGAAGGGGGAGATCTTTGTCATGTAGAATAGACCAGCTCAGCCCTTTTAGTGTCCCATTGACAAAGGCGGGGGTGGGGTGTGTGTGGAGGGCTATTAAGAGCGAGTCTGCTTTCTGCCTAAAAACGTGTTTCTCCATTTCTGACCCAGGGAAAATATAATATTCTGCTTTTTCCTTCCTTTCACCCCCAAATTTCGCCGCCAGAAAAATTCCCTCCCTATTTGCATAGGCAATTACGGAGATGACGCCATAATACTCCTTTGGAAAGACCCCCCCCCCCACTAGGGTGAAACCTCCCCCCCACCCCCCGCCCCTTTCCAAAGCACCCCCTCCCCCACCCGGAGACCCACTTTCACTTTTGCTCCCCGGGAAGCAGGCGAGCCGCTCCGGGGACCGCGCACGTGCTCCGCTTTCGGAAGAAAACATCACTTCCCGGCAAGCCTCGCGCCGCCCGAAGACGAGCCAAACGGTCTCTCCGGCCGCCGCGTGGCATGCCGGGGCCGGTAGTCCGAGACGGGCATTGGTCAGGCGCGGGGAGCGACACCGGAGCCGGGCGAATGGCGGCGCGGGCGCGGGCGGGGCACGGCGAACGAGGCCAATGAGAGCCGCGCGGGGCGTCGTCCTAGGGAGCCCGGATGCTGAGGCGCGCAGACGGGTCCCGGGCCGGCGCGGAGGCGGAGCTGACCTCGCTCCTCGTCTCTCTTTCTTCTCCCCCTGAGGAGCCGGTTGAGGCGGCGGCGGCTGAGGCGAAGCGAGGCGGGCGATGAGGGCCCTGAGCGCCTGAGGGAAAGAGAGAGCGAGAGCCTCTCCCTTCGTCCCCTCAGAGAGCGCGCGGCGCCTTCCCGTGAGGGGGCTTGGCGGGCCCCTCCCCCACTTTGGCGGGGGGGCTGGGGCGCCCCCGGGGCCTCGGAGGAGGAGGAGGGGGCTTCCCGCCGGAGGAGCAGGGGGGCGCCGCCATGGGGGCTTCGGCCCGGCCCTGAGGACCCCCGACCCCCCCTCTCCCCCCCCCCCCAAGAGGATGTTCTCGGTGCTGTCTTACGGGCGGCTGGTGGCCCGGGCCGTCCTGGGCGGCCTCTCGCAGACCGACTCCCGCGACTACAGCCTGGTGACGGCCAGCTGCGGCTTCGGCAAGGACTTCCGCAAGGGCATCCTGAAGAAGGGCATGTGCTACGGCGACGACGCCTGCTTCGTGGCCCGGCACCGCTCGGCCGATGTGCTGGGTAAGGGGGGGGGGGAAGGGGAAGGGAAGGTGTGTGTGTGTGGGTGTTCCCCTCTACCTCTTTTTTTCCTTTCCTTCTTTCCCTCCCTTCCTCTCTTTCTCTCTTCCCTTCCTTCACCTCGCCTTCCTCCATTCCCTCCTGTTGTCCTTCCTTCCTTCCCCTTTTCTTCCCTTCATCTCATCTCATTCTTCCTTCCTTCCTTCCTCCTCTTTCTCAGGTCATCCCATTTCTCTTTCCTTCCTCTTTCCCTTCCTTCACCCCATTCCTCCTTCCCCTTTCACTCCCTTCCTCTTTCTTTTTCCTTCTTTCGTTCCATTCCTTCCTTCTCTTTCTCTCTTGTCATCCCATTTTTCCTTCCCTCCCATCTCTCTCTCTCTCTCTCCCTTCCTTCCTTCCTTCTCCCTCCCTTCATCCCATTCCTCCTTCCCTCCCATCTCTCCCTCTCCTTCTTCCCTCTATCCCTCCCTCCCTCCCTTCCTGTGCTTCCTTCTTTCCCTCTCTCTCTCTCTCCTCTTATCCTTCCCCTCGTGCTCCTCTCCTTCCTCCCCTCGTGCACCGACTCCCAGCTTGGGAAAGAGCAGCCCCAGGTAGCAGTTGCTGGGCCGCCCGGATTGCATATCTAGAGGCGCTGGGAAGAGCCGGCCTAATTGCCCGTCAAGCCGCCTGCTGCTGCCGCCGCCTCCCTCACCTCCTGAGCTCATCCGGATGCCCAGCCGCAGCACCCTAAGCCCCCGGCTGGCAGCCTCCGAGCTAAGCCTGGCAATCCCCCGCTTGCTTTGCTCCTAGGCAGAGCGCTGGAGAGGTCACTGCCAGGGCCAACATGGGCTTCCGAGTCGGAAGCCACCGGCCGTTTTCTAAGTGGCGCTTTGCCTGTCTGGATTACTGTGTGTGTGTGTGTGTGGCTCTCCCTTAACCTTGAACTCAAAGCCGACCCTTTGGAGGCGAGTCTTCCCCACCTGGCGACCTTGCCGAGGGCAAAGGTGAAGTCACACCCGCATGACATTGGGTGGGGGGGGGTGCCAGAGGTCCGGCGTGGCTTGCTCCATCTGACCCACGGGGCCGATGGATAGTTCCACAGCAGCAGCGGCAGGATGAGAAAGCTGCAGCTCCCCTGCGAGGGGAGGGGGCTCTCCGTGCCCCTTCCAGGCACTTTTTGAATTCCAGGTTATGGTGTCAGCCATGGGGGCTTCGGGACGTGTGTATTTAACGGTGGTCGTTTCTCTTGTCTCCCAAATGTATTTGGTGAACGTCCCCAGGGTAGCCTTTACACAGGGAGTAAACCCTAAAGAAATGCGCCCACGGAGCTGAGCTCTTTGGAGCCAGGGCGCATGGAAGGGAAGGCGGCTGCTGCTGCTGCTGAAATGCCCTTGTGCAGCCCAGAGGAGCATCGGAGGAGAGCAAGGCTCCTGCAGCCCAAGGCTGCTTTGTCATTTTTGTGCTTTAATCCTCGTCTCCAGCTTTGGTTCCCGGAGGCCCAGGGAGACGGAGCTCCCCAGGTGCCCCAACCTGTGGCCTGGATTCTTTTCCTTCCTTCCGTTGAGAACGGAGAGTCGGATGTGGTGCCGCCAGCCCAGTCGTTCTGCAGAGGCGCATGGGCTGAGTGGGGAGGCGGGGAGCGAAAACTCTCGGCGGCGTGATTCATCCTGGCTCTGCACTGCGTTTGAGGGCTGCACCTCTGGGGCTCCCTCCCTCCCTCCCTCCCAGCCAGCCCACCTCCCCTAATGAATGGCGCTGCAGGGCCTGAGGCTTTATTTTTTATTTTATTTTATTCAATTTATATCCCGCCCTTCTCCAAAAGGACCCGAGGCTGCTAACAGCATCGCAGGCACCGGTTGGAGAGGGGATTCTGCTTTAAATCCCCCCTCCCCTTTGCAGGATTTTTGGCCCTGCAGATGCTTTGGGGAGGGGAGGGGCTGGACCTTGCAATCCAGCTGCATCAGAACAAGTGCAGGTAGTCCTCGACCTGCGGCTCTAAATTTCCGTCGCTAAGTGAGGCATTTGTGAACCGGGTTTTACGACCTTTCTCGCCAGGGCTGCTCAGTGAATCCCTACAGCTGATAAGCGAGCAACACGGTCGTTAAGTGAATCTGTCTTCCCCCGTTGACTTTGCTTGTCACGAAGGTCGCCCAAGGAGATCACGTGACACTGCAGCCGTCATAAGTATGAGTCAGTTGCGTCTGAATTTTGACCATGGGAATGCTGCAGTGGTTATAAGTGTGAAAAACAGCCCCTAATTTCAATGCTGTTGTAACTTTGGTCATTAAATGAACTTTTGTAAGTTGGAGGACTCCCTGTTAGATGGTTTGGGGGTGCCCTCTAGACCGTGGGGTTTTGTGGTGGATGTGAATGTGTGTCCCTACCTGCTTTTTAGCCAAGACTGAGTCCAGCACAGCCGGCCTCTAGAATCCAGAGTTGGGTGACTGGTGTGATATTGGTCCCTTGGGACCCCTCCCATCTCCCCACCCCCACACGGTCTCCCTTTCAGCCAGGAGGCGCTGCAGATGGAACTGGGTGGGTTGAGTCAAAGATGGACATTTCTTGATTCCAGCTCAAAACCTGCAATAAGGAAGCTTCGAGTTGCTGCTGTCACTTAAAGCACTTTGTATTTTTAATGGGTTATTTTGTGTGTATGTGTGGGGAGGGGTACCTCATAGCATCCTTCCCCCCCCTCCCCTTCTGCTTTCCCCCCAAGTGTCCTCGCCTGACCTCTTCCCTCCACCGCTCCGTGTTTTCCTATTTGAGATGTCTTTAATTTATGCTTCTCAAAGGCAACGGATGACACATCGCTTATTTTGGCACTCTGGACGGTTTGATCCTTTCTGAGTCTTTTTCGCCAAAAAGGCAGGAAACCTCCCCCCCGCCCCCCCACCAAAAACCAGGCCTCCTTATGCCTGCTCCTTTCTTCCATCTAGTTTCTCCCTCTTTCTCTCTCTCTCCCCATCCCTTTTGGTGGTAGGAGTGAAGCAAAAATGCCTTGGCTCTCTACTCGGAAACCCTCTCTTCGCCTGGAAAAGTCAAGGGAGCTGCTCCCAGGGGGAAAACCTGCATGGGACACCTGGAGCCGGCCCAGCTTCCAAGCCACGGCCTCATTTGACCGGCAGTTTAAAAAAAAAAAAAAGTACTCACAACTTTTGCCTGTTGCATAATCGGTGTGATCCAAAAAATGCACCGGTCAAGGAGCTTGCTCTCTTCACGAGGCTCAACTGTGAACCAAGAAGTCTTTCCCTGCTAAGGCCCAAAACTTTTTACTTGCAAAGTGCCCAGGTGTCCTCCAGACGCAAAGCCCTCAAATTCTCATCCAGGATTTTGGAAGGAGTGGCAGACTGTCTTTAGACAACCCATCACGATATATTTTTGTTGAGTTTCAAGCCTCCCTCGTAACATAGAAACATCTGTAATGGGCTGGCAGATGAAGCCATCCCGTAGGTACCTGGGGGAAATACGCCCTGTGTTTTATGTGTCACATTTACATATTGCTGACTCCACAAGGACTCCCACCTGTTTAAAATCTCCCATGCAAAATCAGAAATATATAAAAACATCTGTCTGCCTCCGCCTCTGCAATCCAGCAACCATCTTAGGTATGAAAACTTCTGTCCTGGAGGCCACAAGAGGGGCATCATCTCATTTTGAGGGAGACGTTATTCCAAAGGGGGACAGATTGAAGGCCCACAAGAATCCCCCTCCCCACATTTCATAAATGGGGGAAGACCCTCCACATCCCAACTTAAGACAAGCGAATTGGGTAGGAGTGTTTTACCCAAAGGAGGTGATACTCACTATACCGTACTTAGTCTGCCAAATAATTAAAAGCTTTGCAGATTAAAACCAGCACATCTTTGCCTGCATAATATCTTCATCCATATTTTGCAAATATCTGGATTTAGGAGCCGCATTTCTCAACTTTGGATTGTCAAAGGCGACAATCAGTTTTCGAGGTGAGGAACAGGAAACTAGTCAGAAGGGGGAACAGGAAAAATGCTTGTTCAACCTTATGACTGCATCGTTTTTTTTTCTTCATTTTAAAAAAACCCAACTCATTCCTGTCATCTCCAGGAACACATCTTTAAAACTGTGGAAGGTGAGGGGACAAAATTTCCCCCGAAGGTTAGAGTGAAGTTACGACGACAAGAGTGGACCAGGTCTGGCTGGTTTTCTCCCGAGCCTTATCTGCCCAGTTACATTCTAGGAGATCTGGTTTTTTTGTAAAAGAGAACTGCATGCCAGACCAGTTAGTAACCTTGGTCAGGTGAGCCCACTGGGAAAGATGACATGTTTTTGAGAAGACGGAGGGAGCACCTGATTCGTGAGAAGAGATAAGGAAGTTGTAAGCTTCTTCAGAGAATCCCGTTGCCCAAGAGCCGTCTCTCGTGTTAAATAATCAGAAACATTTAATTGAAGAACATTTCCTTCAGCCAGGGAGATGTCCTTTCGTGTTCCATCTGGGGCAGGGCTCCTCACCTTTGGCCCCTTTAACAACATGGGTGGACTTCCATTCCCAGAATTCCACAGCCAGCCATGGTATGCTGTGTTATGCTGGCTGGGGAATTCTGGCAATGGAAGTCCACCCATCTTATTAAAGGGGCCAAAGGTGAGAAATCTAAGGAGGCCTTGCCTTCCGAAACCCCTTCAGGAAGACAAAATTTAAGGGTCATACCTGCAAGCCATATTTTCTTTTTTGGATTTCAGCCCTGCCACCCTTTCTGCTGTGGGAAAATGGGAGGGAAGGGGACTATGTGGATTTGGGTGACATGCAGCCATAACAACATCCTTCTTAGAAAGCCAAGGTCATCTTGGTCTCTGCACCTGGCCGGATCTGGCCGGGAGGAATCAGTCTCCGTGGCAGTGGAAGATTGGACCCTGTGCTCCATGACATGAGGGGTGATGGAGGCTGTTTGTGTGTGCCTTTGAATTGTGTGTGCTCCCAAGTCAGCTGAAATAAGTCCCTGGACCTATTTGGATCCTGGGAGTGCCGGCCTCTGATAAGAAATGCCGGACGGTGACTTTGTCATTGAACCGAAACAGGACACAACCTCCTTGGGCACACCTCTGTTTCGAAGTCAGAGTGCCATTGTCTTTGCACACCTTCCAGGAAGCGCCTGTCCTTGGTTGCTTCAACCCTCCTGGCGGTGGAAGGACGTGCCCGGCCCATTAGTCTGCCTCGGCCCGAAATTGTGCCATCTCTCTCTCTCTCTCTCTCACACACACACACACACAATCTCATTGCCGGTTTCACCAGCGCAACCTTGCTTAATGAAAGGAAAAGGAAGGCTCTCTGTGATGCAATTGACTTTGCAAATCAGGAAGTCTCGTTTGAAGGACAGCCGGGCGACAGATGAAGGGATTATTTCCCTTGGCTGGAAGGCAGATCACCCGGGGAGGCCTTTCAACTTTGCCTCCCTTGTCAATTATCCAGCCGGGCCGACCTTGGCATTCGTGCCCGGCCTCCAATCTGCCTCTCTGATTTTTCCTTCCCCTCAAGAAATGGCAGGCCCTTCGCTTGACGGAGGCCTTGATTGACGGCTGGTGCCTAAACGGGGAGCAGTGAATCTTAGTAACCCTCTGCCATTTGAAGGCACCGTGGCTGCGTCTCGTGGAAAGGTCCTTTCTCTTCTTAGTCCTCAGAGCCTTTTTGCAAACAGGAATGAAAAGCTGGACCCAGTTGGGGGAGGGGGGGGGCGCTGGGAGCTTTCTGCCGATTCCCCATCGCCTCTCCCTCCCTCCTGGCCTTGGGTTGCTCAGCACTCTCCTCGTCCTCTGTAGCTGGCCACGTCACTAAAATCCACGTACGTAACATGCCACAGGCAGTAACTCCGGGGACCACGCAGGCTGCCTTCTCTGCAGATTGCAAAAACACGCGGAAAGGGACCGAAGGCAGGCAGCGGAAACACCCCCCCCTCCCCCCCAGCTCTCCTCTTGAGAAACCAGCCACTTCCCACACTCTCTCCTGTGGGCCTTCATAACTCCTCTGAGAGGCTTCGGGTCAGCCCAGAGGAAGAGCAGTGAGGACTCAGCTTGGCTTTTGAGTTCCAGGTTCAGCACACATATATTTAGAAAGGAAGGAAGGAGAGATGGGGAGGAAGGAGAGATGAGAGAAGGAAGGCAGGAGGTATGAGAAGGAAAGAGGGAAGGAGAGGAGAAGGAAGGAAGGCAGGAGAGATGAGAGAAGGAAAGAAGGAACGGTGAGAAGGAAAGAGGGAAGGAAGAATGAGCGAAGGCTGCCAGGCATTGCATTGCAATTCCCTTTTGTTCTGTCTGGCATAAAGAAAGGGTCTCCTTTGCTGATGCCAACACCAGAAAAAAACATACCAGAGAAGAAACCAACTTGAGCCAGCCACATGGGGGTCTATTTCGGGGGGTCGGTTTGATTGACGCTGGCCTCCTGCAACACTTTGGCAGGTGCCTGCCTGGCTCAGGCCACTGTCGGCTTGCATTGCCATTTCATCCAGGAACAGAGAGGGCAGTTTACCGCTTAGCAGGCTTCATTTTATGTAATAAATCAGTTTTAACTTTTTTGGCCCGCGATTAGTGGCTTTTTTGTTCCAGAGGAGATATGCCCTAAGCAGATTTCCTGATTAGTGACTCACGCAGCCTCATCCCGAGCGATGCTGTAGGATGAGCTTCATAACTGCGGTAAAAGGTTGTTTTTTTTTCTTTCATTCCCCTGTTAAATCAGTCAGCTGGCTTTTTCCAAAAACAGTAAATGCTGCCTTCTGCCTCCCCCTCCCCTCTCTGTCTGGTGGTTATTTCTTCTAAAGTATTGTCATTTTCTGGGACACACAATATCAGCTGATATCTGCTGCTGCTTTTCTTTTAACGTCGGTTTGGGGCTGAAATGGGGCAGGGTTTATTTCCTGCAGAGTTACTTCGAAATTACCCTTTGGGACCCGAACGCATTTCTCCCCTTATTCTGCATTTTCCTCAATGGGTGGCTATGTAGAAATGAGGATGTCTTGGTAGAAAACCCCCAGGAAAGGAGTCCAGGGGGCCTGTCCTTGGGTCCTGCTGCTTTCCCACTTCCGCAATCTGTACATCACTGCACGGTTCCCCCTTGGGGCTTTTGCAACAACCAAAACGGATGCTTCATTGTGGTGTTGGCTGGGGAATTCTGGGAACTAAAGTCCACCCATCGTAAAAGTCATATGGTTGAGAAACACTCTTGCATTCATAGAGTGATAACGCAGGGGAAGACCTTTTGAGGTCTTCTAGCCCAACCCCAAGCAATTCTTCTGCTTAATAGTTCTCCTTGTCAGGAAATTCCTCCTTAATTCCAGGTGGGACGTCCCTCTGAGGAGCTCCCACCCATTGCTTCTTGTCCTGCCCTTGGGGGCTAGGGAGAATAAATTGGCCTCCCCTTCTCCTGTTGGGGCAGGGGGCAGGGGTTGGACTAGATGACCTACAAGGTCTTTTCCAACTCTATTAATCTGTAAATCTTGTGACAGCCATTGGAAGGTGGCTATCATGTCTCCCCTAAGTCTCTCTTCTTTAAGCTAAAGTCACCTTTAGTGCCTTAAGCTAGTCCTTCTTGTGTGGCAGGGGGTCTCTAAGACTTGTGGACTTCAACTCCCAGAGTTCCCCAGCCACCGTTGAATTCTGGGAGTTGAAGTCCACAAGTCTTCAAAGTGGCTGAGTTTGGAGACCCTGCCATCAATTCAGAAAGCAACTAGAGAAAAGTCCCTTTATTCATTCAGCGCATGGCCCCTACAGAGGCCATGCAGGGAGTGATGTCCAGATCTAGTTCAAATTACCAGTGGTGATAAACCAGGAATAAACCACCAAGGACTGACTTTCCTTTCTCTCTCCCTGGCGAAGGGGTGGCAGACGGCGTCGGAGGCTGGCGAGACTACGGTGTGGACCCCTCTCAGTTCTCTGGGACCCTGATGCGCACTTGTGAACGTTTGGTCAAGGAAGGACGGTTTGTGCCCAGCCACCCGGTGGGCATCCTCACCACAAGCTACTGTGAGCTGCTGCAGCACAAAGCCCCCCTGCTCGGTAAGAGCCCCCTCCCCCCAGCTCCCTCTCCAGCAATGTTGTCCTGAAGCACAATTGCAGCCGCTCTGCGCATGCACACACTGGGAACAGGCTCCAGCTGTTCCTCTGCCTCACTGATGTCTGACTCCGAAGGCAGCTGAGAACCGTCAGACGACTCTGGCCCTCTCTCTGCCTCTGACACAGAGCCCTCCTCAGAGCCTTCCCCAGACTCCAGGACTGGCCCAGGTTCCTCCCCAACCCTCCTCACTCTCTGCATTGGCTGCCAGCTCCGCTGACCGCTGGTGGGCCACAACACACATGGCCCAATCTGGTCACAGCCCCAACCCCAGTAGCTTCCAGTCCACGCCTCCCCAGCGCCTGAGGAGACCGTCCTTTGGTTCCCAGGAGAAAGAATTTTATTTCGGCTACGAGTCCCCAGCTATCTCTGTCCGCCCCCCGCCACCCCCCCGCCCGTTCCCACAGCCCCAACCAGTGTGGCTGTGGCAGCCCTGAAGATGCTCCACAATGGCTTCAGGGCTCGACACCTGGCGCCTCTGCTTAACCTTTGATCTTGAGTACCCGGGAGCAGCCTGGCCGAGGAGATCGGGTGACCTTTTGCCCAGTGATGGCTCCCTTTGCTGCTCCTCACCTGACTCCAGGCTCCTCTGCCAAGAGCTCCCTCCCCCCCCCTCTCTCTTAATGTGGGCTATTTTTAAGTGCCCTCAGCTGACCCCAGGAAGTGGCATTGCCCTTGCTGCGACACGTCTCCCGGACAGCCCGAGGGACGGACCCTCGCTCTCCAGGGGGGCCATTCTCCAACGCCACCCTCTCCGTCTGGGGGCCCAGGCCCTCCTTGAGCCCTCACCCTGCCAAGGAAGGTCCCCTCAAGGGGGAAGCCTGCTCGGAGCTGCCCCCTCTCCCCCTCCACGAGGACCACCCAGGCCGCCCTTGGAAGGCATGCACGTTTGGCATAGAACAGAAGGGGAGAGCATTGGAAGGGGCTTTGGAGGTCTTCTAGTCCAACCCCCTGCTTAGGCAGGAAGCCCTATTCCAGTAACCGTTCTCTTCTTGCGTGCACGCTATTGCGGCCGTGTGTGTGTGCCCACATCGACAATGCAGTGTGCCCCCCCCTTCATTCATGCACGAAACACACCCACCCGTCCCAGCGTTTTCCAGTGCCGTTGTAACTTCGGGCGGTCACTAAATGAGAGGCTGTGGGCCAAGGACGGCCTCTACCAGCCAGCCAGGTAAAAGCAGCCAGACCGACGTTCCCTGCCAGGTGAATGTTTGACTCTCCTCCCTCCCTCCCTCCCTAGGGAGCAGCACGGCCTGCATCGTCGTCCTGGATCGGACCACTCGGCGCCTGCACACCGCCAACCTGGGCGATTCGGGCTTCTTGGTGGTCCGGGGGGGCCGCGTGGTGCACCGCTCCGACGAGCAGCAGCACTATTTCAATACTCCCTTCCAGCTCTCGATAGCCCCGCCCGAAGCCGAGGGAGTCGTCTTCAGCGACAGGTGAGGCCTTTTCCGGCCTTTGACTTTGCAAGCAGGGAGGGCCACCTGCCCTCAGGTGGGTCTGCAGGGAAGGTGGAGACCGGAGTGGAGTTGGCACTCCCAGGTGGTTCAGCGGCTGGTTTTTCTTTCCATTGGTGTTTTGGTTTTTTTGGGGGGGGCCTTCCGGTGATGGCAGATTTGGTTATTTGTGGCATGGGGAGGGACGCTTCCAATCAGTGTTTGTCAGTCCTGGGAGTTTTCAGATGGGGGGACTTCAACTTCAACTCCCAGAATTCCCCAGCCGGCTGGGCATTTCTGGCTGTTGAAGTCCACACACACCTTAAGGCTGCCTTGCTAGCTGGGGAATTCTGGGAGCTGAAGTCCACCCATTTGATAGCTCCCAAGGCTGACCAACGCTGATTGAAGTCGATCCGATGCGTTTGCTGGTGTCTTTGGAGAGCTCTGTTTTCAAGCAGGATCCCTCACCTCCTTTTCTGCAGCCGGTTATCAGTTGGCAGAGCTCATTCCTGGCAGCTCTTTTCACGCCCTCTCGCCCGGGCTGATGCTTCCCCTCCTCCGGCCACAACGGCCCAGGCAGTCTTTCCTCTCCTCCCCCCCCCCCCCCCAGGCGACCTGTTTGCAAAGCAAAACCTCCGCCTTGTGCTGTGAGGGGAAATATTGACACAGCCGTAGGGAGCCTGTGTGGTTTTACAACCTGGCTGCTTTGTACCCAGCGGACGTCCCTCAATTACAGGGAGGGGAGGGGAAGGAATGTGAGAGGAAAACATTCGAAGATGTTGAGGCTGCTGGGCTGCTGATGGAGGGGGGGGGGTGGAAATAGGTCAGCCTAACAGAGTCGGAAGGGACCTTGGAGGTCTTCTAGTCCAACCCTCCACTCAAGCAGGAGACCATCGGTCTGTCTGTCTCCATCCCTCTCTCTTCTCTCTCTCTCTCTCCATCTATTTGTCTGTCTTCATCCATCCATTTATCTTTCTCTCCCCATCTCTCTGTCTGTGTATCTGTCTCCATCTCTCTCTCTCTCTCTCCATCTATTTGTCTGTCTGCATCTATCTTTCTCTCTCTCCCTCTCTCTCTCTCTCTCTCCCTCTCTCTCTCTCTCTGTGTGTCTTCCTCCTCCCTCCTCTTTCTTCCTCCTCCTCCTCCTTCTCAGATTTTGGAAAAGGTTCTGTGGCTGCTTACATATTCCTGCAGTGAGGCAGCACCTCCTGAGAGCCAGGCAAGGCAGGCACATGACCGCCGCTTGTATTTCAGCCCCCTCGAAAGTTTCCAGCCGTCAACTCCCGCTTGGCAGGACCCCAAGCTCTTAACAGGGGAGCCTTGGGAAAGCACATTGTGTCCGGCTGGAGCCCCGGCTGCAAAAGGCCACCGAGATCCTCCACAGAACTGGAGCAAGGGGGGGGGGGGGAAATGGGAGAGCCTTTTGCGTTCCTTTTGGGGACCTTCATGGGGGTCTTTGGACAATGTTGGGCAAGCCCCCCCCCCCCCGGGTGCCTCAAGCCTCCCCCAGTGGCTCCGTCCAGCATCACCTCCATGCTTGTCTTTTTCTCTTTTTCCCAAAGTTTGGTTATTTTTATCCTTCAGACACACATTCACAAGTATACAAAATTTTATATCTAAAAATTAAAATATATAATTGGGACAGCTCCTCCTGCCACCCCATTCATCCACCTTATTTCACCCCAACCCTCCTTATTTTCTAATTTCTCCATCTTTTTTCCCCTTTAGTGCTTTCTTATTCTTTGCCTCTTTCCTCTGGCCATTTGGACCATAAATTCCATACTGAGCAATACTCAGATTCTTTTGTCTTTTATTTCTTGTGTGAGTCTGTCCATTTTAGCGCATTCTAATACTTATTTAGAAATCACATTTTACCCATTTCCTGGGTTCTGCCTTGATTAGACTGGAGACGTCAAGTGAGATCCTCACCCATTCATGTCATGGTTGTCCCAAAGGTGCTTTTCCAAGCTGTCTGCAGGGGCAATAGATCCTTCCGTTCCCCCACCATCCTGTCAGAGCTGAAGAAGCTTCCAGGATGAGAAGCGAAACGTCTTCAAAGAAAAACCATGAAAGTCCAGGTGCCCCCTGGAAAAAAAGCTCCTTTGGGACAACCAAGACCTGGACGGCTGAGAATCTCTACAAACTTTGAGCTATACAATTTGGGATGAAGACCCTTGGAATGGGGTGGGAGGAGGAATGGGTTTCCAGAGAAACAAAATGGCAGACTACAGGAACCATTTGCATCAGTCAGGTGACCCCGAGGACACAGATTAAAACCTCCAAGTGGCCTCAAAGACCCTCTCAAAGGATGCAAAGGGCCAGCTGTCTGCAAGGAGAATCAGTCCTTCCCTTCCCCACCCTCCAGTCAGAGCTGAAGAAGCTTCTTGGATGAGGAGAGAAACGTCTTCAAAGAAAAATCAGAAAGCCAAGGTGCCTCCTGAAAAAGGCGCCTTTGGGATTAGACGGGAGAAACGATGCGTGATCTGGCTGGCGCAGGGTGTAACCGTCTGTCTTCTACGGCTTGAAACCCCCGAGCGTTTCAACTCACCCTCTACTTCCTCGGTTTTCTCCCCAGCCCGGATGCTGCCGACAGCACCACCTTCGACGTTCAGCTGGGGGACATCATCCTGACGGCCACCGACGGCCTCTTCGACAACATGCCCGACTACATGATCCTCCAGGAGCTGAAGAAACTGAAGGTAAAGAGGAGACCGAGAACTTAAAAACGCACAGGCTTCTCTGACAGATAGCATTTCTCCAACCGCTGCCCTCTTGCCTTGCCGTTAAATGGCAGGAGGCAATTTGTGTGTGTGGGGGGGGGGGGCGCAAATCTTGGTGGCTTTGCCAAAATTTTCCTGGCCTTCTGCTTGGCAAGTCTGTGACCTTCTGGCCCGGGGTTCAGAGGTACAGCCGGGAGCCGAGTAAAAGTCGGGATAAAGTTTTATCCTTTAATCTGCTCTCGTGCGTCCCCTGTAATTCCCGAAGCAGATGGGCTGCCATCGGAGGGCTTAAAAATCTGGTGGTTTTTTCCCCCCAGAATCAGATCCACCCAAATTCGCAACCGTAGGAAGAGCGGGATTTGCCCTTGGTTTACTCGCCTTGCGAGAACCTCCAACTCCTGTGCCTTAGCGGGGCCTGTTCTGCCGCATGCTTGGCGCAGGTGAGACAGGTCAGCCCTCTGAACCTTCACACGGTTTTTCTCTTCCTCCCAGAACTCAAACTACGAAAGCATCCAGCAGACGGCCAGCAGCATTGCCGAGCAAGCGCACGAGCTGGCCTACGACCCAAATTACATGTCTCCCTTCGCACAGTTCGCGTGTGACAATGGACTGAATGTTAGAGGTAAGAGCGGCTGAGCCGCCAGAGGTCAACACTCCCGCCTGACTGGGTATTCTTCCAGGGGCTCCGGAAGGCCATGTTGGCTAGAATGCAGCTTGCAAGAAGTGTGCAGAATGAGACCAGTTGTTAATCTAATTTTGATCGGGCAGGCGTCTATGCGCAGGTGCATATTTTTATACCTGCCACCGTATCATACAGTTTTGTTTTTGTTTGTGTAGAGATTTGTCTCAGTTTCTTGGCAGCTTTGAACTGCTGAAGCTCTTCCCCAGGAATTTAGGGGAGGCTGTTGATACACCTTTGATCCCTTTTGGGGTTAAATTTCCTTTTCCCGGCGCTGTGCTTAGGGGCAGGATGGTTTAATTTTGCTCCTGCAGTTTTATAGCACCACGTCTTCAGCTGCAAGCTTAACAGTTGGAAGGGACCTTGGAGGTCTTCTAGTCCAGCCCCCTGCTCATGCAGGAGATCCTATGCCATTCCAGGCAAGTGGCTATCCAGTCTCTTCTTAAAAGCACCCGCAGCTTCTGAAGGCAAACTCTTTCACTGGTTAATTGTTCTCAGAAGTTTCTCCTTAGTTCTTGGTTGGTTCTCACCTTGATTCGGCTTCCATCCATTGCTTCTTGCCCTGCCCTCTGGTGCAGTAAGTTGGCTTCCTCTTTTTTGTGGTGGCCCCTGAAATTGTGGAAGGCTGCTATCATGTCCCGTCCCCCCCCAGTCCTTCTTTTCATTAAGGTAGACCTACCTAATTCCAGCAACCGTTCTTCATGTATTTTAGCCTCCAGCCCCCTAATCCTTTCTTGTTTGTTGCTCTTCTCTGCCCTCTTTTTAGAGTCTCGGCATCTTTTTATAATACTTTTAAAAACTTCTGCACCTCTTGCTTTTTAGGTGGGAAACCTGATGACATCACTGTCCTTCTCTCTATAGTAGCTGAATACACAGACTGAGCAGCTGTGACACTCAGCTTTTAAAGACTGGTATGTCTCCAGCTGTTCTCCGCTTCACACGTACTATTTTCCTGCGGGCAGGAAGTCTCTCTCTCTCTCTGTCTCTCTCTCTGCATCTGACCTCAGTGGCTACACACACCTTACGTCCATTGCCTGTTTTAAGATGCAGTCAAGACCCCTGGCCCAAAACCTCAGCCGGAGGATACCTGGGGACACCTCCAAGCAAGAAATGAAGAATTTTTCAATACTTGAAGCCTGTCTTTCAAAATTGACTCAGAGTTATCGCATAGAAAGCAGGGTGGTGGGGGAAGAAGGGGGGGGGCTGAAGAGGGAATAACCTTTACTTACGGCTCTGAAGAAAAGGAAGCAAACAAGGACGTCAAATTGGCTCTGTGTAGATTAAAACTAATTCTGTGGAGGGGGTCCTGTTTGTTTTGTTCCAAATCAGCAAACGGAGCCTCTGTGTGGTCCTGAGAAGGTATTGCTGGGGAGGGAGGGGGGAGCCCATTTCTCATCGTTGGAAGTTCCCTGCCTCCTGTCCCTGGCTTAACCTCTTGGAAAACGTTATGTTTGTAGCCGAATTCTCCACAGGCTTTCCAAGTGCAGCCTTCTCGTCTCTCCCTATACATTTCGACCCAGGCGACTTGAAGATGCGCCGGCTGGGGAATTCTGGGAGTTTGAAGCCCGCCCATCTTCAAGTCACCCCTGGATGAAAAAAATATCGGCCTGCACGGTATTAGCCAGGGGTCTTTGTCACTCAATTTTGAACGCACAACTCGTCTTGGATTGTGGGTGCGCATGTGTGAGGGAGCGTTTGTGAAGGTGCTAATCTGTTTATAACCAGTGGGATGTTGGCCTGTGGCAACACGGGGCCCCATTACGTAGCTGGATTTTTCTGCCCGATCCCCGCCGAACGCTTCTCTTCGGTGGCGGAGAAATCTCAAGATGTCTAGGGAGGCTGAGCACCGGTGGTAGGTTTGCGTCCAGGATTCCCCGAGAAAGTACATGTTTACAGGGCTCTAATTGCTAATTGGCAATATCGTAATAATTATTATTTTTCTGCATTGACACAGTCCAATTTCTCAGTAGCTGTAAGTTCCCCCACCCTGTTTTTCTAAAGCTTGTGTAAAGAAAAAAAAAACTGTTTTTATTTATACATAACACCTAGAGGTATGTATAAAAATCTCGGTCAGTTTTTCATAACTTTTTGTTGTTGGTGGTGTTTATTGCCGGTAGGAGAAACAAAAGCCCTTTTTGCAACCGAAAGCCATGCTTTTCTACAGCACGTTGGGTCACGTCGATGCTGAGTTGATAATCGTGGCGCGTAAAAGCAACCGTCCTTTTTTTTAAAAAAGAAAAGAAAGACTCACCAAAAAAGGGGGTGGTGGTTTTTTTTTTACTGCCAGGTTTATTCTCGCTAAAACTGTACGTTTTGAGGTTACCTCAGCCTGTTTTAAAACATTATTTTTGTTTGGTGGTTGTAACTATACATTTGCATAATTGTGTCCAGCTTTTATTTATAATTTTAACATGTACCGTGTACATGTGGCTCCTTTGGAGGCATCCTGCTTCTAACAGGCATTTCAATTGTGACGATAAGGGGCAAAATAATAATAATAATAATAATTCATTTTTTTAGAAGCTGTTCCGACCTGACTTTTCTTTTGAAGTCACCTTTTGGTTTTTCTTTTGTCCAGATTGCCTTAACAACGTAGCTTGACGAAACTGATCGGTTTTTGGGGGGTACGGATACAGGGTGGCATACAGTGAATGGATGAAAATTGCATCATATTTTTTAAAAAACGAATAATCCACGGCCCACTATAACGTTGTACAAACCATTTCAAGCCCCCTCCCCTCCGCCTGCCTCTGAACCAGCTGGGCCTAAGTACCTTGGGCTAGAAATTGCACATTGATAGGTCTTTATGCAGCCCCTTCCCGCTCCGTTGGAGGGGTGGGCCAGCTCTTAATTGGGAATTTGCGTCTCCCCGGGGCCATCTCTTATTTTGAGCAACCCCTGAGGAGCTACTGTCTCTTCCCCACTGTCCTGGGTCTCTTAGAGATCATCAAGCAGGGGTCACATTCTCGCTGCCGTCCCGTCAGCCTTTTTCTGCACCGGTCGGCTGACGATGGAGGGGAAGGTGCTTTAAAAGGCCGTTTTGCGGAACCTTGGCGACTTTTAAGACTTCAGCTCCCAGAATTCCCTTGCCAGCTGTGGGAGGATTCTGGGAGTGGAAGTACGCCTGTCTTGAAAGCCGCCAAGGCTGAGCAAGAAGTAGCGATGGGATTTGTAAGCCTCGGCGGCTTATCCTTGGGTTTTGTTTCATTTTAAAGCAATTTCTACTCTTAGCGGTATCTGCAAAGCCATTTGTTCCTTAGGGCCGTTTTTATTTTATGAAGCCATAGTCAAATTGAAGGTTTTTTTGAAAACTTGCATCCATTCCCCGCCCCCTCCCCTTTGGGACAACACCAAAGACACCCCCTCCCCTCCTGTTGAGTTGATAGCTTTGCCGGACGTCTGTTTCTTAAAAGCAATACTGTATTATAAACAAATTCTATCGCATGCCCCCCACCCTACCCCTGTCTCCTATTTTAAAGATGAGCCTTTAATCCTAACAGACCCCTTGATTTCTTCCCTAGGAACTTAAAAGCTGTCTGCGCACAAGAATTTTATTTTTTTACAAAAAAAGAGAGAGAGAAAACCATAAAGGGAAGGCCGAGAGCCTTCATGCCGACCCTCCCACGATCCGGGGGTTAGGAATGGGCACATTCCATTTTCCTCTCTGCTCTTAAAATTGGGGGGTACCTTGACGGAGGAGAGCCAGACCCCAGCCTGCTTTGGGGAGGGAGGGGGAATGGATGAGGAGCCACCACCCCCCCCCAATTCATTGGAGCAGCTCCAGGGTCCGTCTTCCGAAAATGCCCGCCGTTGGGTTTTCAGATGTAGGAGGGGGCTCTGCTGCTCTTATTGAGGGGGGGGGGCTTTCTTTGCTCAGGGTAAGGGTGGCAGCATCGCCAGTGGGACCCAGAGCTGCCTGGGAGAGAAGCAGACGCTGATTTCTCCAGGGTGGGGTGGGCGGGCGAAGGCTTTGCCAGCCCTCCCCTTCTCTGTAGCACCTCTGCCCTCTTAAGTCTGCTGCATGGCAGGGGGTCCCCTCCCCAAAAGCTGGGGATGGGGGCGTTGAACATCTTTGCCCGTCTCTTCCTTGAAGCAAGGAGGGTGGGTGGGCTTGGCAACCTCCTGGTTCCCCCCCCCCCTCTTAGGGGGCCCTCCGGATCCTGCTTGGTTTCCCCACCCGATCTCTCTTGCAAAGATCGAATAGGAAAACAAAGCCACTTGAAATCCGAAAGGGGATTTGTTAAAAAAAAACAAGTCCACGGTGGAAGCCGAGATAAGAATTCATGGGAACGGGCTTTCTCCTGCGGGAGAGCAGACTCGATCCAGACCTGGGTGGGTGGGTGGGTTGGTTGTTTTGGGGGGCGTTTTTATTTCGTTTTTTAAATTTTAATTTCCTTCTCCTGACGAGGATAGTGGATCTAATGAGGATGCTGGTTTTGTTTTTCCTTCTTGTTAAACGAGACTATCATGACCTGTAACTTACCTTAAAAAAAAAAGAGGAAATTTAAATTATGTGAATTGAATGTCTGGAGTATAATTTGTGCGAGAATAGTATCTGTAAATACATTTAAATGAACTGTAAAGTTATTTAATAAATATAGTATTTATACAACATGCGGGGGCTTCTTTGAATGGGGACTGTTGAGAAAAGATTGGGCTCGCTCTCTTGCAATTTTGCCTTTTTCCCTCCTCTATTTTCATCAGTGCTTCCCAAACTTGGCAGCTTGAAGATATGTGGACTTCGACTCCCAGAATTCCCCAGCCAGCTATGCTGGGAATTGAAGTCCAACACATCTTCAAGTCGCCACGGTTGAAAAATACAGATTTAAATCATCAGGCCTCAAAATGGCCCCTCTCCAACCCAAGAAAGAGCTATGCCAAGCATGTTTTCGGTTCGGTTTTATTGGACTGATATGCTGCCCTTCTGCCTTTTAATTTCTTTCACTAAGCAAATTCCTAGGAAAAAACACATTCCACTGCTCAAACAGGCAACACCAAGGGAATATATCTAACTTTCGTACAAGATCTGCTTGTTGTAATGTTCAGCCGATAATTCCCGGCAGGCCACGACCTTAGCAACAGCGAGGCCCTAAAATTAAAATCTTAAAAATCTTGTGTACCATGAGAAATTCACAGTGGAAGGAGCAAAGGAACACATGTCTTTCTCTCTCTCTCTCTCTCTCTCTCCAAAAAGAGCATTTTATAGACGTTTGGGTGAGTTTAATAAACGCCGCTAGAGAAATGCTTCTCTGTTTTCTGTTCCCGGTTTCACTTTGCTTTCAAAAGCCTCCTCCCTTCTCATTCTCCTTCGCTGGAGGAGACCTTAAAGAAGGAGGCCAGGAAGCAGCCATAGTGTGTGATTAATTGCCTTTTGTTAGGTTGCTGTGGGCAACTGCCAGCGTCACCCACAGCGATCATGCCGAATGGCTGTACACGCTCCTGGGATACACAGAATGCATCCTACGATGCTTTTTCAGTTAATTGTCATAGACTAACTCTGGTTAGTTCATTGTAGTTAATCTAAGTTAATTGTAATATACCAACTCTTGAAAACGGATCTCAAGTTTTCCTCACATTGAAGGAAGGAAGGTTGCTAAACATTATACACATCTAAGCCAAAAGGGGTTTTATTTTTATTTTTAACCCCATCCAACTAACTCGACAAAGTTACGACAATTTCCATAGGTTGAAGGTAAAACAACATTTGGCAGAAAACGGTTGGTTAAAATAGGCAGAAGCAGCCGCATCCATTCGGGGTGAAGTCGAACACCTAAAATAAGCCACAAAAAAAAAAGGCATTTTCCTGCAGGCCAAGCTGAGCTGCATGCCTGCTGCACCGACGGGCACGTCCTGCGGTTAAAACGTCGGCGAGAGCTGCCCGCGGGCGCACTCCTCTTCTGTGTCGCTCACCGCTGCCAAACTCTGGAGCAAACTGGCATCGCTTTGCTCATTGGGGGAAACTGCTCCGAAGAACAAGGAGTGGAACTGCAAAAGAAAAAGGAGCCATGCCTGGGATCTTGAGCCAGACCTAGAAAACTGCATGCCACAAAGTGGGGATCAAAGAACTGGATCACAATGAATCTCGGGGATGGTTTTTAATTGCCAGAAGCCAATTCTTTGTGTCTCTCTTCCATTTTCAGCCAATTCATTAGGATAAGAGAGACACCGGATCGAATTCACGGAGGCAATTTGATTCGTCTCCCACTGGCAGCTTCTACACTGTGAAAGCTAAGAGGCCCACAGCATAAAATGTGAAGCTTTCGTGTGTGTGTGTGTGTGTGTGTGTCTTTTTTTTTACCTTATTATAGTTAGGACCAGGTGGTTCCTCTTTTGTGAAGAAGCCCTTGGAGGGAGCCATGGGCACATTCCTCCTGCAACCGGCGACCTGTTGATTGCTTCTCTCTATGGCAGGGCCCCTAAAACGCCATAAAGATGGATTGGTGTTATGGTTTTCCCTTCCAGTGGCTGTTTTTAGAGGCATCACCCTGGAGTTTTGTTCTGGAGGGCAGACGTCTTCAAACGTGGCAACTTTAAGACTGGTGGACTTCCAACTCCCAGAATTCTCCAGCCAGCTAAGCTGGCTGGAGAATTCTGGGAGTTGGAAGTCCACCAGTCTTAAAGTTGTCAAGTTTGAGGATCTCTTTGAAGTCCACAAATCTTAAAGTTACCAAGTTACACGATTGTTTGACCGGACGAAAAAAAAGGTAATCTGCCTCAAAGGTCACCCTGAGGGACGTTTTCTCGTCTGCCTCCTGCGCTGGCATGTTGGCTGCCTGCAGAACACCAGGGATGCCTGAGATATTCTTCGGATGAGGACAAGAATATCTTTCTAGGAAGTTCGCTCCCGAGAACGTGACTTTTTCCCCTCCTCTCTCCATACTGAGAGGGAAAAAGAAAGACCCCTCATCTAAAATGAACTGTTTTACAAGAAAATAAGATTACCTGTTTTGGCTTTGCTCAAGGCATGTTGGTTTACTGGCCATTGTGCAGCTTTCAGTATCGGATAAAGTGGCCAAAACAAACAGGGCTTCTATTGCCGTATCCTCGAGGCTGAAGGCGACCGGCCTTGAAATGCAAAAAAATAATAAGTTGATGCTAAGAGAAAAAGGGGGTAGGAGCTGCATTCACACAGGGGCAGGTTTACACTCAGACAGATGCACAAATGGAATCCTTCCTTTAATTGCCTCCATGTTTCCTCTTTTCCCCAAATCCCGGACTAAAATATACCTTGCCAATCCATCTTAGCACGATATAACCATGTACCTTACTAGCCTTCAATTTTTCATTTGCCAATTGTGGGCCCCGAAATGCCAAAATAATGAAAGAAAGCTGCAAATTCTCGCCCCTTGCCAATAAAGGAGAATATTTGTAGCTTCTTTTACCCACTGCCCCTCTCTCTCCTCCCCTCCCCACAGGGCCTCCTTTTGCAACCTCTCCCCTCCTCCCTCTCTTTCCTGCTCCCCTATTTGCATATGCAAAACAGCCCCAGCCAGCTGCATGACCCAAGAAGATTCATATTCTGTTTTATAATCCTATCAGGGCTAGAATGGCTGCAGCCTTACCTGTCTGTCTAAAGGTTCTTAGAGGGAGGGGACGGCCTTAAAAGAGGCCCCTTTGTTTTTTCCAAAAGCCAGGAATTCCATTCTGATCAAGATCAATCACATGCCGGCTTATCTCCTTCTCAAAGGAATCCTTAACTTGGCTGCTTTGCTACAAAAGCAGAACTTTTCCATTTGCAATAGAAAATTTTCCCTTTGTTTAAACATGTCCTCAAAATCCGTTGAATCTGGGTTTCCCCCGCCTCTTAACCTCAAAATATCTAAGAACATCTGTCTTTCTATTGTAACGGTCTCTCTCTCTTGGCAAACAGGCACCCTATGATCATGGCAATAAACAGGATTGTGTTCCTTCCAGAAAAGTTCCACACCTTAATTGGGTGCTGTCATGCTATTAGTGTGCCTGCTTCTCCGTGTTATATATGGTTCTTGTACAGTGCATGTAGGGCAGGGGTCCCCAAACTTGACAACTTCAAGACTTGTCCACAAGTCTTAAAGTTGCCAGGTTTGAAGACCTCTGATGTAGGCTAATCCTTAGAAGTGTATCTTTCTATGCCGTGAATCTCATATAAACGCATTTGTTTACAAAATGCATCTCTTGCGGTAGTTTTAAATGTCTTCTCGCCAAGCTTTTGGAGTTATTAAACAAGGCCATAAAATATGGCACGGCTTTCTTGAAAGGATAAAGATCCACCTACTTTCCTGATACGTCAAAATGAACGCAGACTGGGACGCTGAGAGCTTCTGCAAACACCAGAAGACCCTAAAGATAAGTGAAAGAGGGGAATTAATTCAGCCCTCTTAAGGGGAGAGGAAGATAATGCATTCCAATGTTTGCTACCGCAGGGTTTATTACTGGATTTAAGGCGGGGGTGAAATCCAGCAGGTTCTGGAGAACCGGTAGCGGAAATTTTCAGTAGTTCGGAGAACCGGCAAATGCTACCTCTGGCTGGTCCCAGAGTGGGGAGGGAACGGGGCTTTTGCAGTATCCTTCCCCTGCCACACCCACTAAGCCACACCACGCCCACAGAACCGGTAGTAAAAAAAAATTGAATTTCACCACTGATTTAAGGGCTACCTGGAGACAATGGGTCAGCCATGGCTGCATATAAACTGCTGTGGTTCTCTGGGATGCTGAGCTTTGATACAAGAACAGCATCAAGAGAATATCTGAGTAGCATTTGCTCTGTTATCCTTCCTTTCCAAATGCTACAGCCCAAAGGAGAGCCTCTAGCAGATATTTATGAAGTACACACGACAATCAAAACAGTAGAATTAACCCTATTACCCGCAGTTCCTTAAGGCAAAACGTGACTTCCGAGTCTACCCCGACTTGAAAATATTCAAATTCATCAGGACTGAGATGAATTTCTGTATGCGTTGCTTTTGCAAATTCTGTCGAAATAAGAATGATGCGAGATTTAAATAAACGACTTTTAAAAAACCACAGGTTTGTTGAGAATTCTTCGAATGGTTAATAAGGTTTCGGGTTATTAGGTTTAGGTTTATTAGTTTTTTATACCGCCCTACTCCCAAAGGACTCAGGGCGGTGTACACCCAAAGTAAAACAGATATATAAAAGTTAAAAAACAGTTTTAAAAGTTTGAGCGGGGCTGGTGACTGTTTCCATCCCAAATATAGTAACAGGTGAGCCTTCAGCTACTACATGCCACAAAATAATATATCTGAAAATCAGTGCAAAATCATTCCAAATATCAGAAAAGAAAATACCACCACAGTTAAACTACAGATCCGATTGATACGCTGAATTTAGATGCCGAAATGGATGTGTATTTGACAGCTTCCTAACTATTAAATCTATCTATTTGTAGCAAGATTGCACACCATTGTCAGGGTAATTTTTAGTGTTTCTTTCATTCTGGCTACTGTTTATAAAAGAGTGAATACTAACAGTCTATTTCACTATTGTTTTTTTTTAAGGTTTTTCAGTTCTCTGCTTTTTGAAAAAATAAGTAGACACGATTTGATTGTATAACATGGCCAAATCTTACAGTAACTTCTTGCACTCAGGGATATTACAAATTCAAAATTGTATCTTTAATCCCACCATGGAAGCACAGTCCTCACCCATCTCATCCTCTATATAAGTCTTGAAGCAAACTTTCATTGGTGTTACACCTAAAGTTATTTCCTCTTGGTAGGTTGGAAAGTGGATCAGCATGTCAGACAGCTGCCTGAAATGGGACAAAACCCTGGATAATTAATTCAGGTTACAAATTGGACCACTCCTATTAAATTTTTTTCTCTCTGAATGAATAAAGCCGAGCTCCCGTCGGTGACCAACAACCATTTGCATTTCATTCGATAACCCACCATCAACCACAACAGAATAAGCAAATTGCTAATGTGACTGACAGATGTTACCTGGAGTGGACTTTCAGTACGTTGGTACACAAATGTTTTGCAAACACAGCTTGAAGAGGCTCACAGTCCTGGAAAGTCAAGCTGTGCGTTTTCACGACACCTGATGGGAAAAGGATACGGTTGGAAATCCAAGTCTCCCTGCAGACTACCCCAAACCAATGTGAAATGAATTGATCAGTGTATTTTTTTTTAAATTTGAACATGATTAAATAGGAAGTATGCTAATATTATCCCTGATGCTGTTACCTATTAGGGTCGTGAAACGTCTGCAAGAAAATAACCACGCCCAGAGAGCATCAAGGACCCCGAAGTCATTGTTCTCCTCCTCCTCCTCCTCTCTGCAAAACCCACTCCCTTTTAGCACTGATGCTGTTACCTAGTAGGGTCATGAAACCTCTGCAAGAAAGCTCAGAGAGCACCAAGGACCCTTCCTTTCAACCCTGGGCTACCAATATTCTCCTTTATCCAAAACATGTAAACCGGGGAGAAAGCCATCTGGGCTCAGAAGGTCAAAACAAAAATAATTCTCCAGAAGCAATGGCCTTGAGAGTTTCTCTGCATGAGCCCATCTTCTCCAAAGCCAGAAGTGATGGGTGCAGAAGCTTGCTGAATTTTGCAGCTGCCCTAGGAACTCACTTAAAAGAACCTTGATAACATGGTGCTTTAAAAAATAAAACACCACCTCTTCATATAGCAAAATCAATCATCTGCTTCTCATAACATCTGACTACCCAGCTCCCTGGCAGACCTGTGCTGATAAAAAGAGGCCATGTGTTGCTCTCTGCTGGACAACACACAACACAGTTTTAATTTTTTGAAAGGGCTAGGATATTTTTTTCCCTAGCAACATTCTTCCACAGCATGCAAAGTTATATTAAAAACATAATGCCACCTGATCTATCGGTAGCGTATTTAATAACCGTCACTGATGCAAATGCCATTTGTTGATTTAATCCCAGGGTGTTAAGCTGTAAGTGAGCCATGTTTGTAAGGGACCCCGTTTTTATCTCGAAAGCTTTTCAGAGGATTCAAATCCATCAACAATTTCATTTCACATGCTCTCTCCGGGCACTCAAATTTTTGAGGACAGTGGAGGGGCTTCCTTGGAAAATTCCACAGTGAAAATATCTCCCAACCCAAAGCCAAGGCAGGGAGGAGGTTTTTTTTAAAAAAATATCCTGACAGATAACATTTTTAATGTTGCCTTTCAGGTCATGTAAGACTGACAAGATCATGCACTTGCCGTGTCTGCAGAATAGCTTAAAAACAATATGGCAGTTGTTTACGTCTGTGTAAATGTTGCACTTTTCCACATTTCTTTCCAGTGTGTGCAAGCATCGAAACAAAGGCAGAACGGCCTGAAAGGAAAAAGTGTATTAATGCAGGGATTTCATGGGGAAAAATAATGACTGCAGAATCCTCTTGCAGTCAAAAAGCATTAAGCACAACTGTATGAATCAGCTTATGTCTTATTCGAAAATGATATCCCTTTTTCTCAAGTTTTACCAGCTGCAATAAATTCTTTTCCCCCCAAAGAAAAGTACTGACCAAGGGTATATTGGAGGTAAAGTATACATTTGATCATATATCTTTCTCTATGTATGTCACTAAACGGAACTGTGTTTTTGTAGCAATGAAGCAGCTTTTGATTCAATTGGTTGAAACTTACTTTGATTATTAATTTACATGCGAATTGAACAATCTCCCCATTCAGGCTCCGTTCAGAGGCATTTCCATAGGAATAATTTTGGAAGAACATGGATGAAAAGAAGACACAGGCATAGGCTGATCTGGAACTATTTACTGTCCTCAGGAAAAGCTGTGGAGAGGATAAAATAATGCATCTGTATTAATTGTATCGCTCCTAAATTAAAGGTAAAGTTCCCCCTTGCACATCTGTGCTAGGCATTCCCGACTCCAGGGGGCAGTGCTCATCTACGTTTCAAAGCCCAAGAGCCAGCGCTGTCCGAAGACGTCTCCGTGGTCATGTGGCCGGCATGACTCAATGCCGAAGGCGCACGGAACGCTGTCCCCTTCCCACCAAGGGTGATGCCTATTTTTCTACTTGCATTTTTTACCTGCTTTCGAACTGCTAGGTTGGCAGAAATTGGGACAAGTCACGGGAGCTCCCTCCATTACACGATGCTAGGGATTCAAACCGCTGAACTGCCAACCTTCTGATCGACAAGCTCAGTGTTTTAGCCACTGAACCACCGCGCCCCTTCCTAGCTTACAGATAAGCAAAAAATGCACAATATGGTAGCATTGAAAGGTGCTCGTTTGTGTCAACCTAATTTTTAACTACCCCAAAACCAGCTGCTATCTTGTGCTAGGAGTTTCCAGATGGTGAGAGGAAAAACACACTAGATTTTGCAATATGGGTCTCTTGTTACCTAGAAGAGTTAGGCTAGCACGTTTTACGCAAATATTGTGTGTTTGAATATCGCACGTGTCATTCTAGGCAACATTTAAGCACGGGTGAGGGATAGAAAACTGTTTTTGTGTGGTTGGTACAAAGGGTCTCACCCAAAGGAGGCTCTTCTGAGCAAAATGAGGTTTTTTCCCCTTAATTAACAACGGATGCTTGGGTAGCCCCACCCTGGCGTGACAACTGAGAGTGGATTTCTCTGGAAGCCATGACTCAGTTCCCAAGTTGTTTTCTCCGGGCTCCAGGATCTTACTCACTCCTTTTTCCTTGGGGTCAATCCAAAATTCATCGCTGATCCTCCCGATGGCATGCAGAGCCCTTCCAAACACTGCGGGGAAGATTCGGGAAGGGGCGTTAATAATGTTGCACGATGCAAACCCATTTTGGAAGGGGGCAAGAGGGCGACTTTCTCCCTGCGTTAACTGTATTGTTCCTAAGTTACAGATAAGCAGAAAAAAAATTAAATAAATGAACAATATGGTAAGATTGGCAGGTGGTTGTTTGCCTCAAGCTAACTCTTAGCCACCCCCAAATCAGCCGTTATCTTGGTTATACTGTGCTAGGATTTCCCAGATGGTGAGAGGAAAAAAACACTCCATTTTGCCATACCATTTGGGAGGGATGGCAGCCAAATTGTGCAAGGACCTTCCGATATATTCGGTTTATGGGCTGCAGGACAAGGAAGCCAAAGGGAGAAATGCCTGATTTCGATTGATTTCTGCACTCAAGTCCGCAGAAATTTTGCTCATTTCAATTGATCCCCTTTAAAAGAGATACCATCTAAATTCATTCCGTAATCGTGCAATAAAATGTGTCTTTTTCAAACACACACTTTGGTTAGCATTGCTATCCTTTGGGTTGCCCTTTATTCTGATTCTTACACTTAACCGAAAACATTTTAATCATTGCCAATTTTAATGCTTTGATATTTTGTGATTTTATGGGGCTGCTGCACCATACAGTAGCTTTGGTCAAGGAAATGGGCGTTATCAATCTGATAAATAAAAAAATCACACACGCAGAAATATACATACATGTCCATACACACACACACATATATACACATCATACATACATATACATATACATACACAAACACACATACATGCATGCATATATATATTCATATATATTCACACATAACATAACATACATACATACATACATGCATACATGCATATATACATTCATGGCTGAGAATTTGGATTTTGGGAAAAACTGGCAAGATTAAACTGCGTTTTTCCCCTTCTTAAAGCATTGAGGTGCTATACCTCTGACACGGGCGCCCCCAATGACACACTTCATCATGAAAAGATGAAAGAAAGAAAAACACGCGTGTCTGAAGAACGTCTGAAAAGTCCCCGCCTCAAGAAAACAAAAGCGGGAAATCTCGCCTGGAGGAAATATCGCGAGAACTCAGGCAGGCCGGCGAGTCCTTAGAGGTTGGGAACGATGGGAAAAGGGGCATTTCTTCGGTGGAGCCATCACTTCCGGCTCTTTGGCGACGCCGCCATGTGCGGGGCAGTCGACAAACTCCGCTCCGTTTAATCACTCTTTCCCCAGCAGCCCCGATTACAGTTCCCATCATCCGCCCTGTGGTGCTAAGTCCTTATTTCTTCCATCCCTTGCTGGGCTTCCACCCTCCACTCAGCGACCCAAAAGCGCCGCTCATGTAGGGTTGCAATGGAAGAACTCTACCAGCCCCGCCTGCTCAGCCTCCTACTGTAGTGGGCGCTTTCTGCCTCCTCTCGGCTTCCGTAGTCAGCACTTCCGGGCTTCTGGGCCGGGCTCACCGGAAGCGGTAGAAAAGCGGGGGGGAGGGGTCCGAAGGAGCGGCCAAGATGGTGAGTCGTTCTGTGAGGGGGGCGATGAGGGCCCCCCAAAAGGCCCCGGGGTTGGCCTGGAAGCCCAGCCTGGCTCTGTCCTGGCCGCGCTGACAGCCCGGGGACCTTCCATCTGCCTGGGACAACAACTCCCATCATCCCCACCCAGCTGGGAAGGTGGCAGTGGGGCTCTTGTTGTGGGGCGGGCGGAGGGAGTTGTCAATCTGGCCCCAGCCCCGAATTTAGACAGGCCGTAGATTGGTTGCATTGAATGAGGTGTCCCCCCCCCCCTCCGCCTTTCCTTCCCCCCTCCCCCCCAGGAGAAAACATTTAATTTTGGTCATTTTCTATAAATATTCTGCTTCTTAACTTTAAATTAAATGCTATTTTAAGAGAGAGAGAGAGGTGGGTGGGTAGAGAGGCAGATAGATGATGGTGGATGAGGAGGGAGAAAAGGGAGTAGGAAAAAGAGAAGGAGAAGGAGGAGAAAGAAGCAGGAGAAGAGGAAAAAGGAAAAAAAGAGGAGGAAGAAGCAGAAGCGGAAGGAGGGATGGAGGAGGGAGAGGTGAAGGAGAAGAAAGGACAAGGAGAAGGAGAAGAGGAAACAGGAGAAGGAGGAGAAAGGAGGGATGGTGGATGAGAGAAAGGAGGAGGATAGGAGAAGGGATGGCAGAGGAGGAGAGGGGTAGGAATAGGAGAAGGGGAAGGAAAAGATGGATGAGAAGAGAGAGAGAAAACGAATAAGAATAATAATTAAAACTTTAACCTCAAACTGTCTGGCATGGACCTCACCCCAGTCCCAAGAGGTCCGTCAAGGGGGTCTCCATAAATGCCCCAGAGTGCCTACCGTCCCCAATTCATTTGCATTTCTTTCTTTCGCTCATGTCCATGTTTATATTTATACCTGCTATCTTGTGCATGTTTGACAAACTGATAAATGCAAATAAATACAAATAGGTTAGATAGAGATTAGATAGAGATATTTACTTTTAAATATCTCCTAGGGGGAGTTTTAGCCCTTGGGTGCATCTGAGCTAATTCAGAAAAAAAACAAATTAAGCCAATTAGGGAAGAGCTTTGACCTTTGACCTCCAAGCCAATTACACCTTAATTTTGCATTCTGGAGCTTTGGGGTTCTGTGTGGCTGATTGGGCTCAGATTTGGCAGCAGCCTTCATTCATAGACGCCCTTTACAATTCTTTGCCATTTCAAAGTAACGCAGGTGGGATGCTCTATCGTTATCAAGTGAGCATCTCGGTAAGATTGAGCTCCAGGGGTTTCTCTCTGTCTTCTGCTTCACCTTCCTGGTAGTTCTGGTGATTTGCCTGCATGACAAACAGGCAGCCCTCGACTTACGACTACAATGGCGCACTGTTGCTAAGTGTGCCATTTCTTAAGTGAATTTTGCCCCATTTTACGTTACATTAGTAACACGGTTGTTATGTGAATCTGGTTTCCCTATTGACTTGGCTTGCCAGAAGGTCGCAAAAGGGGATCACGTGACCCCAGGATACTCCGACCACCGTAAATAGGAGTCAGTTGCCAAAAATCCCAACTTTGATCCTGTGAAGGTTATAAGTGTGAAAAACAGTCGTAAGTCCCATTTTTCAGCACCATTGTAACTTTGGACAGTCACTAAATGAACTGTTGTAAGTCAAGGGCTACCTCTAACTCACTTGCTTTCATGATAAGTAAGGCAACAGCTTAACTATTTTGATGGTGCTTGGCTAACCCTGGGAACTATTACGACCCACCTGTAAAATGAGCCACCGTGTAACATCCTAGCAGGAAATTCTCTGTGATGTTGAGAAGAAATGCTACTATTTATTTGTACAGCGCATTTTATCCGAGGAGGCATTTAGTTGCTCATTTTTATTGCTCAAGCTCTTGGTCGGATCGGCTCACGCTACATAAATGATAACAATATTTGGTATAAGGTAAGAACTGGTTAGCTTCAGGAAGGGCAGCTTGTGTTTATCTTTGCCGACACCCTTCTGGGAATATCAGAAAAGGGTGGAGTTGTAGTTTGGGGGCGTCAGGCCTTTGAGGATTTCCATCGGCAAACAAGATTGTTTTTATTTATGTATGTTTCAATGTTTAAGGGATTTTTATTAAAGCAAGAATTTTATAATCGAAATTATGGTTCTTTGCTCAGCGGTCGATCCTTACTGCTAACTACAACAGGAGTGACATTCTCAGCTTTTCCACAAAATTGACTTAAAATCCCAAATGGAGTGAAATGACAATCAAACAAGAGTCCAGGTTTTAGGAAATGTGGTTTAAGCTGATGTCTACAGCTATTTCATCGATATTCCAAGCCTTGGTTTTTCACTTGACAGCTATACGGAAAGCATGCATAAAGCATTTTCCATTATATTTATTTAGGATATTTTGGGTCATTTCTACCGCAACGCTTATCTACACAAAGAACTCTTTCCATTGCTAAAATGAGCAGAACCCACATTGAAACGTGCAGACCTGCTATTTTTACCAAATATTGTACCATGGGATTGTAAAATATGCGTGCAAGATTTTTGTGGCTGACTCTGCAAAATGGGAAACTGCTGGGAGAGTTGATTGGATAACCTGTTACTTGAATAAATCAGATTTGTTTGTTAACATTCCCTTTGCTAACCATTCAGATTTCATTGTGATTTTGCCTATTAATTTGGCTTTGAGATGTTTCCTTTTTCTGTTGCTTCCTTTTAATTTAACACTATTCATGTCTCACCCCTATTTTTTTCCATCCCCATCTCCACCCATGCTGCCCCACATCCTTTGCTCTTGTCTGCAATCAAACTCTTCATCCAATAAGGCTGGGCACAGAGTAAGTTGGTTCGTCTTGGCCTCTTGCTGACGGTGGTTGGTGGTAGGTGAGAACTCTTTTAGCGGCTTCCCAGGTGGCAGCATTCACAGGCCGTCGAAGTCAAACCTTTGCCTCGTTTCGATCCCTTTGCTTTAACTCATTCTTTTCCAGTCTGGTGTCTTCCAGCTCATTTCCAACTCATCTGGAGGGCACCACGTTGGCTGGGGAATTCTGGGAGTTGAAGTCCATAGTGCTTAAAGTTGCTGTGGTTGAGAAACATCGCCCTAGATCTGTGATGACGAATCTATGGAACGTGTGCCAAAGATGGCACACACAGCCCTCTCTGGGCATGTGCGCCGTCACCAGCTGGCGTTCCAGTTTCCGACACGCACATGTACACCAGCCAACTGGTCTTCGCAGGCACTGGAGAACCGGAAAACGGCCTGAAAAACAGCCAAAGCCAGGCTGTTTCCTGGGCCTTTTTCAGGCCTTTTTCCAGCTGTTTGGGGGGTGTTTTTGGCCCCCCAAAAACCAGCGTGAAAATGGCCAAAACCGACCAAAACCCAGGCTTGCGCGCACCAGCCAGCTGGTCTTTGGGCTTGCGGTGCGCCAGCATGCGCACATACACGCCCATTCCAATTTGGGCACTTGGTACTGAAAAGGTTCGCCATCACTGCCCTAGATCCTCAAGGCGCAATCTCTTTGCCCTTAATAAAATGAAGCATAGAGCCATGCGATGGGCAGGGGCCACCTTGCAAAGTCAGAAAGGATAATCCCTGCAACTGTCCACTTGCAATTGTCTCAAATTTTTACAGCCTGTTCATTCGAACGGGTTGCACGTGGGGAAAAATCTGGAGCAAGTTATATTTTAAATTTTTTAAAAAACATTCGGATTAAGTTGTTGTCGTCCTCGTGAATTTATCTGCAGCGAATCCAACATTATTGTTATTGTTTTTTAAATGAATGCACAATTGCAACGGGATTTGCAAAGCTGCTAGCTTCTATGTTTTTTACTTGTGATTTTATTGTTGCCTGTCCCGGAAGGGAGAAGGGCGGAATAGAAATGTAAACAATAAATAAATAAGTAAATAAATAAATAGAAGTTGGCAGTTTTGCCTTGATTTGAGGGGCCTTTCTTTCTCTCCCGTGCTGGAAATCCGGTTGATGCACGGCTAGAATCTTAACCGCCTCTTCTCTCTTGTCCTAAGTTGGTGTTAGTGTTGGGCGACCTTCAGATTCCTCACCGCTGTAACAGCCTCCCGGCTAAATTCAAAAAACTGCTGGTTCCGGGCAAAATCCAGCACATTCTTTGCACGGGGAACCTCTGCACGAAGGAGAGCTATGACTACCTCAAGACCTTGGCTGGAGACGTTCATGTCGTGAGGGGAGATTTCGATGAGGTAACGACGTTGGATGGGGCTGATGAAAATTGGGATTTCTGTCTGGGTAATTTATCAAGGTGGCTCAGTGACTAAGACGCTGAGATTGCCGATAAGAAAGGGGATTGATAGTTTGGCGGTTCGAATCCCCAGCGCCACGTAATGGAGGGAGCTCCCGTGACTTGTCCCAGCTTCTGTCAACCTAGCCATTCGAAAGCACGTAAAAAAATGCAAGTAGACAAATAGGAGCCCCCTTTGGTGGGAAGGGAACAGCGTCCCGTGCGTCTTCGGGCGTTGAGTCATGCCGGCCACATGACCACGGAGACGTCTTTAGACAGCGCTGGCTCTTTGGCTTTGAAAGGGAGATGAGCAGGGCCCCCTAGAGTCAGGAACAACTAGCACATGTGTGCGAAGGGAACCTTTACCTAATTTTTCAAGCTGTTCTCTCCCCCTGAGGGATAGCTGGCTGGGGAATTCTGGGAGTTGAAGTCCACCCATTTTCAAGTTCCAAGGTTGAGAAAGATTGCATTGCATGGAGCGAAGCCAGCTCATCGGTTCCACGTGAAAGCTTATTTCATTGCGGTTGAGCAGTCGAATTGTGCCAATCTGCCCCCCCCCCCCCATCTCCCTTTTCTTTGCCTCCTTTTTGGGGCGTCAGTGAATGAGGGATGTATCCGCCTGAACCACGTCCAAATATTATCTTGCTTCCCAGGACGTAAGAAACGCTTTCGGCCCCTTTCGTCCAGTTAATAGTTTCTGAATATTTATCTTCCCCTTGTCTTGATTCACTCACTTTTTCCATTTCGTTGCAAGGGACGGTGCCTGAAAATTCATTCCCCCCCCTGAGCCCCCCCCCCCCAAAGAGGACATTTTCCTCCGGAAGGGTTAAAAGAGGATATCGCTTTTTCTGCCAATCTCGTTTTCATGCTCTGCCTTCCCTTCCAGAACCTGAACTATCCCGAGCAGAAAGTGGTCACGGTGGGGCAGTTTAAGATCGGGCTCATCCACGGCCACCAAGTCATCCCCTGGGGCGACGTGGCCAGCCTCGCTCTCCTCCAGAGGCAGTTCGACGTCGACATCTTGATTTCGGGCCACACGCACAAGTTCGAGGCATTTGAACACGAGAACAAGTTCTACATCAACCCAGGGTCAGCCACGGGGGCCTACAACGCTTTGGAAAAGTAAGTCATACTTCTACGCATTATGTGTAGACTCCTCCCCCCTCCCCCTCCCCCCAGCCTCCTGACGCCCTCAGCAAAATAACGGGTTGTTTTTCTCGGTTCCTTTCGCAGCAACATCGTCCCTTCCTTTGTGCTGATGGACATCCAGGCCTCCACGGTGGTCACTTACGTCTATCAGCTGATTGGAGACGACGTGAAGGTGGAAAGAATCGAGTACAAGAAATGTTAAAAGCAAGTGGGCCTCCCCTTACTCCTTCCAGCCTTTTTTGCAATACGCACCCAACAGTCTGCAGTGTTTGCAGCCTTGTGAATTGACAAGGCGGCTTTTGTCGTGTGGCAGGCAACCAAGTTTACCGTCCCTGCCTTCTGACAACATCTGCCTTAGTTTAGCTTGGTTTTTTTTTCGCCTTCCCCTTTGGCCTCCCAAAATGGCTCCTGCTTGTAAATACTATTCAACGTGCGCAGCATAATTCTACCTGTTCATGTGAACTGTCTTAGAATAAATCTATTATTCAACTTCGATTTGATGAAGATCGTTATCCTTAAGGTTTATTTACGGCAACCTTTCAGATACGTTGGTCTTCGGCTTCCTTCATCCCTAAGCCGCTTGGCCCTGGAGAGCATGAATTTCAAGTGTGCAAGACAGACGTGTGTGCCTTAAATGTCCGTGAATGAGCAGGAAGAGCCGTGTCTTCACATATTTACTGATTTATCTTTATTTATTAAAACATAAGAAGATGCTTTGCCCCTCTCCTTACATGAAAACTTCCAGTAATTATCATACGGAACTATCAAAGGGATACAGAGCGAGTTTGCGGGATATAGTTTGTATAAACACCCACAAAAAGTGGAAACTGTGATAAAACTAGCATGTTGTCAGAGTTTGCAGAAAAATCAGATCCAAAAAGCACACACAGATATCTGATTCAGCTGGATTCATTAACATCTTTATATAAATATTAATGTAATACATATTCATGTATATAAAGAAGTTAATGAATCCAGCTGAATCAGTTATCTGTGTGCTTTCTGAATCTGATTTTTCTGCAACAAACTCTGACAACATGCTAGTTTTACCACAGTGAAGATAAATATACAGTACCAATGTAGGTTTTCTCCAACGTTGTAGTAGTTACAAGCAAACACAGGCAGCAGTACAACAGAGTAGTTTTCAGTTCAGAGTAGGCTAGTTTCCTTTTGCACCGTACACAGAGAAATGACACATTGATGACGTTAGTCTCAAGTAGAATTGAGGCTAAAATCTTAAAAGTTTTGTATGTACAGATGAGGTTATGAAGAAATACCATCGTCTTGGGGGAATTTACATCAGTTTATGCCAGCTCACTGAAGTACATCTGGAAGGAGATTAAAAAAATGACCAAGGTAAGATCCAAAGATCAGATTAAGTTTCTCTCAAAACTACATTATGTACATGATATACGTAAGTCCTTGACTTACGACCACAGTTGAGCCCAAAATTTCTGTTGCTAAGGGAGGCATCTGTTAAGTGAGCTTTGCCCCAGTTCACGACATTTCTTGCCTGCGGTTATTAAGCGAATCACTGCAGGTGTTTAGCTAGTAGCCCAGTTGTTAAGTGAATCTGACTTCCCCATTGATTTGCTAAAAAGGGCAGCCATCATCATAAGTACATGCCAGTGGCCAAGCATCTGAATTTTGATTGAAAATTAAAAATAACTTTGAAAAATAGTCATAATAAGTCACTTTTTCTGTGCCGTTGTAGCTTTGAACGGTCATTGAACGAACTGTTGTAAGGCAAGGAGTATCTATTATATTCATAACATTTTGTTCTGGGCAGAGAGCAAAGTGGAATTGAATTTTGAAACCCAGATCCTTTTCCTGGGGAAGGAAGCATTAATCCTTTACCGGAGGCTTCTCACGTGCTAAGAAAATAGTTCACCAATTCCTGAACTGGATGATGACCAGAGATGTGACTTGGCCTCAGAAATTTCAGCCCAGAGGAAGGTGCTTTTGGCAGAAAAACGGAATAGCACAATTTCCTATCCCCCCCCCCCTCCCCCAAATGGGCCTTTCAGGCTGATTTAAAACATAAAACTGAGTACCTTCACCACCTCGGAAGCCGTCCGTTCTGAAGGAAGAGACATTTCGGGCTTTTGAAGATATTCTGTTATTAGAGACGCTGCATCCTCCATCCTGCACAGCCACAAAAGAAGCAGGCGAGGGATTAGGGCAGGGGTCCCCAAACTTGACAACCTTAAGACTTGTGGACTCCAACTCCCAGAATTCTCCAGCTGTGCTGGTTGGAGAATTCTGGGAGTTGAACTCCACAAGTCTTACAAGTGGCCAAATTTGAAGACCTCTGGATTAGGGGGGGAGACCTCTTCGTTGTGTATATTGCAAGACACGTATGGCACAGAAGAGTCCTCTATTTCCCTTAAAGGACCGGACAGCTGAGCTTCCCAGGCAAAGGTGAATTAACTCGGCACGTACTAAACTGTAGGGCAGGGGTGTCCAAACTTGGGAACTTTAAGACTTGTGGACTTCAACTCCCAGAATTCCCCAGCCAGCATAGCTGAGTTGAAGTCCACAAGTCTTAAAGTTCCCAAGTTTGGACATCCCTGCTGTAGGGGGAAGACAGGAAGAGGGAATGTTGGGTCCACTTCCCTGGATTCCCGATGGAAAGGCGTGACATAAATTTAATTAAAAAAACTAGGGCTTAGAAAGCTCCCTCCGTTACACGGCACTAGGGGTTCAAACCACCGAACTGCTGACCTTTCTGATCGACAAGCTCGGCGCCTTAGCCACCACACCCCAAAAAACAAACAGAACCATCATAAATCCAGGAAACACACCCCTGTTGCTTACCTGTTCTTAGCTACCATTTTTTCAACCAAGCCCTTCACTTGGCCAGGATGTCTTTCTTGCAACTTTAATAACGGGAAATACTTGACATCCGCCAAGTCCTTGTGGACCTGGTGAAGGATGTGGTCCAGGATGGAACTCCTCACCTACAAAGCAGGGGGAAGGTTACTCTGGAAGACGAGCAGGTCAGCCCTGCCAGGTTGGCTTCAAACCCCCCCCCCCCCTCTTTGCCTACCTGTGAAGCCACAATGGCCGCCTCGCCCAGGCTCAGCTGCTCCTCCGTCTGCTGCAGTACCCGCTCGAGATCGGAGATGGACAGAAAGGCCTGTCGGGAGGTGAAAACAGAGTCACTTCTCTTCAAACAAGCGTGCGAAATCACGTCTCGTGATTTGCCCGAAATGCTTCGGATGTCTCCAACCTTTGCAACTTTAAGTCTGAAGGACTTCAGCTTTGCTGGCTGGAGAAGTCTGGGAGCTGAAGTCCTTCAGACTTAAAGTTGCAAAGGTTGGAGACCCCTACCACGAAGAGTGCCACGACTGTGGGAATTGCGATCACCGCGCATCGGGAGAGGCCCCGGGGTTGGCAGGATGGGCGCCTCCCCTCACCTGGATCTGCTGGGCTCTTTTCTCCTGTTGGGGAATCAGGACCAGGCATCCTAAAGCCAAAGCCATCAGGTCCAGCTGGGCGTATCGTTTTGCAATCCCAGTTAAATCCAGATCTGCCAAGACGGGACACCTTGTCGGGAGGCAGAAAAGGGTTCATGTTAGCCATAAAAAAAAATCACCTCGCCAAAGATCCGGATCTATAAGCTAAAAACTCAATTCTTTCGGTCCTTGTTTTCTGCTGTTTTGCCTTCTGCTTCCATATATTAACCACTCTTGTAGATAAAGAGTTGGCTGTCAGAGAACAGCTCCTCTTTTTGTTAAAAGGATAAAGGTTCCCCTCATACATGCATGTTAGTTGTTCCTGACTCTAGGGGGCGGGTGCTCATCTCCGTTTCAAAGCCCAAGAGCCAGCGCTGTCCGAAGACGTCTCCGTGGTCAGGTGGCCGGCATGACTCAACACCGAAGACGCACGGAACCCTGTTCCCTTCCCACCAAAGGTGGTCCCTAGTTTTCTACTTGCATTTTTAACCTGCTTTCGAACTGCTAGGTAGGCAGAAGCTGGGACAAGTCACGGGAGCTCACTCCATTACGCGGCGCTAGGGATTCAAACCGCTGAACTTCTGATTGACAAGCTCAGTGTCTTAGCCTCCGAGCCACCGTGTCCCTTTTTATTACTGATAAGAAAAAAACTATTCCCCCCACTCCTATGTTACATACACCTTTATACAGTTAAAAAAAATGTGTTCGTAGTGAAACAATCCATCCCATCATCTCATGTGGCCTAAAGAGCCTCTCTTCCCTCTTCCAAGTACTACAAATATTTTTCTATTTTGCTCTCCCGGTCTCACACACACACACACACACACACACACACACACACACACACCCTCCCTGGAATGTTCCTCTGCTTACATCAGAAGGATCTTGAAACTCCCGCAAAAGGCGTCTAGTTGATCGAGATTGGGTGGACCTAAAGCTTTAAAAAAACGACACACAAAGAGAAAAGATTTCTGCAGGTGAGAATTCACTCTAAGACGTTGCTGAATTTGTGCCATCGCTTCTAAAGCCTGGTTTTCCATATGATGGCATAAAGTAAAGGTACATCTGTGCCAGTCGTTCCTGACTCTAGGGGGCGGGTGCTCATCTCCGTTTCAAAGCCGAAGAGCCAGCGCTGTCCGAAGACGTCTCCGTGGTCATGTGGCTGGCATGACTCAACACCCGAAGGCGCACAGAACGCTGTTCCCTTCCCACCAAAGGTGGTCCCTATTTTTCTACTTGCTTTTTTACATGCTTTCGGACTGCTAGATTGGCAGAAGCTGGGACAAGTCACGGGAGCTCCCTCCGTTAGGCGACGCTGGGGATTCGATCTGCCAAACTGCCGACCTTTCTGATCGAAAAGCTCAGCATCTTAGCCACCATATGATGGCATGAAGGTAACCCAAAAAAAACCCTGAAACACTCACCAGAAAGCATTGGGGCCAGAATGACACACTGCCAGGCTCGGCTGTAATTTGAAATCTAAAGATAAAGTTTAAAAGCATCTTAAAATTCCAGAGAGAACAAAACCGAACCCATCAGTCAATTGTGAAACACAAAACCCCTTTTCCGTTGGTGAATTGATGATTATTTCACTAACGTAAGAGGTCAGAAAGACTTTGTGCTCGACATGGTAGAAATGAAATACGCACCGTCCACAAGGAATAAATGCCTGAGATCTCCACTAAAACTTTCCTCAAACAATGGACCTGAAATGCAATCGAGTGAAATACATGAATAGCATCTTATTGAACACAACGACAAAAAAGCTTACGTTTTTTTATAATATTTGGTCAAGAGTGGAGGAGGGTGGACTCACTCAGCAGGTCGAAGATTAACCGAGGTTTGATTTCCCCAGTCCTACAGGTAAAACTCCCTAACCTTCAATCGGTAAAAGAACTTGGAGCTGGTAACTTTGCTGTTTGAAAATAACAACAGTTATTCTGTCTCTCATTTCTATTTTCCTACTTCCGAACGGCTAGGTTGGCAGAAGCTGGGAGAAGTCATGGGAGCTCCCTCCATTAGGCAGTACTGGGGATTCGAACCACCAAACTGCCGACCTTTCTGACCGACAAAAGCTCAGCGTCTTAGCCACAACACCTCTGCAGGCAGACTTTTTTCATCCTGCAGTACTATGCAGTGGAGGACTTGGTATTTCTTAGCGCTCCATCATTCGTCCCAGGTTGGGGGGGGGGGAGAAATGGGATGGGGGGGGGGGCAGGGAACGCAGAAAATGAAAGGGCCTTACCATTTTGAACCCCATTAATTTCTGCAGCAAACCGGTCCAGAGCACAGGGTCATGCACTCTGTATTGCAAGGAGAGTTCGGCCACCAGCTTGACTGCCTGAAAGTGGAAGCGTTTGTGGGGAAGCGCAGGATTGAAAGGCCATTCTGCACCCCGACCTCCGCAATTCTAAGCTCTGTAGCCTTCCAACTCCCAGGGTTCCCCAGCCGGCCTCACCTTGGGCTCGTGGCTGTGGTTCTTCCACAGGCCTTTGATCATGCCCTCCTTCGGTGCCCTGTGGAAGGATTCGTAGGTGTAAGGAATATTCAGGGCTTCCAGCTGGGCCAGGTAAGTGAAGCATTTCACGAAGTTCCTGTTAGGGAGCAGAAAAAGAGAACGTCGTAGGTGTGGTGAGAGAGGAATTATGATACTCGTTCAGCTTTGCCAGGGAATGTAAAACGGAGGACTCTCTTGATTTCTGCAGAGGGACGGAAGAGAGGAGGAAGAGAGAAGCAGGGAAAAGTTACAAGCAGCCGCATGATCGTAGAAGTTGAACCAAGGTAGGGAAGGTCCAGAATTAACTGTAGAAGTTGAACCGAGGTACAGTGTCGGGTAATGAGGATTTAATAGCTGCCAGCTGATGTAAGGTTGCAAGCTGTAATCTGTAAGCCAATGCAATGAAGATGATGCAGGGTCTGATGAGGAGCACCAGGGACGCATTCAGGGAAAGATACTCTGCCACATTTAAACAGGTCATAAATTCCCTTTAAGACAGTTTAAGGAACTCCGTTACTTAGGTTCTAAGGCTACGTAGAGTTAGAACCAATTAGAATTCACGCCAAAAGTTCGTTGGGCACCTACTCAATGCTTCCACTGCCACCCCTACCCCTCAGATGACAACTGAATTCCCATTTAGTACCTGAGCCCAGCCTAAGAGGAGTTTTTTGTGTGGAAATGCTACCAGGGTGGACTTGATTTAAATCAAGACGATTTAAATCAGAATTTTTAAAGAGCAACTGTCATCTCCGTCCCGCAAAGGCTCTTCGGCTGTGGACTCACTGAGAGTTCCATTACTGCAGCATCGGCAGCCTCCTTCATGCTACGTCACTAAGCTCCATTTCATGCTGAACGAACTAAATCAAGGGTCCTCAACCTTTGCAACTTTTAAGTCTGAAGGACTTCAGCTCCCAGACCTCTCCAGCCAGCTTTGCTATGTGGGTATATACATAATAAGCTTTGTTGGCTGGAGAAGTCTGGCAGCTGAAGTCCTTCAGACTTAAAGTTGCAAAGGTTGGAGACCCCTGAACTAAATTATGAAAGTATCTCAAAAAGGAAACTCTCTTTGGATAGATTTTTACTCCCAAAGCAGTTTACAGTAATCCCTCGTTTTCCGCGGCTTGGTTTTCCGCGGATTCAGTGCTTCGCGGATTTGTAAAAAATACACACACAAAAATGCATTGGTAGGAGGCAAGCGCCCCCTAGTGGTTGCTTTAAACATGTCCACCAATTCAAGTTTCCTAGCGAATCCTACTTTGCGGATTTCCGGTTTTCGCGGACGGGTGCGGTCCCGATTAGCCGCGAAAAACGAGGGATTACTGTATTAAAATAAATCTGATTTAAATGAAAATAAATCCGAGTTTTTTAAAAATCATCAATTCTCATCCACCCTGAGTGCCACTAAGCTCACCCCGAGTGGGAGGTGACCCTCTCACCTGACTTTCTCCATGGGTTTTCTGAAGAGCGATTCAATGGCCGCAGGATCCGCCAGGAAGAGCAGGCACCGCAGAGCTCGGCTCCGGTGGGCGAAGGTCAGCTGGTTGACCCCTATGGGCTGAAATAAGGGGAGACGATGTGTCTTTCGGGGTTTCATGAAAGCTCTGCTGGCTGGGGGATTCTGGGAATTGAAGTCCACCCCTCTTAAAATGGCTATGGTTGAGAAACACTATAGTAAAGGGAAAGGTTCCCCTCGCACATCTGTGCTAGTCGTTCCCAACTCTAGGGGGCGGTGCTCATCTCCCTTTCAAAGCCGAAGAGCCAGTGCTGTCCGAAGACGTCTCCGTGGTCATGTGGCCGGCATGACTCAATGCCTGAAGGCGCACAGAATGCTGTTCCCTTCCCACCAAAGGTGGCTCCTATTTTTCTACTTGTATTTTTGATGTGCTTTCGAACAGCTAGATTGGCAGAAGCTGGGACAAGTCACGGGAGCTCCCTCCGTTAAGTGGCACTAGGGATTCGAACCGCCAAACTTTCTGATCGACAAGCTCAGCATCTTAGCCCCTGAGCCACCGCGTCCCTACTGAATTATAGTATGGGAATTAATTATGATATTGAAGGACTTACAGAGGTGGCAGAAACTGCACATTCGTAGAGAATCCTTAACTGGTTGTCCATTGGGTAAGCTTGAAGGAGGTAAATGACTCTGCGGAAACAAAAACCCAACACTTTCTTTTCTCGACAACCTTGCCGATTGCTTTTGCAACCGTCATAAATATGAATTTCGATCATGGGGTTGGCTGCAACAGTCATCAAGTGTGAAAGTGTCATTTTTCCCCTCCCCCAGTTCCGTTGTAACTTTGAACAGTCACAAAACAAACCTGTTGTAAGTCAAGGACTCTTGATATTTGATCCAGGTGCATTCTAAAAAGATTGGGAATTTGGAGGCTCCGTGCTAACAATTATACTGTTTAAAGGGAAACACACAAACACCCAACTTTGGGCTAGCCAGCCACAGCTTACCTCTTCAGGTCTTCATCCTCTTGAACATTTTCCAAACCCTCTGAGGCCTCCTTTTAAAATAAAGCAAGAAATAAAAATAAAAACCCTCTGATTTTGGGAAGCTGAATTCTGATAACTAAATCAATGAAACGAAGGATCTTTTTCCTTGGAAGACTTCCTGTAACTGTCGAAGGTAGGAAGCCAGAAAGAGGAACAAGCGACTTTTGCTTTACTCTATTGAGGAACAGAGTTGGAAGGGGCCTTGGAGGTCTTCTAGTCCAAGCCCCTGCTCAGGCAGGAAACCCTACACCACTTCAGACAAATGGCTATCCAGTCTCTTCTTAAAGACTTCCAGTGTTGGAGCATTCACAACTTCTGGGCTGATGGGCATTTTTAGCGAAGGAAAGATCTTCTCAGAAGCTGCTAATCCTGAAGGCCAAAAGGAACCGTCCGTGGTGCCACCTCCCAACACCTGGCTAGCCAGACAGAAGAGGCTGAACTTACACCTGTCGGGAGGGCGTCCGGGCATAACCATCTCTCCAGCAGGTGGTCCCAGATTCTCTTCAGGTCCAGGTTGTTAATTTCTGCTATTTTTCTAGCAGCGCCGTGGATAACTACCCAGAGAGAAGAAGACATGTTTGTGAAGGACAACATCTTCCTTTGGGTCAGACCTGTCTCAACTTAGAATAGAATCACAGAGTTGGAAGGGACCTTGGAGGTCTTCTAGTCAACCCCCTGCTTAGGCAGGAAGCCCTACACCACTTCAGACAAATCCACTAGGCAATGCCAGCGGGCGATGCCCAGGGGAAGGGCCTTCTCTGTGGCGGGCCCAGCCCTCTGGAACGACCTTCCCCCCGAAATTAGAACAACCACGGACCTCCGCTCCTTCCGTCAAAAACTCAAAACACACTTTTTCTGCTTGGCCGGCCTAGGTTAGTCTCCCGTCTTTTAATAGGGCTTAGGGGATTTTAGTTAATTTTAAAAATTGGGGATTTTAGCGCAGGGATAATCATTGTTTAATTTGCCTTTTATTTAATTTATTATGTATATTTATTGGTATTTTTTAATTTTCCCTGTGCACCGCTCCGAGTCCCTTTGGGGAGAGGAAGCGGTCTATAAATAAATTTATTATTATTATTATTATTATTATTATTATTATTATTATTATTATTATTATTATTATTATTATTATTATTATTATTATTATTATTATTAAATGGTTGTCCAAACTCTTCATAAAAACTTCCAGTGATGGAGCATTCGCAACTTCTGGAGGCAACTTCTGTTCCACTGGTTAATTCTTCTAACTGTCAGGAAATTCCTCCTTAGTTCTAAATTGCTTCTCTCCTTGATGAGTTCCCACCCATTGCTTCTTGTTCTGCCTTGTGGTGCCTTGGAGAATAGCTTGACTCCCTCTTCTTTGTGGCACCCTCTGAGATATCGGAACACTGCTATCATGTCTCCCCTGGTCCTTCTCTTCATCAAACTAGACATACCCAGCTCCTGCAGCCGTTCTTCATATGTCTTAGTCTCCAGTCCCCTCATCCTCTTGGTTGCTCTTCTCTGCACTCTTTCAGACAAATGGCTATCTAACATCTTCTTAAAGACTTCCAGTGTTGGGGCATTCACAACTTCTGGAGGCAAGCTGTTCCAGAGGTTAATTGTTCTAACTGTCAGGAAATTCCTCCTTAGTTCTAAGTTGCTTCTCTCCTTGATGAGTTCCCACCCATTGCTTCTTGTTCTGCCCTCAGGTGCCTTGGAGAATAGCTTGACTCCCTCTTCTTTGGGGCAACCCCTGAGATATTGGAAGGCTGCTATCATGTCTCCCCTGGTCCTTTTTTTCATCAAACTAGACATAACCCAATTCCTGCAACCGTTCTTCCTATGTTTCGGCCTCCAGTCCCCTAAACCTCTCTGTTGCTCTTGAACCGCCAAGTGAGAAGGATCCTTATCGCCATTTGGGTGAGAAAAGTTAGGTTTACTAGACGTCAAGGGACTTGCTGTAATTCACTTGACTTCTAGTAAACCTTCCCTTTCTCACCCAGATGAAGAGAAGGATCCTTCTCACTTGGAGGCTCAAGTTGAGGCAGGTCTAACTCTTTGCTCACTTCTACCCCACTGAGCTCTGAGGCTGAGCTTGAGCTCACGTGGATAGTCCCTCCCAGTCGGGTTTTGGATTCTCTCCGCGATGCTGCTGTGCTGGTAAAGCAGGAGGATCAGGTTGGCGGGTTTGCCCAGCAGCTTCTGGTGGTCCTCCGTGGTCAGTTTCTGGGCTGCCAAAACAGCTTCGGTGGCCGCCTTCTTATGCTGCCCCTTCAGCTTCTTCAGGTGTCCCCGGGCCTTCTCGCGAGACTCCTCCTTCGAACAGAAGAGAAGAGAACAGGAAATGGAATAGGAAATAGAAGAGGAATAGGCTAGAACAAGGAAAGGAGGAAGAAGAATAGAATAGAATAAAGAAGGAAATAGAATAGAACAGAATGGAAAAGAATAAGAATAGAATAGGAAAAGAATGGAATAGAATAGAATAGAATAGAACAAGGAAAGAAGGAAGTAGAATGGAATGGATTAGAAATTGAAATAGAATGGAATAGGAAAGGAATAGAATAGTATGGAATGGAATGGGAAAAGAATAGAATAGAATAGAACAAGGAAAGGAGGAAGTAGAATGGAATGGATTAGAAATTGAAATAGAATGGAATAGGAAAGGAATAGAATAGTATGGAATGGAATGGAATGGGAAAAGAATAGAATAGAACAAGGAAAGGAGGAAGGAGAATGGAAATAGAATAGAAAATAGAATAGAATAGAGCTGTTTTTAAACGTGGAAAAGTTTCTCGGTTACCGTGACTGTTGGATTCTTCACCCATTTTTCTGCTAAGTCGAGGCATATTTTCAAAGCCTGCACCTTGGCGGGGCCTGGAGGTAAAGTGGAGAAAAGAACCACTTGCATAAAGTCCCCAGTCTCCTCTCTGGGCTTCAGCGTCCAGCTTCTCCAGACAAGGCAGCCCACCAGGCGATGCAGAAACCCCACACTGCAGGACTCGAGATCTGCTATGGACAATTAAGCTGGCTTCCTAAGGATCTAGAGTGGAGAGGGAGGATCTCTTGGGAAGCCAGAAAGTGATCTTGGTTTGGCTCCGTCTCATTACTGCTGGTTCGCTCACCCCATCGAGCGGTGCATGGGGTCTTGAACTGCCCAAGATCTCTCTGGAACCAACCTGTTGGGAGCTCTTGAACTATCTGGTGGGCTAGCGCTGTGGTCAATTCCGGGTTAGTGATCGAAAGTAAGTAAGACTGGACAGCCTGCATGGTCTCCTCCGTTCTCTTGTCCATTGGCCACAACTGACCGCTGGCGGTTGCTGCCAACAGCTTTGGCTTCAGCTGTTCTTGGAAAATGTGGATCACGGCAGAGAAATGGAGGTTATCCAAGGAAACCTGGACAAAAATAAGCAGAGCAGCAAAGCTGGCACCTGTAAGCAGGACTTGCCCTAAAGCCGTATTCCAAGTGTGGCCTTCCCAAGGCCTTGTAAAGTGGTATTAACACTTCAGATTTTTCCTACTAAGTTTCTTCAACCAAATCCTTCCATCAAAAGCCTCTTTCTCTACATGGAAACTTTTGCGTTTCCTCCTTCGGGGACATCAAAGAAGAACAAAAGATAAGCCTTGTTACCTTCATGACTTTGCATATCAAAAGCAGCTTCGGGAAGGATTCCTGATTGATTTCTGCACCTGTGGGAGGGGGGGGGGGAATCAGCCGTGATTGGGGGGATGAAGCAGCAAGGGCTCCACATGCAGCTCTTAAATCCGAAGATGTGTTTGTTTTTTTAAAATCCCTTTATAAATAAGGTCTTTTTTTTTTTTTTTTACAAAACGCGCACTCACGAATGATCTTCCAGAAGCACTGCTGAGTTTTAAAGAAGATCAGGTGGAAAGGCAGCCGGGTGTGAGCCGGAGGGGAGAGGCAGAATCCCTGATCGAAGAGGAATTGCTGCTCCAGATCCCCAGGAGGAGCGGTTCTCTTGTAGGATTTCAAGTGGGTTAGGAGCATGTTGGCCTGGGAGGAACAGAGGAGAGCAATGTGAGTTTCGGAATCCCCAAAATATTTGATTGTACAGAAATGGGCAAACTCACATTAGAGCGGAAGGGAAAGGATGAGTCGGAGTGCTATGCAGCATGGGAGAAATGCCATGAATGGATAAGACAAGAGAAATAGGAAATGGGAACGTACAGAGGGTTAGAAGGAAGTAGAACGTATCTAATGCCTCCATACAAATATTGATTCTAGTTGTATGAATAACACCACAGATCTGTTAAATATGTGATAGAGACGCGTAAAGAAAAAAATGCAATAAAAATAAATATTTTTTTTAAAAAGGAAGGGAAAGGGGGAAGGAAGGAGAGAGGAGAGAGAGAAAGGAAGGAAAGAGAAGGAAGGAAGGAAGGGAAAGGAAGGAGATGAAGGAAGGAAGGAGATGGGAATCGGAGGGAAGGAAGGATTGGAAGGAAGAATTTAAGAGAGAGGGAAGGAAGGAAGGAAGGAGATGGGAATCAGGGAGGGAGGGAGGGAAGGAAGGATTGATTTAAGAGAGAGAGAAGGAAGGATTTAAGAGAGGGAGGGAAGGAAGGATTGATTTAAGGGAGAAGAAGGGAGGATTTAAGAGAGAGGGAGGGAAGGAAGAAAGGATTGATTTAAGGGAGAAGAAGGAAGGATTTAAGAGAGAGGGAGGGAAGGAAGAAAGGATTGATTTAAGGGAGAAGAAGGAAGGATTTAAGAGAGAGGGAGGGAGGGAGGGAAAGGAAGGAGATGAAGGAAGGAAGGAGATGGGAATCAGGGAGGGAAGGAAGGATTGGAAGGAAGAATTTAAGAGAGAGGGAAGGAAGGAAGGAGATGGGAATCAGGGAGGGAGGGAGGGAAGGAAGGATTGATTTAAGAGAGAGAGAAGGAAGGAAGGATTTAAGAGGGAGGGAAGGAAGGATTGATTTAAGGGAGAAGAAGGGAGGATTTAAGAGAGAGGGAGGGAGGGAAGGAAGGAAACCAGAAGTAGACTTTATTAAGATTGGCTACAACAAATAGGTCCTGCTCCTTAGAGTGCCGCAGATTAAGGGGTGTGTCTGATTCAGCCTTCAGGACATTTCACTGGGGAATTTAACCCTCAACCCTTCAGCCCCCCTCCCTTTTTTTTTTTGCTCAGGGAATGGCTCCAGCACCTATGCCCCAAAATCCACCTTCCTGACTCCACAGCCGTGTTGCTCCACCCTGGGACCTTGAGGATAACGTGGACTTCAACTCCCAGAATCCCCCAGCCAGTTCCTGGGATGGCAAACCTCTCCCCCTTCCTTACCCTGGTCAGTGGGGAGCCCGTGGGTTGCCCTCCGGCTCTCTCCATCACCGTCAGAAGGCTTTCGATGACTTCGTAGTTGTACGGATCCACCTGTTTCCCCCAATCAAAAGCAGAGGAGGGGGATCCATAGATTTGCGATTAGAGAGCCCCTTTCAAGCAGCTCGACCCGTAACGGGAGGGTGGGGGGGGGGGGGTTAGGGGATCCTCTCTCCCACCCCCATCATCACCCACATCCTCAAGCTCAAATATATCGCCTTCCAGGGGCGAAATCTAATTTTTTTTTGCACCCGTTCTGTGGGCGTGGCTTGGTGGGCATGGGGGTGTCATGTGATTGGGTGGGCATGGTCAACTTTTTTCTCACTTTTTAAAGCAAATTTCCCCCTCTACCTATTCGGCGGAACCGGTAGTTTAAAAATGCTTTAAAAAGTGAAAAATAAGGTTCCAAAGATCGCGCGGCTCACAGCTGAGTGTCAGGGAACCTTTTCCTCCCCACTTTGTAAAGCTTTGTAAAACTACTGGTTAGATCAGTGGTAGCCAACCTGGTCCCTACCGCCCCCTGGTGGGCGTTCCCGCTTTTATGGTGGGCGGTGGGGGTTTTGTCCAATAATGAAGCACTTTCCTTTTTTTTAATTGAATCGCCTTCCCTACTTTATCAATCCCCCTTCCTGTGGAACCGGTGGGCGGTTAGAAAATTTTACTACTAACAGAGATACAAAAGTGGACGGTAGGTATAAAAAGGTTGACTACCCCTGGCTTAGAGTGAACCTTAGCATCTTTTGCTACCGGTTCTAGTGAACCGGTCAGAACCGGTATCATTTCACCCCTGCCCCTGCCCCCCCCCCCCCACCTTGGCATCTATTACCCTTTGTGTTAACTGGCTTCGGATAACAATGATTGCGAGATTTAAAAACCCGGCTTAAATCAAACCAGCATTGCGCTCTCGTGCAAAACAACGTGACGTTACTTTGTGGAGCATGGTGCTGAGGCTGGTCACCAGGCCAGTGGGGCTGCTGAGCAGAGGGATGGTCTCGAGCGCTCTGGCCACCGTCCGGACGTGAGGCTCCTTCTCGGGCCCCGGCCCCAGGGCTCCTTGATCCCGGCTGGCGTCCTGGAGCTGGGTTTCGATGTAGAGCTGCAGGGCAGCCTCCGTGTCTAAGTGGAAGGTCCTGGAAAGCAGAGCAGATCAAAAGGGAGAAAAGACTTGGGATGGAGAAAAGGGAAGGAAAGGAAGAAGGGAAAAGGAGGGAGATGGGAATCAGAGAGGAAGGAAGGAAGGAAGGAGATGTGAATGAGGAAGGGAAGGAAAGAAGGAAGGAAGGAGATGGGAATCAGGGAGGGAGGGAGGGAAATGGGAATCAGGGAAGGAAGGAAGGGAGATGGGAAAGGGAGGGAAGGAGGGAGGGAAGAAAGGAAGGAGATGGGAATCGGAGGGAGGGAGGGAAGGAAGGGAGGGAGAGGGGAAAGGGAGGGAAGGAAGGAAAGGAAGGAGGAAGGGAAAAGGAGGGAGATGGGAATCAGAGAGGAAGGAAGGAAGGAAGGAGATGTGAACGAGGAAGGGAAGGAAAGAAGGAAGGAGATGGGAATCAGGGAGGGAGGGAGGGAGGAAGGAATGAAGGAGGGAGGGAAATGGGAATCAGGGAAGGAAGGAAGGGAGATGGGAAAGGGAGGGAAGGAGGAAGGGAAGGAAGGAAGGAGATGGGAATCAGGGAGGGAGGGAAGGAAGGAAAAGAAGGAAGGAAGGAGGGAAGGAAGGAAGGAGATGGGAATCAGGGAGGGAGGGAAGGAAGGAAAGGAAAGGCCAAACCTCCCCAACTGAATCAAATATTTGGTGAAATGCGGTGATTTCTGTATAGGTCAGGAAATGCGCCACAGGTAATTCCAGATTTTTCTTAGTTGTCCAAATCTGGTTTACATTTCTCTTCTTCAAGGTACCGAATGAAAGGGCGTTTTTCTTGCCCTCCGTGGACTTCAGCTCCCTCACCTGCAGAATTCCAGGATGAGGCTGGTGTCTGCATTCGGGTGCTGGACCAGGGTCCTGAGAAGCTCCTTCTTCCTCACCGAAGGCATCCGGAATAGACTCTGGAAAGAGATCTTTCCCACAAAACACCCCCGTCACCATTCAGTTTAGCCCCCCAAAAACACCCCCCCCTCCCTTTAGGGCAGTGCTGCTCAACCTTGGTGACTTTAAGTCCGGTGGACTTCAACTCCCAGAATTCCCCAGCCAGCTCCTCGCTGCCCGACTCTTTTACCAACTTCTTTACCACCGGCACGCCACAACAAAACCTGAATATTTTGGCAAAGGGACTCACCCCAAGCTTTCCCAGCGTGATGCCCCATTCGGCGTCTATGACCAGGTCCTCAAAAGCTTCTCTCTCCTGGGGGTCTTCATACTGAAGAGCTAGCTGGGTTCCCACAATAGCCACAGCCTGGGAGGGGGGCAGGGGGAAAGAGGAGAAACGGCATGGGGGGGCTGAGGAAGAGGGGCCCGGCCGCTGTGGAGTCCTGCCCTGTGCCTCTTTTCCCCAACAAGCTTCACGGCTTACCAAGATCTTGTTGTAGTTCTGTGACATTTCGTTGACGACTTCCCAGAGTTTTGGGAAAATCACGGCTCTGGGCAAGAGGCTGCAGTAGCCAAAGGCCAGCGGATGATCCACGCAGTGGCTGTTGAACATCTGTGGGAAAAAGAGGACAGAGACACCCCCCCTCCCCATGATTAACTGAAACAATCCCACCCAAACTCACTCGCTCGCTCGCTCCCCCAACGGGCACCTGGTCCTGTTCTGGCCTAGGCTTCCTTCTCCCCCTGGGAAGGCTGCCAGAGACCTCAGGGCCAAATGCGGAGCACGGGGAAACTGAGCCCAGAGTCCAACGGAACTTTTCCAAGCTTGAACCGACCAGATGAACTAATTGCTTCCTGCAAAAGCTCTTCTTTTATGTCTTATGGGAGGGGCCAAGCATCTCCAAGCCTTACTCCCAAGTTGACCCTTTTATCTTAATGGGTCTTTCCTTCTGGCAGCTCTACACTGGGAACAGGCTCCTGCTGTTCGTATACCTCGCGGATGTCAGACTCTGGAGGCATCAACTGACTGCCAGATGGCCCCCTCTCTGCCTCCGACCCAGAGCCCTCCTCCGAGCCTTTCCCAGACTTCAGGACCGGCCCAGGTTCCTCCCCAACCCTCCTCAGCTGCCAGCTCTGCTGGCGGGACACAACAGGTTCACACTCACCTTGTGCAACAAAGCGGTCACGATGCTCTGGATGAGCGAGATCGACTTCTGCATCACTGCCTGGTGGAACATGCGCACTTCCTCTAGGATCTTCTGGTCGTGCAGCTGACGGACACAAAACGAGGATCAGAACAGACAGGTTGTTTTGTTTTTTCAACACTTATATATCCCACTTTTTTATTTTGACAAGTTGTGTAAGGCGGCAAGCAGATGACACACACCTTCCGCCTGACTGTTTTGCTTGCAACAACCACCCTGCGAGGTGGGTTGCGCTGAGAGGGAGGGACCGGCCCAACGTCACCCAGCTGGCTTTCATAGGTAAAAAGGTGGGACTAGAACTCCCAGACTCCTAGGAATTGGCTCATAGTCATCCAGTCAACGTTCATGCCTAAGGTGCAACTAGAACTCTCCACCACCTGCTTTCTCGCCTCATCCACTACACCAAACCTACCTTTTTGCTGAAAGCGTCATCCATGTGGTTGGAGGTCATGTGCTGAAAGAGGGATCCGAACGAGTTGGAGATGAGCCCGAAAGCCAGCTCGTACTGGCTGCCTTCTTGGAGGCTGCTGAGCAGAGCGAAGATGGCCTTCTTGCACAAACGGTGTCTCCCTACAGCAATACAATACAATACAATACAATAGCAGAGTTGGAAGGGACCTTGTAGGTCTTCTAGTCCAACCCCCTGCGTGGGCAGGAACCTTATACCATTTCAGACAAATGGCTGTCTAACATCTTTTTAAAGACTTCCAGGGTTGGGGCATTCACAACTTCTGGAGGCAAGCTGTTCCAGAGGTTAATTGTTCTGACTGTCAGGAAATTTCTCCTTAATTCTAAGTTGCTTCTCTCCTTGGTTAGTTTCCACCCATTGCTTCTTGTCCTGCCCCCAGGTGCCTTGGGGAATAGCTTGACTCCCTCTTCTTTGTGGCACCCTCTGAGATATCGGAACACTGCTATCATGTCTCCCCTGGTCCTTCTCTTCATCAAACTAGACATACCCAGCTCCTGCAGCCGTTCTTCATATGTCTTAGTCTCCAGTCCTCTAATCATCTTGGTTGCTCTTCTCTGCACTCTTTCCAGAGTCTCCACGTCTTTTCTACATCGTGGCGACCAAAACTGCATGCAGTATTCCAAGTGTGGCCTTACCAAGGCACTATACAGTGGCATTAACACTTCACACGATCTAGATTCTATCCCTCTGTTGATGCAGCCTAGAACTGTGTTGGCTTTTTTGGCAGCTGCTGCACACTGCTGGCTCATATTTAAATGGTTGTCCACTAGGATTCCAAGATCCCTCTCACAGTTGCTACTATTGAGCAAGGTACCACCTATACTGTACTTGTGCATTTGGTTTTTCTTGTCTATATGTAGGACCTTACTTTTTTCACAATTGAATTTCATTTTATTAGACAGTGCCCAATGTTCAAGTTTGTCAAGATCCTTCTGTATCTTAAGCCTATCTTCTGGAGTGTTGGCTATTCCTGCCAGCTTGGTGTCGTCTGCGAATTTGATGAGTTCCCCATTTATCCCCTCAGCAGAAATTAATAAATAAATAAATAAATAAATAAATAAATAAATAAATAAATAAATAAATAAATAAATAAATAAATAAATAAATAAATGGCTGGGGAATTCTGGGAGTTGAAGTCCCTCTGTCTTAAGAGTGGCAGAGACACCCAGCACCCTGGGCTGTCATGGAGGAGGTTTTCTTCCCCAGCCACAGAAATATTCAAGCCTTCCAAAGGAAAGGAAACTCCATCCTTCCGCTGCCACATCTGATGCATCTTTACTCAAACCCCACGGATTGTACGTAACCCCCGAGTACCTTGTTTCAACAAGCAATAGGCCAGGCTGGCCGATTCCAGAGGAGGGGAAGACTTCCATTCTGCAAGAGAAGAGGATTTCTAACCATACCTGCTGGAGGTCTTCTTTTTACAGCGGGGGCCCTCAAACTAACGCCCGGGGGCCGGATACGGCCCGCCGAAGCCATTAATCCGGCCCGTGTAGGACCACGAGGCTGCCCCGCCCACATCGCCCCGCCCACCCGCCAGTCCCCACCCACCTTCTGGAGACACCCCTCCCCCCCCCCGAGGCCAAAGAGAGGCCTGCTTTGCGGTGGCAGAGTAGTTCTGGAGGTGCCAGAGAGAGACATCAATGGATGGAGGGAGTGAAGGAAAGAGAGAGAGAGAGAGAGAGAGAGAGAGAGAGAGAAATGGAAGTCCCTCACAACCCTCTCAAAGCAGCCACATCCCTTCACTAACCTGCTTTCCACCCCCAGGAGCCTAACAAATCAAAGTTTGATTTGTGTGTATTGTTTAATAGACTACTACGTTGGCCACGCGCAAACCAGTCACGTGGCCACCTAGCCACGCCCACCTCGTCACATGACCACTTAACCATGCCCACCCAGCGGGTATTTCCCCCCCCCCAAAACAGTCTGAGGAACCGTGAATTGGCCCCCTGTTTAAAAAGTTGGAGCCCCCTTGTTTTACAGGACCACTGAGCCCCATCTATTGAGGTCCTCCAGAACGAGGCCAAAAGCGCTCTGGGAGGAATTTTCTCGCGTTGCTTAAAGGGTGTGAAACGAGAAGGAGAGATGGAGGAGGCGGAGTCTACCTGCCAGAGGCACAAGGGAGGAAGCAATTTTGTAGGCGGAAGGGAGCACGGTGGGGGTGTCGAGAACGGCCCCGTCTTCAGTAAAGAAATCCTCAAACGTCCAGGCTCCATAAGGGTCTTTATCGGTGTGGAGAGAGCTTGCCTAAAGAGAGAAGAACGCCAATTGGGCGTCAAGAGGTCCCTAAGCAAAGAGAACATTTCCCCCCTTTTTTAATTACAAAGTTGAAATCCTCTTAAGGCACGGACAAAATCTTAGTAAACACAGTGAAACCGAATAATCACTGTTCTACCTGTGGTATAAACCCAAGATCTTCCATTTGGCATTTGGCGTAAATTTCACGGGCAAAAGAAGTGTATTTACAAAACTCCAAGACATCTAGAATAAGATCTGGGAGAGAGGAGAAGAAGAAACCTATTTTTAAACAAGGAAAACATTTTCTATCGTCCCCCCGACAGGTTAAATTTCATCCTGAGGCAAATATCATTTTAGGAGACGCCGTTGAACCCAGCACATCAAATTCCAGCTTTCTCCTCGTTTTATTTATGTACTCCAAAAATATGCAACAACTTCCCTAAATACGCTTCCCTAAAATAGCTTTCTTTTTGAGACATTTTACTGGGCCCTTGTTAGTTTACTTTAATGTGAATTACCCCTACATCAGTCCCTCAATTAAAATTCAGGAGAAAATTCCATCAACCTCATAGCGGGCCAATTTTTAAAAACAATTGAATTTGAGAATCGTGATGTGTTTAAAATATTCATGACTGGGAGAGACATGGGAACAAGGTCAGCCAATGAATAGGCATAGCAACTGTCAGCCAATGGGAGCTTAAACGGATCGGAGTCTGTGCAGAGAATTGAAACAGAAACTAAAGCAGTGTGCTGTTGTGAGAAGTAAACTAGCAGTCTTGTGTTTGCTTGTAACTCTCCTGCCTTGTGTTTACTAGGAAGAACCTCCTGTTGGTATTGTACATTTGTTCATCTGTTCTTATGTATATAAAGAAGTCAATGGATCCTGCTGCATCAGTTATCTTCATGGGCTTTCTGGATTTGAATTTATACAACAAACTCTGACATGATGTAATTATTTAGAGAAGTTAACAAGCAAAAGTATTTCTAATTACTTACCCGGGCTGCAGAGTGTAGCTGCTTGACAAGCAATGCAGTAGATCACATCTGGAAGGTCTTGTCCTTCTGGCAACACCATAGGAATATTGGACTCCAACATATGACAAAGCTTTTGAGACACCAGGAACAACAGCCGCCCCGCCTCTTCGTTATGGTGGGATTCATAAAAGTAACTTAGCCGAATCGGGGGGGGGGGGGGGGGAAAGAGAAGGAGTTGAGCACCAGAAGACAAGAGAAGAAGCAACGGATGGAAAGTGATCAAGGAGAGAAGCAACCTAGAACTAAGGAGAAACTTCCTAACAGTGAGAACAATTAACCAGGGGAACGGCTTATCTCCAGAAGTTCTGGGTGCTGCATCACTGGAGATCTTCTAGAAGAAATTGGACCACCATTTGTCTTATAGGGTCTCCTGCTTGAGTAAGGGGTTGGACTAGAAGACCTGCAAGATCTAAACAGGTGGATCAGCTTGCCTCCAGAAGCTATGGATGCTCCATCACGGAAGGCTTTTTAACAGACTGGACAACTATTTGTCTGAAATGGTAGAGGGTTTCCTACTTGACCAGGAGGTTGGACTAGAAGACCTCCAAGCTCCCTTCCAGCTCTGTTATTCTATGTTCTAAATCCCAGGTCTATCAAGACGATTAACAATAAGCAAGCATCCATATCAAGGTTCCAAATAGCATCCGAAATTAAATCAGAGTTCAAGGCAAAGGATTCCTCAAAGTTCCCATTGATGAAGAGAGCTACATTGGCACATCTGGGGAAACCCGAATCTGAAAGCTTCCCGGTTTCCTTACCCAGTTGAAAGTTCAAGATCTTGACCCCCACACCCACCAGTCCATCCCATGGTCCAATCTCCCAATGCCATGCTGGCAGTTCCACCCATCCAGTTCCAGTCAGGTGCAGAGGTGCAGAGACAAAGGATGACCTTGGCTTTCTAAAAAGGATTTTGTTATGGCTACCTATCATCTAACTCCATACAATCCCGCCTCCCATTTTCCCACAATAGAAAATACCTAGTAGAATAATAGAAAGTGTGGCAGGGCAAAGATCCAAAAGAAAAGATGGCTGCAGGCCTGACAATCCAGATGTATTGATAATTATCAGGACATTGACTGCAACCCGAATTTTATTTTTGCTCACCTGCATATCTGCAGTGCCTCTTCGACTTTTCCATCGTCTAAGGCTCGGAAAGCCAACCGTGCCCCCACTTCAGCTTCGGACTTTTGCAGGAGGAACCCCAATCTGTACAGTCTCGTTTGAGTGAACTCCTTCTTCACGCCGGTATCTTCCAGCTTGGTCTCCCCGTCTCTCTGCTGATTTCTGCGCCCCCTTGTTTTTTCATAGGCACAGATGTGGTCTTCAAGGAGCTGAGCCGTCTGCGAAGGATCGCCAAAATCTTTGGGCGAAATGCAGATCTCGAAACTCTCCTGAAGGGAAAAGGAAAAAGGCCCCCTTCACAACCATCCGGGAAACGAAAGCTAACCTTGCAGTGGGGTTTCTTTTACAAAAAAAAATAATTTTTTTATTCAACATTTTTTAAACATTAAAATCACAATTACAATTTTTCAGCTTTCTGTTATCGGTTTTCTTTTTTGTAATTTTGGGTTTTTCCATTCTGCGACCTATTGTCTCATACATATTCCTCCTTGTTTCATAATTACTCATTTTTAACACACACACACACACACACACACACGGAACTTTAAAATATATTGCTCACTTAGCTTTCATTAGCCACTGCTAACATCATCAGAGTGTAAAACCCACTAAAGAGATACCTGCCTTTATACACTATTAATCCATTTCGCCATTGCAGATTTGTTGTTTCTACATCAGGCATGTTGATTGATGCTCCTAATAATCCTGAGGTGTCTAATGTTGATTTAACAGTATTCTCTCTGGCTTCCTCCCACACCTCCTCCTCCTCCTCCTCCTTCTGTCTCACAAGCACATCTGATATATTAACCAGATTCATATTGTATCACAGTGTGGTATGCTGGTTTAACAGTTGCGGAGAGGAAGGCACTACAGAGAGTGATCAATTCGGCACAAGAAACCATCGGTTGCCCTCTGACATCACTGGATAACATCGCCAGATCTCGCTGCTTTAGCAGAGCAAGGAAGATTCTCAAAGATGATTCACACCCTGGTTGGTATCTCTTTGCCCTTCTACCATCAGGCAGAAGATATCAAAGTATAGCCAGCCGAACGAACAGGTTTAAAGGTAGCTTCTATCCATGGGCTGTGAGACTTTTAAATTCAACCGCAATCACTCCATGCACATGCTAGTTTTTTCTTTTTTCTTTTCTCTCTTTTTTGTTTCTGTTATAATTTTGCACCAGTGAAGTTAAAACCAATTTCATTGTAATTTTTACAATGACAATAAAGATTATTATTATTATTATTATTATTATTATTATTATTATTATTATTATTATTCATTTGTGGTTTCGCCTGTGATCTTGTAACTGGCCCGGCTATCTATCTATCTATCTATCTATCTATCTATCTATCTATCTATCTATCTATCTATCTATCTATCTATCTATCTATCTATCTATCTATCTATCTATCTATCTATCTATCTATCATCTATCTATCTATCTATCTATCTATCTATCTATCTATCTATCAACTATCTATCTATCTATCTATCTATCTATCTATCTATCTATCTATCATCTATCTATCTATCTATCTATCTATCTAATCTATCACATACATACATATACACGCACAATATTTATGTCTCTATTACTTTCTGAATATATACCATCTCCTTTTATTATATTTTATATTTTATTATATTTTCTATGTGTTCCTTATGCATTGATTTTACATCTCTTTTCAAGCCAATTCTACCACCTGTTCCATATCTTGTAGTACTCCGTTTCCTCTCTGTCTCTTAGCTCCATCGTTAATCTGTCCATTTCCGTGCATTCTAGCATCTTTTTAAATGATCTCTGCACTTGACGGGATGGGTTTTTGGTTTCCAAAATGGGCCAATGAGATTCTGGCTGTGATAATTATATGGAGCCTAATATATTGCCTATCTTTCCTTATGTTCTTGCAAGGGGCTTTCCAATGGCGCATTAGTCTCACCTGCAGAGTTACCAGGATTCTAAAGGTTTCTAAATCTTTCTCGCGCTCTTCTTTCTGGAAATGATTTTCTGTGCAAAAAAAGGGAAGGGGAAATTTAAACAACAGGGGCAGTAAGAATAAGAAAGATTATTGAATTGTTCCCAATTAAAACAAAAACAAAAACAAAGAAAAATACAACATTTACCTTTTTGGAGATTAAGCAGGAGTTTGAGAATTCCTACCAAAGCCTTTTTCACCTGCAGGTGCCTTTTCTGTTGGTGAAGCAAAATAAGGAAAGAAAGCCATAAGAATCCAGATATCTCAGCACAGGAAGGAAACCCAACAACCGTCTGTTTTCAGCAAAGGAAGCCTGAGTCAAACCGAAGGCGCTTTTTCAAAAGGGAACTGGGCTTGGTTGTTTTCCTTGAAGATGCTTTGCTTCTCATCCAAGAATCTTCTTTCGTTTTGACTGCTGAGATCCAAAATGAAGTCAGAACTTAAGAGGCTTCTTGGAGAAGAAGCGAAAGGTCTTGAAGGAAAAACAACAAAGTCCAGTTGCCTTTTGAAAAAGCACCTTTGGGGCAACCATGACCTGGATGACAGAGACACCCCCACCCCCCAATAGAGAAAGTCGAGTCGGTTTTAATCTTTTTACCCCGCCCTTTTATCTAACCGTGAATACAATACAATAGCAGAGTTGGAAGGGACCTTGTAGGTCTTCTAGTCCAACCCCCTGCGTGGGCAGGAACCTTATACCATTTCAGACAAATGGCTATCTAACATCTTTTTAAAGGCTTCCAGGGTTGGGGCATTCACAACTTCTGGAGGCAAGCTGTTCCAGAGGTTAATTGTTCTAACTGTCAGGAAATTTCTCCTTAGTTCTAAGTTGCTTCTCTCCTTGATTAGTTTCCACCCATTGCTTCTTGTCCTGCCCCCAAGTGCCTTGGAGAATAGTTTGACTCCCTCTTCTTTGTGGCACCCTCTGAGATATCGGAACACTGCTATCATGTCTCCCCTGGTCCTTCTCTTCATCAAACTAGACCTACCCAGCTCCTGCAGCCGTTCTTCATATGTTTTAGTCTCCAGTTCCCTAATCATCTTGGTTGCTCTTCTCTGCACTCTTTCCAGAGTGAAGATCGTTTGATCGCTCTTTTGGATAGCAATTTAATCTTTTCACACACCCAAGTTGGGCTTTGATACAAGACCTCCCCTTATTTCCAAGCAGAATCTGGTTTTATTTGTCAATGGGCAGAGTCTGGCCAATGACGAACCCTGAAGAAACGGGGGCCCTTGGTATCAACGAGGCTCCCCAACCCAATTGGTCACATTTGTAAGAGGAATTGTGCTATCAATGTAAGACTACCCCCTCCTCCATCCCGGGAGATGGACCTTATCTTCAGCCGTGTCCACTTCTTCCTCCAGTACAATTTTTCCCCAAATCAAAGTTCTCTCCGCAATTTCCACGGCTTCAGACGGAGGCAGAGACTTCAGTAGATCCGAGATGTCTTCTCCCTGTAAGCACATCTGAGCATTATGTCCAACCCTAATAGAACAGATGTTTGAGGAATATTAAAGGCTTCTTTAACTTTAACTTCGGAAGAGATCAATCCTGACTGCTCTTGGCTTGAAACTTAACATTAAGAAAACCAGGTTCCGGGCAAATAGAAGGGGAAGAAATGGAGGTAGTCAGATTTTATTTTCCTGGGCTCCAAGATCACCACAGATGGGGACGGTAGCCAATAAATTAAAAGACGCTTGCTCCTGGGGAGGAAAGCTATGGCAAATCTAGGCAGCATCCTAAAAAGCAGAGACATCACCCTGCCAACAGAAGGGTGCATAGCCAAGGCGATGGATTTCCCAGTTGCCATGGATGGCTGGGAAGGTTGGACCCTAAGGAAGTCTGAGCACCAAAGAATGGAGGCCTTTGAACTCTGGTGCTGGAGAAGAAGACTCCTGCATTGAGTCCCTTGGACTGCAAGGCCATCCAACCGGTCAGTCCTAGAGGAGGTCAACCCTGGTTGCTCTTGAGAAGGCCAGATCCTGAAGAGGAAACTTAAAGACTTTGGCCACTGAAGGAGAAGGAAGAAGGGCTCCCTGGAGAAGAGCCTCATGCTGGGAACGATGGAGGGCAGAAGAAGAAGAAGGGGACGGCAGAGAAGGAGGTGGTTGGATAGAGTCACCGAAGCAGCTGGCGTGAGTTTCAATGGACTCCGGGGATGGGAAAGGACAGGAAGGCCTGGAGGAACAGCACTTTAGACTTATCTGTTTTCTCTGCTACTGCGTTCGAACTCGGGGCTTTGACCTGCATTTCCACTCAGGGCTTTGGGGACCCGATCCGTACCTTTTCTTTGTCGACGAGGTCCGCAATCTTCCAAAGGTAAACTTCGGCAGTGGGCAACATGTACGCCTTTATGATTTTCAGGGCATCTTCCAAAGCAGAAGGCCTGTCCTGTTTAAGGATGAACTTGGCCAGCATCTGGAAGAGAAAAACCAAGCATCAGGTCAAAGTTTGTTTGTTTGTGTCAAAATTACGGGGTGTTCCTGAGCATTTGTCAAAAGTGGGCTGGACTTCCTTACCAAAATCATCTGCTTATCGTTTAAGAGTTTGGTGTCTCGTATGCCGTAACTTCGCAGAAGCTTCTTCATCTCCATCAGCCGGTAACCTTCTTCCAGTAGCTTCACCCTGCCAGGAAGCAATTCCATGACAAATTTCTAGACAAGTCGAAAGGTCCCCCTTGGGGGTGGGGGTGGAGAGAGAGGCGGTTAAAGTCAGGGTTCCAAATAGCATCCAAATTAAATCAGAGTCCCAGGCAAAGGATTCCTCAAAGTTCCGATTTATTAAGAGAGCCACGTTGGCACATCTGGGAAAAGCCGAATCTAAAAGCTTCCAGGTTTTCCCCACCTAGTTGAAAGTTCAAGATCTTTCCCCCACACCGACAAGTCCATCACTTGGTCCAATCTCCCACTGCCATTGTGGCAGTTCCACCCATTCAGTTCCGGTCAGGTGCAGAGACAAAGGATGACCTTGGCTTTCTAGAAAGAATGTTGTTATGGCTACATATCATCTAACTCGGTACGATCCAACCTCCCGTTTTCCCACAATAGAAAATGCCTAGTAGAGGTGTTTTTTTGGAACTCTGACATTAGGCAACTCCCTTTACAGGGTGGCTGTGGACCATGGGTGACAGGGAAGTCCAGCACAGGCCTTTTTGACATGGGGTAAGCCACACCCCCGCAAAGCTTGACAACCTCAGAGCTTCAGAACCACAATGGAGATAGAACACAAGGAGAGAAATACAGGAGGAGAGATGCCCTCACATAGCCTCCCTTATATATACAGCTTCTTAAAGTGACAGTAACCCTGCTGACTCATCCTCATGTCATCATCTCAGCTGACAGCCTTACAGCAGCTGGTTGGCTATTAAATCATCATTACCCTGACAGAAGGACCCTTCTCTTCCCGCAGAGGAAATCTTTCAAGGCTGCAGACTCTTTTCTTGAGTCGTCTCAAGCAGAGTTTTGCCCCTCCCTCTCTTACCTGGCATGCTCCATGCCCCGGTACCGCTGCACTAGGTCTTCCACACCCGGGCTCCAAGGGACCACAGCGCTATGCATTATGGCCAGCACCCCTTCGAAGATCAACTGGAAAGAACAACCCGATCGTTACCCGACGCAAAACATTTCCCATCCCGCCAAAATTTGGAGTGGTGAGAGTCATTTTCTGGCCTGACGCACCTCTAAGTCGGACATGCAGCCCAAGACGGCTATGGCTTTCGCTTCCCACATTGTGTCGAAAACGGAGGACGAACGCGTGCGGTGGCACAGCAGCAGGTCCTGAGGGCGGTGAAGGATTCAGAAAGAGGCGGGGGGGGGGGCTTTTGGGACCCCCCCCCCCTCCCGCCCCAACCCAACAAAGTCGAACGAAGATCAGGGACTCGTCCTTCTACCTTTATGTACTGCAGGAGAATCTCATCTTTTTTTAGATGATGGTGGCGCATGTACGGCTCTATATAATTCTCTAAAGCCGCAGGGAGGAGTTCGGCTGCCCGGATTTTGTCAAGCATACGGAACACAATTGTGTTTGCCTTTTCCTAGAGAGCAGGGGAAGACTGGTCATCGTTCAGAAGAGAAGAGCACAAGTCCTCTTCATTCTCTATTCTGTAATATCCCACTCCCATTTCAAGAATTGGAGGGGGGGGTAAATATTTATCCTGCAAGACACCCCGGGGCAGGAGGAGGGGGTCCGTTGCTTTATATCAGGGTTCAGCAACCCTTGATTCTGGAGCCGCATGTGGCTCCGGAGCTGCATGTGGCTCGTCCATCCCTCTGCTGCAGCTCCCTGTGTCACCAGTCGGCTCCACAATGGATAGGGCTTTTGGTTAGGACAGGTAGAGGAAAAAGGATGCCGCACTAGGAGGAGACTCTATGGTGGGGGAACCGGATTTCCAGTGGGCTCCAGAATTGAACTTCCGGTTAGGACCTTTGTGGCTCTTGGAGTGTTTAAGGTTGCCGACCCCTGCTTTGTATGACCCCACAGAGGTTAAAATCTTCAGTGTGAGCCCGACGATAGGATGATGCGATTCGCCTCAACTGCAAAAGCTTTGGATGCCCTGCCCCTCTCCCCCCCGGCAGACTCTCTCTTTACAAGCGGGGGTTTATTTTTCCACCTACTTTTTCAACGTTGCAGAGTGGCAGCCTGCAGTTGTATTTCCTGTATAGATCCACCAAACTCTGCAAGTCACTGACCAGATCCATCAGGCGGTGGATCTCCTTGTCTTCACTGACCTTCTGGAAAACCAAACGCCACCAAGTCTCATTTTTCTAATAGTTTTGAATGGAACAGTTTTCTTCATTGTATATCACCATTTCAATCTTTACAACGCTCCGGTATCTGTCTATCGCGGTTATTTACATTATTCTTCCTTTCCTTTTCTGTATGCATCTATTTTGTACCATATGCCATTATTATAGTGACATCAATATACAGTGTATATATATATATTGCATATTTGCTTTGCTTTGCCAATGCTTAACGCTTTGACTCCCAGAATTCCAGCCAACCTTTAGCCATAACTACTTACCAAAAAATCCCAGTGGGTGAAAGAGGCCAGTCCTATATCATCCACATCTTTGCTGGTAAAAAACACCTGTGCCAGCGCAAGGCCGTTTTCTGGCCAGTTGGCCTGTTTGGGGGGGAAAAAATCAACCCACGATTAATCCGTCATCTATGGGAGGAAGACTTGGGGCAATTAAAATGCACTTACTTTAGGGAAGAAGAGAGGGATAGGAGAGAGGGCGGTGGGGGGAAGAGGAGGAGGGAAAGGAGGGAGGGAAAAGGAAAGAGGAAGGGGAAGTAGAGAAGAGAAGGATGACAGGGGGGAGAAAGGAGGTAGGGAAGAGGAGGAGTGGAAAGGGGAGAGAGGAGGAGGAGAGAGGAAGGAGAAGTAGAGAAGGATGACAGAGGGAAGAAAGGAGGTAGGGAGGAGGAGGAAAGAGGAAGAGATGGATAAGGTGCAAATACGCTGTAGAAGAAGAGAGCAGAAGAGCCAATAATTGGTTTTGGGGAGTTGTCGGCAAGACGAATGGATGTAAACATTTAAGAATACAAATACGATGTTGGTTACGTAATAGTGTACCTGCGATTATGTTATGAAAATGAAAAAATAAAAATAAACTTTATAAAAATAAAATGCACTTACTTTGTCAGTCAGTTCGAGACTTCGAGCACGCTTTTCCAACCACCTTGCTACTTTTTTCTGGAGAGGACAAAAAAATATATATATGACCAAGCTGGGTTCCTGATTCATCTTATATCCACAGCCTGGATGGGATCAATTGGACCACAAACGACCCCAAAATTATGCTGCTTCAGCAAGACAGTTGCTAAGTGCGTTGTGCTCCATTTCAACACCTCGTCGTTAGGTGAATCACGGCAGTTGTTAGTTACACGGTTGTTAAGCGAATCTCCGTCCCTCGCTGACATCGTCAGAAGGTCATAAAAGGCGATTCCATGACCGTCATAAATAGGAGTCAGTGGCCCAGCATCTGAGTTTTGATCCCATGACTATGGGATTGCTGCAATGATCGTATGTCTCACATTTACGGCCTCTGCAGCATCCCCAGGGTCAAAATTTGGGCCAGGAACTCCTATTTATGACGGTGTGTGAAGTGCTCCTGGTCATCATAAGTGACGGTCATAAGTCCTTCTTTTCACAGCCACTAAAGCAGTGGCTGTAAATTGAGGCCTTCTATCCTCCTTCCTTTTCGGAACAATCTGTTGGTGCTTCCTCCCAGAGGACTCCTGGATCTTACCTTTCCGCCAGGTAGCACCCGCCTTACGAAAGGAAGAACCACCTGCTTCAGCCACCGAGCCAGCTCTTGGAGAGGAAGCGTCCCAGAGATTGACTCCAGCAAATCATCCAGCGTTTCCTGGCTGAAGCTCCTTTCCAACACTGCCTGCAGGAGAGAAGGACATGTTCTCACCCCCTGGGGATTCAGGCGCTTGTGAACGGAGCCTTAAATTTATTTGGAGCCTTTAGTGGACAAACAATTAAATAGGAGCCGGCCGTGTGTGGCAGCAGCCAAAAAAGCCAATGCGATCCTTAGTTGCATTCACAGAGGGATAGGATCCAGATCAAGGGAGGTGCTAATACCACTTTGTAAAGCCCTAGTAAGGCCACACCTAGAGTCCTGCATCCAGCTTTGGTCACCACTCTACAAAAAAGATGTTGAGACTCTAGAAAGAGTGCAGAGAAGAGCAACCAGGATGATGAGGGGACTGGAGGCTCAAACATGCGATGGATGGTTGCAGGAACTGGACCGTGGTCATGTGGCCGGCATGACTCAACGCCCGAAGGCACACAGAACGCTGCTCCCTTCCCACCAAAGGTGGCTCCTATTTTTCTACTTGCATTTTTTTAACCTGCTTTCGAACGGCTAGGTTGGCAGAAGCTGGGACGAGTCCCGGGAGCTCCCTCCGTTATGCGGCGCTGGGGATTCGAACCGCCGACCCGTTTGGATCGACAAGCTCAGCGTCTTAGCCACTGAGCCCCCGCGTCCCTGCTGGCAGCCACTTACCTGATACCTTAACCAGAGATACTGGGCGGAGAAGAGTCTTCCTCCTTTGAGCTGTGAAAGGATGTAGCTGGCGACGTTCTTATTCTTGAGGAATTCTAACCACGTCGTTCCACTGGAGAGGAAAAAAATGCACACTCAACGTTCTCTTGTGCCGAAATGTACAAACCCGCCTATGAAAAGAGAGGCCTTGTTTACAACCAAACACAGAACCCCACCTGTATTTCTCTGGCCCAAAAGCCCCATAAAAGGTAGTCAGTTTCTCTTGCGCTTGCAGGACCTGCAAAAACAACAACAGAAAATCCTTCCACGTTAAAACAGGCTGTTGCAGCAGCCGATTCGGACAGTGAGGAGGGTTGGGGAGGAACCTGGGCCAGTGTTGGAGTCTGGGGAAGGCTCTGAGGAGGGCTCTGGGTCATAAAATACTCTGTCCATAAGATGCAAGGAGAAATACAGTAGGTAGGTAGGTAGAGGGATAGAGAGGGAGAGGAAGAAATACAGTAGGTAGGTAGGTGGATAGAGAGAGGGAGAAATACAGTAGGTAGGTAGGTAGAGAGGGAGAAATACAGTAGGTAGGTAGGTAGAGGGATAGAGAGGGAGAGGAAGAAATACAGTAGGTAGGTAGGTAGGTGGATAGAGAGAGGGAGAAATACAGTAGGTAGGTAGGTAGAGGGATAGAGAGGGAGAGGAAGAAATACGGTAGGTAGGTAGGTAGGTAGGTAGGTGGATAGAGAGAGGAAGAAATACGGTAGGTAGGTAGGTGGATAGAGAGAGGGAGAAATACAGTAGGTAGGTAGGTAGGTAGAGAGGGAGAAATACAGTAGGTAGGTAGGTAGAGAGGGAGAAATACAGTAGGTAGGTAGGTAGGTAGGTGGATAGAGAGAGGGAGAAATACGGTAGGTAGGTAGGTAGGTGGATAGAGAGAGGAAGAAATACGGTAGGTAGGTAGGTAGGTAGGTAGGTAGGTAGGTGGATAGAGAGAGGGAGAAATACAGTAGGTAGGTAGGTAGGTAGAGAGGGAGAAATACAGTAGGTAGGTAGGTAGAGAGGGAGAAATACAGTAGGTAGGTAGGTAGGTAGAGGGATAGAGAGGGAGAGGAAGAAATACAGTAGGTAGGTAGGTAGGTAGGTAGGTGGATAGAGAGAGGGAGAAATACGGTAGGTAGGTAGGTAGAGAGGGAGAAATACAGTAGGTAGGTTGGGGGGTTATACGGTGTTTGTGTGTATGTGTTTGTGTGTGCAGGTGTAGATCTACACACAGATTGGTTGGCCATTTAACCAGACTGGGCCACAGCAACGCGTGGCCGGGAACGGCTAGTAGGAAATAAAAGAGGAGCGAAAGGGGAGGGGGCTTTTGCAGGAAGCAATTCCTTCCTTTGGTCATTAGATTCCTTTCAGGAGTGTGAAGATCTGTCCGTGAGTCTCAGAGACTCTGTGCCCAGCTTTTCCTTGCACAGCCCCTCAATGGGAAAATATTCACATGGCAGCTCTCCAAGCGAGATAAGGTCTGTGCTCATAAATACTCCCTTTGAAAGACTGTTTGCCAGGCCTTGGCGGAATGTGAAGGAGAGAAATTCACATTTGTTTAATAAAAGGGGTTTTGTCGGGACCAGGAATCTGCCTCGTGCTTTTTGGGGAAGCCCAGGTCAGAACACATTCGGAAAGCAAAAAACATGAGAAAATTCAGCGGCAGGAACTGAAATTTTAAAAAAATGATTTCGGAATGGGCGTCGAGAACACGATATTGGATCTCAAACTTGGCACAACTCCAAGGAGAGCCACAGGTTTCATGGTGTGGTTGTGTTCCCTTTACCTCTGTAAGGAGCGAGGCAGGCTCCCTGTTGGTGGAATGGCTCACGGCTCCTTCTTCTTTCTTTAGGACCTGCAAGGGAGGGTGGAAATGCTTTCAGATCTTGTTTGGTGCCCCCAAATCTCCAAAAGACCCTGAAAACCCCAGATTTTATGAACGCGCCCACCGTAAACCTACCGTCATCCGAGCGTAATTCAGCATTTCCTGAGCTGCTTCGTAGGTCGGCCAAGGAGCATTTATGCAATGCTCGACCACAAAGGAGTTATCCTACGCAGAAGGGAATTTAACGTTTTTAAGTTAAGTCTCCCACCACCTTCTGAAGATCTGCATTTACTCTTCACGTAGGAGGCAGTTACCTTTATTTTATTCAAGGTTTCCTTCGCTTGAAGGACGAGTTTTGGCCAGGCTGACCGGTCCTCGCCTCCAGCAGAAACCAATCCTTCCAAAATAGTGTTTGCCTTCACTTTGTAGACAAGCTGTATTTGTTAAAAAGAATTGTGCAGGGTATTAAAAAGTACTTTAGTCGACCCTTGAGGCTACAACTTTCCCAGGAAGGACCTCTGTGCTACCTTTCTTTTTTTTTAAATTTTATTATAAACTAAGAACCGAAAAAAAGAAAAAGGACCTTAACAAGACAAAACTCCATAGATACAACTGGGAGTGACTTACCCCGTGTATGTATACAGTTACAAAGTGACATCATATCTCATCTTACTACATTTCCCGTTATTTCTGTCTATCTATATCTTACATTTATTAATCCTTAGTTCTTTATAGTTGTTACTGCTCCATATATTTATTTTATTTACTTCTTACATATCTGTATTGTACGTTTTTCCCTATCGCTTATCCCGTAATCTTTTTACCTCTATCCATTCGTACCATTTTTCCCAACTTTGGTAAAATATTGTTTCCTGTCTGTCTTTAAGAATATATGTTAATGTATCCCATTCAGCACACCAGAAGATTTTGTTGATAATTAGTTGGTCTGGTGGTAGTTCCTTCCTTTTCCAAAACTGCACGTATAGTATTCTGGCTGCAGTGGTAATATGTATAAAAAGATACCAGTCTTTCCTCCTTATGCCACTGGGGTTTATTCCCAGTAAATAAACCTCTGGTTTTAGTTGAAAAGGAACTCCCATGACCTCCATAAGCCAATCCTTTATCTTACACCAATATCTTTGGGCTTGTGGACATGTCTACCTTAATATGGGAGGGTTTTTTTTAGCTTTTTAACATCACCTGTTCATTTTTTAAAAAATATATATTTTTATTGAACAGTTTTTCCCTTAGCAGGAAGGGAAGGAGGATTATTAGCAGCCTGTTACCTCAATTTCCAGTCCAAATTGAAGAGCGAATCTCTCAGCCTCGGCAAACTTATGCTTGTGGAGTAGACGGCTTAGTCTAAGGAGAAAAATACCTTTTACCAGTCTTTGGACATCAGCAAGAAAAAGTCTCCTTCGCTCGGTGGCTCTCAGCCCTGACAAAATCCAGGTGGATGGATTTCAAATCCCAGAATTTCAGTCAGCATAACCATTGATGAGAATTCTGGGAATTGAAATCCGGCTGCCAAAAAATTGCCAATATGTCCTTTAGCACATCTCTGCCGTTATTTTGCTGTGCAGGGACATGGTCAAAACTTGAGATAAAATGTTGTTTTTCCTTTGAGCAAGAAATGTTGAGTCTCAAACCCAAAGGCTTAGAGATGGCTTTTGTGTACGTTCCAGAATCTGACTGAGGCTTCCGAAAAGCCTGAAGCAAACTCCTGGTCCTGACAAAAACCCATTTTATTAATTTATTGTGGATTCTGCTCATTCATATCTGGCAAAGTCTTTCAAGGGAGGATTTGCGGTCACAGACCTTCTCTGGCTTCGACAGCTGCCAGGCCGAGATGTGCAGAATTTGGCAAGGAGTCTCCAAGGAGAGTCCCGAACCAACGAAGCTGGTTCTCCTGCAAACTCCACTCCCCTTCTGCTCCTCTTTTATTCCCTCTGGGAGGGGCCCTTCATCGTCCACCTGTGGCCTTCCTCCCAAGTTGACCCCTGTTCTTTAGCTCTTCCCTTCACCTGGCAACTCTATGCATGCGCACACTGGGAACAGGCTCCATCTGTTCTTCTGCCTCACTGACGTCTGACTCTGAAGGCAGCTGAGAACTGCCAGACGGCCCTGGCCCCCTCTCTGCCTCCGACACAGAGCCCTCCTCAGAGCCTTCCCCAGACTCCAGGACTGGCCCAGGTGCCTCCCCAACCCTCCCCACTCTCCGAATCTGCTGCCAAGCTCCATTGGCCGCTGGTGGGCCACAACCATGGCTACTTGCTATTCTGCCAAACGAAATGTCCCAGGACCTTCAAAGGCCGAACGCAGCATAGATAGGAAACCTCTCCGAGCGAAACCAACAGGAGTAAAAAGTGACTTTCTTTGGCTTCATTATGCCCCCAAGACCCTCGTCTGATGTTTGGGTGGGGCCAAGAGCCAAAATACACCCTCACCTGTTCTCAGGTAAGGCTTCCGTCAAGCTTCTCATAAGCAGGAATGAGACCGGATCGGCCGAAGACCTAGAAACAAACACTCGGTTAAAAAACGAGCTGTAACGACAATGGGGAGATCTTTATAGAATTCAAGAGGAGGCTTACTTTGGGTTCTTTTCGCACATTCCCTCCATGAAGTAAATTGTGTCCTGTGGGGGTAAAGAAGTCTATTTGTGGCTCCTTCCGAGTCCCTTGAATCCAATCATCACCAGCTAAAGGGGCCGCTCCCGATTTCACTGTTCGGCTTGAGGTCACCATCTTTCCCTTGTGGCTTATTCCCAAATCCCCAACACACACACACCGCAGGGCAGCGTGCAATGAGAATGCGGAAGACAACAAGCTGGGATGCCTCCCAGGGAGACACATTGGAAAGCAAGACGATTCAGCTTGGTTGGAAAAAGGTGGCCTTTTCTTTTCAAACCCCACGCAGGTTTCCCCAAAGAAATGGTTCCCCCTTCATGGCTTTTTCACTCCGTGAAAATAAAAGAGCCTACCGTATTGGTGACACTCTGCACCAGCGTGGAAAGAGGGCTGACTTCCAGAGCATACAGCCGGTGCATGGCTGGCAAGGAGAAAACCACAATTCTCTTCATCTAACAAGGCAGGGAGATCAAAAGGGGGGAAAGTCAGCCTGGCTATTAGTCGGAGGTCCAGTGTACAGTCAAAAGTCAGCCAGGTTCAACTGAAGACATCTTTCATAAAAAAGAAATTAGAGGTAAAATACCTGTTCGACATGGTCCGGTTTTGTCAGAGCAACCAATTTAAGGTTGGAAATCCCCAGTCTAGAGTGAGACAGAGAGACAGACAGAGAGAGAGAGAGAGAGAGAGGGAGGAGGAGGAGGAGGGAAGGAAGGAAAGAAAGAAAGAAAGAAAAGGGAGGAAGGAAGGAAGGAAAGAAAAAGGAAAGAAGGAAATGAGGAAGGAAAAGAAGGATGGAAGGAGGGAGAGGAAGGAAGGCGGGAGAGGGAGATAGAGAAAAAGAAAAAGGAAGGGAGGGAGGAAAGAAAACAAGGAAAGGAAGGAGGAAGGAAAGATGGAAGGAGAGAGATGGAAGGAAGGGAAGGAGGGAAAGGAAGAAAGGAGGAAGGGAGAGGAAGGAAGGAGGGAGCAAGGAAGGAAGGAAGGGCATTCAATGACCATCAAATATTTCAAATTCATTTCAAACTACTGCCTTCTCATTGAGAGGCGATGGCTGTAATGAGATAAGCCTCCACCCAGGGAAGGCTGACATTTTCCAGCCTAGAAAGGGATATGTGGTGCTTTTTTGTCCCTCCCCATTGACATTTACGCCCCAACCTGAGAAAGGAGGCCTGGAGCTCAACTCCTTTGTCCTACATTGTTCGCCAGGTGGGCCTTAAGGGGAGACCTTACCCTCCCCCTGCCGAAAAATCCGATTCGGAGGTCAAGAGGAATTCTTCCATGGGCACCGAAGGACAATCCCAAAGCATCGTCAGAGAGGGCAGGTCCCACAAGGACAGAACAGCCTACAAAAAAGAGGAAAAAGACCCATTTGAACATTTAACGTGACACATTGAAGAGTACTTGTCACAAGTATAGTAAAACAGGGCTCTCCAACCTTTGCAACTTTAAGTCTGAAGGACTTCAGCTCCCAGACTTCTCCAGCCAGCAAAGCTGAAGTCCTTCAGACTTAAAGTTGCAAAGGTTGGAGACCCCTGTAGTAAAAGGTAAAGATTCCCCTCGCACATCTGTGCCAGTCATTCCCGACTCTAGGGGGCGCTGCTCATCTCTGTTTCAGAGCCGAAGAGCCAGCGCTGTCCGAAGACGTCTCTGTGGTCATGTGGCCGGCAGGATTAAACACCGAAGGCGCACGGAACATGTGATGGATGGTTGCAGGAACTGGACCGTGGCCATGTGGCCGGCATGACTCAACGGCGAAGGCGCATGGAACGCTGTTCCCTTCCCACCAAAGGTGGTTCCTGTTTTCCTACTTGCATTTTTTTACCTGCTTTCGAACTGCTAGGTTGGCAGAAGCTGGGACAAGAAACAGGAGCTCACTCTGTTATGCGGTGCTAGGGATTCGAACTGTCAAACTGCCGACCTTTCTGATCGACAAGCTCAGCGTCTCAGCCCCTGAGCCACCGCGTCCCTTGTCACAAGTACAGGGGTGTGGCTTATAGGTAGCCTTCACCGTTCGGCCAGAATGGAGCCTGGGAGATACTTTTTTCTTTAAATGTATCAATGGTTATTAAACCTGGCTGACTGAAGACGTGGGATCGCATCAAGCGATTCCTAAAACCAGTTCAAACATACGTGCCTCGTTGTCCAAGACAAACAGCAAGTTCTCCACAACCTGAAGCTTCTTTGCAGCTGCAGAAGAGAAGAAACACATCAAAACCCCAAAGAGAAAAGGCCCACTGAGAAAGCCAAGCATTCAACAAGCATACAACATATTAACACAATTAATCAGTGGAACAATTTGCCTCCAGAAGTTATGAATACTGGATGCTTTTAAGAAGATATTGGATAGCCATTGGTCTGAAGTGGTGTTGTGTTTCTTGCCTAGGCAGGAGGTTGGACTGGAAGACCTCCAAGGTCCCTTCCAACTCTGATATTCTATTCTATTCTATTCTATTCTATTCTATCCTAATTTCCATTCTATTCTATACTACATTTCTATTCTATCCTATCCTATTCTAGAATATAGAATAGAAAACAGAACAGAACAGAATAGAATAAAGAAATATAGAACAGAATAGAATTCTTTATTGGCCAAGTGTGATTGGACACATAAGGAATTTGTCTTTGGTGCAGATGCTCTCAGTGTACATGAAAAATACATTCATCAAGAATCATAAGATACAACATTACTGATAGTCATAGGTTACTAATAAGCCATCAAATTATACTAGAAAACAAATAAAACAATATAAATTGTAAAGGTACAAGCAACATGTTGGGAGTCATAAGTGGGAAGAGATCGGAGGTAATCCGTATAAAATAAAAGAGATAAAATCCGAAAGCCTGCAAACACCAGAATCCCCTACCTTCAATCAGGCTTGAGTCAGCAACATCTTGAATAGAAGCCAAATTTTGATCAGGATTCACTTCCCACACCGACATCGCACAATGGCCAGCCCCCTTCAAGAAAGCCATTGCTGAGGTTAGAAACATTTTGCTTCAAGGCAGACCTTTGCAAATCAAGGCAACTCCTGTTTTTTCTCAGGTAAGCATCTAAAGATAGGGACAGATTTTACTTTCCTGGACTCCAAGATCACTGCAGATGGAGATGACAGCTAAGGAATTAAAAGAGGCTCGTTCCTGGGGAGGAAAGCGATGGCCAATCTAGATAGCAGACTAAAAAGCAGAGACATCCCCCTGCCAACAAAAGGGTGCCTAGTCAAGGTTTATGGTTTTCCCAGTTGCCATGGATGGCTGTGGAGGTTGGACCCTAAGGAAGGTTGAGCGCCAAAGAATGGAGGCCTTTGAACTCTGGTGCTGGAGAAGAAGACTCCTGCATTGAGTCCCTTGGACTGCAAGGCCATCCAACCGGTCAGTCCTGGAGGAGATCCACCCTGGCTGCTCTTGAGAAGGCCAGATCCTGAAGAGGAAACTCAAAGACTTTGGCCACCAAATGAGAAGGAAGAAGGACTCCCTGGAGAAGAGCCTCCTGCTGGGAACGATGGAGGGCAAAAGAAGAAGAAGGGGACGGCAGAGAAGGAGGAGGCTGGATGGAGTCAGCTTCAATGGACTCCAGAGGATGGGAGAGGACAGGAAGGCCTGGAGGAACCTCCATGGGAGTCACAATGGACAACTTCACAACTAACAACAACATCAAGCACCTAAAAGGCTACCTCCTCAGACCCCCAAGACAGGTAGACAAAAGTTTTGCCAACTTTTCCTACCCTGAATTCAGATCCAAGTGCAGAAATGATCATAAGACAATTCCCACGCTTTTGGGGGGAAAAGCCACTTGAAATTGCACCTTAGCCCAACATTCAAATAATGTTTGTGTTACCCCTATGATCAGTGTGAAGGTGTTCGCAGAGTCCTTCGTCACAGAAGTAAAGCAGCCAGCAGTGTGATAATCTTCTACCGAAACGAAGCAGGTTTCCACCTGACTTTTTAACTGTAAGACAAGACAGCCGTTGAGCAACTGCAACCCAGACTTTTAAGTAAAATCTGGGACAATTAAAACACTTCATAAAAACCCCACAGTTCCTCAAATCATCTATTAGGCTTAAATGTGTGTCGTTTATTTCTGAAGCAAGAGGCACGCTCAG